>CM070538.1:11813365-13063365 GCA_036346415.1 Raddia guianensis
AACTTGAGAAACCAATATTGTTGCGGCTCCTCTTTTCTTTGGTTTTCCCTCTTTGCTTGTGATTTCAACTAATGTGTGGCTGCCTAGCTCTTTTATATACTACTGCTTCTATACTTGTTGTGGATCCACCTTTTGGTGCAGGTAGTATCATTGAATTTGTAAGACTCGCTCAAGATTCAAATCCTAACTATGTTTGCAGGACGAACTGTCTGGTGATTGACATCGGATACTCCACTATATATTAGATTATCCAACCCAAAGTATTGTATTGTTCGGGGTTACTGCTTCCATAACTAATTTTGTTGTAAAATTTTGTGATGCCTATTCACCCCTCTAGGCGACATTTTGATTCCTCAATTTCCATTAAAAAAAGATGAGAAAAATTAAAAATAATAAAATAATGATAAACTAAATTAACTTTTCAACATTACATTTTAAAAACCATGCTTAAAATTTTAGGAAATCACACAAACGAAAATATGAGACGGAAAGACACTATATTTACGACTAGTTCATCTAGCCTCAATATATAAAATTGTCAAAAAGTTTGGTTGCCTTTACGTGAGTAGGGCCAGGATAATGGGGATGACAAAACACTATTCTAGTTTAACCCCAGACAAATGCATTTTGATCACGCAATGCACCAATACAGGTCATAATACTAGTACATTAGTGCGGGTTCAAGTAGGATCGACACAAAAAAGTTACTATTGTCGGTTCTTTAAAGAAAGCTTGACAAAAAATTAGATGTGTTTAAAAGAATCAAGAATCCTAAAGGGGAGGGGGTTGGATAGAGTCCTAACCAAGTTTTAAACCTCTTATGTTTTTCTTAGGACAAAGGACTTGTATCTCGAGATTCGAAGAAAATTTTCTCTTTTCATATGTCTCCGTTGGAGCACCCTTCACGAAGAGGGGTATCGCTCCTCTTCCCGCGCAGTACCCTTTTGCCCTTATAGTAGGCGGACTCTAGCCTTCACAACGACTCGGACCTCTCACAAGCTCCTCCTTGAGAGAGCACCAAGCCATATCCTCCAAGCTTGAATCTTGAGTAATACGTTGGAGATAAACTTGATCTTGCTGGATGCCTGGAACAAGCTTCCATGAAGCACTAAGCACCCTATCACCCACTCTCTCAAGCTCTCCCTCACCCTTGTTCCAAACCCTAGCTTTTTTTGGCTCACATCGAAAATGAATAAGGGTTAAGACAACATCAACAACAGACCCATAGGCCACCCCTTGAGGCTTATATAGAAGCAACCAAAAAACTAGCTGTTGGGCAACACGACAGTGTATGATGAATGGTATTGGACGGTCCAACATGCACAACCCTATTGGACCATCCGACATAGCGGAGGATCCAACGGAGAGGAACACAACCCCCGGGACCAAGTGCGACGGGTCTCACCGAATTGCTCAGCGCGCTAGGCAGGAAACTCCACCGATGCATCGGATGGGTCACACCGGACCCTCCATCGCATGAAGACCTAAAACGAACCCCACTGGACAAAATTATCCGTTGCGTTAGATGTCATGCTGGACTGTCCAGTGTGAGCGAAGCAATAAGGACACCCACAGACCAGAACGTCCACCGCATGGACGACACACCAGACCACCCGGTGCAGGGAGGCGCCAAACCACACTCATTAGACAACATCATACCCCGCGTTGGATGACATGCTGAACCGTTCGCTGCGCTCGAATGGGCTAAAACACACACTCTAACCTAACACCGGATAATTCGATGCACACAGAGCACACAAACACCCCGCCAAACCACCTACCTGAGCTCAAAGTTCCGGTGCACCAGGATGCCCGATGCACATGACACCACCACCGACATACACATACCAAACTCACAACAATCACTCCGAGAACCCAACCACGTAAAACCTAAGTGCTCCATGAGTGATAAGATCACACCAGGACAATCTCATCTATGTTTCCCTCAGATCTACGACAAAGCAACAAAAAAACATGTATACCCAACCTAACTCCTAGGGTCACCACAAGCAAGTCCATCTTGATGCGGCACTTGGAATCCATTGATGACGTCATCAACACCAAAATACTAAGAAAACCACATGGGAGTCGTTAAACTTCACAATCTTCCCGTTTTCGCTAATTGATGACAACACTTATCACAAAACTCAAGAAAAAAAAATAGTTTTGAACAATAAAGCACAATTGTGCATATGAAACAAGAGGATGAGCAATTTAGTACAAATCAACCTATTTAGACCAAAGATCATGTGCAAGAGATAAAGAGATAAAATATTGAACTAAGGCCCCCATCTTCTACATTGTCGTCGCTGTCCTCCCTGCTAGCATCGCACAACGAAATCATGTCTGCCTGCAATGCCAATTCTTCAACCCACTCCACCCGCTACCTTGTTGCGTCGTCTGTCTTCACCATGGAGGTGTCGATGCCGTCAAGGAGGCAGAGGTGGATTCATGGTATGCGTCGGCCGCAAGAGAGGAGGAGGCATTGGTCACCACCGTCGAGAAGCATGGTGCAGGGGAGGAAGTGCTAGCACCCAAGCATCAACGGTTCATATCATTCGATGATGTCAATCTGATTTCATATCCTTCAGTGTCTAGCCCTGCTGAATTTCTAGAGCCAAAGGACAATGATTAAGAGGAGCCATCTAAGGATGATGACACCCCAACCTTCTTAGGTTAAGAGTCGGACCAGAAGTTGGATGGCGTCGTCATCTGAGGGTCCTATGATGAAACATCTTCCCTGAGAATAGTGACGCCGATGCGGCGAGTGGTGTTGACATTGTAGGCGGCTACTCGATCTCCGAGCCAACCGACGAAGAGGGCGACGACGACATCACCTTCATTGAAAGCTAGGGTTGTATAGTAGAATCTGTGGTGCTAGCTATGCTAGTTAAATGTATTTTAAAATATATTTATTCTGGTTTTAGTTATAAGACGACAAAAAAATGGGTCATCTGTGTGCCAGTTCACGGCCAATATATATGGCCAACGACATCATTTGCTTGTTGTTTTGCAATGGATTAAAATCCGGCATTGACAATGGTCTGGGACTAGCACTAATGTCATGTTTTGTATTAGTGACGTTTTTAGTGAGCCAGGCTCACTCGGTGCAAGGTGAAGTATTATTTCAAGCGTGTGGGGACAAAAATGGAACAATAGTGCATAGGGAGGCAGAGAACGGTATCATGAAGGAGATGTGTCTAAAGTGAATGACATCCATCTCCATTTGATGAAATGCTTCAGATCAGGGCCAACAAAATTACTAGAAAGTAGTACGATATCTTCAGGGAGTACATATCCGGTGCAATCAGGCTTCCGGTGCAATCATCGTGCACCCGAACTAACAAAAGTCATAAAAAATCCAAAAAAAAATTGTAGATGTACTCTTGAACTTACTCTACCTATGTATGAAATTTCAAGGTCAAATTCATCCTATAGTAAGATTTACAAAAAAAGATAAAATTCTATCAATTTTAAACCCTTCAAATTTGTTAGAATTTTCTCTTTTTTATAACTCTTAATATAAAATGAATTTGGTCTTGAAATTTCATACATAGGTAGAATAAATAATGAAGTACATCTACAATTTTTTTGGATTTTTTTCATGACTTTTGTTAGTTCGAGTGCACGGTGATTGCACCGAAAGCCTGATTGCACCGGATATGTACTCATCTTTAGGGCTGAGTTTGAGTGATGTAGACAACAAAAAACAAAGGGCATATTTAATCCACTACTAATTTTGTCTAACCTAATACTAGCCAAGTGTGGCAAGCCATACATTTTGTGGGTAAGAAGAAATTTCCCACCACACTTTGACTTGCCTAGGGAAATCTTGTCATACTTTTCTAAGTCACCTACATATTGATCCTGTACAGAAAAATAGAAATCTTGCCACAAGTGTGGCAATGAAACAAAGACATACATAACTTGTCTAGTATGAGGCATGATAAGGTGGGCAAAATACTAACAGTGACACCCAATTAGTGTACTTGGAGTATAGTGACATTAATTTAGATGACCTTTTTTCAGGTGGCATCGGGCACATGAATTTCTCCCACACATGACATTTTCGACATTTTTTATTCCTTTTTCCCATTTTCCTCTATTTTTTCATCCCTTTCTCCATTTCTCTCTCCATCGGTTAGCTGAAGTACTTTATCTTTCCTCCTTCCTCCCTCCTTCCTCATCTCTCTACCATCCGTGAGCTCCCTCACCGTCGTGCCAACACTGCCCTGTGTCGCTTGCCACTGTCCAACGCCGCTCTGCACCCAGTGTCGTCATCGTTCTTACCATGCATCATGGGAGGGCATCCTGGTGAGATTTGCAGGGAAGGGCACCACCGGTGGGACTCGAAGGGGGGCTAGCTGGATCTGCCATCGTCTGTTTCCTTCTGGATCGCTAGCCTAGGGTGTTGCTGGTGGGGAAGGGAACAGACGGTTGGGAGAGAGAAGGGGAAGGAGGGAGGAAGGAGGAAAAAGAAAGGAAGGAGGAAGGAGAAAGATGGGTAGAAGCTGTGTCAAGGGAGAGAATTTGCGTGTCCAACATCACATGGCAAAATTCCATCTAAATTAATGTCATTATTCACCATGCGCATTAATTGATTGTCACTTATCGTTTTCCTCCTCTGTGACAAGGTTAGTCATCACCCAAAAAGGCCAGCCTTATCACACCCTTTATGACTGTGTATATTAGACTTCATTAATGGAAGCAATGAAACAACCCTATTAATGATGGTTTGTCCATCACATAAAATTATCCTATTGATATGGTGCAACAAAAGTATTTAAAACATTTGTACACTTGTTCTTTACTATGATTAATAATTTAAGTTGTTTCAATCGAGTCAAGTGTTATTCATCAAGTGTTCTTGAGAAACATTTGATGAAGAACACTCAAATCGATCAATCTCTTCTATTCCGAGTGTTATTCATCAAGTGTTTTTGAGAAACACTCGATGAAGAACACTCGACTCAATGATTTCTTCTGTTCTGTTTGATCGGACTTACTCGCGCAGCTCATCAGAGCGCGCGAAAGAGCGCTCTGCTCGGCATGAGAGAAAGCACGAGGGACGGATCCAATGGGGGTGCTGCCCAAGTGAAACTCCTTACCCACCGCAATCACGGTTCACCCAAACGGCAAAAACCTTCCTCTGTCCCCTCTTCTCTGCTCGACACGGGGGAGAATCCCCAACGGCCGACGGCGACGAGGCAGCGACGGGCGACGGGCGACGGGCGACGGCACGACGCCGGCTGGTGGGCGCCGCGGTGGCCGTTGGGCGCTGGGCGGGTACCGGTGAGGTGTGCCACGCGTGATCGCCGAGGGCCGGGGCGCAGGAGGGAGGTAGCAGCCGCCGGCTAGCGAGGCGGAGGGCCGCGCCGCCGCGGGAAGCGGGCGAGTGGCTGGTTCCTTGATCTGTGAATTGCGACAGGCACAAGCTCACAACCGGTAAGGATTTCTCTCTAAAATTTCATGATTCCTTCATTCTATGCAATCAGTTGCCATCCTTTGCTTTTCCCCTCCACTACCTGTGTTCTGCTGTGAAAGTAAAGGTGCTTCTGGTTCTAGAAAACATGTTCATACATTTGGATTCGGAGTATCACTTGCATTGAACTTGAGCAAACTTGTACATCATTTTTTTTCATTAGCTTTTTCAGGGGTTTTGGGAGGTTTCTCACCATCATTTATTTTTCTTCACTGGTGTTATATTTCTCTGTTTTTTTGGTCTGATTTGATGTTCTTGTCTGTCCTGTATGCAGAAGAAGCAGGGATGGACCCCTCAGAGCTCAACCTGCAGGCGAATCGTGCTGAGAACCAGGAGAATTGGACCCCCGCCATGTCGATGGGGAGTGGCACTCCAAACATCCCGGGCAACAGGCCTCTCTTCATGGGCATTGGGGCGCCCAATATAAGTCAACAAAATCTTGTTGGTACTGCCGTATCAGGTGGGAGCAGCCCAATCACCTGGCCAGCCAGGTCCCCGGAATGCTCCATGACCACGTCGATGCTGAATGCTGTGCACGAGAGATACAGTCTACAAGCCGGAGCCGCACTGTCGGGTTCTATGAGCCGTGCTTTTGAACAACATGCTGGCTCCTTCATCCGGCCACCCTGTAACCTGCCTGTAGGATGCACACAAGTGCCGATAAATATCGTGGTGTTTCACAGGCGGTTGACGGGAAGGGAGTCGAGGCCCCAGCTGCCACCATCTGCTGCCCTGGCCGGTGTTTCAGGGGGTGAGCATTTCTTGAGGTGTTCGTGTTAGTTTGGTCAAAGTCTTATGGCTGAATCGTTTTGCATTCTAAATAAACTGTCTGTTTTTTCCTCTGCAGATTCAGAAAACGCAACCTCCAAGGAAGCAAATGATCAATACCCTGAAGGATTCCCTGGACAGCTTGCAGAAGGCTCAACTGATGACAAAATGCATAATTACCAGCAGACACAAAAGAGGCTTAATACACAAATCAATCACAGTGATCACACTGATTTGTCAACACCAGCCGTATTCAAGGAAAGAACACTAACTCAGATAGAGATGAAGATTTCAGGTGCTGAAAAAAATGAAACATTCAACAACGAGAAGGGGGAGACCTCAACACGAAAAGTGAAGGCTCGGAGGAAAAGGCACAGACCAAAGGTAATATGTGAGGACAATTCTATCAAGAAGCAAAAGCACCCCGATACAACTCCAGAAGTAAAGCCTCCAGGTCAGAAAGCCAAGAGAAGTTACGTCCGAAAGAAAAGAAATCTCAGCTCTCTGGACAAGTGTTCAGGACCTGTAAGTGACGATTCAATTTTGGGAGGAACAAATAATGCCGCTAGAAACAAATCTGCATCAGTTCGCCGAAGATTGCATTTCAAACTTGAGGAACAAGGAGTGCAAGGAGAGCAATCATCAATGGGAAACTCATGGCACAACCAGGAGAAACCCATTCATGCTGAAAGTTCTTTACGCTCAGTGAATAAATCAGCTGTACAGATTGAACATGGACTGCAAGTTAACATGGAAAATTCACCAGGAGGATTAGCTTTTGGCATGAGTCACAAACTGAATGAACTGTTAGATGAATACATAGATTTGCCAGAGGTCACACCAAAACCTACACACCAAATTTCACCTGCAACTCCAGGAAGTTTTAGCAGGGAACCAGCAAGAAAACAAGATAATGTAGGAAGCACTCATGACCCTGACGCAACAAGAATATCTGAGTTGTGTATTGAAGAAAGGACGCGGATGACCATAAATGAAGGGAACAAGGAATTGGGGTTGAACTATTACATAGATGGTTTTGAGATGTGCTGTTCTGCTGCATCCGTACCTGAGATGGAGTCCACAAAGGGTAAGGTGTTGACAATGGAGAAAAGGAACCATGCACAACATAATGACAGTGAGTCCTCCCTAACCAGCACACGGGATTCCATTATCTTGAGGACTGCTGCTGAAATGCTAGCATTTTGCCAAGTTGGCGGGGTAAAAAAGAAGCGATCACCTCGAGTCCGCAGGAATTCCTTTGTTGATAGTATGGATATTGCGAGCAATACTTTGCAAGCATCAACAAGAGTGCCACAGTCATGCATGGATGCCCTGTATGAGAGTTCTTGCATTAAATTTATGACCAAGAAGCGTTCACAAAAGGCGCGACTTCATTCTCCCAGCTCCATTCAACCAAATATGGATCAGATAAACAAGTTTTCATCTGGAAGAATTTTTTGTGGTTCGTCTTATGGATCAAAAGGATCAGAGGGGATATTCCAACAAATTTCAGCTGAGGCTCTAGATAATGAAAGAAGCAGTCTTGATATTTATTGTAAAGTACCAGAAAGAAGCTCGACAAATATATCAACTGTACCATATATGGATTACCTTCAAGGAGTTGCATCAAAGCTGGAATGTCTTGACTTGAACACCGAGCATGTCCATAGAACTGAGATGCATTCGTCTCTGACAACGCCCGCTATTGTTTCTATCGGAGGAGTAGGTAGTCTCTCAAATGCTCTTGTCCCATATGGTGGTGGGATGGTCTTTCGTTATGAGAGTCCATTACATTTAGTCAAGAAGCAACGCCCTCGAGCTAAGGTTAACTTGGATTTTGAGACAACAAGAGTTTGGAATCTTTTGATGGGAAAAGCGGCCGATCCTGTGGATGGGACTGATACTGAGAAAGAGAGGTGGTGGCAACAAGAAAGGGAAGTTTTTCAAGGTCGCGCTAATTCATTTATAGCTCGTATGCGACTAGTTCAAGGTAATTTTAGTGTAAGTGTAAACACTTTGAATGGCCATAATATGCTGAATTTAGTTTTCCTTGGACATTATTTTTACCCCTTTCTACTACAAACACCGAAAGAGTTTGCTAGACAAAGAGAATCGGTGATACAGTCCTTAAAATGATGAATTTAGTTTCCCGTGGACATTGTTTGTATCCCTTTCTACTACTGACTACCAAAAATTTGCTAGCAAAAGAGAATTGGTGGGTACAGTCATTGAAGTATATGTCAGATTGCCAAAAATTTAATAATATAGTTTCAAGTATGCTTGCTGGGCGCTAACAATTTTAGGGCTTGAATGATAAGAAGTTACCTAGCATATGTTATGATAAGGTAATACCACTGTTCAACGTGGAGGATTTTTTAAATCCCAACCCACCGTTGCCTAAAATTCATTCAAATCCCAACCCACCGTTGGGCGAGCCACACATGCGTAGTACCTCTTTTTAGCTTTTGTCGCCACTTTGCCCAAAAGGGTCAATTCAGAAGTGCTAAGATTTGACTAATATGTATTGTGCGCTAATCAAACACAATGTGAACTTGTGATGTGATATTAGAGAATAGAGTGTAACAAAATTGCAGTGCTAAAGAGGTCATCTTTAGCAAGTGATTGGCCACTCAAAGCTTTAGTTCTACTACTGTACCAAATAGGTGGTGTTAAAAGTTTTGCAGTTTAAGCTGATCTTTTGCTTCCACACTTGGCATCTGGCTTTCATCTTAAAAAAATCGATACAATATGGGGAACTTTCATGTTACATTAATACCAGTGGAATAATTTGATAGCAACCTTGTAGACTCATCATAACGTGTTCTGGATTTGACCAATTGCCCATTACAACATGCATGAAAGAAAAGTGTGAAAATACAAACATTGAATTTTCTTGAATATATGGTTGAAGTTTTTAGCTAATTTTCCAATTGCTTGTTTATCAGGCGATAGACACTTTTCTCCTTGGAAAGGATCTGTAGTAGATTCCGTTGTTGGAGTTTTCCTAACTCAGAATGTAGCTGATCATCTTTCAAGGTACGATATTCATATTCAGAGCGCATAACAACACTCTTATTTAAAATAAATCAAGAATTAATCTTGTGTACAAGCTCTCTTTATGACTACTTTTTATGAATTTCAGCTCTGCCTATATGGCCCTTGCTGCAAGTTTTCCTCCAGGGTCAATCAAGAGCAATTGTAAGGATGATATTACCACTCAAGACAATGAAGAAATCAATAGCATGGGTGCAGTAGGAGACAAAAGCACGTTTGACTTTTTTGGTAACAGTGCAAAATTTGATCTAGGTATGAATTTTGAGGAGTCAATTACCTATGAGAAGGCTCATGCAGAAACAGAAGATAATACTAGTGCTTATGAGTTAACTGAAAGTGAAAATAATACTCTTCATTGCAAAGCATCAAATGGAACTTTTTTTAACCACCAAGAGACTGAAATAGAGCATAAACCACAGCAGTCTCCAGATTTATCCTCAGTAGAATTAACAGCATCTACAAATAGCCAACAAGATATACAGTTCAAGGAGATATCTTCTAAAAGTGCTGTAACTTCAGAAACTATTTTTCAATCAAATCTATCTTTGAGTCCTGGGGTAGATTTTGCACCTAGAAATTTTGGTGGTGGTGGTCTTGCAGCTTTGCAGCAGCTGGGAAGCAGTTCTGATGATGGATATACACTAGCTGGAAAAAATGCCACAGTCAATGAAATAAAATGGCAAAGAATCAGAACAGCAGCAATATGTGATGATGGTGTAGGTGAACATCCACATTCTAGTTCCACGGTGTATCCATTTATATCAACAGTTAATCGTCAGCAACTAGATGTGACAAATGAACCATACCTTGCTTCTGTATCTCCCAATAGCTCTTCAGGTTCTGCGTCACCACACTTAAGAAATGTCACAATTGAGAACAGAGTTCCCTTTTCCACACCATTCGATACTCTTGCAACACAAAGTACTAATTATAAGACTTTTGACACAGCTCTTAACACTCCAAAAACAAGCACAGGACATCCAGGTCAGCAAACATATATTTCTTCTACCACTTTAATTACATACAATGTTAGTTGATTAATTGCTTGTAAAACAATTGATGCTCATGCAGGAAAGTTGCACTATGACAAAAGCACAAGTTTTGAGGTACCACACTTGCAGGAGCATGAATCACACCCTGCCACTGGCGGAATGGTAGCACAAACAGCAAACAAAGTAGATGAGTCCACTTTAAATTCTGGTTTTACTTCCCATAATAGATTGCCAAATACAGCGGCACAAGCATCAAGGCCAAAGAAAGCAAGAACCACAAGTAAAAAGGATGCAGAGAATTTTGACTGGGATAAATTACGAAGGCAAACTTGTAATAACAGCCATGCGAAAGAAAGGATTTTTGAAAGAAGAGACTCTATTGATTGGGAAGCAGTAAGGTGTGCAGATGTGCAAAGAATTTCTCATGCCATACGGGAACGTGGAATGAATAATGTTTTAGCAGAGCGAATCCAGGTACTAATTGAACAATTAATAGGATACTTGGTTTTATGAACCGCTTGATACTTGGTTTTAGGAGATCAAGGGCTTCCACCAGGTGGTCTAGGAGGCTTGAGGCCGGCCAGTTTAATAACTTGAACCCGTTCCATAGACTTCACAACAATCCCTCCCGCACTGCTAAGGCCCTCTCCAAATGGGTGAAGAACAAAGTGCGCAATTCCAAGCTAATTGTCGCCATAGTCCATGGGCTGATCCTCTTTTTTGACCTAGTCAGTGAGGCTCGCCCTCTCTTACCGCATGAAAGAGATCTGCATATTGTTCAAAAAGAGATCTGCATAGAAGCCTCAATGATCGTAGCCTAGGCCTCATTGTCATAGAGAAAGCACACATTCGTCAAAGATCACGGGCCCAATGGATAAATCTAGGGCGCAAATACAATATTTTTCCACATCCGAGTCAACTCCCGAAGAAGGAAGAATCACATCCACTCCTTTGTCACGCCCATCTGGTGTGCCACTTCCCACCAAGACAAGGAAAGAGAATGCCACCTCTTCTTTATGGAGCACCTGGGCACCCCCTTCAATCAGGAGATTTCCTTGTCGTGGGAAGGTCTCGGCTACTCGACCTATGACCAGGCATACCTTGAGTTGCCCTTCGAGGAGATCAAGCAAATCGTCTTCTCCAGTTCGACATACAAGGTGCCTGGCTCGGATGGCTTCACAGACCTCTTTTTTCGTTTTTGTTGAGATACAATCAAAGAGGACTTCATTAAGGTAGGCTATCGCCTCATAAACTTGATTCATAGCTTCATCAAGCTCCTATCCAAACTCCTGACCAACAGATTGGTGCTCCACTTGGAAAACCTCGTGACGCGGAGCCAAAGTGCCTTCATTAAAGGCCGTTCCATCCAAAACAACTTCTTGTGCAAAATGCCATTCAAGACCTCCAACACAGTAAAACCTTGGCCATTTTCCTCAAAATCGATTTCTCCAAGACCTCCGACTCTGTGCATTGGGGATACCTGCTCGAGGTCCTACGACACCTAACCTTCAGTCAACAGTGGCCCATTGGATCTCCTTCCTCCTTGGGTAGACCTCATCCGTCCTACTAAATGACACACTCACCCCCCTTCATCATGCTAGGGCGTGTAAGGCAGGGAGACCCTATCTCACCAATGTTGTTCATCCTGACCATCAACCCCATTTAGTGGCTCTTTCATTGGGCGCAAAAGAACAACATCCTCTCTCCCATCAACTCATGTGTGGTCGCCATGCGGATATCACTCTACGCAGACGATGCGGCATTGCGGCCATCCTCATCAACCCCGTTTGCAACGAAATTGAGGCAACAATGAGCATCCTAGATGAATTTGGCAATGCCTCCGGCCTTTACACGAACCTTGACAAGAGCGTTGCTTATCCGATCCACCATCGGCCTAAAGATCTTGATGACATGCTGCAGTCCTTAGTCCTTCCTGGGAATACATGAATCCTTCCCCTGCACATGCCATGAGCTTCTTCTCCATCGTCGCAAACTCAAGAAAGTGCACCTCATTCCCCTAATAGAGAAAGTCCAAAATAGACTCTTAAGGGTAGTAGGGGGAGGGCTCTCCTAGGCCGATCACCTCAAGCTCGTTAACACTTTTCTCTAAGCACTCCCGACGTACTTCCTTTCTGCCTTTTTAGATCCCCAAGTGGGTTACAAAGCAACCGGACAAAATCCACTACGCCTTCCTCTGACGGAGGGAGGAGTCCTCCAATGGTGGACAATCGCCGGTCAATTGGCCAACTATGTACGGAGCAAAGAATTTGGGTGGTCTTGGCACTCCGGACCTCTAGAAGTTCGGCAGAGCACTCTGCTTGAGGTGGATGTGGCTCGAGGTTGGCCTTGGAATGGCTCCCCGATACCCTACCGTGAACCCGGCAAAGCACTCTTCCACGCGGCTACATGGTTCTCCGTTGGGATTGGTGAAAAATGGCCAGCTTTGGGTATGACAATTGGCTTGAGGGGTCGGCACCACATAACATCGCACCCCACCTCTTCAGCATCTCACACGATAAGGGTTGAATAGTTGCAGAGTTGCTCACTACTAATAGGTGCATCTGCATGGTGCGTTACCTCAGCACTGTTGATCAACTTTAGGATTACCTTTGACTATAGTGCAGCTTTGTGAAACACTCTCACTGATGCAGCCGATGAGATTAATGGGCAATGAGCCCGGGCAGCCTTTTTCCACGAGGTCTGTCTACCACCTTCAATTTCTAGGCAGCTCTAGCTGGTCCCTTGGTGGTACCATCTGGAAGGCACAAGCAAAAGGCTGGCCCCTTGGAGGTACCATTTGGAAGGCACAGGCAAAAAATCAAATACAGATTCTTCGCCATGTCACTCCCATGGGCGGATCCACACAACAGACATCCTGGCACGAAAAGGGTGGCTGCACCAGCCCATCTGCCCAATATGTCAAAACAGCCTAGAACCATTGATCACCTCACCCTTCACTGTACCTTCTGCGAGGGGTGTGGAATGAGGTCCTGCGTTAGCCCCCTCAGGTACCCTGACAGGTAGATAACACGAAGTTCTGCTACCGGTGGCACTCAGCATCATCTCGAACAGTTGGCAAGGCGGCCAAACGGGCTCTCGATGGTCTCATAACCTACACCATTCGGAAACTATGGAAGGAAAGAAATAGATGCACCTTCGAACAAATAGACCTACCATCTGGGGCGATCGTCGATAGAATGATAGAAGACGTG
This sequence comes from Raddia guianensis, assembly GCA_036346415.1. Classification (NCBI taxonomy): domain Eukaryota; kingdom Viridiplantae; phylum Streptophyta; class Magnoliopsida; order Poales; family Poaceae; genus Raddia; species Raddia guianensis. The sequence goes on from CM070538.1 coordinate 11,826,874, forward strand.
AGGGAGTGGAGCTTGGGGCTCCTTGCCGCCCCAGTGCAATCTTTTCCTTCTACCTAGCAGTGGCTAGAACATTTGTACAGTGTACAGTTCTTCCCTCTTAATGAAATGGCAGCGCACCTGCCCCGATTGTTAAAAATTATTACCTTTCTCGCAGGCTGCGTTAGCCTTTCAGTTGAACAATCACTAGGGTTTTCTTATAGCAAAACAGTCACTAGGGTTTTCTAAGTTTACAACATCCACTGCTTGATGTCTGTTCAAATATGCACAGTCGTTTTTCTTAGAACTCCAAAGGCTTTGAAAGTTTTTATTAACCTTAGGGAGAATTTATTTTGTAGCACTGATAAATCTCATTTGTCTAGCTTTACTAACATCAGTTGATGTTTTAACAGAAATTCCTGAACCGTTTGGTCAGAGATCATGGAAGCATTGATCTTGAGTGGTTAAGAGATATTCCTCCAGATTCAGCTAAGTAAGCTACTTTGCATTTACAGACCTCAGTACCTTGCTGGTGGCATTTTGTAGCGCTGAAAATGACAAGTCAACTATGACGAAGTGTGTGAACCGATTAAATGGAAAAAGTGAGAAAGTGTTGCGAACAGGTTTAAGTCAACAATTAATAGCTAAACCTGAACATTACATTGCTAATGTAGAAGCTCTGTGATTAACGTAAGTGTTTTGCACAAAAGTTGTAATGTGTGATGCAGTTGACTAAAGCGGTGAAGGTCTTGTAAAAACACATGTTTCTATGAGCCCCATGCTGTTCAGTGTTCACAAATGAGAAGTGTTTGTATTAAATATATTCCAATTTATTTTCAGGGATTACCTGCTGAGTATACGTGGTCTAGGGCTCAAAAGTGTTGAATGTGTTCGTCTTCTGACATTACATCATCTTGCCTTCCCAGTAAGCTGCATTTGAGCAAGTTTTTATTCACCTGCAGTCAATTTGATATTTACAAGACAATGCTTTGGCCACTCAGGTTGACACTAATGTTGGTCGCATCTGTGTAAGACTGGGATGGGTGCCTATTCAGCCCCTTCCTGAATCGCTACAGTTGCATCTCCTGGAGCTGTAAGCATGCTGCGTTGTCAACATATTTTTTTCATGACATATTTCAGCTGACTTTTGGTTCCATGATTCCATTGATTTATTTTTCTTTGTTAAAGATATCCTGTCTTGGAGACTATACAAAAGTACATTTGGCCTCGTCTATGTAAACTTGATCAAAAAACGCTGTGAGTTGCAAACTTGCAATACCTACTTAAATTTGTAAACGTTTTCATTGTAAATTATAGGCGCTTTCCCTTCCATGTAAGGGCAAACTCATTAGATCGTGTAAAAATAAGAACACAAAAACAACTAACAGAAATATGACATTTTTCACAGGTATGAGCTACATTACCATATGATTACTTTTGGAAAGGTACTTTATTAGCATCTACCAATGAGTTTGTTCTCCTTTGGAAGCAGTAAAGATTTCATCTCATAACTAATGCAGGTGTTTTGTACAAAAAACAAACCAAATTGCAATGCATGCCCGATGAGGAGTGAATGCAAGCATTTTGCAAGTGCCTTTGCAAGGTACGTCACATTTGCTGTACTCTTCTTGAATGAAATGGTAGAGTTTCTGCCCCTTTATTTTTTTGTTGTGCTCATTCAGAAATATTAGCTTATATTTGATGGGAACAAAACAAAAATGTGGATCAGTAAGGAGAATTTTAAAAAATTGCAGCAATTGTCCTACATAATTGATAATTTTTATAATGTGCAGAAAGAAACCAAGTGATGGATAGACTTACTTCCATCAGTTAAGTCTCTAGGGATGTGTACTAGCTTCACTAATATAACCTACTGAGAATGGTGCAAAGAAAAGGAAAAAGAAGCAGGAAGAAAAATCATTAGTGCTATACCTCAGATTCATCTTGATACTGCTTCACTTGGAGCTGTGAACTAGATGGTTCTATTATTTATGATATTGATACAGAAACTTCTTTTTCTTGGTGCGAATGAGATATACAACACTTCATTTGATCTTATCTGGAGCTTTAATTTTGTGTATTTTATATTTATTAGTTCATTTTATTTTATAGTTTTTTCTCATTGCTTTTTGAATGAAGTGCGAGGCTTGCACTTCCTGCCCCTCAGGAGAAAAGCTTGGTGCAATCTAGCAATAAATTTCATTTTCAAAACGGCAGCATTCCCGCCCCAAATTCAACCCCTATGCCATGGCTTGAGGGGAGTGTCCATGTAAGGGATCTTTTTGCAAACAATTCAGAGCCAATAATTGAGGAACCAGCAAGTCCAAGAGAGGAAGAATGTCCAGAAACTTTGGAAAAAGATATCGAAGATTTTGGAGATGATAATGGTGAAATCCCAACAATAAAGCTTAACCTGAAGGCTTTTGCTCACAATTTGGAGAATTGCATTAAAGAAAGCAATAAGGACCTCCAATCTGATGATATTGCAAAAGCATTGGTTGCTATTAGCACTGAAGCAGCTTCAATTCCTGTACCTAAATTGAAGAATGTGCATAGGCTTCGTACAGAACATTATGTGTAAGCGGCATATTAATTTTGTTTTCCCATGTAAATAGTGTTATTCATCTAGAAACTGTTTAGCTCTTTACTTGCAATAGCTGAAATTAGATTCTGCTTGCAGTTACGAACTTCCAGATTCACATCCTCTTATGCAACAGGTGAGATAGTGCTAACCTTTTTTTTTTAAAAAAAAAACATCATTCCTGATTCATAAAATGGTTAGCAGCTAGGACTTGACCAACGGGAACCTGGTGATCCAAGTCCTTACCTATTGACCATATGGATGCCAGGTGAGTTTATTTCTTTGAGAATGCATGACTGCACATATAAGTTGGTTTCTAGAGAATCTTTTGGTTACTGTGCAGATGATATTAAGGAAATAAGCAAGCCACCAGAAACATGCTGTAAATCTCAAATGGAAGGTGGTTTTTGCAATAACGAGATGTGCTACCATTGTATGACCGAGCGACAAAACCAATCAAAATATGTCAGAGCAACGATCCTGGTAAAGCAATCAATGTTAGCTGGCAACCACAAATACGGATGTCAAGTATAAGATGTTGGTTTATGTGAATCAAGTGCCTAGCTTTATATACCTACAATTTGGGCCAGTGAAATACTAGCAAAGCTACCCTAGAGCTTTATCGAAATTCCTGAATTAAGAATTAGTAAAGAAAATAATACTGACAAAACTGTTGATTAGCCTTTTTAGTTTTAGAAAGAATTCTGAATTCAATGCAAATTTTTGTATATAACGCTTGTGAACTGTCGATCAAATTCTTGTCTATTCTTATTTGTAATGTGTATTTATTGCATGAGAATAATTTTTAATCTTTACTCTAAAAAGAATATCATTATATATTTTGGGTTTCGGGGCTAATTCAGAATTACAGAAGTTAATATTAGTAAGCTACATGATATCAATAGTTTCAAGCAATATAAATAATTCGTTGTTCGTCTGCAAAACTATATGGACGTTTCAAAAATGCTGAGTTACTGAAACATGTACAGATTCCTTGTCGAACAGCCATGAGGGGCAGTTTCCCACTTAATGGCACATATTTTCAAGTTAATGAGGTATGCCCCCACCCCCAAGAATATGATACAGAAGAGTTGCTAGTCATGGCCTCTCTCTACAGTGTTGACTTTCAGATTTTTGTAAATTTGTTCATGCAGGTATTTGCTGATCACAAATCTAGCCACAATCCCATACATGTTGCAAGGGAACAGTTATGGAAGATGCAAAGGCGTATGGTCTACTTTGGGTCTTCAGTTCCTACCATATTCAAAGGTTGTCAGTTGTCACCAATGTACACAAGCAATTAAAAGAAATATTTTGTTCTTATCTGTAATAGTACCAACAACAGTAGCTTTTGTTCTGTAGGTTTAACAACTGAAGAAATACAGCAATGCTTCTGGAGAGGTATGAACAATAGATACAATCCTTCATTTGCTGTGTCAGTGCATGCTGTTCCAAGGGAAGATCTTGTTGCCTCTTCTGATCAAAGATCAAACAATTTTGATCCAATAATGTGGCTTTATACCATGAAATATCCAAAGACAGTTTACAAAGCTAAAACATTTCCTTCAATTGTTACACAATCTTCACCTGATTATTGACATTTACCTGAAGCAAGCCCATTCTTACACATAGCCTGAGTAAAGGAATGTTAATATGTTATAATGTCGAAATAGGTAGGACTGAAGAGCAGCTAGATCATCAATATAAACATCGCAGTAAACTAATAATAGGTGGAAGAAAATGTGTAAAGGTCATGGAGCAAACCAATTTATTGGTCCCAACCTAACAATGGTGTTCCATAGTCTGAACCAAATATGAGTTGTTGCTAATTCCGTCCCCTAGATTTGTGCTGACGAGAGTGCTGGAGATGCTTATTATGGGAAACAATGGTTTTGATTCAATCACATGCCAGGTCATCATCGCAAGCTTGAGCAAATCCAACAGATATTACTATATTAAATGCCTGCCTGACAACACGCCCCAAAACATCAGCAGCAGCACCAGTCAAGGCAATGAACATCGACACGGGGCAGATGCCCTACCACACCAACCCAGGGAGCGCCGTCATGTGCCCTTTCAAATGTGTGTGAATTGCACATGGAAACCTAATGGCAAGCAAACATTCATAGATCCAAAGCGTGGTGACACATCCTGTGATGGTGCAGATCTGGACTAGATGTCGGTGCTCGGAAGTCGGTGCATAGGCCACCTCGCAACCAGTGGTGGTGATGGCATGATCAAATTCAACACAGGGTGCGGCATATAGCCTAGCTCCAGCAAGTTTGAGCCACAGGAGCACAGAACCATAGTTGGTGATGACAAGGGCATAAAGAACCAAATCTGGCAGGACAAAAGGCCATAAAGAGCCAAATCAGGTGGGTGAGGCATGGCGGTGATGTCCACGACGATTTTGGTGTCGGGAGGCCAAGATGGCATATACCCAACATTCTTTAGTGTGCCAACAGTATTAAGTGTGGTGCTTCCGGATCCGCTCGTTCAGGCGATCTTACTGACACAAGGTTGATTCACAACGGTGGATTAATGTTGTGCGCCGAAGTGGCAACCACATGGGCTGCAGCCCAAAAGCAAGGATTGGTGGTCTACGCACACACCGCTTCGTTGGTTGGTACAGGGTGGCATGAACAGCACCAGTGGGTACTGTAGTAGCATGAAATTGTTACTCATGGTACTGTAAGAAACCTGAACAGTACCATGGTACTATAGTGCAGGTTAGATAATTGCTTTAGTTAGGATTAGATGAGAACAGTTTCCATAAGTGATTTGCTAAGATTTCCTATTTTTTGGGTCCAAGTCAGTCATCTCTGTGATAGCGATGTAATCAAGCAAGTAGTGTGACAGAAAGTCTTAGGCGGTCCTCTGGTTAATAGGCCAGTTGACTCCATCGTTGCGAGCATACACCATTTGGTATGCTTTTTACATGATTTCAAGACATTCTCTTCTTTAAGAAAACCATTCATGGGGACTTTCACTCAGTCTAACAGTCCTCTCGCACTAATTGGATAGCTAGAAAGCTGGCTTAACATCAGGATGTCTGTATAATTCGCTGCAACTGAATGGTTGCATTTTTTAAGCAGTACTTTTGCTGCTTTCAAAATCCTTAGTTTGTGGGAAATATATTATAAAACATGATTCAGAACTTCTTAAAGTTGGTTTTCCTCTTGTTGGGGTTTTCTATTTCCCGTTGGGTAGGTTGATTTGCTTCTCTGTAAACAATGTCTACAGTTGTTTTTTATTTATAATATAAAAAAGGTTGTGTACTACTGCTCCCACACCATACACCCCACTATTTATCTTTCTAAAAATATGTGTTCCAATAATTTATTTTGGGGTTTTTTAACAAATAGTAAATCCAATGCAGGGTTTGTCTGTGTGCGAGGATTTGACACGGATACTAGGGCACCAAGGCCTCTGTGCCCCCATTTTCACCTTGCAGCATACAAATTGGCTAGATCCCGTAAAACAGCAGCAACTGGCCAAGACTCATTCAGTTAAGGTAGTGATTTTATAAACAATGTCATGGTGATTTGATTAGTTTTCAATCGGTGCACGGGTCATAATATTAGTTCCTTCTATACTGCAGTCATTTTTTGAGGAATAATCCATGAGCAGGAAACTGTTAATTGCAAGATTCGGGAACTAATGAAGCATGAGACAGCAACAAATATTTCCTGTGCGCCTCTGGTGAAAGGCATTTGTTAATTATCAATCTAGATGTACATTTGAGTGTAGACCATTGCATCTTTTTCAGCGAGGCACTGTTGTATCCCATTTACCTTTCATCTCGCGTATTCATTGTGCATGTATTAACTTGCAACTGAGACCTTGTTTATGTGCCAGTATCTCACTAGTTTTTCCTACTTGGCATGCGTTAAGATTTTGTTTATGCAAAGGTAACTTCTTTTTTTGTTTACATTTTTTTTCCTTGAAGTGGTGTGACGTGTGCGCCTGGCTAGACTTGAGCTTGGTGGATGAGGCCGCAACCATACGGCCTAATCTGACCGTCTATATATAATTAGTTTCTGTAACCATCTGTTTCCCTGGGGTATAATTGTATAAACAGTGTGATATCAACTAAGTTTGCGGCAGGCAATGCTTGTAGGAGTGAAAGATCAGCAGTGGCATAGTATTTATTATCTTTTATGCTTGTTTACTATTTGATTCTATCATATTTATGCCCTGAATATGTAAGTGTCACTGGTCCTATCCGTCTTCATCTGTCATTATAATTGTCATGTTATTAGAGCTCACGAGGATCATGTATCACCAGTCTTCAGGCCTGATCATGATATCCTCACTACGGGTTATTAGTCATTTATTTCATTAAAGGAGGTTTCCATTTGTCCAATAAAAGGAACGTTATAGACGATGTAGCCAACATTAAAAAAAAAAAAGCTAAAACTTTTGCAATAGGCGAAAGACCATGATGACAGGTTGAAAAAATCGATCGCACAGTGCTGTAATGATAATGGTCGTCACTATTGGTGCTGCACAAGCGAGCGACACGTGCTATCATGAAACGGCTCTCTTGCCGTGTACTCAAGTCTATAATAAACAGAACGAAGAATGCCAAGAAAAGCAATTTTTGCCATGATGGATGCGAGTTGCCAAGTAGCAAGACTACGCAGATCTTACAAACGAGGTTTGTTTGTGTTGCTCGGACTAGATCCTTTGCCTCTTAGTTTTTGTGTTATCGTATATACCAACTCTGAACAGATCCATTTATATAGGATAATTGTTCCGTGTCTCGGCAAATTTAGCTTAACTGATCCTCGCAAAAATGTTGTATGTAGCTTTACTGACACCAACGCCAACTTGGCATGAGGGCGTAAAATAATCAACTTGCCAACACTGCTTATGAACAAAGCTTATATTTGGATTGCAATACTACACGACAGACATTATTATCAAACGGTAGCCAAAACTGATGCAACAGATACCATCTAACTAAAAACTACCCTGGGATTTTCTAATCATCCATAGCAACAAGCCTAAACAAAACTCCACTAACTAGGTATAATCACCAACACACTGGAAGAGCATGCCTGCATCTCCAGGAGGCATTCCCCTTCTTAACCAATAGCTAGACCTTGGCATTTCAGGGACGAAAGAAATGCCATCTACCATGAAGTCAAACCACCAGCAGCAGGCATTGAGAGTAACATAGAACTTCGTGGATCATAATATGGATTATTCTCTGAGAACACAGAACCATATTGCGAGACTGATGGAGTTGATATGATAAAACTAGAATTATTGCTTGAAAAGATGGCGTGCTGACTTGCTTCTGTCAAACTGAACCTCGAACCATAGCCATCAGTTGAACACACTTTGTTTCGGGGAAGCGAGTCTGTTGGCAACCGAAACAAACCAGCAAGGCCAACTGGTACTTTTACATCATCTCCTGGTGAATTGATGCCACTGGGTAAGTTTCCTGATGCTGGTAGTGCTAATGTTTCCTGGCTGAGCCATTGTGACCTGCAGAGTGAAAGTTCAGTGTCATCGATTGGCAAATCATCCTCCATGTACCGATCCTCTGGTGCTGGAAGCGCCAACATGTCCTGACTGGATGGAGTAGGCCTGCTCAGCTTTTCTCTGAGGGACATTTTGGCACGTTGAAGGGCCTCTAGAACACCTCCCACATCAACCCTTGACAGTTGATATAGCTGTGGGTTGATCAGGTTATCAGTATGGTTATGAAAGCATGATGAGCTCCATTCAGAAACTTTGCTTTTGGGGGTATCACTTAATGGACTACCAGCTGATGGTGTACTTATGTAGAGCTCAGAAGGACGGGCATTTGCATGGTAGCTTGAACCACTATCTGAATTTTCATTGCCTTGACCTTTATTGTGTCCTGATTTTGGGCTTCTATTATAGATTCTTCGTGGTGAAGGAGCTGATCTGCCAAGATTATTCCCATTGCCTTCAACAATTTCAGTGCAATTTTTATTTACGAACTCACCCTTTCTAGCCTGTGATGCACCCTCAATTGAAGTAGAAGCTGCAGTAACCTGCCCAAAGTCATGATCAGACTCAACTACTTTGTGCTGCTCAATAGCACTATCTTCTGGTGCATTTGGGGACAATTCAGATACAGAACCATTGGACAAACATTCAGAGGGGCTGTCGATTTCAAAGTGTGTTTTATCCCTCAATTCTTCACAAACTAATTCTTTAACCATAATCTGAGCAGCTTTGCCCCTCTGTTCAAAAGCATTTTCAGTCTGATTTAGCTTGTTGTCTTGATCAACATTATCCTGGAAGTCCAAACACAGAAGTGCATATCAAACAACCGAATTTCTGGCTCTTTTAAGCTTTTTATCCAATCAACTGCAAAGTTCATACGAATGGTAAAGTAAAAGCAAATTGGTTGGTTTACATTGGAAGAATGTACTTCATGTTAAATGTCAAATAATTACTTAAAACCAGTTAAACGGACAGGTTTCACATAAGGCAGACATTTGTATTTCAACATGCAAATTGATATATATAGTCCATTAAAAATGACTTTTTAAATGAGCATTAAAATGATTGAACCAACCACCAAATCCATCTAAAGTTCTTAAACAGATCCTATGGATCAATAAAAAAATGCAAGGCTAATCTTTTGCATGGCACAACAAGCGTACTTGTGAGAAGTACTGACGCAATAACTGTCAATAGATTTTCTAACCCAGAAAAACAGCACATACCATAGTTGAGTCTCGGATCTCATTGAATTTCTTCTCCCACTCCCTCTGTGCATTTTCTTCTGCCTCGTACCGCCCAATCAGCGCAGCCTGCTTCTCAAGTACCGTCTCCATCTCTCGATCTTTCTCCATGGCATACAGACCACTGCCAGTGTCATTCTCGATTCTTCCATCGCCACAAGAATCCCGCCCATCTTGGCTCACCTCATCATCCAATTCAGGCTGCTCATCAGTGCAAACAGTGCAGTCTGATCTCCCCTGTCCGTCCTCTAGACTCTCCGCGGCATCATGCCTTTTCTCCTCGCCTTCAGCCTGAAATCTGTCGAAAACGGTACACGAGTACATCATGTGTGAGAGCCAACGACAACGAGCATCTATAGATCAACAATTATCACAGGAATTCAGCAACGCTCAATGCCTGGACCTCATCAGCTCCTTCCTCTTGATCTTCCGGCACGATTGCCCTGGCTGGTACTTGGGCGAAGAATCCGCGGCCATCAGGTAAAAGTAGCTCCTCCTGGCGCTATGGCTGTGCCTCTGGTTGAGCTGCCTGCCTTTATGCTGCGGCTGCCGTCGACTCGGAGAAGCGAGGCTCACCGCGCGCCCCTTCCACGAAAGCGCGCCGTCCTGAGACGCCGCCGCCGTCCCTCCCAGCTCCGACCCCGACAGCGCATCCTCCACCTCCGCGCGGGTGTGGCCGCCCTCGGCGGCTTCAGTGTCGCCGGTTTCGCCGTCGTCGGAACCGGAATCAGCGTCGTCGGAGCACCGGCCGAAGCCCTGGGACTCGAGGATGGCGAGCACCTCCGCGGCGGCCCGCTCCGCCTTGCGCCGCTGGGTCGTCACCGTCCGGAGCTGCTCCTCCAGCTCCGTGACCTGCAGCGGCATGCTCTGCCGTGAGCCATGCAGAGAATACGGCGGAGCTAGGAGGGAACAAAAACTACACTGCGGCTGCTGGCGCAGCGCACACGCACCCGCCCGGCGAGCTGGTCGGCGCGCTCCTTGGCGGCTCGGGAGACGGAGCGCTCAGAGAGGAGGCGCGCGCGGAGGAAGTCGATGGTCATGGCCGTGGTCGCGTCCGCCGCCATCTCGAACCTCCCCGCGCAAAAATGGAATCTTGCAGGGGGTCAGGGCTTCAGCCTCCCGGCGCGCGGCGGGCGGTGCGAGGCGGCGCCCCCCCTCTGAGTCCTCTCGACAGTGGAACAGCAGCTGCTGGCCTGCTGCTGCTGCCGGGGCGGCCTTCCTCACGCTCCGCGTGGTCCGCCCCACCGTGCACGGCTCCAATGCAACGCGACGCGACGCGATCCGTGCGACCGACCGTGCTATTCTCTTCTCGAGTTCTCGCCTTCTTGGGCAGCGCGGCAGGGTAACTGGGTAAAGGGCGGCGATCACGGGCACTCACGTGGCGACGGTGCTTTGTCCGTCTGTCGCGGCTTCCGCTTTACGCCACTAAAGTGGCCGGCGCGCAACCACCGTAACCGACGGGTGAAAGGGCGGCAATAAACGAACCACCGCCGGCAAGTCAAGCGTGTCAGCTCACCCTCCCAGGCTCCGGGCGGTGCGTTTGCTGCTACAGTCTGGTGCTTCAACCCCGTGGTCCATGAAACAGATGAATCACAGTGTGAAATATATATACTGTTACAACAATATGGTATCTTTCGTTAGTGTTCATATTACAAAAACATCCGACGATATAGCATCGGGCCAAATAAACAATACCCTAGCCCCACGGTTAGATTTGACCATGGACAACTCGGCCTAATTTTTCATTGGACGGGACCAAGCTAAACCATTGGAAATTGGGCTCAAGTAAAAAAAAATGGTTCAATCTCGGGCTTGGCGAAATACAAAGTTCTCGGTAAATTCAGCTTCAGACATTTTGATCGGGTCTTAGGCTTTTGAGTCAGGCTCGAGCCTAAGTTTGCAAGAAAAAAATTAGGCTAGATCAAGCTCGAGTTTATCTCTAGAGCATCGGGGTTTTTAACCCCGGCCTAACTCGGTTGATGACCAGGTCTAACCCTGGTGTATGTCCTATGCCCACATCAGGGCTTGTTTTGCTCAATGCTGAAAAATGTTCGAGAGATAAAAATTCCTAAAGGGGTTTTTCTATCAATTGTCTTCCTCAAGATAGTCTCACTTGGATGGACATCTTGAACAGAACCAAACAATTCAAACATTCAACTTCAATCATCGGTGTAATTGACCATGGTCGGACAGGCACATTTGTTGACACCTCCTAGCACTGCCCGAAACCTAGTAGAGCAATGGAAAAGCCAGTAAAGGAGTACTTATTCCGAGGAACACATCTCTAAAAGCTAATGACCAATTGGACATTTGTGTATTCCTCCAAAATGATTTTTCCTAGTGTTAGCTCCCTTTTTAGAGGTGAGTGCCAAGTAGTCTTATCCGAACGTAAATGCCCTCAAAAGAAGAAACCCTAGGGGGCTATATGGTCACTCTACCACACAATAACCATGTTGTGCTTACTCTATCATCTTTAGCCGGGCAAGCAAGTCACTCACATTACAATGTGAGGAGAGGACCAAAACGTCCTTCCACCATCATACTAAAGTGGGGTTATAAGTAAGGTTTATATAGGGTAAGCGGTTATGATCCAACCCTAAGAGAAGCAGCCAATTATGTTGATTCTAACATGTAGCGGGCCTCACTGTACTTTTTGTGCCCTAATTTTCTTGGTGCCTATGTTGATGGCACCATGACACCGTTTCACCATGTTATCCCTTGGACGGTCCCTGCTTCGTCTTGTAGATAGAGTCCTAGGCGAAGCGTGTGCATTTCACTCGAGGGGTGTTGCCTCACTACATGTGTCAGGCGTCGGTCCTTTCGCACTGACGGCGCCGAAGTCATTCTTTCTTTGCCTTGTTGTGGGACTCTTCGATGAAGCAAGTACCTTTGGTGGTCCTTGCTTCGATCATTCCTAACTTCACTCACCATGTCGCAGGGGGTGGATGTCTCTCCCTCTCTACAACAATCGTCACCTCCGGATTCTATTTGTTGTCCCACCGGAATATGGAACCGGTTGGGTAAAGAAGAAGAAAGGGAAGCATGACGGATGAAAAATAGGTTTGATAAAACAAAAGGGTGGCGACGATGCAATGTAAGGAGGCCAGTGAGCATTTCGACGCACGAGCGTCGTCACACCTGCAATTTCGGACATGATGGCGATGCACTTCTCTGCCATCGAGGTAAAAAAGATTAGGTCTAATAGGAGCCGAGATAGCAGTTGGACGATGTCTAGGCCCTAACTTCCTAGAAGTCACTGCACTGGAGGACTACCACTTCCTAGGGCCCTCCGCATCGACGTCATTCGCCACTGTGTCCTAGAGCCTATTATGCCCGACTCCTTTGGAGAGTCGGGACAACATGGGAATTTGTTTCAAGGGGAGGCAGAGAGGAGAACGTCTAGATTCAAGGTGAGGCTACGAGAGAGTTATTTGGAGGGAAAAAACCATGAGTCGTCTAGAGTGAGGAATTATTTCTCTAGGCTTTCACACTGGCCAAAAAAAAGCGATGTGGGTGAGCATCTTGCCTAGAAAGTAGGCTTCCAAAGAAACCCTCGAGACAAAGGAGAAGAAAAATGAGAGGACTGCACCAAAAACTCCCGACTGTTCTCACGAATGCCAACGTCGCCATCCTCCTCCCTCCTCCTCTCCAACGGCCTCGCTGGAGGCGAGTGGGAGAGGACCCGTGCCCTCCTTCCTCCCTTTCTCCTAGCCCTTTTTCCCCTCTCCCTTCCTCTCTTCCCCTACCTCCTCTTCCCTCCCTTGCCTCAGTCAGGATTTCCATCCCCTCTCAGGCAACACATCGGCAATGAGCGGGAGATCTAAAGCGCAGGATCTAGTAGGGTAGGTGGTCAATGGGCTTGGGTATGGACGGGAGTAGTTCTATATCTAAATTTTTAGGGGTAGTTGTTAGGTTCACTAAGGGGACTCAATTTGGTGGCTTCTTTTGGTGCTGATCTCCTGGTCGGTGGCGATGTTGATGTCGGGAGGAGCCACTAGAGATGTGCTTTCATTGTTGTTTTCTCTAATGGGGCTGGGGATAGTGGAAAGTGGTGTGGGTGGTGGGGAAGAGATGTTCCTTATCCTCTTGTGATATTTCCTACCAAACTCAATGCCGGAGAAGACAATGTTGTGCTCAAAGTGGTTTCCCACTCGTTCTTGGGGGTGGTGTTGTTCGCTGATGCCTCCTTGGCCATGACGACCGGGCCCAAATTGTAGTGTCTTCAACCAACTCCAGGTAGTCGTGCTCATCGACCAAGTTGCAGACTGCTTCGTAATTTCTAACCCATGTGGGTCAAGGTTTGAGGCATTGTTTTGGGCAACTATTGATTGATATCATCAAATCTTATATTGGAACGTGTGTCTGGGTGCTTCAGCATTCCTTTGGCCTTCACTAGGGTTCGTCTCGAGGTTTGTTATGGTCATAGTGTCTTTTTTGTTGAGGATGTATCACAATTTAGCCGTGTATTCTAATTAATAATAGATTTGGTATGTTATGTCTAAAAAAAGAAACCCTCCAGAGGACTCACTCGGTCAAGAAAGCTTCCCCCTAAAACCACTTATTCTACATACTGTCTATAACAAGGGTACATATGCTGTGCAATCAGCCAAACGGTGCAATCGCCATGCAATCGAACTACCAAAAGTTGCAAAAAAAATTTTGAAAAAATTTGTACATATACTCTTCAACTTACTCTATCTCTGGTTAAAATTTCAAATTCAAATTCATCCTATATTCAGAGTTATAAAAAGAGAAAACGGACGTTTAATAAGTTCAAAATTCATAGAATTTTCTCTTTTTGTAACGTTCAATATAGGATGAATTTGAACTTGAAATTTTAACCGAGATAGAGTAAGTTGAAGAGTACATGTACAAATTTTTCAGAATTTTTACAACTTTTAGTTCGATTGCATGCATCGATCGTCGTTACCGATCAGATAAAGATATGTATTCTATAACAAAGAGATTCCCGGCTGACCACCCATTATTGAGCATTGACGTACTTTTTCTCTGATTTTGGGTCACTAACATGTATAACCCTTGCATGCCATAGCCTATCTGCCCTTGGCTCAAAGTTAGATGATACACTTCCTCGAGCGTCGGGAAGACGCCAGATTTAACGTTGCTGCCCGAAACTAGCCAGAATCTAAGTGGTCGCCCCCCTTTATTTTCACCAGAGCCCTGCCTATTTGTGGGGTTTTCGGCTAGTTGACCACTAATTCCGGAGACTTCCGTTGATTCCTTTGGTCGAGGTCAACTCGTCAATGCACCGAATGGAAGCTCCAGTTCATAACAAGCATAGACCATAACCATAATGTTATTAAATAACACTTCCTCAAACAGTTCGAACAACAACAAAGTTGCTTCATATTCTCTTTTAGCCAGGTTCCTCGTGATGGAAAACAGCGATGGAAAACAGTACCTGATACATACCACTAACCAACAAACAGACACGCATCTGAAATAGGGCTGAAACGCTGGTAAAAAGTGCTCGGACAATAACAGTTGGGATTAGGCAAAGTACAATAATTCACGATGCAAGATTTGGCTAATATCTAGCATGGAGAGTTGAGAAGATCCATTGTCAGAAAACTTGGTTACACATAGCACATCCAGGAGTTTACAACACATACTTGTCTTACCAGGGATGAAATGAAACATCTCAATCGACTAGTCTCAGATTATTTTTAACCCAATGATTGGCAAAATTCAATCACCGCTAGCGCACCCCCTGCATCCACAATGAACACATTCTATCACCTTTTCTTCCCTGAGGTGCTTTGGGACCCTGCAGACACATGTGGTTGCGAAGTTGTGGTCTCGTGTTTGTATGCACCTGAGGCAGCACAGGCGTTCATAACCTGGCTGCAAAGGACTCGGAAAAAGGTGGCAGTTAGTAAACAGAATATTCGCTGATGCAATCTACGTAGCTATGATAAAGTAACTCTAGTGTAGCGACTTGATAGATTTCTGGTGGGTAGCGAAAGAAATACAGAAATGAACTAGATTTCTGGTGGCTACAAAAAAGAAAACAATAAATTGAACATAACCCAAACAAGCAAATCATTAAAGAGTCTACTTTACACAAGCAAAAAATCATCATGAAAAAATAATCTTCAGGCAATTCTAAAATCACATAGGTTAGAAGCAGGTGAACCTTTCCTTGCAACTTTTAAGACCATTCATAAGTTAACATGTAATGCTCACCTTGCATTCTATAATGACCCTTCTTTTACAGAAAGTGAGTGAGAGTGCTAATCCTTTTTTCTACCGGCATTAATTTGATAAGCCTATAGTGGTTTTTGTTATTGTTTTCACATGACTGTGGTGGCCAGGATGATCCAAGTATCCAACTAAGTTCAGATGCTTAAATTCTACGAGGATTGGAACATAATTGCACCATCAAAATTTCCAACAAACACTAAGGTGGGCCACAGTAGGTAGAGGCCATCAAAGCAAAGCTTCGACACAAAGGATCAAATTCACCAACCTTTTTCCACTTGGCGATCAGATTTTTGTCTGCATGACCTTGGTCCAGACAAAATTCATATAACTCCTTTGAAATTTCCTTCCTTCGATAGTAGAGATCATATATGTAGCGGCTCTTTTGATGAGAAATACGAAAGATTGGCCAGAGAGCTTCACACTTCCTCTTTCCATCATGTGTGTCATTTTCAGCTACATCAGAAAATCACATTACTACCATCCTATGATAGGAGATACCAGTAGACAGTAAAAAAAAAATCACATGATCACAGATTACACATATCTGCACACCTTCTCTCATTTTGGCTTCCAAATCACGGAGAGTTGGTTCAATAAGCTCCCATCCATCAGGATATTTGACACGGCTTGTCTTTATCTTAGGCATGCTGTCTCAAAGGAAATATGCTTCTTAGAACACAAATCTGGGAGTAACATAGAACACAAGTCAGATCAAAGGTACTAATTAGGTAGATTGTTGTTTTGTCCATCTAAGACTTGCACACACAAGAACAAACAGAGGAACCCTGTGCGAGAAAAATTCCCTGACATCTATCAGCGCAGGCCTGAATATCCTCACTCTACAGATACGACAGTATGACACCACTATTTCGCCAAAAAAAGAAGACTTTTTTGCATGCATCAGCATCTCTACTACTTAAAAGGCCTCTTCATGGTGGCGAGTGACCTCATCCTCACCGCCCCCACACTCAATCCAAGTCCAGCGCTGTTGTGCCCAGGCTGGGTGCTGCGTATGGCTGCTGGCGAGATACAGAATACCATGAGTGATGACAGTGTGGAAACTGTTAGAAGTTGGTGTCGAATATGTGTACGAGTTTGTTACAAGAACTCTGTGTTGTAATAGGCAGGGTTGGTTTAGAGTTGTAGTCGGACTCTTGCCTGGTCTCCACTATATAAAGGGAGGCACCCCTAGTGTAACCGTGGAACGACTATGTAGCGGCTTAGGCTCGCAGGTGGTCGTGGCCGGCTTGTGACCGCGACCCACGGCGGTCGGCTGCGTTGTTGGGGAGGAGCGCCCATAAACATTGCCCCGCAGATGTAGCCTGAGAGATGAACTGCGTTACCAAATATCGTGCCTCCGGTGTCGTTTCAGATCTAGTATCGACGTCCTGGTTTTCAACAAGTGGTATCATAGCAGAGGTTCGGCGATGCGGATGATCTTGGAGGAGGTGCGAGGATTATGCATACACACGTGTGCCGAAGGAAAACACTAGATTCGGCGCAAGGTGGAGCATGTCGGCGATCGACGAATCGATCGGTGAAGCTGAACACTCCGGGCGGGTGGCCTGGACCGTTCGATGGGTTGCTGTTGGCAAGGATCGACCAGACGTGGTGATTGGGCCGACAACGCAGCTATCGAAGACAGGGGCTTTGGCGCTCGCAATCAGACCGGCCACCAGACGTGGCGAGACGGCCGGATAGATCGGAGCGGAGGAAGCGTCGCGGAGAGCGATGCGACCGATGTTGCACAAGAGGCGGTGTCACGGCACTGCTAGCGGTTACCGTGTCGTGGATGTCCGGCCAGGGTGCGTCATGTTGCCGTGCGCGGAGAGCATGCGGTGGCACGCTAGGAGGCGTGCTCGTGGGCTCACATATTGGATCTGGAGGTGGATATATTTTTTCTAGAATTTTTTAATGATCGACCAGGTCGACCTGGCATTAGGCGGGTTCCACATGGTGCATGCAGTGTGGTTGGAGGACATGCACATGCATGCACGATTGCATGTGCGTGCTCATGCATGGCTACTGTGCTTGTGCATGTGGGCGTTCGGTCTTCTGCAGGCCGACGAGCTGAGAAGGAGGCACAGACGGCCCGTGGCGACGGCCCGTGGCGTAGGTGTGATGGCACGAGGTGCGCGCAGGCACAGGTGGGCGCAGCAGGCTAGGCCAGCCCGAGGCGCACAGGAGCAGCCCAAAACGGGGTCGGGCTGGACTAGTCCTGGGAATTGGGCCGTGCTTTTTTGGGCCGGCCCGAGCACGGCCCGATTTTGCCGGCCCAAAGCACGGCCCGGCACGAATTTTTTTGGGCCGTGCCGACCAGGCCAGATTGCCGTGCAGGGCCTGAAAAGCCGGCACGACGGGCCGCCCGGCACGGCCCGAACATTTGGGCCGTGCTCGGGCCGACACGGCACGGAAGTGGCCCGAACCTCCTGTGAGCCTGGCCCAACCTCTAGTGAACGGATGACCCTCAAGACCGTGACCCGTCCCGACTCCCCCGAGTCCCCATCGGCCGATCCCCAATTCTGAAATCCCTAGCTAGCCCAAAACCCTATCCTGGATGGAAGCGGCGGCAGCATCGACGACGACCTCATCCACACAAGCTCGATGGTGGCGGTGGCGGCGGCGGCGGAGTCCATGAAGGTGGCGGCGACGAACTCTGTTGTACGCGATGCAGAGCAGCGACAGGTACCTCGCGACTCGCGAGTGGAGAGTTAGATCCATGGCCTGTTGGCTGTTAGCCTCCCGCCCTCGGTCCTCCCCCCTCTGCTGACTCATGCTCCAAGCCTCCAAGCCTCCAACGGTCTTGAAATCCTCGTTTTCTGATTTTCTCCTCTCGTCTTGAAACCTCTCGGACCCTCCCAGTCCTCGATGGCCCGATATGGCGACCAGCCGACTACTACAGTAAATGCTTACCCTCAGGCGCTCAGCTCGTCTCTAACCTTTGGCCATTTGGTTTCTACACTTTGGGGCTATAAAATCCATTTTTTAGTTGTTAGTTGTTACTTTTCTAATTCTCTCATCTCTGGATTCTGGAACCCCAAACCTCTACACTATGCGATTGAAGAAGAAGCTAGTTAGAAGGGTGACACGGCGTAGACAGACGTGCAATGTAGCTGGTAGTTCTAGCATCGATGATGTCCACATCGATCCTCGCCAGCTCTCCCCAGGCATGGGAGATTATGGCATGGACGATTGTCATATGGATGGAACAGAGGGCTATGAGGATGCGGCCCACTCTCCAATTTATGTGCCCTCTCATGATGATCAGACTGAAGCAGCACCAGCGCCAGTGTCCTCTAGTGAAAGGGCCAGTAATGGTAGAAAGTCAAGTGGAAGGGCTGAGTGCTGGAAGCATATGGTGAAGCGAACTGTCGTCATTGATGGTGTAGAACAGGTATTTGCCATATGTAACTATTGTAAAAGCGAAATGAGTCACAGTTCGGTGGCGGCACTGGACATTTGAACCGGCATTACAAAACCTGTTTGCAAAAGCTTGGACAATCTCAAGGAGGCGGTGTGCAGACGCAGCTGAACTTTTCTGAAGATGGCACTGTAAGTACATGGGTTTACAACCCACTGGTAGCGCGCGAAGAAATTGCTAGATTTATTGTCTCGGAAGATTTGCCCATTATGATGGGTGAAAGCCGTAATTTTCAAAGAATGATTCAACGTGGCTTTTCCCCACAGTACCAACTTGTTAGCAGAAAAACCACAAAATCTGATATACTATCATTATTCAAAAAAGAACTAGCTAGTTTAAAGGAAAGTTTTCTTAAAGTGAAGTTTTCATTTGCATTAACTTCTGATATTTGGACTTCATCGCATCAAAGAACTTGTTATATTAGTGTTGTTGCACATTATTTAGATGAAGCATACAATCTGAACAAGCGAGTCATAGGATTTAGGTTAATGGATGATTCACACACTGGGGTTGCCATTGCAAAGCATATACTTGAGGTCACCAATGATTTTGAGATACAAAATAAGATCCTTTCTATAACTCTTGATAATGCTTCCTCCAATAGCACTGCCATGGAAACCCTTGCCCCTCAGCTTCGGTCCTATATTAGTGGATATGTTATTCATCAAAGGTGTGTGTGCCACATTATCAATCTGGTTGTTCAAGATGGTTTAACTGTGATTAGCCAATATTTAAACAATATTCGTGGTGCTATTCGGTACATATCTAGTAGCCCACAAGTTGTTGCCAAGTTTGCTGAGTATTGCAGGGTCAACGATAAGGTGCCAAGGAAATTTGGACTTGATATGAAGGTAAGATGGAACTCTACATATCTTATGCTTAAGAAGTTGGATGGATATGAACATATCATTACTATTTTTGTGAATGCTAATGCTCTAGATAGTGAATTGGTATTAACTGAATCTGATTGGACTATTGCAAGTCATTTTCGAGATTTCTTACTAACCTTTAATGCAGCAACTAATGTTTTATCTGGTATTTATTATCCTACTTCCTGCTTGGTAATTGAATATATTTGGTTAATTGCTGAATCATTTGCTAAGTATCGAGATGATCCACTTTTAAGTTCTATTGTTGCACCAATGGAGGAAAAATTTCTAAAATATTTTGGTTCTATATCACATGTTTATTGCTTTGCTACTATTTTTGATCCTCGCAAAAAGTTAGATGGTCTGCAAAGTGCAATGGAGGAAATAGGTGAGGCACTTGATTTAGATTTTTCAGATTCTTTCAATCATGTGAAAGACGATCTGTTTCGAGTATACAATTTATACTACAAGAAGTATGGTGAAAACGAGATGGAGCCATGTGATGGCGGGCAAGATTCAGAAACATGCGACATAAGTTTGACATCGCACTTGTGGAAGCGGGCGAAAGGAAAGGAAGCTGCTGCCTCTACCTCAAGCCAAAGGTGGAATCCTAATGCTGAACTCAATCACTACCTTTCTACTAACTTTGCAGCCACAGATCGCACACTGAGGGGTGAGAAGGTGAAGCTCCTAGAATGGTGGAAGGAACACCAATACAGTTTTCCTGTATTGTCACATTTTGCAAGGGATATTTTAGTCGTTCCGGTCTCAACGGTTTCCTCTGAAGCAACTTTCAGCACTGTTGGGAGGATAATTGAAGAAAGAAGATCATCTCTTGCACCAGAGACGGTGGAAGCAATTACTTGTCTCAAGGATTGGCAAAGAGCGGAAGAGCGGAAGCAACATCAATTGGTGGACCCTGAGATTAAACATTCTTTTGCTGATCTCAACATTGAGTAGTAGCTTTTTAGTCTTACATTTCCCTAGCATAATATGTAATCTGGACATCTGGACATCTTATCAATCTGGTGCTGTACTCTTTTCCTTACCGAGGGAACCCCACACTGGGGCGTAAGGTTTTTAACGAGGCAGCAAAACTAGTGAATAAAAATTTACTTTCCCTCCATTCCTGTTCTTTGAATGCTCTGTGTGACTGTATGTTGTTCTGTTGGGTTGTGTACTTGTGTTGGGCTGTGTTGTCAACTTGTCATGTTGGGCTGGTGTTGACTACATGCTGGCGAATGAATTGGGATGCCTTTCTCAGGCATACTAGAAGGTAGCCATTTCTCTCTCTTTTTTATAAAAAATTTTATTTGCAGTTCATAGTTCGTTTACCAATCATGTGATGAATTATTTGCTTCTTATACACAGCAAGGATATGGAGGGAAAGAGGAAACGGCAAGAGCTCCCTGATGGTTCTGGACTTCTGGTTGGGGTGACCATATACAATTGCTTCAAGTGTTTGAAAGCAGGGATCAAACAGGCTATGATCGAAGATGGTGCTTAGATCATGATATGCAGGTGATCATTTACCACAGGCTGGGATCAATCAGTTTTACTTGTTGCTGTTTATTACCAGCTTTTGATCATTTACAACATTTTGTTGCTGTTTATTACTAGCTTGTGATCAAGCCAACTAAGTGTCAAACAGTCAGCCGCAATTTGTTGCTGTTTATTAGTTCTAACGCCACTGTTTTACTCATTTCGTGCCGTGCCTGGGCCGGCACGGCCCGAAGTCGGCCCGCCGTGCTTTTGGGCTGTGCCGTGCCCAGCTTTTGGCTGTCCGGGCCGGCCCGGCACGGCCCGAAGTGTGGACCGGGCCGTGCCGGCCCGATACACGGCGTGCCCGAGGCACGACGGGCCCGTGCCGTGCCGGCCCGGCCCGGCCCAATTCCCAGGACTAGACTGGACCCTGGTGAGAGGAGATTTGCAGACCAATTCCGGAAAGAGGAGATTAAAAAAAAAGGGGTCCGAGTTAGAGGAGAAATACAAGTCTATTAGGACTAGAACTTAACTCGAAATTTGGGGCTGCCTCACCACTATAAAAGGGGTCCAAAGGGGAGCCAAACCCAACAAATCCAAGAGGCAAAGGAGGGCTTCTCAGAGAGAGACTCAGATTTGCACAAATCAACAGCGAGTTTTGAGCGCGGTTTTTCGGAGACAGTCGTGAGAGAAAGACGTGTGGGTTCCGAAAGGAGACGTTCTAGGAGGCTATTGGTGATCTGTTCGAGATGACGGACAGGACTGACGATAGACCTGTCGACAGTGGTGAGAAGAACAAGCAGCTGGTGCAGGTGGAATCGCAAGTCGGTAGGATGAAGCTGATGGGGACCAATTTTGGCGTGGTCAAGTTCGTCGGTTCTAGCAACTTTGGCTTGTGGCAAATGAGGGTCAAGGATCTACTGGTACAGCAGGGAATCGTGACGGCTGTTAGGGAGACCGAGCCAGGGAAGGTAGGAGACGACGACTGGGAGGAGATGCAGTTACAGGCAGCCGCTACCATACGACTGTGTCTCTCAGATCAGGTCATGTACCATGTCATGGAGTTGACCACACCAAGGGAGATTTGGACTAAGTTGTCCAGTCAATTCATGTTCAAAACTCTAACCAGTAAGTTGTATCTGAAGCAGAAATTATATGGACTTACGATGCAAGAAGGGGCAGATCTGAAAGAGCACGTTGATGTTTTCAATCAATTGGTCACTGATCTAGGCTAGTTAGACGTGAAGATTGATGATGAAGACAAGGCCATAATTCTATTGTGTTCGTTACCTTCGTCCTACAAGCACTTGGTTACGACGCTGACGTATGACAAGGATAGCATCAAGACTGAGGATATCACGGCAGCTTTACTTTCTCATGAGATGAGGAAGAAGAAAAGCGAGGAAGAACCTCAGCCTCATGCTTTGCTAGTCAGGGGTGATCAAGGTGGCGGTAAAAAGACTGGGAAGAACCATAGGAAGGGCAGAGCAGTGCGGTGTTTTAGGTGTGGTGAGTGGGGACATGTGAAGCGGGACTGTACGACAAAGGAAGAAGTGCAAACTTGGCAAAGGCTAGTGACTCGGAAAGCAATTCGGAGTTGCTCTCGATATCAGATACTCAGTCCATTGAAGCATGGGTGTTAGATTCTGGAAGCTCTCATCATGTGACACACAAGGTGGAGTGGTTCTCTTCGTATGAGGTTGGTGATTTTGGTTTCACCTATGTAGGTGATGGCACAGGTTGCCGTGTTATCGGTATTGGTGATATCAAGATCAAGATGCACGACGGAGTGGAGCGTGTACTTCAAGGCGTGAAGCACGTATCGGGGCTTACGAGAAATCTAATTTCGCTTGATACCGTACATGAAAAAGGGATGGTGTTCTAATCTGGGGAAGATAGGAAGACTATTAATATCATGAAGGATGGGAAGACTGTGATGATTGGAGAGAGGTTGACGTCTCATCTATACGAGGTGAGAGAAAGTACTATTGCAGGTGGAGACACTGAACCATAGTTGGCAACTTCAGTTCCAAGCGGCGGCGGGTCTGAGGCCAAGTCAGACTTGTCGAAAGCGACTCGGCGTGAGCTCTGAAGGAAGCAAGCTGAGTCCGTACAGGTTCGCACAAGACGTACAACGACTTCAAGGTGGCGAACGTCATATTCGCCAAGGTGGAGTTTGTTAGAAGTTGGTGTCGAATATATGTACGAGTTGGTTACAAGGACTCTGTGTTGTAATAGGCAGGGTTGGTTTAAAATTGTAGTCGGACTCTTGCCTAGCCTCCACTATATAAAGGGAGGCACCCCTGGTGTAACCGTGGAACGACTATGTAGCGGCTTAGGCTCTCAGGTGGTCGTGGCCGGCTTGTGGTCGCGACCCACGGCGGTCGGCTGCGTTGTTGGGGAGGAGCGCCTATAAACATTGCCCCGCAGATGTAGCCTGAGAGGTGAACTGCATTACCAAATATCGTGCCTCCGGTGTCGTTTCAAATCTAGCATCGACGTCCTGTTTTTCAACAGAAATTGTTGGGTGCCTATCTGGTGCGCGGCTTTCATAAGACATGGGTTTTCCCAAGATCAACCTAGAGACAGATACCTCAAAATTGGTTTCAGTGCTTAACTCGAATGTGGACTTCAGAGGAGTGGATGCAGTTCTTATCAGGGAAATTAAGTTCGCCCTAGCAACCTAGCTTTTTATCCTTCAATCATGCTAGTGTCAGCTATTGCAAAAGGAATTATAAATAGGTTTCCCAATTCCCACAGCTTAGCTACCAATCTACGATGGGGGAGTCGAAAAACACAAATGCTTGGATCGAAAAGCTCCCAGTTGCTTCCTGTAATACAATAGCCGGACCTATTGCCGACTGTGCATCGATCTACCGAAAAAATCCAAATCCGTATTCTGCTTCGCACGTCCCGTGCCAATCCAATCCCGTCCATTGCTCGCGCTTGGTGGCTTAATTCGCTTCAACACATCTGACCTTCGCGCCGCAAAACCTTCGTTGGTTGGATCTAGCCATCACGGGCTCTCATGACACCTCCGTTGCCCACGTGTGCTTGGTGGCTCGGTTTGACTCCCTCCAGTGGCGTTTCAGCCGGCTTATTTCGGTCAAGGTGAGGAAGGAGACGGGACAACGCCGCCATCGGTTGGGGAGGGGAAGGAGGGAACCGGCTCTAGGGAAGAGGAAGCAGGGCGGCGGTGCAGCGAGGACAAGGAGGGGGCAAAGCTCGGAAGGGAGGGAGAGAGAGGTCTGAGGAAGAATTTCCTACCGATGCTTCATTGCCGCCGCCATACATACGAGACCGATCTTGCCGCTTTTTAAACCACCCCCATTTGAACTTTCTTTGGGGACAGTCGGTCTGGGCAGTGGGTTGGGTCTAGGCCAGGCTGGGTTAGGTCGATGGAACCTCTCCTAACTATTAGGTCATAAGGCTCGTGAGTGTGTGCGTATTAATTACCGATGTTCTCTAGTGGTTTTAGGGCTCTGTAGACGCGGGAGGCTTATTTGTGCGGGTGAGTGGATCTAGTAGTTATTTGTGCGGGAGGCTCCAAAGAGTCCGACCCAACCCATCCTGGCCCAGACCGACCTCATCCCCAAAGACTTCCAACAAGGGGTGGTTCAAAGCGGCAAGATCGGTCTCGTCTTGATGGGCGGCGGAAAGCATCGGTAGGAAATTCTTCCTCAGACCTCTCCCTTCCTTCCGAGCTTTGCCCCCTCCTTGTCCTCGCTGCGCCGCCGCCCTGCTTCCTCTTCCCTAGAGCCGGTTCCCTCCTTCCCCTCCCCAACCGATGGCGGCGTTGTCCCGTCTCCTTCCTCACCTTGACCGAATCAAGCCGGCTGAAACGCCACTGGAGGGAGTCAAACCGAGCCACCAAGCACACGCAAGCAATGGAGGTGTCATGAGCCGCCCAGGGGCTAGATCCAACCAACGGTTGGTTTCATGCGGTGGCGGAAGGCGCGTGTGTTGGGCGACCAAGCCACCAACCAGAGTGAAGCGAGAGCCTGAAAGGCAATGGACGGGATTGATTGGTGGCGAGGGCGGCGGGGACGTGTGAGGCAGAGAGGCGCTGGATTTGGATTTTTTTCGGTAGGATCGATGCACAAAGCAATAGGTCCGCTATTGTATTACTGAAGCAACCGGAGCTTTTCGATCCAAGCATTTGTGTTTTTCGACTTTCATCGTAGATTGGTAGCTAAGCTGTGGGAATTGGGAAACCTATTTACAATTCCTTTTGCAATAACTGACACTAGCATGATCGAAGGATAAAAAGCTAGGTTGCTGCATGAACTTAATTTCGATAAGAATCGCATCCACTTCAAGTCCACATTCGAAAGTTAAACATCAAACCAATTTTGAGGTATCTGTCTCCAGGATGATCTTGGGAAAACCCATGTCTTATGAAAGCCGCGCACCAGATAGGCACCTAACCGTTTCTGTTGAAAAACAGGACGTCGATACTAGATCTGAAACGACACCGGAGGCACGATATTTGGTAACGCAGTTCACCTCTCAGACTACATCTGCGGGGCAATGTTTATGGGCGCTCCTCCCCAACAACGCAGCCGACCGCCTTGGGTCGCGACCACAAGCCGGCCACGACCACCTGCGAGCCTAAGCCGCTACATAGTCGTTCCACGGTTACACCAGGGATGCCTCCCTTTATATAGTGGAGGCCAGGCAAGAGTCCGACTACAACTCTAAACCAACCCTGCCTATTACAACAGGGTCCTTGTAACCAACTCGTACACATATTCGACACCAACTTCTAACAAACTCCACCTTGGCGAATATGACGTTCGCCACCTTGAAGTTGTTGTACGCCTTGTGCGAACCGTGTACGGACTCCGCTTGCTTTCCTTCATACCACGCCGAGCCGCCGACAAGTCCGACTTGCCTTAGACCCGCCACGCTTGAACCGGTTGCCAACTGTGGCTCAGTGTCTCCACCTGCAATAGTACTTCCTCTCACCTCGTATAGATGAGACGTCATCCTCTCTCCAATCATCATAGTCTCCCCATCCTTCATGATATTAATAGTCTTCCCATCTTCCCCAGATTGGAACACCATCCCTTCTTCATGTAAGGTATCAAGCGAAATTAGATTTCTCATAAGCCCCTATTCCTATAAGGGGCAGCCTTTTCCTCGGCAATGGTGATGGGGACGTGCGTGCCATCAATGGCACCAATGCAATTCTGTGTAAAGAAAAGAAACTAGCCATAAGAAAAATATGCAATGTTTAAAACTAGACAGGCGTGCCATCAATGGCTCACTAATGTGTCTTGTGTGTATATGTCCTCACTTTGGAAATAAGGCCGAACAGAGGGTGCGATGCAATCTTTGGATGAGTCTGTGTATTTGGAAGCTTCACAAATCTATTGTACAAGGCAGGAATTATGTGAAACACCTCCTTTATTTTCCTATGAATTGTTTCACCACTACGTTGGAAAGTTGTTTGGAGATCCCTGTTAGTGGCGTTGTGAGATATCATGTACATGAACATACCCAATTGCTCCTCAAGAGGTGGCATCACGTGTGTCGACAGAGACCTCTTCAAGATAGCTCGCGGTAGCTCTAAATATCTCTGGCTCCATCCTAAACTGAGCTAAACACCAACTCTCATGGCCTTCTAAGATTTCCTTGATTTTTTTTGGACCGGTAAGAGAAGACGTGTGTATTGGTCTTTTTTCAACATAAAGGGAAGAAATCAAGGCCAGAATGAAGACAAGAAAGAGTTCGTCATCTTCCTCTTCTTCTTCGAGCATGAACTTGTGAACTAGCTCCATTCTATTGGCCATTAGCTAGTATTAAGTGCAAGGAAAAAAAATACAATTCAGAAATTATCAGATATTCATAAATTTAACCACCAGATTCAATGAAAAAATTATATATTTTTGGCAACCATCATATATTCAGATATTTAACCATCAGAAATTTAACCACCAGAAAATTATTGGCCATTAGCTAGTATTAAGTACAAGGAAAAAAAATACAATTCAGAAATTATCAGAATGCACTAGCTCAGAACCAAAGTCATCTCTTTATATATATTGAAGTCATAAACCTAAAACCCGACCTAAGTAGCATCAGATTGGAGTTCCACACCATACATCAAAATTGGTCATGACAGTAAATCGTCGTCCCAGCAATCATGGTAAGAACCATGGCTAGTGAATTTCTGAGTACAAAATTAGAATTACACCCTTTCAGGAGCGACTCTCACTATCCCAAATAACATGATAAAGCAACAGCATAGGAAATAAGTTGCAAAAGTCTACAAGCTGTCAAGCTCCTCATATGAGAATGTGCTTTTCTGGTACATGGTAAAAGGACAAAATCATACAGTTGGGATTGAAAAAATGTTATGGCCAAATGTAGTTAGTGTAGGACAAAATCACAAATGTAGTCAGAATTTAAAAAAGTTATGGCCAAATGCATGACAGATTAGCAAAATACCACAGAATGGACATAATCGCGGTCTTTGGAGTAAAAAAAGATGGCTGAAAATGAATATAGGTACCCTCAGACAAATAAATAAAACAGAACTCCAGCATGCTTCCTACATCACATAGAACTAGATGACCCCAACATAGAAATACAGAACTACCGATTTGAATATACAGAATGTCTCTCCTTAGAGAACAAGGAAACAGATCAAAGGTCCACCATTCAGATAAGCTTAAAGTAGCAAAATGTAATTCCCATCTGTATTGCCTATGCTAAGCCAGGAAACAAGATTTTGCAGGGTAGGGGACATGAGATTGATGAACGGACCTTTACTAGCCGGCGGTGTCCCAGATTTGTGGCTTGACAACCTTGTCGTCGACGTGGATGCCGTGGGTTCCGCCTCCCAGATTTGCGCCTTGACTCCTCTGCACACCGTGTTCCGCCTCCCTCAGCCCGCCGTCACCTCCACTGCCCATGCACCCACACCACCCACCCCACCACGTCACATAAGGATCAAGAACTCACAAGAACCTTGCGGAAGAGAACAGATCGGGTCAGATCCGGGGAGGATGGTACCTTGCGGACGAGCCCTCGCTTGTGCCGGAGACGACGATGGTCAGAGGCGGAGACCTGAGGACAACGGCGGAGGCGACGCGTGTGGGAGACGGTGAGAGGAGGGGGGTCGCGAGCGACGGAGGCGGTGAAGCGGCGGAGGCGGTGAGGCGTCGGACGGCGGACGGCGGACGGCGGGCGGCGGAGGCGGCGAGACGCGGCGGCGACCCGTGTGGATTGGGGTATCGCGACACTCGCCCGTCGTCGCTCGCTCGGGCTCGGGAAATATCTCGCGGCTGTGAAGGCGCTTTTTTTTTCCCCGTGGAAACGAGGGGCTCGGGGAAACGCACGGGGGAAGGGGCTTCCAAACAATCCATCGATCTAGCCCGCGGAACATTCCTCCACAGGGGAGACGAGGTGGATTTGGGCCGGGATCCCGGCGGGGTTCCGGGCTTCCAAACAAGCCCTCAGTGGAGAGTCCAAAACTATATATTTTTTGTCTAAAAAATAGATCGATTTTTACAAGAAACTAATCTTTCTATATAAATACACTATGCAAGTCTCCCGTAATTTTGTTTCTTAGGAAACAAGCCGTGCCAAGTTCGCTTGTGCCTAGGTTCATGGCTCGGCTCGTTTGATAAACCAACCAGAAAGCCTGCTCAACATGGCTGGTGGGCAAGCTCTTGCCGACTTAATCGGGCTCATGAGTCTAAAGTTGTTTGCATGCCTGTGGACAGCTAGTGCACAGTGCAATACGTGTATGTATTGTCTCACATATAAATTGCATGCACATGATCTTTCTTCACTACATTCTCAGCTACCTAGTGGATCGCTCTGTTTGTTGTCCTCCTCCTTTGCTTTGGGGAGCTTTGTTTTAGCTTCTGTGGGAGCTGGGGTGCCCCTCCTCTTTGTGGTAGTTGATCTTTGCTGGTTGACTTGCTGTTGAGTTCTGTAACTCTTTTTACCTTAGGTATGTTATCCTTGTGTCAGCACAGAGCCTAGTGATGTTTACCTCCTCTGGTGCTTTCGTTTCTTTATAAAAGGAAATGGAGGTAGGGCTATGCCCTTTTTAAAAAAAAAAAACTAGTCTCGGCTAGCACCGTACCCTACACCAATGGCCAACACAAGGGAATTGAACCCACGTTTGCACTCCTCACATGCGCATTCGTCGCCATTAGGTGGAACTAGAGCCACCGCCGCCGCCGCCGCCGCAACCAGCACCACCAGACACAACCACACAAGTATTTCTTATCCCGCCCTACTCCATCCTCTTCCTCTGATCTAACGAATACTCGTGCCCTCCGCCCTCCCATGGTCATTATTAATGACTTACATGATCTCACATGTCATACACAAGGGTGACAAGGTACCAAATCATGAATTTTAAAAAGTAAAAAATACCAAGCTTTTTCCAATTTAAATAGTGAAATATAGTTCATCCCACAGGCACGTATGGGAATAAGACCAAAAAGGAGAACCCACGTAGGCACGTACACACACTCCCACTTCACCTCAAAACATTTGAAAACAGAAGGAATGTGTAATTATAGAGAGAGGAACAAATGCGGCTAGCGATTAGTACATCATCCACTAGAGCACAGAATACAAGTTATCCAGTTATTCTAACGCCGGAGCAACGTAATCGGACAACAAATAAAGGGTAGAATTCGGTTGATTCCACCAATTATCTTATGATCATTTGATGGTATAGAACAAACTGTTCCAAAACAAAACAATTAAGTTTATGGATTCTTGTAATGCCATTATACCAAGCATCACCGTGGATAACATGTTGAAACCAACATTTTTTATTCAGCTATTGAAAATATAATATGAAAAGCTATAGGTATTCGTTAGGAGCAGAAAAAATTGTCAAAATATTTCGGGAGATTCAAATGAAACATGATATTAAGACAACAGCTGTACTAAAGCGTTCATAAAAAAATAACAATTTCCACCGTAAATTAAAATTTTAACTTAAGCTGAGGTATGAAGATTGACATCTCAAGATTTTTAGGACACTCAATCGCATCTCCAGATTACTAGCAAAGTACATCGTCAAATGTCAAGCAAAATAGCACAAGCACTGCGGTCTGGGGCTCTTCTACGCAGCACATATTTTGGGAATACAGATACGGTCATATCAGACAAAAGATACTAAGTTGAAATGTCGAATATGTAGGGATAGGTTCTTAGTCGAACAAACTGAAACCCATATCCTGCACAAAGTTAAAAAAGAATATCGATCAGTTAGGTAACTGTAAATTTAAGCAAATGCAAGAAAATAACTTGTAGACATGACAAAAACTGAAACTGTACGAGAACTAATGCAAGTCTTAAAAGATACACAACCCTCTAAATGTGTAGTTATACTAGGTAAATCAATGAACAATAACATCATAACTGCTGTCAGAACTAAAACATAGTGTTTGCGATGACACAACAAGCATACAATAAAGTATCATATACTGGAAATTTACAATAGGCAGAATATCAAGAATTGAGTTTTTTTTTAAGCAATCGCCAATGAGTTGAAACATTTCCAAATAGTAAACACTTACATCATCAGACTCTTCCTTCTCTTCAACTTTCTCCTCCTTCTTAGCCTCTTCAGCAGGAGCTGCACCACCACCAGCTGCACCAGCTGGGGCTGCGACAGCGATTCCACCACCACCTGAAGGAACTGATGCAAACTTCTCCCTTCCAGCTGCAATCACTTCCGTTATGTCCTTGTCTTTGAGTTCAGTGAGCAGGAACTCCAGCCTGTCTTCATCAGCTTCAGCCCTAACTGTAAAGAAAATTAAAGCAGTTGTTGAGGTAATAGGGAAATCATACATAGAGAATCTAATTATAACTACATTTCCTCTCATCAATTTCCCCAACATTTTTCCCCACTGTTTCACACTATTACACCATCACCAGCTTAAAAAACTGTGGGCTGTGAACACACTTAGAATTAGCATTATCACACTACTATAACCAGCTTAAAAAAACTACGCGGGCTGTGAAGGCACTTACAATTAGCAGGTGGTTTAAATCTTGTGAGGTTTAGAAAATGAATTGGAAACATTTATGTTACGACCAACAACATACTAAAGCAACGGTATTGTTTCATTGCATAGAACATGTGAAATGAACCTAGTTAAAACGTAAGAGAATCTCAATAGCACTTACAACCATCATAGCAAATACCTTATTCCAGTATGTTTTTGACGTCATCAGCAGTCGGAGAGGTGTTTCCACCCAGAACGGCAAGCAGGTAGGCAGCGATCACCTTCATGGTGAATACTAGAGAAATGCCTAAAATAAACATTTTTACAAATAAGTCACCGCATCAGCTCAGTATGTCTGCAATGTGCTAAGCTTGGAGAAAAATGCATTCAAAAAGCAGGACAGAAAGTCACTGCGACATATGAATCAACTCCTAGTATAAGAAAAGGCCCTCTTTTCAATTAAACAATTGAAGGCATTTAGCAAGATTGACTTAGATTCGCCGTGCATCTAATTTACAGACTAGGGCCAGGTTTCGTTAGTACATGAACTATGATTAATCACTTGGAGAATACTGGTAGAGGAACTATAATTTCAAATCTGCGAGCTCGCATTCCATGCAACATACAATTCTACTATCTCCCTTGGAACTGCGCTGGGATGGAAGCGATTAACCAACCATCGGGTAGAAATCTACCAAAAATTTATCGTAACATCGGTGCACTAGGCACCTGATCTAATCAAAACTAAGGCCCTGATTGGCATTGCTGTTTTTTCTTACACTTGTAAAAATGCACATTTGTATTTTCATAGGCACAAGAAACCACCGGATTTTTTTTGGCCTGCTTGGGAGGTGTAGTTTTATACACATGTAAAAACTTACAGGTTGATACATATTGTTTGGGAATGAATTTCCAAAGTGAAGGGAGTAAACATCCATGGTTTAAAACTAATTAAGCAGGTGTTATCCATGGTCTACAGTTCAATTAAACATTCTCAGTTCAGAATTGAAACAAAATATGTTAAAAACTAAAACAGAACATCACTCCTTCCATATGTTTCAGTTGAATTAAACATACTTGGTCCAAAACTGAAACAAAACATCTCAAAAACTGAAACGAAATATCATTCCATCCATATGAAAACATAGTACATATAAAAGACAAGTCCATGGAAGCATTTGATGTCTTCTTCTGTTATAGACAAGTAGTGAGGAGATGGTTTAACATGACGATCAATGTCCGAATCAACAATAACAGGGCATTTTCCACCAAGCTCTAGAGCCACCGGGGTTAGATGCTTTGCAGCTGTTGCCATTACAATGCGGCCTACACTTCCATTTCCTGCAATTTCACAGGAATATATACACATTACAGGAATACATTAGTAGCTTAACATTCTTAAATGCCTAACATATAGTCATGCAAAACAGAATTGTGATACAC
Source organism: Raddia guianensis (assembly GCA_036346415.1). Lineage (NCBI taxonomy): Eukaryota > Viridiplantae > Streptophyta > Magnoliopsida > Poales > Poaceae > Raddia > Raddia guianensis. The sequence goes on from CM070538.1 coordinate 11,859,591, forward strand.
AATTTTTTTAGCAATAGTGATATACAATTCAGTACATGAACCAGCAAACCATGGGGAATAAATTTGAACATGTGGGGAATGCCTCCCTCCACAACTTTTATACATGAGTTACTTTTCAGTTTTATAAAGGAATACCATCAAGATAAAGAAAAGGTAAATATTTATAACTCCATTCCTTCTATTACATGAACCTATGCCTGCCTGACATACTACGGAGCATGACTGCAGAAGTAAATAGCTGACATTAGATAAATGAACATTTCTACCTCTATGTCTGACAGAAGAAGAAAAAAAATGCCATGAGATTAATTCCCAAAATAAGAGATACGTGAGGCATTCTATGGTTGAATCACTTAAGAGATATGTATCTTGGCGGCATTGCAGGAGTATCACGATAAAATAAATATCATCATAATATAAACTTGTCTAATTGCAGGAGTATCAGTCAGGCACTATGAAAAAGGCATCTATAAAATTATGACAGTAGGTCTTGTAAGCAGTGGTAGCGACAAGATATGATGTGGCTAAACTTAGTTTCGTAAAGCTAGTTGTTAAGTGCAGGTAGATTAATTATCTGGCCCTGGGCATATAAGCAAGTATTGACCTAAAATATTAAACTAGATGATTAGCTGTAAAGAACTGCTCTGCTGCAATACCTGCAAGCATATTGAACCACAAACTCAAAGTTTGGTTGGTGTTACCGAGCCTACACGAGCCTCAGCTTGTTTACAGCAGCTCCGCCTTGGACAGAACCTGGCGATTGAACGACACATTGCGATGGCAAAAATTCAGAGACCGACCATACTACAGAGCTAATCAGAGCAAGCGAGCTAGACTTCACCTTGGCTTCGATGCTCCAGATGACGAGGCCCTTGGCGTCCGGGTGCAGCAAGCTGAGCCTGTAGTCCACCTCGGGCGGGAAGTACCACCACGCCACCGGCTGCCTCCCGAGGCTAGGTTGCAGCAGCAGCGCTCTCCAGAGCCCCAAGTCAGTGATCAGGAACGCAAGAACACGGAGCTGGAGCAGCTAGAGATCAATGGCGATTCGCGAGATCTGACAGGGCAGACGGGGTGGATCTTGGTGAGGGTGGTCTCGGGGTCGTCGCTCACGCAGCCTTCCGCGCAGCCTTCCACACAGCCTTCCGCGCCAGCGCCGGCGCCTCACGTCGCCGCTCCATTCCTCCCTCCCTCGGTCCCTCCCGCTCCCTCCCTTCCTCATGCGCCGGCCGCTCTAGGGCAAGGCGATGCGAGCCGTCGAGGCGACGGGGGTCGGGGGAGGGGATTTTAGCCTCCACGCCACTCAATTCGCAAGCCTCGTCTTCTACGCCATTACTTTCGCCAGCCTGATCCACCGCGCCATTGAGTTTGCGAATTTGTTACCTCAGTGCCATTAAGCTAATTTTCACTCATTTGGAATTCTTTTTCTTTACTTTGTCATGTGCCCTGACCGATTTGCCCCTCTCCTTTTGCTGGCTAAACCCAACCCTCTAGTACGAGCCCATTCGCGGGAAGAAACAGAGCACGAGATGAAAAAAATCGCTGGTTCGTGAGGGCCAGCCATCCTCCGGCGGCGACGCGCCCAACCAAAGCATCGCCGGCGACGCGCAGCTCGGGAGGGATCGGCGGCAAGGAGCAGGCTGCTGGCTAGGAGGATGTGACGCCCAGCGCGGGAAGGATCAGCGGCAGGGAGCAGGCTGTTGCCGGGAGCCCGTCAGGCTAGGGCAGCGACGAGCTTAGCCATATCGGCGGCCAGCGCGGCGACGCCTCCCCCACAAACAGTATGCAATGCAGAGCATCAGTTTATGGTTTTATGCTTACCTCCAACATAAACATCACCGCATCTATGCATGCATCTGTATCATTTTTCAAAAAAATAACTCTGCCCTGTATTGTGTTTGCTAGTTTTTACCTGTATCCATCAACGTTTTTCACTATCAACGTTTTTATCTGTATGTGGGGAGTTGATAGTAATCGTAAAAGTATGTATAGCTTTCATATGATGCAAACATACGTTAATGTCAGACTCAGTAAAAGGATATAAGAGCAGAGACAAATCCAACTCCCACACCTGTATACAAGTAAAATAGAGTGGATACATCAGCCGATCAATGTATAGTAGTAAGAAATGGTATTAGATAAGTTCTTAAGTGAGAAGCAACAATGGAGAAAATATAACGTCAAGAAAAAAATCAATCCCTAGTTATATGTACACAACAGGATATCATTTTCATGGCATATATGGTACAGAGGTAAACCATGTTCTGTGATTATCAAAATACAGTTGCACAACACAGGCATTTTGATTGCTATGCATGTAGTCCACATAAGGATTCTATATTCAGATAAGAATAATTGTTAGTTCAACCGATAAAGAAGATTTGAGTTTGATTCTTGCTCTAGGAAGATATCATCAAGTGCCAGCTAAGCCTATATTTCTATTTTGATTTTTGATTCTATATTTCTATTGGCTTGATTTTAGGATCCGCCACTGCATTCACTCATGTAAGCATATTTCTATTTTGGTAGGAATGACGCTGAGTTGAGTGTTTGCGTCTCTAACAAAATTATGGGAGACGGTGCGTCGAGTGGCGTCATGGAGGATGTGGTTGATGAATTTGTTTCAGCTTTGAGCCATCATGGCAATACCCGATATGATGAAACAGTGCAAATTGATTGGGAAAGCTTAATGGTTTGTGAACCTAGAGATGACCAATTTGGGTCTTCAAATCCAGTGGTTGATGAAGATGGTTTGTTTGCACTAATGGGACTTAGAGATGATGTGTACGGTGGTCCTAGTGGCAGTGCAGCGGAAGGGGGAAATCCTGTGCAGGATGGAGTTTCAAGTCCTAATGACAATGACCAGTTTGAAGACGGTCTAGAGGCTCCTCCTGTTACCGATGACATACCTGGTGAAACCTTTGTCCAATATGATAAGGAAGATCCCCCAATGACAGTGGATTTCATATATGGAACTATGGAAGAATTCAGGATGTCACTTAGGACACATGCAATAAAAGGGCAATTTGTGGTGGTCACTGAAAAATGTGATAGATATAGATTCAGGGGCTACTGCAAGGCTAAGGATGATGGTTGTCCTTGGGCAATTGGGGCAAGGGTGATGCCTGATGGGAAATCTGTGAAGGTACTAACTTAACCATATTAATTTTTCTGTGCTTTCAATCTGTACTAACCCATATATATATTTCATTGTATGTGACAGTGAACAAATTTGAGCACAAGTGTACATCCACCGGAAGAATTCAAACACCCATGGCTTCTAAGTATTGGATAGCAGAAAAGGCAATCAACATTTTGAAAGAGCACCCTAACATGGGAACGGGAGAGCTACGGAAAAGCTTGGAGAGAAAATACAATTGCATTCTATCATATCCCAATGTTTATAAGGGAAGACAGTTGACTGCAAACCAGTTGTTTGGTTCATGGGAGGAGAGTTTTGAGATGCTCTATAGGTTCAAGGCTGAGGTTGATCTAAGAAATCCTGGCAGTGTTGTTGAGATTGATGTTCGGCAGGTTGAGGAGGGCATATATTTCCATAGATTTTTTTGTTGTTTCAAGGCAAGCATTGATGGATTTACAAATGGTTGTAGGCCATATTTGAGTATTGACTCGACAGCACTGAATGGGAGATGGAATGGTCATCTAGCGCAGCTCTGAGGTTAGATGGCCATAACTGGATGTATCCAGTTGCCTTTGCCTTCTTTGATGCAGAAACGACAGATAATTGGACTTGGTTTATGAAGATGGTGAAGAAGGCAATTGGAGAGCCAGAGGATCTAGCTATCAGTTCAGATGCTTGTAAGGGGTTGGAGAATGCAGTGAGGCTAGTGTATCCTTCGGCTGAGCACAGAGAGTGCTTCAGACACTTGATGGATAATTTCATCAAGAAATTTGAAGGGCCTGTGTATGGAAACATGTACCCTGCAGCTAGGTCTTACTTGCCATCAAAGTTTGAGCACTACATGGCCAAGATATATGCTGCAAACTCAAAGGTTAAACCATGGTTGGATAGGTACCACAACATGCTATGGATGAGAAGCAGATTCTCTGAGGCCATCAAGTGTGATTATGTGACCAACAATTTGGCAGAATCTTGGAATGCTTGGGTCAAGGAGCTGAAGGATCTTCCTGTTACAGAGCTTGCAGACAGTATTAGAGCAAAGACAATGCAGTTGTATGACAGGAGGAGGGTTGGTCAAAGGCTGCAAGGAAAAATGCTACCTGCATTAGTGCATCGGCTGAATGCAATGACCAGACATTTCCCACACCTCAAGGTTGATCCTGCAGGTGAAAATTCAGTTGAGGTCACCGAAGTAAATGAAGACCTGGAAGTTATTAGGCATGTAGTGAACCTAGCATCACATTCTTGCACATGTAGAGAATGGCAGGTTTCAGGGAAACCATGTAGCCATGCATTAGCATTTCTGACTACTATACAAAGGTTCAGAATGGATGATTACATGCATCCTTACAAAGGTTCTGACTACTATACAAAGGTTTCAGGGTAACGAACCATCCAAAAAGAAGACTCCGACCAAAAGGAAGACTCCGACCAAAAGGAAGACTCCAACCAAAAACACTCTCTTGTTATGATAAATAGTATTTCCAATGCAACTTTTGTATAGTTGGTATATTTTGGAATGAAACTGGTTGGTATATTTTGCAATTAAACTGGTTGGTGTATTTTGGAAGGAATGAAATTGGTTGGTATATTTTGTAATTAAACTGGTTGGTATATTTTGGAAGGAATGAAACTGGTTCATAATTCTCTCTTTTGTTTGACATGTATATGTGCCCTACAATTGCAGGCCATGAGTGCCATTTCATTCAGATCATGACAATGCATGCTTGTCTCAAAGGGATTGCATTCTTCTGCTAATTGATTTCTTTCTGCATTGCCTTTGCTTCCATCACCTTCCTACAGTTTCATTTAGTGCACATCTTACATGCTTGCATCAATCCAACTAAAATCAATGCATTATTAGAGAAGCTCAAATAAAATTCTCTCTTCATAATTCCCTCATAATTCTGGATGACAAGCAACCAAATTTTACATGTATATGTGCCCTGGAAATCATATACAAGCAACCAAGTTTTATTTCTGAGAGCATAATTCTTACATTCATTGGTACATTACACAGTGAATTAGGAGAGCAAATGTACAAGTGAATTGGTACATTACACAGCCAAACTTTGCACATTCTTACATTCACACAGCCAAACTTCTATCAGATTGCATTACGAGATCCCATTGCATTACACAAGTACAAGTCATTCCAGATGGGGGAAGATGCTACACCAAGTTCGCTCCTGCCTCCAAGCTGCTCGCTCTGGACGGGGATGGACTGCTGCTGCATTCCCAACCTCATCTTTCCTTCAGAGAGGGAGTTCAGTGGAAGAGAAGTATGACATATCTGTGCTTGTTTTCTTCTCCAAAATGTAAGTGCAAATCTGCAAACACTATCTAGACATTCCAGAATAAACACAGCCACTCAAGTACAGTTAGTCGGAGTAGTTGCTAAACTACATGGGCACTATTTTTGACGGGGAAAATCAAAATCAAAAGGCAACTCCGCTTGTACGTACATGCACTTCAATTTCTGAGATTCTTACATCTTTCTGGAATTCAACACTTATCGCCCAACCAACGGGGATGGACTGCTGCCTCTGCTGCTGCCTTTGCTGCAGGGGACAGAGGACGAAGGGGAGGGCGCCGGCGAGCTGCCTCTGCTGCAGGTGACGGAGGACGAAGGGGAGGGCGCCGGCGATGCTAGCCGTCGGCTGCCCATCGCCTCCAGGCCGGCCGCGCTCCAGGCCGCCTCCAGACCGCCGCGCTCCAGGCTGCCTCCACGCCGCCGCGCTCCAGGCCGCCTCCAGACCGCCGCGCTCCCCGTCGCCTCCAGGCTCCCCGCCGCCTCCACGCTCCACCCACTCCCCCGCGCCGCCCAAAACCCTAGCAACGAGCCGGCCTGGCGCGTGCTCTGCCCTGCTCTGTTTTTGATCGGTTGCGGTTGGGAAATTTAGGGACCCGGTTGGGCTCAGCCAAGGGAGTGAAAGAGAAGGGGCAAAAGTGTCAAGTCACAATTTAAAAGGAGCAAAAAGATTAGAAAACAAGTAATAAATCTGGAATATGAGCTTAATGGCATAGAGGTAACAAATTCGCAACTCTGGTGGCGAGGTGGAACAGGCTCGCGAAAGTAATGGCGTACAAGACAAGGCTTACGAATTGAGTGGCGTGGGGGTTAAAATCCCGTCGGGGGAGATCGGGAGAAACCCGATGTTTATGATTTTTTTTCTCAACCCAAGGATAGGGATTTTTTTTTTCCGGATGTATTGGGCCAATCCGGGTGTAATGGCAATCAAATACTGGCCCATCCAAGCAGCTCTTTTACAGATCCGGTGAAAAAACAATCGGGCCCGAATACAGGCCGTTTTCAGGCCGAAAACCGGTTATCCAAGCAGGCCCTAAACTGTAAATTGTCAAATATGGAGAGGGAGAAGTGCGGGATCAGAGCAAGATACCTCAGAGGGAGAAGTACGGGAGAAACGAACGAGGTGAGGCCGGCGGCGGCGTCGGGGTCTCGGGGGGTCTCTCCCGGTCGCGAGTGCCTAGGGTTTTAGACAGAATGAACAGCGGAATTTCGCCCACACATATATAGCCAGAAGGAACGGCCAAGATGGTTGTTCTCCTCGAGACGCTGAATCTGGACCGTTCGATTCTGACCAGGAGATCCGGGGTAGTGGACAACGTGCTCGAGAACCTAAACGTAGGCCCACAGCCTCCAGACCCACATGGGGCAAAAGATGCAAGAGACCCGTTAAAGGATTTAGGTCCAGAATAGGTGGCCTAAAGCTAAACCTGGGCCTGTCAGCAGGCTGAGAGTGGTGGGCCTGTATATATTACCGACAGACCAAGTCACACGCTCACATTCTCATATGATAGATAGGTAGATAGATAGATATTGGATGTGTATACGCTAATGGACTGTTTGGTTGGCTGCATCCAGAGAGTTTTGTATCTGTAGATGCAAAAGAGCTATTCAGCCTGCAGTTAGTTTTGAAACAAGCAAGTTGAGCCAAACTACGTCTACATTCTTCTTTCCTATTTAATATTAGGCATTTAAATCGCCATGATTTTAGTATCTAAACCACCGATCATTTTCTAGTTTCTCTCTCCTAGATCCAGAAGCGACGATTGGCGGCGGCGCACTAGAGGAGGTCAAGGCAGCCCCATCACCTTCTGTGCCTCCTTGTCGACAGCAAAGCCTGCCTCACCCCCATCGACATCAGCGTCGCCTAGTCGCCAGCCTCACCGGCGCTACCCCTTCTCGGTGCTTCGTCCTAGCCTCGCCAACCTCGACAACAGTGGCGCGGACTGCGACGCTCCCACCGGCCGATTGCACTACACGACATCGAGTTGGCGACCTCCTCACCTACCGGCACCGCCTCGCGCCTGCCCCCTCTCACGCCTTGCACGGCCCTCCGGTGGCCACGTGTCCCGACACCCCGGTGACCTGCAAATATTTCAAATTTTTATATTTGACTTTTGATATTTGAAACTTCAAATTTAAATCTTGATGTTTGAAATTCCAAATATTTGGAGGGTTTAAATTTAAATATATACATTTCAATTTCCAACAAAATGATGTTCAAAATTTAAATTTGAATACGAGGATGTGATTGCTCTAACATAAACTTTTTTTTATGTTTGGTTAGTTTCCGGAACTAGAAGCATTTTGGTCATCTTTTTGGGAAGAGAAAGAGGGAAAAAAATGGAGAAGAAAGGAAATATAATGAATGCACGAAATAAAAGAATTGACAACCACGGTGTCAAATAATAAAAGGTCAACAAATAGGTGTCTTTCGGAGTGAGGTGTTCATATACTGAATTTCTTTATACATATGAATAATATCTTCACAATAGTGTTTCTATCCTCAGAAGTTGGATACACGACAATTGTTATCGTACCTCGAACACTATTATGAAACCATGCAAATTATAAATATGTCCCTTTGCTAATTTTAAAGTGCCTTTTAGTATTGAGTTAAAATCAAGTAATTTTAACTTCATCGTCTCCAATTGACTTCAAATAAGACAGCTTCCACCTCCTTACTCTTTTATGTCTCTCCATCCCCTTATGTTTCCTTCTTCACCTCCTGTTCTTGACTTCTAAATCATATTTGTATCATATTCGTCGTGCCCTCTATATACGTATCCGAGGAAAAAAAAATATGGATACACAAATACCACAACCATTATTTGATCCAATCCGCTTTCACCCTAATAATGATTTATTCCTCCTCCATTCCACTATCATGTTTGCAAACCAACCCTTTCATCGCTTCTATGTTTTATATCACACCCCCTCTTTTCCACCCTATCTTTCTCATTTCAAGCATTGAGGATGTTGGACACCCGGAAAAAACGACAACTTCATCAAAGGCATAGCCGGACCTTGCCATGGGCGGTGTGGATCTTGGGGGAGGCTGCAATGAATATGATGAGCAGCGGTGAGATTCAGCCGCTAAGAGGGAGAAGGTGTACCCTCAAAGGCACACTAGGCGTGGCTAGTTAGAAACACAATTTCCATGATAGAGGTAGTAACGGCTTCCCTATGAAGGAAAAAATTATGGTAGCATGGGGTGAATGTTGTTAGAATAAATGGGTCTTGACTCATATATTTGAGAATAATTCTCGTCAAGTTTCGAAGGCTCTGAATGGAATGTGCAATGAAAATACTTTAATACCATATTGATAGTGGAAGGTGGGATACATGAAAGTTTTCGCTGTTTCATATCCTTTAATTCGCATTTTGATATTTGCGACCTGGCCCTTATCAATGACTTAGATGATCTCATATGTACACAAGGGTGCAAGGTACCAAACCGTGATTTCCAAAAGTAAAAAATACCAAATTTCAATTTAAATAGTGAAACCATGTGAGAATAAGAGGAAAAGGAAAAACCCACGTGAACTCTCGATCACCCCACCTAAAAACATTTGAAAACACAAGGATGTGTAATTTTAGAGAGAAGAAAATGCGGCCAGCGATTAGTACATCATCTACTAGAGCACAAAATACTAGTTATTCAGTTAATCTAACGCCGGAGCAGCGTATTCAGACAACAAATAAAGGGTAGAATTCGTTTTATTCCACCAATTATCTTGTGATCTTTTGATGGTACAGAAGTACAGAACAAATAATTCGAAAACAAAACAATTAAGTTGATGGATTCTTGTGATGCCATTATACCATACATCACCGTGGATAACATGTTGAAACCGACATTTTTTATTCAGCTGTTGAAATTATAATATGGAAAGCTATAGGTATTCGTTAGGAGCAGAAAAAATATTTTGGGAGCTTCAAATGAAACATGGTATCTAGACAACAGCTGCACTAAAGCGTTCATATAAAAAAACAATTTCCACCGTAGATTCAAATTTTAACTTAAGCTGAAGAGGTATGCAGATTAACATCTCAAGATTTTTTGGACACTCAATTGCATCTCCAGATACTAGCAAAGTACATTGTCAAGCAAAATAGCAAAAGTACTGCCGTCTGGGGCTCTTCTACGCAGCCCATATTTTGGGAATACAGATACGGTCATATCAGACAAAAGATACTAAGTTGAAATGTTGAATATGTAGGCAGAGGTTCTTAGTCGAACAAACTGAAACCCATATCCTGCACAAAGTTAAAAAAGAATATCGATCAGTTAGGTAACTGTAAATTTAAGCAAATGCAAGAAAATAACTTGTAGATATGACAAAAACTGAAACTGTACGAGAGCTAATGCAAGTCTTAAAAGATATACAACCCTCTAAATGTGTAGTTATACTAGGTAAATCAATGAACAATAACATCATAATTGCTATCAGAACTAAAACATAGTGTTTGCGATGACACAATAAGCATACAATAAAGTATTAAATACTGGAAATCCACAATAGGCAGAATATCATGAATTGAGTTTTTTCTGAAGCAATCGCGAATGAGTTGAAACATTGCCAAATAGTAAACACTTACATCATCAGACTCTTCCTTCTCTTCAACTTTCTCCTCCTTCTTAGCCTCTTCAGCAGGAGCTGCACCACCACCAGCTGCAGCAGCTGGGGCCGCGACAGCGATTCCACCACCACCAGAAGGGACCGATGCAAACTTCTCCCTTCCAGCTGCAATCACTTCTGTTATGTCCTTGTCTTTAAGTTCAGTGAGCAGGAACTCCAGCCTGTCTTCATCAGCTTCAGCCCCAACTGTAAAGAAAATTAAAGCAGTTGTTGAGGTAAGAGGGAAATCATACATAGAGAATCTAATTATAACAACATTTCCTCTCATCAATTTCCCCAACATTTTTCCCACTGTTTCACACTATTACACCATCACCCGCTTAAAAAACTGTGGGCTGTGAACACACTTAGAATTAGCATCATTGCCCTACTATAACCAGCTTAAAAAAACTATGAGGGCTGTGAAGACACTTACAATTAGCAGGTGCTTTAAATCTTGTGAAGTTTAGAACATGGATTGGAAACATTTATGTTACGACCAACAGCATATTAAAGCAACGGTATTCTTTCATTGCATAAAACATGTGAAATGAACCTAGTTAAAAAGTAAAAGAATCTGAATAGCACTTACAACCATCATAGCAAAAATACCTGATTCCAGGATGTTTTTGACGTCATCAGCAGTCGGAGAGGTGTTTCCACCCAGAACGGCAAGCAGGTAGGCGGCGATCACCTTCATGGTGAAAAATAGAGAACTGCCTAAAATAAACATTTTTAAAAATAAGTCACCGCATCAGCTCAGTATGTCTGTAATGTGCTAAACTTGGAGAAAAATGCATTCATAAAGCGGGACAGAAAGTCACTGCGACATATGAATCAACTACTAGTATAACGAAAGGCCCTCTTTTCAATTAAACAAGTGAAGGCAATTAGCAAGATTGACTTAGCTTCACCGTGCATCTAATTTACAGCCTCCAAGGGCCAGGTTTTGTTAATACAGGAACTATGATCAGTCGCTTGAAGAATACTAGTAGAGGAACTATAATTTCAAATCTGCGAGCTCGCATTCCATGCAAAATACAATTCTACTATCTCCCTTGGAACTGCGCTGGGATAGAAGCGATTAATCAACCAGCGGGTAGAAATCTACCAAAAATTAACAGTACTAATCTTTCTTGGGGTCACAGAAACAATTCTCTGAACAAGGAAATGCAAATACTTGCAGGACTACAGAGATTTCGAATTTATTGTAACATCCTTGCACTAGGCACCTGATCTAATCAAAACTAGACTGTAAATTGTCAAAGATGGAGAGGGAGAAGTGCGGGATCGGAGCAAGATACCTCGACTATGAACGGGATAAACGGACGAGGTGAGGCCGTCGGCGGTGTCGGGGCCTCGGGGGATCGTGCGTGCCTAGGGTTTTGGACGGGATGAAGAAGGAATTTCGCCCACAGATATATAGCCGGAAGGAACGGCCATGATGGTTGTTCTCCTCGAGACGCTGAATCTGAACCGTTCGATTCCGACCAGGTGATCCGGGACAGTGGACAATGTACTCCGGAACCTAAACGTAGGCCCACGGGCTCCAACCCACACCGGGCAAAGAAGCACGAGACCTGTTAAAGGATTTTGATCCAGAATAGGTGGCCGAAATCTAAACCTGGGCCTGTCAGCAGGCTGAGAGTGGTGGGCCTATATATTACCGACAGATCAGGTCATGCACTCGCTCACAAACTCAAATGATAGATACATAGATATTGAATTTTTATTTTTTTAAAATTTATTTTTATTCTTTTATGCAAAATTGTATGTCGGATTGAACTTTAGACACAAATAAGCGCCGGTCGAGCGTTCAATTAACGACAGGGTACCTGTCGCACTTTGAAAGCACGACAGGTCACTGGCCGTCAAGCTGAGGACGTTTTCTGGTACCACACTCCTACGCTCCACTGGCTGCCTACATGTGCACTGCACACACGCACACCTACTGTGCATGCATACACTGCACACCGCACGCCTCCTTTTCTTCTTTTGTATTTTTTCTTATGGGAGCTACTAGGGGACGGGATCCCGTCCCGCCCCCGCCCCGACGGGATTGCCTCCTAACCGCCACGTGTCCCCCGGATGCGCGCGGGCCTCGCAGTTCTTTTCCTTGCGCGCCTTGCGTTTCTTTCCCACGCGCCTCTCCGCTTCCCACGCGCGCCTCTCCAGCTTTCCACGCGCACGTCTCTTCCTCTGCACTTGCGCTTCTCTGCATCTACGCCTACAGCAAGGCCAAAAATAGCACCGGCCCAATCAGAAAATAAAAAATTCGAAAAGGAAGTTTCATAATAGCCAAGAAAAAAAGGTTACAAAAACACAAAGCTTCATATAAAAAAAGTTCAAAAAAGAAAGTTTCGTAGATATGATATCACATGCATAAAAAAGGTTTAAAAAAGTTTCATTAAAGAAATATGTTTCAAAAACAAAAAAAGTATCGGATTGACGGTATCGGGTTGATGGTATCTAGTTGATGATATCTAGTTGATGATATCATCGATTATCGTGTCAAAAAAAATCAAGTATCGAATCAGAAGTATCATCGAGTATTGGGTAAAAAAAATCAGGTATCGGGTCAAAAAATCAAGTATTGGATCAGAAATATCATTCGGTATCTGGTCTAGGTGTCGAGTATCGGTGGTATCAGGTTGTTGGTATCGGCGATTATCGGGTCAAAAAATCAAGTATCGGATCATAAGTATCATCGAGTATCAGGTCAAAAAATCAAGTATCGGATCATTAGTATCATTGATTATCAGGTAAAAAAAACAGGTATCGAATCAGAAGCATCATCGAGTATCAAATCAAAAATCAAGTATCGGATTAGAAGTATCATCGATTATCTGGTATCGGAAAAAAGTACCATATATAACAAACAAAGTATCGGGTTTAGATGTAAAGTATAGGTGGTATCGTTGAGTTTCAGTATCGACAAGGGTACCATGTATCACAAACAAAAAATATCGGTATTGGTGGTATCAGGTTGGTGGTATCGTCGAGTTTCGGTATCGAAAAAAGGTATCAAAGTTGTAGTATCAAAGTTGGAGTGTCATGTATGCAGTGTCAAAGTTGTAGGATCTGGTATGTAGTATCATCGTGTATCAGGTCAAAAAACAAGTATCGAATTAGAAAAAAAAATATCTTCGAGTATCGGGTCAAAAAAATCAAATATCAGATCAGAAGTATCATCGAGCATCAGGTCAAAAAAATCTGGTATTGGATCAGAAGTATCATCAAGTATCAGGTCAAGAAAAAATCAAATATTGGATCATTAGTATCATCAATTATCAGGTCAAAAAAAGGTATCAGATCAGAAAGTATCATCGAGTATCAAATAAAAAATCAAGTATCGGATTTGGGGAGTCGAGTATCGGTGGTATCATATATCACAAACAAAAAAGTATCGGTATCAGTGGTATCAGATTAGTGGTATCATCGAGTTTCATGGTATCATTGAGGTATCATAAAAAAGTATCATATATCACAAACAAAAAAGGTATCAGGTCCGAGGTATAAAGTATCGATGGTATCGAGTTGGTAGTATCGTCAAGTTTCGGTATCGGAAAAAGGTACCATAAAGTATCATACATGACAAACAAAAAGGGTATCAGTATCAGTGATATTAAGTTGGTGGTATCGTTGAGTTTTAGTATTAAAAAGGTATCGTAAGGGTATCATATATCGTAAACAAAAAAGTATCAGGTCTCGGGGTCGAGTATTTGTGTATCAAGTCTGTGAGGTTGAGTATTTGTGGTTTTGGGTTGGTGGTATCGTCCAATATTACAAAATTAAGGGTTTCATAATTACAAAGAATTTCACTTTAAAACTCTAGTAAAAATTATTAAATCAATTAGGAAAATTAGACTTTAATTTTAGACAAGATATGAATTTTATTGTGTATATAAAGGATTTCATGTGAAAAATAGAGTAAAAAATATGGAATTAAAAATCAAAACAAAATAAATTGTATGCATGTATGGCAATGCATGCATGTAACGAACGTGAGCATCCCCATCTCACCCCCCAAATGCACCTCTATTTCAAAATTTTTCAATCGCAGGGAGGAATTTGAGTGCGTGTGAAAGGAATCTGATATATAGCGATTCTTTAGCGATTCTTTATGTGATAGAGAAATTTATAGGCCCTGCAGGGGATGCTCTGCGTGCGCACATGCAGCGAATAGCTACGTGGAGACGTGCGCGGGAAACGCAGGGCAGCGAGTGCGTAGGAACGGATCGGACAGCTCGCACCCCATCCCGTCTGCGTGTAGCCGGGACGGGATCCCGCCGCGTAGACTTTCTGTTTTCTTATTTGCACATCCACGTCCAGCCTCACGCATGCACCATTTTTCTTCTTTTTCCTTTTTTCTCTTCTTTCCTACAAAATCAACCATATTATATATATATATATATATATATATATATATATATATATATATATATATATATATATATATAATAATGAGGACTCCCGAGGTCCAGGCTCCTTGCTCTCCTCCTCCGATCGACTTTAAAAATCGTGCGTCTAAATGGGTTTTCCAATACGCCACCAATGAAACCCGCTAATCCATGACATGTTTTTAATGACCCCGTTATTTGGTGTGCCCCAATTCAAGAATTTATTCTTGTTTGCCCATAAAAATCACATAAATAAAAAATACCCAAAGTTCTGGCATAAATGCAAAAATACCCTCGGCTCTCACAGTGAGGCGGCGTCAGTGTTAGGCGCTCAGGTGGGCCATATCAACGGATGAAGCGCCCAGTGTGAGCGCCAAGGGTCAGCCCGCTTAAAGCGCCAAGGCCCTAAGCGCCAACGCCAGGCGCCAAGGCCTAGGCGCCACCGCCAGGCGCTTAGGCATGTGGCATGCCTGCCGCGGCGGCGATGGCCAGGCGTGGCGCGATCGCGCGTGTCCGCCGCGCGCGGCGTGGCGTTGTCGCTGTGATGGCGCGGCGCAGCGGCAGCGTGTGCGTGGCGTGTGGCGGTGGCGGCGCGCAGCGGCGTGGCGGTCGCGGTGGCGTCGTCATCGTCCGAAGCCGCGCGCCGCTCGTCGTCAATGAGCCGCACGTCGTCGCCGTTTCACGCCACGGCTTCGGCGATAGCGACGCCACCCCGCCACCTGCCATCGCCTGCCTCGCCGCCTTCCCTTGCGCCACGCGCCCGCGCCGCCACACGCGCGCGCCCGCGCCGCGCGCCATCAAGCGCCAAAGCGCCGCGCGGCAACCGCGCCCGCGCAGCGCCTCGCCTCGCCGCGCCTCGCCGCCTCGCCGCGCCCGCCTTGCGCCCTACGCCAGCGCGCCATGCCTAAGCGCCTGGCGGTGGCGCTTAAACCGCTGCGTACTGGCGTTAGCGCTTAAACCGCTGGCGTACTGGCGAAGCGGCAAACCCCTGGCGCTTCTGCTGTTGAGGTGTCTTCATCCGTTAGCGCTGTCCACCGAGCGCCAACACTCTAATCTGCCTCGACCAGGAGAGCGCCGAGGGGTATTTTGCGTTTCGGCGTAAAGCTTTGGGCGTTTTTTATTTGCGTGATTTTTTATGGGCAAACAGTAAATAAATTCCAAATTCAAAGCGTCTATGTCTTCCATATTCGAGAGGGATGGCTGCCCATACGCGCCGACGAGCTCGCGTCCTCCGCCCCGGCGACCTCGCCGTCCTCCGCGCCGGCGCGACGAGCTCGCGTCCTCTGCCCCGGCGACCTCGCCGTCCTCCGCGCCGGCGCCCCCTTCCTCCTCGATCCGCGCCGCCACGAAGCCGTCCGTCCCCGATCCGCGGCCGCCCCTTCTTCTCCACGCGGCGGGGGCAGCCGGCGCGCCGCCTCTCTCCTTACGGCGGCGCGACGGGCCCGGCGCGGCGACATCCCCTTCCTCCTCGCCCGGCGCCGCGGGCGCCCATGCCTCCCAGCTGGATCTGGCCGGCGCGGCGGCTTCTCCCCCAACGGCGCGCCTCCCCCCTCTCCTCCGCGCGGCATGGACGGCCAGCGCGCCGCCCCTCTCCTCTGCGCGGCCCCGACGCTGTCTGCCCCCGATCCGCCACCTGGGCCAGATCTCGTCGCCGCCGCCGTCGGCCCTGGGTCCGCACAGCCCCGGACGCCGCCGACTCCCACCTACCCAGGCGCCGTCCGGTACCGTCCTTGGCTTCGCATCTTCCGCGCCGGCAGCAACATTGTTCTTACATGTAACTCGCTTTTTATTTGTTATTTATCAAATAAACCACCGAGTTTTTGGGTATGTTACATGTAACTCGATCGAGACGCTGCTCCCAATCTGAATCGCCGTCGCCACGCAATTTGGTGCCATGGCCGCCGCATTTCGCCTTTCTCCCGATGGTTTGAAGCCTCAAGGTAAAAATCCCCACTATGTAAATCCCTTTCTACTTTGGATTGTTTTTGGGAGATCTGACTGCTCTCTGTCTATTTGAGGCCGTATGCCCACCGTTTCTGTTTGCAAAATCGAATCTTTTTCACGAATGAACTTAAGCATCCTATTATTGTTGATGCTAGCTCGTGAGTTAATCTTTGGTTGCTAGTTCAGGTCATCGCATGGTTTACTAGTTCTGAATGTATGGTAGATTCATATTGAAAGGTGGTATGTTCAGGTTATTGCATCTTTTGCTGGTCTAACGGTACACAGTTCGTTTAGATTGGAAGGTGGTATGTTCAGGTTGATAGGTTCTAGTTCATTGTTCACTTTTCAGAATATTGAGTATATTGCTGGAAGGATTTTAGATGGTAGTATGTTTAGTGATTTGAGAGTAGGAAGGCAGGTCATTGCTGCATGTAAGGTGTTCCATTAGAGATTGTCTTCTTGTTCTTAACCAATCACCAAGGACAGTGCATCGACCTTAATTTTTGTAGAGATGTTTTGATGGCGGGTGGACATACCCATTTTTTTCTTCATGTGCTTGGTAATGGCCGATGGACATACCCATTCTTGTACTAGGAGGCATTGCCAACAATAAACCTGGAGAGATCAAACAACATATGCATGTATGGTGCATGAAATGGAAGAACAAGTGGTTTTTTATATAATGAGATTGATTGGTTTTAGTTTGCTATTTAGCTTTGATTTTCACATGCATGTGTTGATTGGTTCGATTTTAAGCGAGGTTGTTTTGAACTTTTGCTGATTAGTTTGTGTTCGGCTTTGCAGATCAGCGCATACATACTCTGAATGTTTCCAAAGCATCTCTTCTGAAGTCCACATAACTAAGTTCTCTAATTGATTCTACTATTGTGATTAATCTATAATGTGTATGGGATATGAATGCATCAGGTGTTTGCTTCAGATCAAGTCCAAGGGATGACTTAGCTGCTGCATGTTCTACTGTTTTGTCATTTGATGGTCTCAGATCAAGAGATGACTGAGATGAACAATGGAAAACTTTTAGGCGTGCCATTATTTGAATCATGGTGTTCATGAAGTAATGAATTTGTACATACTTTTTACCTGTAATCATCAAAGTGAAAATGAGTCTAAATGTAATTTGATCAAAGAAAATTGTAGTGAATCTTCATATTTTGCCAAAGCGTATGTCCTCCCAATTTTACTTTTTTGGACATACTCATTTTTATAGAAATCAAAGCGTTTAAGGACATACTCGTATATTATTTAGAATATCAAAGTGTATGGGTATATCTACATTGCTCGTACAAGATCCCAATTTTATATTATTGTCCTACGAACAGCGTATGGGTATATTAAGCTAACCATATGTACTCGATTTTATTACCATACTCATATTTTTATCAAAAAAATCCGATTGCATGGGTATACTGATGCTAAAAAACTGATTACATGGGTATATTTTCTTATAAAATTAGTATGGGTATGTTTTAAAACAATATGCGTATACCCGTATTTCAATGCAATCTTGTTTCATCGTGGCTATTAAAAAAGTAATCGGTGATTACTGTTAATTAACGATTTGAATTTTAATCAATGCCGTGACTTTCCATACCCATCATGATAATCAAACCAATTGGTGGAGCCGACAAGTAATTAGTCAATATACCTCATTATTACGGGCCATTCAAAAATCTAATTCGAACAGGCTAGAGTGTGCTTTTAATAGCATTTCATACCTACCATATCAAGCCTACTAATGGGCATACCCATTAACAATGACACTCAAAATGTGTTTCATCATCTCGATGCAATACGATGATTAAGAAGCGGGGAGCCCAGGCCTCGGGGAGTCCCAATTCCGCTTATATATATATATATATATATATATATATATATATATATATATATATATATATATATATATATATATATATATATATATATATATATATATATATATATATCATTAGTCCAAAGTAAAATAAATCATAAATCATCCCAAATCTTCATCGTTTTTCTTTCAAAAATATTTCAATAATCCTCATAAAAATATGTAAGTAAATTAAAAAATCATCTCATCACATAATATTCAAAATATTCACTCAACAGACCGCAATGTGGCATCCCTGCATCGACCACGATGGGCGAATCCTAGGAGGGCAGCATTGCTCTCGCCGGTGACAACGGCTAGAGCTATTGACAAAGTGTTACGAGAATTACCGGTAGAGTTTAACAGTGTTATTAGAGCAAGTGTATTTTCTAGAGTGGTATGTTATTAAAGGGCACTCGATGGAGTGCTAAGTGAGCAATTTTTTCGGAGAAAATATATAGCGTCTTATACATGATTGCATCTGGTCCCATCCCAAGGATTGGACGCCATGCTGAGAACTAATCGAAATGTCATGTACTCATATCATATTATTTTCAATATTTTATGGGATTTTAGTCCCTGAAAAATAGATTGTTATGAGCCACATGCACAGCCACCCACTAGACCAGGCTCCAAATGAGGCGTTGAATAACTATTCAGCGCCTACAAATCTAAGGGTGTGTTTGGCTAGATGCATCCAACCCAGCCTGGCTCATGGGATGTGTGACATCCTAATAAATATTAGAATGTCCCAAGTTTCATTTAAATAGAAAAACTAGGCAAAATAATTTATATTATTCTTCTATATGAAAATCCCTAAATTTTTAAACAAGTATTTACATATAAGAATTTGTTTTATTAATTAATTTTCATTATAGATTACAATTTATAAAATTCCAAATTTTACAATTTCAGATACAAAAGCTCCCTCCTCGCTTTTATTCGTTCCTCGGTCGGAACTCTAATCTTCTCTCTCGACTGAAAACTAGCTCGACCAGAACCCTAATTCCTTGGCCGAACCCACCTTTACTTTTCGATGCTCCGAAATACTAATCTTAGCTGATTAAATCCTTTCCCCTCTCTGTCGAGTACATCTAAACCCTAGCTCGACCCCTGACTCGGTAGACTCTCCTCTCTCTCGATCGGAACCCTAACTTTCTTTCTCGACCGCAACCCTAAAACCCTTTGGCTATGTCGGTCGCCCGTTTCCTTCCTTGGCTAAAACCCTGAACTCTCTCGGTCAAGCCAGGTTGGCGTTCCGATCAAAACCCTAGCATCGTCCAAATTGTTCCGACCGGGATTCGCGAAGATCCAAAGTGCGTTTTGGTTGCCGAGGCACCATCGCCCGTATCTTGTTTGATGTTTCTATTAAAATATATTTACTATTATTTGTTTGTTTGTACCTCGTTTTGCATGTAAACCATATCGGTATTTTTACCGGAGTCACGATTGTCGATAGGTTTCACGGAGGATCGTCAAGACTCAGACTTTGGACCAAGATGCCGCCGGTGACGTTGGAGCTAAGGATGCCGACAACCTCCCTGGAAAACATGGAGGCGTGGAATTCGGACCGAGACATCGCCGTGAGCAAGGTTGATTATTAACGTCGACGATTCCTTGCGAGGCCGATCGCTGCCAGGCAAGCACTAGCTGTTTGCATATTCCTATCCTAAGTTTTATTATCTTCGTCCGTCCAAAACTACGTGCTTTTTTGACTATGTTTTAGGGCAACCGTTTTGCTTTGTGATTGTGTTTTTGGTTAAACCCTAAACAACTAAAACCAGTATAGAATGTTTAAGGGAGACCCAACAGAGATGTTTCCGGGATTGTGGTGGAGATTCGAAGATCTCCTCTAATAAGGACCCAAGCTTGTGTAATAATGGTCCAACCATTATCGTGCAGCCACTTGTGCCTTTGGCCCTGGCTTAGTACACTACAAAACCCAATAACCTCTTGCTCGTAGGCTGTCCGGTTACGTTTCGTCATGTCGGCACCCGATTTACAAGATCGGATTCCACCTGCGTAAACCCGTACTAGTCCCAAGGATCATGGCTAGTACACACAGATATACAGAAACGGAATAGTGCCAACGATAATATTATTACAAACGGAACATAGTCCAGTACAAACAACATACAACGGCTCGCAGGCCGCAAATCAGAGTACCAACGATACAAGCCTAATACAACATCTAGAATTTTATTCATCCCACGAGCACGAAGGTCAGAGGCAGCGTAACCCTAATCTTCATACTCTTCGTGGAGAACGCCTCGGCGTAATCCGGTCCTCCTCCTCGGACGGCGGGCCATACTCGGATGGACCAACGTTGTGAAATTTTGAAAAGAGAGGGAGAAAAGGATGGTGAGTACAAATTGTACTCGCAAGTCCGGAATTATGCAAATGCGGTTCGGTACAAGGAGGGTTTAGGATATTTGCGGAAATCGCAGTTATTTAACCTAGTTTTGACAAAGTAATTTTGAAACTTTAAATCTCAACATTTTCTTTGGGCTCTTCTCAAGCGGTTCTCGCCACTTGGCCTCGGTGCCATAGCAAGAACAAAATTCTTTCTTCTTTTCTTTTCTCAAACTCGCTAGGTCCATTCCGCGTGACACTTCCGATAGGCGATACCCATTTGAATATCACCGGTGGCACCTAGCTCAAACGAAATCCTTCTCAAATCCTTGCTCATCTCAAATCCTTTCTTCAAAATCCCTTTTCTAAATTTATTTTAAAATGAAGAAACTACCATATAATCAGTCCTTCGCTCTCATAACCACGAGCACGGCTATCATGACGATTTAACTCTGCAGAGTGGTACGCCTTACCCTCGAGAGGCTACGCGCCCAGACGGTGTTTCGCCACAAGACCATCAACCATGAGGGCCAACGATCGGGCCCGTCCCATTCGAGGCTCGAGGTCGCATCTTGTAATGGCTCAGTTCATAGGATCATAGGATGAGCAGTCCTTAGACTAGGGGAGAGTTTATATTTTAGTCCAGTTTACAAAACCGGTGCCATACCGCACCAACTGACAAAATATCTCCCTAGTCGGAAAGATTTTGGGGTAAGAGGAAAATCATTTCCTATTAAGCATCACCCTTGATGCGCTATCTTTAAATCATCCTTTCCCAAACATTTCTCAACATCTCATTTCACACAAATGATTGAATCATTCCGCATAAATAATTTTTAAGCATTTGTCATACCACAGCAAGGTATTTAAATATGAGCAATCCATATTTTAGCCTTAGGTTTAATCCTACCATATTTCTTACCTTTTCTATTTGGCATAATAACTAATTCTAGCAAATACGGTATTTATCTTTTAAACTAGCATGCATAATTTCAAGTCTAATAACATTTTCTAAATAACCGAAAATGGCTTCTCAATATGATCAAAGGGGGACTTGCCTTGATCGGTTCCGGGGAAAGCGAAGGGGACGTCGTCGATCGGGTCTTCGAGAGCTTGACCTCCTAATCGCGCACACGCATGCAAAGCAATACAACACACATAAGTAAAATACTTTATGCCATGCTGTTTTTAGGTAAAGGGGCATGCAACAACTTTTAATGCATTCTGTTAAAAGAGAGATCATGCCAAATGACTTATGCGCGAATGCAATGATGCCATTATTAATCCAAGGATACTTCTAACAAATGCATGCTGCATGAATGGCATGACAACAATTATTTCTTAGGGTCCAGGGACTTGTAAAATATTTTATTTTCATTTTAAAATAGACAATATGACCATTTCTCACATGCACATGAAATAATGCACTTAAAGCTAGTTATTTAACCAACAAATGAATCCTACATGCATGTCATGCAAAAACATAATTTTCCCAGGTTCAGAAACTAATAAAGTAATTTTACTAATTTTTTTTACAGAATTTTTAGCATGCACAAGCTATTTTAACAAATACTTTTAGTGCCAAGAAGTGATTTAATCGGAAACTAAATAAAACAAAAGAAGAGGAGGGGCTGATCGGTGTTGGGCCGGCCCGTCCGAACGGCCAACGGCGAACGCGCTCGGCACAAGGCATGGCGAGAGCGAATAAATGAGCGAGTGACTAGCGGGCCCCACCGATCGGTGGCACCGCAGAGGGGGAAGGGGGAAAAACAGGGGATGACCAGCCGGCGGCGGAGCGGCCAACGGCGGCGACGACTACGGCCACCGTGGCCCAATCGGCCACGCGGGAATCTAGTTACGGAAAGGACGAATGTATTGGAGGTCCAACCATCCAACGAGGTGGTCGGAACGGGCGGCACGGCGATCCGCAGCGGTGATGATCCACGGACCACACGGCGCCGGCGATAAATGGCATCAACAGTCGATTGATTGGTTTGAAGCTACTAGGGAGTGGGATGAAACGATTGGCGAGCTCACCGAGGACGAAGAAGCGGTAAGGCGGTGAGATTGCGGCGGCGGCGGCGGCGCGAGCTCCGGACACGCCACGGGCCTCACTTGCTCCAAACCAACGGCGCGAGCTCCACGGAAGCGACTGCGCCAAATACGTGGTGAGGTTGGCGCGAAACCGGACGGAACAACGGAGGAAGCAGGCGGCGACACGGAGAAGGAGCAACGCCGGCTCGGGTGAAAGACGTTGCGGTGGCGCAAAGCAAAGGGCGCGGAGGTAGATACCCGTTTATAGGCGAGCTCCGCGTCGAGCGACCTCGGCGCGACGCGCGGTTTGGCGAACGCCGGCGCCGATTCGGCGGTGCCGTGTAGGTGAACGCATTGAACGCGAGGTGGTTCGGCGGCGACAAGACAAGGAAGGGGTAGGGACGGAGAGGGTCCGTGGGAGAGTGTAAGGCGAGAGATTTCATGGGAATCTTGGTGGCGAGGCCCCGGAGAGAGGAGAAAGAGGAACAATGGCGGCGATGGCGGACACGGGCGCCGACGCGAGAAGAAACAGAGGAGGGAGAGGGCCGACAAGGCGGGCCCGCTAAGCGCAGCGCAACGATCATGCGCGCAAGGAGGCGTGGCGGCGGATGGGCAGCGCATGGTCATGCCCAACCGAGGAAGAGAGGAGAGAGGGGCAGCGGGCAGCACGGCTGCCCAACCGAGGGGAAAGAGGAGCGGGGGAAGAGAGAGGGAAAGGAGGGAGTGGGCCGAATCGGGCCGGGGAATTAAAACGTTTTCTGATTTTCCCAAAAGCATTACTCTTCCAAACATCCTTGGTTAATTATATAAAAAAAAATATACTTAAGAAATAATATTTTAATTCCAAAAATATATTAATACCTTTCCCAACAATATTTTTACAATGGAGATTTTAAATGCACAAGTTATTTCCAGGGTGATGCATGAAGTGATGATGTCATGATGCAATATAAATAAATGATTAATATTTTTAAATTATGCATTTAAGAAATTAATAACGTGCCAAATTGGTTTTAAAAATTTGGGATGTTACACGTCACCATTGCCCTAGGGTGAGGCTCGCGCCCTTACCTGTGGGGTAGGTGCGTTCCTGAGACCGAATGGCTTAAATGGGGAACGCCCTCGGGTGGTGTCCAGACGTAGTAGGCGCCCTACTGTGGCGGACACCGGCAGGGCTGGGGAAACCAAATGAGAGGGCAGGTGAGGTGGTAGGTGGAGTAGGCTGGAAAAGTCTTGTACCGTTTCTCCTAGTGGATGAAACGGGGCTTGTGGGAAAATTTGTACACACTCTGCAAAGTTAAAACTATCATGATAGCTGTGTCCGGGATATGGACGGGTTGAAAGTTTTGAGCTCGTAGATTCACATTTTTAATAATTAAACCTGACTAGAGTAGGCTAGGATTGGCCTAGTGTAATGATGCACCTTCCTTTGATGTTGGCCTGGTGTGATGATGCACCTTCCTTTGATGCTTGGCCTGGTGAGATGATGCACCTTCCTTGATGTTCGTGTTGACGCTATGGATTCATGCATTCAACAATTAAAACTTGACTAAAATTTGGTTAGTGAGCTGGTCTTTGTGTAAAATAGCCATTTCCTCAATCTTTGCCATTGCATACATTTATTAAGGATTGCTTGTTGGGTAGCCGCGTACTCATTATATCTATCGCGGATAATTTTATTATTCAGGTTGCAAGTCTGATCAGGACCAAAAGGGTCCGAACACAAGTATGCAGGACTAGCTGCGGGTGTCCGGGTCAATTGCTTGGATATCGTCGCTGAAAGCTGTTGCTACTCTGTTGTTCTTGTTATTCATTCTTAATATTTGGTAATACCTGTCTTATTGTAATAACTTATTATGCTACCTTGTATTACTCCATTATTTTGACTAATAATTGAATGCCAGCGATGATAGCCGTTTAATTGTCTATCATGAAGTACTAGTCTGGGCCTAGTATCAGATCATGTTGCCGGATTCTCTATGGTGACACAGGGTCGTGACAGGATGCAGACACTTGTTGTTTGGTTGCTGAGTTCCTTTATGCGACCAGTGAGATGATGCAAAAACTCTTTATGCGACCAGTGAGGTGAAACGTGGGATTTGGCCGTATGAGCCGAGCCGACTTGGGCGTGCCTTGTGTTCTCGCCATGCCCCCATTGTCATTGACCTGTACTGCTCTTTGTACAAGCCAGTGCACGGTTTCTCTTTTCTTCTTTTTATTTTATCTTTTGATTACCATCTTTGATTACCGAACCAATTTCAAAAATGTGTTCCTGACATTTTTTTCGAACATAACTAGACCACACTTGGTATATAAATTTCAAATATTTAAAATTTATTTTTTTTGCCTCTTCAATTCTTAACCAAACACTATCTCACAGGTGCATGGATTGGGCACAGGTTGCCTCGGCCAGTTTGTGCTTGGCCAGTTGAACTCACCGAGCAACCAAACAACCCGAAATAACGTTACTGTGTGTATATATGTATGTATACTAGGCAGCGGAGTGCGCATATGGCGCCGAGGTCGAGAGCTCACGGGCTTGCGCCGCTTAACCTGCAGCGGCGCGCCTACCAAAACCGAAAAGCAGCGTCTTGCGAGACGAGGTGGAAAAAGTGAAAAAATTTCGTGTCTGGCCGGGAATCGAACCGCGGTCTCCGTGATGAGATCTACCTTTGCTAGCCAACCCGGCAAACCACCCGAGCCGTTGTTTTTTGCGTGGAAAAATTATTTTGTACGTAAAATTGAGCGAATGGCGAGATCGACTCTGCAGGCGACAGACGATCATGGTGGCGGCTGGCGAGAGGCCGACCACATGGCGGCAGACATTGAATATCAACAAATTTAAAATCTAAAAATAAATTCTAGGGAGTTTAAAAGATATCGAAATTTTCGTTTGAATTCGGTTGGAAATTTGGAAATAAGAGTTAAGTATTTGAAAACCGTAGGATTCAATAACATGAATTAAGCAAATTATAGAATACAAAAAAAGGGAAACTAAATTCAGAAAACTAAATTTTGGAAATTCAAAAAAATAAAAGCGAATATATCAAAATCTAAAATACAAAATATCTATAAAGGTTTACAATTCCCGAAATTCATTTATTTTTTAATTTATAAGTGTTCTATATTTCGAAGGCTTTTTATTTCTATTATTTACTAATTAATATCGAAAAATTAAACATATGTAATGCTTAAATACATTTATGGCCCGTTACTATAAAATTTTGATTGCACTTTGATAACACGTAAATTTCTGGATTTATTTATGCTGCTAGACCAAATTTCCCCCACTTCATCCCCTTTATCTCTATTCTTTGTAAAATTCATATTCTATACTACTATCTACAGCACTGTGGTTACACTGCTCCCTTGGTCGGACAACAGAGCTAGCCAACCCATTCGTGCGGTGATTAAAATGGGAATGAAATTAGTTACTTCCTCAATTTTTTTACGCTTTTACCTTTTGAACACGCATTTGATCATTCGTCATATTAAACAAAACTATGCAAATATCATTTATTTTTTTTACAATTTGTTCACCCCATTTCAATTCTCAAGATTTAGATCCTCGTCAACAAGACACCACTCGGGAGATGGCTCCCAGGCGGCGGCGGCGGCGGCTGAGAAAAAAGTCGAAGGCTCGGCGCGGGGAGTTTTCTGGCCCCCTTGCCTCTTTAAGTCCGGCGATCTCACCGGAGTTAGGGAAGTGATGGGGACCCTCTTCTCGTCTTAAAAATTTAGGTTTTATCAGATCTGTTTTCTTAGGGTTAGGGGTTTGGTGTTCGTCTTATACTGTGTGATAATAATTTGGTTTTGTAATAAATTCCTCTGAAGATTGTGGCCGCGTGATGTTTTTCTTTGGCGATCTCTGCGACGATGTATTTGTTAGGATTGGTATCTATGGTACTGTAAGGATCCTAGGCCGAGAGGGGGGGTGAATCGGCCCTTTTCAAATTTTACTTCTCTCGATTCGCTTGATTTACTTAATCAAATTAAGAGCCCAAGCTATCGATTGACCTAGAGTCTAGTTGCGGAAGTGATCACAATAATGCACAAACGACTACTAGGAGGCTCGATGGCACTCACATGCAAGCGATCAAGACAATATGCGTAATTAAACAAGTGAGATGAGGAGACGCAAACCGAGGTGTTTACCGAAGTTCGGTGCTCAACACATGAGCACCTACGTCTCCGTTGAGGAAACTTCTCACACAGAGAAGTCGGGACTCTCTCGTCCCTAGCCCTCAATCCACTCGCGGTAGCTCTTCACCAACACATGGTAGGCGAGCTCCAAGCCTTCACATGAGGCGAGTTCTCTCTGGCGAGAGCACTCACACCCACCGCACCGACACACGGCACCGACCACCGACACACGGTGGGTTTCGTCTCAACACATGAGACACCCCAACACATGGAGGATTTGGCTCCGACACACGGAAACCGTGGCACCCCGACACACGGAGATGGCCGCCGACACACGGCGGACTTTGCCTACAGCGGATGGAGCGGATGTAGTCGTGCGGTTGATGAAGCCCGTGGCGTGACGACGATCTCTCCGTGGCGAAGTCCCAAGAGCACAAGATCAAGATCGTCTCTCACCACTACCCTTCTCACTCCCCATGAAAACTAGGGCAACAACGCCATGGGAGATGGGGCAAACCTTGGAGATGATGGGAGGAGGTAGGGATCACCTTCTTCTTCTCCTTCCTCTCTTCTTCTCCCTCTCAATCTCTCAAGCACATGGAACCCTAGGTGGAGGTGGGTGCCATGGGAGGAGCTCTCATGGGTGGCTAAGGCAAGGGTGGTGCTAATGATGGCTCTCTCAATTTTCTCCCGTACACCAAGCCTCTATTTATAGGCCCAAGGCGAAACCCTAGAAATGGGCGGCTCAGATTAAATCGCGAAGTTTCAGATCACTCGGTCGGACGCCGTCCGGTTCCGTCCGACGCCGTCCGGCAGTGGTCTTGCTGAATTTAGTGCCGTCGGACGCCGTCCGTGGTTTACCGGATCGTCCGATAAAGCGCCGCCAGCAGCGTGAACAGCGCCCGCCAGTGTTGGTCTCTGGTTTAGCCGTCATCAGACGCGTCCGTAAACTATCGGACGCGTCCGGCAGTGAGGGTGGCCCGTCGTCGGGCGCTTACGAGCGCCGTCCAAGATCCTCGCGCTCAAATTTCTTCTTCACCGGGCGCCGTCCGTCTCGACGGACGCCGTCCGCAGGACAACTATCGCACCCTGATGACGAGCGCCGTCCGGTGCCGTCGGACGCTTCTTTGGTGATCAACGATGAACTTAATCGGACGCCGTCCGGTCTGATCGGACGCCGTCCGACGAGGACTATCGCGTTGGGACTTAGCCAAATTCGAGCTCACTCGTTGGGAACCCTCATTGTCGGACCCGTCAAAGACGATCGGACGCCGTCCGACAGAGACGCGATGTATTGGGGACTTAGCCGATTTTGGCTTGTGCTCACCGGACGCCGTCCGATGGCGATCGAGCGCCGTCCGGTGGGGCTGAAATTTTCCCGCTCGAGTTTTGGCTATACCGACTTCGTCCGACGTCACACCTAGGGTTGTTGGCCTATCTTGTTGACTTGTGGAATCGGCGGGAATATTTGGAATAGGCTTAGGCGGGAACCCATGTGAGTTAGGCGCTAAGAAACCCGAATCTTGACAGCTATCCCTCGGGAACTTCTCGAACCACGGACACTGGCATCTCTAGAACCGCTCGAACTCACTCGGATGAGCTGGAACTTGTGCTCGGTGGGACCTATAACCAGAGAGGTGATCTTGCAGACATCAATGGGCCAGATGGTCCAGAAGCAGACACGCACACAAGGAAAATAGAAGAACTAGCAAATAACATCCTTAGCCTTGATGCGATCCGTCGAGGCCCAGTTGGCATCAATTACCAAAACATTAAACCCAAGGGAGGCTTGATCTTACAGGTACTCGATCTATTCGTTGGCTATTGGGAGTTGTGTTCCCTGTGGTGCGAATTTTGTGCCGGGTTGTCGGGTAGAGTTACTCTAAATGACGATGTTGGATGTTTTTTTTTTTGAGCAAAGGGCAGGAGAACTGCCATCTATTGATCAAATAGAGGAGGAAATAAAATTGGGGGGAACAACGCCCCTCCCCCTAGGGCTTTGTAAGATCAAGCCTTCCCTGGGCTTAATGTTTTGGTAATTGATGCCAACTGGGCCTCGACGGATCGCATCAAGGCTAAGGATGTTATTTGCTAGTTCTTCTATTTTCCTTGTGTGCATGTCTGCTTCTGGCCTATCCGGCCCATTGATGTCTGCAAGCTCATCTCTCTGGTTGTAGGTCCCACTGAGCACAAGTTCCAGTTCATCTGAGTGAGTTCGAGCGGGTTCTAGAGATGCCAGGTGTCCAGGGTTCGAGAGAGTTCCTGAGTGGGATAGCTGTCCAAGATTCGAGTCTCTTAGCGCCTAAGTCTTCGAAAGTGCCGAAGTCTCCTAAGCCACTTTCCAGCTGTCCCAAGGGTTTCTTAGCGCCTAAGTCACCTGGGTTCCCGCCTAAGTCATCCAAGTGTTCCCGCCGAGTCCACAAAGCGACAAAATCCAAAAACCGAAGCCCTAGACGAAGACAAGAGAGAGAGGTGTCCGAGGGTGCCGGAGAGTGGTTTCTATAGAATTTATGGTTTATCCATTTAGAAATAGGTGGTGAAACTTAGTTAGTTGGATAGCCCTTTCTCTTAGCTTTCCGGAATGCCCAAGATCATAAAAAACGGAGTTCGGGAGCAAAAGTTATGAATTTTTTAGTATTTGGCCAGAGGGCGTGCTGGAGCTTGTCGGACGGAGTCCGATAAGCCGTCGGACGGCGTCCGACAGAGCACATTTTTTCTTGTCTGACAGAGTACGAATTTGGGGACAAAATCTGGTCGGACGGAGTCCGATAATTCTCCGGACGGCGTCCGATGGATTGATTCGAAACTCGGGAAAAATGAATCTGAGCCGTCCATTGTTAGGGTTTCGCCTTGTGCCTATAAATAGGAGCTTGTAGCACGGGAGAAATCTGAGAGAGCCTAATCTAGCAGCCACCACTTGCCCTAGCCACCAAGAGAGCTCCTCCCATGGTTCCCATCTCCACCTAGGGTTCCATGTGCTTGAGAGTTTGAGAGGGAGAAGAAGAGAGGAAGAGGAAGAAGAAGGTGCCCCCTACCTCCTCTCATCCATCCCCAAGGTTTGCCCCTTGTCCCATGGTGTTCTTGCCCTAGTTTCCATGGTGGGAGAGAAGGGGTAGTGGTGAGAGACGGTCTCCAATCTTGTGCTCTTGGGACTTCGCCGCCGGAGAGATCGTCGCCACGCCACGAGCTTCATCAACCGAACGACTACATCAACCGTGCCACAAACCCACCATCCGTTGGTGGTCACCGCCTTGTGTAGGGGTGCATCCTCTCCATCCGTTGGAGTCACAAGTCCGCCGTGTGTCGGCGGCCACCTCCGTGTGTCGGTGGTGCCAAGGTGTCCGTGTGTCGGAGCCAAATCCTCCATGTGTTGGGGGTACCTCATGTGTTGAGGTGAAATCCACCGTGTGTCGGTGGTCGGTGCCGTGTGTCGGTGCCGGTGGGGTGTGAGAGCTCTCGCGTGTGAGAGAACTCGCTTCCGTGTGAAGGTTTGGAGCTCGCCTACCATGTGTTGGTGAAGAGCTACCACGAGTGGATTGAGGGCTAGGAACGAAAGGGTTCCGACTTCTCTGTGTGAGAAGTTTCCTCAGCGGAGACGTAGGTGTTCATGTGTTGAGCACCGAACTTCGGGAAACAACTCGGTTTGCGCCTTCTTGTCTCATTCATTTACTTCCGCACATTAACTTGATCGTTTGCATGTGAGTGCCATCGAGCCTCCTAGTAGTCGCTTGTGTCTCATTGTGATCGCTCCGCAACTAGACTCTAAATCCATCGATAGCACAGGTTCCTAATTTGACTAATTAAGCAAGCGAATTGAGTGAAATAAAATTTGAAAAGAGCCGATTCACCCCCCCTCTCGGCCTAGGATCCTTACAGGCTTAGGTAGCAAAACGGTAATTTACAGAAAAGAGGCTCCTGTGGCTTCCCAAAGCCGCAGTTCGTCAAGCAGGTTATGGAAGAGTACGTCCCTGGCCTTGTCTACCTTACGAAAAATCCGGTTGTTGCGTTCCATCGGAGGTACCACAGGTCGCCGATATTATGGACAAGGTCCGGAAGGCTCGCTCGAGGAATCACCTGTAACCACCACTGCGCTAAGGAGTGCGGGTGTTGCCAGGTAGACGGTTGCAGGATGGGTTTGTTCATCTGGATGGCCAGACGGTTCTAGATCGCCGATCGGCGCATTCCAAGAATAGGTGTTCTTGCGTTTCAAGGTTCCGACGGCAGAGCGGGCAAAAGTAGTCGTTCGATGTGCCGCCAGTAGCGAGGCGTCGAGTAAACGCACCCTTGCGATAACACCGAGGAAGAACACGCATTTGGATGGGGCCCGATGGCGCCAAAGCGGCTGAAAGTTGGAAAAACGGCGTCCAACAAATTGTAATTTGTACGCCGAAATGTGACGATGAATGTCCCATTTGGTCCGGCGCCAAGAGAGCCGATCCTCCTCGTTCTCAACGAGGCGACTCGAGAGAGTCTAGGGAGAAGCTCAGCAAGCTCAGGAAGCAAAAGTGGGTTCATCTGTTGGTGGAGGTCGATTAGCCAGCGCCCTTCCAACGCACCCTTTACCGATCTGTTCTTCCTTGTTGATGCAACAAAAAGTTGTGGGGCCAATAACCTTGGAGCGTGGCCCTCTAACCACCGGTCTTCCCAGAAGGAGGTTGAGGCGCCATTCCTTAGGGAGAGAGAGGTGCCTGCCCTTAGGAGTGCAGCATCCTTCCTGCTGTGTTCCAACGTGCCGGCCCAAGGAGGCGGTGGGAGAGCTCTGTCAAAACCAGAGCCAACGGAGTCGAAGCGCCCTGGCGAATCGATACAGGTCAAGAACCCCAAGACCACCAAGGGTTGTTGGGGCACAGACGACACTCCAGTTCACTCGACAGTGCCCACTGGCGGCGGTGTTAGTCCCCCGCCAGAGCCAGGCGCGCCGAATGCCGTTGATTTTCTTCATGATGGAGGATGGAGGCTTGATCACGGATAAGATGTAAGTTGGCAGAGCAGAGAGAACAAATTTAAGTAGCGTGAGCCTACCACCTTTGGACAAAAGAGGGCCGCGCCAGCCTGCGAGACGGTTGGAGATTTTATCGAGGAGAGGTTGGAAGTGGACATGTCGCAGTCGCTTGATGGATAGCGGGAGGCCAAGGTACTTTAGGGGGAAAGTGGATTGGCTGGCAGGCAAGTCTTGAAGGATGGAGCCCAAGTCGAGGGAGTCACATCTAATAGGCACAACTTGGCTTTTGGCGAAATTGGTCCTGAGACCTGAGACATCACCAAACTTGCTTAGGATGGCTGCTAGAGCCGAAATTTCTTCTTTGATGGGGTTGACGAAGATGGCGGCGTCATCAACAAAAAGGGACACCCTGAGGCCCGGAGGAATACCTTTGACCGGGGAAAGGGCGCCAGATTCCGTTGCGCGCATCAAAAGTGCGATGAGCGGCTCGATGGCTAGGTTGAAAAGGAGGGGGGAGAGGGAATCCCCCTGACGAACGCCCTTTCGGTGGTGAATTATGTCGGTTAGGTGACCATTGACTAGGACTTGGGATGAAGAGGAGGCGAGCGAAAGGGAAATCCAGTCACGCCAACGAGACCCGAAGCCACGAGCTTTGAGGTTATCTAACAGGTAAGGCCAGGAGACTGAGTTGAAGGCCTTTTCAAGGTCAAGTTTGAGGAGTAGTGAGGGCGTGCCACTCCTGTGAAGGGCTTTGGCCTTGCCTTGGACAAAGAGGAAGTTGGATTGGATATGCCTTTTCTTGATAAAAGCGCTTTGGCAAGGCGATATGAGGTCATCCATGAGGGGGGCTAGGCGTGATGATAGGATTTTAGTGAACAGCTTGCCTAAGCTATGGATGAGGCTGATGGGGCGATAGTCAGTGGCGGCTTGGGGGTTGTCTTTCTTGGGGAGAAGGACGATGTGAGCGTTGTTCAGACGGTCTAGGCCATGCCCGTCCAGATTGAAGATGCTTTG
The DNA here is from genome assembly GCA_036346415.1 of Raddia guianensis. Lineage (NCBI taxonomy): Eukaryota > Viridiplantae > Streptophyta > Magnoliopsida > Poales > Poaceae > Raddia > Raddia guianensis. The sequence continues at coordinate 11,892,359 of CM070538.1, forward strand.
GAGAGCCTCAAGGAGGTCAGTGGCAATGAATCCCCAACAGGATTTGTAGAAGTCCCAAGTGAAACCGTCGGGACCTGGCGCCTTCTCGTTAGGCAAGCGTTGGACAACCTAGTGAAGCTCCTCCATGGTGAGCGGTGATTCCAGGGAGGAGAGGTCTCGGACGGAGAGCCCCAGGAAATCCCAGTTAAGGTAGGATGCCGGATGGGGGGAGGAGGAATCCTCCCCAAAGGTGGAGTTGAAATGGTGGTGGAGCGCCCGGGCCAATTCGCCTTGCTCGGTGAGGGTGCCAGCCAAGGTACTGAGAGAGTGAATGCAATTCTTCCTCCGACGACCACTTGCCCGGAGGTGAAAGTATTTGGTGTTTGCATCACCCAGGCGCAGCCAGTTCAAGCGTGAACGCTGCTTCCACTTGATCTTCTCGACCACACTTAGACCAACCACCTTAAGCTTCAGGGCCTTACGAAGTTCGAACTCTGCTGAGGAGAGAGGACGAACCTCCATTGCACTGTCAAGGAGGCGGATCACTTCGGAGCAGATAGCAAGTTGTAACTTGGTGTCGCCAATTACTGTCCGGCTCCAAGTTTTGAGGGCTTTAGCAATTCGGCACAATTTGATCCTGAAGCGGTGAAGAGGGTGGGCAGGCAAGTTGTTAGAATCCTCACACCAGGCTTGCTGAGCCACGTCTATGAAGCCTGGCATCTGTAGCCAGAAAGATTCGAATCGGAAGCGATGTGGCGGCCGCTTCAAATTCTCAGCCGTTAGGAGGAGGGGGCAGTGATCCGAAGCTGAGGAGGACAAGGGAATAAGTGAACAGCCGGGGAAGAGCGACTCCCAAGCGGAATTGGAGAAGGCTCGGTCAAGCCTGACTAGAGTGGGGGAAGCTTGTTCATTGCTCCAAGTGAATCGGCGGCCCGAGAGATGCAATTCCTTCAGATGGGTGGAGTCTAGCGTCGCGCGGAAGCTAGACATGAGTCTTCTGTTAAGATTGAGGTTGCTTTTATCCGAGGCCTTATAAATGAGGTTGAAGTCTCCGAGGATGAGCCAAGGGCCGAAAAAGTGATTGGCGATGCAGGAGATTTCTTGGAGAAACGACTCTTTCTCTGTAGAATTGGCAGGGCCATAAACGTTGGTGATGACCCAACTAGGCTGGCCTGGGATGTTCACTCGAGCCGAAATGGAGTGCTGGAGGATGAGCTGGCCCGATAGCTGAAGGTGAAGGGGGTCCCAAAAGAGGAGAATCCCTCCTCTTGTGCCGGAGGCCGGGAGGATGAGGTGTTGCCGTAGTCGGGAGCCTGAGATTTCGAAGAGCGTCTCCTGGGCATGGTCAGAGAGCTTGGATTCTTGGAGTGCCAGGATGGATGGACTTTGAGAGCGGACCAAGTTTGCCACGACGTCTCTCTTGGCGGCCGAGTTAAGTCCGCGAACATTCCAGCTCAGAATCTTCATTGGAAGGAAGAATGCAAACTCACTGGGTGGCGGCTGAAGCAGCAAATGGGGCAAGAGCCAAGAAGCACCGCACGCTAGCGGGTGTTGATGGAGACAAAGGGACCATGCGCAGGTGGTAGACTAAACAGTAGAAAGACTGGAGAACCACACGCAGGTGGTTGACAAGACGACAGGGGCCCCAAAGTACCACACGCAGGTGGCCTAACGAGAGCAAAAGCACCACACGCAGGTGGGCGATAAAACGACACAAAACCCGACAAGCCACACAAATGCGGTTGAACGGGAGGCTTAACAAGAGCAGCAGCACCAAGCGCAGGTGGTCGAGAGAGAAACACAAGGCCCGACAGACCACACGCAGGTGGTTGATAGGAGCCGACCAAACCGCAAACAAGAGATCGACTACGAAAGACATACAACGCAGGTGTTGAATGTTTTTGTTGGTCTGCTGATGCGATCGATGGAAGCATATCAAAGAAGAACGGTGGAGGAGTTGAATTGGGACGTTCGTGCATCAGCTCTGGCAAGAAAAAGGCATGCCCTGAAGAATGTGCAAATAATTCTTAGTATGATACTAGTGCAAGCACCATATCATGTATGCTACAAATGCTGGATCCAAGCAAGGGTAATGCAAATCTCAATACTAATTCTATTAGGTGTTGATTCAATAGATGGTGTCGCGTTGTAATTTTATTTTCGATGATCTTAACCTTTGGTGAATGATCTAATGAAAATTCTATTGTTTTTTTAAGAAGATTTAGATCCTCGTCCACCTCTCCTCCGGTGATCAGCAATCACGATCGCATGATGGGACAAATGCTCTGGGCAAGGGTGCAATACCGCAGTATGTGCTTTGCCTAAACCCGACGTGCAAGGCGGCAAGGCGGCAAGAAGAAAGAGACGGAGAGGTTGCCACTCAACCCACCATCATTTTCGATGTAATCATGCGCCGCCCCTGCCCTCAACCCAAGTTACCCAACTCCACGCACAATTCCAGTAACTCACCGTGGATTCACCCAAAGTTGCAAATCCATTTTCGCTTGTCCACGTCATTTTTTTTTTTATGTTATATTAGCTTTTTATGCATGAGACCTTTCATCCATGAATCTTCACCAGCCCAAATATAGGAATTCCTTCATCTTTAGCAGGAATCGGCGTCCTTTCAACGTGATCGAGCGAGCGCCAACATTGTGCTTTGGAACAAAAATTTACAGGGAAGATACGTGGCTAAGATAGCTTATGAGTGTTAATCTTCTCACCAATATTCCGGACCATGCATGACTATGCTCTCGTTTGGACATCTCACACGAAACACAAGTGCAAGGTTTTCAGTTAGTTATTGGCTTAATGTAGGATCCTAACCTCAGATCGGTTGCTTGCGATAGGTTGGCCTCGTAACCCCTCTTGCCCTCTATGTCTAGAGTGCAATAATCAATTGATCACCTCATTTTTCGGGGCTCTTTCTTCCGACAACTCTTAAGATATGATCCTACTCGCGGCAAGGTTGGGACAACAACAATCACTTTTCGCAAGCGTGCTGGCCATACAATCTTTCAAGTGACGAAAAAGGCAAACGATGCAGCACGTCGGGAAAAACGAAATAAGCGTTTAATTGGGCTGGGCACTCGATACTAAATATTTTAAAATAAAGTCAGAAGGTAAAACACCGGCCTAATCAAACAAATCGTATCCTAATCAATGCATTTAATTGCCCTAATTAACGCGGTTAATTGCATTTAATTACATGTCATGATTGGAGACGTTTCCTTCCCATTTGGACCTACCCCCGAGTTCTCCAGAGCTATATAAAGGGATGGCTGCCCGGGGAGAGGTGACGATCTCTCTCCCAGTTCACTCACCCCATTATTCACACCGATCCTAATTGCGCTGGGAGAGACCCGAAAAGTAGTGTTCGCCTAATGTAGGTGACGTCCGGAAGGACGCCGATTCTTCTACTCGTCTTCGACAGATCAACTACAGGGCACTAACGGCATCAACAAATTTCGTCCAGTTCATCTATCCCGCATAAAAACAGTGATCATATTTAGGCTAAGGCTAACATTCATAATAGATTATTTTTTACATCATGAACAGTAAGATCTAACAATAGAATTACAGTAGAGTCAGCGTTATACATGCATGCTCTCAAAAACTTCGGTGGACAAAAAAAAAAGAGTTAAACAACCTCGTGCCATTGGCATGTTCCCGAACCCACGTGAACATCACCACATTTCTACGACATGAATACCACCAACTGTTTGCGCCCACGATAATCTCACGAAGAGCGAACCAGAAACGGTTTGGGAGGGGCGGCACCGAGAATCCTTGTCGCGCCGAATTTTTCCTCCCGTCCCCGCTGGTCCAGCCGCTCTAGGGGCCGGCACGGCTGGCTGATCCGGTTCGCCCCGTCCACGTGATCTGATCCCAAGGGCAACGGAGCAGACACTCAGACAGGAAGAGCCCAGCCGAGCGACGGAGCGAGCCCGCGAGCGCGTGTCCACGGCCGCGCCGCGCCGCGCCGTACGTGCTCCCTTCCCCAACGCGCGGCTCGGGCCAGGAGCCGTGATCCGCAGCTTTCCACCGCGCCCGCGCCTGCGCGCTCGCCGGCCGGCCGGCCATTAGCGCACATGGGCTAGCTAGCCTAAGGGACGGCCATTAGCGCGTATGGGCGCACGCCGGCAAGCGCCGCCGGGACTCGGGGCACCCCCAACGCACGCACTACCTACGGGGTGAAGCATGTATATTATCTCTAAGAGAATGCACAGCAGTTCACCTCATCAGTCTATAAGCCATCTCTAACAGTGATATGTTAGCTAATTGATTTTGTGGAGGAGACAGTGTGTGCATAGATATTTGATTCATCTCTTGTGTAAGAGTCGACTCTATACGAGAATTAAGAAACTTTGTGCATTAGCAAATTACCTATAAAAACGTGCGGCCATCTTTACCATTGTATATGTTTTCTTTATAAGCCATCTCTAGTATTGTCTGTAGGTTATATGACAATAGTTAGATACAACTGTTGTCTGAACCATTGTACATGCTCTAAGTACATATGTGATGGATTTCAAGGTAGTAACTGGAACATCCTAATTTTGAATCCACTATGGATGCTCTAACAATATATCATGTCATTTAAGTTGTGTTTCGTTTGCGGTTAGATTTAGGTGTCATTCTCTTTGCCTTATCTAACTTAACTTATTTATAAGACAAAGAATATAAGATCTAACTTAGATCTAAATGGGTTAGCTAGCCTTAGAGCATCACCAATGTAAGACCTAACTTAGATCTCATTTTCACTATTCATCTAAATTTTTCTTTCTTCAATTTCATTTGCCACAGTACCATATTGGTCTAATTTAGCTCCCCATTAGTGATACTCTTAACCTAGCTGGATTAGCTTATCCTAGCTCGATTCAAGTTTGGGTCCAACTATGTGCTGGACATCCGATATTTTAGAAAATATTTGAATTTTTTTATGTCTATTGAAAGTTTGAAACATTTTGTATACTTGTTGGAACATTATATTGATCTGCTGGAACATGGCAAAAAATATTGAAACATACCAAAAATAAAGTTGGAAAATGCAAAACGAATGGATGGAATATATCAAAAACTGATAAAAACATCGTACTTCACGGTGGTTTATCCACACCAATACAAAAGCTAGATGCTCGACGAAAAAACGATGTTCCAACAAGCAAATTCGAATTATCTATACGTACAAGTGTGATGTTTCAAGAGCAAATATCAGGACGCACCTCCTCTTCACCATCTTTTTTCTCAAATCCGACGAGCCACCAGGTCGATCAAGCAAGTGGGCGGGATCTAACACCAAGCTCGTTGGGCAGGATCAGGTGGATCAAGGGGAGGAGGGAGGGAGGGAGAGAGAGAGTGAAGATGATAGAAGGAGGCGGAGGATGACCTAGCCGTGGCTCCGTCGGTGACCAGTGAGCTTGGTGCCGTCATTCGCTGCAAACATGTCAGCGAGGTAGCACAGTCGTTGTACTTCCTCGCAGCTAGCACGTGGTTGTTTCACGAACTCAACTAGGGAGTTAAATTACGGTCGACTTCGAGCATTCGTGTCCGCACGGTCAACAAGCAAGTGAACAGGTGGAGGGAGCAGGACGCAAGGGAATAGGTGAGGAAGCGGGTAGTCCGATTGTATCGGACGTACGATCGATAACGTTTCCCTTCAGGTTTTATGTCTGGCAATTAATCTAGATAATCTGCAATGTTTGTTTGGGTTAGTGGGGTTAGTACTAGAGAGGTATTGAGTGATTCCATCACTGGCTGGGTTAGCCAATCCTAAGTTAGCGGGGTTAAATGGCGTTGACCAGATTAACTTAATCCCATCTAATCTAGGAGTGTTTGGTAGATTAATTCCTTAATTCTTCCTTTAACCCTAAACCAAATACTACCTTTCAGACAACAACTGTCTCTATCAATATGCCATATATAATAGTTATCTTCAAACCACCGTCCGGCTACACCACCCTGGTGACCACCTCTACCTCCCCCATGACGCAATCAACGCGAAGTAAGGCCTTGTACATTTCAGCTTAGTGTAGCGTTTCAGTAATTTTTTTTTATATAGCCTATTTGGTGTAATAATTTGTAATGATTTTTCTCAGGTTTTTAGTAGTTGTCATAAGATCCTAAAACTATTTTTAAATTATTTTTTTACAATATTTAAACCACTTTTTAAATACTCTCAAATTTTGTTGAAACGCTACACTACGTTAAGCTGAAATGTACAAAGCCTAAGTTGGACTCTAGAGTCCGCCCGCGCTAATCCAAGATTACGCCTTCTTCTTGCTCGGGCCGTTTGGCCAATGGAATGAACCCCGGATGGACTGCACAATAGAAGCCCCTGATCTACACAATACTGAGATGCAGCCTAAAACTATTTAAAAAACTTTCCCGTGCTTTTAAAGCTCAAATATATAAAAGCTAGAAAATAAATGATGGTCCATGGTTGCATGTGCTCCACCCTCTCTCATCCCCTCCAAATCGCCCACAATGAAGAAGAATGGGATAGTCGTCTGGACGGATGAACTACCGGCCAAACGACTACCATGAAGCAAAACCACGATCTTATTTATCTACTCATTGTCTTTTTGCCTTCGCTCGGTAGTTTCATAGCCGGTTTTTGCGGACGCTTTTTAGATCAGAAGGAACCACTAATGGCCACCACGTTCATTTCATTTTCTGCGATCTTATTTTTATTATACTGACATCAGCATGACCCAAACGTTTGGTAGAATGGTTTTCATCAAACTGATTCGTGCCATTTTCCATTTAAAACTTTAAGTGAACGACATCTGATTTTTTGGAGTGAGCGAACATACTTAAATATTCGATCAAAGAGAATCTTGTGGAGAGCACACACTATCTGCTCCTCGTATATTTGCTTTTGTGTGGGATGGCATCTCGCACTCTGATAAACCTGTAGCTTTTGTCCGTTGTAGCAGCAGCAGCACGGCAGCACCATACGGTGTTGCCAATGTCAGTCAGAGCCCAGCCATGTATGGCCATTAAATAAATAAGAAAAGAAAACGCATGCAAGCGAAACTCTCGCAGATCTATGAAAGATACTCTCTTTCTGAAAGCTAATTAGAGAGAGAATTTTTTATACTGGGCTCATCATTCAGTGAACAACCGTGGGTGTCGACCCACCGGCTAGTCGAAGGAGATTGATGATCTCCTTTGCAACAACAAAAAAAAAGTGTCAAAGTCAAGTGGATATCCTCCACGTTGTACGATGGATTTTTTTATGGCGTGGACTTGGGGACGGACGTCCGACGTGGCGTGACGCTGCACCGGCCCAGCACAACGCATGCGCTCGCGAAAAAACTCCCATGGTTTGCATGCATGTAGTGACGTCAGCGAAAAGATTCTTTTCAGTTTTCTCTTTCGATGGCCATAGATTTTGACTGGTTGCTTCAATGCACGAACCGTTTGCATCGCTGCGTTCCTCTCATTTTTAGAACAAAACAAGACCAAAGTTGTTATAAAAAAAAGTTACTGAAACAATTTATTATCCTAATGAAACAATTAGTTTAGCCTGTTAAAACAATATGGCTAGTCTGCTAAAACAATCACTATTGCCTAGTGGACGTATAATCAAGTGAAACAGTTGGTTTAGCCTATTGGAACAATATATAGCATGCTGAAACAACTAGTTTAGCCTATTGAAATAATTTGTCTAGCCTAATAAAGCAATTTGTACAGCCTATTGGAACAATATGTCTGGCATGTTGAATCAATTAGTTTAGCCTGTTGGAACAATCTATCTAGTCTGTTGAAACAATTGGTTTAGCCTACTGGAACAATATTTTTGACCTGTTGGAACAATTAGTTTAGCCTACTGAAACGATATGTCTAGCCAAGTGCAACAATTAGTTTTTTCTATTGAAACAATATGTCTAGCCTGCTAAAACAAATAGTTTAGCCTGTTGGAAACAATATGTATAGACTGTTGAAACAATTTGGCTAATGAAAAAATAAAAAAATAAAAAAGTATTTAAAATGGGTTGATTAGGATTTTAGATGAATTATGAAATTTGTTCCATGCATTTTGGACTCAAGATGAAATAGAGACAAAAATGAGAAATTTAAATCCAAAAAAAGAAACTGTTGTTTTTTACTAGCTACCAGCAACATCAGCAAGGCGCTCACGCGTTTTGGTGCTGGGCCGCGGCGTCCGACGCGGTCGGACGCCCGGACGGGAGCATTACCGTTTTTTTTTATAGACCACTATAAAGTTCATTTTGTATTATTTATCACCTGGCAAGCATCTTCGTTATTTACCATTGCAACCGCCCGATAATTGTCCAATATGCTAAAGTAAAAACTGATTTTTTTGACTTAAACTATATAAACATGTAAAACAGCACTAAAAAAAAATGGTGATATGAGATATCCAATACTTTTGTTATGTTTATATAAGTTTCGATGTTAAATTTACACTTAAAAATATTTGTAACTATATTAATTTAAAAAACCAACAAGATATTGTTACAAATAGTTGAATACTTATTAACTCTATGATTTTTTTGAAATGTCTACACTGTTAAACAAAAAAAAATCGTCAATGAAATACATGACGCTAGTACTCATCAGTGTCGTCTAAACCTGCAATGTATTGGTTATTGAACCAATATTAAAATTTAGATGAAAATGATAATTTTTTTTGATTTTCACAATCAGTAATGAGAACATCTAAACAAATTTTAAAAATAGACATTGAGCTTGTTTTGCACCCTAGCAGCGGGCCTTGTCGTGTGCTATGCTTGGGTGTGATGCTCCGAGCCTAGATAGCAGAGAGGAGAGGGGGAGGTGCCGATGACAGACGCTGGGTCATGATGTACCGTATTGAGCCCAAAGAGTAGAGGGGAGAGGGGAAGGTGCTGACGATGAGCCGTGCTGCTTTGTGTCGTGTGTGCGCCGTTGCGCACCCATAGAGCAAAGGAGATAGAAGGTATGTGTCGACGGTTGGGATATCGATCCAAGTCAACCAAGGTTCTTCAAAGAGAAGATAGGAGACACGCCGAACAACCACGAACAGCAACGAACAGCAGACAAGGGTTTTTATTCTGATTCAGGCCTCTCGGGAGAGATAATAGCCCTACGGCCAGCCACTTCTGCTCTCACGCCTTTCCTTTCCAAGCCCTGATTCCAACCTCGCCCAGCATCGAAGAGCCGAACTCCACACTCCAACCTGTTCGTCCAGCCCTGGGAACTGCCATGGCCAAATTCACCGGCACTAGCTTGACCGAGTAGGACCTGAAGGTCTGGGAGGAGGAGGGCCACATCGACACCGGTAGCTGGAGGCTGCCCGGAGAGGAGGATACTCCGGAGCCGCTCGAGGAAGAGTTCGACGACTTGAGCAGTTCGCCTTTGTTGGGTTGAGGTCTCCAGAGCGACTTCGTCGAGGCCTTCTTGAACATCGGCGGATTGGAGGTGGCGAACCTCAATCCGAACTCCATCCTCGGATGGCGTCTTCGCACACCGTCGAGGGCTATCTGGACATCGATCCACCGGTGGGGCTGTTTCTCCACTATTATCTGATGACGAGGAGCAGCTCCGCCGCTTCAGCGCTGGGTGCTACTACCTCAAGCTCCGGGCCACCGCCGACGACGCGCCAGACCCTCGCCCACCGCTTTCGACTCGATGGGCGCGCGTGGTGGTGAGTGGTTCTCAAACAAGCGGAGCAGCGACAACAGCTTGTCTTCACCGGGAAGGCACCGGCGAAGGGGCGCCAATCGTCGGCGGAGATGACCGCCGAGGACTGTTTCGGCGAGGAAGATCGCCTCTCGTGAGCCTTGGGCTCACGGACGAGAGATCATTCGGGACTTCACAAATAATGTGATCTCGTCATTGCGGAGGAGGTACTATCCCTTCTACAAGATAGAGGGATGGGAAGACATCACAAGGGAGAGCACGGGTAAGTGCCTTTAAGACTCAACCTCTTCATCGGTTATTTCCTCGAACAGAATTAACGATTCCATCTGTCAGGCGGAGAAACCAACCGACGCATGGGTAACCGAAGCGGGTTGGCGCCATCTTGAAAGGCGGCGAAAAAGGACAGCGAGGTCACCGGCGAGGTAGCCTATACTGTCCGAATAACGTGCTCGTCCGCACGGTAGAGGTGAGTTGCTCGAACCCTCTTACGTGTCGCAGATTTGCACCGCTCAATCAAACTAACCCTCGCTTCTCAAACACACAGGAAGATGAGTTGATCCTCGGCGGGATCGTGAAAGAACTTTCTGAACCTGAGAAGGAGAGGGCGAAGAAGGGCAAGGCCAAAGCGGCCACAAAGCCTAAGGTGGCGGCCGAGCCTACGCGAGCTCGCCCGCGACACGGCGCCGCCAGACATCGAAGAGACCACCCACGGCGACGGAGGGCGCCGCAGAGTAACAAGCGGGCTCGCGGTCGGCCAATGGAAGAGACCAAGCCCTCTCCTCATCGCCGAGCAAAGCGACGAAGAGGTAAAGAACATGACCCTCGGCTTAGGCGTTACTACATAAGCTCACCCGGGCCATTTGGCGCGGCTCCAACAGTCGCCGAAAGCGGGAGGCTCGAAGAGGAAGTCGCCGCAAGGAAAAACTTCTTGCTTGCTGCGAGAGGAGCCTTCGGCTTACCGGGAGCTGAGCTCGTCGCCACGAACACCCAAGGGCCAAAGCGGAGAAGCCGCCAAGGAGCCCCAGGAAGAGGCGGAAAGTTCAGCGAAGAAGATCGGGATCAAGCCTCTCACGGCGGTATGTAGAAACCCATCTTCGATCTCCCACCTACCGACGGCATCAGACTTAACGATGATCTCTTTTTCATCAGCTGCCCAAGGAGAGCATCTGCACGGCGCATCGCGAGCAATGAGGCTGGCGTGCCTCAAGGACAAATCGGCGGCATGAAGCTGCTCTCGTCGAGCTCGGCGAGCACTCGACGCGCTTAAAAGCGCCTGGAGCTGCTTGGAGACGGAGGAAGCGCGCGGGCGCCACGGACAGCGAGGCCAAGACGATGGCTCTGAAGCCGCCAGCGCGGGACCGAGCAGCCGGTTCTGCCAGTACTTGTCGCGAGGGCCGCTCACCCCGAGGCGACGGGATTCTCTGGCGAAAGCGGTGAAGCCCGGCCGCCAGGAGCAGAAAAAGCCCCGAGCGGTCGCGCAAGTCGCCCCGCCTGCGACAACGACGCCACCCAGCAGAGTGGCTCGGCCTCGCCGAAGAAGTTGAGCGGAAGAGGAAAAGGAAGAGGAGAGGAGCGCGAGACGAAAGCGCCGCCGTCGCTCCCGCTCCGTCTGGTCGCGCTCCCGCAAGAAGAAAGAGCGATCAAGGCGGCGACGGCAAGAACGCGCCTGTCTCATCCCGCACGAGCGGGGCTTCATGACGCATGGCCTCGAGGACCGCCTGCGCCGCGGACTGAAACGCCGACTTGGCAAGGTAAGCACTAGGACCAAATCTTGCCCAGCTTAGCTACATCATCGTAAATCGGTTAACTTGTTCTTCCCTCTCAGGTCTTCAGGGACACCATGGAGAAGCTCGAGGACGGAGTCACCATCGAGCGGAGCGCCAGATCTTGGCGTCCTCAGGAGCACCTCCGGACGAGGGAGTCCGAGGCGAGGCCCTCTGCACCAGCCCAAAGTCGAAACCGGCTAAAGGCGGAGGTGAAAAGGCTCAAAGTCCAACTGGCCGAAGAGAGGCGTTCCTGCGAGTCTCTCCTAGGAGAGGCCGAGGAGCTTCACGCGCAAGCCATTAAGGCGAAACATCGCGGAGGAGAAGCCGGGCCGCCAAGTGGCTCAAGAGCAGCTTGTCGACGCTTCCCAACGGCGGGACCAGCTCATGGCGAAGCCAAGAGACTCAAGGCCCACTCGCCAAGGAAGAGCAGGACTTTGCGGGTCTCAAGCAAAAATCTCGACCACATGGGCTTCACAGAAGAGATCGAGGAGATCTTGTGGGATGACGTGAGGGCGATCACCGCAGAGAAGAAGGTTAAGGAGCCGGACGAGCAGCTCAAGGCAGCCGAAAGCAATGAGTCGGCCAGAGCGAGGCTCGACCGATCACCAAGGCCAAGACCGAGGAGGTCGAGGCCATCCGGCAGAGGCTACGGCGCAAGCCAAGCGAGCAAGGAGGAGATCGAGCGCCCGAGCTGAAGCCCGGGAAGGAATCAAGGCTCGAGGCGTAAGTCGTGCGCCTCAAGTTAGAAGTTGAGGAGTGAAGTAGCGACTTGCTCCTAAGTAGCACCGCGGTTTGAATCTGAAAGGGCCTTACACTGAAACTTTTGAGTAAATGTAATAAAGTACTTACCTTTTTTTCTCGCAAAAAGAGCAAAGAAAAGACAAGAACGAATGAAACTAAGAGAAAAGCGAACAGCGTTAGGAAGTTTAAGAAAACCAAGAGAGCGCTTAACTCCTAACTCCGGCCCGTTGTGTATCTCGCTCGAAACCTGAGTTTGCGAACCCGGCGAGTGCACAAGAGAAAGAGCGACACCTTAGCCCCGTGCGAGCGATGCTCGAGAACCTAAGCTTGCGACCTCGAGCACGTCGCGTAGAGAGACAGAGCGACACCGTATTTTGCTCGATTTGTTCCATAGACGCTCGTTAACGTAAGTTAGGCGATTCGATAGTAACCGAACAAGGAAAGTGCCTGCGCGCGGGGGCTTACGAGAGCGACTTTACCGAGTGGTCGTGCCAGCGATAAGTGCCTCTGCCATGAGTGCTTACGAGCGAACTTAGCCGCAAGGTGGAAAGGCCGTGTTCGCAAACCTGAGTTTAGAAATTTGTCGAAACTTCGTCACGGGCGGGAAAGATCTGGCGCGAGCCAAGAGTTCGCAAGGCAGGCGACCATCAAGTGTTACCGTAAGAAAGTAGTCCGAGAAGACAAGCGGTGAAAAGGGCACAGAGGCCGCGAGGATTCACCGAGAATTGGATTGAACTTTACATGGTGCCCAAGGGACTTGGACGAACTAAAGCGCCAAGATTACAAAAAGCGCAGTGCTAAGAAAAATGAAAAAGACCTACACAAAGAACTTACGGGTAGTCGATGTTCCAAGCTTGGTCGACTCTCTCCCGTCCTCCATAGCGGTGCGAACAGCCCGGGCGGCGTAAGAAACGACCGTGAATGGGCCCTCCCAGCGTGGAGTTAGCTTGTTGGCATTGGACAAGTTCTCGATTCGCGCAGAGCGAGGTCGCCCGCCTTCAAAGCCCTTGGTCGAATCCGACTTGGCGTCTTCGGCGAAGATCTTCTTTGGTAGCGTGCCATTCGACTTAATGCCCGGTCGCGTGTGCCTTGAGGAGATCGAGATCGAGGCGCTCTTGCTCATCGTCAACTAAGTTGACCGAGCTCGTCTTGAAAGCGAACCGAGTCTGATTTCGGTGCGTGATGGCTTCGCACCATAGACCAATTGGAAGGAGTTTCCCGGTCGCCCGGTACCGTAGTCTGCGAATCGCCCAGAGGACGGAAGGGACTTCGTCGACCCGAGCCTTGTTGTGCTCGGCCGAGAGCAGCAAATACCGCCGTTTAATACCTGGACTATCTGTCTGTTAGCTCGCCGATTGCTCCATTGCTCGTGGATGTGCCACGAGACGAACAGAACTTGGTGCCCAAATTGCTCGCAGATTCTGGAATAGCTCGCTTCGGAACTGGGTACCGTTATCCGTGATCAGCTTATGGGGAATCCCAAAGCGCGTGACCACATTGCTTTTGAAGAAGCGCACAACCTTTTGGCGTGAAGAGACGACACGATCTACGCCTCAATCCACTTTGTAAAAGTGTCTATGGCGACAAGCGGTGTGTATAGCCCTTGTACCCTTTAGGGAATGGGCCGAGAGATCCGCACCCCATGTGGAAAAAGGCCAAGATGGGGATTGTTTGGAGCTCTTGGGCGGGCTTGTGTGCCTTCAGGCGTGAAATTGGCAAGCCTTGCACTTAGTCACGATGTCCGGGCATCTTGTAACGCATGGGCCAATAATAGCCCATGCGAAACGCTTTGCCGACCGAGTTACGAAGGAGGCGTGGTTGCCACAGCACCCTCGTGTATGTCCCTAAGAAGGAACACACCTCTCTGTTGCGAGATGCACTTGGAGAGAACTCCCGAGCACCTTGGCGGTAAAGGGTGCCATCCACAAGCTTGTATGAAGCAAAGACGCCTTATGGCAGCCGAACGCTCGGCCGTCATCGGTAGGGTCCCATCGCAAGGTACCGAACAAATGGCGTTATGCGATCCATGCACTGCCGATAACGGAGACAAGACCACTGCTCTGTTGCCTCGTCCGGAGACGTGATTGAGGGCTTGTAAAGGTGCTCGACGAGCACCCTACGGAGCAGATTCTCGCGAGGATCCATATTTGGATAGTTGGTCGGCCAGAAGTTGTCCTTCACAGGCACGAAGAGCACTTCAAAAATCGAAAATGCCGCTCAACTTCCTCACTTCAACCAGTATCGCGCCATTGAGTCATCGCGAAGACCGATACTCCTTGTTAACTCGATTGATGACCACCGTGAATCTCCTTCACGCTAGCCGTTGGACACCAAGCGACTTGCACGCTTTTAGTCCCGCGATGAGGGCCTCGTACTCTGCGGCGTTGTTAGTCGCCGCAAAGTGTAGTTGGATAGAATCTCGAGTTGCTCTCCTTGAGGAGATGAGAACAAAACCAGCCCCGAGTTTCCAAAGTCGCGAGCCATCGAAAACATGGTCCAAGAGGGTTCATCGGGTTGCTCGAGCTTCACGGGATTTGGGCGAGCAAGTCTATTCAATGACAAAGTCAGCTAGGACACGTGACTTAATAGCGATTCGGCAACAAATAATGATCAAACTCGCTAGTTCCATTGCCCACTTAGCTATACGTCCGCTAGATTTCTTGTTCCAGAGGATTTCTCCTGTGGGGAACGTGGTCGGGACCAGATTTGATGCGCTGGAAGTAGTGGCGAAGCTTCTGGAGGACATGAGCAAGGCGTAGAGTAGCTTCTGGACCTCAGGGTAACGCTCCTTTGATCCGTGAAGTACCTCGCTCACGTAATAGATTGGTCGCTGTATGCCTTCCCTTTCGACCGTCAAGACCGCGCTCACCGCTTGTGGCGTGCAACCTAGGTACAGCAGTAGCTGCTCGCCATGCCGCGGGGTAGTTAAGACGGGAGGATTGGACAGGTATCGCTTCAGATCCTGGAAGGATCTATCGGCTTCTTCCGTCCACTCGAAACCATTGTGCTTGCGCAGGGCCTTAAAGAAGGCAAACACATCTGCATTAGCTCGGAGGAAGGCAATGAGCTCGCTTTCCTATTTGGGGTCCAAATTGGCCCCCAAGTGAATTGTCTTGAAAGTATCATCAAGGGACAGCGGAACTTCCTTGGTTTCTCCCCGGTGAAGGGAGACCCTAGGCGTCTGAGACTTGGTCTGCGGAACTTGAGACATGGCGGAAGTTGGTCGACAGTAGGCGGGACCGCTCGTCGCAATCGAGCGACTTTGTAGTTGCCCTTGACCGTGATCACACCGTTAGGACCCGTATCTTCACGCAATGGTAAGCGTGGTGGGACACGACCATAAACTTACCGAGAGATGGCTCGCCCAAGATCGCGTTATCGCGGATGGGAAGTCGACCACATCGAAAGTGATCAACTCGTCCGGAAGTTGCTCGGGTTGCGAAGGTAACGGCGGGACAACTCGCCTAACGGCTTAACAGCGACTTCTCCGGAACAATCCGTAGAAGGGCATTGCGACTTTCTTGACTTGGAACGAGGAATCGCATCTCGTCCCAAGGACGGTCGGAGGTAATTAGCCATAACAAGCTCGTCACCCCGGCTGCCATGATGGTCATGGCGTAGATGGAAAGGAATTCCTCCGGGTTACGAGTCCCATTGTACCTCTCCATGTGACCGGGCTTGAATTTTGAGTGCCACCGGACAGCCCGGCTCGTCGGAGAAAGCCTGCACAGCCAAAGCATACGACCGCCACCTTCCCGCAGAACCTAGTCTTGAGAAGACGTTGGTCCTGCGGCGCGGAGGAACTCTGCTGAGCAGGATGATTCGCCTGGAGAAACTCTCTCCGGGACAGTCCACCACGCTCCTTCCTCGTGATCGCGACGATGCGCTCCTCACGAGGGGATCGTCCGTGATCATCGCGTGCGCGCTTGCCCCTGTGGTCGCGATGACTACGAGGACTCGGCGAGCGACGGCGACCACGGGTAGCCTGCTCATGGACAGTGATCCTTCGATGGTGACGAGGGTAACGCGATAGATCGGAGCTGTCCGAATCATTCCGGACAGTTTGGCTGCGCTGCCTGGAGGAGTTGTTGACTTCTTATAGAGACTTTAGACCTTCAGCCAGTCGCTCTAGGTTAGACGCAACAGCATCGCCCATGCGGGCGAGGTCGGCCTGGTTGGTAGATCTAATCACCGAAGCCATGGCCGCGAGTCGTTCCGACTACGCTCTAGGGGTTCGAGGACCCTCGAGGCATCCGCGTTCGCCCGACCGAGTCCGTTCGCGGGAACTAATCCGGATAGGAGAAACTTCGGCCGGGAGACTTGGCGAGGGCACGCGAGGTGGGTCGCGACGCGGTCGCTTGCACCGATCGCGGAACCGTGCCACGGTCTGATTGATGGAATCGTCGAGGTTGCGGCGGATGACTTCTTGCTCGCAAGCAGCCAGCGCAGCCTCGTCTTGATGCCGAGCAGAGTTAATCTGCCCGACCTCGCCAGCCGCCACAGCCCGTGCAGGATCCTCGGAGGTTCCTACATCGGCCATGTTGATGCTGCGGGGCCATGTGAAGGTACGCTAGACGGTGTCATCGCTGTGTCTCCACAGGTAGAGTCTACCGACATAGCCTTGGAATCCGATAGATCTAAACCATCGTAGAGATCATCGGTTCCGTAGTCATCGTCGATGACGGGAGTGCGATCTGAGGCTATCTCTGCCATATAGGCAGAGACTTCTGCCTCGGATACGGAAAGTGTTAGAGATCGAACAGATCGATCTGAACTGACAGGGGATGAGACATCCTGTCCTTCTGAGTCGTAACCCTCAGGAAGCATCTTGGTATCGCTGATGGAGTTCGACATGCTCGATCTGCGTGTCCCCACGGACGGCGCCAGCTGTCGACGGTTGGGATATCGACCCAAGTCAACCAAGGTTCTTTAAAGAGGAGATATGAGACACGCCGAACAACCACGAACAGCAACGAACAGGAGACAAGGGTTTTTATCCTGGTTCAGGCCTCTCGAGAGAGATAATAGCCCTACGTCCAGCCTTTCTTTATATCAAAGAGGATTACAAGGTGGAACTCGGCGAGATCAGCAGGTCTCGGCGAGCTGTATGCGAAAATCTATTTTCTAAGGGTCCTCTAAACGCCGTAGAGGCCCTGTTTATATAGTATAGAACAAACCGACCTACCGAGGAATATCGGGCCGCGCTAACTACGAGATCGTAACGAACTCAGTACATGCCAAATATAACCTACGGTAGATAATGTAAGCTCCTAATCTTGGGGATTACGACTCCTAATCCAATCCGGGAAACCACGTCCGGGTCTTCTCGTAGCCGTGTAGAACTCCTGTTCGAGACGGACTCAAACACGATTCCTTGGCCGTTATGCACCATGCCAGCCAGGACGCTGTTCGGCAGGACGCATATGGGCCAGATAGAACCTTCCAGGGAGCTGGGCCCTGGTAGGCTGTTCGATTGGGCCATCAGGGAGTGGGCCATGTCAATGGGCCGTAATTTAGTCCCCGACAGTATGCTTGATAGAGGGACAAAAGGATATAGTGGATGATAGGAAAGGACTGGAGAGGGAAGAGATAATGGGAAAGATGAGAGAGAGAGAGAGAGGAGTAAAGAGGTAGTAGTAATTTTCAGTCACCAAGTGTGCTTTCATTTTTGAGATCCTGTCATATTTTCAGTTTCTGTGTCCGTTTTATATATGAACCGACTCTAATGTGGTTATTATATGGCACTGGCATCTCCTCTCTCTTTCTTTGCTCAATGCTGTTGCAGGTGCCATGTAAGCGAAGAAGGATGTGGTTTGCACATAGATGCCCTAACCGATGGCATAAGAGATAACAAAATCTACATTAAAATATAGTTTTTATATGGGTCATCTCTTTGAACATGTTTATACTTTTTTAATAATTTTTTGGTGATTTAAATCTTTTGGGCTAATTTATAATTCTAAATTTGAGCAGATTAGGGCTTGGGATTTCGATCCCGCTCCGGAACGGTTTATAGCAATTTTCCATGATTTTTGAAACCTTGGTCAGCAAGATCAACCGGCCGTCCTCTCCTTAGTGTCTCTCCCAAGTCTAGTAAAACATTTCTCAAAAGGAAAGTCCTGTAAAACATCCGTTGAAATGCCCGTGAGTTTAAAAGCTGCCCTGTCTATAGTACGACGAGCCGGAAAAAGAAAATGAACGGCAAAAGTTATAATCACACGAGACGTGGTAGCAACGCAACACAACATATGCACAACTCACCAAATTCAGCAATGCTTTTTTCATTCCGCATCAAATAGCCCCTCGAAAGGCACCCATTTTCACCCGATTTTTGGAGCATACATAGCTTGCTTACCAACCGATGGATGGGCTGCCTCGCGACAGGACAGGCGCATAGGAAATGCGGCACCAAACACACATGCCCGGGGGGGTCAAAAAAAAATTCTGCCTCCGCTGCTTTCCCCCACCAAAAGAAAACGTGCTCCCACTCCCGGTACCCACCTTGCCCATACAGAGACGACGCACATGGCCATCTCATGGCAGCGATTGACCGTCTTGACTCTTAAAGAATCATTCCCGTCGACTCATTTCTATAGATGGCGAAATGGAACGGGTTAAATAGGCTGGCACGAGGTACGACATTTTGGCCTAGTCTGAAGCGGCCGTGCCGTGCTTGCACTGAAGGCTAGGCCCATGGGCCGACACGGGCATGACACTATTAGTTTTTGTTTTGTTTTCATTTAGTAGTATGTATATTAGAACGAACTATAATGGAATATATACAAACAAACAAATTTCCTACTGGCTAGCAGAGGTGGAAACAAGACTTACATCTCAGGTTCAAAGCCTAGTGCGGACAAGACCTTGGTCTAGTGGTAAAGGCTGCAGTGGCAGCACTACCCATCAGAGTTCAAACCCTAGATTTGGCTCTGTGTGTCGCATTTTCCTAGAACTTTTCTAAAGTCGTAGGGTTATGCATACGCGTGTGCCTTGATGCTTAATTGTTGTCCCTTGGGACGGTCGCGCTTTCTAGCGTGTGCGTGCATGTTAGTTTACAGGTTAGGAGTTAGGGAGTGAGTTGTGTGAGCCTTCCTTGTACCCTCTAAAAAAAGCCTAGTGGCCTTATGTTTGCCTATTTTGAGCATATTTCCTTAGCCATTTGTTAATGGGCTGATGTGGTCCATCTAGACCGTCGTGCCTCGAGCCGACCAGACACGGCTTGGCAGGCTATCGTGCCGTGCCTGGGACTTGGCCTCGGCCCATGGGTTGGTATGGCACAGCCGAGTTTGTTAAATGGGCTGACGTGGCCTATCTAGCCCGTTTGGTAGGCTATTGTGCCGTACCTGGGAATCGGGCTTGGGCCGGGCCACCCATTTGGTCATCTATACTCATTTCCTTCACCGCCCGTCGTGCCTCGGGCCGGTCCGGCCTGGCTTGGTAGGCTATCGTGCCTTGCCTAGGTCTTGGCCTTGGCCCATGGGCTGGCACGACACGATCCGTTTCTCAATCATGTCTAAATGGGCCCATGCCTAGTCGGGCTCGGGCTGGGCCGGGCCCCTCGTTTGGTTATCTATACTCATTTCCTTCACCTATTTCTCCCTGCTGAACAAGAGAATTGTCTTAGTCTTTTTTCATTAGGTTAGGTTTTTTTATGAACTAATCAGTGCATGCAAACTAACATACTATCAGAATCTGAGGTCACGAGTTTGAATCCTTACCGATGCCACGTCTGAGGTCTGAGAGTCTCCACATGAGGAAGAGTACTGAATCAATGAATTGACTACCTTTTTTTAACTAGTTTAGGCTTTTTGGTTTAGGTCGGTGCATGCAACTTAATACTTGTGCATCAGATTCCTTTTCTACATTTCTTCATTGTGCTTAACAACATCCCTTCAAGGGAAATGACAACCTTTATATAGTGTCAATATTCTAGAGTTCGGTAGATCCACGAGTAGATCCATCCCTAGATGAGTCTAGCCTTGGAATGCCGACCTTTATATAATGCCAATGTGTTTTTGACGTAAAGAGTCACGCTGTACATATTTCTTTGTCGTAGGTAACAACATCCTTTGGAGGGGAATGACTAATATAAAAGACCGAATCATTTTTAAAGTGGTGGACGAGAATTTCTTCAGAAGAACGGTGGAAGGAATCTGTAGGGACCGGTGACCAAAACGTGGAGCAGGGGTAGTGCCGTGCATCAGTGCATGCATCATGCATGCATGCTCTCGTACAAAGGTACTTAGGTAGGATCGGATCCAACAGTGGCAGCCCCCACGAGGCCCCGAGCACATGCGCATGTCCTATGCGGACACATGCTCTGCTCTGCTCGAAAAGGCATGCGTGCATGCATCATGCAGGCTCCTCGCTCGCCTCGTTTCCTATGGTTTTTAGTACCTAGCATTCGGCGGAACCATGAGCTGAGCGCAGCGTATTTCTTTACGATCGTCGTGTACTCGTGTGTTTGGTGTTGCTGTGAAAGCAGGTGCCACTAGAATCCTATTCCCTTTTGAGGAGACCTGCCATCTGATGACTATCCTCCCCTGTTTTTTTATATGGTGACACGGAAAAGCTATGCATAGCGAGGTAGCAAGTATGCCCGATCAGTCGAAACCCTGCTCATGAGCCGTCACATGCTATATGGTCGCCACAGCCGGATCTCTATTGCATCGAACAAGTTTTGGCACAAAATCGAAAGCCCTGCTCATGAGTCGTCACATACTATACGGCCACTATAGCCGGATTTCGATGGCACCGAACAGGTTTCGTTTTCTCTAATGCAATGGCCGACCACCTCGCAATGATTGATGCTGTCCGTGTAAAAAAAGGCCACGCGCAAGAACATCTTGATTGTGCACTAATTCTGTAACTTTGAATACGCGCCCTGTTTCTAAGAGCAGCATCGGAGCCACGAATTTCTGATTTGGAGTCGAAAAGAAGAACATATATTCATTCACGCTGACATGCACGGTCTTTAGTGGCGGCACCCTTTTACCCGAGCGGCGAAGAAAGATCGTTTAGTCTAATCCGATCAGTGTTGCTGAGCATGGTCCAGCCCAGGCTGGCCCTGGAACCGGATCTCAGGATTCAAACAAATACAGGGGTTTATGAGTAAACTCTAAAACATTTTTGTTGATTCAATAAGACTAAGGGTACATTTTTTAGGCCGATCTAAACGGTTGAATAGCTGAAATGACTAAATTTTGAAAGATTATCGAGATAGTTTCAAGATTCGAATTCATTTTGTTTAACTTGCTTTTTAAACTGTTATAACCTACTTTAAGATAGAAAAAAATAAATTCAAAAAATCCAGAGCGTGTGCCTTTTCAAAATGTAGATAAATCGTTAAGTAGATAGGTCGTTAAGCAGGTAAGCCCCAAAGAACAAAGTCTAGGTATCCGTGAAATAGTTATTATATGTACATATGGATAGCCGTTCCATCTATTGGACATCCGCGCGACACAAATCCTCAAACAATTGTAACGATTCCCATATGCACGTGTAACTCCATGTACACGTGGCGTGAATTCTCCCAGCCGAGCTAGACCACTGACCAAACTGATAAACTGAGCGCTGGTCTTGATCGAGTAAGCTCGTAGATTAGAGCGGCTTTGCGTTTGCGTGATCTGACGGCGTTCGGCTTCGAGGCAAAAGCAAGCGAGCTGATCTGATGATCTGATCGCGCGTGATGAACGGTGAGGATGGAGGAGGCCGTTTGATTAAGGTGACTTTTGCGAGCGCTGGCCGGTGCCACGCGCTCGCCGGCGCACCCTGACCGGCATGCCGCCGGCGAAGGTAGCGGTGAGCCCGGGCGCGAACTTGGGGCGGCGGGAGCTCCGGCCGACGGCGTCGATGTCGAAGCTCTGGACGACGGCGGCGATGACGGTCTTCATCTCCATGAGGGCGAGCTCCTTGCCGATACAGACGCGCACGCCGCCCTGGAACACCGGGTAGCTGAACGGGCTCTCCGGCACGAACCGGCCGCCGCGGAGCCACCGCTCCGGCCGGAACTCGCCGCAGTCGGGGCCCCACACGGACTCCATCCGGCCCATGGCGTACGCGTGGTAGGTCACCCGGGTGCCCTTCGCCACCGGCGTGCCGTCCGGCAGCGTGTCCTCGCCGGCTGCGAACTTGGAGTCGAACTGCACCGGCGGGAACAGCCGCATGCACTCGTACAGCGACGCGTGCAAGTAGTGCATGTCCTTGAGCTTGTCGTGTTCGTCTCCGCCTCCGGCGACGCGGGAGACCTCGTCCCGGATCGCCGCGGCGACCTCGGGGTGGTCGGAGAGGAGCAGGAAGAAGGCGGTGAGCGCCGAGGCGACGGTGTCGCGGCCGGCGAGCATGAAGCTCACGACGATGTCGCGGAGGTACTTGTCATCGTTGATGGAGCCCATGAAGCGCGACAGAAGGTCGTCGCCGGCGGCGGCGGGGGCGCCGAGCTTGCGGCGCTGCCGGATGACCTCCGCGGCGAGGGCGTCGACGAGGCGGATCGCGTCGCGGAGCTCCCGCTCCTCGCCTATGTTGAGCAGCCGCTTCAGCTTCCACAGCACGTGCACGGGCGCCGTCGCTCGCCGCGCGGAGAGCATCGACGCGGTGTCGAAGGCGTCAGCGAACGCCGACATCGGCAGCGAGAGCTCGAGGCAGCCGGGGTCAAGGCCGAAGGAGATCTTGCAGATGCAGTCGAAGGCGAAGCGGCGGAACACGTCCTGCAGGTCGAGCAGCTCGACGCCGCCGGAGGCGGAGGCGGAGGCGGAGTGGAGCAGAGGGATGAGGCGGCAGCGCAGCTCGGAGGCGACGGCGGCGGCGGCGAAGGCACGGAGAGCCGGCGCGGCGAGCTCGGCTGCCGCGAGCTTCCGCTGGAACAGCCAGGCGTCGCCGTCGACGTTGAAGATGCCGCGGCCGAGGAAGTCGGCGAGGATGGCGGAGAAGGGCTCGCCCTTGGGGTAGTTGTCGAAGCGGCGGCGGAGCATGTGGTCGACGGTGGCCGGGTTGGCGGTCAGCACGTTGCCGAGGACATGGACGTGCACCGTCCGACCAGGCGCGCAGCGCAGCAGGTGCGCGTACCAATCGCAGAGGTTGTCGAACTCCGCCACCCACGAAGCCGTCACGTACGCCTCGCACACCGCGCACGCGCACCACCACGGCGGCCGCAGCCGCAGCGAGGCCAGCAGCACGGCCAGCACCACCGTGCACGCCGCCGACGCGAAGAACACGGCGGCCACCTGCGGCTGTAGGGAGCTCGCCAGCGCGTGAGCCGCGACGTGTAACGTGCTGGCATCCGAGCCCATGACGAAGAATACTGCAGGGTATTTTTCCCTCTCTTCCTCTCACTCTTTTTCGCGCGCGCGTGTGCGCGCGCTGTACGGGTGCCGAGACTGCAGCGTGCGCGTTTGAGATGTGGCATTCTCGGTGCACACCGTTTTATACAGGATGAAAACGTTTGGCTGTTGTCGTCCGGCTAAGAAAGAGCTTTCCTAACTTCTGAAATTTTTTGGGTGTGTTGGTACCAGTTGCCTGGATTTTGTAAATGCGTTCTTGCAAACAAGTTGGGCGGCGGGAACTGAGCGTAGCTCAGTTGGTGGGGGGCCAGGGATGCGCAGCCCCCCACATGGGTTCGAGGCCGACTCGCCCACTGTAAAAAGGAAAATTGTTAGCATGCAAGAAGACCGGCGACGCCGCCATGCCGAAGAAGACGACGTGCGCAGAGGACACCATGCGGACGAGGAAGAGACAAGAAGACCTGCGAGGGGAAGCCCATGTGCAGAAGTAAAAGGAGAAGAAGACTACCGGTGAGGACGCCATGTGCAGAAAGCTGGAGCAAAGAGAAGATGGAGAAGAACAAGCACGAACGAAGTTGACTGACAAAAATGTAAGATGTAATTGTTGCTTTCGTTCAATGAATGGAAATGGGGTGGTGACACCCTGTTACCAAAAAAAAAAGTAAAAAGTTGGGCGGCAGCTAGTCTTCGTTGCAGTGTGTTTAGAATTTCGGAGCAAAGCAAAATTGATTGCTAAAAAAATCAACCGCCGTCACATCTAGAATTCAGGCGCCCACCATTTAGCGAGCGTGAAATTTTTTTTATAGACAAGATAGATAAAAATTAGAGATGGTGGTATTTGCGACTCCAACGTTTGCGATTAATAATTTACCGTTCGTAAATTAATAATACGTAGCCGTATGATCCACATGTTATTGATACGAAGAGTGACAAATTTTTAAATATCAAGCTTAGCAATGACAAATAATGAATAAATCTATTCCGTATGTGAATATAATTTTACATGTATATGTGGGAGCCATTGGATCTGATTGGGATTCATGCGGCGTGGACCTCAAACCGGATCTAATGGCTCGCCACAGTGCAAGTCTACTTGGTTTTCCCATAATTATATGAGAAAATACCCTGTATGATATTGGAAAAATGAAAATACTCTGTATGTCACTGGGCTCACATGTTATATACTCAGACCGTCAGATGACCCCACATGTCATACAAACAGGATGACATACAAGGGATTGGAAATTTTTTAGTGCCACACAGGGAATTGTCCTATATGCCAAAATGTGTAAATAATAATTTAATAATACTAGCTATGTGTGGTGTTTTGAAGCATCAACATGTGCCTAGATGGAGTAAATCGTATATTGTGGAATAGGAGTTCAGCGTAGCAGACAATAGTAGGGTATATGACATAGTTTGCACCACCTATTTTATTGGTTGGTTTTGACCTCATGCATGCTACCTCACTACAAGAACGGGTGCAGTCTCGAGTGTGTTTGTAGGTCTCGACGGTCAAAGAAACACACTCGAGACAAATAACATATTCAAATTTTCTAAGTATTAACGATACTTTGTTAGTCTGAGGATTACATGCTCGCCGTGCGGGCTAAACACACAATAGACCGAGAGCCGACGCTCCTTTGTGTCGAGACTCCAGAGGGAAAGGGAGCAAGAGAGGGAGGGGAATAGGCAGATGAGCAGGCGATGCGGGAGAGCTTGAGGACGACGGAGGAGGCACGAAAGAGGCAGGAGGAGGAGATTGCTCGGCAGCGAGCTGAGTTTGAGGCTAGGTTTGCATATTTGGAGAGCCTATCTCGACTGGCTGGGGTAATGTCTCTAAATTTTAAATTGTCATCCACATGCAAATTAGTATTAAATTCATATCTAACATGAATATTCTTGGGCTGGACCGAGAGGTACTAGTGGCGGCCAGGGCTATTTTAGGAGTTGGCCACCGTATCACAGTGGATACGGGGCACCACATCCCTACCAGAGCTACAACGGGGCCCCGCCACTCCTACCGGGTGGCAAGTCCATACGGTGCACCGTCTCCCCAGCAAGATCTCTACGGCGGCCCGACTGCCCCACCCGGTGACTACGTGGGCCCACCTCGCCCAGAGGGTGGCTTTCAGTTTGTTACTGAGGCGGTATGTCACTACAACTTAAATCATGTTGTACATTTTATTTCGACGCAACTTTATAACTAATAAGCTTAATTTTGCATTTAGGGTTCGGGACTTTGGGTTCAGCCGCCCCTGCAGTAGCTCATGGACAGGAGGGAGTCGACACATCGGGCAGCCAGGAGGCCAACTTCGTCAACAACCTCTTCGACGGTGCCCTGCCATTGTTTACCTAGCCGACCCTCCCCCCGTCGGGTCAGCCCCCTTCAAGCGATCCTTAGGTTTACTATATATGTGCGACCATTTTGCTTCTTTTCATATTCGAACTCTTGTGAACATTGTAAATGTTTATATTTGAAAGCGAATGTACGTAAGTATTTGTGTGATTGTGCAATTATGGTCGCATATACGTGCGATACTGGGGATATTGTAAATTGTGGGCTTTTGGGTTTGCAGGTGCAGTTGCTGTTGCTGGTGGAAGCAGCAGTAGCTGCAAATTTTTTTTTTCAAAATATAAAATCAGTTTTTTCTGGTAAGAGATACTCTTGACGGCCGTGGACCAAACTATCAAGACTAAAACGAGTCCTGGCCAGCACGCAAACTGCGGTCAATGCTCGCAGTCTTGACGGCTTGGTCCACGGCCGTCGATTATAAGGCGTACCCCTGCTCATTATTTGGTGTGGGGCCACTGAAATATATATCGACAGCTTAGAAATGGCCGCCGAGACTACGTTGCCAAGCCAGAAACGGCGTCTGGGCAAGTAATCACGACGGCTATGGTACTGGCCGTTGAGACAACTTCTATCGGCTATCAAGACTGTTCATCTCTCTCGATGGAGCTGACTCGACGGCCGTGTCTCGACGGCTAGTTTGTCCCGACGGCTTGGTATTTAATATCGACGGTTTGGGCCGTCGAAACTACTGTTGTTTCCTGTAGTGCCTTAATGCACATTCCTTCTTTACTTTCCTTTAATTCTTTTGTCCCTTGTTCTATATATCTCCTTTTGCATACTGACATTCTTTTCAAAAAAATTCATGCATTGTCCCTTGGGCGTTGAAGTTGATTGGGGCTTGGGCCACCGCATAGGCATTGGCTCATTGTATCGACGGTACATATGCTTGATGTATTCCTTACTGTGGATTGTGGATAATCGGTTAAAGACAAATTTGATCATCTGGTTAATTTGCATCGGAAGATAATTTCTTTGTTCTCCAAAAATAAAATGCTACTTACATATCATTGGCATATCAATATCTCTAAAAATATAATGGATGGCATATAACATACATGTACATGGAATTTTGAGTGTTCCAAAGCCAATTTTACCTTTAGTTTTTTTAAAAATCATGAACACCTCTATCCTTATGTCGGAGATGCGGTGCAAATGGCCACTTCTTCCTTATCTTTTTCACCTACCTGTGTCCCTAATAATTCCCTCTTCCCTCCATTCCATTTCTTCCTTCTACAACACTGAGAAGATCTATGTGGGAACAATGTTCTCGGCCACTCTGGTGCTGCTACTCATCGACCACCGGCACCCTAACCTCTCTCCTATGACCCCTCTCTCTCCTCCTATTTTTTTTTGTGTCTTCCATGCAGACGATGATGCAATCAAAGCCATCTATGACGCAATTCCATTTAGTGGTGCCAACAAGCAACGACGATGAAAGGTTCACCTAAAAAAGGGACCAACACAAAAACACCAATGTCAAGAGGGGTGCACAGCAATAACGAGGGATTCATCAGCTGTACATGATATATGACAGGCGTGCAACACGACACATTCTTTCAAAGTAGATGAAAAGGAGAGGGGAAAATGCACATGAGCATACAAATAAAACCGGTTGTGACAATGGCAGCATGAATGTAATGTACGAAACGAAAATCAATGGTAGGTCGGGAGAGGATCAACAACAGTGGCTGTGCATGGTGCATTAGGATCACACAACATGACACCGGCTGTAATAGGTACAAGAGAAAGAGAGGCAATGGTGATCCCCTCCCGTCTTCCCGGGATCTCCTCATCCCCTTGCCACCCTAGCCCCATCATCCTTCTTCATGGGACAAAGGAATGTGGCAGTGGAGCGGCGACTGTGGTGATGACCAATGGCATGACGAGCAACAACAAACATACAGGGAGGAAAAGGGAGAGAATGGGGAACTCTAGGTGGTTTTAGATTGGGTTGAGGGAGTCCGTGGGAGCGTAATAATGTGGGCCTAAGAAGGTGTCTCTCCAGCACAGTGGAGGCATGACTCTTGTTAGAATAAATGGGCTTAGCCCATATATTAGAGTAATTTCTAATAATCTCACTAGCTCATGTATGAAGAGTGTGGGAATCCTTTCGTAACGTGCTACTAGTGGGAGGTGTGAGTCATCAACTTAAATAGTGGACTAGTGTGCTCCACCCCCACCAACTCATGTGGAAAAGAGAAAAAAGGAGAACCGACACACGCGCTTGCTCACCTTGCCTCGCCAGGCTCACACTCGTGCTCAAGCCAGACCGAGGCATGTGCACGACGGCTGCATGAATGGTCTGCAGAAAATCGAGTCTTCATGCTTGCGCACTTCCTAAGTTGGTATTAATGAAGAAAGACGGGTCTTGACCCTGATATGGTAGGCTCCTGACATTCAATCAACGACTTTCTTACACTACTCTAGTAATTTGCTTCACGGGCGAGTTATCCTTTCCAAAATCTTATCACTGGCAGAAGATATCCTTCCGATACAAGGCAGAAATCTTATAGTGATTTGTCGTCACTAGCGAGTCATTTCAACCCGCTGAAAGGATGTCCCACTATGAATCTTCCTATAAATACCATAACAACACCCCAATAGATGATGAGCTTCAACCTATTGCCTTCTCCACCTTGCTATGTTGTCACAAAATAGCTTGCTCTATCCCGCTACTCCGGCGTGCATTAAAGAATGGGAGAGCAGGCCTTCGAAACCCCATCGCCGTTGAGATCTTGCACTGGGAGACGATGGATAAGGTTTTCGGAAAGTGCCAGGCGTGACTACTCGCTGCTGTCTACTTCCACTATGTTGACCACTTCCTTTATGCCATCACCACGATCTTCTTCAGCAACACCTTCGCCATGACGGGGTCGTCGTCATCTCTTTCATGTTTAGGGAAGATTGATACGTGCTACCTCTTTTGAGCGAGTTATTTTCTTGTTGCAATTTAACCGTTGCGATTGTGCATGAGTGTGTGTCTCCAAGGGATATGCGTATCTAGTTTATAATTGTCATTCTTGTTTAATTGGCTGTTTCAGTTTGTCATGATCTATTGTGTGATTAAGTTAAACCTAAAAGTGTTCTTATCTCCAACAACTCCGAAGGTGTTCCAATGAATACGTGGTAGAGGATATCCATAGTGATGAGAGGTAAGACATCGAAGAGGCTACTAAACCCGAGTTGTGTCATAGGACAACAAAATAGAGTGGGGTAGGGGTGTGGGGGACGAGGAGGGAGATGGAGGGTCATTGCAGTTTGGTGGCTGAGAAGGAGGAGAGAGAGAAAGAAAGGAGGAAGGTGGAGAAGAAAGGTGAGAGGAGATAAAGGGAAAAACAGTCTAAAAAAATTGACTTGGTTGTCTAATCACACAAAATTTGTGTGTTGAGATAGCAAAACTCCATGATTCTAATTTCATAGAATGAAACGAGCAATGACAGGTTTGTAATTTTCAGTTAAGTGGTGATAATTTTCAAGTGGGGGAATCGAGCAGTATCATGTATGTAATTAACCCAATAAATATAAGCAGAAGCAAATGATCTCTAAACAGCAGTGTTCTGCTTAATAATAGTAGTATATATTTGCAACCCTGGATCATCCGCGTCGTAGTACTTGTGCCGCTGTACTATGTACGTAGGAAAAAGAATTCTATCGCAATTATTATTCCCGCGTTGTCTCGAGCATTTGTGTTACATGAGTGTCACTGTCAGTGTAAGCACCAGAGACAGATTCCTAACCTTTTATCTTTCAAACAGTTAAGCACAAAGAGCACGATATAATTTCCACCGATCATGTTTTTGCTATGATTCATTGGTTAGACACTTAGACATCCGTGCACATAAATTTCCACCGATGGGAGCTTGAGACCGAGCTAGGACTCAGCTAAGACCCGATTGGATAACTAAATGAACGCGACAAAAATGGCTTAAAGGGCATCCAGAAAAATCACGTTAAAAAACTGACGGATAGAATCTAATAGTTAAACAGACACTGGTTAGTTGGGTCGTGGCGAATAAATAAGCTGAAAATGATTTGAGTATTTCAAAAATAAACAAAACCCTCGTCTGCTCCTACTTATTCCCTTACAATCGGCACCTCATCTTCCTCTACATAGGGGTGGCAATGGGACCCGTTCCCCTATCCCGGATGGGGATGGGTATGGGAAGAAGTTAACCCCGTGGGATGTAAATGAAAAAAAAATATTCACCGTCGGGGATGGTGGGGACGTGGGCTGGGAAAAATTTTCCCCGCGAGGACCCAATTGGGGACCCGAAATTAGTTTAATCTATTTGAACTGTTAGGTCGCAAACATGTCATCCAGCCTATTATATCCATATTTTTATATATGCATCAATTAAATCTCTAAACAATACTTATTCTATTTTTCCTTCTCTCTTGACATGATTTTAAGATAAAAATGGTGATAAGTGTTTTCCTTTTGTGTGTAATTTTCACGGGGATGGGTCCCCGACAGGGCCCCACCACCCGAACGGGGATGGGGAATTTTTAATCCCCGCGATGAGGACGGGAAAAATTTTAGGTCGCTGGGACGGGGGATGGGGAAGCACTCCCCGACGGGGAATGCCCCCGTTGCCACCCCTACCTCTGCCCAACTCCTCCTTCAGCAAGATAGCAACCGCCTCTTCGTCCTCCCTAACCAGTCATCCCACTCCCCCGTCCCAGTCGGTCGCCCATCCCCCTCCCCTCACACATCTTCTTCTTCTTCGTCCATTTCCCTCTCTCAATCTCTCCCTCTTTCCAAAAGGTAACACTCTGCTTTGCTCCTACTCATTCCCCTACAATTGGTCCCTCCTTTTGCTCTGCCCCACTCCTTCTTCAACGACCGTCTTCTCGTCCTTCCTCGGTCAGTCACCCCACTCCTCCATCCCAGTTGGTTGCCCATCCCTCTCTTCCCATCCAACGATCCCCCTCTTCTCCTCCCATCCCCTGTTAGCAGCTGCCCCTCCTCTCCCATTTTCACTCGGTTGTTAACTCTTTCCCTCCCCTCCACCTCGGTTGGTCACTTCTCTTCTATAAGTGTCCCCTTCCCCTCTTTCTCTCATTTGTGCCACACATCTTGGTATCGCCACCGTTGTTCGTTAGTGTTAACACTCATTATTATCACTAGCCACACCAAGAGTTTGAGTACCACAATGCCCCGATTCAATTTTGTTGGCTTGTGACCCCAACATCAGGCTCTCATCTCTCTCGCTCTCTTTTATTTTGTTGCGTCGTAATCATGCCATTAGATTTAGTGCATGTGGCACTAGAAGAAAAAAGTTGTCACGAGATGACAAAATGATTTTTTTTCTTAGCATGTACATAGTACTTATATTAAAGCAATTGCAATCAAGGGAGAAAGTAAAAAAAAAAAGGCTATCCGACCCTACAATAACATATAAAAGGTTTTATAAAAGAGAGAAAAGGCATGGCAACGGGATTCGGATCCTCTCTGCTCAGCTAGTGGCTCTACGACTGCATATGATCCTGTCCTGCTAGCGAAAGCACAGTGCGGACAGCTCTACGTCCCTACGCTCCTCTAGGCCCTCGACAGACAGGAAGCTTCGCGCCACCTAGTCCCTCCCTGCCCGTTGGAACGTGAACCTCGTGCCGTGAAAGGACGATCGAATCAAAGCCGACAGGGGTACGTACCGTCCATAAAGCCGCAGCGAGCAAGTACGCGGCGGACATAACAACACCGCCTGCACGCAAAAGAGCCCGGGTCGGGCGGGCGCCAATCGCCCATCGCCCATCGCCATCACCCAGCGCGGTATGCGACCAGTGACCAGTGAGACCAGTGAGCAGTCGCCAGTGAGTGACCACCTGACCTGGCTCCCTGCCTCCCCTCCTCCACCGCCGCCGGCAGTGGCGCGCACTTTCCGCGCCGGCCGCATGCAGCTCTGCGCGCGCGCGCGCGCGCCCCTCCTCCGCACGGCGCGCTTAACGCCGGGGGCGAGAGGGCCGGTGTCCCCGCGGTTGTTGTTCGCATGCGATGCAACGTGCCGAATTGGGCGGTCGGGGGGGCTCACGGCTCACCGCCTCGCGGCGGGTCAGCTTTGAGGGAGGAGGCACAGATGGCAGGCAGGCAGGCAGGCATGATTGACGATGGATACGGCGCGAGCGCGGTGATGGGCTGTGGTGCAGTGTGCACTGTGCAGGCAGGGCGTCGGATTTGGCTAGGCTAGCCACGTACGGCTCCAGGATTGTGAAGAGTGTCAGCTCGCTGGCTGGGGCACTGTGCGGATAAGGATGTCTGATCGGAAATGGAGGAGTGATTGAGAAATACGCAGCACGTGCGGGAGAATGCTCGTGAGACGTGCCAGCTCTGCTTGCGTGTCGACCGAGCAACTGCTCCTGTTCACTGAGAGTTTCTTCACCTTATTATGCGCGGGTACTCTTGAACACCGTAATTTTGCATACGTCAGCTAGTAAAGAAATAATTCAAAAATATTATAAAATATGAAGAAATTTCATAGAGAAAGTTGGAGGGGGAGTAAAAAAAAGTAAAATGGAGTGTGGGGACAACTAGCTGGCGCAGATGCTCTAACAAGAGAAAATTTCATCTATGTCATTATAAAATTTTGCAATGACATATAAAATTGGCCTTCTTAAATTTGTCATCGTTTTTCAATATTTTATTTTGTTTTTGCCATTGTCGTCAGTTTAAACACTTTGACCGTTAAACGTTAGATGGCATTTGACCCCTAGTTTGACCGGTAAGAAATAAATTAAAAATCTTGTATGGGGCTAAGAAATCTTAGAATTTAGGGAGAAACAAAAAAATCTAAGTATGAAATAAAATCAAGGTTTTGAATAATTTTTTATTTTAAAATACTACTAAGAGATTTATTTTTTGTTAAATAAAGCAACCAACAAAACCTTATGAATTTATTCCATATTTAGATTTTTCTCAATTAAAAGAAAATTTACATTTTTTTATTTTTTGGAGCCTTGGACCATTTTCTAAATTTATTTCTTACCAGTCAAACTAGGGGCAACAAGGTCATTTAAGGCCAAACTAACGATCAAAGGATACAAGCTGATGATGGTGACAAAAACAAAATAAAAAAAATGAGAAGTGATGGAAAATTCAAAAAGTCCAATTATACGGTGCCAAATGTGATATTGTGCAACTTTTTCCTAGTCGCATATACAAAATTTTCCCCTCTAACAAAGCTTGTGGTCACTTCTTAAAGAGCATCCCATTATCTCCTTTATCCACCAACTAGACTTGATCGTGGGCAGCCCAACACGGTGGCCTAGCCCAAGCCCAAACCAAAAAATCTTGGCTAGGCTACAGTTTTCTTGCATACTGGGCAGGCTCGAGCTTCATTTTTGGGTTCGGCGGACAATCTGGGCTTTGCTCGTGCTTTAAGAAAAACAAGAGTGCAGTGTAAAATCGGGTTTCGGGCTTTTTGGCCGTGCTTCGGGCTGAGCTCATGCTGGGCTTTCCAAAGCCCAGCCTAGCCCGATCTTTGAAAAGGTCTACCGCCAATGCTCTATGAATGATTTTCTATAATCTCATTCATCCTTTAAAGTTTTTTCCCATTTAAAAGATCCCATTCGTCGGACCTTACGTAATGGGCAAGCGTCATTAACCACGTATTGGTAGACCACATGGCTAGAGCCCATCATTTTTTCTATTACCTTCGGCAGACCAGCTCAATCTCCCCACTCTTTGACTCACGTGCATAGCCGCTAAAGCTCATGGCTGGCAACGTAGCTGCTCGCACCTCCTCTCTCCCGTAAATCTTTTTCTCCATCTCTCTTTCTCTCTCTTCTATATCTATAGATTCTCTCTATTTCTCTCAAGATGAAACATGGCGAGATGGCAGTCTTGGTGGTCGGATTCGACGAGCACAACAAGGGGCTTGTCGGATCTAAAGAAGTAGACGTTGAGAAGAAGGTTTATCCCTATTTTCCCATGAACTTCAGTCATGTACATACAAAACTTCACATTTGTCTGATGAAACTTTGTTTGGTTATTGTGCCACATCTTGTGCGTAAGGTGAAATTTTTTGTGGTAGCGGTTAAACATTAGATTTCATCATGTCCTTTGCCATGTTTCATCAAGTCTTTTAACATGTCTCATTAGTTTTTTTTTGTCAAGTTTAATCAACACTTCGTCCATGCTTCATCATGTTTCAACAATTCTTTCATCAAGTTTCATTTTTTTTTTGTGTGTATGTTTCATCAGTATTTTGTCAAGCTACATAAGTAGTTCTCTCAGGTTTTATCAACACATTGTAAAGTTTGCTTAGTATAGTTTCTCTATGTTTCAACAGAAATTATTCAACTTTTATTAGAAATTATTCAATTTTTAGTTTGCCCTCTATTTCATCAGTACATTGTGAAGTTTTATTACTCCCTCCGTTTTTTTGTTTGACACTTTTGACTTTTTAACACATTTTTTATCATTCGTCTTATTCAAAAAATTAGTGCAAAGATGCGAAAAAAAAAGTTATATTTAAAGTAACTCTATTGATAAACAAATCACAACAAAATAAATAATATTTAAAAAATTTTAAAATAAGATGAATGGTCAAAGACTTGTCCAAAAGTCAAAGGTGTTAAATAAAAAAGAATGGAGGGAGTAATAGTTTCCGTCAGTTCTACATATGCTTTTCTCAGTTTCATAATTGTGATGTCAACGTAACGCGAGCGTCCCATAAAATGGTTCATATGGAATGTCCAATCTGTTATGCTCATCAATAAAGAATTACTCGCTCTATGGTTTGTAAGCGGACAATACGGAATGCTCCGGTCACAACTTACAAACTGGCAGGTTAGTTTTCTAAAAAAAAAATGACAGGTTAGTTTCTATATCGGGGGACGTCCTAGGTTAGTTATACAAAACCATGACTTATAATTTCCTTTCCATCAAGTTGTTAGTATTCATTTTCCTCTAGACTAGATGAGCACAAACTGATTTATCCCCAGTCCTACCTGCAGCCTGCAGGGCCCTACAGACACCATATGAGTCTATGATTGTGTGTGACATGGAGTAGGGTCTAGATCGCTTCATCTCTCCTTTTCTACTCCCCACCATAATTTCTTGCCATTTGCCCCTTGGCTTGTACTATCGAAAAGTATGGGGAGATGAATGTTATTCATCACTTCGTTTCCCCCTCCAAAATCATTTTCATAGACACAGATTCTCAAGTCCTTTCGAGTAGAGGGGCCTGACCAGTGCTATCTGTTCAACATGAGTGAAATATCTGCTACTCAATCCCAGGGCCGTCCCTGTATTGATTGGCCCCAGTTGCATGGAGGGTTTATTAGTCCGCAATCAGAACTGTAACCCCCAGATTAGCATTGTGCTGCCAAATGAATCCATCCTATTAATGTGCCTTCACTTAGGGCCTTTCAGTCCTTCAAGGGCCAAAGCTGTCGACTCAAAACTTGTGAATTTCTGGAATGCGGGTATATTTAAGTTGGTCCAAAATTCCTATGATTGATTTGATGAAAGGTAGCCGGATGCTAGCTACTCGCTGATTACATATTTCTTTTCTTGATTTCATTAGAACCATGAGTCACATGAGTATATCTTATCTTACAACATATTTCATTTCTTGATTTCCTTAGAATCACGAGTCACATTAGATTTGCATATTTATTTTCGCCGATAAGATGAGGTGAAAAGATTGACATCTAAGAAGTTTTTACCGTTGCTTCTTGTTCCGAAGAACCTTTCGCAAGCTTGTCTATCGTGACGATTCAACCTACGGCCTCTTTATTAATCAGACATTTTATAACACATTAACACTATATACTCCCAAGACCTATTTCTGGAATGCGGGTATATTTCTGGAATGCGAGAGTTGCTCGGAGAGTAGTCATAGCCATTCCAGATTGTATTTTAAAGAAATCAACCTATCATACACAGTAAAAATATTCCTCTTGTTAATGGAGAACCTAGCAGCGTGTTGCCCGTGCTCCTTCCTCTCTACTTTTGCAGTGCCACTGACGATCAAATTCCCTATCGAACATGTGCAGATCTGTGCACTACATTCGAGCACGAGAGAACACCAGCCGGCGACATATGCAAGTCCAGCACCTGTGAGCATGACAAGCTGCACGCACTGCAGTTAAAAGCGAAAGGGAACTTACCCGAGAAACTTTACAATGCACCGATGAAACCTAAGAAAGTAATACCTTTTGTCTAATCCAAATTATTGATATCTATAAATGGTGGTCCACATAAAAAAATTGGAATTCATTGATATCTCATATTAAAGATTGAGATTCTTCAAATTTTAAATTTTTAGTTTTCAAATTTGTTTTTTCACTCTTTGAATTTGAATTTTGGATTGAATCATTCAAATTTTGAATTCATTGAACTCCCAAACCAGATGTTGGGATTCTTCAAATTTTGAGTTTAAAATTTTTTGGTTTTCAATTTTAAATTTGAATTTTGGACCGAAGAATTTGAAAATTTTGAATTTCTAATTTAATTTCCATAATCTGAAATGGGATTCCAAATCTCCGATTGGGAGATCGACAAATTCTAATCCTTTTTGCATGGGCTACCTTTTATGAAGATCAATGATTCAAATTAGCCAAATGTTTAATCCCCTCAGAAGAATTTTCCAACATAGCTAGGCATGGTGGGAATGAGGTTGTTTATTTTATAAGAATACTAATGGGCAGTATACCATTAGGATGGGCGGTGTTGTGGGTTGGTCCACAGCCCATAGGCTTGACCTAACGATAGTCCACCCTGGACGTAATAAAATGGACTCTTCCAAGAGGGTCCGCCCCTCCCGAATCTCGCCCGCCCACAAGCGTGTCAAGGTTGAGAAAAGCAAGGCCTCCCCGAGCAACTCTCGCTCAGTTCACGCTTAGACTTGGCTAAGCAGACTCTCTGCCTAGGTGGCTATGTCGCAGACAAGCAATGGCTGCAGATCGCTCGGTGCGAACCTCAAAATATTAGTGGTAGCAGTCTCATGCATTCCATCCAATAGATTACCCTCCCACATCGTGTAATCAAGTATATGTCACACTGTGTATCCCCGTTGCATCCGTTGCACTACTGAGGCCTATCATGCAATCATGTACTTGCTACGATGTGCGATGTTGCTTAGTCCTATGGTTTTCATCTTCTGCGCAAGGCGAAGCCGACTGCCCTCCTCCTCTAGTATAAATAGGGGGGGCCCATGTGCACAACTATAAAGAAGTCAATCCGCCTGAACCACATGCTCACACTCAACACCTCAGTAACACACACATAGCTGCTCGAGCAAGTCTCATCCCGCTCGAAAAGCTGCCTTTGTACTCTTTTTCACATGAAAGTATAAGGTTGGACGTAGGGTTGTTATTCCACTTGGAGAGGAGAAAAAGAGAGGAAGAGGGACGGGAAGGGGAAGGGGAATGGAGCCCTCCATCGCCACCATGAGGAGACGAGGGGCAGTGTTGACCATGGCAAGGTGGCCAGGGCGGTGAGTTTTTTTGGCGGCGACAAAGACTCGCCCCCCCCCCCCTCCCCGAGTCGTAGAGTGACTCGCTGAACATAGGACTGGTTGCCCCTAGTTCTATAATACTTAGAATACCTTACAAAGTGAGCTTGCAGTAGGTCCAGAAAGTAGAACCATGGTTTATCCATGCATGCAATTGAGAGAAAAAAGAAGCAATCGAGAAATAAAAGGTTGTACCTAGACGAGACTTGAACCATATGTGGTTTTGATTGCCAATTGTGATCCTCTTGTCACAGTTTTGTTGGATATAATCTCGTCGGCTAAGCACCATGACCGAGTCTCAATAGTTAATTATGTTAACCTCATGCTGTTAACTACCCACTAATCACGCCCCTGATTAAGGCCAACGTCACCGTACCAAGGATGACGCTGGCGACTGCTACCTCTCTTGACTCATCGCATCGAGCCTGCTCCAAGCAGTTACGAGGTCTTGGCTCTTCACTCTTCACCGTCCGCCGATGGCAATGTTAACACTGGTTAGTAACCCACCGAGTTCCGCACTTTATTCTATGTGTTTATGGGTTAGGCTAAGCCAATGACGGTTAAGTCGTAAGATTATTTATAACAGGTTTCACTTTCGAGTCGTCATTCATTGCGTTTGTAAGCAACTGAATTTTCTCATAAAGCACAAGAAACCGATGCTTGTTAGTTCAGGCTTCCCACATGGAGGCACGGGGTGATGTGTGGGCTAATCATCTCCGTGACGCAGCAGATGCTTTCTCCAGATGCAACGGAGCTTTCATCCTGTTACATCAGAGATTCAGTGGTAAATTAACAATGCCACATCTGCAACCACCAGATAGATAGATAGATCTTAAGGTGTGTCCCAACATTGTCCACGAAATTACACCACAGCCTGGCGTTGCAGAGCTAGCTAATCTAAGACAGCAACGTCCAAGAAGCGACGAAACCATATGCTCGGTGATTGGGAGATGAGTGTCCCGAGAGTTACAGGCGATGTCTCCTCCCCTGACGAGCAAGCTGTTCAGTCGTTCGGATAACCACCTAGCTACCGGCCAGAGTGACACTCTTTGTCTGAAAGCAACACAGTCGACGCCACATTCAGAGATCGACCGATACCTCGTTTCCTTGCTGGACTTCTTTGCTTAGTGCGACTCACTGTGGATGAGTGTCCGGCTACGCATGCATTATATCGACCTGTCGGGCAGCCGGAGCAACGCACGGGCGCGCGCGCGCGTGGCCCCGGGGCTACTGCAGTTTGACAAGGAAGCGGATGATTCCGCGGAGACTTGTGAGCAGACGGGACACAGCAACGGTCGGCGCGCGCGCTTCACGTACAGCGACAACGGTGTGAGGATCCCACGCCGGCCTAGCCGGTAGCTACCTCCATTTAGGTTTTGTGTCGAATATGTGTACAAGAAGAATTACAATTAGACTCTAAGTTGTAATAGACATGTTTGATTTAGAATAGAAGTCGGACTCTATATAGGCCTCCACTATATAAAGGCGGCAGCCCTGGTGTAACTTAGAACAACGACCGCATAATAGTAGCATAGGTGTGAGGGGGTCAGCGGTCGATCTGTGGTCGTGACTCGGGTAGCCGGTATGCTGCAGTATTGTGGATTGGGGAGAAGCGTCCATAGTCAAGCCCCACAGAGGTAGGCTTAAGCCGAACTGCGTTACCAAGCATCGTGTCTTCTGTTGTCGTTTATGATCTTGCATTGACCTAAATCCTAACAAGTGGTATTAGATCTTCAGGTCGAACCCGGAACGTCTCCAAGAGATTGCATGGTGTAGGACAGATGGTCCGATTTGTGATGGCAGAGATTGTTGGGTTGTCTTCACATCGGTTAGCGGTGATGGGGGAGCATACCTTAAAAGGTGGGGTGAATGATTATTATCCGTCAGGCTAGTCTTTTGAGTTAAGTGAGCCTGGATCTTGGCTGTGACTTCAGTTGGACCTAGGACCTGGGCTCGAGACCAGTTTTGGTCTCGGGAGGAGGTGGATAGCTGATGGGCCATGAGATGGCATAATCGCAGCGGGCTCCAACAAGTGGTATGAGAGCGAGGTTGGCAAGGTCGGCCATGCGAAAGATTTAGGGGGAGACACGACGTTCATGCATACATGGACACCGCGAAAAAGCCCTATCGGCGCAAGTTGGAGCATAGCGGTGATCGATGATTCGATCAATGGAGTCGGACACTTCGGATAGGAGACTCGAACCGTTTGATGGGTTACCGTTGGCATGGATCTACCAAGACCAGGTGATCAAGAGACGACAAAGTAGTCGGCGACGACCTCAGTATTCACGATCAGACCGGCAAACGCGGTAGGATGTCAGAAAGATTGGAACGGCGGGAGCAATTATGCGATCGGATGTTACACAGGAGGTACTACATCATGATACTGAGGGCGAAACAGTGATGTGGATACAGATGGATAGGGTGCGGCATGTTTTGCCGTGTATGGATGACGTGATGCGTGGTGGCAGCATGAGGAAGCACATCGAATGCAATTTGCCATGTGACTTAGTGTAGGTTGGACCGTTGGATGCAGAACCCAACCCACCAATTAGGTCGTGCTAGGTTGGGCTTCATGTCACTTGTTTTGTGTCATGCTAGGTTGGGCTTCGTGCCACTTGTTTTGTGTCGTGCTTGGGCCAATCCGAATAGTCTGGTCCAAACTCCCAACACTAGTTGTATAAAATTAGTTGGTTTCTGGTGCAGCAAGAAAATAAATATAATTTTTATACTAGTACATATAAAGAAACATCGGTGTGGGAAAAGGTGCAGTGGTTGAGCACCACAAAAACAAGGCTCTCTTTGGTTCACGGTTGTAGGATGTGTTTGGTTCATGACCATGGCTAGCCAAGCCAATGGAATGGTCATGGCTAACTCATGGCATGACCAATTTGGTAATTTTTGTCTATTTGGATTGTTGCCATGGTATGACCAACATTTAGCAAATACTTGAAGGATGTTGTTTGGTTGATTGCCAATTGAAATAACCAATGGTTGGCAAGTGGTGTAGGCAATGTTTGGTTTCATGCCAATGTTAGATAGAATAACATTACCAAATAGTTGGTGAGCTTACCCTAGAGGATTTTATTGCTAATTCATTTACTGCATCAGTTTCCTTTTACGTTGCATTCACTTGGCAAAGCAAAACCATCCCCAAATTTCAGACCATCATTATCTAGCAATTTCACCTTACAAAGTAATTTGAGTAAAATTACCTTGCATGTACTTGGCACCAATTTTCAGTTATCATATCAAT
This sequence comes from Raddia guianensis, assembly GCA_036346415.1. NCBI lineage: Eukaryota > Viridiplantae > Streptophyta > Magnoliopsida > Poales > Poaceae > Raddia > Raddia guianensis. The sequence goes on from CM070538.1 coordinate 11,932,843, forward strand.
AGCTAGGATAACAACATATATTTTCATACCATTGCACATGATACATACATAGGCAATACAGAACATGCTTTCACACCATAGAATATGCTTTCACACCATAGCAGATCATACATACATGGCAGTTACAGCACATACATTCAAACCATAGCATAGCACATCATACATACAACTTTCAGACATATTGCAGGGTAGTCCATAATTATACAAACATGGCATTAGACCGATAGTTTAATACCATTAGCATGTCCACTAAAAGACAGTCCACACCACCATGTTCAAGCAGGCAATCCATAATTATGCAAACATGGCATTAGACGAATAGTTTCATACCATTACCATGTCTATCAAAAGACAGTACACACCACGATGTTCCAACATGCACACCCTATTCATTTTGGTCCACTATATTTAGTAGTAATGAAGTCAATAACCCACGCATCAAGTGCTGCATCGCTTGCATAGTTCAAATAACTATGAAAAGCATCTTGATCAGGCTTGGAGAGATGAGATGCCATTTCAAGTTTGTCCTTAGCAGTGATGGTGAGAGCTTCAATTCTTCTCCAAAGATTGGCATGTGGATCCTCACGTGGGGGTAAAGCAGCATAAGCAGAGAGGGGAGCTGCTGCAAGAGAGAGTCTGCAAGATTCTTGATACTTGCTACCATGTCATCATTTGAATTTTTCCCATGACGCGCAGATTTGTCCTTACCAATCTTCTTAGGAGGTGATCTTGGCAGCTTGCGTTTCTTACTTCATGTTGAAGAGGGGTTAACATTATCATCCACATTGATTGGGCTATTGCGAGGAATTGTGTCGGAGTCATCGCCTTCATTATCCTCGGTCGTCATAGAAGCATTGAAAGCTTGACAACATTCTATGTCATCTTCGCCGCTGCTTAAATCTTTCACGGTCACATTGTCCGCAGCGAAGGCGCCATCAGCTTGTGATTGATTTGAGAACAACTCTTCTAGCAAATGAAAGAACTTGATAGGTGTAGTTAGATAGTTCACTGTAGTTTTCTGCAATCAGACATAAACAAATATTAAGTAAGCAATAAATTATAAGTGCAATCAAATTAGATGGAAGGATGAGAATTACACTGAGACTCTGTTTCTCTGACTCTGAAAGAGTAAACTTGCATGACGTGCTATCAGAGCCATTCCCACTATTATTCATGGCACGACGAATCCAACCGTACTTCCCCTTATGAACTCTGTAGTGACGGTCAACCTGACTTTGAGTTGCACCCATGCTGAATTTTCATTAAAGGCATTAGCACGTTGCAAATGGTGTTGTTTTTTGAACTTAAAATTTTGTGGTTTATTGTTTCGAACATCAATGAACCACTCAAGCACGAACTTGGTATTGTCCTCTGTCCAAGACAAATACTTGTCTCGAGAGGATGACTCTCCCTCGGCCTTCACAGGAATTAACTTGTTTTTTTGTTGGTCATGCTGAAAAAGAATAACAAAACAACAAAATAACATGCTGAAAAAGAATAACAAAACAACAAAATAACATGCTAAAAAATGAACAACAAAGTAGTGATAGGTTCAACAAGTAGTTCTCAAATTAATACAAGTAGAAATCAATTAGTTCAACAAATTCAAACAATTACAAATCAACTAGTTCTCAAATTAATACAAGTACTGATACAAGTAGCCAACTCAAATTAATACAACTACTGATACAAGTAGCCTACTCAAATTGTTCAATCACCAAGTTGTTTGTCTTGCCACATTTGTTGTGCTATGGCATCACGCATTCACGCTTGGCAGCCCACTCACGTATATTACTATCTCCATCCGTGATACGTCTGCTGCTCCTAGGGAGATGGGAGTACCAAGTGGTCTCATCAAGGATAAGCTCATCTGGACCATTTTCTACAATCCAATTATACAATGCACAGCATGCAACGACCACCTTCACCTGTGATTTCAAGGGTATATACGGTCTCTCACTAAGGATCTTGAACTGGCCCTTCACCGACCCAAAAGCACGCTCTACAGTGGTCCTAACCGGTGAATGACGGTGGTTGTAGAGCTCTTGTGCGGTCTTAGGTTGGTGGGTTGCATCAAATTCTTTTAGGTGGTATCGGACACCACGATATGGTGGCAAAATTTCAGGCCATGCAGCATACCCCGCATCGGCAAGGTAGAATATTCCTAGAATGATGGGAAGGGATTATCTATCACAATAGTCGCAGTAAAGTACAAAACACAATTGTGAAGCTACTACAATACCTTCCGGTATTTTTAATCTAGTGGGGCGAGACAAAGCATCCTTGAGGACAAGGGAGTCATGGGCAGATCCCTCCCAACCTGATAGAACATAAGTGAACCGGAGATCGAAATCGACTACTGCTAACACATTTTGTGTTGGATACAGTTTTCGACCTCTAAACTTATCATCCAAGTGTGTCGGGACACATGCTTTTACATGAGTCCCGTCTAGCGCCTATGCATCCCTACATTCGAAAACAAATGAACGGTAAGATAAAGCATGCCCTTTGAATTACGACATTAGTCCATACAGATGGATAGTTCATTACCTCAAAATATGGATGGAATCTCCGATTACTAGTGATCTTATGATGTGTATCAGTGGACTTCAAATAGATAAGTTCACGGCCAAGGACCCCCATAGCATCTAACACCGCATTGAAGTATCTGCTGACTGTCTCCCCTGACCGCCAAAACTTAAATGCAACAACAGCATTTGTATGGCGATGGCCTACCATGTATAGAAAATAGGCTACTTGCTCTTCGACCGAAACATGCAATGAGTCCACTAGAAGACCCTTTTGCCTAAGTCGATCACACAATTTGCAAAATACCAGTCTAGTCATACGCAATTGACTAAGACACACTCAATCAGAGGTCTGTGTTAACCTAACCAACTCACTACTCCTCCAAATGTCCCTGTCTACAAGAGGGCCATACTTTAAACCTCGCTCTCTCGATCTCCTTCCATCTTTTAGTCTCCACCAGACAGCTAACATAAGAAGAAGAACAGCTATGGCCTTTTGCTTCCATATATGATAAGTAACATGGAAATACAACAAACGTTCCTCATTGTAATCCATCTGAAGCAAAATAAAAGTAACTAAGGTGTATGCACTTCAAACAATTTGTGAAAACAATGGAATTGTTAGGGTACCATGTCACAGACCTTAGCTCCTTCCTCCAGGGATCCACGGATCTGTAGTGGTGCGATGGTAGGGACGAATCAAGGCCGGCGGTGGGGAGGATGCAGAGGCAGCGGTCGGGACAAGGCAGAGGCGGCGGGGAGGATGCAGAGGTGGCATGGAGGATGTAGAGACTAGGGAGGCGGCATGGTCTGCCCGCGATCTGGGGACGGCGGCGGAGCGGGCGCGGTTGCCCGGCGGCGACGGCCGGAGCAAGCGGCGGCGTCTAGACCGGGGCGGCGGTAGAGCAGGCACGACTAGATCTGAGCGGTCGGTGCTGTATTGGTGTGGTTAGGGTTGGTCAAACACCCTTGACTATCATATGTAACTGGGTCATGGGTGACCCTAAGCTCACCAGATTTTTCCTCACTAATAGAAGGCGACCGAATCGGCCGCCGGCGCCATCTCGCCAAGTTACGTTAAAAATGGATGGCTAGCCAAATTTTTCTGATGGCTTGCTAATAGATGGTTCCTTTCCAAACACCGGCCAAATTCTAATGGCATGACCATATTTTGGTAAGGCTAGCCATGGCCATGAACCAAACAGGCCGTAGTACGGTTCTAGTTTGATTTGTAAAATTTATTATTTTTGTACGAACAATTCACTGCAACATTTTTTAATATGTTTTTTGAAATTTGCGGTGTTTTTTAAAGATCTCAAAAAATTTTTTAAATAATTTTTTTAGTCCTTATCTCTTTTTAAAGGCCCGTAACCTTTTCAACTACAGCTAAAGCCAAACCATGACCGTTAATAAAAAATGGCCCGAACACATGGAATTCTTTTCTTGCTTCGGGTACCTATATGAACCCGCTGCATATGCACATGTGGGAAGCACATCAACGGCTAAGAAATGCATGCACACGTTGGCTGGACACACATGGATGCATGTGCTGATGTGCGTGCTCGTGTGACTAGCTTCCTGCGACGTGCTAGCTAGTAGCTACGTACGTGTGTATTCCTCTGCCTCTGGTACACAACGAGACGCGAGGCCGCGATCGCCACGCCGATCAGATTCATCTGATCATCTCTACCTCTACGCGCTGCTGGCCTGCTGCCTCTCCAAGGACCAGGTTCTAGTCCAGTAGTCCTTGTCTCCTTATCAGTTGATCAATCCTTGCATTGTCTATTTTCTTTCATTGGTACAACACACAACGTACTGCTGAGCTAGGTATGGTGTCAATTGCCAAAATACTTTAGTTCTTCTTTCTTTTGTTGATGCTGCATATTAATTTCAGATTCTCAGTTTTGTTAGCAGTTTCAATTATTTATTCGTTTACTATCTTTTCTAGGGAATTTGTGAATGTGATCATGGCAACGAATAAAACAATCTATTCGTTTTTCAAGAGAAAAGAACGGAAAGATGATATAGTAGCAAATGAGCCAATTCGTAATTTCGATCCACAACCAGAGCAAGGTCAAGATGCGTTGGCATTGCAATTAGTAGAAGTGATTCCCAATTCTGATCCAGAGCCACAAGATGCACCAGCACCACCGATAGTTGACACCCGTCCAAGCTCTATGCCTCAGCCCGATGGTTCCCCAAAGCGGCAAAAAGTTGCTTTTGATGTTTGTGATTTCATAAAAAGAGACCCCGCACTACGCAAACAAATTTGGTCTTGTCCTGCTAATCAACAAGATGAAATCAGAAAGGCCTACATAAAGCTTGGTCCATACCAACCAAAGCAAGATGTATATCCTCTTTCTGGTCCAAAGAGTCACCCGAGGCGTTTTCAATCAGATTGGTTTACATCTTTTCTGTGGTTGGAATATTCACCCTCAAAGGATGCGGCATTTTGCTTTCCATGTTTTCTTTTCTCAAAGAAACCGATAGGAAAATGTGGGTCTAGTACATTTACAGTGAAGGGGTTTCAGTTAAAAGTGGAAAAGAATGTGCATTTCTATGTTATATTGGAAAGGATTCTAGTTCTGCTCACAACTACTCAGTGCAATGTTATGATAATCTGAAGAGTGGTTTGTGCCAAATTGAACAAGTGATGAAGAATGTATCTGATGAGGAGATTATCAAAAATAGATTGCGGCTTAAGACGTCAATTAATACTGCAAAATGGTTAGCATTCCAAGCCTGTGCTTTCCGGGGAAATGATGAGGGGCCTATTTCAAATAATCAAGGAAATTTTCTTGAGATGGTGAAACTTTTGGCTTCATATGATGAAAAGGTTGATGCGGTTGTCCTTGGTAATGCTCCAGGTAATGCTAAGTACACATCACGGGATATTCAAAAAGAAATCTTGCATGTCATTGCTACTAATGTGCAGATTTCTATTCGAAAAGAAATTGGAGATGCAAAATTTTGCTTAATTGTTGATGAAGCACGAGATGAATCTAAGAGAGAGCAGATGGCACTTGTTGTTCGCTTTGTTGACAAGGACGGTTTTATTCGAGAACGTTTCTTGGATCTTGTACATGTTCATGATACTACCGCCGCAACTTTGAAGGAAGAACTTTGCTCAGTTCTATCTAACCATGATCTAGATGTTCAAAACATTCGTGGGCAAGGATATGACGGTGCAAGCAATATGCGTGGAGAATGGAACGGCCTTCAAAGAAAATTTATGGAAGAAAGCCGTTATTCATATTATGTTCACTGTTTTGCACATCAGTTACAGCTAGCACTTGTTGCTGCATCAAAGGAAGTGGCCGAGGTTCATAATTTCTTTGAAAATCTTGCTATTATTGTCAATACAGTTGCTTCTTCTTGTAAGAGAAATGATGAATTAAGAGATAATCAAGTAGCTGAAATGCAGAATTTGATTGAGCTTAATGAGCTTGAGACAAGAAGTGGAGCCAACCAAGTTAGAGCTTTACAACGACCAGGTGAAACTAGATGGAGCTCTCATTTTAGTTCTGTTTACAGCCTTGTAAAATTATATAAGGCTGTTTTTTTAGTTTTAAAAGATATTGCTTCAAGTAAAGGGCCAGGTACTTCTAGTTCAGCTCGAGCAAAAGCCGTTGGTGCTGTCAAGATAATGATGTCATTTGATTTTGTGTTCATTTTGCACGTTATGAAAAACTCATGAGAATTACTGATTTGCTTTGTAAGAAGTTGCAGCAGAAAGAACAAGATATTGTGAATGCTATGCATGATGTTGCTACTATAAAGGAACTAATACAAAAGCTAAGGGATGATGGTCGGGATAAACTCTTAAGTGATGTTGTGGCATTTTGCAAAAAACATGAGATATGTGTTCCTGATATGAGCGGCTTCTATGTTGATTTTATTCGATCCCGTAGACATGATGAGATCTCAGTTCAACATCATTATCAATATGATATATTTACAGTTGCCGTTGACCAGTAGCTACAGGAGTTAAACAGCAGGTTCAGTGAACAAACAACAGAACTGCTTATTCTATGTAGCTCTTTGGATTCAAGAAGCTCATATAGGTCATTCAAAATTGATGATGTCTGTCTGCTAGCTACAAAGTTTTATCCTTTAGATTTTTCGGAACAAGAAAGGATTAATTTGAGATATCAATTGCAACATTATGAGCTTGATGTGCTACGAAATCATGAGTTCTAGGATTTGTCAACCATGGCTGATCTTTGTCAAAAGCTTATGGAGACCGAAAAATCTAAAGATTATAATTTGATAGATAGGTAATCTTGTTTTATACTTATGTTGATACTTTGATTTCAATGCCATTGTTTTATATATACTAATTCAACATTCATGTTTAACTGTCGGGTTAATTCGACTTATCCTTACTTTGCCTGTTTCCACCGCAACAACAGAATGTGTCTTTTCTGCCATGAAGCTTGTGAAGACAAGACTTCGAAATAAAATGGAGGATGAATTTCTTAGAGATTGTTTGATAATCTACATTGAGAGAGAGATAGCTCAAGAGTTTAAAACCGATGCACTTATAGATGATTTCAATGCAGGGCTACGGCCTCCCCCATGAGCCAAGATTTTTTTAAACCCCCCTATGCACACATCGTGACATCGGCAGCCCAGCGCTCATCAGGATTCAGAAGACAAAACGACGCGTCGTCGCCGCACGCCGGCACGCGACACTCTGCGCGACACGAGCACACGGCCGATCCTCCGACAGCCGATCCGCGAGGGGAGCCAGAAGCTGGGGGGAAAAATACCCGAAATAATCAACAGTAAAATAGAAAATTAATAGAATAATTCACTGTAAAAGAAAATTACGAAAATATCCTCGGGTCCCGCCACCCCGGGTGGCGGCTCCACCGAATGCACGGCAGCAATGAGCTGCCACACTCGGTGGCTTGCACGAGCCGCCGCCACGGACGGCCATGACTCACCGCCGCCACCGGTGGTCATGACTCTTGCCCGTATTGCATGTGATATGTATATATACAGCATGCCCCATTTTACTAATATTATATTTTAATATAAATATATGATAAATATATACTAAATTATTATAGTTGTCCAAAAATATGTAGTAGGTGGCGTGTAATTTTATTGATAATTGATTAGTAAAATGGCATGTCTAAAATAATTTACGTTGGGAGGTAGGTTTCGTTGGAAGAAAGCCTCCCACAATTTTTTCAGTGCAGTGAGCTCGTAAGCCTCCCATAAATATAGATTCATTTCCCTATTATGTTTAATTAAGCTAACAAGAAAATTACTACATGAAAAAATTTAGTCACTCTTTTTAAGTACGCACACTAGCGTTAATTTGTCGCTAATTATATATAATTTTGCGCAGACGCGTAATTAAAATTTAAACATTCATATATTACATGTATAAAAATTCACTAATTTCTATTATATTTGTACATCATTTTCTCTCCTTACGTAACTAATTAATCACTAATCATATTTTAAATTAACCTAACACAACAAGTTTATGTTAACTATAAAATGCGTGCACTGACGGTTATAAGATCGATCGGTTCAAAGTTCTGAAAAAATTAAAACAAGCGTGTAAATTACATAGAATATACTGAAATTAAGTGGTCATATTAAACTATCACCGTATGTACTTGTTACCTTCAGAATCGTGTATGCGTTCTTTGCTCTCTGAAATTGGTGCGTATACGGTGCTTATGTGCAAAATTAATAACAAAATAAAAGCAAGACCTAAGTCTTTGGTGCTTAGTTTAATTAATTAATTACGTGATGGTGATTAGTTTAATTACCATTAACAACATACTATGCCAACATCAGTATAGTCAGATAGCCCTCACATATCAATATATACATGCAATATTAAGTACTAATATGGCAAGATTAGCATACAACACTGCAAATAATATTAGCATAGAATATTATTATGTCAAAATTAACTCTTGCATATACGTACCGCAATAACACTAATTTAGCAAGTACATCAAATTTAAATTCCAAAATATTCCTCACGAAAAGCATAAAATATTAGCGAACTCACACTCGATGAATCCTCAACCGAGGTATCGTGAATAATATACCGAATCGAACGAATCAAAAGAACTGAAAGCGAGAGAGTGAGTGTGTGAAGGCTACTCATGGTGAAGCTCGCGTGTGTGTGAACCGAAAGCGAGAGAGTGCGTGTGTGAAGGCCGCTCTGCGTGTGAAGCTCAAGGTGTGAAATTAATCGAAAGCGAGAGTCTTTGCGTGTGTGAAGGCGAACGCACGACGCGATATATATAGAATCAATTTTGTGATCACTGTGACCTCTAATCGGATTAATTAGCGTAAATGATGCAATTACTATTTGATTAATTAAAACTCAACACTATTTTGTCGGTGAGAATTATTTTATTATTTTTGGACACTATTTTGTCGGTGAGGATTTTTTATTATTTTTTCGACACTATTTTGTCGGTGGAACATTATTTTAATACTTTTTACGCCTTTGCTTTGTCGGCAGGCCGGTTAATTAGGGACAATGAGGCAGCCTACCCTGTGTGGCGGCGGTGAGTCATGGCCGTCTCGGTGGCGGCGGCGAATGAGCCCGCCACCCCGGTGGCGGCTTCAGCTAGGCCGTCGAGGTGGCGGCAGACGGCGGCCGCCGTCTTGCGATGGCGGCCGCCGCCGGGTGGCGGGATCCGAGGATAGTTTCGTAATTTCCTTTTACAGTGGATTATTTTATTAATTTTTATTTAACTGTTGATTATTTCGGGTATTTTTCCAAGCTGGGGGGAGATCGATCCTGGAGGCTGGAGAGCTAAACAGTCTTGCATGCTTGCTTGCTGTTGGCGGAGAGGGCGACCTCGCGGTGGTCTCGGGGATGGACGTACGGGGGGCCATGCGGTGGGAGGCGGCGGTACGGCGGCACTGTGGGCGGCGGGCCAGCGGAGCGGCGCGGTTGACCGCGGAGCAGTGCGCCGTACCGCGGGGGACCCCGCCGTCCAACGACGAGGCTGTTGCGTCGCCGTACGGAGGAAGGGAGGGAGAGAGGCCAGGCATGTGATCAGATGTGATCCGGGAAGACGATGATGATCGATGTATGGGCTGGGCGCGAGGCCGCGGCCGCGGCCGCGAGCCGATCCCGATCCAGCAGGGCGGTTTAGCAGCCGAGGCATCAATTGCTCCGGGCCGGCCCGGTGCCCTGCGGTTTCAGAACATCATAAACTCATAATTGGGGCTTCGTCACGGGGGAGGAGTGGAGCACTGTTTAGAAGAGCACATGGCATCAGGACTCTGGAGCACTGTCAGTCTGTCACCGATTAGCAGGAGTACTGTGGTAACGATTTTCCAACGAGTGTAACCTTTGAACTCTAGGAGAACTTTCAAAGTTCCTAAGAGCTCACGTGTTGCCCTGTCGTGCCTACTGCATCCATGCCCCGTCCTGTTTTGGTGTCTTATTTCAATAGCTTCCGACATTTTGCATAATACAAAGCCGTTTCTCCAATTCAAATGCTTATCAGCCATTTCTCATGAATATTGGTCTTCTTCCTGGAGTAACTTCACCTGAACTCGCGGAGGCCATGGCGATCCGCCGTAGCCTGACTCTCGTGGCTGTGAGGAAGGTCTACTGAGTATTACCTTGGTTTGTGACTGCCTCTTTGTGGTCCAACACATCAACTCGACAGTAAGAGACCGCTTGGGTATCGACCGTGTAGTAGGCGACATAAAAAACATGGCGGCTCTCGTTTTCAGTCTTGTCTTTTTCTGCATGTTAATCACCTGTGTAATGCTGCAGCACACTCTAGCTCGTATGTCGGAATACTTTTGATTGTGCTATCGTCCGTTTTGTAACCTCAGTGTATCCGAAAGATACTTCGTTCTGATGTTGATTAATCTATGATATGTCGTCATTTGCTTCAAAAAAAAAAATTATTGAGACCTATAGACGCCTCTTGAAGCTCCAGAACCCATCATTCCACCGCAACCTCCCTCTGGCCATAATTATATATAAAAAATGCCTGAGTATATATCGTCTGAAATATGTACACATTAAAATTATGTAATTTTATTATTTATATATTTTGAACTATTTAGATTAGGTCATAGAAATCATACGTTTAGATTTTTTTTTTTTGATCTCTTGGAAAAAATACCGTTTATAATACTACAAATTTAGTGGACCTATATATAAATTGCAGTAGTAATTACTCCCTTCATTACGAAATAATAGTCGTTTTGAACATTTATATAGTCTTCAAAGTACAACTTTAAAGATAATTTTTCTTAAAAAATTATTTATAATGCGTTAAAATTTTTATATTATGAAAGTTATTTTTAACACGAATATATCTAAATGATTTTTATGTTCTCAATATAAATACTTTAAAGTTTTCTATAGACAAAATTTTAAAACTTTGACTTAGGATAAGCGTAGATGACTACTATTTCATAACGAAGGGAGTAATTATCAAATTATATTTTTGGAGACCATACCAATGTCCAAAATATTAATTATTTGTGACTAGGGATAATATCTAGATATAGTTTGTAGCAGAGAAACTCTAGATAGGCCTCATTTTTTTAATATCTAATGGTCTATTTGATTGGTGGCTTAATTCTGCCACATCTAAGATTAGACATGCCATAGTTGGTTGGCTATTTGCGTAATCCTGCCAGCTGCCACATCTAAGTAGTGCTAGGAGTTTGGGCTGGGTCTTTTGGGCCGGCTCGAGCACGGCCCGAAAAAGCTGGCCCAAAGCACGACATGACACGAAATTAAATAGGTCGTGCTGGCACAGCCCAAATAGACGCGTCGGGCCAGGCCGGGCCTGAATATAGGGCACGATGTGCCGTCCGGAACGGCTCGATGACGTGTGGCGTGCTTGGGCCGGCACGACACGGACAAGGCCCGAAGCCCCTTCTATATGGAATTAATGCTCTGTACAACATAGGTACCACATGGGTGCAGCCGTGCAGGGAGCTCTCCATCTCCCAAGGTGAGTGGGTCCACTACTACGCAAATGGCCTTTAGTCCCGGTTGGTAATAGGCTTTAGTCCCAATTTTCTCAACCGGGATATTAAATTTGGGACTAAAGGCCTACGGTTTTTAGTCTCGGTTCCCCCAACCGGGACTATAGCCACTGAAATATCTAAAAAATATGGCGAACCCAAGACTCGAACCTGGGATCTCATGCCACTACATGACTCTCCACTCACCCTTCATACCAACCCACCCACGCGTATTTATTAGAGTAGGATATGCATTCCTTTCGAAGTTTGTTGGAACGAGCCTTTAGTACGAGTTCGTAATCTGAACCGAATCGATGAGCCCATATCGATGCAGTTCAGACATTTAACCGTCGATGAGTCTGTCTTGGTAGCCTATACCCTTTGCAAAAGGTATCCTTCTTCGTGCCTCCAACCGTCTTCGAAAGTTTAAAATTGCTACCGTTGCTATGAACCGGTACTGGTGCACTATCAATACCGGTTTCAATCCAACCGGTACTGATTTGCCTATAAATTGGGCCATTTCTCTAGTAGTGGTCACAAGTTAATGGGTTATTCAATTATGGGTGGGACCCACCATAGGTTAGAGAGATAAAGCTGATCGCGTCACGTGAGCTATAGATGGACAGATGGGCCGGGTTAAATGGACATGCCTCAAGCACGACCATTTGGCCATGCCGTGCTTGGGCCTGACCCCAGGCCCGTGGGCCGACACGGGCACGGCATGGATAATGGGCCGGTACTATGCTGGCACGGCTAACCCCTCTCGCCCCACGGGCCACGGCCACGGCCTAGGACGCCCCGCGGCCCCCGGCCCTCGTGGCCCCGCAGTCGAAACCTAAGCCCCCATATATAAGTGTTGCGACGGGGCCAACGCCCCCCTTTCCCCCATTTTCTCCTCACGGGCTCGCCTGGAAACCCTAGCCGCTCCCTCTCCGGCTCTATGCCTCCCCGCCTCCTCTCTATGACTCTGTCTCTCCTCCTCATGGCTCCTCTTCGTGGAGGCGCGAATCCACCTCTCAACATCGCCGGCGCTAGCAAGGCGCGACCACGGTTGTTGTAGTAGGGGACACCCACCCCCTACAAATCAGCGAGAGAAGAGAACCAATCTGCGAATGTGGAGGATACACATGACCAAAGGGAGCCTCGCCTCCCCCAAGCAAAGCAATGGTGGACCAGGGGAGGTTTACCCCCTGAGAGCCTCACGGACCTTCTTAGAGGCGGAGCGAAGCACATCAGGAAGTACACCACTCGAGGCCAGGAGAGCCTAGGTCCTAGTCGCGAAGCAAAGTTGGTTGCGTGGGGGTCAAGAAGATCGGGGGACAGCAAGTACGGTCTGTTACTGTTGCCAGGAATCGTATCGCGTGTCAGGGAGATATGACAACTGGCCGTAACAACCGGCTTCATATGGCAGAAGGATCAGGGTTTGTTGTAACAGCCGGATCCCCTTTGTAATCTCAGTTCTACCCCTGCTTTAGGTGAAAAGGCGAGGGCAATTGAGTCCAGGACCGTTTTTCCTTCGGTACCCTCGGGATTAAGAGCAAGCTAGGGTCTAGAAGGTCTTTTCCTAGTCTTCCCTGTTTTACCCCTGCGTGATTCCCTTAGTGAAGGGTTGTAATGGCACAATGTAATTTGGCCCCCCATTATAAATAGGGGGCTCCCCCAATAATAAAGGACATGCAACAATTTCTACAGGATAGCCACTTTGAGATTGTTCAGTTACGTTGCTTCACGAGGTAGCCCCTCACAAATCTGTTGTCTGGCTCGGGCCATCGACAATACCCTACGGGCTGCGTGCTGCCATCTCGTCGTCGTCGCCTCTCTCTCGTCTCCTCTGTCCTCTCTCTCTCTCTCTCTCCCCCTCTCTCTCTCTGCATATTCCCCCTATAGGGTGTTGGCCTCTCGGATCTGGGCCTCTCCGCCTTCAGTGTGCTTCCTGGAAGTCTAAATTTGGAAGTCGCTCGCCGTCGTCATCGCGACATCGGTGGAACGGCAGTTCTTGCGCTTCGGCGCAGGTTCGTGACGTTCGTCTCCCTCTCCCCCTCTACCTCTATGATCTCTAGATCTGGCTTTTTTGTGTTTTTCACTTCACTTATTTGGATGTTCTTCACTTCTAACCCTCTGAGTTCTTTTCATCTTTAATGTTTGAAGCTTTTGGCACGTCGTTGAGTTATCGGAGCCGCTGGGCCACGAGCCGACGGGACGACGACGATGGCGGAGGAGCTTGATCCGACCTCCATCAAACATGATCTCATGATGCAAGGGGACACCGGAGAAGATTTGGGCCGAGATGACTTGTTCGGTAGCAGCGCAGTAGAAGCTGGTGAACAGGCTGGTGATGGTAATCTCTCTGCTGCTACTGCAAGTTTGTTGGGTGATGGCGTAAGCACTAGCGACGCCCGCCGTGGCCGTGGCCATGCTGAGAGGACCAGAGCCTCCAGCTCTGATGTGTGGAATGACTTTGAAAAGTTTTTCAAATCGAAAATAGCAAGGAAGTGAGGTAAGCTGCTAAGTGCCTCATTTGCAAATCTATGTTGTCTGCTCTTTCTACTGGTGGTACTGGCCATTTGTCGCGGCACCGTGACAGGTGCAAACTGAAAGCCTTTCGTTCGACCGGCATTCAGTCCCTGCTTCAGTTCAATCCCGACGGCTATGCTCGTCAATGGGATTATAGCCATGAGGTAGCTCGTACCAAACTTTGTCGCTTGATTGCTAGAGAAGATTTGCCTCTTTCCTTTGGTGAGTCTGCTGCTTTTGAGGAATACATTAGGCTTGCCCATAATCCTATATTTTTCAGTGTGTCTAGGCAAACCACTACTAGAGATACGGAGAAATATTTCAATGAACGTCGTAGTAAGCTTATGGAAACTTTGCAAAATTCAGTTTCATCTGTTGCGCTTACTTTTGATATTTGGTCTAGTAATGCTAAGGAAGATTACCTTAGTGTGGTTGCTCATTATGTTAATGCTGAATGGAAACTAGAAAAAAGGGTTATAGGTCTTCAGCTGATTGATGTGTCACATTTAGGTGACATCATAGCTGACTGTGTTTGCTCTGTGATAAATGAGTTTGGCTATCTGATAAGGTGTTTTCTGTTACATTGGACAATGCTTCTGTAAACACTAGTGCCATGGATAAGCTCAAACCTTTGATTAGTGGTTATGTTGGCTCTGTTTTCCTACATCAGCGTTGTGCATGCCATATAATCAATCAAATTATTAAATCTGGTTTGAAGCACCTGAAGCCTTATGTTGAGGCTTTCAGAACAACAATTTCTTTTCTGAATTCTTCAAACCAACGTATTGTTGCATACAAAAGCTATTGTGTTGCTATGGGGGTTCGTCTTTATAAGTTTGGTTTGGGCATGGATGTGAGATGGAATTCCATCTATCTCAAGCTCAAGCATCTCATACCATACAGAAGCACTTTTTCTGTCTTCATACATACTCACTATCACCAGCATGGGGGCCAGACCCTACCCACTGATGCACATTGGTATGTTGGTGAAAAAGTTCTACAGTTTCTAGAGTTGTTCTATGATTCAACTGTTGCACTGTCTGGTGTTTATTATCCCACAACTACATTGATGTTGCATCACATTCTTGACATTGTTGGACATCTTAACTCATATGAGAATGACCATTTGCAAAGAGATGTGATTTTCCTATGAAATCTAAATTTCTAAAATATTGGAGGACTATACCAATGTTGTATGCCTTTGCCTTTATTTTGGATCCTAGAGCTAAGATGAGAGGTTTTTCCAATGTTCTTATGCTGTTATCTAAACTTACTAGTACATAGTACTCTATTATTTGACTAAGGTAAGAGCTGAAATAAATAGAACCTTTTGCAAATATGAAACCAAATTTGGTGCAGTGAGATTGCAGAGATCTTCACTGGCAGCCACTACTATTGGTAAGAAGAAAACAGATTGGGGTAAAATCTTTGTTGCAGCTGAAGAATCTGGGTCTTCTGGCTCCGTTGCAAGTTTAGATGATCTGTCATCACTTATGATTCTGGTGTACCTTCTGGTGGTGGCGTGAGATCATCATCCGTTTCAACTTTTGCCTTTGTTGTTCCAGCATTTGTTTCTGAGTTGTCCACTTAGCTGGACAGTGACAATGTCGCCAACTACGACAACGACTTCGACATTCTGGATTGATGGCATCAACACAAATTTACTTATCCGATTCTGTCTTTATTAGCCAAAGATGTGATGATAGTGACTGTGCCCACTATTTCTTTAGAATCTACCTTTAGTTTAACTGGTAGGGTGATCGAGGAGCGGCGACGTCGTTTGCACCCTGAGATGGTGGAGATGCTGTCCTGCCTCAAGGATTGTAAGCAAGGTGAAGCAAGAGCTCAACACAATGTGGAGGACAAAGATCTTGAAGATTCATACACCAATTTGTATCTTGATGAAGATCCTCATATCTTCTGGACTCGCCGCTAACCACCTCCACCGACATCACACAGCAAAGTGTGTAATTTCATTATGTAATGTGATGCATGTATGAACTATGAACTTTTGGGCTGAGCTGGGTTGTACTCGTTTATTCTTTCTAGGGTTTTCTCATGAGGTATGAGTTTTTACTTAGAAAGGTTTTTAATGAGGCATCCAAAAACATAAACAGCTCAAAATAATATCTTTTGCTTGTGGGATTTTGCATATATAGATTGTGATTTAAATTTTCAAGTGTGAACTATGAATGTGATCTTTGCATATATGGCTGTATTATTATATACTTATATTATATATTGATCATTTGATCTTATACTTGTGGTTTTGTGCTTCTGAAGTTCTGAATCATAAGTTTAAAATTGTGAATTCTGATTATGCTCAAATGCATCGGGCTAATGGGCCGGCACGGCATGGTGAGCACGGCGGGCCAATCGTGCCGGCACGACACGATTATTCCATGTTAGTGCCGTGCCTGGGTCTGACCTTTGGCCCATGGGCTGACACAGCACGGCACGACTCAATGTTCGTGCCGTCTCATCTCTCGTGTCGTTCCTTATCGTGCCCATGCCCAACCGTGCTTGTGCCATACCGCCCATTTGGCCATCTATAACGGGAGCCACTCATGAATTCATTAGTAATATTTTCTCATAGGTCTCGCCGCTGTTGCTCTCGCATCTTTTTGTAGTCGTTCTTGCATTCTTCTTCCCTTTCTCATTCTAATCTAAGCTCCAACAAGCATGACCGCTGTGTTTGGCTTCCACAACGGCCGAGCCACCAACCCCGGCTACCGACTACCGGTGAGTAATACATAAGCATCGCTGCCGTTCGATCTAGTGTCTCGCACGTCGATATCCCCACGACGGCAAGATACGGTGAGACAGTAAGCCAGTAACCACGGTCATCTCCCCGACGAGCGACGTTCACTAAGGCAGGGATGACGACCAGTCTCCAAGTCCCAACCCGGCAGCATGGGCCGCGCTCGTGCTGGCACGGCCCGAAGGTGGCCTGTCGTGCAACCGTGTCATGCCTCACTAATGGCAGGTCGTGCTGGCACGACCTGGCCCGCTTTGCTCTCCGTGACGGGCCGGCAACTCCCAACACTACAAGTAAGGCACGCGCACAATATTAGTCACCTGGGCAGCCCTTTGCCATGCAAAATCTCACCATGGTTGCGGGAGTCAAATTCACTCCCACAAATTGTCGCTACAATGTTGTGTTGGAAGGTTGGGTCCACAGGGAGAGCTCGTTGGGTAGAGGAGCTTGTTGTGTTAAGTGATACCTGCGTTTTTTCTTTGGGAAGCACTAGGGTCCGGACGTCCGGACGTGCTGACGTCAGCATGATGTCATCGCGTAACCTACGCGAATACCTACGGAAATCTGGAAAATAACGATAGAAACCTGATGAACCATTGCAACCTGAGGACGAAACTTGAGATTTCAGAATGTTTTCGAGAGTAAGAACCAAGTTTCGATAGTACAAATTCAAGTTTCGGTAGGCAATATCCAAAGTTTCAATAGGCAAAACTTAAGGTTCAGCACAAAAAAGCAAAGTTTTCGAAAAATCGTGAAACCCCAGGTTTCGTGTAACCTGACGATGAAACCTGAGGTTTCAGAAAGCGTCTCGAGAGTAAGACCCAAGTTTCAATAGTGCAAAGTATAAGTTTCGGTAGGCAAAGATCCAAGTTTCATTAGTCAGAACTTAAGTTTCAGTAGACAAAAAAGGATATTTTCATAAGGCGAAGTTTCATATGTACAACTCCAAGTTTTGAGCACAAAAATCCTATGTTTCCAGGGACAAACCTCAGGTTTCGAGCCTAAAATGGGGATCGGTCTCCTCCTTGCCTCCTTCCCTAGATCCGTCGAGATCCTTGCCCTTGCTTGCCGGATCCGCCGCCGTGACGGCGAGCTTCACTGTCGCTGCTCCCCGTGCTCCCTCGTCGGCAGCTCGCTGCTCCCCGTGCTCCCTCGTCGGCGCGGTCGCCGTCCCCCTCCAGATATGGCGGTGGCCCTTGGAGCACGGCGAGGAGGAGCTCCCTCGCGTGTCTTGGCCGTGAGGAGAACGGGCGGCACCGCCACATGCCGAGGAGGAGGAGTCGGGGCAGCACCGGCGACGGCAGAGGGAAGGCGCGCGAGGCGTGGGAGGAGGAGGCGGGGCGCTGGACGACGGCGAGGAGGCACGAGAAGAGGCAGTGGAGGGGATGCGACGGCGAGAAGGCGTAGGAGGATGGTGCGAAGGCGAGGAAGGCGAGGGAGGAAGAGTAGCGCGAGCGACGCGATCGAGGAGGAGGAGCACGAGGGAGCGAGCGCGAGCGAGGAGTCCGGTTCGGATGGGCCGGACGTCCGGACTCAAGTGTTTCCGTTTTTCTTTATATTTTAATAAAAGGAAAGCTACATGCCAAATTAAAACAGAAACCAATGACCCTCGGCGAAATGACTATTGAAATTAAATAATATAAAAAGTATGGCATTACAATCTTCTAGCATCGAAAAAGCTTGTCTATCATACAAATCACATGCATTGTTTTCTCTTTTCGTAAAAAAGAGAATTAGGAGGAATTTTAACCTTGAAATCGAAAGTAAGACTATCAAAATATAGGAGAGAACATGACCACTTGACGCACGTTTCTCCACCGGCCTCCTAACAAGACCCAAGATAAAATCCAATTCTTAATGCATCCAACTAATAGAACTATTAAAAAGCATAAAAAAGGGCTCTGGTTTACATTGAACTACAAAAAGTGTGTTCTTAGGATTTGGCCCGATGATACATCTTGCCTTTTGTAGCAGGGAGGAACTATGCTACATTTTCTTGTTGTCATTTAGCTAGATCAGTTTGGTAGTTAATTCACATTGTCTTAGGTTTACCACACCCACAAAAAGTATGAATCATACAATTTCTAGTTGGTTTCTGGGTTTGAAAGCTTGTCTGAGGAAACATGTTCGAATGTGCATAGCATCATACTTGTAGCTATCTGGCCTTGTCGCAATGGAATGTTTTTCAACATGAAAAAATTACTATCATACAAGTTATCTTTAAAGGGGTCTACTGGTTGCAACAATGGACGATGCTAGAAAGGAATGATGATAAAGACATGTTTTAATAATAGACTTTCTATGCCTTGATGTTATCTTTTGTAAAACCTGTCTCTCTACTTTAGTTTGGGTCATGTAATAATTTGGTTGTAATATTACTGGGACTATATACATCATGTGTAAGCCGAATTTTAATTTATCCAAAAATGGGACCGATTTAATGGCAGGCAATTGCTTTTGAAATTTATGACACCCACTCAACTAATCATTATAGGATTAAACAAAACAACACACATGCTAAAAAATATATAGAAGTTGAACAAAATATCTGAACGTAGATAACCTAAAAACTTACCAATCAGGTTTCTATCTAAAAACAATAATTAATAAAAAAGTTGAAAATTAATATAAGCATACACATATAAGTTTTTTCAATACTAAATAACTAAATTTCCACTATTGAACTTAGTAGAAAAATAATGTAGGTAAACTAGAAAAAATGTTGACTGTTCAAAAACCAGATCTATAGCAAAATCAACAACAAACCGGTCAATCGATAATAATTTTAAATAATTGTTGTCACGTATATATTTTTTAATATGAAATAACTTAATTTCCACTATCCAAATAAGTAGAAAAATTGTGTAAACAAACTGAAAAAATCAGTTGTCCGCTAGTAAGAAAAAAAATCACATGCTAGTTGTAAATCAGTAAAAAAAAATTTCGCTCCATATTTATGGATGGAGGGAGCAAGGAGCCAAGGACATCGCATCATGTCCAAATAGCCAATCATAGTAAGAAAATTAAATTATCTTTCTTATCGTGCTTCAAACTTGGGACCTATACGGTTCATGAATGTGTCGCATGGCTGGGCTTTGTCCGGCCTATCTGTGCGTAAACAATGCGGTGCACTGATTGCGCGGCCCATCGACAGAAGAGCACAATAGTCTAATCGTGAGTAGAGCAGTGCATACGCGACGCGACGCGCAATTCCGCGACGCGCAATTACGCACAGTTGCCTTCCAAACCTCCGAAAACAAAGTTGAGAGAATTCCCTATATGTCACTGAAAATTTTTACAATTCTTTGTCACTTGAAATTCTCTCTTCACTTACATACCACTTGTTCAAGTTTTCTCTTCCCTCAATACCACTGCCGTTAATTCCGTTAGCTTTAGCCGTTTAAAAAGTTCATTAATGTCTAAATTGCCCCTTGGTTTAAAACTTTAAAAAATCATATCTCCTTAATTTTACCTTCACATTGAGTAATTCAAATTTTAAAATTTATGTAAAGTCATGATCTACTTACTATTCAAATATTTGTCACATTTGGTATTTTCATCTTTTGTTCTCCTTTTTCATAAGGCATGTTAGGTTTGATTAATTTTTAAATAAAATTTATATTCAGAAAGTTTTAATTTTTACTTACAAAACTGTCTATACATAATTTTAGAGAAAATTGCACCATTAGTCTCTAAACTTTTTCCATCTATGCACATAAATCCGTAAGTATCGAAACCGCTTATTTAGGTACCCCAACTTATGAAACCATTGCAATCAGGTCCATAGGATGGTTTTTTAGGCTGTTTTGGTGATATGTACTACCATGTCAGCGTCTACGTGTCATTTTTCTTTTTTTTTCTTACTTTTAATGTGGGACCTATTTCTCATCTCTCCCCCTTCTCTACCTCTCCTCGCATGCACGTACGCGAGAGCTCCCACATTAAAGTAAGAAAGAAAAATAAAATGCCACGTAGGCGATGACATGGCAGTGCACATCACCAAAACAGTCTAAAAAACTAGTCTATGGACCTGATTGCAACGGTTTCGCAAGTTTGAGTATCTAAATAAGCGGTTTCGATACTTACGAATTTATGTGCAGAGGAGGGATAAGTTTGGAGACTAATGGTGTAATTTTCTCATAATTTTATAAATCAATAGAAATTTTTCTCGTGTTTTTATGAATTTTATACTATTTATTATTTTTTCTATGCTGTAACGTATTAAAATACAGGGGCATAATGGTCATTTTGTAACTCTATTATATTCTTTACCGCTTGAGTGGCACTGAGGAAAGAAAAAACTTAAACCGGTGGCATGTAAGGAAAGAGAGAATATTCAATGATAAATAGAAAATTTAAAACTTTTTCAGTGGAGGGAGTTCTCTCGATAAAGTTACCTTCGAAGGCGTGAACTGAATGTTTGGTATGAGTTATTTGTTTGATGAATCCTGAAGGCGTAAAATGTCAATCGCCTTCACTGCGCCTCGGCGACGGCCACCCGCACTGGCCGTGATGGCGTGATCTCGGTGTACGGCCCGTGGAACCTGCTTGTCCGTGCACGCTCTGGCAGCAAGGTGCACAAAGCGAAATGCAAAACGCTCTGTAAACAAATCTGACGTGCCGATCCATCCGCTAGACGCATCCAACACAAAGGAGCTAGAAGTCCTCCCAGCTCGATCACTCTCTCTCACAACTCCAAAGTTCGATGAGCACTGTCTTAGAGCATCTCCAATGGTGTCATATCAGCTAGCTATAAGGATTCCAACTCAGCCTTTTACTTATGTGGAGGAGAGAAGGAGGGTGTGCTAGCTACTAACTTACAGCTAGTCTATAACTGATTCCAATGCACCTACTATCTATTACATGTGGACCCATATTCAATATTATAGTCAATGTTATAGCTAGTCGATCCCATTGAAGGAGCTAACTATATGTTATTTATAGATGACATAGCACTTGTTTATAGCTAGCAGCTAGCTGCATCATTGGAGATGCTCTTAATGTCATATGGCGAGATGGGGCTCTTAATCGACAACGTTAATGAGTGCCAGCACATGACTGGGGTTTTCTGCGCCACCGTTGTATACTGTGACAATATCAGTATTGTATATCTCTCTACCAACCCGATTTAACATTAGTTCACCAAATATTATGATTGATTTGCGTTTTGTTCGAGAGCGTGTTACTCTTGGCTAAGTGTGTTTTCTTCATATTTTGACGTCGTCGCAATATGTTGATATCTTTACTAAGGGGTTGCCTTCTTTGGTCTTCATCGAGTTTCACTCCAGTCTGAACGTTCGCTCCTCCAATGTTTAGACTACAGGGCAGTGTTAGACATATAGTTTAGAGTAAATTACACTTTTGCCCCCTGAAGTTGGACGAAAATCTCACTTGGCCCCCTAAACTTTGTTTTGTCTCACTTGTCCCCTTGAAGTTGCAACGCAGGCTAATTTTTTTGAAACCGGAGCCAACTTCTAGGGGCTGTGTTGCAATGGGATCCAACTTCTAAGGGCTTTTGTGGCACCTAAACACAACTTCAAGGGGCCAAGCGAGACAAAACAAAGTTTAGGGGCCCAAGTGAGATTTTCGTCCAACTTCAGAGGCAAAAGTGCAATTTACTCTATAGTTTATTTTTACGGTTTACTCTAGGGCTTAGGCCCTGTTTGTTTGAGCTTCTAGCCAGCTTTTTACCTCAGAAGCCAGAAGCTCAAACAAACAGCCAGCTTTTGAAACCCCCTCTAAAGAAGCCAAAAGCCACCAAAAGCCCAATTTATACTGTGATCTGAGATTTTCTCATAAGATAGTTTTTTGTGACTTTTTTCAGAAGTAGCTTTTAGAGAAGTTGCAGCTTAAACAAACAGGGCCTTAGCATGCTTCCAAATCTTCCTTATCTTTGTTTCTATAAGTTGAGTTTAGAGATAAGAAAGACTCCCATCTATATACACCGTTGTAATCTCTCTAGGTTAATCTATGGTATGTTTTATTCCATTGTCAAAGTCAACATGATACCATGTGTCTATAAGGGGGATGTGTTTGCTCGTCTAGAATAAATTAGTAAATGTATGGCATGAAATCGCGATTGTTCTTTTATCTATCGCCGTACGGATAGACAAGAGGAGCCTGTTTCTGAGATTTTTCAAAATGTCAACCTACTTCTGTGATTTTTTAGGAGATATACTTTTTACAATAAATTTAGCACACTCACATGATCACGTGTGAACTGTCTAAGAGCATGTATAACCATCCACCTCAACAGGCTTTAAGCCATCTCTAATCAGTGACATGTCAGCTAATTGATGATGTGGAGGAGAGAGAGTTTGTGAATATATATTTGAGTCGTCTCTTATGCAAGAGTCGACTCTACACAAGAATTAAGAAACTTTGTGTGTGAGCAAATTATATATAAAGACGTACAGACGTGCAACCATCTCTACCATTGTATATGTTGCTTATAAGTAATCTCTAGTGTTATCTCTAATTGACATAATAATAATTAAAGACAACCGCCGTCTCAACCATTAGACATGTTATAATCCACAGCCACCCTCCTATCCACCCTTACTTATAATAATTGATATATCGAGGGAAGCGCTAGTAGTGCGGTCCGGAGCCCTTCCCCCAGGACACGCGAGAGGAGACAGATGAACCATCCTTGCTGGTTGAGCTGACTATAGTATCGAAGTACATATGTGCCATACTTATGTGTACAGTGCCAGTGGTCGCTAAAATCATAACAATTAACATATACGTGATTAAGGTCTTTTGATCCCTTATTTTATTTTAGTTTTGATTTGGTCTATCAGTTTTGTTATTTTTTTTGTACAGACCACTCAGTGTAATATTTTAAAATATTTTTTCAAGACTTTATAGATTTTTTCTCAAACAACTTAAAATATTTTTAAATAATTTATTTAAGCTTTTCATATCTCTTTTAAAGGTCACAATTTTTTCAACTACAACAAAAAAAAAGAATGAAAAAGAGCCTTTATATTGACTCCCTAACATATGTGAACTTCTTCCCGTCGTTTCCGTTCTTGGCTGTCCAAACTAGAGCTATTTCCTGTTGAGTTATTCCCACTTGGAAGTTGCTGATATTCGGCTGCTGCTTTTGTACTTGCAGCTGCTTCGTCCTCGGTTGAAGTCTCACTTCACATTTTGCCAAAAAAAAATGTTAAAAGTTTTTACTACATGAGTGACATATATCTACAAATAGATCTAGAAAGATTTGAACAAACTTACTGCAATGAGTAAATGATCAATCCAATGGCAACAACTGTGAATGCTAGATAGTACAGCCAGTTTATCTGTGAGTTGCACCTAAATCGTGTGAACATATTGGGCAATATATATTCTGGTGCAAGGATAGGTCCGAAATTTGCACCTGTTGATGATAGAATAATACTCGAATGGCGACTGCCCACATGTCAGATGTTAGGAGTGAAAGGTTGAACAATGTTGCCCCACTCATCTGCAAAAGTACGGTCATCATAAAAATACTAATGTACTACTGGAATGCTAAATTGAAATTAAACGGCCTTCTAGATGATACTTCCTAATGAACTGGTGTTTTACATTATTACTGTAATACCCTGATGTTACGTTATCACTGTAATACCTGGCTCGTTGAGATGTGAGGCCTGTGTGATCTATGTGATTGGTTCTAATGAAATAGTGCTACCTTACTAGTATAGACAGTTGTAGTAGTATATAGTATATGATGGATCCAAATGTAGCACCCTGTGTTGGGCGAAGCGAGACCGAAAACCGAAGAGTTGTGCTATATCTGCATGAGTACTTGAGTAGTACGTAGGTGAGGTAGGGTCTAAGTGATTCGGTTCAAAGTGTTAACAATTACCCAAATGTCTTCTTTTATGCTTTGGTTATTCAATAATTCATAACCACTTGATGGGACCGGTTTCTTGTTTTTATTTCCTAGTTGTCGAACTAATTTCATGGCCACATGTGAGAGGAATTAACCTTAAGTACAAGCGGAGTAATGGAGTAAAACAAAAAAATTGCCACTGCAAATCCCGCGAATAGACTTATCTGAAAAGAAAAATCAAAGCAGGAGTGAGTTTCCCATCAAAACAATTCATACAAGTATATTGAAGGAAAAAGTGTCTAATGACAACAGTTGATTTCTACCATTTTTTGAGACCAAACAATTGCTTGTAGGCTTTTCCTCTCGAATATAAATCTAAAAGTTTTGTAAGGTTAAAAATAACAAACAATATTTGGTCTAGAAGAATATATATATCATCTGACATTTATTCTTGAAAAACTGTAGTGCTAGTTTAACTATACAAAAACAAGAAGAAATCTGTAGATGCACTAGATCACGCCAGTTTGCTTCACGGGCGTGTAATTAGCAGTGAGAGAGGATACAACTGAATTGAACTGACAAACAACCCAAAGAGCCCAAGCATTGCAACAACTTCAATTCGATCTTTCTTCTTGACACAATATTCCTACACGTTCGAGGACAATGAATTGTTAATTAGAAATACTAGAATATTGCAGATAGCAACAGGGTATAAAATGTTGGACAACCAACCTCCCCAACATTGCTAAATGCAAAGCAAACTGTCCCGGCAATAACAAGGGCATCCCCCAGAAGCGGTATTTTACTTGTATCTGCAACAAAATTTGTTTCCCATAATCTTAGTATTTGTCGAAACTTTGCTATGGCAATTAGGGAAAAAAAACGCATCAAGTTCATTAGTTTCATGAAGTTTAGTTACCATATTATGCACCAATAAATTAAATAATTAATATCGTTCTACTATCATGATATTTTCAAAAAGGACACTAGTGGCGAGCCCTACTGTTCAGCACCTTTATGTCTAACTGAAATTCTACTGTCCGTTTCATATCCTAATCTATTTTTTCTCGAATACAATTTCGAATCCAAATTATTCAGGACACAAATACATGCACTTCCGTTTCATACCCTAATCTATTTTTTTATCGGATAGGGATTCGAATCCAAATTATTCGTGAGACGAATACATGACAAATATGCATGATAAACAACTGGATGCTTCACATACATTAAAAATAGCACATGACATAATTATTTACTATTATATCAATAGGGATTAAGATTTGATGTTTAATACAAAAGCTAACGATATGTTAGTATTGAATCAAACATTATCTACAGCCTTTATATTCCAATCGAACATATTTCATACAAAAAATATTTATGTTATCACATATGTTATCGATATCTATTTTTGCTAATTTATATTGATATGTTTCAGATATCTTGGATACTGTGGGTACAGATCAAATACGGATTGGATATTGCTCTTCCCATATGTTAGCCCATGTATTTTTCGGATAGGCGGGTTCAAATCCGAATAAAAGCCGGATATCATTTTTCATATTCAAACCAGGTTCTAAATGATTCAGACTCGGATCGGTGGGAATTTACGTCCCGTTTGCACCCCTAAATGGCATTCTAACTCTAACATTTTGTTTAGATAATGGGAATTCTAGTCTGACTGTCATGATGTTTTAAATAGTCGCCCAATTACCTTGCCCATCCGAAGATTTTGCATCTGAAAGGAGCACAAGAGCAAGCCCTGCTACACAAGTTCCTGCCCCCACAAACTGCCAGAAAGAATATCTTGTTCCTAGTGCATACCAAGTGAGTATGATAACCCAGACAACAGTCCAACAATCCAACAACGTTACGCTGGTGATATACGAGTACTGGTACGCTTTGAGAACTGCAAAACAAGTTTCAGGATGGTTTATGCAGAGGTTCATCATCAGAATCAAGAAGCAACCAAAGGGATACCATTGGTGGTATGGATTTAATTAGTTTGCAAATTGTGTAATGCCTGTACTCACCAAGATAGTTCCCCTGAACATCAATGAAGGCCAGGGCTAGGTACCAATACCAAGGTATCTGCAAGACAGAAAAGAAGTGCCCAAAACAGTGAGCCGTTAATCACAACAGCTCCCAGGCTTGCTTCTTACGCAGGCAGGCTCACTTGCAGCTTTTGCCGTCGACGCAAGACGATTGGCACATAAACTAAGGCCAGCAGCAGGTATGCGAAGAATGATTGTGTGAGTGGGGCATCAACTCCTGGACGAACAAATCCATGGGAACGAAATTATAGTCAACTCTGAAGAATCAGGTGCTTTAATTTATCGATTACCTACAGCTCTTTGTACTCTGCGCATCAGCCGGATGAAAGAGACGAGTAGTCTTTGCCTAAAATAGGAAATAGACGAGGAAGTGAGTGAGTACCGAGATTGGCGATGAGGGAGGTGGTGAAGCTTGAGGCGGCCATGGAGAAGGCGACGAGCTGGCCGAGGAGGAGCACGAGCAGCAGGCCCCATACGTCCTTCTTCTTGGCCTCCATGAGCCTTAACCCTCAGGCTGGATTAGATGCAGGGGCCAGATTTATACGCCTGCAGTCGCGGACGAGGAAGCTGGAGAAGATGAACGGAAGGTAGCTGGACTGGCAGATGGGGCTCGTGCAATAAACCAGGGACAGGTTCGTTGAGACTTTGATGAAAGTAACAGCATCAAGCATGTGACCACTGCTCTGATTTGGTGTATTCTTTCAGCCATCGTGCGTCTGGATCTGGCCATTAGCTGAGCAGATTGACCTGTCGCAACTCGCAATCGCAATACAATACACGCAGCTTGTGCTCCACAGCACGAGAAATTTTATCGCAACTTTGCAGAGGAAGGCATCGATCAACATGGCGCACAAATCATTGTTCAGTAGGTGCTGAAAATATTATCTTGTTTTTTTCCTGGCATTTCTTCGGGGGAAGGAATCGATGGACCAATCATTGGAGACCATTTAGCTGGACTCCGTACAACCAATCGGTGGTTGCCGCACCTTCGGAAATGGAAAATGTTGACATGCAGAACAGTGCACAACAGCACAAATTCTATGGCATAACCCTAGTGCTAAGGCCCATGGCACGGTGACAACCCAGCGACTAGCTAGTCCAGCCTCTAGCTCATCAGCACCACAGCGGAGCAGCTGCATAGGCCATAGAGCATGGCTGCAAGGACAAAAACAGTCAAGCCCACGGCGGTAAAAAAAAATATGTTTTTTTAAATTTTTTTAATCCTTTTCACATAAATGGACGCCTTAAAACCCCAATTCTAACCTCTAGACCTGATATGGCTGCGTGATCTACACGCAAGCGTCATTTATCTCCTTTCTTCTTACCAAGAATAGGTTAGCCAGCCATTCAGACTACTCGATCTCGCGGATAAAGCAAGCCATGAGCAGCTTCTGGAGTTGCTTCTTTATGATGGCTATCTTCTTGTTGGAGAATCTTTGGAGTTGTTGTCTCACTGGTTCTTTTACGGACGAACAACTAATCTATGCTCAATGATCTCTCCTTGGACCCCATGTATATTGAACGGTTCCCACGCGAACACATTTGCATTTGCACGGAGGAAGGTAATGAGCGCGAGTATGCAAGTACCTATGTGGAATCTAGGGAAGCTCCCGGATGAACAACCTTGGATGGGTTGTCTGGAAACAAGGGGACCACCTTGCTCTCTCCTTCTGACGGGAAGAAAGATTTAGCCGGGAAGACTTTCGGAGGCCCTCTGGGTAGCTGTCCCCACAATGCCCTCAGCAGCGTCAAAGCCCAGAAAACTCCACTCAATACACATATGCTGCTATGGGACACCCATTGTCTGACATTTGCTTAGAGCTCACACATACATATCATGTCATTTAGGTTTCAAACTCGCTCCCTCGAAAGGGTTAACTTGAAATGTTATGATTTGGTCTATCAGGGATTATAAGATGTCAACTCAAAATATGGTACTAAAGAGCAAGGTGTTATAAGATAAAGTAACATCGTCTTTTTGCATGTCACTACAAACAACCACTCCATCCTTATTTGTACTAAAGTTCATTGTTACATGGCGTGACAGATGGTCCAAAAATTACATCCCCCAGTTATCATGGGCATCCAGGGTTTTGTTGTCACCTGTTGATGATAGTGGAACGCTACGGTACAATAGACCAGTAGAGGTCTTGGAGGTAGAGGCATAGCGACATTCTAAAGGTGGATCTTGAGGGCTGACAACGTGCTGCGGGAGTTGGTAGATAAATTTGTTTCGGGTGTTTTTTCCCTTTTTTATGATGTATGCGCAACGCGAAACATCTCGACGGCCATAGGTGAGAATTAAATAATATGCGGGCATGCCAGTGTATATAAATACAAAAAATAAATAACAATACGGGAAATCATATTTTATTAATGGAATAAAATAAGTCTCCTGATACATTTGCTCTCCATAGCTTGTAGATAGGAACATCTAACATGGGCGATTGCAAGTTCGTTGTTCCCGGGGTCTCGGAAGGACTCCCGGTTAATTACATCTGCAAGATAAATCTCACAGAACACCTCCGATTAAGCTGTGTTATCGTCGTCATCTGTCTTCGCCTGCCGTCACTATGCATGCAGAGAAAATAGATAATAAATAAAGTAAGTGGCGCCGGCAGCAACCATGGTCGTATGGGACCATGCGCCGAAGATAGCGAAGTCATTATATGATGGACCTCGCTCGCCTGTGTCGTCTGGCCTCATCAGTCTCAAATGACACAACTGGGATATGTATATAACCTGAAATCAAAACATGCATAGATATGCTAGACTTGACCAATTGGGCGATAACACAGTTTTGTCGGGTTGGATAACCAACAGATCTGCAAGACATATTGACATGTATTTATAGGCGACCTGCAATAGATCATAACAGATATTGTGTTGCGTAAAGACGCATTGATTTATTTGGTATTTCATGTAAATCCGGGGCATTTCGTAATGTATGGCTCTCGTTTGGCACATCATGAAAATGTAGCAATGAGCTACAGTAGATCACAAGAAATATTGTATCGCGTAAAGACGCGTCACTTATTTTATGTTTTATATAACTACGAGGCATTCAAGATTTGTAGCTCCCGTTCTGGACATCATGCTGTAATTATTCAATAGAAAACCGAAGGGCTCGAGCATATTTTGTAAGCACATTGTATAATATTTTAAGTCGAAAAGACGTGATTTAAAGTAGAGATGAACATGGGGCTAAATTGAAGTTTAAGCTCCGTTTTAATGTTAAAATTAATATTGATCTGATTTATATATTATAAGCACACAAATGAAACCATTATACATTTTTGAGAATATATCTAGGGGCTTAGTTATAACCACACAGCTCCCTAATGACATCATGTTGGGCTTATTTAAATCCCAAGGGGTTCGACTGATACCGCATGATAATCAAAGTCTAAGTGGCAAGATTTGAAACATGGGTGAATACGGGGCTAAATTAGTGTTAAGCTCCCTATACAATTAAAACTAGCATCACTTGAGTATTCAAATTATAGATTATAGATGCAGATGATATTATTATGGGGGCTAAACTATATTAGCACCCTAATGCAAATATGATTATGTTGGATGGATGACCGAGAAAGATAACATGAGAAACAGGGGTTATATGATATATCAAGATTTGTTAACACCTTTGCGAAACTAAAAGCGGATATGTTAAATAGATTATTTATCATGAAAGGGGCTAAATTAGGATCATAAAGCACCCTAATGCAAATATGATCATGTTGGATAGATGATCTAGAAAGGTAATATAAGAAAAAGGGGTTATACTAGAATTGCTAACACCCTTATAAAATTAAAGGCGCATCCGAGATTAAATAACATATATATACCAGCGCATCATGGATTCCACACCGACTACGTGAGGTGAAAAGTGACAACGTCATCAATTTTCTGGAGCGTCACATCATCTATCGCTTCGGAATTCCACACCGAGTCATATCCGATAACAGTAAGGCCTTTAAAATCTTACAAGCTGTACAGGTTCATGGAGAAGTATAAGATCAAGTGGAATTATTCTTCTGGTTACCATCCACAAACAAATGGGGCGATTGAAGCATTTAACAAGATTCTTGGCAAAATCTTAAAGAAGACGGTAAAGGCATGACCGTCTCTATGAAGCCCTATGGGGAAACCCAACCCAGAGAAGAACCCTATGGCGAAAGGGGCTATAAGAAAAAGGGGTTATACTAGAATTGCTAACGCCCTTATAAAATTACATATTTGCTTCATCACGGGCGCTTGCATTTCGCAGCTCGTGCAGGCGATTCGGCAACAACCACACCCAGTCCATGTGCTCGCCACCGTCGCTGCCACTTCTCACCTCCCTCCTCTCCCTCGCCGCCCATGTTGCCAGCTGCCACTAGCCTCCCTCCTCTCCCTCGTCGCCGATGTTGCCCGTTGCCGCGCCGCCAAAACCGTCGCCTCCCCCTGAGCTCTGGCGAACACGGCGCGTGTACGGCTGACTGCTCGTGAACGTCGGGCAGCCGTGCTCGAGGCCGTCGTCATCGTCTGCTCCGACGGCCCATCGATCTACTGTTCTCTACCTCTCTGATTTACTCAATTGGCAGCTTAGCAAGTTTTTTTTCACTCTTTCTATACTGTTTTTTCAGTACTTCTGTATGGTGAAATTTTTGTACAAGGGAAACGCTTGAGGCCGGACGGCCGGCGCGTCCGGCCTTGCGCGCGCGAAAGGCGTAGGCAATGCACACCGTGCCGGCATGCAGTGGGCCCCACAGCATTTTTTTTGAATGGCCATAATTTTTGACTGGGTGGTCCAATCCACAAACCGTTTGCACCAACGTGTTCCTCGTATTTTTACGAACAAAACAAGATATATGTTGCCATATAACTCCTCAAACTTATCTGGTGAAACTTGAGTTTCGCCTACTGAAACTTGGCTTACATATTCGTTAAACTTGCCGAACTGTCAAGTTTCATCAGGTTTAATGCAAGTTTCATCAAGTTTCAACAGGTCTCATACAAGTTTCTTCAAGTTTTATCAGGTCAATTCAAGTTTCGACAGGTTTCATCCAAGTTTCATCAGGTTACATCGAGGTTTCATCTAGGTTTCATCAGCACACAGCCAAGTTTTATCAGCACACGGCCAAGTTTCACTAGTATAGATGTAAGATTCATCATAAGTGCCTTCTTCTAGTTCATATAAAAAAATTTAAAAAGTGAAAAATTCAAAAATTCAAAAAGTATTTAAAATGGGTTGCTCTCGATTTTAGAAGAATTATAAAATTTATTCCACGCATTTTGAACACTGTTTGAATTTTGTACAAAAATCAGAAGTTTAATTGAAATTTTAATCAAACGCACGACTAATAATTGCCTGGAACGCAGGGACGCGGGAGCACGCAACGCGTAGGATTGGCGCGGTAGCGATGATCCAACGGCTCAGCCTGGTCCGGCGCAAGTGTCGGTGTCTGAGAAACGCGCCCCTGAAGGGCAGTGGGTTCACGGACCGGCAGACGAATTTGTAGTTGGAGTGAGGCCCAACGATCACCCTTCTTAGCAGCCCGGGGCGGCGGCCGAGCCTGCGGGGGCTCAAGCCACGCGGTCTTCCCGGACAGGGTCTGGTGCGACTTGACGATCTGGGTACAGATCCATCGTACGGTGAGTAAGAGAAAGAGACAGAGGGAGATTGAGAAAGCAATACAAACCGTGAAGACACAAGCGATTTACCCTGGTTCGAGCCCCCACTGCAGGGTAATAACTCTATTCCAGCCTTCGTTGATTATACGGTGGAAAACAGTACAAGAGGTGCCGAGACCGGGCTTGAAGGCACCGATCCCAAGCTTACAGGAGAGTTTCGGACACCGAGGTGGCTAAGGACTATGGCTACTGCTAAGAAAGCTTTGGATAAGTATGTCGCGTGTTACACTACTCCACCTGGCCTCGAACAGATCCGAGGCCCTTCCTTTTTTAGGCGCGGCAGGTCGCCCGGAGCTGATATGGCGGGCCCCGCGCCCATCTTTACTTTAGTGGCGCTGTTCTTGTCTTGTTTCGGGGCTCTATCTGGTCTGGAGCCTGCAGGGAGAAGCTGGTCAGGTTAGTACTGGACACGTGTTCGTCTGGGAGTGCTTATACTGGGGAGAAACCTTCTTTAGGGAGAAAGCACTTTCCCTTTATCCCCAATATAGCATTGACTGAACCGAGCCAGCTTTGCGCCACCCATTAGGGCGTAACAACCGCTGCCGCCTGCCCAAGGGAGCAAACGACAAGGCGAGCTGCCCGCATGCTTCTCCCTGAGCTACGGATCCCAGAGAGGTACAGTTCTTCCTGGTCAAGGCCGAAAAAAGTGTGGTGGGACATGACTGTTGTCGCCACTTGCCCACGGACAGATGGACTACCCGCGGGACCTTCTCTCGGGTTAAGGACAGCCCGGGAGGTGCGCCGTGCTCTTGGTCGGGACCCAAGGAGCCGTGGTTGACTTGGTCAAGCCCGGAGATGACCCTTGCGGCCTAGACGTTTCCTCTAGTACGGTCAAGGACGGCCTTTTGGGCCCTTCGTACGCGTGGTGAGTCGGTACGAAATCGGCCCAAGGTCTACCTCGGAGTGGGCCACTCACGAATCACCATCAGCGAGCGCCAAGCGTGCGCTCGCCTTTGTACAATCACACATACTGAAAAAGATCATCTGCACTAAATGCAAAACGCAGGACGTTCTAGTCAATCTCATAAAATTAAAGGCGCATCCGAGATTAAATAACATATGTATCGCGAAAGGGGCTGTATTATCCGGCAACCGGTGGCGGCGGCTCCGCAAGATCTGCACCGTCGAGCTGCTCGGCTCGAAGCGCGTGCTGCCCTTCCGCGCCGTCCGCGAGGGCGAGGGCGAGGCCGCCCGCCTCGCCGCCGCCGTCGCCGCGTCCCCGCCGGGCGGCGGGCTGGTGAATGTCAGCAGGGCGATGGCGGGTTACGTCGCCGCCACGGCGCAGCGCGCCATCATGGGCGAGCGGTTCGAGTGGGGGCACGAGTTCTTGGAGCTGCTGGACACGGCGGCGAAGAAAACCTCCGGGTTCAGCGTCGGCGACTTGTTCCCGTCGTCGAGGCTTGCGCGCACGGTGGACCGCACGGTGGGCGAGGTAAGGGCGATAACTGACAAGATGATTCAGATGGTGGACCACGCCATCCATCAGCTCCACCAGGGGAACCTTGCTGTCGCCGACGAATGTTTGCTGAATTGCTGGGCGCTCTTCTAAGGATCCACAAGGAAACCGATTCCAACACCCTTCTCCACATGGACACTATCAAAGCCAGCGTCATCGTGTGTATCATCTTTCTACATATAGTATCTACGTAGCTCTCATATTAGTTATTTATTTGTTAATATCTGTCAGCAGAAGACTCTCATCGATCACAATTAATTTAAGCAGTGACGACCATAACTAAAAATTACGGCAGGATATGTTTGTACATACTTTTTAAATTTTTTTGCATATTTGGTTTCTAAGATGATACTTTAACCACTAATTACCCTTATAATTTATTTTTAAAACTCAATAAAATCGTATTATTATTCAAGAACTTTTCGAGATGTATCTAAACATAAGTTTTATATACACAATCCTATCGCTAAAAAAGATATTAGTGTCTCATTGTGACTGGAGGGAGTATTATAGCATGGTAATTAATTAAAGCTAAGTAAGAAAAAATTCATGGATCAAACAACAAAGCAACGCCAAAAATGTTCTCCAACTGTACTGCAGGATCTATTTGTTGCTGCAAGTGATACAACATCAACAACCCTCTAATGGGCGATGTCAGAGCTGATGAGAAATCCAAAAGTGATGCAAAAGGCACAAGCAAAGGTACGCCACACAATGCAAGGCAAGACAAAAGTAACCGAGGAGGACTTGATTAGTTTAAAATACCTAAAGTGTGTAATAAAGAAAACCTTGAGGTTGCACCCTCCGGGGCCTCTACTCATCCCAAGAGAGTGTAGTGAGTCATGCAACATTCTTGGATACAACATACCAAAAGGAACAATGGTGATTGTGAATGCATGGGCTATTGGTAGGGATCCCAAGTACTCGGACAATATTGAAGAATTCAAGCCAGAGAGATTCAAGGAAACCATGGTGGATTTCAAGGGTATAAATTTTGAGTTTATACCATTTGGCGCAAGAAGGATGTGCCCAGGTATATTGTTTGCTCACACAATCATGGAGCTAATTCTTACGGTGCTTCTCTATCACTTTGATTGGCAGCTCCTGCATGGTGTGACTCCAAGTGGAATGGACATGGTGGAGGAATTTGGTTTGGCCGTTTGCCGAAAGAGGGATCTGTAGTTGCATCCAATCTTACGCGTACCTCCGAAAACAACCGACTAGCAACATACTCCCTCCGGTCACAAAAGAAGTCGCCGTTGACTTTTGCACATAACTTTAACCATTCGTCTTATTCAAAAAAATATTATAAATATATAAAAATATAAGTCATACTTAAAATATATTTAACAATAAACTAAATCACAACAAAATAAATAATATTTACATAACTTTTTTGAATAAGACGAATGGTCAAAAATGTCTTCAAAAGTTAACGGCGATTTCTTTTTGTGACCGGAGGTAGTATATATTCTCTTGCTCGCACGCAGATAGTATACTCATTGCATCCATTTCAATGTGTATTTTCTACGATGTAACACACTCATGTACCGTGTGTAACTGCTTGAAATGTGTTGGTGTCTTCAAATATAGAACTACAAATAAGCTATGCTCTTACCATTGTATAAGCATTGTCTCAGCAGAGTTGAGCTAAAAGAGAATCTTGTGTTTAGAGACAGATTTCATGCCAATCCCTAAATTTTGATATTTTCACTCATATTTCTGTATTTTTTAGACAGAACCTCTATCGGAGAGATAAAAATATATGAAATAAATAGTACTTTACAGAAAGGGATATAGAGAACTAAATTAAGAGATGCTCTATGTTTGCAAGAAATGTACTAGTTTAAAAAGGCGTTATTGAGCCATTTATCATTATTTTTTAGCGCTATTTATAAAGTTTCTGGTTTAAAGAAGTACCACTAGTGTTACAATGATGTGTGGGACAAGTACCCATATACCAGTATCATACAGAGTTGTCTTGTAAACCATCATATCACTTTTCTAAAATTACCTTTTTTTCAATAAGGGAGAGTCATGTTTCCATCGATCATAACAACCATTGAATAAAACAACGGAAACATACAAAAATGGCACTCCATTCAACATTCGATTTCACCACACTATTCGATCCAACCTCTACTCGCTAACCAACGGATCAATCACCACCATTTGCAGGTTTCAAGAGAAATTCCAACGTAGCTAGCATTGGTGGTTGTACGTACATTTTACATCTGACTGTTCATTTAATAGGTATTTTAGTCTTTTTATTTATAATTGTTAAAAATAAGTGAGATAAGTCAATTTAGATAATACGAAGAGAATATATGTGACAAGTCAAACATTGTGATAAAAGTATTCTGATTAGTTTGGATCTCTCGATTAATCGTATATTTTTGGATAAGCAACCCTCAAGCTAGGGTATGTGATTTTGTCGGGTACGTAAAATTACCAAAGCCCTGTCTGGAGAGTTGTAACTTTTCTATTAAGTCGCTTTAAGCTATAGCTAGCATTTTTTATGGTTGTTTGGCGGTCCGTTTTTTCGTTAACTTTCATGATTTTTTAATAATAGAAATGTTCCAACCTCTACATTTGTAGATGTATATAACCCACAAAAAATATTCTCGTACATATTTTAAAAAAAAGTTTCAAATCTCAAAATCAATAAGGAGAACATATAAAAATTCAACCAATGTGGATTCTATTATTTGTTCTGCATCCAAAGTTGAAGAAGAAAGACATCCATCATTTTCAAGGAATGGCATGATAAGAAAAGCACATCTCTTTCATTCTCTCACTAAAATAAAATCCATCCAGTAAACTCCCCGAAAGATGACCTGTATGAGTAAAATATTTTTGCATTTGTCAAAAGCTTTCCTTTCATGATGTATCACGTTATATGTGATACTCGCCATCCCATTGATTTGATCATAGTTGGGAGTTTCTGGCACTCTCAACTCGCAAGCCATGACCTCTATCATACTATTTCAATTTACCAGACCCCAATTTACCAGACCCACCCAACCCAAATCAAGCTACCCATTTATTTTGTGTGGACCTGTGGCTCCGGTGCTGCCACCGGTGCCTCGCTGCCCCACAATGAACCCATCCCACCGTCGGGCCACCGCTTTTAACCTCTCTTTAAGCCCGAAGGGCATAGGGAACCCCGATTCCAAACTCGAAGGTAAAGACGTCTATCATGCGTGGTGGTGCGGCAAGGAAGAAAAAATCGCGGTTATATCCTTGGAAGCGAAGAAACATATGCCCTTTTTTTTATCATCTCTCTTTATTTTTACAGTCTACTAACACTCTAAAGTACCAAACCCACCCAAACATGGAATAAAAACCCCGTTCAATATAGCTTTCAAACCCAGCGAGCCCGTTCTCCCAGCACTTTCAACCCACGGACAGGCCCTTTTTTTAGTTAACGAGTGATCAGGCCTATTTTGTTAGATCTGTGTCTCGCGTTTCTCTGCCACATGGGCCGATCATTTTCAAGGTTCGCCCTGCAGCCCATATGTCATTACTGGGTTCTGCCATTTTAGGATATTTCTTTCGTTTAAACAAAGAAACAGCGAGGTCTTTTCTGTAAATAGTACGGGAAGAACAGTGCGAACAGTACAAGTTTCTTTCATTACCTCCTGCGAGTGTAGCATCACAAATGTGCACGCAATGAAAATTTTTCACTAAAATTTTGTAAAATTAGACCTTTTTTCAGTCCTACGGTTATCCTAGGTTAAAACAAAAATGAAAAAAAACTCGTTTCTATTTTAATTTATCAAAATTTTAGTAGTTATAATAAAAGGGTATCCATGAACAAGACTACTCAAAGGCTGAGACCCAAGCGAGCAGCCGAGTGTGTACCGGGAAGGGTCTAGCACCCTAGCAGACTAGCACTAGGAAGTACAGGTTCCACACGTAAAATGAAAAAATTTAATCCTTTTTGTTCTGACAAAAATTGAATATTTTATCCAAATTATTTAAGCAAAGTGTGAGAACTATTTTTTTTTATGTTCACATATACTGGTGAATTGTTTTG
This sequence comes from Raddia guianensis, assembly GCA_036346415.1. NCBI lineage: Eukaryota > Viridiplantae > Streptophyta > Magnoliopsida > Poales > Poaceae > Raddia > Raddia guianensis. Next base: position 11,970,684 of record CM070538.1, read on the forward strand.
AACGGTAAAGAAATTCCAAACAGAGAAAACATTGCTAAGGGCATAGGCAATGCAAGCCTAATTTAGATTAGCATAGTCACTATTAGCTGCTATTTACATCTTTTTTTATACTATCTATATTTCGTTCCATTCTATTTTATTTGTTATGGTATTAAAACAAACTAAAGCTCTGTTTTTTTTCAGCTTAACAGTTTAACGACTTATGTATGCTGTGAAAAAGATAAACATCTTGAGTTTTTTTAGTCCCTTTTTTATTATTTTGAAGGTGGGTTCTAATGTTTTAAAAAAGCAAATCAAACGAAATGGATCCAAATCTCAAAACTACCTCGAGAAGCTCTCGAAAACCTATCATTTCAATTGTTTAGCTTTTTAGCAGTCAGCTCAAAAGAATAAGATCTAAGTCATATTACATCGGTGATGATACATGCCGTGCTGCTGAATCATGGCTGCCGGCAGAAGAGCTCCCCCTTGGGCTCCATTCAGCCGCGCGTTCAGAATTTCAGATTCCAAGAGAATGAGCAACGCTGCCGCAAAATTTGCGCCCCTCAGTCGATCTCCTGCGTTGAACGAATGACTACGTACTGCGTTCAGTTTCAGAGGCGTCCATGACGCATTCTCTGAAGATCCTGCGCTGCACGAAACAAAGACCTGCGTACGTACGTGCCATCGAGGTAGACACTAGACAGGCAGTACTGCAGTGGTAGCCTTGTTCTGTCCCATGCAGAACTGCAGTCTACAGGCTAAACCCCAAGTCAGACGGTAGCCAGTCCATCGCATTCAGATCACTCATCACTGTATCAGATCTGCACTGTGCGTCCAAGCTCAATTCTTTCTGGTCAATTATACCCAAAAAAAAAAAAGTCTTTCTGGTCAAGGCTTTTAGCTCATTGGGCTGCACGCGTGCCGTGGTAGGAGATGGATGTCGAATTGTCGATTACCCACACTTCAATGTGTGATAGATGCTAGCACGCGGCAGTTCCAAGCTGCGGCGAAAACGTTGAACATGGAAAAACGCATGCGGGGAGCGCGTCGGTCAGTCAGTCAGGTCGTTACATACTGACGTACTGCCAGCGTCGGTCGTCGTCGGCGAAATTTGTGCCGTAGCATGCACCTCTAGAAATAAGGTGTCGTTTTGTTTCGGCTGAGAGTTGCTTAAATTTTTAATCCAAAAATTACAGTCTTTTAAAAGACATTCTAAAGAGTTCCACAAATTACGAAGAAATTATTTTATAAACTATAACAAAAACTATTTAAAATCCTATAAAAGTGACTATAAAATATTAAATCGTTTGGCTCATACAAAAATGATAATTTTTTATAAAATTTAATTTAAGCTGAAAAGAATATAGCCTAAAAACATCATCAATGGTTCCTCTATAGCAAGCACCCTCTCTATCCTTCACTATAAACTTTCTTCGCAATTTACAGTACAATATAAAAAAATTCTTTACTTTAGCATGGCAACATCCTCTCTATATCTGTTACAATATTATACTGGGTATGCTGGAGATTCTCTAAGACCATGCAAATGGTGTGCCCCACAAACAATTGGGAGATTCGACCATAACTCCCTTTAAAATTCACCGCATCTCATATTAGACATGCTGATCCATTTTCGTTAGCTCAGTTGGCCTCACATATCATATATCTAGCTAAAGAGACATACAAATTAAGTGTTAATTTGATAAAAAGAAAACTTTAATAATTAATAATTTGTTACTCCGATAATAACTACTAATTATTTGGCACTCCTCATGTCAATGACGTGTCGATCTAGGATTCACATATTGATGACACACAACGGACAACTAATCAGTGGCAAATTTTTCATAGTGGCAATTTATCAAATAATCTCCCTTTAAGCAGCACATTAGTTTGTGACTGCCAAATTAGTGGTCATGGACGGGAGCGTGCGGCACGCATCTACTGCTCTTGGGTTTTGTTAACGTTCTGGGAGCACATCAAGGTAAGATGTGTCGTTGGTTCAAGTCAAATACTCCCTCCATTCCAAAATATAAGTCGTATTTTGATCGAAGGAAAGTCAAACTTGGTAAATTATAACCATAAATAAATCAAATAATATGCATCGTTAGTGTACCAAAGTTGTACCAAATTGTTCATATTTCAAAGTGCTTTTGATATAATATTATATTGTAACAATTCATAATATATAATAGAGGAATCTAACAGTCAAAATCTACTTTCAAAGACTTTTGTGAAGTCAAAATACGCCTTATATTTTGAAACGGAGGTAGTAACAAATTTCTAAACGTTGTCTTGTGAAGTAATTATGTGAAGCTCACGAAGCAGCTCGAGGAAGCTGAGCGAATACGAAGTGGCTAGCCTGCGAATTGTAACTTGTTCTTTATTAATTTGGGGGCCACCCATTTATAGGGGGCATTTTTACATTTTACAAAACAATCCCTTAATTTGAGGATTTAAGCAAGTGCAAAGGGTTCTTTGCTAGAAAAAGACCACTTGGCCATTGACCTGCTCCCTTTGGCGACCGTCGGGGCGCCTCCTTCGCTCCGCCTTTGCCTTGCGCTAGGGGACGAGACTTCCTCCGAGTGGGTGCCTCCTTTGCTCCACCTTTATCTCGCGCCAGAGGGCGAGGCTCCCCCGGGTGGGCATCTCCTGTGCCCCTTCAGCACAGAGCTGGTTCGCCTCTTCGTAATTTGTAAGAGATGGATATTCTCTGCTACAACAATATGCATCTAGAAAACGTGATAGACATAGTACTATAAACATGCAGGTTACGTCTGAAAATGGCGCGAAGAAGACCAGAACTTCCGACGCACGCGGCTGGGTGGTCCTTGAGTAAACAATGTGCAGTTTCGTCAGAGCATCGATCAGGGCCTTCGGCCCCAGTTCGTTGCATTTCAGCCGCGGCGCGCGACCGTCTGCAGGTACGCCATTACGCCGTTTACACGAGATAAGCTCGGATGCAGGATCAGACACTATTCAAAAGCTGGCCAAGCGTGCAGGTGCTACTAACTGTTCTTAAACTAATGACCACACGCCTCACTCCCGCGAGGAGTTCCCAGCTGCAGCGACTCTTATGGCTCGATGACGGCATGACGCTAGCTCCTAATCCATTCGTGGCCTTAGTTAATTAATCACCTTCGTGTTTATATCAGACGGGGACTTGTTTATTTCTTGGAGCCTGATGTCATATATGGCGACACTGACAACGATGGATAGCGCGGGCACATATGGGCAAGGAGAAGCTAGCTGCTTTCTCCCGCGCGAAAGCTACGGATCGAGAGGAAGAAGAGGACAGCGAAACGTGCCCGCCGTCCGTTGAACCTGCATCCAGACGAGACAAAAAGAGAGGATCGACGATTCGACGATGCTTTGCTTTGCATCGGGGGCAAGCAGGCGGAATCTGATCAGCTCCGAGACCGAGAGCGGCTTCCAGGTTCCAGTGGCCCGTTGATATATATACCTGTGAAGAAAAGGTTAAGCCGTGATTCGTCTTAAACTGTGTTCTTGTAGATTAAGCCTCCTGTTTCCGATTAAGCAATCAACGTGTGTGAGCACGGAAAGATTTGCTCGGTAGTTGCGCCTGACTCGGTGCCTTGCTTTGCCTCGCTTCCTTTCCTTCCCTTGATCTACAATTATTGTACGAAACGGCTGAGCTTATCCGAGATTATCATCGACGTCTCCCTTGATCCATCCGTGCATTCTATATGAGCCCGCTGACGTACTAGATCACTGCATGCATATACGACTACTCCCATATGATGCACCCAAAAATTGAAACAGTAACATGTAAGAGCATGTTCAAATAAACTTCAAATGTACGCTCTATAACATTATTCTCTGTACATTTTATCCATCGCTATAAAATTCGTTCACGCTTTACACTACATTGTAAAAAAATTCTTCTCTTCGATATTTTATTCTGCACGTTTTATTATCTATGTATAGTTTATCTGTGGAACTGGACAGATCGATCGAGTGACTGAGCTGAAATGGGGAAAGAATTACTCTCGCCGGCGGCGTGCATATTCTCCAGCGCAATTAGCACGGGTTTAATTAAGCCGCGGGCATGTGGGGACGTAAACGTGGACCGGTCTCTCGCGCGCTCTCGTTCGTGCGTGCGCGCGCGCGCCGGGCCCCACGGCGGCCGTCCTTTTGACATTCCTCTTCCACTGCGGCATGTTGGATACTTGGATGTGGGGGTCTTCCGGAGCGTTCAAACTCCTCGCGGAATTACCCGCCGTTTTCATCGCTCACAGGCCTACGGCTACCACGGGCGCTGATTCGACAGGAGATATTGTCGATGATGCCTAGGTAGGCTTAACATATTTTTTAAACCATTTATTACTGCTTAAAATCATGTTTTCTAGTACGCATTATCACTAATGACACCCTCATAAAATTGACAGTGACAGTGATTCGACTAGTAAGCATTATCACTAATGACACTCCCATAAAATTGGCAGTGATAGTGATTCAACTATAAACAGTTATATAAGACGATTCTCACCAGTGATGACAGTTTTGAATCCCAGTGTAGTCGTTTTCTCTAGTAGTGTTTGTTGATACATTGTGTGCCCTGCAGCACAATCAGCTGTTGTGGCAATTGACATCATGGTTGAGCATCTCGCACGATGATGATAACTAACATCTTGCTAGCTTCTCGTGTGGAGGTAGCGGCTCGTGCATGGCCCACCACAACATGATCGACACTAGTGACATGCTGATAGCTAGCATTTTGATCGAGCAATCCGTTTGGCGCTGGTGGCTAGCATCTCAATTGCACACCTAGCGACGGGGCAATTGCTTTTTTGTCACTCTCAACATTGGTTCTTACCATTTTGCCATTCTAACCCACTGTCATAGAAACAGATGGACCCATAAGTCATAGATAAAGAGTGGCAAAATGGTAAAGGGCCATCCAATAGAGTGGCAAAAAACAATTTTCTCCCTAGCGACGTAGTCAATTGTGGTTTGGCCATACAAGTTCGTAGTGCTAGGCCTTTGATCGATTTATGTAGTGGCTAAAGGATTCTTCTCCCTTCTCTCCAAGTTATGTTCTCTTATCTCTCGCATAGATTGTGCCGTTCTCTTCTTCTTGAATAGATTGGCATGCTACCTTTGCATCCAAAAAATAATGTCACTTGTTATGTCATGTATGCACGTGCGGGTTGGCTAGAGTTTAGAGCCCACATGTCATTAACATATGCTCAAAAATATTATATATTACATATATTTAGGAGCGAGTGGCGTATGATTCAATGGACTCTCAAATTCCATCTCCTCAAGTTTTGCGATTCCAAGCAGAAGCTTTCAACCTATAAAGCATATATGGAACATTTGCACGTAAAGTTGAGAAAATTTTATGGGTTGCCGTTTGCAACTATAGCAAATACTTATATATCTTTATAATGATATTATCTACATGGTATAAGTTTTACCCCCTCTTCTAAAATCTCTTAATATTATCCAATCGACTGAAATATTTCTTAAAAATACAGTCGACCGTTAAATAAACTTTTCGTTAAAAACAAAGCTTTCCTCAAAACAAATTATACGCATATCGCTGCAAAAATCAGACGAATAGGATTTTTCCAAGATGAGCGCGTGCACTGTTTCAGGCTACGGTCGATGGTGGGCATTATTTGTATCAACACACGTACGCTCTGTCTGTCATGCAAAATGTACGTGCGATGCATATGGAGTGCCGGGAGTTTTGGCCGGGCTGTCCGAGTCGGTCCGGGCATCGCTGAAAAAACGGTCCGAAGCATGGCACAATACAGAAAACATTGGACCGGCTGGCAAGGTCCGAATGGTGTACCTAGAAACCAGGCATAACGGGCCGCACGGCCCGGCCCAGTCTGAAATAAACCATGAGTCAGTAGTTTGCTTTTTTAAGGTCTTCTATTGTTTGGATAAACTTTTGTTCAACATGAAAGTTACAGATGATTTCGAGATGCATCTTTTTCATGTAGATAACTTTTTCATTTGAGCAACATATGAATTTATAAAAATTATTTTCTCCGTTGCCTGCTTTAGTGCCAACTGCACTATCCTCAGTAATTTGCAATTTTCGAGATCTTCTGTTGCTCGGATGAATTTCGGTTGAACACAAAAGTTATAGATAATTATGGGACGCGTCTTTTTTATATAGATAAACTTTCTATTTAAGTAACGTATAAATTTCTAAAAAATTATTTGCTTGCTGTTTTGTCATCCGTGCCATGCTCGGGCCGGCCCGGGCCGCCGTGCTTTTAGCCATGCCAGGCCTAAAATTTAGCACTCCGTGCTGGCCGACCCGGTCCGAAGTACTGACTGGACCGTGCCGGCCCTTTTGCACGGTCCCAATGCACGACTGATCCGTACCGGACCGGTATGGCACGGGCTAATTCCCACCATTAGGCATATGCGTGCATGCAATGCGAGATAAAAGCGTGGCAAAAAATGCACGCAGTCCGAGCATGCATGTGCGTTTGCATCAGTTTCTTCACGAGCTCGGAGCCTTCGCAAATGCATTGCACAAGGGGAGGCTCTCGGATGAGGCTGACTCACGATGGGCGGCGAGATAGTTGGATCGGGGCAGCAGGTGCGATTGAACGGCGAAAGAGGATGCAACAGCGTGGACGCAGCGGAAGAGGAGTACACGTGTCGTCCGGACGTTACAATGCTAGCGTATTATATAAGGGATAGATAGATACACATGCGTGCGTTCATGAAAGGGACAAATCTAAATTTTTTACCAACATGTTATAGTAACATATATATTCTCTCGCCTGGTCAAGCGCACTAACAAATGTTATCTCATGGGGTCTTGATCAAACTATATTTTGCTGTTTCTTTTTTTACCACCCCACTAATTAGATCCACGCACCACGTCAAAAGGTTGGAATTGAATGGATCAAGGTGTGATCTGGTTCAGATCGATCCAAGAATAGCTCCAAAGTTGGACTCGATCGAAAAAGTTAGTACTACGTACCTCTGTCTCCTACGAGAGACTTTTTTGAGGGGAAGTGGCACGGCTTGCTGCAGATGGTATATAATTGCAGTAAATTGTTTCTAACCATGCACATTAATCTTTAACTTATTTTTTATATTATTTGTATATATGAGTTCTATGGAATAATGGAAATGACTCGTCCACTCCACGATGAAGATCTATCCTCGTTTCTTTTCCTTTTTCTAGGTACAGATCTTTCCATACAAAAATAATCATGCCTTCTTTTCTTATTAATTATCTCCCCCTCGTGAGTAATTCGTCTTACATGGCAGTTTAAGAAACATAGTTGTAATGCATATTGCAGGTGCTGTTAGCTAGATATTCATATATGTTTCTAAATGATTACTTTTATAATTTATTTATACTAGCTGACTGATCATATGCTTGCTACGAGAAAATTTGAATTCTATTGTCAAGACTACAATAAAGCATGCCATATGTCTTGGGCTTTCGCCTAGAGCGACGCATTACGCGACCACGTGAGTGTCTTTAATTCCCAAATGTCATGATGAGATAGATTGGCTAACCAAATGTTATGGTGGATCGATGAGATAGATTTGCTAAACGAATGGCATGGTAGATAATTTTAGTGAAGTGAAAGGAATGAATTTCATGATGAGTAATTTTGTGATTTTATTACGATAGATGACATGATGGGTAGGTAATTTCATTGAAATATGATGTCAACCACCAACGATTACCACTATGTATAGACTTTTTAATAGTAGAGAAAAGCTAACAAAATTATAATATCATGCAAGTTTTTTTCTGAAATGAATGTACATATGTATGTGGTTTCCACAAATTCAATTTAAATATTTTAACAGATATGGTATAGATAGACAAAATTTTAAAAGTTTGATCGCGTGTACCTAAAACGACAGTTTTGTTTTTACCAAAGGGAGTAGTCATTTTGATCACATGCATAACTACTTTAAATTCCTTTGCATGGTTAGTCTCCCCTGCACGCACAGACGCACTTAACTTTCCTAGCAAAAGGCTGATTAATTAAGTAGTGCAGTGCTTGTGTAAGCTGATCGCAAAAGGCTCATTAGTATATTTCTCTCTAATCCGCGATCAAGCGTGCAATGCATTCGTCGTTTTCTTGACTTCCAATTAAGTTATAATACATGTGTCCTTTTGCGAATGTTGAAATTAGTGGCTAATTGACTCATGAATGGCGACATACAAGCGTGCGCCCACGGGAGGGGGGGGGGGGGGATATATAATCCCTTTAGGGCTCGTTTGGAAGACCCTTTCCCCGCCGGGATCCCGGCATGATCCCGGGGATGGAAGCCCGCGTGGAAAATTTCCGCGGGGACAATCGCATGTGCATTTGGCAGCCCATTCACCAGGGGAATTTCGGCCCGTCCCCCGTCTAAACCCCAGGGAAATCGCACTCTGCCCTGGACTTGTGGAAATCTTCCCCGTCGCCTCCGCCTCGCCCCGCGCCTCCGCCTCGTCCAGCACCTCCACCTCCCAGTCGCCTCTGCCTCTCCCTATGCCTCCACCTCGCCTCCGCCTCTCCCTGTGCCTCCACCTCGCCCTACACCTCCAGAGCCGCCTCCCATCCCCCCGTCTCCAAAACCCTAGGCGCAGCCCTCCTGCCTTCTCCACCTCGGCCTCCCCTCCCAACCCTAGGCACAGCCTCGCGTCCCCGCCGCCTCCGCCCCCTCCGCCTCCGTGGCGTCGCCGCCTCCGCCCCCTCCACCTCTGTGCCGCCGTCGCCTCCGCCTCCGCCCCCTCCGCCTCCGTGTCGTCGCTGCCTCCACCGCCCTGCCGTCGCCGCCTCTGGCAGAAGCAAGACAAGCTCCTCTCTCGCAATTTTGTTGGATTTTTGGTTGGGAAAAAAATACAGATTTGCATTCAATGAATCGCAAGATCATTTTGAATGATTTAAATCTTCATCGTTTTGAATGGTTTGAATCTGCAAAATTGTTTTGAATGGTTTGAATCTGCATTGTTTTGCATGATTGATTAGCAAATTATTGTTAATTTGTGAATGATTGGCAAATGTTTAGCAAATATATGGAGATGATGTAATACTACTGCTAAATTATGCTAGAAACCTACTCATGCTGTTGAATGTGCATCGCTGCATTTTAGCAAGAATATAATTTAGCTTGTGATAACATTGCTAAACTGTGAGTTACATTAGACGCCCTCTGCTTTACATTGGGAAATTGGATTTTTGCCTATCTAATGGCTGTTAGGAAACTTTATTCCTTATGTTACCATGCTGATTATTTGCTACTGAAATATTTGCTCCGACGCATTTCTGCTGGAATGGATTTATATATGCATTATGACTCAATCATTCACACCTTACAATATTTTGTTTAGAACTCTGCAAAATAACATTTGATAGGCTTACAATATCTGAAGAAATTCTCATGCTTGTTGTCATTTTATTTTGTTTACAACTCTATCCCACATTCAGATTCCTGTGTAACTAATTGAGTTTTATATCACATTCAGAACAAATCCCACAAATTGCTTTTTCTCTGGATATCATTGTAGCTGAGTGAGCTATTTATAGTTTTCTATCACTTATGCCTGAAATTAACGTTATGGACGCACTGAATTCATTTTATCTGAGCAAAAGAGCAATGGCTTGTTAACTCTTATTCATTCTATCACTTATGCATGAAATTAACTCTTGTATGAACTCTTGTTTTTCTTGTGTAATTGTTCCACACATATGTGTGCTTGTTAGTGATATATCATGTATGAACTCTTATTTATCTCCAATGCCGGCACCGTGTCTCCAATGCCGGCCTTAGATTTCAGATGGTATTTAAGTTTTAACAACACTCCTTTTGAAAAAGATGACATTTAACACATTATTAATTTTGTATTCTATTACTATCAAGCAGATGGAGCCTCTAATTGCATTAAAATTGCCTAACAAATTGGGTAAAGCTCACAATTTTTTATTTTTCCTATGATAACTAGATTAATTCCATTCTTAATTTTCAATAGCCAGTACTTTACTATTTTTATATCAGCTACTCAATGCTTGGGTTTGCTTTGTTTGATGCAGAAAGAAATTGCTACGAAGAAAAATATCTATATTTATTTGTGTGGATGTTGATTTTGGGGGCTTCCAGAATGCTATGTGAATATGTATCATACGTTTACATGTTCTTTCTTTTTAAACAGGTGTTTACATGTTGTAATTCCCTTTTGTGAAAGGTGTGTTGGTACAATCATTGAGGCTAATGTTGTTATGCACCATGATGCATGTAAATTTGAATTCTAATTACGTATATTTTATTTTCTGTTGAAGTTTGTATATGTATCATAGTACATCAAATTATTGTTATTTGCAATAGTTGTGTTACTGGTATAGAGAATTTTTTTTTTTTTGCATTTTATGAAATTCATGAGTATCTTATTTTATGCTTTCCCTAAAATTTTGAATTTTATGAAATTTGGTCTTAATTTTATTTTTTCTTAGTTATATGTTTTAATTTTAAAGTTTTAAATTTTTTATGTCCTCCTCTAATTTTTTTATTTGTCTAAATTCCCCTTGAATTATATGGTTTTTGTTTTAAATCCTCTGTATTTTCTTTGTTTTTAATGCCTAGAGTTGATACGAGGATCCACAAATAATGATTTTAGCAAATATTTTTCAATTATTTTAAGCATAAAAATTCTCTTCACTTTTTCTTCAAACAGGGATTTTAGTCTTTGTAATATTGAGTAGGTTGGATCGGGAGTGTGCGTGCTGCTCTTGTGTTAGTTGGATGCATGTGGCGTAAGAAATGGATTCGCTCGTCCACGGTGGAAGCCTGGGAGGGTGGAAGTTCCCTGGGTTTGGAAAGTCCCATTCAAATCCCCTCGCGGGATTTTCAGCCCTGTGATTCTTTCCCTGCGTAGCCAAACAAGCCCTTAGGGTGTGTTTGGTTGGTTGTACGAAGCTTTATAAAACAAAACAAAACAGGATAGGATGAAACTGGATGGAACAAAAGTTGTACAGGATCGTTTGACCGAATATTCCCTAAATCTAAACCATTTTGTATCATCCCATACAACCTCATCCTACCAACCAAACACATAGATGAGAAACCGTATTATCCTATCCCACCAACCAAACTTCTAAACCGTACACACCCTTATATTACTTTCTTTAATTGGTTTCGTTTTCAACGGCGGCGCCGTATGTCTTCAAAATATAGCTTTGGTCATTGTTTTCCATTAAAAATGTATGTAGCGAAATCAAGAATATACAATTTTATTAAAGTATTTTTTAAGATCACTCTACATATAGTCAAAGTTCTAAAAATTTGATCTCAACTTTATCCAAAACGACAGAAATTATGAAACCGGGTAAATAAGATATAGGTGCTGCTAGCTTAAGGCGTCATGCACGTCATTAATACAGATACTTGATTACTTTTTTATGCAAACATACTTGATTACTTGTTCAACTATTATATATTAGCAAATATCATACAGATAATGCTACCGACCTACCGTACGTATATAGACTCAAGAAGCAGTAACTAATATTGTTTTAATCATTTTATTACCAATCTAAATATCTATTTATTTCGTGATCAAATAAAGTTTTGAAAATTTCACTATAAAAATTTGAGAGAAATTTTACGGTACACATTAGTGAATATGAATTGTTCACCTCTTTTGATGTGCTCTCTCCATCTAAAAATATAAGAGACGTTTCACTTGGCGCGGTCATTAAAACTATATTTTAATACTTAATTTCTCTTATCTTGTGTCGTTCTTAACAATAAAATTCTAACCATCATGTTTTAGCAGGGGACACCCAACCCATACGAACTTAGGACAGTCGAACCAGAGCAGATACAGTATGCCCGGGGGGCAGCGGCCCAAAGGAGACCTCGCCACCCAAAGGTGAGGCAACGATAGATTAGAGGGATAGCGACCCCTCCTAAAGGAGGGGTCATCTTGACCCGGGGAACGGCGGCCCGAAGGAAGTTTGGCATCCCGAAGATGGGGCAACGATGGATTAAGGAAACGATGGCCCATGGGGTGCGAAGGAGCGGAGTTTTCTTGATCGACGAGAAGCTCGGAGACAACAAGTACAGAGAGCCCCTCATGTGCCAGGGATCGTACCGCGCGGCAAGCAGATACCCGTACGGAGCGCAACGTCCTAGTCCCCTTGTAGTCCCCCTTGCAATCTCGCTTTTGCCAAGGCGGCGAGGGCATTTATGTAATAGCGCATTTGCGTAAGAACCCTAGGCATTAGGGTGCCTCCCCCTAAAACCCTCTTATAAATAAGGAGGCACAAGAATAATAAAGGGACGAAGAAACAAATTATGGAGGACCACTTGATCTGAGTTCCGCTCTCCCAAGCTGCTCCGCGAGCTTTGCCTCCCCGGCCGAGGCAGCTAGCTCTTTAGAAATTGGTTGTCTGGCTCGGGCCAATGACACATCAGAAAAAACTTTTAAATACAAATCCGATGATCTTTTGTGCAAAAAAACTATATATCGTTGAATAAATTGTTGATAAAAAATTAGTGAATATTGAATCTTAAAATGCATGCGCCAGCACCACTGACCGTTTGTCCAATTTTTCTTTCATCAAGTAAGTGTTTTGTGCTTGAAGGTCTCTCTTACATGTTGTTAAGTTCCTAGGCCATCTAGCTAGAGTGGCTTGCACCAGGTCAGGCTGGGCCTGTCCATGTACAGTGTGGCCCGGGAGGACTTACTCGATGGAGAGATTATTTTTAAAAATAGATTATTATAAAAGAATTTATTTTATAAAAATCAAAGATAATATAATTGATAGTATTGATAATGACATGCTATATTTTATGAATGTTATAAATCATAACTTTATTAATGAATATAGTATGACATGTATATCGTAAATGTTATACACTACAAGAATCGCTCGGAATCTCGAGTGCCACTAAAGATCTCGACGTCCATAACTACACAATCGAGAGAGGCCACTTATTCTCAACGGCCAGGATCAAGCCGCCGAGACAGCTTGCTAGTCTCGACGCCTTGAGCCTGTCCGTCGAGACTGGTTCGCTCTAGGCCACCTCCGTCACATTTTCGGCTTTTCACTTGCGCGGGAAACCATCTATCTCAACGGTCATATCTAAGCCGTAAAGAGAGAGGGATCGACCCATTTTTTAAATCTTTAAAATTATTTTATAATTTACGGACATGTTTATTTTCTTTGTATATCTTTTAAAAATGTTTATAATTTGTAAGAATAGGTGGAACATTCTCATTTTTCAATAAAAATCTAAATAAACTTAAAAAATAAAATCATGCTATTTTTTATTTACATAATATGTCGTGTAATACACACACACACATATTATAGATTGCGTAGAAAATACTGTAAAATGTTATAATTTGTAACATTAGAGTGCAATGATCTTTATACATCGGTATTCGGATAGAATGGTGAATACTTAAAAAATAATGTGCACATCTCAAGCGTATTTCATACAACTTACTAGAATGTTGGCTAAAGCTCTGACCGATATGCCCTCCTACACATGGACCTGTAATTCCGGATATATATATAATTTCACCCAACAGATGTGGGGACCTGGGCCCGAGATCAGTATTGCTCTCGAAGAAAGCCGGATCGCTGTGGGCCATGAGATGGGCCAGATGACTAATTCCATCAATGACCCCCTTATCAAAAAATTGCGTTAGTTCGGTTAATCTTCTTATACCTAGGGTAAACAACCTAGTATAGAAAATATCTATATAACCACGATTATATGACCAACTGTATATCTTTTTTTTTACTTGATCCAAAAAAAACTTTTTCGGACTCTTTTTTACAAGAGAATTTATTAAATCTAAATTCTGAAAAAAGGAATAAGCGGATCCATAGAAGATATATGCTATGAATAGACCAAACATAGCGAGACTTACAGAAGAAATTGCATTAATGAAAAATTCATATGAATTTATGGAAGAATTAGAACGGCTTTAACACCTAGATTATCACTACCATTTATTCACTAGGGATTAGAAACCGAGTGTAAAACCCTTGCGAACCGGCATTGAAGGGGTGTCTCGCAGTAGTGTGATCACATGTGTGTAGGCGGACCAGCATTGGTCGGTGGGGCTCTAGCCCACCCACTGCTGTCTATGACAAGACAAATTTCACCTTAGACCCACCGATAATTTTTAGTGTAAACAAAAAGGGAAGAAGGGGCTAAATTTCAAAATTGTGTATTAAACTAAATTTCAGCCCCTCCTATCATTTTTTGTTGCGTCCGCCCCTAACAGTGTAGCTTTAAAGAAAACAACACATATATACACGAAACACACGGTAAATTAGTTTAAATGTATATATGATCCCTTCATGCAAAAAAAGAAGAGGACGAATTTTCCAATCGGCGCTGATATTCAAAAGTCGAGTCATGAGATGTTAACAGCCAATTAACAATCCATCTCCACATAATCCCATAAACTTTAGAAGTCATGCGTGGGTAATGACAGTTCGCTGATACATTTATAGCTGCCACAATATTAGCCTGTGAAGATGACAAATTTTCTCCCTTGCAAATCACTAAGCTACAGACAACTAATTATACCGGCCAGTCTCTGCAACTCCGCACCTTAGAAGAAAATTCAGCAACTTCACAGCCTAGCTTCTCCGCGGCAACTATTCCACGGTCTTAATTATTCCCTATATATGCACGCACGCACAAGTAATTACACGTACGTGCATGCATGCCCTTAATTTAGTTCTATTCGAACGTACGTACGTACGTAGCTCGATCAGGACCGGCCTCTCTCTAATATACGCGTGTGACTGTGAGCATACATACTGATGCCAAGTGTAGGTAATCAAGCTAGCAGATGATGATCAATGATCTAAATCTCTATACGCATAATCGATCAGTTTGTCATGCTCATGCATGGAGTGCATGCGGCGGCGCCGCCATGGCGTTGGCCGCCGTCGAAGCAGAGGATGCGCTCGTTGGGCGGCGGCGGCGGCGGCGGGGAGGAGGAGGAGGAGGGAACGGGGAAGTGGCCGGCGCCGAAGGAGCGGGCGTGGTCGTTGAGGGAGCGCTTGTGCTTGAAGTGGGAGCCGCAGGCGCAGGGCCACCGCCGGCCGCAGTTCTTCTCGTGTGTGCGCCAGTCGCCCTTGACGGCGAAGGGCTTGGCGCAGCGGCGGCAGGCGAAGGGCTTGGCGCCGTGCTTGCGCCGGTAGTGCGTCTGCAGCGTGCGGAAGTCCTTGAGCGGCCGCGCCCGCGGGTGGGATACGCTGTTCCGGCACCCCTCCGCGCAGCAGTAGCACGGCAGCTTCAGCAGCGCCACCGTCGCCGCCTGCGTCCCCTTCAGCGACTCCGGCCCCTTCCGGTACTCCCGCCCGTGCCCCCACATGTGCATCTGCACCACCACACATCCATCGATATAGATTAATGATCCAGACAAACTAATGTAGCAATCCATGCTGCAAATTAAATAACTAGCTAGACTTGAAGTAATTAAACAAGGTGCAGATTAATGCCTTGGCTTCTTTATTTTGTCATTGCTCTTGCAGAGAAATTTAACGATGTTTGAATTGGACTAGTTACACAGTTGCACATGAAATACTTGCAAGCTAGGCCGCTCGTCAAGCATGCTTGAACTCGAATGAGAGATGAATCCACCGGTTGCGAACTTGTGGTACAAGAATCATCCAGCATGCAAAACGAGTAGTAGGACTGTGGACTGTGGGAGTCCATGTATATATATCGTGCATGATGCATTAATGCAAATTGGGAAAATATTACTCCAATAAGAAAATCATTGTACAAAACGTCAAACCGGTGCTCATGTAAATTATATCCAGTTTGTGACGCGTCATAATGCTTGATAATTAACCGAACAATATGTGTGTAGTTAAATCAAGTCAAGCAGCACGGGCACTCTTGAAAGCACCCCCAACAATTAAAAAGCAAATACGATCTCTAACACAGCCGGATTTAACTCGAAGAAAGAAGATCCAAAGACCAAAGATTCAAGCGCAGCAAACCAAACATGGTGTGGGATGAGGTTATCGATCGATCATTCACCTGCATGTTGTTGTATCGATTGAAGGTCTTGTTGCAGACATGGCAGGCGAACTGCACCGGGCCGATGAGTATCTGCGCCGGCGTCGGGATCCAATACCGCCGGCCGCGGCAGCCGGCGGCGCCGCCCACCCCGCTGCCCTCCACCGACGACTCCATCTCCACCATCTCACTCTGCCCTTGCTCCCCTGCTTCCACTTTGCAGCTCCCATGGCTTGTCTTCTCCTCCTCCTCCTCCTCATCCTCCTCCTCCTCGTCAGCGTCCATGGAGGGCTCATCGGAGCTGCAGCCGCCGCTCGCCGTCAAGCCGATGTTCAAGTCAACACTGGCCTCCTCTGTAACACTGCTCGCCTCTTCTTTGACAGGGTAATTCTGCCCTGCGCCATCAGCAGCCGCCATCGTCTCCCCAGCTCCGAGCCTGCCAAGAAGCGGCAAGCACAGCAACATGGTGTCCCTCTCTTGGCCTCCTTCGCCGAGCTCTACCGCTCGGCGATCCCTCGACGGCGCCGACAAGGATGACGGCGACGGGGACGGCGGCTTCAGCCACTCGTAGAACGGACGAACGCCGCTGAAACCCGCTCCCTCCATCGTGCAAGCCCTCAACACCATAGATCGACCAAGTCGATCACTCGATTTGTATATATGGAATGGATGCAGGGATGAGAGGGGTCGTCTTCGTCTCCGTCAAAGTGTCAAGGCGTGCATGTCACGGCCGGGAAGAAGAGTGAAGCGATCGAGAGAGAGGGAGGGGTTTGTGCGGCGTTGGCGTCGCTCTCCTTTATATGCGACGCGCGCGCGGCCGTTTGGAGCTTGGAAGGCTGTGGCTCGGGAACGCACGGTCGTCGCACGCGGCAAGCAAGCGAGGTCGCGTGTGAATGGGGGGAGCTGCATAATCTGGGCATCTCCCAGTGATGCCCGGAGCATGATAGGTAGGTTTGGAATGTGGTGCCCGTCTAGTGTGTATCGCGCCGCCGTCTCTCCGGGATGGCCCGCGCGTCCAGATATGTACTCCCTCCATTCTAAATTGTAGTTTGACTTTTAGATATTCTATTTCACCATTCATCTTATTAAAAATATATATATATATATTATTTATTTTGTTGTGATTTGTTTTATCATTAAACATACTTTAAGCATGATTTATGTTTTTGCATGTTTGCACTAATTTTTTGAATAAGACGAATGGTGTTGTAACATAGGGTAGGGATACCCTATCTTTTGGGCTGTCCGGAGCAATGGGCATCTAGGGTTCGAGGGCAAAGAGGTGATTTCTCATTTATCCTCACCCTATATAAACAAGCCACCATGACCTATGGAGGAGGATCCATTCACAACAAACAAATCCTGGCTAGTTACCTTGCCTCCACTTCGCTCCCTGAGCTACTCCGCGAACCTCGCCTCCGTGGGGCAGACCCTTAGAAATCTGTTGTCTGGCTCGGGCCAACGACACTGACGCCGTTCGTGGAGAGAGAGCGAATTAGCCACTGTTCGTCCCAAATCAACCATGGTTCATCCGTATTCTTTCAAAAAAACCCCCAAATCCGGATCTCCCACGCAAGAAATCTCATCGGATCCGAGTCCTAGTTCGGATTCCCCCAAAAATCGGCAACGAAAATCCCAAATTGGGGCTCTCGTGCACCCAAATCGGCCAAATCAGCGGTGGCGGCGACCACTGCGCGGCAACGCAAACTACCCGGAGGAAGCGTCGCGCCGCCGCGACCTTGACTGCGTGCCGACACCTTCCTCACCTCCCACCGCCACTCTGGCGTCGTTGCACTCTGGCAGTCGAGGTTCGGTGCCGCGTCTGTCCTCGCCTAGCCTCCGGTCTCCCTCCGCAAGGATCAGATCGGCCCCAAAATCAAGCTCAAGAGCCAAACCTCCCCTCAGATCGAAAGCCTTTGTGGCTAAACCCCCCCCCCCCCCCCCCCACCCCACCCAAATCCATCGGATCAAACTCCTCCTCTCAAAATCACTGGCTCCATCCCCAAATCGGGCCTCCCCATTGCCGATCCGAGGGCCTCCCCCAAGCCAGCGAGCCTCCAAGCGCCGCCGCCCCGAGGACCTTCTCCAAATCGAGAGCTTCCCAGAAAAATTGCCACTGGTTCGTCCAAGTTCTTCTCCAAGACCAGGGGCTGCTTGCCGGCGACCGGCTTCCCCGAAGACCCATCGCCTCCTCGAAGGTGCCGGTGGCCTTCTCGAAGATCCCTGGCATCCTCTCGACGACCACCCCGAAGATAACAGATATCTAAGGGGCTGCCCCACTGAGGCGAGGCTAGCGGAGCAACTCAGCGAGCGGAGCGAAGGCAAGGTAGCTAGCCAGAACTTGTTGATGATTGATAAGTGACCCACCTCGAGGTGGGCCTGGGCTGATCCCGTATCAGCCCACCACGCCTGCGAGAAGTCCAAAGAGCCACCCTTGGCCATGCGCCTAGCCCGTCAAGGTCCGCCCCGAGCTTGACCAGGTCAACCATGTTGTCCTAGGTCTCTGCCAGGGGCGTGGCGCTCTCCGGCCTCCCTTAGCCCGGAGGAAGGCTCTGCGAATAGCCCGCCTGTTCGTAGACATGCCTTTACAACTATCGTGCCCACCGTTCTTTCTCCGGCCTTGACCGGAACGAACTGTGTCTCCCCGGAAATCCGCGACAGGAAGAACGGCACGCGGCGACCAGTTTGTCGTTTGCTCGCGGGCGGCAAATAACGGTTATTCTGTTCTGACGCCTCTAACAGGCGGCGCGAGGTCGCTTTCGGTCGATCAATGCTATATTGGGGATAAAGGGAAAGTGCTTTATCCCTAAAGAGGTTCTCTCCTCCGTATCGGCATGTTAAGACAAACACGTGTCCAGTACTAACCTGACCAGCTTCTCCCTGCAGGCCCGAAACCAGACAGAGCCCCGGAATGAGACAAGAACATCGCCACTAAAGCAAAGACCGGCACGGGGCCCGCCGCATCAGCCCCGGGCGACCCGCCACGCCTATAAAAGGAGGGGCCCCAGATCTGTTCGGGCCAGGCAAGCAACCCGAGATCCAACGCACAACTCCAAACACCCAAGCGACACCTGCATCCGAAGCTTCCTTAGCAAATAGCCTTAGTCCTTAGTCACCACCATTGTAAGCTCGGGATCGGTGCCTCCGAGCCCGGTCTCGGCACCTCTGTACTGTTTTCCACCATATAATCAACGAGACTGGAGTAGAGCTATTACCCGGCAGTGGGGGCTCGAACCAGGGTAAATCACTTGTGTCTTCACGGTTTGTATCGTTTTCCTTCTTCTACCCTCTGTACGAAGGATCTGTACCCAGATCACCAAGTCGCACCAGGCCCTTGTCCGGGAAGACAGTATGTCTTAGCCCTGTAGAGGCTTGGCCGCCGCCAGCCGAGAAGGGTGGTCGTTGGGCCTCACACCAACTATAAATTGCTCTGCGGTCCGTGGTCTCGCTGCTCTTGAGGCCGGTTCCCGAGCAAGCAGAACTTGTTTGTTATGAATGGATCCCCCTGCATGGGTCATGGTGGCTTGTTTATATAGGGTGAGGGCAAATGAGAAATCCCCTCTTTGCCCTCGAACCTTAGATGCCCGATGGGCATTCTCGTACATTTGTAACTTACATGATTGGGCCATGGGTCTTGCCATACATGTGGCCTACTCGATCCTAACCCATTGCTCCGGGCAGCCCAAAAGATGGGGTATCCCTACCCTATGTTACAACAAATGGTCAAAAGGCGTGTCCAAAAGTCAACAGTGAACTACAATTTGGAATAGAGGGAGTAGCTAGGTAGGCACTACGGATCACAAAACCGCTCGGTCAACCATTGGTTACTTGGAATTTGCTACAAATCAGATGTCTGATTTAATCGGACGGTTCGATCTGGCCCACTACTGCATACACACTTTTTAGTACTATCCACCATCACTGGTAAAGATGATTTGTTTCAATAGATCAGAGTGCATGTTTCAGCAATACATTTCGCTCGTTCCATTAGTTTAATATTTATGTTCATAGTTCAAAATGCATGTTTTAGCTCGACACCTCACTTGTTTCAGTAGTTCAATGTGCATGTTCCATTTTTGTGCCATCACTAACGCACACACGTTTCGGCCTAGCACCACCGTTGGTGAAGGTAATTTGTTTTAGTAGTTTGAAGTGCATGTTTCAGTGATACATTTCACTTGTTTCATTAGTTCACTGTGCATGTTCCATTTCTTATATCACACTTGTTTTATTCCTACAGGCCAATCTATTTGATTTGTTTCAATAATTCAAAGTGCATGTTATTGCCAACATCTCAGTTTTTCATGTGGTTCAATGTGTATATTCCTTTTTTATAACACACTTGTTTTAGTTATGTGGTTCAATTCATTTGATTATAGCATTACATTTCACTTGTTGTATTAGTTCAATACAACCAGTATCTGACTATAAATGGTAATTGACGGTTTTATCGGCCACCCTAATAAATTCATATCGACGATGTAGATTGGTTCTAAATAATTTTTTTTTCTCAAATGTGAATGTATGGGAACGATTCAGTGAAAGGTGATTGCTTTTAAGTTTATGGCACCCACATACTCAACTAATAATCATAGAAAACAACGAAAAAACACATGTCAAAAAATTATATAAGTTAAACAAAATATCTGAGCATAGTTAATCAAAAAACTTACAAATCAAATTTATATCTAAAAAAATAATTAATACAAAATAAAAATAAATGTAAACATATGTTATAAGTTTTAAATACAAAATAACAAACTACAAAACCATTAAAATGAAAAAAAATAATATGGACTAACTAAAAAATAGTCACCTGTATTAAACTAAAAAAAAAAGCAAGTAACTGCTATTTTAAAAAACCGATAAATATATTTGGTTGTTTCTTGTTGAGATTCAATTTTTTGGATGACTTGACAAAAGGATTTGCCCATTGTTGGTTGTAAATACCGATAGGCCACGTCGATATTATCGGTCGATCCTTTCGATAAAATCTTAAAATCTAATCAAATCCCTAAGTTACCGAGCGGTTTCTTGAGGAATTGTCCGTTTTATCGGTTTCCGAGTGGTTTTTAGCGAAAACGGCAATTAATGTGAAAACCCAATGTTTTTATGGGCCCTCCGGCTGGTTGGTAGGCGCCTTGCCACAAGGGGAGATGTACTAGGTTCTCCCTGGGAACGTAGTGGCAGTCAATTCCAGTGCTCCACAGGGAACGGAACAACGTGTGACATGCACCTACCAAGTGTTCGGCTCGGAATAGAAAGATCTCACTCTTTATTAGGTACTGTCTCCGTTATAAAATAGTAGTCGTTTTAAACGATGATATGGTCTTCAAAATAGAACTTTTACCATAAAAAAATTTTATTTATAATGCATTAAAACTTGTAGTATTACGAAAATTCTTTTCAAAACAAATCTATCTATATGATTTTTATGTTCTCAATCTAAATAGTTTAAAAGTTTTCTATGGGTAGAGTTTTGAAACTTTGACTTAAGACAAGTCTAAAACGAATACTATTTCATAACGGAGGGAGTATTGTACATAGAATAATCCTTTTTTATTTGTACTATCATGAGTTGCAAGAGCTATAGTTTATACTAGATGAGAGTTTAATCCTTTTATCACAAGGTACGCATAGATATGTCCTAATCATTCAACTCATACGCTACTGAAAAATCTATTTCTTCGATGGCAAAAGCCACGCGCCAATCCATCTCCACTTACACTATATAAAAAGTATTTGTTTCAACAATATAATTGTTGACACATGCCCTAAAACCGACAGTAGCAAAAGTGTGGATAGCCGGTTGGCGATAATAAATCATCCACAAAATACCGTTAACAAAGAGATTGCTACAATCGATGGTGCTATAGCTAGCATATAGACAACATCTTCAATAGACTAGCTATAATATTGTTTATAAGATTAAATATGGTCCCATATGTAATAGATGATAAGTGTCTTGTAATCAGCTATAGTCTGGCTATAAGATAGTAGCTAGCACACTCTTTTTCTCTCCTCCATATAAGTAAAAAACTGAGTTGAAAGTCTTAACACTAGGTAACATGGCACCATTGGAGATGCTCTTAGCGTGTCTGGATCCTAGGTTGCCTAGCTACGACACATGCATGTCTAACACGGAGGAGCAAGCCAAGATTTCTTGAGTCATCTTATGTTAGAATAAATATAAGTATAGATTAGAGTGGTAGGATATTGTGATGCGGACCCTAAGCTCCTGACCATTAATTCCTATACTTGATAGCATGACTACATATACCAGAACCACTAATCTGCATCATCGTCGATCAACGTGAAATGATCGAAAAATCCATGTCTTTTGAACTTGAACCGTACATGTTAATTTTTTTTTTCTCCCATGGGAAGGTGTAAAACTAATATTCAAGTTATCGGCCGTCACTCGCGAACAGCCATCAGGTGCAACTTTAACCACTTTAGAACAAACCACTTGGGTGTAGATCAGCTACTAGACTTCGTCAAAAAGGAAATGCAGCCCATACGTCCTCCACGCCACAAAACAATCAGCTCAGTTTGACATATATGAGTACAGGAGAAAAGCGCATGTCGTGCTGGACCTGCTGGTTTCAGCGTGTAAATATATCAGGTTTAGCAACTGCTGCTATTTGGTACTGAACCTATCTAGAAGGAGTGCAGCTTTTGTGCAAGCAACGGAAATCCTTGCATCATCCCCTTGCCCCAAGGTTTTGTAAATATTCTGAAAAAAAAACTCCAAAAACTCTAAGCAATCAACTTTTTTTTTTCTCCCTTTTCCTGCTCTCCCTTCTGGTGGCAGGCTGCGGCCACTGCCACCCTAGACAATATGATAGGCCTTTCCCTTGGCCCCCTTCATGCGTTGTTGGTTCGCGGCGCACCGCGCTATTGTCGCATGCATGGAGCGCCATGGACCAGTAGTGATGAGGACGACAACACTAGGACACGAGACCGCATTAGGTCACTAGCTAGGTTAGAGCGGGTTACCATCACCGATTAGACGGCCATTGTGTGGCAGGGTTGGACCTAGAAAAATAGGTCATTGGTCGCTAAGGTCACAACTCATAGCACTAGGTAATACCTTGTAATAAGCGGATGTGTTGGCATATTAAGATATTATACTAAATCTACGTAGAACATCACTGGGTCACTTAAAAACCGAGAGCGCACATGCTAGATCCACCTTTGTGCATGAGATGGAAAGAAAGAAGAGAGGGATATGTGAAGGGAGGAAATCGATAGGAAGGCGAGAGAAACTTGAGGTTGGAGACAAGGTTGTATTAGTCCGTAGCCCGATTTAGTCGTCGGTAGAGTGGAAGTTAGGAACAAAGAGTGATGACCGAGTGTACGAATTTTAAAAAATAAAATATTTTCTACGAAATACAGGTAGAGGGTTGGAGCACAAATTTGTATCCACGGCTAACAATGTACAACGACCAAAACAACCCATGCAACCTCTTGTATAAGCGCGGACGGATTTTCCAACCTAGAAGACCAGGGCACTAGCTCTAAGTTGGTGAGCTAGGTACGTTTGGTTCGTGGCTGGGCTAGCTGCCTCGATCTGCTTTTGAAGTGGAGGTCGCAATACCGTGTGGAGCGAGCAGGATACGCCTGGACGAACGAGACCAACGGAAGCGGCCGGAGCCAGCGCGCCCGCCGGCGATGGAGCGAGCGAGCGCGCAAACGTCAAACACGGGTCCACGATCGATGGGCGCATCTGCGATGCACATGTGCGGGTGTGTTTTTGTGTGCGCGCGCCGGGGGTCATCGTTGCTGGGTTGGCGTTTTGATTCGGCTAGTAGGCCGGACTGGGGCTGCGCTAAGCTGGGCGCGCGCGTTACATCGATCGAACGTATCAAACACGACGAGACGGCGGACCGGCGGGTGGGCGGGCGTACCGACCCCGGGTAGCACAGCGCCGCGTTTTGGAGACTTCAGGGAGTTCCATGCGCATGGGCTGCTGTTCAATCGGGCCAGGAGATCTGGGTATTTCTCATATCTTGGATGTGTTTGGTTTGAGGGAATTAGAAAGTAAAAAAAATCAGAGATGGTGGAAATAAACTCCCATGCCTGCTGGAAGGAAATAGAGAGGATCAGATGTCTGATTAAAAAGTTAAAAATGGAACGTTGTTTCAATTAGTTCAAAAATGTTGCACCTCCCCCACTCGAAATGTTGCTTACTTTTGAACCAAAATGTTGCACCAAATCGAACGATGTTGTAGTAAGTAGAAAAAATGTTCAATGGACAGAACTAACAAGTTGCACCAAGCAAACCGAAATGTTTAGTGGGTGGAACTAAATGTTACAACATGCAAACCTAAATGTTTAAGTGGACAGAACCAATTGTTGCACTAGGCAATCCCAAATGTTTTGATGGGTAGAATTAATCAAATGTTGCAATAGGCAAACCAAAATGTTTTGGTGGGCAGAACTGCATGTTGCACCACCAGGTCCGAATTTTGTAATAGGTAAACCAAATATTTTCAGTAGACCAGAACCAAATGTTGCAATGTGCAAACCCAAAATGTTTTAGTGCGTAGAATCGAATGTCGCAATAGACAACCCCAAATATTTCAGTGGATAGAACCGAATATTGCAACAGGTAAACCCACATGTTTCATTAGGTCAGAACCAAATGTGGCAACATGCAAACCTAAAATGTTGCAGTATGTTAAAATCAAATATTGCATGAGAACAAACGAGACGTTTCAGTATTCACATGATGATGTTTTAGACTAAATTTGGTGATCATCTTCTTCAAATATGGTGAGATTAAGCTCATCGGCCACCACATTTGAGCTACTGTACAGGACGAGGTGGGAGGGTAGCTAGGATGAAGATGGGGAAGGAAAGAGATAGAGAAGGAAGGAGGAAGAGGGAGCAGAAGAGATGAGATAGGGAATAGAGAGGAAGAGAGATGAGAGATTGGAAGAGAAGGGTGGCACCGGCAGCGACGTTGATGACTGGCGAGACACCAGCATCATCGTGGCTCCCTGCTCTATTCTTCTATCGGGGAGCGACGAGATTTGGCGTTGTCAGGAGATGGATTTGGGAGACACGACAACCTGGTACATGTGAGCGTAGTAAAAAAGATAGAACAAACTGGAATGGAGAAGAAATTGAAGGCTCCATACTGTTTTTTATTCCAACATTGGAACCCATTGCAACAACTTTTTGCAAGTGTCGGTGTATTCTACATCGGTGTCCCCCCCCCCCCCCCGCGTCGCTGGAAGGTGGGACCAGTGCCCTGGAAAGGAGGGGCGCCATATAAATAATGTCGAAATTCAAAACGGTGCGACGACACATGGTGCCTAGAGTGCAAGCGGCGGCAGGCCCAAGCGTCGGCGACCAAGACGCTGTGGCTCTTGCCAAGCGAAGTGACGAAAGCAGCCCCAGGCGCCGGGCGACCAGGCAGCAAGGAGCGTGGAGACCCCACCGTCAGGGACATAGGGCGGAGGCACAAGAGGCGCACCTGCTAAGGATTTCTTCAGGATACGCCAAATCCGGAGCATTTAAGTGTGATGGAACTACTCTGGACGGAGTGGGCGAGGCTCTGACAATACGTGCTCCTCCGCCCCAACGAATGATGTCAGCTACGCTATGAACGTCCTCGTAGCCGTGCTTCGTATCAACTACAAGGCGACCGTAAAAGCACTAGGGGTAGGCTGGCTGCTTCGTCTGATCCGAGCCATCTCGCCGTGACAGGAGCGGTGACAAAGATACTGGTAGCGATGACCGGCGCCGATGGAATGATGGCTACAGCGGGGAGACCATTAACGTGTCTGTATAGCAAGCTGTAACCCGGGCCAGCCTAGGTATATAAGGGCTGGGGGTACGCCTGTAAAGGGGTTGGCTTTTTGGTGGGTTGGTTGAACCCTGCTTCTCCAGGGACAGTGTCGGATCCTGAGGAGCTAGCCAGTTCACGCATTGCAAAGAAGCTCGAGTAGGATTAGGACTATTACCCGATCAGGGAGCCTAAACCTGGGTAAACTCTGAGTGCATGTTCTTGTGTCAAAGGCCGTTCGCAAGAGGAGAGGGACGCTCCGATCGCGCACACCCCACAGCCGAACCACCGGATTAGGTCCCGGACAACCTATCAGCTGAAATACGCCGACAGCAAGGGAATTCAATTTTTTTTAGTCGAGAAGCATCCGGGCGTTCCGTTTTTCATCGGACATCCAGATAGAAGTATTCTCATAACTAAAATGAGGGGAGTTAAAATTCCTAGGGCATACCGGATAATGAACTTCGACGAATTTTTTTTCCTTTCGTCAACTTAACTTATGTCAAACGAGACGTTTGTGAAAATAACTTCTCCTTTTTTCTTAAAAATTCTTCCCCATGGTATTTCCATCTTTCCCTCCTCTTCTCTCTCCTCTCTACGATCCGGCCATCTCCCCGCCTTCCTGGAAAATCAACCATCAATCCCCACCTCATAACATTGTGACTCACAACTAGACATTGTCCTGCTCCTCAACATGACATGATTGTCGCGAGACGACCTGGCTAGGGAAGTGGTGCAATGGTCAGCACTAAATTTGGTTACACTGTCGTCTACTTGAAGGAGGGTTACTGCATTGGCGCCAATCACTAAAAGAAAAGAAGAAAAAGGGAACCAACTACGTATTTAGGTTCCGACAGTGGATGTACATGGTCAGTGGTAAGCCTGTGGCCGTAAACAAAATGATCCGATGTGCTTGTGTTATTGGGGATTTGTACGAGCCTTGCGTATGTAGGCGATTTGTACCAAACTGCATAACAAAATATTGTGTTGCCCGTGTCGTTTAGATATAGCACGACGATTAAACTCGTAGCGTCATCTAACTGTACAGCTGGAACCTCCACCAACAGTATAGCACTCTTTCATTTTATGTCTTGCCCAGTTTTGTTGTTCTGTGTCCGAAGACCCATTTTAAACGTTTTGCCACGTTGAGTTTTACGGTTTGAGTCTCATTCATACGCCTCTGTTTTTTTACCATTTCCTTCCCCCAATCCGTTTCTTTTTAAAGGAAGCTTTATCGTTGAACTAGGGTGGGCGCAACGCTCTCTCGTGTGGAACGGACCGAGCGGTGAACCATCGCGGTTGTAAGTTCAAGTCTCTCATAGGCTAATTGATTTTGGTAATTGATGGCAACTAGGCCGTACAGCCGGAACGCCAAGGATAAGGACCTTTGTTTTTATAGTTTCTCTGAATTCCTTGTGTGCGTCTTCGGCCCAACTCAGCAGATCGACTACATCCCTCTGGTTGCAGGGTCCCACTGAGCACAGGTCCAGAAACATCGGCCGTGGGTCCCATAGGGTTAGGTCGCCCGACTCGCCGAGGGGTCGCCCGTACTCGCCGAGGGGTCGCCGGTGCTTGGGGTTAGGTCGCCCGGCTCGCCGAGGGGTCGCCTGTACTCGCCGAGTGGTCGCCCGTGACGGGGAGAGGTCGCCCGAGCTTGTGGAGAGGTCGCCGAAATCAAGCGCACTGTCGGACGGCGTCCGACGCTCGTCGGACGGGGTCCGACAGCGTGGAATTGCCAGTGAGCTCGCTCGAAATTTGGCTAAGTCCCAAACGCACCGTCCCCGTCGGACGACGTCCGATCAGGACCGGACGGCGTCCGACTACGGCTAAACCCGCGACCGAACACCTGGCGGGCGCTCTGTTCGCGGGCACCAGCACCCTGTCGGACGTGTCCGATAAGCCACCGGACGGCGTTCGACGAAGCACAAAAATGGTCTTGATTCTCTGTCGGACGGCGTCCGATGGGAACCAGACGGCGTCCGATCGGGGGATCTGAATCTCGCGATTTAATCTGAGCCGTCCATTTCTAGGGTTTCGTCTTGGGCCTATAAATAGGGGCTAGGAGCACGGGAGAAAGTTGAGAGAGCCTCACCTAGCAGCCACCCCTTGCCCTTAGACACCAAGAGAGCTCCTCCCGTGGTTCCCACCTCCACCTAGGGTTCCATGTGCTTGAGAGAGAGAAGAAGAGAGGAAGAAGAAGAAGAAGGTGACCCTACCTCCTCTCATCAATCTCCAAGGTTTGCCCCAACTCCCATGGTGTTCTTGCCCTAGTTTCATGGTGGGAGAGAGAGGGAAGTGGTGAGAGACGATCTCCGATCTAGTGCTCTTGGGATTCCATCGCCAGAGAGATCGTCGTCACGCCACGAGCTTCATCAACCGTACGACTACATCGACCGTGCCGCAAACCCATCATTCGTTGGTGGTCACTTCCTTGTGTAGGGGTGCATCCTCTCCATCCGTTGGAGACCTCAAGTCCGTCGTGTGTCGGCGGCCATCTCCGTGTGTCGGAGGTGCCAAGGCGTCCGAGTGTCGGATCAAAATCCTCCATGTGTTGGGGGTACCTCATGTGTTGAGGTGAAACCCACCGTGTGTCGGTGGTCGGTGCCGTGTGTCGGCGCTGTGGGTGTGAGAACTCTCGCGTGTGAGGGAACTCGCCTCCGTGTGAAGGTTTGGAGCTCGCCTACCATGTGTTGGTGAAGAGCTACCACGAGTGGATTGAGGGCTAGGGACGAAAGAGTCCCCAACTTCTCTGTGAGAAGTTTCCTCCATGAGACGTGGGTGCTCATGTGTTGAGCACCGAACTTGATAAACAACTTCGGTTTCGTCTCCCGTCTCACCCATTTGCTTCCGACTTTGAATTAATCGCTTGCGTGTGAGTGCCATCGAGCCTCCTAGTAGTCGCTTGCATTATTGTGATCACTTCATAACTAGACTCTAGTTCAATCGATAGCTTGGGTTCTTAATTTGACTAAGTAAATCAAGCGAATCGAGAGAAGTAAAACTTGAAAAGAGCCGATTCACCCCCCCTCTCGGCCTAGAACCTGAGGCGCTTGAGGAGATCATGGGTCTGTTCGGGAAGCGCTTCGACCTCAAGAGACGGACCAAGAACTCACACTCTAGCTATCGATGCTATGAGTGTCATGAGAAGGGTCACATTGCCTCCATGTGCCCTCTCAAGGACAAGACCAAGCGCAAGGGGAAGAACAAGCAAGGTAGTGATGATGACAAGCTCAGGCACAAAGATGGGAAGTACAAGAACTGGAAGAAGACCGAGTTTAAGGCCACCTCCAAGAATGGAAAGAAGTTGGCGTTCGTTGGAACTTGTGTCTCCGATGACAGTTCCAGTGACTCAGCCGCTTCTGAGGAGGATGAGGAGCCAAGTGGTGAAGGACTTGCCACCATGGCAATTGCTGAGATGAATCCTCCACCTCCAGCTTACATCACAAAGTGCTTGGTGGCCTTCCCTGAATCACAAGAGCAAGTGTGGTATTCTGATGGAGAAGAGTTTACTTCCACTACTTCCTCTACACCGAGAGCTTCATCACCATCTACTTCAGCCTCCAAGTGCTTGATGGCTCGACCATCTGCTGAGGTATCTTCGATTCGACTCAAAACTCTTTACGAGTGGGATGAAGAGACTACTAGAGAGAATGTGGCTAAATTGCTTGATGTTCTCCGAAAGGAGCATTTGAGAGCCACTACTCTCCAGGAGTCTCTGATTACCCTCACTGCTAAGCATGATTCTCTTGAGACTGAATTCGATCTTTTGAATGGTGAGAAACTTAGCTTAGCTAGGAAGGTAGACTTGCTTGATGTGGAAAACAAAGGCATGAATGAATCTGTAGATGGCTTGCTTGCTACAATTCTTGAGCTTAGGGCAGAAAACAAATTGCTTACTGAACAGAATGTTTCCATTGATGCTTTGCCAATTGCTCATGCTACTGATGACTTGATTGCTTCACCTGTTTTGATTGTGCCTCCTTTGATTGCACCATTTACTGCTTCTGTCACACCTGCTATCACCATGACACCTGCTAGCACAGATGTTTCTTCTGAATGTGCATTGATTGGCTCTAGTGCTAGTACTGTTATTAATTTGGTTGATTCTTGCTCTAAGTGTGCCATGATTGCTTCTAGTTCCAATGGCTCCTCTAGTGTAGAGTGCATTCCTAATTCATACAAATTTGCACTAGCTACTAGGGAACTAGCCATTGAGCGTGATGAACTTGCCATTGAAAATGCTAGTCTTAAGGTTAAGCTTGAAAAATTTGACAAGGGTCTTGGCAAGTGTTATGAGGGGAGTCGGGTCCTTAACCAGATACTTGAGGAACAAAGGAATCCGGCCCTGAAGGGCGGCTTGGGATTCACCCCTGAGAAGTCTAAGGGGAAGAAAAAGAAAGGTCCTCAAGTGTCTAACAAAGGGCAAAACTTCCTTCATAACAAGCCTAAGAGAAACACCAACAATGTTAATAACTCTGGGTATAAAAACGTGAACACTAGGAACAATCACCCTAGTAAGCACAATGTGCACAACACATGGCAAGGACCTCCTAGGCACTATGATTTCACGACATGGCAACCTAGGAACCAATATGCTTGGCAATATGCTTCTAGGTACAACAATTAGAATGGTACTCCTCCCGTGCCATACAACAATTGGCAAGCTCCACCACCACCTAGCTTTTGGAACGGTCCTCCTAGGGAAAACTTTGTTAGGCAAGCTCCACCTAGGAATCAAGCTAGAAACACTCTCAAGCACACCAAACCCAAGCTTTCAAGAGCTCATGCTGAGTTGTATGATCACTACTTGCTTAGGATGAATGACCAGGGTAAGGTGTTTGCTAGATATGCTGGTTTGAGGGCTGAGAATGAGCATAAGGCACATGTTTGGGTGCCTAAATTTTTGATTGATCGATTTGCTCCTATTGCTTCTGGCTTGAAGGCTAACCCTCGGGGACCTCTTGTGTGGGTCCCTGAGTCATATAAGTGATCTCTTCTTAATGCAGGTGAACTACCGGAGTGGAGAGTGCCATTGGATCGTTGACAGTGGGTGTACCCAACACATGACCGGCAACCCCCGGTTGTTCACCTCAATGGGGGAGGATGGATCAAATCCCCCCAAGGTCACTTTTGGAGATGGAAGCAAGGGCAAGGTAATTGGAGCCGGAAAGGTAGACATCTCTTTGGACCTCTCAATTGACAATGTGCTACTGGTAAACACTCTGAATTACAATTTACTTTCCGTTGCTCAGATTTGTGATTTGGGTTTCCATTGTAACTTCTCATCTGAGGGATTGTTGGTTCTGGATCAAAATGGAAAAACAATGTTCAAAGGTTTTCGTTTTTGAAAACTTGTTTCTTGTGAACTTCAATGAGCCTGCCGCATCCATCTCGGTTTGCCTCTTCGCCAAAGTCACACTTGGTTGGTTTTGGCATAGGCGCCTTGGGCATGTCGGCATGAGAAATTTAAAGAAACTTTTCAAAAACGAGTTGGTTCTTGGGGTGAAAGATGTGGCATTCGAGAAGGATAAGCTTTGCTCGGCATGTCAAGCCGGTAAACAAGTGGCAGGCGCTCATCCTGCCAAGAATGTCATGTCTACATCCCAACCACCTGAGCTCTTGCACATTGATCTTTTTGGACCAACAAAATATGTGAGTATTGGGGGTAATCTCTACTGCTTGGTTATAGTTGATGATTACTCTCGATACACTTGGGTATTCTTTCTTTTAGACAAAACCCCAACTGGGGATGTTTTCAAGAAATTTGTAAAGAAAGCTCAAAACAAATTTGACTGTACCCTCAAAAAGGTGAGAAGTGACAATGGAACCGAAGTTTACTAATACTTAGTTGAGTACGTTACGTGATGAGCAGTATTGACCATCAGTTCTCAGCCACTTACACTCCTGAGCAAAATGGAGTGGTTGAGAGAAAGAATAGGACACTCATCGAGATGGCAAGGACAATGCTCAATGAGTATGGAACCTCTGAGGTCTTCTGGGCTGAGGCAATCAACACAGCCTGCCACTGCATTAATAGGCTGTATCTTCACAAGCTCCTGAAGAAGACATCCTATGAGCTGCTTGTGGGAAGACGACCCAATATCTTCTACTTCAGGGTCTTTGGATGTAAGGTCTACATCAAGAAGAAGAGGAAGCATTTGGGCAAGTTCCAGAGCAGAGTGGACAGTGGGATCTTCTTGGGGTACTCAGCCAGAGGGTCATCTTTCAGGGTGTTCAATGAAGCAAGTGGTCAGATTGAAGAATCATGTGATGTAAAGTTTGATGACTCAAATGGCAGTAAAGGGCACCATGAGAATCTGGATGACGTTGGTGGAGAGGAGTTGGCAAGGGCAGTTGAGCAGATAGAAGCTGAGGATGTAAGGCCAGTTGAAGCTCCAAGAGTGGTTGAGACAGTTACACCACCTCTCACTCCTGAGCCAGTGGCAGACTCAGGGGGAGCTGTGTCTCAAGACAGCTCAAGCTTGGAGCTAGCGTCAGAGACAGAGATAACTTGTGAGCAAGGTGGCGAGTCAGTTGAGCAGACAGTTGGACAACCTTCTCAGTTGATCAGGACCCATCACTCCATTGCTCGAGATCATCCAGCTGAGCAAGTGGTTGGGGACTTGACTCAAAGTGTGCAAACAAGGTCAAGGACGGCTAACTTCTGTGAGCATCATGCTTTTGTGTCTGAATTGGAGCCAAAGAAGGTAGAAGAGGCATTGGTTGACCCTGACTGGATCAATGCCATGCATGAGGAGCTAAATAACTTTGAGAGAAACAAAGTCTGGACGCTTGTGGAGCGACCCAAGGATTGCAATGTGATTGGCACCAAGTGGGTATTCAAGAACAAGACAGATGAATTTGGATTGGTTGTCAGAAACAAGGCAAGACTTGTGGCTCAGGGTTTCACTCAGGTCGAGGGTGTGGATTGTGGAGATACTTATGCTCCTATGGCTAGACATGATGCGATTAGGTTGGTTATGGCATTCTCCACCTGTCAGAACATCACTTTGAAGCAAATGGATGTCAAGAGCGCCTTCTTGAATGGCTACATTGAGGAGCTGGTCTATGTTGAGCAACCTCCAGGATTTGAAGACTCAAAGCACCCCGATCATGTGTACAAGTTGTCCAAGGCACTGTATGGGCTAAAGCAAGCTCCCAGGGCTTGGTATGAGAGACTCAGAGATTTTCTCGTCTCCAAGGGATTCAGTGTTGGGAGAGTGGATTCTACACTCTTCACCAAGGTGGATGATGGGCATTTGTTCCTGTGCCAAGTCTATGTTGACGATATCATCTTTGGGAGCTCAAGTGACAAGATGGTAAAAGACTTCAGCGAGCTGATGGCTGCAGAGTTCGAGATGTCGATGATGGGTGAGCTCAATTTCTTCTTGGGTTTTCAAATCAAACAACTTAAGACTGGAACATTCATAAGCCAAGAGAAGTACACCCTGGACCTCCTCAAGCGTTTCGACATGGACGGATGCAAGCCACTTCGGACACCAATGGGTACAAGCGGCCACCTCGACCTTGACATAGAAGGTAATCCTGTTGATCTCAAGCTATATCGTTCTATGATTGGTGCATTGCTTTACTTGACAGCATCTAGGCCGGATATCATGTTTGGTGTGTGCATGTGCGCTAGATTTCAAGCCTCCCATAGAGAAATGCATATGACTGCTGTGAAACGAATACTTAGATACCTGAAACACACACCTAGCATAGGCCTTTGGTTCCCGAAGGGTCTTGCAGTTTGAGCTCCTAGGCTATTCGACTCAGATTATGCGGGTGCAAGATCGTCGCAAGAGCACTTCCGGGCATGTCACTTCTTGGGTAGGTGTCTTGTGTCATAGGCGTCAAAAGCGAACTCCGTGGCGCTATCTACGGCGAAATGAGTATATAGCGGCGGGGAGTTGTTAATGCACAATTGCTTTACTTGACACAATCACTGTTTGACTTTGGGCTAAAACTTGACCATGTGCCTCTCCTATGCGACAATGAGAGCGCGGTGAAGATAGCATGCAACCCGGTCCAACACTCACGGACCAAGCACATTGATGTCCGTCACCATTTCCTTCGGGATCATGTGACAAAGGGCGACATTGTGCTTGAGCATGTCTTGACGGAGGACCGACTTGCCGACATATTCACCAAGCCACTCGATGAGGCACGATTCTGCAAATTGAGAAATGAGCTAAATATCTTAGATAAGTCAAACATTGCCTGAGTTGGTCGCGTGGCTATGTCATTCATTGAAAATCTTTTAAAGCCAGTTTTAGCTTTTAGGTGCTCTGCCTGTTATACTGGATGCTATTCATTGCCTATATTTTCATCACATTAAATTGATAGCTATAGCATGTGTTTACCTTGTCACTAGCTCAACTGGTGCTTAACTCAACATATCATGTAATTGAAAGCCATGAGCTTGTGTTAAGAGAGCTATAACTTCTAGTCTCATTTGATTGCTCTGAACTCTTTGATTGATCATGTGCTTCTTAGTCTAGGGTGTGTCTCTCCATTTTGCACATGTCTTTACTTCGCTAAATTGAGCAATTTTTGAGAAAATGTTGAGCTAAATTTGCAAAATGTGCTAAAATAGGTCTTATATGTCTCACCAATGCCTCCTCGATGAGATAGCTTGTCATTGCACTAGGCATGAACTTAGGGGGAGTTTTTGGATAACCGAGACGTTCATCTTCAGTGTTATGCTGGGTGGCGTCGCCTATGGTTAGAGACAAGAAAATTTGCGAAAATTTGTGAACTAACTCAAAATGAGCTCAACCAAAATGTGTAGTCTCAAATAGGCTTGGTGGTAGCATGAGTAGCTTGGAATGCATTTTCTAGTGCTATGGAGCATCATGTGTCATCTTTGAGTTTTGGAGCAACTCTTGATACTTCTCGCTATTGTTCATCTTATACTTGCTCTAAGTCATAAATAACTTGAATCACACATTTAATAATTGTGCCTTAGTTGATCTTGTGACATTGTGACCTTGAGATGGCTAGATTTTGAGTGTGATGAACTTATGGGCATACGTGCACTAGTACAACTTTCAAAGCACTTCATTTGCTAATCCCATACTTTGCTACTTTCTGGTCATTGATGCCAAAGGGGGAGAAATTAGTGCAAATCCATGTTTTGGGCATTATCATGTTTTGGGGTGTTTACAAGTGGTAGACTTATGGAGATGCTTTGCTCCATGTGATGTGATGGTACTATCGTGTCTTACAAGTGGTATGCATTGATTTAGGGGGAGCTCATGTTTATGTGTACATTGCATTTTATTCGTTGGCCTAGTCTTTGGTATTGTGCTATGATGTGATGCAATGTTTCTGGACTAACCCATTGCACCAGAGATTGTATTTGTGCATTGTCATGTTGGATTTGCAGGTGTTGTCATCAATTACCAAAAAGGGGGAGATTGTAAGTTCAAGCCTCTTGTCGACGGTTGAGATATCGATCTCAAGTCGCTAAGGTTCTTTAAGATTGAGATAGGAGACACGCCAAACAACGACAACGACAGCGAGCGAGAGATGAGTTTTTATCCTGGTTCAGGCCTCTCGGGAGAGATAATAGCCCTACGTCCAGCCTTTCTTATATATCAGAGATGAATACAAGAGATTGCTCGGCGAGACGAACAAGTCTCGGCGAGATTATGGTGTACAGGAAGCAATAATGCGAAGATCAAGTGCCAGGAGCCAAGATCTTCTTCTCGATGCCAGGGGGCCTTGTTTATATAGTGCTGAGCAAACCGACCTACCGAGGGAATATCGGGCCGGGCTAACTATGAGATCGCAACGAACTCATACATGCCAAATATATCCCGAGGCAGATAAGGCATACTCCTAGTCTTGAGGATCACGACTCCTATTCCAATCCGGGAAACCACGTCCGGGTCTTCACGTAGCCGCGCAGAACTCTTGTTCGAGTCAGACTCAAACACGAATCGTAGGCCGTTCGCATGCCCGCACGCCCCAGAGGGCGTTCGGCGAGATGCACATGGGCCAGATAGAACCTTCCAGGGAGCTGGGCCCTGGTAGGCTGTTTGATCGGGCCGTCAGGGAGTGGGCCATGGCAATGGGCCGTAATTTAATCCCCGACAGCTAGCCCCCGAGACTCAAGTGGAAGGACTCACTAGAGTGGGGTCGTCCTCTTGAGACTCAAAGTCACGGAGAGGGTATTTTTCCTGCTACAAAGACGTGCAACAGGTGACCGAACAGGTTATGGTTTAACCGAACAAGACTTGTTTGGGACCGAACAAACCTGTCCGGTGCCGAGCAACTCTGTTGCGTCGAACAGGGAACGACATCTATCCGGCGAGTACCCGACCCTCGTCTGAAATCGGAAGAAGTGAGGTGAATCATCTCCTTGAGGTGAGCGTTATCAAGGAGGATTGGATTCTTAGTAGTGAAGAGCGTACCACCGCATCCGTAAGATCGATCTTAGGAGAATGAACATAGCAAGTCGCGAGACGGACTCGTCTTCTTGCATCCGAGCATTCAGATGCCTAGGAAAAGATAGGGGAACCACCTCTCGGGCTAGAGCTGCCCGAGGAAATAGAGATTGCGCTCTCGAGCAAACGTTATGCTCTGGAGCGAAGGTGATGTGCCCCCAGACGTAGATCGTGTGCCAGGAGCAGACAATGCATACGAGGGGGAAGGTGACCCAGTCCCCGAGCGTAGAGCTCGCCAAAGGAACCAAGTAAGGAGATCTAGTCCTCGAGCACGGAGCTCGTTAAAGGAACCAGAAAGTGCGACCAGGCGAAGACGTGCGGTAGAACTGCGCTCGGCGCGAAAGCGCCGGTCGCGAGTGATCCAGCCCGAGCACGGAGCTCGTCGCGAGGACCGATCGCGCTCCGGCGAA
Organism: Raddia guianensis; assembly: GCA_036346415.1. NCBI lineage: Eukaryota > Viridiplantae > Streptophyta > Magnoliopsida > Poales > Poaceae > Raddia > Raddia guianensis. Next base: position 12,007,328 of record CM070538.1, read on the forward strand.
GAACGCCGGTCGCGAGGTGAATCACAACCCGATGCAGTCAGAGCCGCAAAAGAACGTGTGAAATCAACGCTTTACCCATGACGTATTCCTTGCGCAGTGTTAGCGTTGTCTTGACAAGTGCAGAACCGACGCTTGGAGTGCCCATTGCGATGAGAATCGGCTTACGGTGGGCATGCCCGTTGCGATGAGAATCGGCTTACGGTGGGCAGGACTCCGTTGGTGGCGCACTACCTTGACTTAGCCGAATCTGTGAAGGTCGGTCTGCGGGCAAAAGCGAAAATCTTCTGCGGTGAAGTGAATCAGTCCACGGCATGCGCGAACAAACCCGAGAAGAGAGGATGCGGAACATCGGTTTTGGTGGGAAGCACGGAACCTCGCCACGACCATCACGAAATCGGCGTTCCCCGTTCCTGCATTTCTGCAAAAGACAAACAAGAAACAAGCCAGCAAGGGGAAAAGGAGAGCAAGAAAAGGGCTCTAAGAAGAGCAAAGCGAGTTTTGGAAAACACGCAAAAGACGACTTACCCGCACAAGACACAATTTTTCCCGTGTCGTCCCGATGGCGTTAGTATCACCTCGGCGAATCGCGAACCGACACAAGGAGTGCCGTTGCGATGAGAATCGACTACGGTGGGCGGGACTCGTTGGTGGTGCATTGCTCCGGATTACCGTGCGGGAAGGGCGTAGCATGGATAAAAAAGGCGTGTGCGGGCAAGTGCAGCCCATTGCGTGGCTAAGACCGCTAGCCGGAAAGGCGATCGGGACCTTAGCCGCGAGCAAAACGTGCAAGGCGAAATCTTATCCGGACATGGACACATGCGGCGTTGGTGTCGCCTCGTGAGTGCGGAACCAGCGCCGGGAGTGCCGTTGCGATGAGAATCGACTACGATGGGCGTGCCGTTGCGATGAGAATCGCTACGGTGGGCGAGAACTCCATCGGTGGTGCACCGCTTGATAACCGAGCCGTCTGGTCGTCGCCAGATAAAAGACATGCTCAGTGCGGGAGCGCTCGGGGCGAAGACCAACGAGGTTTTGGAAAACCAACGCTAAGGAAAGGAACTGGAAAACGAAACGCGTCAGGGGTTGCGAAATTCAGCTCAAGTCCCAACCGACAGAGGAGAGGCGGTCCTTGAGGCTGGCGAGCGGCTCAAGATCGCCGAAAGGCGCTTGAATCGAGCCGAGAGTCTGACCGAGAAGCGACAATTTTTCCTTTTCTGCAAAAAGAGCGACAAAAAAGACAAGGACGAACAGAAACCAAGAGCAAGGCGAAGTAGCTAGAAAGTTTTAAGAAAACCGGTAGAACGCTTAGCCTAACTCACGCCCCGTTGTGCGGTTGCTCGAGGACTGAGTTTGCGAACTTCGAGCAGTGCACAAGAGAAAGAGCGACGCCCTAGTCCCGATGCAGACGATGCATGAAGACTGAGTTTGCGACTTCAAGCACGTCGCGAGAGTTAAGCGACACCGTATCTGATCGACTCGTTCGAGAACTTTCGTTAACGTAAGTTAGGCGATTCGAAGGTAACCGAACAAGGAAAGTGCCTCGCCATGAGGGCTTACGAGCGAGCTTTGCCAAGTAGTTGTGCCGTGGCGGTAAGTGCCTCTGCCGGAGGGCTTACGAGAACGAGCTTAGCCGCGAGGCCGGATGCCGTGTTACGCAACTCGAGTTTAGGAACTTGTTGAAACAAGATACGGGCGGAAACCCTTAAGATTGCGGAGCCAAGAGTTCGCAAGACCGGCAGCCATCAAGTGTTACCAGAGAGTAAGGTAGTGCGAGAAGGCGAGTTGTGAGAAGGGCCGCGAGAGGCGCGAACATTCACCGCTCAATGGGTTGAACTTTACATGGCGGCCGAGAGACTTGGACGAACTAAAGCGCGAAATTTGAGAAAAGCGAAGCTAGGAAGCGAAAGACCTACACGAGAAACTTACGGCCGGTCGATGTTCCAAGTCTTTGGTCGACTCTCTCCGTCATCCACCGCCAGCGAAACGGCCGGGATCCGGAAGGAGTTTTGATCCGATCCCGAGCACGGAGCTTCGTTCGCGGGACGAGCGTGCGCCGGGCGAAGAGCTGCCCGTGCGAAAAGATCCAGCCCGAGCACGAGCTCGTCGCGGGGACAGATGAGCGCTCCGGCGAAGAGCGCCCGCGCGAAGAGATCCGGCCCGAAACACGAGCTCGTCGCGGGAGACGACAGCGCTCCGGCGAAGAGCTGCCCGTGCGAAAAGATCCAGCCCGAGCACGGAGCTCGTCGCGAGGACGAGACTTGCGCTGCGGACGAAGAGCTGCCGCGCGAAGAGATCCATCCCGAGCCTTGGCTTCGTCGCGAGACAGACGCGCTTCCGGCGAAGAGCTGCCCGCGAAGAGATTCGATCCCGAGCATGGAGCTCGCCGCGAGACGAGACGAGCGACCCGGCGAAGAGCTGCCGGTGCGAAGAGATCCGATCCCGAGCACGGTGCTCGTCGCGGGACGAGACTTGCGCCTGGGGCGAAGAGCTGCCCGGCGAGGAGATCCAAACCGAGCACGGAGCTCGTCGCGAGGACCAGATCTGGAAGGCGATCAAGATCGAAGGATCTATCCGATCTGGCGGGAAGAGACATCCGCCTTCCGAGTCGTAGTCCTCGGGGAGAATCTCTGATCGCGATAGAGTTCGACATGTTCGATCAATGAGTCCCCACGGACGGCGCCCATTTGTCGGCGAGAATTCGATCTCAAGTCGCTAAGGTTCTTTAAGATTGAGATAGGAGACACGCCAAACAACGCGAACGACAGCGAGCAGAGAGCGAGTTTTTATCTGGTTCAGGCCTCTCGGGAGAGATAATAGCCCTCGTCCAAATTTTTCTTATATATCGAGATGAATACAAGAGATGGCTCGGCGAGACGAACAAGTCTCGGCGAGATTATGGTGTCTGAGAAGCAATAATCGAAGATCAAGTGCGAGCCAAGATCTTCTTCTCGATGCCGAGGGCCTTGTTTATATAGTCTTGAGCAAACCGACCTCTGAGGGAATATCGGGCGGGCTAACTATGAGATCAACGAACTCATACATGCCAAATATATCCCGAGGCGGATAAGGCATACTCCTAGTCTTGAGGATCACGACTCCTATTCCAATCAGGAAACCACGTCCCGGTCTTCACGTAGCTTGAGAACTCTTGTTCGAGTCGACTCAAACACGAATCGTGAGGTCGTTCGCGACCGTGCGGCCCAGAGGCTGTTGGCAGATGCACATGGGCGGATAGAACCTTCGGTGGCCGGGCCTGGTAGGTCGTTTGATCGGGCCGTCAGGAGTGGGCCATGGCAATGGGCCGTAATTTAATCCCCGACACCTCTCATGGGCTAATTGATTTTGGTAATTGATCGCAACTAGGCCGTACAGCCGGAACGCCAAGGATAAGGACCTCTGTTTTTATAGTTTCTCTGAATTCCTTGTGTGCGTCTTCGGCCCAACTCAGCAGATCGACTACATCCCTCTGGTTGCAGGGTCCCACTGAGCACAGGTCCAGAAACATCGGCCGTGGGTCCCATGGGGTTAGGTCACCCGACTCGCCGAGGGGTCGCCCGTGCTCGCCGAGGGGTCGCCGGTGCTTGGGGTTAGGTCGCCCGGCTCGCCGAGGGGTCGCCCGTGCTCGCCGAGGTGTCGCCCGTGCTCGCCGAGTGGTCGCCCGTGACGGGGAGAGGTCGCCCGAGCTTGTGGAGAGGTCGCCGAAATCAAGCGCACTGTCGGACGGCGTCGACGCCTTCGTCGGGTCCGGTCAACAGGAATTGCCAGCCGAAGCTCGCTTCGAAATTTGGCTAAGTCCCAAACGCACCGTCCCCGTCGGACGGCGTCCGATCAGGACCGGACGGCGTCCGACTACGGCTAAACCCGCGACCGAACACTGGCGGGCGCTCTCTCTCGCACCGCCACCGCACTCTGTCGGACGCGTCCGATAAGCCACCGGACGGCGTTCGACGAAGCACAAAAATGGCCTTGATTCTCTGTCGGATGGCGTCCGATGGGAACCGGACGGCGTCCGATCGGGGGATCTGAATCTCGCAATTTAATCTGAGCCGTCCATTTCGAGGGTTTCGCCTTGGGCCTATAAATAGGGGCTAGGAGCACGGGAGAAACTTGAGAGAGCCTCACCTAGCAGCCACCCCTTGCCCTTAGACACCAAGAGAGCTCCTCCCATGGTTCCCACCTCCACCTAGGGTTCCATGTGCTTGAGAGAGAGAAGAAGAGAGGAAGAAGAAGAAGAAGGTGACCCTACCTCCTCTCATCAATCTCCAAGGTTTGCCCCAACTCCCATGGTGTTCTTGCCCTAGTTTCATGGTGGGAGAGAGAGGGAAGTGGTGAGAGACGATCTCCGATCTAGTGCTCTTGGGATTCCGTCGCCAGAGAGATCGTCGTCACGCCACGAGCTTCATCAACCGTACGACTACATCGACCGTGCCGCAAACCCATCGTTCGTTGGTGGTCACCGCCTTGTGTAGGGGTGCATCCTCTCCATCCGTTGGAGACCTCAAGTCCGCCGTGTGTCGGCGGCCATCTCTGTGTGTCGGAGGTGCCAAGGCGTCCGAGTGTCGGATCAAAATCCTCCATGTGTTGGGGGTACCTCATGTGTTGAGGTGAAACCCACCGTGTGTCGGTGGTCGGTGCCGTGTGTCGGCGCCGTGGGTGTGAGAGCTCTCGCGTGTGAGGGAACTCGCCTCCGCGTGAAGGTTTGGAGCTCGCCTACCATGTGTTGGTGAAGAGCTACCACGAGTGGATTGAGGGCTAGGGACGAAAGAGTCCCCGACTTCTCTGTGTGAGAAGTTTTCTCAACGGAGACGTAGGTGCTCATGTGTTGCGCACCGAACTTCTGTAAACAACTCGGTTTGCGTCTCCCCGTCTCACCCATTTGCTTCCGCACTTTGAATTAATCGCTTGCGTGTGAGTGCCATCGAGCCTCCTAGTAGTCGCTTGTGCATTATTGTGATCACTTCCGCAACTAGACTCTAGGTCAATCAATAGCTTGGGTTCTTAATTTGACTAAGTAAATCAAGCGAATCGAGAGAAGTAAAACTTGAAAAGAGCCGATTCACCCCCCCTCTCGGCCTAGGATCCTTACAGCGGTGACTGACCAAGCGTTCACCGATGGGCTAGGCGCCACGGAAACGCTCGCAACGGCCGCGCGAAGCGGCCTAGCTATTGGAGATCTCGTGCGGGTGGTGCCGATGGCTGAGTGATTCGTGAGGAGATGTCATGTGCCCGTGGGCCTCGGAGGGCGGTGATTTGTGAGTCATGACTCGTGAGTCGGGAAGCCATCTGGGCTCCTATTGAGGATCTTACAATTTTGTATGCTCTTGGATGATATACATGACTACGTGTCGTGTTTCACATGAAACACCATATGTAATACCATATAAAACATATGACATGCAGCGTGAAACACTCAAGAAACACATCACGTATAAAATATTTATAAAACACCGCATCAAACATCACATAAAACACATATATTGTACCAATGGTATACCGTCTATTGTTTGCATTCCTTTTTTTTTAAAACCATTGGGTTTAGTCACACATCGGATATTGGTGATAGGGGAGCACAACTTAAAAGCTTTGATACCAGCTTCCCTCACCCATCATGCCAGATTAATCTGAGTTGCAAGAAGGTGATGCAAAGCATCATGAGATGCACAATCATGAGCAATGTTGATGGCCGCATCAACGTGGGGACAAATAGAAAAATTTGATGGTAGAGGAAATTTTAGCGTATGGCAATGTGTTGTAAAAGTTGTTCTTGTCCAAAAGAAAGGTACATTGAAGAGGAAGGGTAAAAGCAAGGACAGACGTTTATGTTGTCTATGTGATAAGGAAGGTCGCATGATAAAGAATTGTCCAAGCTTGAAGCAAATGAATGGTGCATGCTCAATGGCGGTAGCATATGAATCAGACATACTAGTCATTAGTCAACCAGGCACTTATCATGGATGGATATTAGATTCAGATTGTTGCTTTCGAATACGTTCCGCGAGGGAGATATTCGATGAAGGATCTCTACACCTTGTGAATGGAACTGTTTACTTGGTAGATTGCAAGGAGTATGCAGTTACTGAGGTGAGAACAGTTACATTGGAGACATATGATGGAGCACGTCACACATTGACTAGAGTTTGATATGTTCCCAGCTTAAGGAGGAACCCGATATATGTGAGGTCGCTTGAACTTGAAGGTTGTAAGGTATCACTTCAAGATGGAGTCATGCAAGTTACCTGCAAAGGACGGGTAATCCTGGAAAGTACCTAGAACCAAGGAGGATACAAATTAATAGATGGAGCAACCAGTGGAAGATCTGAGAAAAATCTTGGGCAAGGGAAGGATACTGTCTCATCAACGGTACGTGCTCAGATTGCATCCGTGAATATGTGTGAAACTGCAAAGATGGTTGCAAACACCAGCGGTTGCATTGACGAAGGTGTAAGCTATTGGAAGAAAGGAGACATAGTAAGACCGACCAACACCTACAGCGAGTAGGTTGAGCTGCACTTATGGTTCAAAATGACTTGCTTTTTTTCCTCCACCGTAACCAATTAAGGAGTCTAATATGATCTAGGTTGTTCGTTTGAGCTTATCTTCTTACCTACTTATCTTCGAATCAAAAGGCCAAATGCTTTAGAACTAAAATAGATATTTTTTGTTTTCTACTCACGCGAGCCCATATCCTTTCTTTCTTTTCAACTTGTTTTTATATCAAAACCAAGTCTTATAACTCTTAGAAACAAGTCAAACAAAATAGATGAAACTTTACAAATTAACTCAAAGTGTTAAAGTTCAGCTTACAAACAAATAAAACAACAGAATTTATGTCTGTGCTTGTAAAAGGATTTCCAAGCCTTATCCACACCCTTGGTCGTCCGTTGAGATTTGTGTGCAGTCACTCCTCTTTCCCATCTGGTCTTTTGCAAAAAGAAAACGTCCCTAATTGTTTTGAAACAAAGCAATCATTTCCATCTTCTTCCTCTCTCTTCCTCTGCTCACCCCGGCTAACACGGCCTACCTCCCGCGGCGCCACCACTGGTGACCACCGATCGGCCGGTGTGTGACCTGCTAGGCTTGCAATGGAGCCGCCGCCACGCCCACGAGTGAATCGTCGTGCCGCTGTCTCACGCACCCGAGTCAACCTCCACTCACTTGTCTTGTTGTCGGCGACCTCCTCCTAGCCAGCACATGACCGTGGGGCTTGTGCGCGCACCACCGCACTGGCATCAATAGAGGGCCCACAATGCCCCAAACCACCATGGTTGCGGGTTGCAGTGATCGCCAACTGTTGCGCCGTTAGGGAGGGGTCGACTCTGCTAGGTGAGGGGAGGAAGAGAAATGAAGAGAGGATGAAGAAGATAAATCCAATTGCTTCTATTTCAAAATTTTTAGGGGTTTTTGCAAATAAAAAGTGAGAAAGGGGGTTGACCGCTAATGAATCTGAACTCACAACCAAGGTTGTGGATAAGACCATCCTTCTACAAGGGCAACTAGGCAGTGATAAACAATCAACAAATAGGAGAACCAAAAGAGAAGAGGGTGTGTTCAACAATTCCGTGATGTCTTTTTCAGCTAGATCAGATCACATTGTGATGTGTATGTTTTGTTTGCAGCCCTTGGTGACCATGTTAATGAAAAGATCATGGCCAATTCAAGGCATGACCATTCATTGCTAATATTTTAGGTGTTTGATTTGTAGCCAACAATAAAAAATATTTTAATTTTTAATTTTTTAAAGTATTAAAAATAGGTTGCTTAGGATTTTAAATAAATTTTAAAATTTATTTCATATTATTTGGACATTGTTTAAAATTATACAATTTATTTCATACTCCATTCGTTACAAATTATAGTTCACTGTTGACTTTTGAATATTCTATTTGACCATTCGTCTTATTCAAAAAATATATATAAATATTATTTATTTTGTTGTGATTTGTTTTATCATTAAATATACTTTAAGCGTGACTTATATTTTTACATGCTTGCATTAATTTTTTGAATAAGACGAACGGTCAAAAGACGTGTCCAAAAGTTAAGTAAACTACAATTTGAAACGGAGGGAGTACTATATAAGACGACCCTGCGCCGCCCACAACCTCTCTAAATGCAGGCCCTGCGATGCTAGCGGCCTCGCCATCGCCCACGACCCCGCGCCGCCCGTGCGTCGGCCACTACCTCGTAGGTTGCAGGGCCAACACTGCCCGCCACCGCGCCACACGCTGGCCACCAGCTCGCGCGTGTTGTGAGGAAGTTGAAATCAGAGGAGAGTTGAAAGGGGTAGAAAGAGAGAGAGGTAGAGGAAGTGAGAAGGAGAACATGACATATGGGCCTCGTGAGTTGGATTTTGTTTTATTCAATTTTATGTCTCATGTGATGACACAGTGGTATACCATCCTATGTGGATGGCTAAGTGATGAAATCATCCTCAAAACCGTCCTAAGGGGTTATTTGTATTTTTTTTTAGGTCACAGAATAGAATATATGGTTTTCATAGTTTAGGAGGTTAAATAGGCGAAGTACAAATAGTGTATATGTGTGTGGAGGAGATGTTTAATATCAACCGAAAAGAAAATATTCGCTGCTGACTAGTGCTTGTTGGCTTCCGTCGCTGCCGTTGGGCCCGCCTAGAACGGCGCGAAGGCACAAAGACTAGCCATGCTTGATGCTTCAAACCAAACAGCCCATGCCGTTGTATCCAAGATCGAGTAACTGTGAAATCTTGGTGGTCACTTTCCATCAGGCGTACCGTGCTATGAATACGATTGATTGTTGGTATCCTTTCAAGAAAGCCCCAGCTTGTTTTCAGAGCGCAACCATTAGTGTTTTCGTATACTTCAGTCCAAGACTCAATGCAAGTTATAAAATCATGAATTGAAATATGGTTCAAGCGCTTTTGTTGTTTGGCATGGTCAGATTGTTTAATTCCCTTCATATTTCTCAAATGGAGCTGCCTACTAGGCTACTAGCAATTCCAATGCACCACGTCCACGTCTCACCTGCCCTGATTTTTTCTTAATCTATCTACCCATTTGCTTTGCACAAAAATTTGCAAAAAGTGGCTAACCCTTCATTCAATTCAAGAGCCAATGGAACAAATAACAAGTGAGCCATACCAACTTCTTCCCTTGGCCTACCAACTTTATGTTCTCTCATCCCCCATTAATGTTCCTTTGTAATATCTTAGTGATAGAACATTACAAGCGCAAGCTCGCTCGCTCTCTCTCTCTCTCTCTCTCTCTCCTCACTAAGCCAGAATATCCTGGAGAAGTTCGAAGCTTCAGAGGCCGGAGAATTGATTTTGCTGAGGTTGATGAATGACCTGAAATTCGGTTCCAGTAGGGCTGACATTCTCTGCCACCATGAAGTTCCTGTGGAAGAATGTGCATCGAGAGTGAGATGTGATGGGATACTGACGAATGATTCAGTGAGTTCAAAGTGCACTATCATTGGATAGAGAATTGAGCCTTACTCGCGAGGACGCGACACCCAAAGGGAACTGAGCGCACGGAGACGGCGGTTATACTCTCCAATGGAAAGGAAACACCGAGCTGTCTGTCGAGTCGTCAGGATCGTCCTCATGTGATGCAAGGTTTGCTGTCTCAGGTTATCTGCCTGCACATAGGAAAGTCATGCAGAAAATGATATGTTGGGTTAACTAGCTACACAGATATAACTAGCACTCAAATTAAGAAGAAGTGTAACGATAGCACAGTCACACTGCAGAATGCTAAATGGTAGAGGCATCATCTGATGAAGGAAAGATATATTTTTTTGAAACGGCATGAAGCCGGTTCAAAGAAAAAAGAAACGGCATGAAGAAAAGATATGAAGCCAGTGTTCCTGCTGGAGACATGGGCTAGTTTGAAAAACATCCCTATGCTGTATAGTTTGTAAATATAGTGTCATACCATTTCCTACTACAGTTTATCGATCCTAACTCTTCACAATCTTATTACTCTAAAAATATTAAGAAGTTTTTTTAAAAAAAATGAAGTCTTTGGGTAGCTACATTGCTCTGATTGTTAATAAGAAAACACTAGGGCTCTACTCCACCAAAGTTTATCCACAACCACGATAAAAAAATAATTTCAAAAAGGAAAAAAAAGGTTGGGGGCCTGGGAACAACTGGAGGTCTCGATCTCCTTTAATTCAGAGAGGCAACTCGGAGGAGAACCTATGGAAAGGCCACTTAATTTTTACTCCTCTAATGGAGCAGCATGATCCTACTTTTAATTTACGGCTTCTCTGAGTCATCTCCAAGTGCTGAAGTTTAGGTTGTTTGTCCTTTTCTTAACTACAGTTGATGGATTGAACCTTGCAAACTTTGCAAGAATTGGAACATCATATATATGGTGTCCAGAGTATTCTTTTGAGCTCGTGTATTTGTTGAACTGCCAGGAAACATAGTGGGAGGATAAACAAGACATGGCCAGAAATAGGAGTAGGACACACAGAACAATTTGTAAAGAAGCCAAGAAGGTGACCGTCATTTATGTTGTCTATATATAGAAAGTGATATGTGCTTGTTTATGACAATACACATTTTTTATGTGATAAGAAAGAACTATTACATCTCCTGGACCCAAAAAATTTCTCAAAAAAGCACCAAATGATTAGTACTGCAAACAGCAATTTGTCATTGTTTATATAACAGATTAATTATGCATGATGCAAAGATCTAATGATATATATACCACATGTTTAAGCCAGTTGCTCGAATAAAGTTCTCCATACTACAGCTTAAATCATTATGTACCTTTTTGTTATGCAAAAAATATGAGGACGTTGTGTAAGATTTTCCAAAAGGACATTCTGTAGGACCATTATTTTGATACTGATAAATAGTCGAAATGAAGTTTAATTTTAACATACCGATATTTATTTACTTTCAAGTACTATAGTTTTGTCTGAAAAAAAAAACCCTGCAAATTCAAGCACTGCATTTCTCTCTGCCTTATAAAATGCTCAGCTATTTTTGCTGAGGACCACTGCCGACTACAAGAATAGCAGGGAGAGCAGTTTTTCAGAAGCAGGAGACCAGAAAAAACAAGAGAAAAAACCGGTCCCTGAACAAATCGATCTAAGCTCTCAAACATCCAGAGGACCACCACTGTATTTTCAGGTTAATCATGCTAACAAATTCCAGGTTTTTACGGCAGGATGCGCGGACCACAAAGAAGAGGGCAGACCTGACGATAAAAGCTCTCAAGGCTGTCGAGCCTGTCAAGTGCTAGGGCCATGAGGCCGGTGTAGTTGGCAACATCTGCGCCGTCGTTGAGAGGACCAGCTCCCACTGCATCGGCCAGTGTCTGGTGCAGCTGCTGAAGCCCCTGCACAAGCGCCTCCTCAGCCTGCTCCGACGATTGCTGCAGGTTGCACATCCCGACCAGCTGCTGCTCCGTCAGTGGATCGAGCTGAGGTATCAGCATCTGATAAGAGAGCAAACCGAGACAGATTCAGCAGTTAATATTGCCCTCGTAATCTTGCAGGGGAAATGCTCAAAAATAATCTTGCAGGGGGTGCCAAGAAGGCATGGTCCCTTGATGCTAGATCTGCCGAACCTTGAGAATTTCTGAAGGCCGGAACCCGCCCATCCAAAGGAAGCATCGCTCGGCCGCCGTAGCCCACATGCCGGTCATCAGGTGGAACACGTCCGACCTCGCAAGCACGGCCCTCAGGTGGAACAGCTCGTCGTAGTGCCGCATGCATTCTTCGACGATGGCGCCAAGGTTCCCGTCAAGGAGCTGGGCCTGCAGCGAGCCCTGGAGCTCAGCCAGGTACTTGCTGTCGTCGTCTAACCATCGAGCGTACTCCATGTCGAACATCACAGCGCCTGAAACGACAGCGCCAACAAGTGCTTCAGCTTGACATAGCCAATGTTGTGAAGCTTGTGTTATGTGCTGGATGAGGTGCTTACCAGAACTCATATCTCCGGGCGCACTGCATCCTCCAGGAAACAGGCCCTGAAACAATTTAGGTCTTATAGCATGTGGCAAAACTATGTAAATAATATTGGAGGTTGTGATCGTTGTGAGGCTTCTAGACAATCGGAACCTGCGAGCGTGCTCTCTGAACCTCTTGCTCGATTTGTTGAAGCCTAATCCGGCTTGTCTCTAACTGCTGCACATAAGCCTGCGAAAGATATAAATTTCATTTTGTCAGGAATGATTCAAGAGAAAAAAAAACTTTTTATAGTTTCTGTTTTGCACCTTTTTTCTCAGCCTGCTTTTTCTTGCAGCTTCTCTGTTCTGAGCTAATCGCCTTTCGGTCTAGAAATTGGAACAGTACAAGTAAGAGTAGGGATCCCGTAAGAGTACATAAGCCACATATGAAGGGCCATGCAAGCAATAAATCGACGACAAATGTAACCACACCTTGGCATCTACCAACTTTCCATCCTTTCTTGTGGATCCATGCTTCCTCTGCATCACAGCACAACAAAAAGGAACACTTGAAACAGTGTGCAATGCTAGTTATACAGTGCCATTTTTTACAGCACAGTTATACAGTACCATAACTATTCGGCCTCAAGAAAGTAAGTATATCTATGCTAAATGTCCTGTTTGGTGTCACTACACCCCTTCTCCCTAGTATAACTGTTTACCTGTTTCTCCTTCCATTCCACTGTAACTCTTTATAATGGCTCAACGTTAGAAGCTATTCGAATTTGGAAGAGCATCTGCTACTATTCAGGTAGTTTTTTTTTTCCAATATACAGTCCAGTGAGGTTATCATGTAGCTTCTATCCTTCAGGAGGGACAGGAACAATTAGGGTGCCCCATTCATCGCTTGGTGACCTTTTTATCCTTGGACCAGCCTTGACCATATGATATTATCACCTACTCACCAATCGTTTCTAGAAACATGTCATTTTGCACCGAACAACAACCGTGACATCTATGTTTAAAGACATCTGGAACTGAAGCTCAACTTCAACCAAATTTAGGCTTTTTACTAAAAGTTGTCTTTTGTAGGATAACTTCTTAGTTCTTACAGAGACAAGCTTTTCTTAGTAAAGACGGAGACAAGCTTTTAGTCAGGAAAACAGATAAGTTTTGGTTTGCACTAAAAGGTTCAACTAGTACTTCTCGAAGCTTAATCCCATGAATAGTTGTATACGACAAAACATGGTATCACCGTTTCACTATTACCTTGTCTTGGCCTCCTGCATGTTGCTGAAAGCTTGGTGCAGTGGCTGCTGCTGCTGCTGCCTCAAGTCCTTGCCTGTAGTTGTAATCATCAATGGTCACCATCAACACCTCCTGCTGCTGCCCAGAGTCGGCCCTGATGCTCACTGGGGACACCAGCTCGGCCTGTGACATTGTGTTCTGAGCTGAGCTCGAGTCAGTGGTGCTCCCTACTGACTGCGAGTTCCCCTGTGAAGCAATTAATCAAAGAAACAAGAGGAGCAGGCAGACGAAGGCAGTGAGCAGTTAATTAACCAGGAACAGCTTTTTTTGTTGTGGTCAGTAGGAAACTGTAGATGACTGTAAATGATCGAGGGAAGCAGTGCTTACACTGTATGGATGCTGTAGATGACTCATTGGCCATGAAGGGAAGATCTCCAGCGTGGGGGGCCTAGCTGCAAGATATCCTGCTGCTGCATACATACAAATGGAATTAAAGGCCTTGTCAATCGTTTTCTCCCCCCAGGAGGTTGCAAAAATGTAGACAAAGAAAGAATAGAGAGTTGAAGTGTGTGGAGTTGTGGGATCACACCATTTATGCTGCCTCCTAATTTACATGTGGTCAGGGGACTCAGGGCTCATGACTTCTTTCGGCAAGGCAAAAGCCAAGGTATGTTGTGCCTATCTATGTGGTGCTGTTGAGAGGGAAGCAAAGAAAGCAGCCTCTCCTAGGAGAGATCGAGGTGCAGATAGAACAAAGGGCAATCTTATACTTCGTATGCGCCTCACCTTTGATCATGCCCGGATCAACACCAGCACTGGTGCCATGGATAAGGGCTTCCTCCAACTCACCAAAGTACGCGGCAGCGGCAGGTTGCAACTCCCTGGACCAACCAGTAGCGTACAGAGCTCAGCACCAGTGGAAGCCATATGCAATATATAGCAGAGCAGAAAAAAAAAAACTGAACTTTTCAAGAACGGAAAGGCAATGGCTAGAGTTGGAGGGTTAGAGGTGGACAGATAAGGATGACAGCCAAAAGATGGAGCAGGAAGGTATGCAAATCACTTACAGGATCCAGCCCTTAGGCATGAAGAAACTATTTGGTTTGTGGGGAAGAGGTGTAATCCAATGAGAGGAAGGCCGGATATATATAGCAGGAGTTGGTTATAAAGATAGTTAAAAAGAGGTGAGAGGGAACCTATATTTTTAAAGCAACTGAGGGGCTTGAAAAAAAGTCGTTGCAAAAGAACTTTAGTTGTGTTGTCTTCGTTGCATGTCCTAGTAGCTGAAAGAGAAAAATAGCAGAGATAGACTAGAGAGTGAAGCAGCAGTACAGGAAGCAGGCAGGTGGTGCAGCAGGAGGAGCATGGCCTTGGATTCCATATGCAAGTGTTTGGCTGCGTTGTACAGCTCTATCATGATCGCTTGCCTTCCCCCAAGAACTCTCTTCACCTTGCACCATGACGATAAGCAGAGCTCCACCGCAAGAGAAGGGGCACTAGTAGACTAGTGAGCTAGGTTCACATATGCATGGGTGGTACCTTGTATTCAAGTATGCTATGTTGAAGAGGATGGGAGCTAGTGAAGAGAAAGAGCATATATAAATACCGTATGGTAGGATGTTGCCTGCTTTCTTGTCTGTCTTCTCCCACACTGGCAAATCGAATCCCCCTTGGAGTTTCATCCACCACTGTACCGCAAAGAAGATCTTGTGTCCTTTTGAACATGCCCTACGAGTCTGCCTCTCTTTTCAGTTTTCACAGGCTAGAGAGAGATGAGGAGAGGTAGGGAGAGATGTGATAGGCCTTTGCCTGTCAGGATTTCTGTCTCCTGCTCTACTGCTTGTAACCACCTTTCATCTCTCATTGGCTGACCTCTGGCCTCGCCTCTGAAACGGCAAGTACTCAGCAAAAGGATCATTGAAGAGAGAGAGGGGGGTGGGAGAGGGAGATGAGGAAACACACAAAACTTCTTTTTCTATGAACGACATAGGGAGCTCGAGGAGTTGTTCTACGCGACCATGATCCATCCACCTTTCTATTCAATATTGCAAATGCTTAAGAGCATATTTTGTGGGCAGGAAATGGGCCTTGTTTGAGATTATCCTTGACTAAGAGTTCATTTATAGGTCAGCATCACTGCCTTGTCATGCACCAAATACTAAAAGCATTTCCCTCGACTAGAAATTAAATTCTGGTGTCGCCTCGTTTCTCCCTGTTTGGAAATGCTATAGATCACTATCAGTTATGAGAATATATGGTGTGACCAAGACACCATGTTGCCTCTTAATTAACTAATTAGTGCTCAACCTTTTGGATAAAGTAGGGCCTCGAGTATATTGAAAGAAAGTAAGGTGCGGTGAAGTGAGGGTGCATTTATACTCGCAGGAATGCTCATGAGTCCTGTCTGTCCTGAGATCAGAGGTCCGCGCAAATTTGCTGAATCCTTTGGCTGCAGAAAGGTCAGTACCCCAGTAGGCCAGTAGAGACCGTTTACTAGCTTAAAGCTTTCCCCATCTTGACTCTTTGTATTCTTGTCTAATGCACCGGAAGGAAAAATAGAGAACATTATGAAACATAAAATGTATCCACCAAATGAAATCTTAAGGCAAAAACATAAAGAGAAATGACACGTTCATGGCATAATCCTGAGACGTTAATTTTATGCTACTACTAATTCTTTCAAAAAACTTTATACTAAAGTAATATGCTCTTTAACCGAGAGCACTAAAACATCTGGGCCTTGTTCCTTTCAATATTGAAAGTAGCTTAAAATTCTAAGAGTAAATTATACGGACGGTCTCTAAACCATCACGCAGTTCTTATTCAGGTCCCCGATCTTTCAAATTACAATTTAGACTCTCTAAACTATTAAAGTGATCCAAATCCGGTCCACCGTTGCCATGCCACCTCATGGGAGTCAACGTGGCTGATCCACCGCATAAATCCTGCCACCGAGGACAGTCCACGTAACATTTTTATATTTTATATTTATTTTTTGAGTAAATTATACGGACGGTCCCTAAACTATCACGCGGTTCTTATCCAGCTCCTCGATCTCATCCTGCTGCAGTTTAGACTCCTCGATTTCATCCGGTTATCATTCAAATCGGGGACCTAAATGAGAATTACATGATAGTTTAGTGATCGCCCGTATACTTTACACAAAAAAAAATTTAAATATAAAAATACCATGTGGACTGTCCACGGTGGAAAGATTTGTGCGGTGGAGAAGCCATGCCGGCTCCCGTACGGTGGCGTGGCAACGGTGGACCGGATTTGGGTCACTTTAATAGTTCAGAGAGTCTAAACTGCAATTTGAAAGATCAGGGACCTGGATGAGAGATGCGTGATAGTTTAGGGTACCGCCCGTATAATTTACTCAAATTCTAAAATGAAAAAAGTTATGATCCCTTGAGAGGCCATACAGAGCTAAAAAAATTAAAGAAATATTTTGGAACAATAAAAAGAACCATTTAAAATTTTACAAAAATTGGCTACAAAATACGCTTATGCAAAAATGACAAATTTCCAGCGTTAATTTTAAACTTTAATTTAAGCTAAAAAAAAGGCTAACCAAAGGGAAACACATGAGTTAAGATAGCCCGTAAATATTGCACAATATTCTGCACGCAAAATTCAATATAAAATGTTAAATGCCTTGATATCCATTTTCCATCGAGCCAGACATTTCTAGGGCACAAACATTTCCATTATCTAAAAAAAATTATACACATAAAGTATGTTTTTTTATTTTTTGAAAGAGAACATATGCAACAGTTTAAGTCATAATTTTTCGGTAACTTATTCAAGAAAACTTTTTTTGTATCAACCTCCAAGAGGG
The DNA here is from genome assembly GCA_036346415.1 of Raddia guianensis. Lineage (NCBI taxonomy): Eukaryota > Viridiplantae > Streptophyta > Magnoliopsida > Poales > Poaceae > Raddia > Raddia guianensis. Next base: position 12,024,305 of record CM070538.1, read on the forward strand.
GCAAAACCTCTGCCATTCCACTAAAGAGTGAAAAAGAATACATAGTAGGTGGGAGATAAAGAGAGGGAAGGAAAAATAATGTGACCCGATCGAGCGGGGGTCACCACTATGAAGCCCCCAAACCCTCAACCGCCAACACCAAGAAAGAGAATAAGCCAAACACCCACTAAGACGAAGCACTACCACAAGAAAATGCTTGCCCCGACTGCCAACTACAAGGCAATGTAAGGAAAGGCCAGCCTAACCGTAGGTCGTAATGTGCAGCGGGATGCTTGATCGTTGCGCAATTTTCCTCCAATGCCAACCACTCCGCAGGGCACAACAAACAGCATAGACTTCGGACACCATCACTGCACGAGAAGAAGCTTCAATTACTCTACCAAGGGGCAACACCGCAAGGGGGAGGAGATGGTGCCATCAAGACGACACTCCAACCAGTAACAAGGTAGCCAAAAAAGGTGTGGCTGGGCCTTAAGAACGACACCTTCAGCAACGGCGTGATGACACAGTCGCCGCCATCGCTCAATTGGCCCGACAGGGTCCGAGGGATTGGGTCACCACGACGATGCCTCACAAACTTTCAGTGTCATTCTAGTCCTTGCTCCTTCTGACAATTTGGCCAGTAGCCTGGATGTCCCTACTAATGATCCACATCTTGCATCACAATGGTATTCTTTGCGTGATCGCTTTACTATTTATGCGCTTGATCTATATGGTTACTATGTTGTTGGAGTTGTTTGAGAACCATACAGTTATCAGGAAGCAGTGGCTATACCTGAATGGCAAATAGCTATGTCTAAGGAGCTTGCAGCCCAAGAGCACACCAAGACATGGGAGCTTGTTCCTCTCCCTTCTCAAGCAATACTATCACTTGCAAGTGGGTTTACAAGGTGAAAACAAAATATGATGGTTTAGTGGAGCGCCATAAAGCACGTCTCATTGCTCGTGGCATTCAACAAACCCAAGGTCATGATTATGATGAGACTTTTGCTCCTGTTGCTCATATGACTACAATTTAGACTTTGGTTGCAGCGGATGTTGTTCATTCTTGGACAATATATCAAATGAATGTTCAAAATGGTTTTCTTCATGGTGATGTTCATGAGGAGGTTTATATGTCGCCTCTTCCCAGTGTGGAGGCTCTGCCAAGATTTGTTCGTAGACTTCAGAGAGCTCTCTATGATTTTAACTAGGCCCCTCATGTCTGGTTTGACCCCTTTAGCTCTGTGATCTATGCTGTTGGTTTTCATTCAAGTGCTCATGATCCTGCCTTGTTCATTCACATATCTAAGCGTGGCCGTACTCTTCTATTGCTATATGTGGATGGCATGCTAATTACAGGGGCGATACATAGTACATTGCCATTGTAAAAGAGAAACTGAATAAACGATTTAAGATGTCTGACTTGGGGCCTCTAAGTAATTTCCTCGGAATTGAGATCATCTCGACATTTGATGGTTTTTATCTCTCTCAACATTGCTATCTTGAGGATCTCATTGCTCAATCAGGTCTCACTAATGCTAAAACATCCACTACTCCTATGGAATTGCATCTCCAACTTCGACCCACGGCACTCGTTTGGCGGATCCATCTCGATATCGTTAAATTATTGGTAGCCTTGTACGTATCTCACTGTCACCAGGCCAGATATAACACATGCTGCTCACATTATCAATCAGTTTGTCAATGCTCCTACCTCAGTTAACTATGGTCACTTGCTTCGTGTATTGCGATACCTGAGGGGCACTATCTCACGTCGCCTTTTCTATTCATCTTCGAGTCAGCTTCATCTTGTTGCCTATGTTGATTGCACTTGGATGAGTGATCCTATTGACCGTCGATCCACTACTGGCTATTGTGTCATTCTTGGCTCATGTCTCATTGCATGGAAGTCCAAGAAGCAGGCTGCAGTTTCATGTTCTAGCATTGAGTCAGAGCTTCATGCTCTGGCTCTTACTACAACGGAGATTACCTGGCTTTGTTGGCTACTTGCAGATTTTGGTGTTCCTTGCGATGCTCCTACACCTCTCCTTTGTGAAAACACTGGTGCCATTCAGATAGCTAATAATCCTGTGAAGCATGAATTAACCAATCATATTGGTGTTGATGCCTCTTTCACATGCTCAAATTGTCAAGACAATAAAATCCTTCTCAAGTATGTACCCTCCAAACTTCAAACAACCGATTTCTTCACCAAGACGCAGACTCGCGGACATCATATACTTCACTTTGTTAAACTCAATGTTGATAATCCACATTGAGTTTGAGAAGGGTTGTTATGCATATATGTGCATGAGGCTTAGCTATTCCTAGCCCATAGCCCATATAGCCCATGAGGCCCATATATGTATGCATATACTGTTATAGATAGAATGAAGGATGTGTGCTTGTTATTTATGAGAAACTAAGATTTATCTTCTTCAAAATGCAGCATTCCCTGGGGTTTTGATATTAGCCCCACACATTTTTTGCGCCTTCGCGCATTCACTTTGATATGAAAAAATGGTATTTGCATCACCGACGCGGATGAAATGCGGTCTTGACCGTTGCCTCAACCGAACTCTGTGGACTGCAGCCAGGCCCAGCAGCGTACACTTCAACTGCCTTTTGAAAATGGCTTCTCTCTCTGTTAAAGATTACACCCTCCGTCCCGGAAAGAATGCCCTTTAAGGTTGTTTTGGAGAAATTAAGAATAAGTGTATGTAGGTGGGAATCTATAGTATTTATAGTGGTGGGAAGAGAATCTAGGGGTATTTAATAGTGGTGGGAGGAGAATATAGGGATACTTTATAGTGGAGGGAGGGGAATCTAGGGTACTGTGCAGCTAGAAGAGCACTTTTTTTGGGACAAATTTGAATCCTAGAAGAGCATTCTTTCAGTGACGGAGGGAGTATCTACTTGTTATGATCATATTCTCACCTAGCGATTTACAGTAAACTGACTTCTGCAGGTATGGCTAGTCTGTAGTCACTATTCAGTTCCATTGTTGACTTTGAATTTAAACAGACGATCTCAAGGGCATGAAGCTCCAAAAACTATTTACCTTCGGGGAGAAGCCACAGCCATGACTGAAACCCAATGCTAAGAGCAACTGCAGCAGCTCCTCTATATTTCCCTTCTAAAACACTATTAGCGTTCCCTCTATCCATCCCTCTAAAATTCCTTCATAAATTACACTACCCTCTAAAAGATTCCTTCCCTCCAGCAGCCCATCTATATCTGCTGCAGTATTTCTCAGGAGCTATTGGAGTTGCTCTAAGAAGTGGTTTCAGACCGGTAGCTCAGTTCAATACCAGTGATCATTTTGCTCAAAAATAAGAGCGATCGTGTTATAACTTATAAGTACAAATCCAACAAACCTCCACTTTCTGCCTCCTGACACACTGCGAAGTGCTGAGTGTTGAGGCCACCATCACATCATGTGCAGCAGAGCTGAGATGTGAGAGGATTGCCGATGGCTTCAACAATCATCAGGCACGTGTTCCATAGCATACATTTTATCATTTTATGCAATTCTACATCCTCCGAAATGGACCAGTTACTTTAATTTATTTTTTAAAAAAAAGACACAGTCAGCCGTCAAGCACCAAAACAAACGCAAAGTTGTAAACCCTTACCAAATCCTTACGGATTGTTGATACGGTAGAATTCGCGTATCACCCGGATCCGATGACCGATGATCCAAGATTTGAATAACCCGGTCTCCATCCTTCCCTGCGAATCACATTCAACTGAGACAAGTCAGAAATATCGCACATTATAGCAATCTACGAAACCAACACTAACAATGTGATTTCCACAGTACAACAAGGCCCAACGGGAATTTCCTTGCTTCAGCAATCAGCAACATTTTTGATACATCTATTCGTGGACAATGCGAGCTCATCCCCAAACCCAGCATCCCTGGTTTTTTTCGTCTTAACATTTTGAAACTAAAAAGCGGAAATGCAGAAGGCGAAAACTGGAGGAAATCCGTGATGATTGAGGAACTAGAGCAATGAGAAATTGAGCAGCACTGGCTATCAAGTTTCCACCAAGCCATACGAAAATCGCAAACAAAAAAAAGACAAAAAAATACACCCAGAAAATTGCTGCGGCTGGGGGTTGTACTGTACCTGGCCGTCCGGATGATCGCGCGCGATCGAGGGTTGAAGAGAGAAGGCGAGCAGAGCATTCGGGTGCGGCGAGAAGCGGGAGGCGATCGAGAGGAACACATATTCGTGGAGTTCGATTCTGACGAGGGTGCGGGCGCGGCGGTGGCTGGGCGGCGGCGCGTGCCGGCGCGTGCCGGCGCGTGGTTTCGTGGGGGACGCAGGATGCGGGCGGCGGCGAGCCGCGAGCCGCGAGCCAGCGACGCGGGGGAGAAGAGAACCGATGCCATGTGGGTCAGAGTAAGTGGGCCACTTTTGGGAAAATTGGGGCAGCGAACGCAGGATGGTGGCTGCGGCCGCGGCGGCGCGGTCTGCCTTTCGGCTATTTGGGCTTGTTTTTTGTGAGCTATATTATTGGGCCAGACAGCCACTCTTGGGGGCTCAAGTGGGATAGGAAGTCCATTTCATCCCCTATCGAATTAAATACTGTTCTGACTTTATTTTAATTCGAAATTTAAAAATAATTTGCCGGTTTAATTAATTAAAAAATAGCCCTCCGGCGCCGGTCCATCAGGTGCCATATATGAATCGCCCGTTCGACGGACGTTATTAAAGCGAGCGATGATTAGCGCCAACCAACGAGGCGTTTAATAGAACAGCGGCCGGGGCATGTTCGAGGTAATAATCGCCTGTTAAATCGGACGTTTATTCATCATTCCATAAAACCGCCCGTTCGATTAGGGCGTTTTATCTGTGTGAGAATGGATCGCCCAATGGGCGGGCGCTAAATTGGCCACTACCTCGCCGTGCATTGCATTAACACAATGGTCATTTGCACCCACACATGGCAGAAAAAAAAAAGGAGGAGAGGAGAGGAGGAGGAGGAGGAGGAGGAAGAGAGGGAGAAGAGGTGAGGAGAGGAGAGGAGAGGAGGAGGAGGAGGAGGAGAGGAGGAAGAGGAGAGGAAAAAAAGAGGTAATTTTTAAACCCTTTCGTATTTTTATTTTGTAATATTTGAAAACAAGGTAGGTTAGCAATATGCCACATGATAAATTGAATATTCCGTTTAAAGCCTAAATATAGCGATTAGGTTTCGATAATAATTAGCTGTATTTTATGTAATTTTTTGTACATTTGATTTAGAGTTTTAAATTAGGATAATATTCCGATATGGTTTTTATATGACATATGCAAATTAGTTTTAGAATTTAATGTTTTATAATATGTACGGTAGATTGTAGACTATATTTAGGGTTATAACTAGGGTTGTAAGGGAGGGTAATACGTTGATTTACTGCGTATGTTTATTTTTGTACAGTTTACGGTTAGGCTTTACAAATTTAGAGAACATGTGTAGGTTTGTCGTTAGGGTAGTAGCAGGCTCGATTTATATAAAGCATAATGCACGTAGGTTTAATGCATAGTACAAAGGATTAAAAGCGATAAATCTTTAAAATGTTTTTGTCGGTACGAAAATAATTAAAAATTTATTAGTAGTTCATTACGTTTTTTTACAGGGTCAATGGCAGATAGAAAATATTTTAATGTTCATTACGGACAAGGGGATATCAATTTTGGTCCAGACGGGGTAGACCTATCTATGTTCCAGTCTGTGATGTTGGGGATATCTAGGCCCACGGAGAGAACGTTAACAGGGCTTGAAAACTGGCTGTTAAGGATGTTCAAAATTAACCCCGAAGAATATGGTCTAGATATCAGCGCTGTTGTTAGCCGTGCAATGGAAAGACCTTATTGGGAGTTGCTACCGATAAAGGCAACCCGAGGATGGAGGCGTTATGTTGAGATCGCCACTGAACGAGGACTGCCACTAGCACTTCTTGTTCAGGCGAAATACAGAGAGCAAACTGAAGAAGCGTTGTATAAACCTGCCGAAAGTACGGATGTTGAAGGAGCACATGTAGTGCAGCAAGAGGTGCAGGAAGATGGTGACAAGACTGAGCATGTGGTGCAGGAAGAGGTGGGGGAGCTGGAGGAGACAGGGGAGGGATCAAGTGAGCAACAAACAACACAGGAACCCACAGGTGCGGCAGATGAGGGGGAACAAATTGAACCTATAGTTGCGGAGATGGAGGCTGAGGATGCTGAGCACGAGCAAGTATCTAAGGAAGATGTGTCAGACGATGAGAGTCCCGGTGGGTTTCAAAATGTCGTGCCGGTCGAGTGGAACTCATCGAACTTTGCAGAGCGATCTATCCGAGATGGCACTCAAACAGCCTAGGAATACCACCAGAACGAAGTGACACAAGGAGCGACATACCCCTCAAAGGAAGAATTGTTGACAGCCGTGAAACTTTGGGCATTATCACTTATGAGAGAATTCAGGTTGTGAAGTCTAGCCGAAATGTGTACGATGTGATGTGTATTGTCCCTGGTTGTCCTTGGCGTGTGCATGCCTTTAAAGGAAACTGGGTGGAATACTGGGTTTGTTCAATAGTGAGGGAGCATAATTGTACGGTGATTGAGGTAAGGCAAGCACATGAATCTAACATCGACAATGGTAGCACAGATAATGCAGACTCAAATAGCACAGAACGTGAACTACGAGTCTCGGTCTATCATTCGATCCATGGAGGAACAATTTCAGTACACTATTCCGTATGCAACTGCTTGGAGGGCAAAACAAAAGGCATTAGAGATGAGGTTTGGGACATATAAAGCATCTTATGCGAATATGTCATCCCTGTTGGCGGCCATAGCTAGGAGGAATGTGGGTACATATTATGATTATAAAAAGTTGGAGGTAGAGGGCGATGATATTGGGAAGTTCGTTCTGCAACGGGTTTTCTTTGCTTTGGGGCAGTGCATCAGGGGATTTTAAAATTGTTCTCCAGTTTTATGTGTTGGCGGAACATTCCTAACTGGCAAGTATAAGGGGCAAATCCTGATAGCAATTGCCGTTGACGGCAACAAACAGATTCTGCCGGTGACATTTGCTTTTGTAGAAGAAGGTGAGAATACTGAGAGCTGGTACTGGTTCTTAGAGAGGGTGAAGCATGCGGTTGATGTTGGCAGACCAGATGTTTGTATCATTCATGACAGACATGCTGGATTGTTGACGGCGATCGAAGAAATTAAGTTTGGTTCTGACTATCGAGCTGCTCAGTGGCCGGACATGCATACCCGGTGGTGCATGAGACACATGGGTGCAAATTTCTTTAGCCAGTTCAAGAGTAAGCACTTAATGAATCTGTTTAAGCGGATGTGTAAGCAAAATCAGCAGCGTAAGTTCAATCGGCTGTGGCAGACGTTGGACGAGCTGACCACGAAGCATCCCAAGGAGGCAGGGAACGTGAGGAACAGAAGAATTACAAACTTTTCAGAATGGATTGAAAACTGCCCAAAAGAGAAGTGGGCATTGTTGTATGATTCAGAAGGTCGTAGATACGGAATCATGACGACAAACTTGGCGGAGGTACACAACTGGATCATGAGAGGAACCAGGGCACTACCGCTCGTAGCAATTGTCGAGGGGATTCTGCACCGAACATGCAAGTATTTCATTGACCGGTATCGAGCAGCTTCAATTGCCATGTCTGACAATCGGTTGTTTTTTCTAGGGTTGTGACAAAGTACATTGTTGAAAAGGTTAAAAAGGCACAGCTACACTCACCTCAAGCAATGGATACCGACGAGTTGAGATATGAAGTTCACTATATGGATAGGCCTCGCTTTGGGCGCAAACATCAGAAGAACAGACATAAGTGTATTCTTGCTGATAAGCAATGCAAATGCTCGTGTCGTAAGCCGAAACTGCTACATAAGCCTTGCTCTCATGTACTTGCAGCGGCATCGATGACAAATCAGTCAACCTACAATTATGTTTTCTAGTATTCCAGGAAGGAAGCTATACTGCACACTTGGCATGCCGAGATATATGGGGACGGCATGTACGGGTCATTCACTAATCCACCTTTGACAAACTGTAGGCATGTCCCGGATAGGAACATGCTGGAATGCAACTTAGGACGCCGAGTGCATCGACGTATTCGAAATGACATGGATCAATCCGAGGCAGGACGTCCCGTGAGGATATGCAGCAGGTGCAATGAGATCGGTCACACGTACGTCAACTGTAACAATCCCAGTGGTGGAATGTACACGATGGTCGACGTCCTTTCCGTTGACTGGACATGTAATGTATGCGATGAAATTTTTAATATTTATATTCGTGGATGTTATGTACTAACGACATTAGATTTCACTTGTATTTCGTATGTTGTATTGTAATAATGCTATATCTGTCGCAGACATGTACTATTTACGATGAGGAACCTTTACTATATTAATATTTATGTTATCTGTAATTTAAAGTATGGTAATTCGTATTTTCTTTTTACATTGACCCGTACGCTGGTGCAAAATATTTTTTAAATTCGTGACTTTTATGTAATGCAGGTGCTTCAGCATGGCGGACGACGGTGGCAGACAGCATGCCAATCGCCTTTTGGATCCCTCTGTGGATCAAAGGCATCGGTCGCGTAAGAGTGCCGTTGAGGGACGTCTGCTCCCAGCCTTTCGTCCTAGAGTACCGAACGAGCTGCTGACTCTCGACGCCTGCTGGGTTAACAGGTCAAGTCAAAAAAATTGTATATTTCTTAGTTAAAACTGCGATATCTTATTTATTATGAACATGCAGGTTACGCCTTATCGGCTTGCTCGATGTCTTGGGATCTTTGGAGGCGGCGGCCTCGAGGAGTGAGTCCTTCAGCGTCGGCTTCAGCAGAGCAGTTACGCTTCGACAGTCTCGCTTGCGGCTCTCGTCGGCCGGTGGAGGCCGAGACCCACACCTTCCACCTACCTGGGTGAGTCGCCCCCCCTACTCGAGATGTGTCCTATATACTAGGACTTTCCTGTGCGGGTGACCCAGTGGTGGCTGTGGACGTCTCGCCACTTTGGCGGGCTGAGCTGATGGCCCGGTACACCAATATCCAGCGGCGGCCGGGTTCCCCGAACTATAGGCTCATTCCAACTTCGGAGACGCATGGGCCAACGAAGAGGTGGATACTGCAGTTTACGGTAAGAAAATTCAAAATGACATTCTTTTTAACCAAATGACATGATGCATACTACATTTTTAACAGGCGGAGACCATCCACCCGGAGGCAGACGAGGCTACGGTGTCTAGGCATCTCGAGACCTACCTGCTTTGGCTGTTCGGGTACGTGTTGTTTTGCAACACGTTTGACAATGCGGTGGACAAGTTTCTACTTTCGTACGCCTAGTCCATCGCAGTCCATCGCCGACTCCCAGGAAGACCAGGTACCCACCTACAATTGGGCCTCCGCGGTGCTTGCAGCTACCTACTGGGGGTTGTGCGACTGCGTCTTCAAGACGGAGGAGGCGGAGTCGTTGATCACAGGCTACCCACTGCTACTTCAGTTGTGGTCCTATGAGAGGATCGCCGTCGGTCGACGTCTCATGGACCACAGTGTCTATGGCGCCGTTTTCTACCACGAGGCCGAGGAGGATAGACCTACAATGGGGTTTTTGTGGTCTCGCCGACGGGTAATGAAACGGACCACACTTTCGATTTGTCCTCCTATCTTATTGATATTCTGTAATTTTACAACTTTACCACTTTTGCAGCCAACGTGGGCTCACGTCACGCCCCACAGGGACTACCCGGACTACGTCCGGATGCTGGACGAGCTGCAGGACCACGACTTTGAGTCGAAGCCCTATCGAGACGAGCTCGTTCAGGCTCGTGCACCTCTTGGCCTATCGTCGCTCTGTACGCGTGACTCCGAATACTGGCTTACGAGGAAGCCAGTACTTTTCGATATCTTTGTCGAGGAGTACTCACCGCACAGGGTGATGCGTCAGTTCGGACTCCTGCAGCAGCTTCCCCTACCAGTCGTGCACACCGTTCCTCCTCACGTTCACCACTACGTTCGTTACACGCTTTTCTTCATAATTGTTGTTTTTATAGTTGCATGGACGAAGCATTTAATCATGTTGCAGGGTCACCAGACGAGGCCAGAGTACCGGCGCTCTTTGGGGTCCTGCGATGGTCCCATGGGTAGAACAGTGGGAACAAGCACTGGAGGATCTCGTTGACGAGGACCAGGAATACGACGACCGCACGTACGACGGGTACCTATGGTGGTACGTACCGGCAACACGCACTCGTGTCGGATACACGCTTCCTACGGAGATCGTGCACGTACCTAGCGTCTCCGACATGTACCCTCAGCACCACCGACAGGCTGCATATCAAGCAGTAACCTTTCTATCTTCTACGGATAATTACTAATTTGTCTGCATCATAAAACTTACATTTATGTGGGATGTCGTGTTTTCGATCATTGTGGAACAGTATGACCTCGTACGGCAGTCCAACATGGAAGCACGCCATGCCATAGAGCGCATCCAGGGGAGTATTCAGATGACGGCAAGCGAGGTCCTTGACACCTTCAGGAGGATTTACGAGAAGACCACGCGAGCTATTCATCTGACCTCTTGTTGCGTTGATCCAGGCGCCCTCGCTCCAGTACCTACAGCGGCCCCAGACCCCCGTTCTCCGGTATAGTAATAAACAAATATTTTTTCCCTTTAACATGCACATATGAATCATAATAATTAAATATACGTCTCGTGCAGGCAATCAGCGTCCGCGTGCTCCACCACCGAGTGTCGCAGGGGCATCGGGTGCCTTCTAGCCTCTAGGGCCCATTCTGGCCCCCTCAGGACTTGCCCGGATCGTCCGGAGGCTTCCAGGGGTCTTTCCAGCCTCGGCACGACGCGCCCGGTACATTAGGTGGGTTTCGCGGCCCATTCCGTCCTACTGTCGATGTGTCCGAGCCGTCCACTCAGGCGGCCGCTACGTTTCACGGGTCGTTGAGGCCACCTCCTGCGCCCACATTTTCTGGTTAGTCCTCTTGTTTTCATTTCCGATTATCCAATATATTATGATGCTTACAAATAAATCCATTGCAGCTCCTGCGTACACCTCGACTTGGGACAACCCAGAGGTGGGCCCGCAGATGCGTCACAGCCCTCTCGTCGAGCCACCAGCGTACTAGGGCAGTCCTCTCCCAGCGGATCTCTCGGACTACTTATTCGGGAGTAACCAGGAGATAGGGCCGTCACAGTTGTCTGAGGCACCCTTGTCGCCTCGCAGCCGTCGCAGCCAGAGCATGCGACACCCGAGCCACACCCCCGACCGCAGCGGGACGTCGAGGCCCCGAACCGCTTCACTTTTCCCTCTACACAGCTCGGACGTGCGCGCAAGCCTCGAGCTGATGGTTCTGTTGGGGGCGTCAAGCCTAAGAGGGGTCGTGCGTAGGATCTTTGTTAGTCCATACCTTTTGTGTGTTGTTAGCACCGCTACTATGTTACTTTTATATCCTGTTGTTATTACTTTATTTCTGATATTTTGCCCACGCTCGATCGTACCGTGCAACGTTTAACGATCGCCCACGTAGCGTCCGACTAGGTGCGCCCCGAAAGGTACGTAGTAGTCGGCAGCGCAGCGCAACCAAAACCCCTAAGCGACAAATACTACTTTCATGCCTCTGCTCAGGGAGGGTTTATCTAGGCCAGTCCGAACATAACTTGAACGGCTACATGGTGCAACGGCCATCTCTTCGTGATAACGACCTGACGCGCATGCGCAAATAATGCATTATCACTGTTCGTGAAAGAGACCCATCTGGCATGCGCCGTCTCTGGTACGCAATAATTGACGGTTACTGTTTGTGAAATTGATGTGATAGCACAAAGAGGCAAAAGCTGCTCCCACAGTGCTTCTACACCGGATGTGACAACACGACAAAGCAAAAGCAGCTCCTCGCCCACGTGCTGCTAGGAATCCGAGGTCATTTTTCTTTAAATGGCGCACCCAGTGCCCACGAATCTCGCACCGCACAAACACCCGCAACAGATATCTCATTTTCAAACACTCATTTCTTCCACTAGAACTGTATCTTCAGTCGTTTGGGAGGTGGCCTGTTATTTCAATCCGTTTAATTGTGACTATATTTTTTTATTTTATTATGTTCAACCTGCTTACATATGTGTTGTATGTGTTTTATCGTCCTCTTTATGTGTAGTAAATGGATAACGTGCATACTACTACTCGTCCATTTATGCCACCTAGATGGTGGCTTTCATACGGCCCAGGAGTTCAAGCACACGCACCCTCTGAAGATTTGCCGATCGTATCGAGAGCTCACTACAACACAAATCCTATGATGCTTAGAGATTTGGAGTTCTATAGAGGATGGCCGAAGTGCCTCCACGTGGTCGACACAATCGTGCAGATTTTTCATCGTGTTGCAGATGGTTTTACGGAGCGCAGGTTTTACAGATGTGCCATGTTTGAGGTGCGTATACCATAAAAAATAATCCTATTAGGTTACAAAAAGGTTATTGGGAATATACTCGAATGTTCGTAGGCACAGGATTGTGGCTTTACAAAATGGATGAATGATCCATACCCAATGGCAACATCGACATACATAGACTATCTACACGGCAGAATATAACAGTTAGAGCGCATAGTAAATAGTCTACTGAGTGCACAAGAGACGGAGTGGCACCGAAGACGATTAGTTCTTGACCCACAATTTGAGGTGAACCCCCATGTACCAATTATACATGTCTTTGTGGATGTCACTACTCACTACCCCGATAGTCCGAACGAACTAGTGCGCTACAGGCGAAATAAATTTTGGAGGGAATACGGGCACATCGAAAACCCAGACTTCGTACAAAACCATTCATGCAGTACTTGATGGTGCATTTGTCCATGTCATTTTTCAGATCAATTGCCTTAAACGCACGCGTACTTGTGTTCTGATCGAAGTCATAAAAAACAAAGTGTCATTTTACCTTCTTCTATCATTCCCGGTTGTCACCGTCAAATTTTATGGTTTTTCATAACCGATGATTAAATATTAAAACAAATTGATTAACATGATACAAGTCATGGCAAGTATGATGCATAAAACAATTTATCATATTAGCGCAACATAACTAAACCTACACTCCTTAGGAGATTTCAGAACATAGTTGTTCCACACGATAATCATTCTACTGGGTACAGCGGGGTATTTCCCCTTCGCAAACGCGCTAGGTCCTGCTTCCCTAACTCTAGCAGCCCTCTCGCGCTTTCTGGCACGGTCGGCCTCCCGCTCATTCAACTGCCGCTGCCGGTCTGCTTCGCGCTGTGCTTGAAACTCCTCTCTCGCAACCTTTTTTTTTCTTCCCTGAGGGCGTTGTCGACGGTTGAGATAACGATCTCAAGTCGCTAAGGTTGTTTAGAAGTGAGATAGGAGACACGCCGAACAACCACAAACAACAACGAACAGGAGACAGGGGTTTTTATCCTGGTTCAGGCCTCTCGGGAGAGATAATAGCCCTACGTCCAGCCTTTCTTATATACCAGCGATGAATACAAGAGGTGGCTCCGCGAGACGAACAAGTCTCGGCGAGATTATGGTGTACAAGAAGCAATGTGCTATAATCAAGTGTCTACGAGATGCTAACACGTAAACCTGATGCCAGATCCAGTCCCCTCTACACGTCGCAGGGGCCTTGTTTATATAGTGCAAAGCAAACTGACCTACCGAGGGAATATCGGGCCGGGCTAACTACGAGATCGTAACGAACTCATACATGCCAAATATATCCCGAGGTAGATAAGGCATACTCCTAGTCTTGGGGATCACGACTCCTATTCCAATCCGGGGAACCACGTCCGGGTCTTCACGTAGCCGTGCAGAACTCTGTCCGAGTCGGACTCAAACAAGAATCCTAGGCTGTTACGCACCGTGCCAGCCAGGGAGCTGTTCGGCAGGATGCATACCGGCCAGATAGAACCTTCCAGGGAGCTGGGCCCTGGCAGGCTGTTCGATTGGGCCGTCAGGGAGTGGTCCATGGCAATGAGCCGTAATTTAATCCCCAACAGCTAGCCCCCGAGACTCAAGTGGAAGGACTCACTAGAGTGGGGTCATCCTCTTGAGACTCCAAGTCACTAAGAGGGTATTTTTCCTGCTACAAACGCGTGCAACGAGCGACCAACAAAGATTCACGGTTCAACGAACAAGTCTTGTTCGGGACCGGACAAACTGATCGATCTTAGAAACAACTCAGTTCGTCGAGCGAGGAACGACATCTGTCCGAAGCGAGTACCCGACCCTCGATACAAAAAATCGGAAGAAGTGAGGTAAATCATCTCCTTGAGGTGAGCGTCATCAAGGAGGGATTGGATTCTTAGTAGTGAAGAGCGTACCACCGCATCCGGTAAGATCGAGATCTTCCGGAGAATAAACATAGCAAGTCGCGAGATGGACTCGTGTTCTTTGCATCGAGCATTCAGATGCCTAGGAAAGATAGGAAACCACCTCTCGGGCTAGAGCTTGCCCGAGAAAATAGAGATTGCGCTCTCGAGTGAATGTCGCGCTCAGGAGCGAAGGTGATGTGCCCCCAGACGTAGATCGTGTGCTAGGAGCAGACAATGCATACGAGTGGGAAAGGTGACCCAGTCCCAGAGCGTAGAGCTCGTCGAAGGAATCTAGTCCCCGAGCACGGAGCTCGTTAATGGAACCAGAAAGTGCGACCAGGCGAAGACATACCCGGTAGGAGCCCGCGCTCCGGGCGAAGAGCCGTCCGGTGCGAGGTGATCCAGCCCCCGAGCACGGAGCTCGTCGCGGGGACCAGACGCGCGCTCCGGGTGAAGAACTGCCCGGTGCGAGGTGAATCACAACCCGATGCAGTCAGAGCCGCAAGAGAACGTGTGAAATCAACGCTTCACCCTTGACGTATTTCTTGCGACAGTGTTAGCGTTGTCTTGGTAAGTGCAGAAGCGACGCTTGGAGTGCCCGTTGCGATGAAAATCGGCTTACGGTGGGCATGCCCGTTGCGATGAGAATCGGCTTACGGTGGGCAGGACTCCGTTGGTGGCGCAATACCTTGACTTAGCCGAACTGTGAAGGTCAGTGCCGGACAAAGGCGAGAAATCATACGCAAGTAGAGTGAATCAGTCCCCGGGCATGCGCGGAGCAAACCCGGGAAGAGAGGGATGCAGACATCGGTTTTGGTGGGAAGCCTGGAACCTCGCCACGACCATCACCGGTTCGACGTTCCCGTTCTGTTTTTCCTGCAGAAGACAAACAAGAAACGGACCAGCAAGGGGAAAAAAGAGAGCAAGAACACGCTCTAAGAAGAGCAAAGCGAGTTTTGAAAAACACGCAAAAGACGACCTACCCGCACAAGACATAATTTTTCTGGGTACGTCCCCCGATAGCGTTAGTGTCACCTCGGCGAATGCCGAACCGACGCCAGAGTGCCCGTTCTGATGAGAATCGACTACGGTGGACGAGGACTCGTTGGTGGTGCATTGCTCCGGATTACCATGCAAGGAAGGGCGTAGCATGGATAAAGAAGACGATGTGCGGGCAAGTCGACCTCGCGTGGCTAAGACCGCTAACCAGGGAAGGCGATCGGGACCTTAGCCACAGGCAAGACATGCGAGGCGAAATCTTATCCGGGTATGGACCCGTGTAGCATTGGTGTCGCCTTGGCGGGTGCGGAACCAGCGTCAGGAGTGCCCGTTGCGATGAGAATCGGCTTACGGTGGGCATGCCCGTTATGATGAGAATCGACTACGATGGCGAGAACTCCATCGGTGGTGCACCGCTTGCTAACCGGAGCCGTCTGGTCGTCGCCGAATAAAAAGACATGCTCAGACGCGGGGGAGCGCTCACGGAGCGAAGACCAACGAGGATTTGGAAACCAACGCTAAGGAAAGGAACTGAAAAAAGCGAAAAGCGTCATCGGGTTGCGAAATTCAGCTCAAGTCCCAATCGACCGAGGAGAGCGGTCCTCAGAGGAGTTGGCGGCGACTCAAGACCGCGGCGGCGCTTGAATCGAGCGAGAGTCTGAGCGAGCTTTTTCCTTCAAAAAGAGCGAAAAAAGATAAGGATGAGCAGAAAACCGAGAGCAAGGCGACAGCGCTAGAAAGTTTTAAGAAAACCGGTGAAACGCTCACCTAACTCCCCCGTTGTCAGGTACTCGAGGACTGAGTTTGCGAACTCGAGCAGTGCACAAGAGAAAGAGCGACGCCCTAGCCCCCGTTACGGACGATGCATGAAGACCTGAACTTGCGACTTCAACCACGTGCGTAGAGAGTTAGAGCGACACGCGTATCCTGATCGACTCGTTCCAGGAACTGATCGTTCACGTAAGTTAGGCGATTCCGAAGGTAACCGAACAAGGAAAGTGCCTCTGCCGCGGAGGGCTTACGAGAGCAGGCTTAGCCGCGAGGCTGGATGCCGTGTTACGCAACTCTGAGTTTAGGAACTTGTTGAAACAAGATACGGGCAGGAAAAACCCTTAAGATTGCGGAGCCAAGAGTTCGCAAAACCGGGTAGCCATCAAGTGTTACCAGAGAGAAAGGTAGTCTGAGAAGACGAGTGGTAAGAAGGGCCGCAGGGGGCCGTGGACATTCACCGTTCAATGGGTTGAACTTTACATGGCAGCCCGAGAGACTTGGATGAACTAAGGCGCGAAATTTGAGAAAAAGCGCGAAGCTAGGAAACGAAAGACCTACACGAGGAACTGACGAAGCTGGTCGATGTTCCAAGTGTTGGTTAGCTCTCTCCCGTCATCCACTGCCAGGCGAACAGCCCCGGGATCCGGAAGGAGTTTTGATCCAGTCCCCGAGCACGGAGCTCATCGCGAGGACGGAACACGCACCGGCGAAGAGCTGCCCGCTGCTGTGATCCAAATTTCGAAAGACGGAGCTCATCAGCGGGGACGAGACGCGCCCGGCGAAGAGCTGCCCGCGCGAAGTTGATCGATCCATGAGCAAGGAGCTCGTCCGGGGACAGACGCGCTCCCGGCGAAGAGTGCCGGTCGAGGTTGATCCATCCCGAGCACGGAGCTCGTCGCGGGACAGACGCAAGGCTTCGGGCGAAGAGCCGCCCGGCGAAGATCGATCCCGAGCACGAGCCGGAACCAGATCTCGAAGGCGATCAAGATCGAAGGGATTGATCCGATCTGGCAGGGGAAGAGACATCCTGCCTTTCTGAGTCGTAGTCCTCAGGGAGAATCTCCTGGTCGCTGATAGAGTTCGACATGTTCGATCTGCGAGTCCCCACGGACGGCGCCAACTGTCGACGGTTGAGACAACGATCTCAAGTCGCTAAGGTTCTTTAGAAGTGAGATAGGAGACACGCCGAACAACCACGAACAACAACGAACAGGAGACAGGGGTTTTTATCCTGGTTCAGGCCTCTCGGGAGAGATAATAGCCCTACGTCCAGCCTTTCTTATATACCAGAGATGAATACAAGAGGTGGCTCGGTGAGACGAACAAGTCTCGGCGAGATTATGGTGTACAAGAAGTAATGTGCTATAATCAAGTGTCTACGAGATGCTAACACGTAAACCTGATGCCAGATCCAGTCCCCTCTACACGTCGCAGGGGCCTTGTTTTTATAGTGCAGAGCAAACTGACCTACCGAGGGAATATCGGGCCGGGCTAACTACGAGATCGTAACGAACTCATACATGCCAAATATATCCCGAGGTAGATAATGCATACTCCTAGTCTTGGGGATCACGACTCCTATTCCAATCCGGGAAACCACGTCCGGGTCTTCACGTAGCCGTGCAGAACTCTATCCGAGTCGGACTCAAACAAGAATCCTAGGCCGTTCCGCACCGTGCCAGCCAGAGAGCTGTTCGGCAGGATGCATACCAGCCAGATAGAACCTTCCAGGGAGCTGGGCCCTGGCAGGCTGTTCGATTGGGACGTCAGGGAGTGGTCCATGGCAATGGGCCGTAATTTAATCCCCGACAGGCGTCTTGCCACCATTCCTCGGCCATAGCACGGAGCCTCGCCGCCTCTCTTTGCATTTCCCGCTCCTGGTCGGGAGTTTGCTCCGCGTCCAAATATTGGACAAACTCGCACAATGGAAGCTAATAAAATTGAAGTTAGCTTTTGCGTGTATATGTTCCTTATGAAACAAAGAAGTAAGAAGTCACTTACAAGGTACTCTGCCCTCCTCTCCATCTCGGGTGTTTGGTCGTACGCATAGTTTGCGCACTTCCAATACCTTCTCCCGTTAAGTATAGCCCATGTCTTGGGACTGCCTCAAAACGCAAAGACTGTCGTAGAGACACATAGGCGGCTGAACATCTCTTGGGACAGATTGATGAACAGACTCTCTTGGTAGCGATAGGAACTCAATGTCACTCTACTCGTGGATAGAGATTGTTTCTAAACTGACGTGCTTCCCAACACTCTCCTCGTCTGAATACCTTGCCTGCTGCTCCCCTTTTTATAGCCGAGCGTGTCTCAATTAAATTATTAAAAAATATCTAATTAATTCATCCCTAATTAGCAATTTATTACAAAACGCGTTACGACAAATATCTAGTTGCAGGCAGGTATTGATGGCGGCGAGGTGAGCTGCATTTAATCCAAGAGTGGCGGGCGAGGAGCGATAGCAGGCACACTATGGTAGTGGCCGAGAATCCGGCAGCGATGGCGGTGAATTGATGGTCGAGAATCCGATGGCGATGGCGGCGAGAATTGATGGCAGTGGTTAGGAATCCGATGGAAAAAACAATGCAGAAAAAAACGATCAGAGAATCCGATGCCAGGAGAGGGGCCACTGACATATAAAGCGCCCGCTGGATGGGCGACTAATATAAAGTGCCCTCTAGACGGGCGACTAATATGAAACGCCCGCTAGACGGGCGATATGGGCGTTATTTAAATACCGTCCAATGGGTGGGCGTTTTCTAATTAGTCCCTCGTCTGCTCGGCGTTTCAAAAATAACGTCCGACCATCGGGCGCCGGGAGGCTATTTTTTAATTAATTTAAACAGGAAATTATTTTTTTAATTTCGAATTAAATTAAAGCCAGTACAGTAAAAAATTCTCCCCTATCACTATTGTCAAAGTTAGGTTTTATCCTTTTAACTTCAAAATAGGGCAACCAACCTCGCATGCACACAAGTTTCAAAGTTTCCACCAAGCCATCAGAAAATTGCAAACAAAGGAAAACAAAAAAAACACCCAGAAAATCGCCACGGCGGGGTTGTAGTTGTATACATTTGTATGAAAGGGGGAAAGTGCAAATGAGCAATATTTATAAGAAATTATAACAATATGTTTGTATGGATGGTCGGATTGGGGCAACGTGGCGTCCTAGCCAGAACGGACGGGCGAGATTTTGTTGATGCCGTGGACTCTCGTGGATCTGGTGATGGAACAACTTATGTAGGATAGATATATTATATATGTACGCACATATGTGAGTGTCCCACATCCTAGCAATACCTCAGTTTCCACAACAAACTTGTCATTATGATTCACATTTAAGACATGATGCCACTTTTAAGACATGCAGTGTTTGTGTGAAACATTCTATACGTATTTGTATTAATTTTAGAAAATATAAATTTATTACTTTTTTGTTTTGAGTTAATTTTTTAATAGTTTTGTCAACCGTTAATAGACTAATAATTGAGATTAATTTCTATCACATGAATTTATACTTTTGTAAGCCTAAAATTGAACGGTGTAAAAAAGTGTAATTTTAGTGTAAATAAAGTGCATTTTTCCTATTTCGACTACATGTTTATGCTTCTGCTTGCTGCATCCTTATTAACGGTTTGTCGAGTGGCGGCAGCGAAGGATGCGTCGATGACAGCGTGGATGAGCCATTCGATGGTTTTTTTGGCTGATCAATGTTGAGGCGAAGTCATTCGATTAGCACGAGTTAGTAGCAAGCATAAGGATTGACTTAATGAATATGAGTTTTGTTGTATGAAAACGTATATAACCTTGTGTCGGGGATAAAATCACGGCCCATTGCCATGGCCCACTCCCTGACGGCCCAATCAAACAGCCTACCAGGGCTCAGCTCCCTGGAAGGTTCTATCAGGCCCATGTGCATCCTGCCGAACAGCTTCCTGGCTGGCACGACGCGTAATGGCCTAAGATTCGTGTTTGAGTCCGACTCGAACAGGGTTCTGCATGGCTACGTGAAGACCCGGACGTGGTTTCCCGGATTGGAACAAGACGTCGTGATCCCCAAGACTAGGAGTATGCCTTATCTGCCTCGGGATATATTTGGCATGTATTGAGTTCGTTACGATCTCGTAGTTAGCCCGGCCCGATATTCTCCCGGTAGGTCGGTTTGCTTGACACTATATAAACAGGGGCCCTTTGGCGTTTAGGGGATCCCTGGGATTGAGTTTTACATCCTAGCATCTAGCTTAGAGTTTTGGCACTTGTACACGCATAATCTCGCCGAGACTTGTTCGTCTCGTCGAGCCACCTCTTGTATTCATCCTCGATATATAAGAAAGGCCGGGCGTGGGGGCTATTATCTCTCGAGAGGCTGAACCGTGATAAAACCCCCATCTCTGCTCGTTCTTTGTTAAGTGGTTGTTCAACGTGTCTCATATCTCACTTCTAAAGAACCTTAGCGACTTGAGATCGATATCTCAACCGTCGACGATTAAGCGCCGTCCGTGGGGATACGCAGATCGAGCATGTCGAACTCTATCGTGACGACCAGAGATTCTCCACGAGGACTACGACTCGGAAGGGCGGGATGTCTCTTCCTTCCAGATCGGATCGATCCTTCGACCTTGATCGCCTTTCAGATCTGGTTCCCACTCCGTGCTCGGGTCGGATCACTTCAGCGCCGGCGCAGCTCTTCGCCGGTAGCGTCTGATCCCGCGACGAGCTCGCCGGGAGGCGGATCTTTTCATGGGCGCTCTTCGCCGGTAGCTGTCTGATCCCGCGACGAGCTCCGTGCTCGTGGATCGGATCAAAACTCCTTCCGGATCCCGGCTGTTACGCTGGCGGTGGATGACGGGGGAGAGCTAACCAGCACTTGGAACATCGACCAGCTTCGTAAGTTCCTCGTGTAGGTCTTTCGTTTCCTAGCTTCGCGCTTTTTCTCAAACTTCGCGTCTTAGTTCGTCCAAGTCTCTCGGGCTGCCATGTAAAGTTCAATCCAATAAACGGTGAATGTTCGCGGCCCCCTGCGGCCCTTCTCACCACTCGTCTTCTCAGACTACCTTACTCTCTGGTAACACTTAATGGCTTCCCGGTCTTGCGAGCTCTTGGCTCCGCGATCTTTAGGGTTTCCCTACCCGTATCTAGTATCAACGAGTTTCTAAACTCAGAGTTGCGTAACACGGCTTCCAGCCTTGCGGCTAAGTCTGCTCTCGTAAGCCCTCCGCGGCAGAGGCACTTACCGCTCACGGCACAACCACTTGGCAAAGCTCGCTCGTAAGCCCTCCGCGCGGAGGCACTTTCCTTGTTCGGTTACCTTGAATCGCTTAACTTACGTTAACGGCGGTTCACAGAGCGAGTCGATCGGATACGGTGTCGCTCTAACTCTCTACGCACGTGCTTGAAGTCGCAAGTTCAGTCTTCATGCATCGTCGATCTGCGGGGCTAGGGCGTCGCTCTTTCTCTTGTGCACTGTTCGAGTTCGCAAACTCGAGTCCTCGAGCAACCGTACAACGGGCCGGGAGTTAGGCTAAGCGTTCTACGGTTTTTAAAACTTTCTAGCTTTGCTCACCTTGCTCTTGGTTTCTGTTCGTCCTTATCTTTTGCTGCTCTTTTTTTGCAGGAAAAGTTGCTCGGTCAGACTCTCGCTCTAATTCAACCGCAGCTCGGCGGTCTTGAGCTGCTCGGCCAGCTCCCCGGAGGACTGCCTCTCCTCAGTCAGTTGGGATTTGAACTAAATTTTGCCAACCCCGGTACGTTTTCAGTTTTCCAGTTCCTTTCCTTAGCGTTGGTTTTCCAAAACCTCGTTGGTCTTTCGCTCCCGTAGCGCTCCCTGCGTACGAGCATGTCTTTTTATCTGACGACGACCTGTACGGCTCTGGTTAACCGAAGCGGTGCACCACCGATGGAGTTTTGCCCACCGTAAGCCGATTCTCATCGCAACGGGCATGCTCACCGTAAACCGATTCTCATCGCAACGGGCACTCCTGGCGCTGGTTCCGCACCCGCCGAGGCGACACCAACGCTGCACGGGTCCATGCCCGGATAAGATTTCGCCTCGCACGTTTTGCCTGCGGCTAAGGTCCCGATCGCCTTCCACGGTTAGCGGTCTTAGCCACGCAGTGGGGCTGATTTGCCGCACACATCTTTTTATCCATGCTACGTCCTTTCTGGCACGGTAATCCGGAGCAATGCACCACCAACGGAGTCCTGCCCACCGTAAGCCGATTCTCATCGCAACGGGCACTCCTTGCGTCGGTTCTACATTCGCCGAGGTGACACTAATGCTATCGGGGGACGTACCCGGAAAAAATTATGTTTTGTGCGGGTAGGTCGTTCTTAGCGTGTTTTTCAAAACTCGCTTTGCTCTTCTTAGAGCCTTTTTTTGCTCTCTTTTTTCCCCTTGCTGCTCGTTTCTTGTTTGTCTTTCGCAGGAAATACAGGAGCGGGGAACGTTAGACTCCGGTGATGGTCGCGGCGAGGTTCCAGGCTTCCCCACCAAAACCGATGTCTGCATCCCTCTCTTCCCGAGCACGCTCCGCGCATGCCGTGGACCGATTCACTTCACCACGATGATTTCGCCTTTGCCCGCAAGACCGACCTTCACAGTTCGGCTAAGTTAAGGTAATGCGCCACCAACGAGTCCCCCCACCGTAGTCGATTCTCATCGCGAACGGGCATGCCCATCGTAAGTCGATTCTCATCGCAACGCGGGCACTCCAAACGTCGGTTACGCACTTGCCAAGACAACGCCTCGCCGCCGCAAGGAATACGTCATGGGTAAAGCGTTAATTTCACACGTTCTCTTGCGGCTCGATCGATCGGGTTGTGATTCACCTCGCCGGCGGTTCTTCGCCGGCCCTTGATTCGTCCTCGCGACGAGCTCCGTGCTCGGGTCGGATCACCGCGACCGGCGACTCTTCGCCGGGCGCTGGCTCCTACCGGGTACGTCTTCGCCTGGTCGCACTTTCTGGTTCCTTTAACGAGCTCCGTGCTCGGGGACTAGATCTCCTTACTTGGTTCCTTTGGCAAACTCTATGCTCAGGGACTGGGTCACCTTCCCTCTCGTATGCATTGTCTGCTCTTGGCACACGATCTACGTCTGGGGGCACATCACCTTCGCTCCTGAGCGCGACATTCGTTCAAGAGCGCAATCTCTATTTTCTCGGACAAGCTCTAGCTCGAGAGGTGGTTCCCCTATCTTTTCCTAAGCATCTGAATGCTCGATGCAAGAAAGACGAGTCCATCTCGCGACTTGCTATGTTCATTCTCCGGAAGATCCGATCTTCACCGGATGCGGTGGTACGCTCTTCACTACTAAGAATCCAATCCCTCCTTAATGACGTTCAGCCTCAAGGAGATGATTCACCTCACTTCTTCCGATTTTTGTATCGAGGGCTGGGTCCTCTGCTCGGACAGATGTCGTTCCGCTCGACGCTTGAGTTGCTTCGGCACCGGCAGTGTTTGTTCGGTCCCGAACAAGTCTTGTTCGGTTGAACCATAACCTGTTCCGTCGCCTATTGTACGTCTTTGTAGTAGGAAAAATACCCTCTTCGTGACTTAGAGTCTCAAGAGGAAGACCCCACTCTAGTGAGTTCTTCCACTTGAGTCTCGGGGGCTAGCTGTCGGGGATAAAATCACGGCCCATTGCCATGGCCCACTCCCTGACGGCCCAATCAAATAGCCTACCAGGGCTCAGCTCCCTGGAAGGTTCTATCAGGCCCATGTGCATCCTGCCGAACAGCTTCCTGGCTGGCACGACGCGTAATGGCCTAAGATTCGTGTTTGAGTCCGACTCGAACAGGGTTCTGCACGGCTACGTGAAGACCCGGACGTGGTTTCCCGGATTGGAACAAGACGTCGTGATCCCCAAGACTAGGAGTATGCCTTATCTGCCTCGGGATATATTTGGCATGTATTGAGTTCACATCGATCTCGTAGTTAGCTTTACCAATATTCTCCTAGTAGGTCGGTTTGTTCGGACTATATAAACAGGGCCCTTTGGCGTTTAGGGATCCACAGGATTGAGTTTTGCATCCTAGCATCTAGCTTAGAGCTTTGGCACTTGTACCGCGATAATCTCGCCGAGACTTGTTCGTCTCTCGTCGAGCCACCTCTTGTATTCATCCCCGATATATAAGAAAGGCCGGGCGTAGGGCTATTATCTCTCCCGAGAGGCTGAACCGTGATAAAACCCCCTCTCTGTTCGTTCTTTGTTACGTGGTTGTTCGGTGTGTCTCCTATCTCACTTCTAAAGAACCTTAGCGACTTGAGATCGATATCTCAACCGTCGACACCTTGGCTATGATTTTTACTATATGCACGGATCCGCTGCTATCGTGTGGCTAGAGCGTCGGCCAAAATGCTAATTTCAGTTGACTGATAGGTAATCGCCTAGGTCCTATTTAAATGTGATTTAGTTTTCATTTTAAACGTGATCCAGTTTTCAACCGTGTTTTCTTTGGCCTTGTTTGTTTCGGATTAAATTAAATTAAATGAAAATTTGTTTTTTTGTATAAGCCAAATGATGTAATGTTTTGTAGTCATTTTTGTTGGGTTTTAAACAGTTCTTTTTAAAGTTTGTAAAATATTTTTTTCATGATTTTTTAAAACTCGTTAAAACGTATTTTGAGGGGGTCACAAATTTGCTACAGCAAAACGCAACTTAATATTAATCTGAAACAAACAAGGCCTTTACCGCATTGCCTGGGCTTCGTTGAATAAAAGAACAATTATTTGTCACAGCTCTGCAAACCTTCATGTCACGTGGTTTTGTTAGATTCAAAGCGTATATATTCAAAAGGGCAAAAGAAGAAGGGGTGAAAGAAACAAAAGCTACTAAAGATGAAAGAGAGCTTAACAAACAGAACGAACCCCAAATCCCCACGGAGCAGGGTGAGCCGGCGAACTCGCCAGTTGCAACACCGCCCCAAGGTTTAACAAACGGAACGAACCCCAAATCCCCAACCCCAAGTGCCCCGGTGCTCCTGCTTCTGGTCCTGCTCCGGCCTCCGCGAGAGCCGCGCCCACGCACCTCGCTCCTCGCCTCCCCGCTCTCCTTGCCGCCGCCTCTGAGCTCTTCTCAGCCTATGCCTCGCGTTGTGCAGGAGCAGCTACCGTCGCCAAACCCCTTGCAAGAAGAAACCCTTGGCCGTTGCCACCCCAGCCCCAAGGAATGGAAATCTAGCAGGTAAGCTCGAGGTGCATTTCGGCTGTATTATTTGTGCTGATTTTACATCTGGCGAGATTTCCTTTGTCTAATGGCAACGGAACCCGCTTTCCAGGGCTTTGGCTGGTTTGGACTTTTGAGGTGTGAGGTCTTCAGCGAGTAGTTCCCGTGCGCATTGGACTGGATTCCACATTCACAAGTGCTCGCCGTCTGTCTGGTCAGGACAGGATGTCTACGCAGCTAGTGTTTAACACAGCTTCAAATGGCAGATGTCCAGTAGGAATTTCATTGAACTACTCGAGGAAAACAGTTATCGGTGCCAATTCAGCATATTTCCAGAGAAAGAATTGGTCTTTCGGCAGTTTTTCTCATCCTAGTCGATTGGAATGTTCTGCAAACTCGCGTCATGTTGGGCCACGCCGCAATGAGGAAACTTTGTATGATCTGTATCCTGAGATCTCGATGCTTTATGGTGAGGGGAATGGTGCAATTGCTTCCCCAAGTAAGGAGCAGGGTGTAGACAAAGTTTCTGAGCCATTGGAAGACGCTCCTGTCGCATATCGCTATAATGAACCCAGGATTAAAGTCATTGGTGTTGGAGGTGGTGGCTCCAATGCTGTGAACAGGATGATTGCGAGCTCCATGAAGGGAGTAGAATTCTGGATTGTGAATACGGATTTTCAGGCTATGCGGATGTCACCCATTGATCCTGAAAACAAGTTACAGATTGGCCAGGAACTGACACGGGGTCTTGGTGCTGGTGGGAACCCTGAAATTGGCATGAATGCAGCCAAGGAAAGCCAGGAGTTGGTAGAACAGGCGGTCTCCGGTGCTGATATGGTTTTTGTCACGGTAAGCCTATGCTGCTCACATAAATGTGCTTTTTTCTGTTCATCAATTGTTGGAGGATGGTAGTGGATGAGAATGACACACTTCTTTGGCATTCATTTTAGAGAGATGGCACATATAGATAGTCACAGTATGCTATAAAAATATGATTTACAAGTCCATAAACCAAAATACACCATTTCTGTTATTTGATTAGCCGAATACAGTTTGCTTGGGTTTGACCCTGTAATATTGATTTGCAGGCTGGAATGGGAGGGGGGACAGGCACTGGTGGGGCACCCATTATAGCAGGCATTGCGAAATCCATGGGTATATTAACTGTTGGAATTGTGACAACCCCATTTGCATTTGAGGGAAGAAGGCGGGCCATCCAAGCTCAAGAAGGAATTGCATCCTTGAGAAGCAATGTTGATACACTGATAGTAATCCCCAATGACAAGTTGCTGACAGCCGTTTCTCCAAATACTCCTGTGACAGAAGCTTTTAATTTGGCAGATGATATTCTTCGGCAAGGCGTTCGTGGGATCTCAGATATCATCACTGTAAGAGAAAATTCAAGACCTTATGTTAGCTATTTTTCATTTATTGAAAACGATTTGAACAATGGTATGTCTCTGAAAGCCCAGATATCATCACTGTAAGAGAATATTCAAAATCTTTTGTTAGCTATTTTTCATTTGCTGAAAAAGATTTCAGACAAGGGGTGTGTGTGACTTTTTTTTAAGACACTGCTTGGTTTACACTTTACACAATCGTGCACATATTGATCAACATACCCTCTGGCCACTTGAATCTTGAATTATTTAATATGAATTAAACTATACTACTGATCTTTTCCTTCTCATTCACCATGTTGTAGGTTCCATTTATTCCACTGTTTTCTTCTTTCTTGATGCACTATGTGCTTCAGTGCAAGTCAACATATTTACACTCGTCTAAATATACCCAAAAACCACAACATTATTATCTTAATTTGGATTTTGGATCACCATTGCTATGCAGAGATTATAATGCTATTGTTGATGTTGATTGATTTACTTTTGATTCCTTGAATCCTTCTAGTAATCCTTCTTGTACATTCATTGTCATTGGTTATTTGTTTGGCTGTTTTCCATGCCATTTGTAACATCAAGCCATGAGTCCAAACTCCATAAGTTCAAAAAAGCCTATGCCTTTCATAATATATGTGAATTTGTGATTTATGCAGCTAAAAAAGGTGATTGGCTGCTATCTTTTCTTATGCTTGCAGGTTCCAGGTTTAGTCAACGTTGACTTTGCTGATGTTCGATCAGTCATGTCTGATGCAGGGTCATCCTTGATGGGCATCGGAACAGGAACAGGTTAAATTTCAGGATACCAATTTATTTGACATCAGATAGCTAGATGCATGTTCATACTTCCTTGCATTCATATAATGCTTGTTATGAAATTCTCAAGCATATAAATAAGTGGAACATAGTTTGTTGAATCTCTTGTGTTATTACTTCATTTTCTCTATTGTATTCTCAAATTGATTTAACTAACCACGAGTTCTATTTTTATTATGTGTATGGTACTTCTAAAGGTGTATTATAGGGGTTTTCATGGGTAGGTTTACACGGTTTAGGGTGGGTTACACAGGTTAATTATAGTATGGGTAATTGAATGCAGGTGGGTTGGGTTGGATGGGTTCACTGGGTTGCATCCTTCAGATGAAACTGATAAATTACTTAATCGTTGTGCATACGGCGATCTCATCATAGATTCATAGCTTCCTACTTCAAGTGCTGGTGCCACTCCACACATCTGCAGCATCCACCTCACCGCCTCGGCTTCTCACCGTGGGATGCTAGTGCAAGGATCTTGCGGCAGCGCTCCCATGTATCATCGGGGATGCTTCTAAGCTTGTCAGGGTTACCTTTGGCAAACAAAATTTCATGAGGAGCAGCCTTCAAGGTTGTCTATGGCTGAAGCTAGCGAGAGATTAGCTTCTTTATGCTATGAGGCTGATCAAACTCAGCTTAATTGGAGATTGGATCACTGAACAAGGAGTGGCGGCGGAAATGGTGGCGATGACTGGATTTGTGGTAGATGGAGCCAGCGACACGCTGCATAGCACCTAGTTCATATTAACCTTGTGCTAAGAAAGAGAGGGACAGTAGCAATGTTTTGAAGTAGAGGAAGGCCTCAACGGAACAATGTTTTGGAGTGAATGGACCGGCGGCAAGCTCGCTTCAAGGCGGGGAAGTTCCAGCTCTCCTGCTAGATATGGCCATATGGGTGGGTTGAATGGGTTCTAACAGGGAGACCCGACCCAGATAACTTTTAGTACGTGGGTTGGGCCAGGTTGGGTGGGTGGTTTCTGCAACCCACGAACAGGCCCAGTGTATTAGACTGATTTCTGCTAATTCTTATACAGTTATCATGTTGGCCTGTTTGCAGGTAAGACACGAGCTAGAGATGCTGCACTTAATGCCATACAATCTCCTCTACTTGATATTGGTATTGAAAGAGCAACAGGAATTGTATGGAATATCACTGGTGGGAATGATCTAACATTGACAGAGGTATCATGCATGGTAGAGCTGCAGCTTGTAAAAATTGTTTGTGCTAGTTTAGATCATGGAGAACATAAAGAGCAAGGGCTAAGCAAACACACTTGTAGCAGCCAATTATAGCAGCTAAGGTAACTTAGAAGGCCCTAATTAATTAGATATATGCCACTGCAAATCTGCAATGTTGCAACTTCACACATGTGATGTTATAAAGCCCGAAATCGCCTCCATGCCATTATAAATATGAAACTCTCACATATAGGCCATTACAGATTTTTTAGTGCCAAAATGCCCTTGCCTTCTTCCTTCAGCATCTCCCTCCATCCTCTCTCTCACTGCCATTCATGGATTTCCTACAAGATCCCTACCCACGTTGTCAGCTACAGGCTAATCTGAACCAAGGTCTACAACAGCTTGCTCATATCGCCTCCATGCTCAGTCACTGCTCGCCCTTGTCTCCCAACCACCCGTGATCCACCTCCACCATGTTCCTCTACTTCCTCACAACGGGTGGTTGTGGACACTGTCATGTCCCCTTCGGGCCAAATTGAGCCAAGTCCTAGGACCACCGCTTCACCTTGGTGCTCCTCCACCTTGTGCCCATGCTAAACCCCTACTGGATCACTGCCGATATGACGCCAAAGCTCAGGCGCTGCCAGGCCGTTGCAAGCCACTATTGAGCAAGCTGAGCATGAGGGAAGCATCTTCACACCTCCTTCTTCCTCCTCTACCCTCCGTCGCTCACTAGCTATGGTGACACTGAGGGGCAATCGGGGGAAGACAGGTGTCATGGTCGGCCGTCGCTACCAGCAGTGCCGACGTTGTCAGGCAGCTGCCCAGCCGACGACAGCAGCTGGGCAGTAGCATTAGTTGTTGGCCTTATCAATTAGTTTGTTAGCTTATCTTGTCATTTGTTAGTTATCTGTTAACTATTTGTTAGTTTGTTACTAAGTTTGTTGGAGTTTGTAAGCCGTACCATCATCAAAGATGAGTTGGTCCGCAGAACTAAGGTTAAGCAGTAATGTATCAGTTTGTTGCTTCTTGTTTCCCTTCCCCCATCTTCTCTTGCGACAGCAGCTCCCTGCTGCTGCCGCAGCCACCACCGCACAGTTGGCAACTTGCCGGCCTCATCCTCCTCAGCCACCACACAGCTACAGCCTAAGGACTAAGGGTCCCAGTGAGAACGTACCAACGGGATCTGGCCAGAGGAGAGAGGAGGAGAATGAGGCACAGGGAGTACAAGAGGCGATTGGTTGCCTGTGCCGCTTGAGCTCGGCAGAGATGGTGGCCTGTGAGAAGGAAGGAGGAAGAAGAGATGACTAAAGGGTAGAAATTGTTGTAAACTCAATGGAGAGGTGTAAAAGTCCATAATGGCATGTATATGTGTGAAGCTACAACTTTGCAGTGGCATATATCTAATTAAACCATTCTTAATTGGGCATCTATAACTTCAGGCTTGTGATGGGCAGCTGACTATCTAAATGGAAGAACCTCGCTAAATCTTCACTACTTAAATTATGTTTGAACTGAACCCCACTGGCAATCCTTTTCTGTAGGTGAATGCAGCAGCTGAAGTGATATATGACCTTGTCGATCCTGCTGCAAATCTGATTTTTGGCTCTGTTATAGACCCCTCGTATACTGGTCAAGTAAGTAGACAAATCACATATTTCTTTTTTTTCTCTTGCGGTAGTTCTTTCCTTCTCTTTTGGTCAACATGATTTTCCTCATCAGAACTTCCTTCTAGGCTTTTCGCTTAGATTAAATCTACTTCCATGGTCATGTAAGGTTGTGAGCTATGTTTTAAAATTAAAAGGTCATTGGAACTTAACCTGGTAGACGTGTGGCACTGAACATGTCAATAACATGGTATCTCCGTTTAGGTGAGCATAACTTTAATTGCCACTGGATTCAAACGCCAAGAGGAAGGGGAAGGCCCGTTTGTGCAGGTACATCTTCTTGGCTATTGCACCGTTTGCCTACTCTCTGCTTATTTCTGTTCTGTATTCTAGAGTTCTAATTTCTAATAATTTCCACATGCTCAGGCTGGAGGTGACAGCAACCGTGGTCGCAAAAGTTGGTTTTCTTCTGCTTCCCAGGAGGAAGGTCCAAACTTGCAGATTCCGGAGTTTCTACAGAGGAAAGGACGTTCAGGGTTTCCCAGAGGCTGAAAACTCCAATGATTTAGCTCAGAATTGTTCTTTCTTTTTTGAAACCAAACTCCTTCTCTTCTGATAACCTCATAAGTCCTCATTTCTAGTAGGTTGTAGTCCAGTGTCTCAACTCTCAACTCAACTCCTTTGTTACTTCATTGTCGTTCTCTTGTGTGTTCAGTTTTTTAGGTGATAAAGATAAGCATTAGAGCAGGTTTGAAGTTTTGAACCAAAAAAGACGAGAGTAAATGCTATATCACCTTTCTAATGTACCGTCCGGTCTGGCGTTGAAACATTTCAAATCCTGATCCATTGCAGTAGATAACTCAGGAAAAAAAGAGGATTGCGCAACGTGATACTGTGTTTGGTGTTCATGTCCTTCTCTCTTAAAATTTTGGTTAACATGATGATAGATTATTCGTAAAAAACATGAAGTTTTTTTAGAATACACATTGTTCTACCGGATGCGAAAACACATTGTTTTAGATTTTAGAATACACTTAGTTAATTTTTTTGGCAACTGATTTTATTTTTTTTTGAAAAATATAGGTTATACACCTCAACAAGATAAACATACTATCATCGGAGCTTTTGTCTTCTTTCGAGGCAAAACGACTTCTACAATACAATGATTTTTTTACAATTAGAGGTGAAAGTTAATTTCTTAAAGACCATTTAGGCGTCCAAAATAAATTTGTAATCCGAGGAATAGCTACCTATTCTATGTCGCAGCCAGCCAACTAGGCAAACAAATGATGCATAATTATTTCAGAAAGCATAAACTCCCTCCGGTTTCCAGTTTTCTTCAAACATAACGTTTTAAATATTGACCGGTCTTCGAAATACAACTTTAATCGCTAATTACTAATGCTATTTTATTTATAAAATATGCAAAAATGTAGTAATATGAGAGTGTTTCTCAAGGTGAATCTTTTTTTTTAAAAGGGAAGGACATTAGTGTCCATTCAATTGAAAGAAATAGAGCGGTGCGACGCACCAAGTTACAACGCAGTAAGACTGCTGCGCACCCCGGCCCAAAGGCCGAACACCCACCCACAAGGCCAAGATACCTTTGCGGCGACACACACCTGGAAGGGTGTAAAAGAAGGGAGAGATACAGCACTGGCCACCGCCGGTCACACCACCAACATTCCCACAACAATGGACGACTCCCAAAACAACAGGCCTAGCGGAGAACCAAACAGCGCAGGGTGACAAACACGGCTACTCCAACAAGGTTGCGACGGGAAGGACCCGCCGTCGTCACACAATCGCGGGTGCTTTCACCCAAAATGAGGAAAGGGCTACACAGTGATGCCTTCAATGAAGGAACGACAACAAAGTGATGCCACCACCGCCCCAGGAGCGGGCAGGGCTTTCGCTGAAGCACCTTCCCCCGCAGCGCACTATGCGGATGCCGCAGGAGATCACCAAACAGGATAACCGAGCAGTCGGCTGTAGCCCTAGGACCGAAGAGCGCACACGATGTGCCACCACCTGACATGGAAGACGCCGCCCGCGCCACCAAATTAGGCGACAGAGGACCGAAGACTCCGCCAAAGAAAGGACGCCAACCAACGTCGCTGAAGAGGGGGCCACCACGCTAGGTGACCCCACGCGTGGAAGTGTTGCCGACCAACCCCGCACCTCCAGCCACACGAGCCGAACACTGCCTCCTAAGTTGGAAGATGCCGCCCAGCTCCGTCAAGCACCTCAAAAGATGGGAGGGGCATGGAGATGCGGACGGGACCAAGCTAGGAGGCCGAGAGCGCCAGTGTCGCTGAAGGCAGGGTGATGGCCAACCCCGCTACCAAGAAAGAGCCGAGCATCCATCAGAAACACGTCTCTGTAGCACACCTGCTACAGCCGCTCCCGACTAGACACCGCCAGATCTGGGCCACCTGCCAACGAATCCAGCCACCCCCGAAGTGGTCCCCCCCGATTGGTCCCTACCAGGATGAGCACAAGGGGAGGGGGAGGAAGGAGGAAGGGAAAGGCGGTGCCGCGGCGAGCGGCCACTAGACACACGCCCCTGGAGCACGCCCGCTCCGACCGCTCTAGCCAAAGTACCAAAACGGTCCCCTTGAGTGGTCTTCACTAAGACGGCCCTAGGAAGAGGGGGAAGTACGGATGACGGCACCGAAATCCTCCAAGACACGTGAAGGTAGGTGCACGACAGCGCCTAAGGCCTAGCCAAAGGCACCGCCAAGGAAGAGAATTAGAGAAGAGCCACGCCAGCGATGCGAGCCGCCGGAGCCACCGTCGCCGTCACTGCCAACAACACAAGTGTCCCACTGTACAGCGCCCACGTAGGGCCCAAGACGATAACGATAAGCAAGGCCGCCGACACTGTCCGCCGATGAGTGCTGAAGGAGGTAGCAGCTGGCACCGTCACCGTCGCTGGGAGCTACCAGATCTAGGCAACCTGTCCGCCAAGCCACCATGAGCCAACACCGGAGAGGTGCGCCCGCCGATGCTGCCTAGAGACCGCCGTGGACACCATCGGCGCTGCGCGCCCACTATTGCTGCCTAGAGTCCGCCGTGGGTGCCAGATCTTGCCGCCTCACTGCCGCCAGCGCAGCTCGAAGCCACGGTGGCCTTGCCTCCCTCCAACGCCTGAACGACCTCCTATCCCCCGCCTACCATGGCACCGCCAACCACGTCGGAGCGGGCGTCCACGCCGCTGCCCCAGCTGCTGCAGGTAGCCGACCAATGGAGAAAGGAGGCCCGCTGGCCTTTGGGATGCCGGACCAAGCCTTCACTGGATCGAGCAACCGCGCCATCGGGACGGATCGCCCTGCCAAATCTTGCAGCAACGCCATGGAGAGGAGAGGGGAGGGCCACCGCCATCGTCGGCCGGCGGCAGCAACGGCTGGCGAGCTAGGGTTTGGGGGTGGTTGGGGACGCCGGTGTATCGCCCTCGAGTCGCCCCAGGAGACAATGCGATGGCCTTAGGTGTCTTTAAAGACGAATATATGCATGCAATAATCATTGTGCCCTTATCCAAATAGTTTGAAAGATATTTATACCCAAAGTTTTTAGGGTAAACTGCATCAATACCATCATTAGATGTCTTTTCCTTAGAAATAATACTACAAACACGAAATGCAAAACACGAAATATTATCTATGCCATTATGGGGTGGCCGGAGTTGGAGAAGATGGGGAGTAGCTCAGGGAGAAAGAAAAGGAGAAGAGTATGGCATGTGCGGCCTACTCATCTGATTATTTATTGGATCGTATTTTGACTTGTATTTATTGTGAATGCCTCCTAATGTCATGTTTGAAATCGAATGCACTTTGTAATAGCGTAGATAATATTTTGTGTTTTGTAATAGTATTTCTGAGAGAAAGGCACTTGGCATGGATACAGTTTACCCAAGTTTAAAAATTTTGATTTCAAACATATTTAAAACATAATGTTTTCGTGGATTCTAGGGAATAATCATCTTTGATCATTGAGCCAGTGAGACGCGCCAAGTCTGGAAACACAATTTTAAACTAGCAGAGGGGCTCATCTGCAAAGTACACCCGTATGTGTGATGTGCCCGACATGGCGACATGAGCCACCAAACCCGAAAGAGGAAAGAGGAGGAGGAACACACAAAACTAGTCGAGGAAAGAGGCCAAGCACCACCATACCAAACCAACCGGAAAATTTTCGATTTTTCCTCTCCTCGCGCTCTCTAGTCTCTAGCGCATGCTGCGTTCTTCTTCTTCGCCGTCTTCCTCTTTCGCTTTTCTGGATTTGAACCTTCTCGGGGTGATTGGCGCCGGCGGATCGGACCCCGCTCCATGGCGGAGGGCTTCGGGCGGTGGGAGTCGGATCCGCTCTTCCCCGCCGCGGAGTGCGTGCAGGACTCCGCCGACAGGTTTGCGCTCCCTCGCTCGTCCCGATTCTTCCCCGATCCGTTGCCTGTAGAATCCTGCGCGTGGTTTGGCTCTTGAGGCTCGCGGGATTTTGCGCGCATTGTGGAGAATCCGGTGCGTGCTTCAACACGTGGTGCCGGTTCTTAAGCTCGGGAATCATCCGCTGTAGATTGTTGTGCTCATGTAAGTCCTGCGGATTGGCATTTCCTAGTTCCTACCGTGAGGCTGGTTGCAAAATTGTTGTTGTAGGCGTCGGCGAGAAATTCTGGAAAAACTGCTGTTTGGTTGAGATGAAAGACTTTCACTCCATCACGAGTTCACAAATGGCAATGAAGACGTTGAGGGAAAAGATGTGTTTCCTTTGTTTGAGGCACGCCTTGCTAGAGGCATGAATCTACTAAACTATTACTGCCTCTCTGTCTGAGCACTGTCGGGCGAGTGCTTAGCAATTTGGGTAATTCTAGCAGGTCGCTTTTAGTTTATGTCTAGGTAAATAGCACAATTCAAGTTTCAATAATTGAGGTTAGTGTGAGTCTCTTGTTTGAACACAGTATACGTTTTTACTTTTTAGCAAAAGTTTTGCTATCGTGGTACAAACTACTGTATGTGTCAATCCACGTGTCCATGTGGCTATATACTTTAAAATATAATATTTCGTGTCCATGTGGCTATATACTTTAAAAATATAATATTTGTACTCATGATACTTTTAATAAGGAAATACCAACTCATAAATTATGCAACTTAATAGAGTTAGAAGCTACTAAATTCACTTCCGCTTAAAAAACCTCCTTTTCTTTTTTCTTTAGATCGAAAAAAGCAAACAAGTGAGAAGGAGCAGCGGTGAATTTACATTGAGATGAATGAATACCTACCTTCTATTTAAGTTTCTACAATCACCACGGAGACAACATCCACAATGAGCGCTTATTACTTAAGAACGTGGATTTGATTATGAAGATGAAGTATATAGTTGTGTATGAAAACTGTATCGACGGAAAAAAAACATAGTTCTTAATTGATAACCAGTATTCCCTCTAGTTTGAGGTTATAGTTTTCTATATTTTGGATTTTCTGAGAAATGATTGCAAGTGTTACAACGATAATTATAATTTTAACTCTTCTTTCTTATCCAACAAAATAGAGGGTGCGTCGGAACTTCTATTTATAAGTGAGCCTATTCTTTAGCAGAATAATTTCTTATTAAAAGTCTTTTTAAATAAATTGTAATATAGAGAATTTTCTCAAAATTCACGTCCTCCATTAGTGCGGAAAAGAATTAATCCCTTGAGTCCGAGTAAATTCTCTATGTTACAATCTATTAAAAAAGGACTAATAAGAAAATTATTCTGCTAAAAAATAGACTCGTCTATAAATAGAAACTTCGATGCATCATCCATTTTATGGGATAAGTAAGAAAAGTTAAAGTCATATTTATTGTTGTAAAGCTTACAATCATTTCTCAGTAAATTCAAAATATTGAAAATTATAAGATTGAACTAGAAGAAGTCCTAACTGTCATCTGGGAACCTATGTTTTGGCCTTCTGTCGATCCAATTTTAATACA
This sequence comes from Raddia guianensis, assembly GCA_036346415.1. Classification (NCBI taxonomy): domain Eukaryota; kingdom Viridiplantae; phylum Streptophyta; class Magnoliopsida; order Poales; family Poaceae; genus Raddia; species Raddia guianensis. The sequence continues at coordinate 12,060,544 of CM070538.1, forward strand.
CAATTATATAATTAATCTTTATAACCAAAATCCATATTCTTAAAAACAGGAAGAGGGCTTTGTTTCAAAAAGTACAAACGCTCAACGTGGAGGCCGCCCACCTTGGTGACTTGAAACTTAAATAAAAGAAGGTAGTTACTCATCTATCTCATGTAAATTTATGAAGGCACTTAAGTTTTCCTACTATTGTTGCTCCTTACTTATTTGCTTTTTTAGATCTAATGAAGGTGTTTTATTAGCGGATGTGAAACTTATAGATTATACTTTTATTAAGTCGCATAACTCATGGAGAGCTGATACTTTCTAATCAAGAGTTTCGTGAGGATTAGTATTGTATTTTAAGGCGTGGTGTGTAGAGATATCTCATGCGTTGCCTTCATGAATAATACTTGTATTGCCTCTTCTTGTTTTAGAAGAATGCTGATGTATTGTAAAGACCTGTTGTTTTATTTCTTTATGTCCCTTTATGTATGTATATATGTTAATCTTTTGTATCTTTCTTCCAGTTTCCATAAGACATTCGACATCTATAACTTGTGCAAATTCTGTACTTAGTTTCACTTAACCTTTTTCGGGTCTTCTTCAAAGTCACATATAGCTTAACACGACATTGTCTTGTCGAATCTATCCTCTTTATTTTTTAAATCCTATGGTTATGTGGTATGATTGCACGTCGAAGACCAAAATGCCCTGTATTTGCCTCTTTCGCTTTCTTGCACCTCTCAATTGTTAAGTTTAGAGAGGGGAGTCTCTGCAATGGTTTGATTGTATTGAACAACCCAGTAGGGCAAATATACATAGTATAAGAGTGAACCCTGTTACTTTGGAGAGAAGAATAGATGAAGACTTGGGAGTTTATATACACTCCACTCAATATGGGCCTCGTGGGCCTGAACCTCTATGGGCCTAGATAGATATATCCTTAACACCCCCCTTCAAACTCAAGGTGGAAGAGGAGGATTCGAAGCATTGAGTTTGAGTAGATGAAGACGATGTTGCTCTCGAGTCTGTGGTTTAGTGAAGAAATCCGCCACTTGCAATTCTGATGACACATACTGAAGAGCAATGGTCTTCTGATGACAATGAGACCGAGTGAATGAAGCATCAACACCAATTTGCTTTGTAAGTCGATGTTTCATCGGATTATTAGCAATCTGTATGGCTCCAGATATCACATAGAAGAGGCGGGGGTATCACACGGTACTCCAAAATCAGCTAACAACCACCGGCCATACAATCTCGAGGTGGTAGTGGTTAATGCTCAAGCTCGCCTCAAGATCGATAGAGATATAGCTTGTTCCGCTTCTTAGACTTCAAGTCGGAGGAGAAGTGCCAAGAAGAATACAATAGCCACTTACAGAACGACGATCAGTCGGATCACTTGCCCAAGTGGAATCCGAGTAAGCATAAAGCTGAAGAGGGCTAGATCGATCATACAACAAACATTGAGATGATGTCCCCTTCAAATAGCGTAAAACGCGGAGCAGATGACCATAATGAACTGAGGTAGGAGCACTCACAAATTGACTCAAGATATGAACTGCATGAGCAATATCAGGTCTAGTAATAGTGAGATACACAAGACTGCCAACAAGATGTCGATATCGAGAAGGATCCTCAAGAAGTGTTCCATCATCAGGACGTAGCTACAAGTGAAGATCCATTGGTGTTGCAACCGTGCGATTATTAGAAATGCCAGACCGAGAAATAAGATCCCGTATGTATTTGGATTGAGAAAGATAGTACCCCTTCGTTGTATTGCAAACCTCAATACCCAAAAAATAACTGAGAGGACTCAAATCTGACATCTTGAATTGCTCACCAAGTTGATGCTTCACTTGGGCAATATGCTCCATATCATCCCCCGTGATCAACATGTCATCAACATAGAGAAGAAGCAAAGTTCGACTTCGCGGAGACAGGTGAATAAATAAAGCTGAATCATGATCACTCTGAGAAAAACCAACTGACTTCATCACCGAAACAAACCGCTCAAACCAAGCACAAGGAGCCTGTTTGAGACCATATAAAGCCCGTTGAAGTCGACGGACATGACCCGGAGGAGCATGAACACCTGGTGGTGGATACATATAAACTTCCTCATGCAGCTCCCCATGAAGGAAGGCATACTGAACATCTATCTGAGATATAGACCAAGAGCGAACAGCAGACATTGCAATCAGAGTACGCACTGTAGCCACAGGAGCATGTGTCTCATCGTAATCACGTCCTTGAGTTTGCTGAAAACCTCGAGCCACAAGGCGAGCTTTAAACCTTTCAATTGAACCATCAGACTTGGTTTTAATTTTGTACACCCACTTACATGTTATAGGTTTGGCATGAATTGGGAGTGGAACAAGATCCCAAGTGCCCGTGACGATCAAGCGCAAGAAGCTCTTCGTATATAGCAGATTCCCACTCGTGAATTCTGAGGCATCATTAAAATTAGTTGGCTCGTAAATAACAAAGAAGACTCACACGGGGAAAACCCAACCTATCTGGTGCCTCAATGGTAGCACGATCACGAAGATTATATTGGCGCTCAACAGGAAACTCATCGTAATGATCGTAATCATCAAGTCGAGCGTCAGATCGCCGAGGAACATGAATGAACACAAGATCAGAAGGACGAAGGAAAGGGCGAGTATAGACTTGTGTGAAAGGTGGATGCACCGGAATGGAAATCGGAGAAGTGGTTGTGGTGGGAACAGGTGTGCATGGTGGAAAATCAGGAGCAAGAGTATCTGTGGGAGGAATAGGGTCAGCAGGAGGATCAGTACTAATGGGAGGAAGACAAAGAAAAGAGGTGGAATCTTTGGAAGATAAAGAGGATGATGAATGAGTGGAAGGATTATAAAAGAAAGGGCGACTCTTATCAAAATTCACATCACGAGAAATTCGCAAGCGGCGAGCGGAAGGATCATAACAGCGATAACCTTTATGCTCAAAACTATATCCCAGGAAAACACATTCCACAGATTGAGCAGTCAATTTAGTCTTCTCACGAGGGGCAAGCAAAACATAACAAGTGCATCCAAAAACTCGAAGATGATCATAGTTAGGAGTACCAAAAAGAACTTCCCCAGGACACTTGCCATCTAGTTTAGAGGAAGGTTGCCGGTTAATTAGATAGGCTGCTGTGGAGACTGCCTCTTCCCAAAAATGAGAAGGAACAAATGAAGAAATAAGGAGTGTGCGAGCAGTCTCAATAAGATGACAATGTTTTCGCTCAGCAACACCGTTTTGAGCATGAACACTAGGATAGAAGACCTGAGGAAGGGTACCCTCAGAAATGAGAAACTGGCGGAAAGCAGATGACAAATATTCACCACCAGAATCACAACGAAAGATTTTAATAGCAGTAGAAAATTGTGTATGCACCATGCGAACAAAGGACTGATATATTGAACATAACTGAGAACGACGTTTCATAAGAGATATCATATCGAGGGTGATCATCAATGAAAATGACATAATAGCTATGACCACCCTTTGAAACAAAAGGTGCAGGTCCCCACACATCCGAATGAACTAAATCAAAAGGTTTGACAGAGAAAGATACACTGGTGGAATATGGAAGTTGTAGCTGTTTACCAAGCTTGCAACCCTTACAATGAAAAGTAGACTCAACAGAAATAGGACCTAAACGACCCTGCTGAACCAGAGTGGATAGACGAGATCCACATAGATGACCAAGCCGATGATGCCACTTGGTGAAGGAAGAAGTGGATGACGACGTGGTGGAAGCCACACGAGGAACATATACATTGGAGGATGGAAGACGCAATGTGTCCATGATGTAGAGGCTTGGAGAACCTCTACGGCGATGGTCAGTCTCAATCACTTCCCCGCTTTGACGATCCTGAATTAAACAAGATGAGTCATCAAAACCAACAAAACAGTTTAGGTCAGTAACTTGACCTACTGAGAGAAGATTCATGGATAACTTAGGAGCAAAGGAAACAGCGGGTACTGAAAAATGAGAAGTACAAAGAGCACCCTGATGGGTGATATGACAAGAGGTACCATCAGCTGTCTGAACGGATGCACCATCATTGATCTGTTTGCATGCAACCAACTGAGACTTATCAGAAGTCACATGAAAGGAGGCACGTAATCCAGACCCAAGACTTAACAAAGAAGGTCCAAAGATCGAGATGCAAAGAACAACAAACACTGAACCTTTGTTGGCAGAAGGAACCCCACGACCTCGGGTAGCACGACGAGCACGATACTCAGCCAATTATTCTGGATGAAGAGAAAAACATTTGTCTGCACGATGACCAACCTTCTTACAATGAGTGCAGAACACCTCTGAGGTGCCACTTTTAGGCCTTTGGGAAACAACCAACGCATTATCATGAGGAGTCGAAGAGGTAGATGATAGAGAACGAAGACGTGTCTCTTCAGCAGTCAGGGCAGATAATGCTTTTGTAAGAGATGGAGTAGTGGGATTATTGAGTAGCTGTGTACGAACAAGCTCAAATTCTGACCTTACTCCCATAACAAACTGATACATGAAGGAGTTGTCTAGAAATTTGCCCTTAGCATCACAATCCGCACACGCTGAAGTACTGGCACCATGGATATCAAAGGTCCCATGAAACGATTAAATGCCGTATAGTAGTTATCCACAGACATATCCCCTTGCTGAATACCATGAATGCCTTTCATGAGAGTGTATTGAAGAGCACCACTCTCTTGAACATACCTCTTCTTGAGATAATCCCACATCTCCTTTGCCGACTCATGATATTCCAAACTCATTCTCATGGAATGCTCAATGCTAGTGACAATGGCACTCATCACTTTGCCATCATCCGTATGCCAATCCCTCAGTGCTTTGGCCTCAGAAGTGGATGGAGCATCCTTGTTAGCTGCAGCAGGCGGTTCATCAGTTAGATGAGAGGCTAAACCATAGCCTCTCAACACAGTCTTCACAGAAAAGCCCATTCACGGTAATTGTGCCCATCAAACTTGATGTCAATAGCAATAACCGTGGACTGTGACATAGCAAGCTCCAGAGAACGAAGACCACAGCAGGCTCCACCCGAAGACAATAGCAGCGGCGCCCTGGAGCGCGGCCTGGGGACAAGATCTGTAGGTTCTGAGGAAGGCCTGGAGATGAGATCAGTAGTGGACAACGATGAGGAGCACCAAATGAGGCGACACCTAGGTGGAGGAGGAGCACGGCGACCAGATCCAACAACCCCGACGGTGGCGCTGCTCTCCCCCCGCGGGGCCGAGGCAACGTCTAGGCAGAGGAGAGGCGCGGCGTTGAGGAGGAGCGCGGCTGGAGACGACAGTCGCGACGGCGGCCTGGAGGAGATGCTCGCGACGGCGGCGAGGTCCGCGACGGCAGGATAGCCGCGACGGCTGGATATGGCCGCGACGGCGGCTCGAAGACGCTCAGGACGGCGGATGACGGCATGACGACAGTAGCGGGCCGATCATGACGGCAGCGGCGATCGCGACGGCCGCTGGAAGACGCTCGCGACGGCGGATGATTTGCCATGACAATGGCCGCATGACGGCAGCGGGCCGATCATGACGGCAGCGGCGATCGCAACGGCGTTCGACGGCGACATGACGGCGGCTGGAGGACGGTGAATCGATTGATTAGATTAGAGGAACCCTAATCCTAAACCTGGGGCTCTGATACCATGTTACTTTGGAGAGAAGAATAGATGAAAAAGCTCTATTGTACAGCAGACTTGGGAGTTTATATACACTCCACTCGATATGGGCCTTATGGGCCTGAACCTCTATGGGCCTAGATAGATATATCCTTAACAAACCCTAGAGATGGGAATGGACCTAACCACCCATACAATACACAAATGAATACAATAATCGTAACACCCCCTCATACGCAAGGCATATGCAATATCTTTGACTTTGGAGGAAAATACACACACTACTAAAGGGAAGATCCAAAGTTCGAGTCTTGCGATGTCATCGAAGTGTGCAGCTCTAGGAAAATATGCCAAACTCCATGATGATCTCATCCATCCAGTGTAATCGATGATGACGAGGCATGGTTCGAAGGAGAGAGAACGCAATTCGTAGCCTTGAAGGCATCATCACAAAGGAGAATATGATGCGTTATGATAGAGGGACGCGATGACCAAGGAGGACTAAGAAAATAGATGTTTCTTTATAGCCACGATATGCTTAATAGGTTATTGATTCTTTTGAATTTGAGTTTGTTGGGCTAGGTTTATTACAAACAAGGATTTGGACAGCACAAATAATGGAGCTAGGTATTAGGTTTATGCCTCGACTAGTAACAAGGGCGGTGAGTGGTTTGTTCATTATCCGAGATAGATGTATTATATCTATTCGCTTAGTTTTCCTGATCTTTAAGGGATACGATATCTGCTACCATTTGGTCTTGACTAGCCTAGAGAAATCCACCACACCTTGGTTTGGTATTAGGGAAAAAAAAAGAACTTTTCAAAATCCTTTCAAGGCTAGGGGCGCGAAAGAGGGAAGAAAATACAAAATAGGATCGTTTATTTGAGAACCAAGAGGAACCATCCGAACTAGGAGTGTACGTCCATACCAAAGGTTGATAATGTATGGTATCAAACTAAGAGGTCTCGTTTTTTTGGTACATCAGTTCGAATCCTTATCCTTCCATATCCGAACTAAAAAGTACGTACTGTTTGTGGAAGGGCTGAACCTCCAGGAGTTAAATACTCTGGTTTGATAGAACGTGGCATTTTTTACTTTCTCCATCCCAGGTACATTTCTTCGCTCCATTTTGAAAGTAGGATCAAATGTGGGAAAGGAAAATGGTAGTGTGGTCTCACTCTGGCAAAATCAAGCTAATTCGGGTTGCTTGCAGAAGAATGCATAGGGAGCGATTACTTCAAGGATATTGTAGCCAGTGTTTTACCCTCTAGCCTTAAGTACAACATCTACACCAAATCACCGAGAATGATTAAAGCCTCGGCTAGGGTCCGTAGAACCAACAAAGGACCAAGGAATCGACGAACCGTCAGTTGTCCGAGAGGACATACTCCAGCTTATGGTTTTGGGCACATTACCCATACCGCAGACAAGCAGATGTCGAGGCAGCATCCTCCCTTTCTCTAATTTCATCCTACCCAATGCATCGATTCTAAAATCTCACCTTCAACAGTTGTTAGTCTCTATTTCCAGGTCTTATTGTAGCTTTAATTCTTCATTCCCTCCTTCCTCAAGAAAAAGAAAGGGAAATGCTTGCTGCCAATGGAGATTCAAGAGACTTTTGCTTCTGTATAAAGTTGGTCGATCAACGGATGAATACCCCACCGAGGAACCAGACAGAGGTTCGAGATTGAAAATCTCTTCATGGGGCGCTCGCATAAAAACGTTGGACTTGCCGCTCTCAATGACGCGGCTCTTTATCTTAATGGAGTATTGTTTATTGAATTCTAGGCTTGCATAGTTATAGAGCTTATGAAGTATTTTTGACAAATACTACTCACTATGAAGATAGTGTGTTTTATAGAATGCTGAGTGCACTCATAGGATATAATTTTGGGTTGGTGTACAGGATGGAGGGTGTCTATCGCTTGCTCTTGCATGAAAGGAAACTTGTACAAGATGATACTTCAAATGCAAAGCTTCATGCACCAATGCAGTATGAGAGGGATGTGATTACTAATCTCGGAACAACCAAGTGGCAGGTTCAAACAATAGAATCTTGTATTTTTCTTGTATCAATGTTTTTGGGATAAACATTTGTTTCTGTATTTCTTCTAAAGCCTTTATTCTCTTTGCACTGCCAGTTGGAACAATTTGAGAGGGAGGTGAATGCAGCTGCATTCTGCGATAAGTCAAATTCAAGGGAAAATGCGATTTTAAAATTTAGGCAATTTATCAGAGCTATATCAGAGCAGATTTCTCAGATGGAAGAAAGTTTGAAGGGTCTTAGGACAGATTTCAGTAGAACCCTGAAATATTCATACTCAAGTGAACATGATGGCGATGGACTGGCATCTTTTCTGTCTGGTAGCAAAAAGGATAATCGTGTATATTATTCCACTGACACTGATGAAATTATTGAGCTTAAGCTCGACAATGCACGTATGGTAAATGCCTACCATTCCGCTCAGGAGCATACATCATGTGAACTTGGACCCAAACAATGTTCATGTGGAGGAAGTTCGTGTGATGGTGATCACAGTGGTAGCAACACATGTAGTTTGAGTGCTGATGATTCTGTAGATAGGAGCCATCTTTACAAAAGCAAATTGAGCAGGCAGTACCATAGTTTTATTAGAAAGTTATGGTTCACGAAGAGAGGCCATGGGAGCTTTATAAAGAGGAGGAAAGATGGAGAAGTTATGGATAATATGAGAAATGGCAATATATTACCTTCTTTCAATCTACCTAAATCTGGAAGGGTGCGTTATCATTTGCTTTATTTTCTGATTGTTTACATACTGCAATCTAGAAACTATTTTAGGCAGGTAGCTCTTTACTTCGAAAAATCTTTCTTAATTTCCCCTGCAGTGAGTCAGTGACCTTATGTTGTTACTCATTGCAGGCTATGTATTTTTGGCCTGAGCTTGTCAAGAGGAGGTTAAGCAGATCTGAATGTTCTAGGCATTACAATCATCCTCAAGTTTGTTTAGTAACAGCACTGCTGATTTCACTTGCTATCCTCTGTGAGTTTCTCTGTGCCATACTGCCAAGTTTCTTCATCTTTTTAAGCGTTTAAGACTGAAAAAAAATGGAAAAGACCCTATCTTTGGCAGTAAATAACTCGAGTTAGCAGTAAATACCTTATCTTTGGCAGTTTAAATACCTGAAAAAAATGGAATGGAAGTTTTGTCTAGAAGTTTTTTTTTTTTTGTATTCTATTCGTATTTTGTTGGTATCCATTTGTTCCACCACAAATTCTTAGCATTGACTACTGATATGTGCTAACAGATCTGAAACTGGAAATGGAAGTGCCAAGGTCGTAAACTCTTCGACACCTTTGGCATCCACTTTTCATATGTTTATCTCTACTTTCTTTCAATTAAGACAATGTGGAAAATCACCTTATATTATTTAATCAAGACAATACTGAAGATCAACCCAAAGATCTATCTTATTTACCTAGTTAATGTTCTTATATAGTCAGAGTTGTCAGTATATGATCACTAGTTTGTTAATTGTTACTGAAAACGTATCTTATGTCCTGGATCATATGAACACAAGATGCTGACAGAAGTTTATTAACTAAATTAAACCACGATAATAATTCTAATATGATGTATCGTTCTTCACTCATATGAGCTAATTTAACACATGTTGCAGGTTTGCTGATTTTGCATGCCAGATGACTGACTTGCATATCTTATTTTGGGCCTTATTATGTATGTATCAATCGGTACATCACAGTATCAATCAATTTGTGTCAGTTCGCCACGTTGCATTGTACCAATCAATCTGTGTTGTGATTCGTGTATGCATCATTTCCAGTAGGCCACTAATTACTTGGAAGGGCCTCCATGGCCCAGATCAAACATAGGCACGGTGAAAGGAGAGAAATGATTGAATCTTCAAGCAACAACACAAGCCTTCTAATGTCCTGGTACACAAAATCGAAGACAGCCTTTATCTCTGTATGGCAGCTAGCGTGAAGCACCTTAGATCTGTGTTATCTGATTATCTCCTAGTTCGCTTTGCAATCACTTTGTACAGTCTCTCCTTTTTGTCTTTTATGTTTTGGGCCCTTGTTCTATTTCTTTCAAGCTCATTCAAGGTTTCTTTAATGGTATACCCTTTTTGTCACAAAAGGTACCAAAAAGGTTGTACATTAAAGATGCCCTCATCTTGAGCTTGGTCGCCGTGCGATGCAGCCAGAGCCGCAGAGGAAGCTGTAATTGCTCGTCAGTGGCGTGACCCCGCGTACTGTGATTTTTTTGGCTAATCCACATATTTTGTTGAAGAGTGCCACGAGTTGTCATTGTATTCGGCCATATGTTACTGGCGTAATCCAGAATTGTCAGACCGGTGAGATGATGAGCACATTTATTCATGACTGTGATTCCTGTTAATATATTCTTGAAATAGGAAGGTGCAATCAAACTGATTCACTCGGTTGTAATTTGTATGTGGCCCCCTACCTGGTTATTGAAGTTTGTTTCCTTGCATTAGATGCATGTACAAGAGGATGAAAGCAGATCCTCTGCTTTTGAGTATAAAGGGATGGGAAATTATGTGAAGAAAACTCTAATAGTTTAGCCCCTTTATCATTGGACCCTCTACGACTCGATTTGCATCTAACAACATGTACAATTAGCAATGTTGGACTGTTAACCCTTTGATACCATGTTTCCTACCCACGTGTGCATCAAATCAAGTGCCATTTGTTGGAATCAATCTATAGAGAGCAATCCATGTGTGGGAGTCAAATGCCATTTGGTGGAATCGGTTTATAGAGAGCAATCCATGTGTGAGTACTAGTGAGACTTGAGTTAGCCGATGTGAGGGCATTTCATCTCTGCGCCCGCGTTTGGGAAAGAGGCGACATCAAAAGGAGGTGATGTCGAGAGTCAAAAAATAAAAAAAGGAGGTGATGTCAACTGCGATGGAACCTAGGGCTCACGGACAACGTGACAACTAGCTCAAGGAAGGAGAAGGGATGAAAAACTTATTGTTTGTTTACTTATGGATGTTTTTAGTTCGGTTTACACGAGTTGAGTTTCTGATTTACTGGACTAAGAGAGCTTTGCCCTACGGCTTAAATCTTGTCTGTACCAAGATTTTAAAAAATGTGGTCAATAAATCAAAATTTTCACCTACGTCCGTGCTCATAAGAGCATCCAAAGAGGCTTTTAAATTTCCTCTATCGCCACAAAGAATCACATAAAGAATCGCATACAGTCTGAATTCCTCTCACACGCATCAAATTCCTCCTCACGCGATTGAAAAATTTTGAAATAGAGGTGCATTTGGGGGGTGAGATGGGGATGCTCTAATGGGGCAGGGCAGCCCCTGCTTGCCTTTTCACCACCTCAAAATCTTGGTAGCCGACTAGCCATACAGGTCGGTCTACAGCAATAAGCAACGATAACAAGAATTATAAACTACTCAAAATCTTGGTAGTCATAGAGATCGGTGTACAACAGTAAGCAACAATAACGGGAGTGGTAAGGAAAAAAAAATCAGCTAGCCAAGTCCATATAACCATTCCAAATCTATAGTCTATAGCTGAATTAAACAACCACTAGTCCTTTTTAGCTTATCTTTTTAACTTTATCTACTCCTCGGTGAGCCGAATTGTCAAATGCTTTGATTCTAATGTTCTTGTTTTATTTCGAAGCCCCGTTACAGAGTTATCGAAAACAAATCAAATGTAGCCCATCGATATTAAAGCTACCTCAAAAATATTCGAAAGCTCAGCTCATAAACAGACAGGCAGGAGCACAACCCCAACCCTGCCTCCGGCTCCGACCCGTGCTTAACTGGCAACTGCGGCCTCTGAGCACGACCAAGGGACGCGGCCTAACCCGATCTATAGCCGCCGCGCCTAAAGCCGTCTCGGAAACACACAGAAAAAAAAAAGCTTCGCTGCACCACCACCTCGGCCTTTCGCCCGAGCAGCCAGCCGCCGCGAGAAGCGACGCGACCCACGGCCCAAACCGGGGGAGAGGCGTCGCGGCCAGGCCGACGCGCTCACCCACTCTCCTCCCCTATTAATCACGCGCCGCGCCCCCGTCATTCACGCCGCCCGCCTCGTCGCGATCCGTCCAGCTCCCCGTCGACGGCCGCCGCCCTCGCCGGGAACCGGAAGAGATCGCCGCCCGCCGTTCCCCGATCCAACCTCGTCGGGAGGAGCCGAGGAGGTACGTACGTACGCCGGCATCCGCCGGTCCACCACCTTCGTATCTTCTTCCTTTGGGATCGCCGCGGCGCCGGGAGATCCTCTGTAGTCGCGTCCTCTTGCTGGCGTCTCCTGCTCCCGGCGGTGCGAGTCCTTGCGCTTGCCGGATCTGATCATTCCCGGTAGATTCTGCGTGTAGTGTCGTGGCGGTGAGCGGTGTGGGCTGTACTGTGATTCTGTAAGGCCGGATTGAGCTTCTGTTCAAAGGCTCGGAGCTTTTCAGGGAACTTCTCTGACGAGGATAATGCCCAGTTTTTGTGATCCAACTTTGAAGCTATATTCTTTGGAGGGAGCAACTCTGAAGTTTGACGTTTGAACTGGTATACATTGGGGATCTCAAGTTGGGTTGCAAGAAGAGTGGATGGATTGCGAATTTGCAATCAACAAGCCAATTGCAAGATAACACTTGTATTTAGCTTTACCAAATGTCATCGGCATGTTTGATGTATCTGTAATCTAACATTGTCTCTTTACCAGGATCAGCAACATGTCAGCTGCCACTGCTCCAAGAGTGTGCTTTCCTAAATCTGGGGATAGTTGCCGGGCCATTGCTCCGGCGATCAAGATCCCATCTTTTATTGGTTTCACAAGGCAAATATCAAACTTGTCAAGCATAAGGATCCCCAACAAGTTCAGAGTGTCCGCAGCCGCCGTGCACAAGGTGAAACTCATAGGCCCAGATGGGGCAGAGCACGAGTTTGATGCCCCTGAGGACACCTACATTCTCGAGGCCGCTGAAGAAGCCGGGGTGGAGCTCCCATTCTCTTGCCGCGCTGGATCATGCTCCACATGCGCGGGCAAGATGTCAACTGGAGAAGTTGATCAGTCGGAGGGTTCCTTCCTTGATGATGGTCAGATGGCTGAGGGTTACCTTCTGACATGCATTTCATATCCAAAGGCTGATTGCGTCATTCACACCCACAAGGAGGAAGAACTCTACTAGCTGGCTTGCATACGGCTCCATGGCTTATTTGCCAATCACACCCACAAGGAGGAAGAACTCTACTAGCTGGCTTGCGTACGGCTCCATGGCTTATTTGCCAAATTGAAGGGTAGATTCATTGTTCTGTTAGTCCTTGTTGTCTAGCGATGGTCAGTTGGGCATCTCGTTCTGACCATCGGCTCGCTCTTTTGATGTAACAGTGCCATATGCGTTATGATAATAATTGATGTTACATGGTTTTCACAATTTAGACAGCATTTGTTCAAATTGCATAAATTTCAGGAATGGCCCAATATGGGAAATTGAGGGCAGTGTTACACCCGTCGATTGAGTAGTAGTTTTTGTGCCGCTAATCTGTTTACGTACGGTTTCTCTAGATGCTAGATGAATGTGACAACGAAAGTTCAGAAACTAAAACTGTTTGGACAACTAATAGCCTGTTTCCTGAGGTCTGAATATTGTTTTCAGAAACTGGGACAATTTGTGCTTTTTGCCATTTGTTTTTTAGTTTTCAGAAACTGGGACAATTTGTGCCTTTTGCCATTTTATATCCGCAATATTGCTTGCTTGCTGTCCTCAGCACCATTTCACTGTCCTTTAGGTTAGCATTCCTCTGTGAGTTCACGTTGAACAGTTTAAGTAACACGGTGGTTCAGGCTAAAGTGACTCTGCACATTTTTAACTTTTTTTTATCCTAGAACAAAAGTTATTCGTTCCATTAAAAAAGTAAATAAATAATGGAGCAAAGCACCACGCAAAACCGGGGCGCTACGCTTAGAACACGCTGTCAATCCAATCCAGCAGGAATGAGCCACTACCTAGAGCAAGCTACCGCCGATCCCATCCAGCTATGACAGTATGTGAGCGACTGATGTGACCATACTTATAAGTATGATCAACACTACGAATATGGTTCTTACAAAGATTTTTTGTCAGTTACTTTGTTAGCATGGTTATCGTCGATCTTGATATATATAACAAGTTGCCTGATGTCTACAACATTATAGTTTCATTGATCACCATTATGCGTAGGACGTACAAACCGACAACACGTGTATTGTCCAGATATCACGTCATCGTCACAAGTTTAGCCTCCACCGTGGATGCCTCCTTTGCACGAAAACATATTCAAGAAAGAAGTCTCTCTACCTCCTTGATGTCCTCATACCCAACTACTCACATCGCTCAAGGCCCAACCAAAGATCAAGTGCAATTCATCGTTCACGAGTCTAGTTCGGTCACCGGGAGCAATCCTGCTTCAAATGATTATAACTTGGTCATACGAAATCCATTTTAGATGTTTTGGTATGCATAGACAAGCCCACAACGAGAAATTTCCAATGGATCCGGTTTGAGGCCTAAATTCCATCAGAATCAATAGGAATCATGAATACAAGAGGACGTCCAAAATCTGGCGGGAGTTGTTTGGTGTTGCGGCATCTCTATTTCGAGCCTCTTGCCCATGTATCCCTTAAGGGTTGAGCCCAAAACACTTGTTGCAGCCCCTCTCATGTATAAAATATATCATAGCCGTCATTGTTAGACTTGGGTGCTTAAATTATTCCGCCATCGTAGTTTCACTGATATTCGGTTTGTGGAACCGCAAATTTGTGAGCTTAATACTATTCGCAATTTGAGTTGGTTCTTCTTCATTATTGCTCGTGTTCTTGATTCCCTTACAAAAGCAAACCTTTGTGGTGAGTTCAACTGTGTTCGCGCGTGGTTGATGACAAAAAAAGATGGTGTTTCGATTGCAGGGTTCGGTCAGTTATGATTAGAATCTAGATCGTCCACGCCGAGTTCTCCACCAATCGATTTACCATCTAATTGTCGGAAGATCGGGCACCCTATCATATCAACGACCCTATCAAAACGCACGCTGCCACCATTGTTGGACCAATATCATCTCACGCTCAACCATTGTTGTAGTAGGAGACACCTATTCCCTACGAATTAGAGGAGGCGACGAACCAGCTTTAAAGGATAAAGAAGGATCGTATCCGAGGGTAGCCTCGCCCCCTAGGCGCGAAGCAATGGTGGACCAAGGGGGGCGAATACCTAAAGTGAGCCTCGCCCCTTGGCGCGAGGCAATGGAGGGCCGAGGGAGACACATACCCGAAGGGAGCCTCGCCCTCCCCCTAGGGCGCCGAGGCAAAAGTGGGCAGGGACTACATCGTCCAGAACCAGAAACGACTAAGTCCGGGTCGTGAAGCGAAGGCGGTTGCGTGGGAGCAAAGAAGATTAGGGGACAACAGGTACGGCCTGCAACAGTTGACAGGAATCATATCGCATGTCAGGAAGATACGTCAGTTGGCCTTTACAACCGGCATCATGTGATAGGAAGATATGCTGGCCGGCCGTAACAACTGGGTCCTCCTGTAATTACTTATGTAACCCCGCCTTAGATAGAAAAGTAGGGGTAGATGGGTCTTAGCTTTGGCTCTGAAGGCTCATTTCCTTCGGAGCCCCCACTAAAGAGGGCAGGCCAAGGACAAATAGGTCTTCTCTTAGTAAAGACCTCCCTGCCCTCACTTTGTATCCCAAAGAAGGACAATATTGTACCAAGCGAAAAAGGCCCCCTACTATAAATAGGGGCCCCGCAATAATAAAGGACAAGCTACAGTTTTTGCAGGATAGCCACCTTGTGATCGCTATTTCCTCGAGTCGCTTCAATGGCACACCAAATTGCTTCATGGTAGCCCCACGAAGTTTGTCGTCTGCTCGACCAACGGCAACCACAATCATCGTCATTCTGGAACTGATCACCCTTGGTTTCCATGATGCATTTATCCAACTTCATGCTATTCCAACCAAAATTGTTGCATACTCCTGAAGCCTCATGTGTTTAGTCATATATGGTTTGTCACCGTCTCAACTTATAACATCTCCAGTGACTCCACCTCCACCAACGCTAATATGGCCCTCTATCAGCTTGTGGTGGTCATGTACTCAATGCTAGCTTCGGCTGATGCCATCAATCACAACACCTCTAGTCATGTGCAATGCCTGTTGTCGCCGTTGCCCAATGACACACATTACCACTATTGTCTATCCCTCTAAGGCAACCTTAGTCATCCCCTATCTATGCCAAGTTGACCTTGACGTTCATGAGCATACTAAACTTCAGTCTAGTGGACTCAGTGTGCTTCGGTGAATGAAGGAACTAAGATACATTATTCATTGCAAAAGCTATATCTGGTCGTGTCAGCATACTGAAGTGCACCTTCTGTGCTTCTATACCTTGTTGCCTCCTCGGATGATAGTGCTTTACCATCTGCTCGAGACAGTTTCTCTTCGGTTGCTAATGGAGTTGTCACTGGTTTATAGTTAACCATGCCAACTCGACTCAGCACATCAGATACATATCTAGACTAAAATAGCAGAAGATCATCACCCTCCTTCTTCACTTGTATCCCAATTAAATAGTGAAGATCATTGAGGCTTTGCCTGCAAAGTCATCTCTCAACCTTTGAATCGGTTGATCAACAGTATGGGTAGACGATCCAGTGATGATTATGTCAACATAAACTAGCATATATACCACTATGTCATTCTACAACTCCTGTTGTAGACGAACAATGAAGTGTCAGTCTGAGAAGGTGTAAACCCTAACTCTTGAAGCCTTAAGCTCATCCAAGAGTGCCACGTCATTGTTTTAGTCCATAAAGTGATTTGTCCAGCTTGCACACTGCTTCATATAGAAATCTTTCTAAGAGCATGCCCAACTGCTACTGCATCAGCCTCTGTAAAATATTGTAGCTATAGTAACCGTGATTTTTGGATCTCGTAGGAGCTTCTGCTGTGTCTAGGATTTGAATTTCCCGCTCGAGCTATAGTAACCGCTGGTTGATGCAGAGCAGGATACAAGTGCTGCTGGGGATGATCTAAGTATGCCATGTAAGAAAGCATTATGGACATCTAGTTGATTTAGTGACCATTCCTTGGAAACAACCACCAACAAGATCATTCTTATAGTTACTGGTTTCACCACGGGATTAAAGGCCATATCTTTATTTGAATCATTTAGTTACCAAAATGCCTTCTATCGGTTCATAGTCTAGTTCCACTTAATCTTGTACACCCACTTGAACTCTATCAAATTAATGCCTAGTTTATATGCGGACAAGGCTTTGGTCTAATGGTAGAGGCTACACTGCCAACGATACCCACCAGAGTTCAAACCCTTGGTTTGGCTTTGTGTGTCGCATTTTTCTAGAATTTTCCTAGAGTCGTAGGGGTACACACACGCGTGTGCCTTGATGTCTAATTGTTGTCCATGGGGTAGTCGCTGTTAATTTAGGGGTTAGCAGTTAGGGAGTGAGTTGTGTGCGCCTATTTGTATCCTTCAAAAAATACCTACGGACAAGGCTTTGGTCTAGTGGTAGAGGCTGCAGTAGCAACGCTACCCACCAGAGTTCAAACCACAGATTTGGCTCTGTGTATCGTATTTTTGTAGGATTTTCCTAGAATCGTTGCCTAATTGGCTAATTGTTTTCCTTTGGGGCCATCATTGTTTCTAGCGTGTGTTAGGGCGCTAAGAGTTAGGGAGTGAGTTGTGTACGCCTTCTTTATACCCTCTAAAAAACCTAGTTTATATGGAACTAAGTGCCACGTCCGGTTCTTATGCATTCTTGATTCATCGCCATCCTCCATTTGTCATCATCACACGCTGCTTCTTCCGTAGGCTTTAGGTTTTCGGGAGCTCAAATTTGCATGCCGACCAAATGGTATTGTCCTGCAATCTTGTACGCATGCCGTGTCCGCGGGCACCATTAACTGCAGATTTGTTGGTTTCCAATTTCCACTTGAGTACTAATATGCCGCTGCCTAAACCTGGGAATTGGACCGGGCTTAAATAGGCTGGCACGAGCATGGCACGAAAACGAAAGCCCAAAACACGACACGGCACAAAACCAAATGGGTCGAGCTGGCATGATCCAAATGGCATGCTGGGACGGGCCTAAAAACCAGGCATGACGGGTCATCCGGCCTGGCCCAACTATACGGGCCGGCCCGAATTGAGGCACTATTCAGTCATTTTTGTTTTTCGTGATCTTTCATTGTTTGGATTAATTTTGGTTCTACATGAAAGATAGAAAATTTTGAGACGCATCTTTTTTATGTAGATAACCTTTTCATTTGAGCAATGCACTAATTTATTAAAATTATTTAGTGTGCAGGCAATTTTAGGACCCACATCACACTTTTTGGTAAGTCACATTTTTCGAGGTATTCCGCTACTAAGATGAATTTCAGTTTTACACCAAAGTTGTAACGAATTTCAAGACACATTTTTTTTTTGTGTAGACAACTTTTTTATTTGAGCAACGTACAAATTTATAAAAAAAAACGTTTATCTTTCTGGTTTGTCGTGCATGCCGTGCTTGGGCCGGGCCGGCTCGATCGCTATCCGCCGTGCTTTTGGGCCATGTCGTGCCTGACTTTTTGTTGTCCGTGCTTGATCGACACAGCACAAAGTGTTGACTGGGCCGTGTCGGCCTGTTACGCAGCGGCCCAAGGGATGAGGGCCCGTGCCGTGCCGGCCCGGCCTAACTCACAGTCACAGCACTACCGTTGAAGCAAAAGCGAAATTTTACTCTCACATGGTCTAATTGCCGCTCGAAGAAAAAAAAACTCACATGGTTCTTCCAACGTCCTTCCAAGCAAGGAGATTTTTATCAAGCCTCAAGCTGTCCGTTTCTGTCCGACATCAGACGAATCATGAGTTGTAGCAAAAATTGGACGATACCACCGTACCTTGAACCGAACCTTTGGCTTTCATCACCTTGACCATTTGAATCCTTTGCCTTTCATGCATCACCTTGACCATTTGACATGCATCAGTTGCTTTCAATAGCTAAGCATGTAGAACTCCTTGTTCAAAAAAGCAAGTAGAACTCGGCTACTCCGGAACAGAAGTAGAAGAGAGATGCTATGCTTCTGCCTGAGGCAAGTGGAAAAAAATATTAAAAAAATTTACGCTTTGTCCAAATATTATTATTGTCTTAATAACATAATCAAACATTCAAACACCATTTTTTTATTGAGATAACATAATGATATTTTAATGAAACGTAGAATCTTAAAGGTACCAAACTGCCGTGGCAATTTTCCAAAAAAAAAAATTTCATCACCGAAGACGAGAAGCCTCGTTCAGCCTGATTTTGACGTTTGGTAACTGGTGTAGACTCGATGACGATCGATCAGGGTGTGTCTTTGAGATCATACGGTATGAAGTATGAACAGGCTTCCATTCTCAGTTTCTCTATCCGCCCGGTGTGACATGCTGACGTGGAGGGTTTCGTTTTCTGGCCAGCGATCGCCGCCGGTCGCCGCCCTCCTGTGCGCCGCCGGGACGACAAGCCTGCAAGCTGACGCCGCAGGCGCCACCATGCACGCCACGAGTCGCTGACCGCGTGGTTGGCACGTGCACACCGAGTGCAGCTTCCAACCGTTCAGCATACATGCATCGCACGTTTACCCAAAATGATCTTTTTTTCTTAAAAAATAATGTAATCCGCGCATTTACGCTACTAGATTTATTAAATATAACTATATCTATTACATAGTACAACCCAGTGGCCGACCTAGGATTTTACTAAGATCCGGGCCAACTAACAACAAGTCTAATTGTTAGACCAAACAACAAATGATATTCATAGTAATGTACGATGAAAACTTAGTTCAATTACAAAGTTTAATTAGTCTAATCGAAGAGTAACATACAAATTAAATACAAAAAGTTACTAACAACGTTCCTATTGTTTCTTCGAGATTTTTTTTTTGAGCTAAAGGGGCAGGAGCTCTGCCATTTCATTAAGTAGAAGAGAACAACACTGTACAAAGAGAAGAGAAACAGAGGGAGAGAAGAGAGGGGCGACCAAAGACAAACCAACAACTCGAGGGATGCGAGGCTACAAACAACACAACGCTGCCAACAACAGGGCAGACGCCCAAACACGGCAAGACCGCGATCACCACCGCCGAACGAAATGCGCGGACGAAGACTCTCGCCACCACCGCACGGCAAGCGCGGACGAGAGCCACCACCGCTGAGAAGGATGCAAGGAAGAAGACCGCCGCCACCACCGGTTAGGATGTGTGACCACAACGAGCCACCAGAGGGCACCTGCACCAAAGACAGACGAAGGGAAGACGCAGCCGCCACCACCAAGCGAGGCCACCCAAGACACCACCTCCGCTGAGCCGAGTCTGCCGAAGCCTTGAAGACGAAGCCTTCAACAAGGGAACGACGCGAAGCACGCCACCATCGCCTGATCAGAAGAATCGGGTTTGCACCCCAAGGCTTCAACAGGAAGGGGGACACACACGACGATGCCCTCAACGAGGGGAGCGGCACCAAGAACGGTGTCGCCATCGCCGGCCCGAACGGGCTAGGTTTTCACCTGGCGAGCCTCCCAAGGACACTCAGACAAGAGGTAAGTGCGCAAGCGAAGACGAGCCACCAACCAACAAAACCCCACGAAGCCCGCGCCGAGCACCGAGGGCACCACAGCCGCAAGGGCACCGGGTGATGAATTAGCCGCACCAAAGCACCACGCCGCCGCCGAAAAACCCAAGACGCCACGCCGATGAAGAAGGCCGTCGTGCTCTAGCCACCGCCACCCAAGCAAGCCTCCTCAACGCCACGCCGGTTCCACAAGGAGAGAAAGGAAACACACGACATGGGGAGGAAGACCTGTAAGGGCAGGGGGGGCCACAGCAACGCCGAGCAGCACACCGACGCCACGTGGAAGACGGCGACGAGAGAGAGGCCGAGGACGACACCCCGCGCGCGAGCTCCATAGAAGCCGGATCCGGCTCGATTCGCCACCCGGCCGGATCCGGCAACAAGCAGCGGGCCTTCCCAGCAATGCAAGCACAACGCCGCCGTCTGGCTGCGGCTACCACGCGCAAGCGTGGGGCGCCGGCGACCCTCGCCGCCAAGCCCACGCCAAGCCATCAACGCAAGCGCCACATTTCACGGCACCGCGCCAAGAGCAAAGATCGGGAGGAGGAGAAGGAGGGTAGGGGCGGAGGAGGAGGAAAAAAAAGGGGGGAGGAGGGGGCCGCCGCCAGCCAATGCCCGGCAGCGGTGCTAGGGTTTGGGGGGGCTCGGTGAGTCGCCCGGTGAGTCGCCCCCGAGCCGCCTCCCAGGGGCGACGCGAGGGCCAGGGCTTGTCTTAAATTCAATTTTATTTGATTTTTCTTGTAGATTTTCATTGGAATTCGGTTGTGGTTAACCGGTGTTAGTGCCGATGCATAAAAAATATTCCAATGTTCTAGCCCTCGTCATTCTCTACTTTATTTTTGAGCTAATTCATTCTCTACTTTAGATATCTTGATAAATCATAAATTTACCATACAACATGTTACATGTCAATTGTTAATTTCTAAATTCTAATACCATTGGTTGTGGCTAGTAGTAGTAGAGTAGTTTTTTTTACCTAGATCTTACTTGATTCCAGTGGATAGTGGGCACTAGGCAGTGGTTGCAGCCTGCAGTCGACCGGCCTTGAAGATCGCCGGCCCTCCTACCACGCCGGAGAGGTGGAGAGGTGAGCCGGCGGCGGCCGGCAAGCGGCGACCTCAGCACTCGGCAGTAGGGAGCGAGGGGCAAGGCTGTGAGGTGCGAGGGAATGGCCTGCGGACTGCGGTCACCGGTATCTCGCCGAGTCGCCGGAGGAGGAAGGAGTCAGCAGGGGAGGGCGGAGCCGCGGCGAACTGGGGTGTCAGGTCGTGGAGGAATTTGGGGCGGCGCCCTGGGAGAGAACAAGAGGTCGAGAGGAGGTAGGAAGCGATCGTTGCTGCCCTAGGCTAGATTAGAAACGAATTTGGGCCCTGGGCCTTTTATATTTGAGCCATATATCTAAGAAGGGGTAGTACTATTACATGGGCCACGCCCTCGGCCATGGCCCGGGCTGCCTGGGGTCTGGGTCCGCCCCTGGTACAACCTATTAGATTCAACAAAAAAAACTCATGTCATCGTAATTGATGGTATTAATTTTTTATTAAATTCAACTAAAAATTTATGATTTATTTTGTTATTATTCGAGACCCACTATATTAATGGTTTGAATTTTCTTCAATTAATATAATGACATTCTAGCCGTTTAATTAGAACATAATAACTTTATTGCTCATGGTTTTCTATTTCTTACGGTATGTTTGAAATTATTGAGACCCGTGTGGAGGGTACCCCGGTTTGATGACGAATATATATGACAAGATGAAATTTGAAGTGTTTTGAAGAATGTTAAATAGTGCATTTGTGAAAATTATCGTGGAGTTGGAACCGGACCATTGTGTTGAGCTTGGGCTAGGTAATAGTTTTGATCGAACGTGGTTCGGTGGAATTTGTTAAACTGACATGTGGTGCGTTAGGGCATTCTAATTGTGATGTCATGAAGGGATTATGATGTTGAAAATTTTGTGATGGACTAACCTTGCAGGTGAGGTAAGGTGTGTTCGTTTTGTATGTATTCACCTCAGTGATGTAGGTATCGACAGGTACGTGGCTGACGCTTCGCGGAGACAACTAGAGGCTGGTGCGTCCGGAGGCGTGCAGGCAACCGGGTTCGATGACCTGGCGGTCACATGAGATGGTGTACTCGAGAAGCTTATCCATGGCAAGGAATCGAGGCGGTTGAGGTCAAGTCGCCAAGAACTGATGGCGGTTGATCTGACCAGTGGGCCTGTGCTTGGATTGGCGACCGAGGAAGCTACGAAGATATTTTTCGAAGGAATATGTGGAGAATATTCCCTCTCGGGAGTGTGTATTTGTAGTGTGTGATTTGTACACCACTCATCCTCAAATGAAGTGTGGAGATAGGCTCTAAATTTTAGGGCATCTCACCCTTGGGCTACAAATAGAGGGGGAGGGGAGCACCTCCTCCTCATCCCCTTAGAGCTGAAAATTTCAGAAATAGAGAGGGTGAGTTGGGTGTGTAAGGGTGACACTTAGATTGCTTGTGACCACATGGAGTATGGTTTGTAATCCCCAAGTTCTATGCAATAAAATCTCTCATCTTCATGATCATCTTGTGTTGATTTGCTCTAAGTTCTTCTTTCTTTTGTTTTCCCCTTTTGGAGCTCTTATTTGGAGATGAGTCTTGGTGATTTCTTACTGGTTCTTGATGGTCTATGATGCCTTGAGGTTTCGAATATGATTTCCACACTCTTTGCAACCATATGAGAGGCAAAAGATCAAGTTCTTGACTTGTTGCAAATCTGTCCAGAAACTTTCATCCGCGCAGTAGTCAGTAAAAGAGTTTTAGAAAAATTTAGAAAACTCATTTTGGGATGATTCTAGTTGAAAAATATGCGTGACTCATATACCCATCTGTGGAAAAATTTTAAGTCCACTAGTTCCTCCATTTGGGAGCTATGAAGTGAAAACCGAGCCCCAAACTTTATGCTCGATATTCTTGACAGCTCGTGGTGTTTGGTTTTTCATATTTTCTGTGCATGGATTCTTGAGGAGAGTTTTGATGGAGTGCTTCACTACTCATGGTTTCATAGGGAGAAAAATTTCCACAATTTTTGGAGCAACGTAAAGCCATCATCTCTCTGCTCCAAGTAGAAACAAACTCTGAAGAATCTGCTTTTGCTTTTCAGAAAGCAGCTTGTATTGTTTGAATTTTCATATTTTTTTCTATAGAGAGTTTGAGGAGGTTTTCAGCTGAGTTGCTCATGACTAATTATGGAATAGGGACAAAATTTCTCAAAAATTGAAGAGCACCAGAAAGCCACCATTCATCTCCTCCAAGTGAGAACAAATCTGCTTTTGCTTTTCTCAAAGTCACTTTGATTATTTTGCTTGATCTTCTTTTGTAAAGCAAACTTTGAATTGATTCCTCTCTTTTGGACATTTGACAACCAGGATTGTGAATGTAAAAACTTCCACATATTCCATGACTCTTAATCATGCTTCCTATGGGTACACCGTACATAATTGTCAAATTGTTCGGGTTTTGGTGAAAACGGTAGCGTCGAAAATTTGTGGCGTCTATTCACCCCTTTAGCCGCCTAACTCAGGTCTTCAGAAATGCATGCATGTTTTCTTGTTGTATAGCGAGGTAACGTTTCTATTACTTTACTTTGGTGGACTACTAGTGTGGGACCACTTCGCCAATTAGAGGAGGCAGGCAGCTAAGGAGCGCAACACGACAGTGGTCGGTGCGTCGAGGAGCGTGAGGCGGCGTCCGCCAATAAGCACAATGCGACGGATTCCGTTCGCGTGCCAGACCACCTCGCCGAGCAGAGGAGTCGAGTGGCCAAGGAACACATAGTGGTCGCCGGGTGGCCGCGCAATGCGGCGGTGTGTGCCGAGGAGAGCACTTCCGCGGCCACCATGGGGCAGCGCAGTAGCGGCGGCAGTCTCCAAGGACGCGCGACGACAATGGTCATTGAAGGTGGCCGTACTCCGGCCTGCGCCGTGGGGTGGTCTGCAACGGCGATGGTGGTCACCGGGGACGGCTGGTGGAAGTAGTCGCTATGGAGCGCATGGCGGAGGCAGTGGGATTCTATTCCCAAACATATCATGGAATTCTATTCCTAGCGTAATCTCACGGAGACACACACCAGCCGTACGATGGACGATGCACGGTCAGTTCACTCTCACCCCCTTGGGGGTTGAGATGAAGTACACTAGAACGTCCCTTATCTGAATTGGTAGATCCCTATGCTCTTGACGGGCATTCCTTGCTATCCCAGTGTCATCTGCATATAGGTTTGCAATCTTCGACAGTTAAAGCATCCCTATACTCTATTGAGTGGTTCTCACCTAGTCTCTAAGTTTACCCTCCAATCTTCTAATATGTAGAATGCTCTAATTTGTAACCACACTATATGCTTTCATCAATTGCTTCTCACCATCTCCAAATCATCTACTATTTGGACTTCTAATGTATTGGTCTAAAGAAACAAAAATTTTGGTTGTTATATTCATTAATTTTGTGGTATAAAGCTGATGTTAACGTAGTGCAGAGATAAATTTTTATTATAAACATATTACCAAACAAACTTCTAAATTTTCATATTTGCATGCCAATGCCTAAGTGTCTCCTTTTTGGTTTTCCATCTATGTGTTGGTGCCTCCTCCCCAAAGTTTTTAATTTGTAGAAATGTATAGTTATAGTCTCCAACCATGGGCATGTGTCTCCTTCTCTAAGAATACAATATGTAGAAGTACGAACACGTCTTTCATCTAGTTTCATCACAGTAATTTGCTTTTAGTTTGGCTTGTATATGTACCACCACCACCACTTTACCACCTACTTTCGCGGTGTGACGAGGGAGCCATTGGGCTGAAGGGTGTGGGAAGGAGAGAGAGACATTGGTGGTCGAACGTGGCTACCGTGGCCTCTAGCTGAGCACCATGCACAGGTAGAATGCGATAGGGAGAGGGAGGGAATGAGGAAACTAACGCATCGATAGTGGAAGGTGGTCCAACGGTGGTCACTGGTGAGACATCGTCTGACTAGAGGGGGAGGATAGGGAGAGGAGGATAAAACGTTAATAAAAAATTAAAAGTTTTGAGAGAATGTTTTTTTTAAAAAAAAAAGTGCGCGAGAAAAAAAGTTAGAATGAAGCACAGATCTTAACGCACATTCAATGGTCAGAGCATGTCTGGTTACAGGTAGTCCTGGGAAGTGGGTTGTGCCGGGTCGGCACGGCACGAGCCCGTTGTGCTTCGGGCCGCCATGTATCGGGCCGACATGGCCCGATCAACACTTCGGGTCGTGCCGGGCCAGCACGGATGGCCAAAGCCAGGCACGGCATGGCCCAAAAGCCCAACGGGCCGCAAACGGGCCGGGCCGGCACGAGCACGGCACGCCCGACAAAACAGAGAGATAAATGATTTTTTATAAATTTATACGTTACTCAAATGTAAAAGTCGTCTATATGAAAAATATGCGTATCGAAATTCTCTACAACTTTCATGTAGAACATAAATTCCTTTGAGCATTGGAATATCTCGAAAAATGTTAATTACCGAAATGGGTGATGTGGGTTCTATAACAGCCCGCGCACTAAATATTTTTTATAAATTCATGCATCGCTCAAATGAAAAAGTGGTCTACATAAAAAAGATGCGTCTCCAAATTCTCTACAACTTTTATATAGAAATAAAATTCATCCGAGCAACTAAAGACCATCAAAAATATAAATTACTTACTCGTGCCTCAGTTCAGGCCGTGCTGGCCCGAGCATGGCCCAAATGTTCGGGCCGTGCCGGGCGGCCTGTCGTGCCGATTTCTCAGGCCTGGCACGGCACGGCAATCGGGCCGAGCTAGCACAGCTAAATAATTTCGTGCCGGGCCGTGCTTTGAGCCAACAAAATTGGGTCGTGCTCGGGCCGGCCCAAAAAAGCACGGCCCAGTTCTCAGGACTAGTTACAGGCACCCTCCAAAAAAAAATCGCGCTCTTCTCTCCGACTCTAGCTTAAGATCCTGGCATGCCCTGTTATCGTCAGTCACATGTATACGGCTACCGTAGCCCGTATAGGCCACGAAGGCGAAAGCCGGTCACAAGTGGCCATCTGAGACCGGGATGCGTTCTTTGTCCGTTTAACCCCGGCCGGTAGCGCTTAATTAGCAGAAGCAGATTACAGCGTACGCTGCAGGTAGCCGCTGTATATAAAGAGGGGGAGAACGAGCGGGTTAATGCCGGCGTAGCCGCACCGCTGCCTTTCCTACGACCGAGGGGGGGGGGGAGAGAGAGAGTGAGAGAGAGACGAGGCGCGGATGGAGCTCCACGCGCGCTTCTCCTCCCTGGTCTCCTCGCTGCTGCTCTGCCTCCTGCTCTCGCTCCTCACAGGTACGTAGTAGCTTGCAGTTCATCAGAGCTCAGACAGAGAGCTCAGACAGAGAGCTCCGAATCCGATTCCTTCGGTTCTTCGGTGTGCATCTCTTCCGTTCTCTACTTCTCTTCTCTCTTTCTTGAGCTCATCCATGCATGGTAGCTATAGCCTTTTTTCCTCTTCTTAGTTTGGTCCTTGCGCATGCAATTGCTCGAGATTTCGCGTGTCAGGACTGTCAGTTTGGATTTTTTTTTCTTGATAATTCAGCTTGGATATTTGGTATCTCGATTCATCGACCAGCTACGCGGCCATGAACTGAAACAGAATAATATTAGCATGTTTGGCTTAGGTGTGCTAATTGAACGGTCTATTTTGGATCTTAGAGCTTTCAAAAGCGGCTCCGACAAGCTGAAACCTTCAGCCCGATGAGTTCGATTGAGAGCTCTGTAAAATGGCTTTTAGATGATTAAGAAACGACTTAACGAAGTCGAAGCGTTTCTTTCTTCTGTCTCCTTGTATATGGAGTAACTGGCGATGAAGGGGTAATACGTTACTCATTATTCCAGGACTTCGTGTACGTCCAGCTTCCGTAAGGGCATTTTGAAAAAAAAAAATAACACATCAATTTGGGCGTGGAGAAATGAGGTCATCCTATGATGCAGAACAGCTGTTGCATTTTTTTTTAATGAACCGGAATAGCTGCTCTACTGCGACTGCGAGGTCCTTTTCATGGATTTAATTAAGCTCATTTCAGTCGGCTAATCCTACGTGTCTTTGATAGGGAAATGAGGAAAACAATAAATTTTCTACATCGTCCTGTGATCCCTCGTTGAAATCACGCACATCCGAACTTGACGCTTCTTTGATTCCTAACACCCCCCCCCCCCGACTGGTTTTGCATGCATCGTTTTGTACGGCATGCATTCCCGTGCATTTCTGTGCCGATAACGACCTCCTAACCATGAGCATTACTCCTTCTGTTCCAAAATATAAGACGTATTTTGACTACACAAAAGCCTTTAAAGGTAAAGTTTGACTGATAGATTGCTCTATTATATATTATGAATTGTTACAATATAATATTGTATCAAAAAGTGATTTAAAATATGAACAATTTGGTACAACTTTGGTATACTAACGATGCATATTATTTGATTTATTTATTATCAAAATTTACTAAGTTTGACTTTTCTCCTGTCAAAATACGTCTTATATTTTGGAACGGAGGGAGTACAAGCCAAGTTTACACAGGGAAACTCATTTAATTTTCCTTAATATTTATATCCTGTTCTTTACGTAGTATACCTTAATTCAAATATATTGATAATAATTTGAGTTCGCAATGACAGACATGGCATCATCGCGCACAAATATTTATTTCTTCCCCTGGCTGTAACAAAGGCCGCTATACTACTGTTCAAGTTAAAATCTATTACTCTCACACTGGGACGTTAGCCCTCCTAAATATGAATATTTTTCGCCCTCTCCTTCGAACCGTGGTGCTCCGACGGCGACCGCAGCCAATGGCGGCGTATCGGCGGCGGCGCTCAAGTTCGGCATCAACTACGGCCAGATAGCGAACAACCTCCCGCACCCGGGGCAGGTGTCGGGCCTCCTCCGGTCGCTCAACGTCAACCGGGTGAAGCTCTACGACGCCGACCCGGCCGTGCTCACGGCCTTCGCCGGCACGGGCGTCGAGTTCATCGTCGGCAACGAGGACCTCGGCAACATGACCGACGCCCGCAAGGCCCGCGCCTGGGTGGCGCAGCAATTGCAGCCGTTCCTCCCGGCCACCCGCATCACCTGCATCATCGTCGGTAACGAGGTGCTCTCCGGCAAGGACACCGTGGCCATGCAGAACCTGCTCCCCGCCATGCAGGTAGGGGTGCAACTCGGATAACAATTCGGACCATTTTTTTGTACCTTTTTTTACTCAAAATAGGATACGAGTACTTCGTAATTTTTTTTCACGTAAATTCATCCTTTTGTTTTATAAAAATATCGTTAATACGTATATAAATTAGGACTAACAGTATATATGCTATTATAAAATTGTAAGATTGCGTGATATTACAAAAAAATTGTTTAGTGGCATATTTCTGAATTACTCCCTCCGTTCCAAAATATAAGGCACATTTTGACCGACGAAAAGTCAAACTTAGTAAATTTTGACCATAAATAAATCAAATAATAGGCATCGTTAGTATACCAAAGTTATACCAAATTGTTCATATTTCATAGTGCTTTTTGATACAATATTATATTGTAGCAATCCATAATATAAAATAGAGGAATCTAACAGTCAAACTCTATCTTTAAAGACTTTTGTGCAGTCAAAATACGCCTTATATTTTGGAACGGAGGGAGTATGATGTAATTTTTTAAACTACATGAATACAATTCGCATACGCTACGTTAATTTCCGGTCAGTTCGGATTTTAGATAATTAGTCAAAAAAATTCGGATATCCAATTGCTCCCCTGCTCGCAGGCCGTCCACCAGGCGCTGGTCGACCTCGGCCTCGACGGCGAGGTAAACGTCACGACGTCGCACTCCGTCAACATCCTCGCCGCCAGCTACCCACCGTCAGCCGGCGCGTTCCAGGAGGGCCTGGGCCAGTACATCCGGCCGCTGCTCAACTTCCTCGCCGCTGTCGGCTCGCCGTTCCTCATCAACGCGTACCCGTTCTTCGCCTACAAGGCCAGCCCCGGCAGCGTCTCGCTGCCGTACGTGCTCTTCGAGCCCAACGCCGGCGTGCGCGACCCGGGCACCAACCTCACCTACGACAACATGCTCTACGCGCAGATCGACGCCGTGTACGCCGCCATGGCGGCCATGGGCCACCCCGACATCGCCGTCAGGGTCTCCGAGACCGGGTGGCCGTCCAACGGCGACACCGACGAGGCCGGCGCCACCGCGCGGAACGCGGCCGCGTACAATGGCAACCTGATGAAGAGGGTCGCCGCCGGCCAGGGCACGCCGCTCAAGCCCCGCGTCCCCGTCGACGTCTTCGTCTTCGCTCTCTTCAACGAGGACATGAAGCCCGGGCCGGCGTCGGAGAGGAACTACGGCCTGTTCTACCCCAACGGCACGCCGGTGTACAGCCTCGGGTTCGACGGCGCGTCGCTCAGCCCGTCGCCGACGACCTCTTCGTTCTCTTCTTCCTCCAAGCTGACGGTAAGTGAGAAAATCTTTCACGTCTGAGAATATATATATGAAAATCTGATAGTTTCCATAAAAGATTCTGCCTTTTCTCTGCTTATTGGTTTGAATGGTTTCAGACCTGGAAAGGCGCTGAATCAACTCTTGACCAGAACTACGTATGACCATGGGCCATGTCGACTCGCCATGACCATGGCTTTCATGCCGTTTTAAGTTTGTTATTAACATGGTTAATTAAATGGGTCAATTTGATAGATGCCACTCCTCAATTTGACAATTAGATTTTATATTTAATATATGCTATGGAGCGATACTTTTTGCACATGCAATCTAATTTTGAAATTAAGAAGTGATATATAGCTAATTAATCCTAATTAGATACACGACACTATATATATGCAATATCAGGAAATACCACTACAAAGTTGAAAATTGTATCTATGCATGCAATTCTTCTTTTGTTAAATTAGGTTTGATGACATCATATGCGTTTCTCTGCGAGTACTGGAATAATGTATACATGTTCCACAATCTAAGCCATGGCCGGCGCATGTCTAATTTCACAAAAGAGTAATGTCATATATCTATTATCTAATTTCTTAATTTTGCAATGGCATGTATATGATTTTAGAAAAAGATGAATTGCACAGATATAGTTTTCAACTTTTTCAGTAGCATTTCTCAAAATCGCATATTTTACGGTGGTGCGCAGTTAAAAGCAATATTAACATCGGTTTTAGGAGAAGCTGATCGCAAATAGCACCTCCCAAACTTGGAAGCTTACCCTTGTTAATTTTGCTTTTGTGCACTCTTTGCAGATTTCATTTCCAATGGGGGTGGTTGTCCTACTCGACGCATTTTTTCTATAGCCCTTCTCAAAAGCACATATATATTGTATTTTTTCCAATAGATTGAGGGAGTAGCAGTGGCAACTTGCGGGGTGCATACTGTGTATGTTAGGAGTAAAGAGTAGAGTGAGATTGTGGTATGGTTTGTTGAACGAGGACAATTATTCAAATTCAATGATATAAAAATAGGAGTGATTTTTTTGGTGTTAAAGATCACCCTTGTTGCAATTACCACTGAATTTATCAGCTTACAACCTGCTTCTCGAAATACTCATCCTTGAAATCGAGTAGTTTAATCGACATGCATCTGTCAGCCAGTGTTAGGTGATCCGTCTATCCAATCTCGGTGGGCGGTGGCAAGATATGTTTGGCCGTTTTCGCATCTGGTGTGCCATGTGAAGGATGTCTTCGGTTAGCGTATTCTCCAGGGAGAGGTAGGCCGGTAGTTGATCCATCGGTTGTGATTCCTGCTCCGCCCATTTCTTGATAGCTCTAAACCGACCAACCAACTAACGAGCCATACATAACCTTCTAGCTCGCGTCATCCGCAAGAATCGAATAAATGTTTGGCACAAAAGAAGGCGTTGGGAGCAGGAGAGAGAGATGTTCATCTCCAATGTCTGTTTTTCAGTTTTCTGAAGGCATTGTTCTCCGAGGCATGTATATTGTTGCTGAGCATTTGCTATTAAAAGACTTATGCACATGCCATTTCCATGAGAGCGCAAACAAATTTACCCTCCTCATGCGAGCATTTGATTTAGTCGTCTTGAACACACAAGGGGACGGTGTACATCTAGAATATCCTCTTTCTACATTTCATAGAATTTTTTTTGTAAAGATTTAAATGATGGGTGTAGAAGGGACAAACACAAACTTGCCACCGGTCCCCGTCCTCATTTTTCCTCATATAATAATTAGAATGGCAATTGGATCTCAAGACTCATGTATCATTGAATATATCCAAGATGCTAACTTTGGAAACGTAATTTACCTAATTAGTTCAATAATATATTGAAGAAGGGATTCAGGCCCAGGTTGACTAGCCCATCAATTGTGGTGCTAAGAGCATTGGATCTCCATATTTCGTTTTCTATATTACTTCTCTAAATCACTATTTTTTCTCTACACTCTCCAATGGAGACTCTATCCTAAAAAAGATATAGATATTGTATAGAGAGTTTATAAATTTAGAGACACTCAATATAGGGACCGTGAGCGAGTCTCCAAATTTAGAAACTGACATAAACACTCTATTGGATGCATGACGTATAGATACTAAAATTGGTCGCAATAGTATTTTAGGGAACTTGTTGGACATGCTCTAACAATTGATGCAGAGAGAGTATTCTCCTACAGTTTTTTTTGCAAAATTAATAATAATATTTATTTGAGGATAAAATCTACCAAATAATAATATATTGAAAAGGGGAGGCTTCAAACCTAGGCTCTTTTTTTTTGGCCATCTACTTGATACACATACCCTGTTTTGTTTGAGATATTATTACAAAGTATGGAGGTTGATTCCAAATTCTCCTGCCGCCACACCTATCCTTGCCCTAGCTAGCTTTGGCTCCGACCGCCTTCCCCTCTGCCTTTCTCTTAGGTTTTGTGCATGTTGGGAGGAGATGGAATTAGGGGTACTTGAAAAGGAGGAAGAAGAAGAGGATAGTATGACATAGGGGGCCCACTCATCAGACGTATATTGGTCTGTATTTTGAGCTTGTATATCCCCAAGTCCCCGTAATGACATCATGGATCCGTAATTTATAATAGCGTCTATGACCTAAACAACTTTGTTGTGGCAGTTTTGGCGAGAGGGCAACTCTGTAGTGACATGAAAGTAATTTTTCTTAATTATATGGCATCAATAATTAAGTACAATACAAATGACGATGCACAATAACACAATGTATTGCAAATAGTGCTCATGGAAATAAAAACCGTGTGCGGCAGTTCCTCCTTGGCGGTGTGCGGCACCGACGATGTGACCACACGGCGTGGCATACTATTTGATTCACTTCAAAATAAAATTAGAAGTTATCACCGAAAAATATATAGCTTGTATAATATTTTGTATTTTTGTATTTTTGTATTTTTAATGGTATTTTAAAAAAATCTTAAAATATTTTAGTGTCTTAGCCTCTTTTTATAGATCTTAATTTTTCTGCATGAAAGCTCTCTTAGAGTTTTCATTTTGGCTTAGCATGCAGCTGCAATGTTGGCTTGCTTGTTTGGCGAACTACGCGAATGAGGAGGCCTAGAGCCCTAGACCAGCATCTGTGCATAGAAGAAATTTTATTTTTTACATTTATTTTTATTCGTTTATACAAAATTGTATGTCGAATTGAAGTTTAGTCGAGCGTTTAATTAACGATCGTGTACCCGTCGCACTTTCATCGCGGCCCAACCGCGGCCCATTCGGGGGGGGGGGGGCGCACATGGGGCGGCTAGGATTTCCCTAGCGGCCGGCCATCCAGTATTGCCGCTGGTTCTGCTGGTGCTGCCACGTCCGTCGTCGTCAGGCGTTGAAAGTGCGACGGTACCGTAAAACGCCCCGATCGATGCACGTGACGGTAGGGGTCCTGTCGTGCGTTGAAAGTGCGACTGGTACGCGATCGTTAATTCAACGCTTGACCGGCGCCTATTTGTGTCTAAACTTCAATTCAACATACAATTTTGTATAAATGAATAAAAAAAAATCCGCATAAAAACGAAGATACAGTGGGCACCGCAGGCTCACCGGATGGATGGTTTACCTTCCCTATTACTATTTCAACTGAGCAACCTGGGCCGGCTTCTACTAAAGTTTTTCTTTTACGCTAGTGCTTGTGCGAAATTTTTAACATTTATATTTTTTATTTCAAAAATTTCAAAAAAAATATTTATTTAATAAAATTAAATATATAGAATTTAATAAATAAAATTTCTCGCCATTACATCTGACAGGTTATAAATCCCGCCAGTCCAACGGATGAATTTTATATAACCCGCCAAATAAACGTTGCAAGATTTGGGCACAACGAATAGTAAAAAAAAATCCACCGTGTGATTGAGCGGAATTTAAATCCTGTCCGTTGGCACGGCGAAATTTGTGCTCCCAACGAATTCCATTTAAACTCACAAATTGTTGAGTTGACTTATTATTTGGTGGTAATTAACCTTTGCGGTGAATCGTGGTAATAACCGCCTGAAAATAGAAGCCAATTGAATTAAATGGCGCATGCATGCATGCGGGCAAAGCAATTGAAGCGGAAGCGGGCGCATTAACTTGCTTGGGAAATATTCGATGCATATTTACAAACAGCCGTTTTGGTCCTTAGGCATGTACAAAGGCATTTAATAGGATGTCTCTTAGCAGCACTATTTAATAGTTTCGCCGATGTGGCATGGGATAAAATATAAAAATTACTAGAGTTGACTCTTGGTGAAGAGACTGACTCTTCACAAGCTCCTAGACAGAATTAGAGAGGAGCAACATTAAATAGCATATAGGCTCTTGTGCATATCCTTTATACATGACTTATCTCTTTACTTGGATAAATGTGCTAAGAGACATCTTTGGACTCTCCATTGTACATGCCCTTAGATCTAATCTCAATGATCCAGTTAAAACATAAGAATATGAAAAACAATCATTATGGTTTTGCGTACAAGTGCATAAGTAGAAAATGAGAGTTCTAACTCAATGCATTTGGATTGTACAGGTTGGATCTAAGAAACCATGTCGAGTTTTTGTATTTGTGCACCTAGAAAACTTTTGCATACTTACTGTGCATGCAGCTTCTTTGAAAAATCACGCATGCATGTATGTGTGTGCATGTATACGTCTGGAAAATTCGTGCAATTAAATCGCGCATTAACTTAAAATCACGCAATTAAAACGGCTCTTGGCCCACCATCCCAGGCGACGATAGCAGCTTGCATCTCGATCGTGCATCCTGGGTGGCAGTGGCAGTCCTTGGTCGTGCATCTCATGTGACGGTTGACGTCTCAGCCATGCATCTCGCACGTGCATCTTGCACAGCAATGGCGACGTGAAGAAGCCGGGTTGTGTAGTGGTATTGTGTGACCTATACTTGAATGAAATGTCATAGCCCATACCCTTTGTGTTTTAAAATAATAAAATAATCTGGGTCAAAACATATTTTCTCGAAGCCAAACTAAGCTTCTCAAGGCTTTTCAGGCCACAGCGAATCCAAATAGGATGCATCATCAGTGGAAAACGTTCGCACAAACGATTAGTGATGGAACACTGTTAACCAGATGTGCATAACTTGATTGTGAGTGCTCTTTAAGAATACCGACGAGACGACCTTTACATCTCACGCATTTGTCAAAACTGGACCAACCGAAAACAAACTTAACTCAACAGCTCTACTCCATTAATACCAATAGCATAGCTTGAACTTTGTC
This sequence comes from Raddia guianensis, assembly GCA_036346415.1. Lineage (NCBI taxonomy): Eukaryota > Viridiplantae > Streptophyta > Magnoliopsida > Poales > Poaceae > Raddia > Raddia guianensis. Next base: position 12,095,583 of record CM070538.1, read on the forward strand.
ATAGCATAGCATAGCAAACAACAACACGATATGAGCGCTGAGACCGCAAGTCGTCTAAGAGCATCTCCAATGGTAGAGGTAACTATTGTCACTTAAACACTATAGAAGAAATTATTTCTGTAGTTAATATTTTTTTCTTTTTCCAAAGACACCTCTCTGCGCATTAACTCTATACCATGTCATTCTTCTATCCTACATGACATAGTAAGAAATGAGTGAAGAAACTACGTTGTAAGTGCTCTAGAAAAACTTCATGTCATCTATAGATAGCTTGTAGATAACTCGTTCAATGGATTAGCTATAACATTGATTCTTATAATTAATATATGAACCTATATGTAATCCGCTATAGACTGGCTCTTGGTTCAGAGCTAATCTCCATCTCTCTCATCTCCTTCTCTTCTCTATATAAGCAAAAAGATGAGGTGTACTTTTTATAGCCTGATGCTCTAATGTTTAAAAACAACTTCGAAATCCTAGCTTCACAATTTTAGGAGGGGCATTTGGTGCACAACAAACAAATTCAACCATGTCTTCCAACATCATTGGCAGACTTTGTGTACGAAGCTCTCCACCTTCAAGCACGGAAAAAGAAACTCAGCCTGGCAAGACCATGTTTGATGGCAGGCAGCTTCAGTTTGAAGGCCTCCCCCTAGTTTCCGAGCATCCACATCTGCTACTCTATTCCTACCCTCTATTTCACTATTAGAGGGTCCCTCTATCCTTTCCTTTAAATTTTCTTCAGACTTTACACTGCACTCTAAAAGATTCTTTTTTTACATCAGACACTCTATCCAGAGCTACAGTATTATAGAATGCCTGCTACGGAGAGGACGAAGAATTGGATGGTACGATCAGAGCCAGCTGTCTGTAGCAGCCGGAGGGGCATACTGGCGTGTCGGAGGAGCATCTTGGCGGAGCGGACGCACATCAGGGCGAGGACGTTCTTCGCGTGATGAACCCCACCGGCCTGGTTCAGCTGGCCTCTGGCTACCACCTGTGCTGCTACTGTCAATGCCAGCACATTTAAACTTGGGTACATATTTACCAGGAGCTTGTGCAGCGGCAGCGGCAGCTGGAGCTGCTACGGGCTCACGAGCTGGCGGTGCAACAGTAGCAGCAGCCACCTCAGGTGCACGAGCAGCCTCAGCACCTCTTCCGAAGAGGGCCTCCTTTTTCTGCTTTTCCTTCTCTTCCAGCTCCCTCTCTCTCTGTCGCTGTTTGGCTGCAGATGCATCAAGCTTAGCTTTCTTCTCAGATTCTTCCCTCTTCCTCAACTCTTCCTCTGAAATTAAAAGAGGTAACATCATTATCAATAATATGGGTGATAATGAGCTAAAAAAACTTAATTTCCTTGCCTCCAAATGCAACAAAGAAAATGGGATCACAATATAGGCACAAGCAAACCACCTGTAATTATGAGCGTGAGTAAAGTTAAAGCTATCTGATCAAATGTCAATAAAAATGCACCAGCAACTGCAGTCATTCAACTAGTGTAGTATGACATTAAAGATAACACAAACCCTGCCTTAATAGCCTCATGTAAGAATAAGTTAAGAGCAAGCCATCTTATAGAATTGAAACATAACTAAGTTGCAGACTCCAGTAAGAATAAGTTGGAGCAGATCTCTTGTCCCAGAAGGAAAATAAGTAAAGAAAAATAATTAAGCTGCGAACTTTGCATTTTCTGATTTTACCAAAACAATAAATCTTATTGCACCCAGAAAGTAGAACAAATAATAAAATTAGTCCAGAATTCACTAGCCTTGACGTTTTCTAGCTTCCTCCTCCTCGCGTAGCCTTCCAATACGCTGCTCCTCCAGGTTCAGATAATACATCAATTTCCGTACTCTCTCCCTTTCACGTTTTCTTGATGAAATCAACTGACTGATCCTTTCATCCCTCTCTTTCTTTAGGCGACTAAACTCAGTTTCACGACGATGGACCACTTTTTGCTGGATATCATTCTACAATTGATTAAAGCAGGGGAGTGAGAATGCAGCAGTCTGTGATCTCACAAGCATAAAGCTGATAACCTACTGGACAGAGTTAAGGTTAACAACAGCCATCCCCAAAAGCATATTTCAATCTGAAAAAATGTCAGATTTTAATCTTCATGTTCTGTAATAATCAACCAAAAGTTAAATACAAACTCATTTCCCAACTCTCAATCCTGAACAACTTTAACTTGATTAGTACAAAGACTAACACATTCCATCATCCACACATAATAAATAGCCACACGTTTGCATTATTATAATTTTTATTAATATTATGAAGCTCTGCATTTCATTAAGAAAGATGAGATACCCGAATCAGTCCTAGGACTCGAACTTGGGTTGGTGGGGAGGTTAGATAGCCTCCCCACCCCCAGATCACTAGTCAACATATCCAGTATTACAGTTAGTACTGAAAAACCTGATCATGGACATACACGACATGATAAAACATAATGTTCTCTGATGCTGTTGTACAGTCACAAAGGTTGAACGAAGAACGGCATGCATACTGATGAGACCACCACAAGGACGGACATGGGCACGACGCCTCTCGCTCCTTCCACTACAACGCCGCCAAAGTTGTCAATATCCGTGCTAGGACGATGTGTTGAAACGTTGCAACGACATGCTGATAAGAAACTTCAAGTGGACTTCAATATTTGGGCCAAGCCACACATGCCATCAAAGGGAGAGGTTCAACGCGTGATAACCAAGATTGGAGACCCTTCATCACGCACAAGAAAGCCCAAGTGCAAGCCCAACTCTTCCGGAAGCCCGGTTCGGCCATCAGCGACTATTCTGACTTCAAACGATCGCCTAGGCCACATACGACATCGAAACGAGGCAAATGAGCCCATTATAGAAAGCTATGAAGATAAACTTTCCAACACATCCGGCCCCGTATCAAAATTCGTCCTTGTCGACAGGTGACTAACTGGGGGGTCACCGCCGACAATGAATTTGTACAAGGGGACGCTAATCAAGAACCAAACCAGATGGGTAACACAAGACAGGGTTATACAGGTTCAGGCCCTTAACGGAAGTAATACCCTACTTCCTGTGCTCTGGGATTATGGTTGATCAATATGCAGGATGCAAGATGATCAAGATTATTGTGTATGCTTGATGATGATGACCGAAGATCTCTCTCTACGGCCTCTACCCCCTCCCTTTATATAGTGTAGGGGGGAATAGGATTACAGAGCGTCGCGGTGTATATAGCAACTGTTTCTGTTATGATGTTACATGGTATGTGTCCATTGATCTGCTATTTACATGGGGATATACCATATCCTCGGGTCCTCTCTTGCGGCGCAAGGCACGTGTAGCCCGAGCAATCTTCAACCCTAATCGGCCGACTCAGACGCTTCCCATCCGCTCCTTATGGACCTTCTAGAGGATACCCGGGCCCATGTAGTCCACAAGAGTCCCGAGTGCCTTACGATCGAGTCGATGCTTAGCCAATCGGTTTCGACTATATCTCCTATGATCTGAAAAGAGATTGTAAAGAACTCAAGAAATCTTAGGTTTTGTGTTGAAATAATGCCTAGATTTGGCGATACCAAACTCCGCTTGCTTTCGTCCCATTAGGCGATCACCTCAATGTAAGGGTTCGCTCCTAGGCACCCACTCTTGCTATACAAGTGACTCTTCGACCCAACATGGGGTATGCCTTAAGCCACGCCACATAACTTCGTCTTGCAAATGTTGTAATCTTAAGCGTTTTCAAAGTATCGGCGTCGGCGCCCTGCCTTAACTTGTAAGAGCGGTAACATTCAACATGGGCGACTTTTCACCGGGTGGTACCGTCTCCAACCAGAAGGGATCACCAGTGCCCTTAGGGCGCACTGATTGAAACGACTTTGTTAGAGAGGTACTTGTATCCGGCAATGTATACAATGGCGACCTTATAAAGGCATACCTCAAGAAGTTGAATCCAATTTCACCAACACCTAACCTCGAACGTGCGGTTAGCTAGCGACCCAACGTGGGGTATGCCGCGAAATGTTTTTAACTTTATACGCCGATGATATGCCCTCCGTGGTGCACCGAGGCCGAATTAGGCTCGATTTAACACATTGCCACCGTTAGCGGCGTGTTAAGAAAGCTGCAAGGGATTGCCTTTGCGCTTTAGCCCAAGCCCAATTAGGGAAGGTGAAGCGTTTTCGCGCTTTTTTCTCACACAATGGAGCGACACGAAGCTTAAATCGAACCGCATTACTCCCACTTCCGTCCCATCGTCATGACGGTTTTATCGTGTTCAAACGAATTACGGTAGCGCACTTTGAACTTCCTCTGTATAAAAGAAATCCCAAAGGATCGAGTACTACTTCACCTTCGCTTTTGAGTTCTTGAGTTTTCTTCTCTTCTTCTCCTCAACAAGCAGAGCCAAGGAAAGATTATGGATCCTCGACGTACCGCAATGACCGGAAGTCGTGCTTTCATGCGCCGCCGCTTAAAGCCGCCACTGACCGCCGAGCGGGCTCGGCCGGCGGGAGAATACGCAGAAAGGACGGCTCAAAGCGCCATTAGGGTTCTCGTCGCGGCCATCCGCGACTCTTCCCGCCCGCACCCCTCAAAGATGCGCTTCTCCATCCTCGATGTGATGTGGCCTTCGAGAGGATAGGTTATCTCTTCTTTGTAACTCCGCGAGCGGCGATGAGCCCTAGCTCAATGTGCCGTGTCATGAAAATGTAGTCAAGCCTCGAGCCCTTTAATGAACATCTTTGTGATATCCATCATTCTTCGTGTCTCGCTTCAATCTTGAATCTGCGATGCCTTTTCCTCGATTTGATCTCGAATCCGCAACATCGCTTCGTCCGAGTAGTCGGGCTCGCTCGCTTCCTAGACAGCAATGACGCCTAACGCAGACCTCTCGGAGGGATCACTCGGTCGGACCGAGTGATTATCGGCCCTCGCAGAAGGCCGCGTCCAAATGCTAGACTAAGGCGGCCGAATCGCGAAACTTTGCCCGTTCTATGATAAATTAGAACAGGGAACGAAATTAGTTCACCTCGCTTCACTTTTCGCTTAGTCGGTTAGCTTCTCCCAGCAGACTCATCCGCTAGGTTCTTCTCCGCCGTTGCCTCCGCCACCTGCCTCCAATCGCGATGGCTCCACCATCCCCACCACCGAAAGGCAACAAGAACGCGAAGAAGTAGATGAAGTCCACCACGACCGAGCGGAGGCTACGGTCGGTCTCTCGGCGTCTCCCGTCGGAAGAGTTCGTGTCTGGCGGCGCCGCCGGCGAATCCTACCCCACCCTCGCCAGACGGCGAAGCGGTCTTGAGTCTTTCTTCCTCCGCTGCTTCAAATTTTCCTTGCTCCTCCTTCCGGGTTTGCTTCATTTCTATGGGATCGAGGTTTCAGATTTGAATCCCAACTCCATCTTTCATATCGCGATCTTCGCTCACGCCTCATGAGGCCTATTTGGGGATCGCTCCCATTTCGACCTTTTCCAATTCCTTTTTCTCCTCAAACCCTACCCTAACAAGGACAATCCTAAGGCAGCAGCGCGGGATTCCAACTACGGAAGGGGTTAAAGTTTTACTCGACCTTCGCCGAAAACCTCCAACAAGTACGGCACTCGAGTGGTTCTATCGGCTAACCGTCCTCCCATTTCCTTCCTTCCTTCTCCCATGAAGCGCCCACAATCCGTCCTCCCGATCTTCTCTCACTACCATGGCGAAAGCCAAAGCTGAAGGAACTTCTTGTTCTTCTCCGCAGTCAAATCTGCTGGTTGACCGGTGTGGGGGTAGTGTGTAACTATACCCAACATCGATCCAAATTTCATCAAGGAGAGGGTTCATCCCGCCTTTAAGTACTCGGGGCCCCAAGACGCCACTCGGAAACCGGTGAGAACCTTATGCGAAGGAGATCATCACCGAGCGGGCGAGCTTTTTGTCGGGCTCGGAAATAACACACGCGAATGCCCGCTTCATACCATTTGGAATACTTGCCACCAATGAGAAGGAAGAGATCCTCCTCAACTCAATCACGGTTTATCGATGTAGAGTCGAATTAATGTGATTTAATATGTCGCAGGACGCGAGACCTTCTTCTCCACTCCCCGGTCCCGGAGGCTCCGCCTTCCTGGAGGCACCTCATAGCGCCCCGCCAAGGCTCGACGAGTGCTCCTCCCGCCAAAAAGGCAGGGTCGCCCGAGGACTCGGCGAAGACGATGAAGAGGATGACACCGCCCCGCTTTTTTCCGCCATTGCCGCCCGGTGGCGAAGTCGCCACCCGCCAAAGCACGCAGCCACAGAGCCTCCGCCACGCCTGTCTCGCCGACCAAAGGCGCGTCTGGGCGAAGAAACCTCCGGATCGGGCCCGAGTGGTTCGGGCATGAAATTCAAGATGAAATACGCCCGTCGCATAGGTATTATTTTGTGACACCATAAGTTCATGCTTTGTAAAGACACGGTCTTGAAAGGTCGTCGAATGCTTGTAGGAAACCAATGGCGATGATGAGCCGCCAAGCTCCAAGGATTCGACTAAGCCCACGCGCCCGCCAGACACCGCCCATCTCGCCACGAGCCGCCAACCTCGTCGTGAGGAAAATCCCAACTCGGCTCCAGAGCTTAGAGCCGAGAACGAGGAGATTCTCGCCTTCCCAAAGCACACACTCCTCCCTTCCGATTGAAATGGCGGAAGGAGATGGAGGGCTACGAGGTCGACGACGGGCGAAGTCAAGAGTGGGAGGTCTTGGACCAAGTAACCGCCATTCAAGCCGAGATATACAAGGCAAGCGCTTTTTCTCGCTATGAATCCTTATCCCGCACGAGGGCATCCCACTAACCTTCCCCTTCTCCACGCAGCCGCATGGCTGGAAGGTCAAGCGTAAGACCCGATGCATGGAGAGAACGCGGGCGAAATAAAACGCACGACGAAGTTTGATAACGCTACAGATGCCACCAAGCGGCAATATCGCGGCCGGATCGAATAACTCCACCATGAAGTCACCGAGCTTCGATTTCGCCATGTGGAAGAGTCCAACATAAACAGAGGTATAGACCCCAATCCATGCTAAATCTCTTAGCAGGATATTTCATATGTAATGATCTTCAATGGTTGCCGTCGAGTGTAGCCTTGGAGACGAGGCAGAAGACACTAGAGGAGGAAGTCCGCCAAGCCAACGCTCGAGCCGAGGAGTCGGCTAAAAAGTTCTAAGGTAACTTTCCCAACTGGCTCTCCCTGGCTCAACCTCACTGAAACCCGACTGACATGCCTCACCCGACTGGTCGCGCAAAGCTTCGCCGCCGAACCACAACGGAAATTACTCCAATAATTGAATGCCTTTATCCAGACGAGGAGCCGCCGAACGATCCTGACCTCCTGGTGGCCCATCTCGACGCCCTTCCTAAGCAGATCAAGGTCTTCACCCGGGAGGCCACAATAACATGCACCGGCCAAGGCCTCGCCATTGCGAAGTCAAACTTCCCACGCCTAGATTGCGAAGCCGTCAAGGATGGGTTTGCTTGCTCGGCGAGAGGCCGTGGTTACATAGAGGAGGTTCATCCGATTCTTTGCCCAAATAGTTGATCAATTGGACTTGTAATTATGCTGTAATAGAAACTTTTGGTTGATCCCCAGTACCGGCGATCCGACTTATACAAATAGTACGTGTTATCCTTTTTCATGAAACGCATCCGCCGACTGGTCCAGCCCCGAGTGCTAGGAAGTAGCACTTGACTTTCTTCCTACACAACTGCGAAGTAGCTAAACATTGTCGCTAGGATGTAAAAGCGCCATTACTCAAGAATTTTCGTACTACTCGAATGCGATCAACACATGTAGAGGAAAACAACTTTATTGATGAGATAGGGTGCGGTTGACTCAAGACACTATTTAGTGTAGCCCCGACTTCTTCGCTTGATCGCTTACGGCTAAGTAGTAAGTCAAAAGAAGGGAAACTAATTACACAAATGCTGCTTGGATACAAGAACTAAGGAAAAAACGATGTAGTCGCCGATGTTCCGGTGTTGGGCACTTCAGATCCATCTTCACGCTAGAAGCCGATAAGCCCCGGCGGGTCACCTCGCCGATCGTGATAGTGGTCTTCCCAGTGGGGAGAGTTTATGCTCGTGCTTCTAATTCCTTCGAGGACCAGATCTCCTTGAGAATGCACGCCCAGACGCTATACCGATAGTAGCGACGCAGCCTCTGCTGGTACTTTGCCGATCGGATCAATGTCGCTTTCCGCTTCCTCGAGCCGATCGAGGTCTTCACACTTTGCTTTATCCGACCGATTATCGTCAGAATCGCAACCCGAGGAGACCGAAACTTCAATTCATCGGAAGGACCGCTCGAGCCAGAAACTAGAAAAAGGGTGTCCGCCAAAGGCTCGGCTTGGGGTTGTTCTAAGCCCCAGAGCACCGGTGGCAACTCTAACCCAGTAGCGTTGCGTCGGCTTCAGCGATTGAAAATTCGGGCTTTGAGCCCTTGTAGCACCAATCCGTTGGCGCGCTCAACTCCGTCCGTTGCTCTTCGGTGGGCCACCGACGCGTAGCGATTTTGATGCCCGCCTCGCCCCAATCTTGAAACTCGCCGCTTTTGAACCGAACGCCGTTGTCGGTGATGATGCGATTAGTACGCCAAAACGCACAACGATGTCCCGAAAGAACTCGCGTGCTTTGGCCGCCGTGATGACAGCAACCGGCTTGGCTTCAATCCACTTGGTAAAGTTGCCAATGGCGACGAAGAGATGAGTGAATCCGCCTTGCGCTCGCTTAAGTGGGCCCACCATGTCTAGATTCCAAACAGCGAAGGGCCAAGAGATCGAAATCGCTTGTAGATCTTGCGCCAAAGATGTGAATCTGCCGTCGAAAATCGACACCCATCACATCTGCAGATTATATCTTCCGTGATCATGACCGCGGTTGGCGAAAAACCCTCGCCGATAGGCCTTGCCCACTGTGTGTGCTTGTCGCCGCGTGATGCTGTGACTTCGAATGGATTTCGTTAAGTAGCTCTCGCTTTCTTGCTCGATATGCAAAGCCTTAATACCGGAATCGCTTTAAAAGCTCGCCCCGACTACCTTATAGCTTTTGCTTGGCGTGTGATGCACTCGGCTGAGGCTTCGATCCTCGGCAACTCATCACGAAGAAGATAATCTAAGTAAATTCGAGTCCATCCGGGTGTAATTGATAGTACCTCTGCGATCGGGTTCTCGATCGCTTCTTGATCTTCCCCGATGCAGATGGTAGCTTGATCGACGGCTGCGTAGCTCTGGGCGAAGACACCACTCGAGACTCAGCCCGAGCGATCCCATCCGCTTAGCTCGTCTGCTTGCCGTTGTCGCCACGAGCACGTGAGTAAGCTCCAAGACGTCGAACTTGTCATCTAACTTGCGAACCTCCCGCGGTGGGGCGCCATGTCGCCGCCAATACAAGACCACTCGCTTTTGGACTTGGTTGACCACGAGTTGAGAATCTCCACGCACCATTAACCGCTTGACACCGAGCAATATGGCGACGCCAGAGATCCGTGGATGAGTGCCTCGACTTTCGGCGTTATTGCCGACGGGAACAAGATCCGGAGGACGAAGCGTAGCTTCTCTCCAATCGGCGATATGAGCAAAATCTCATTTCACACGGCGAGCATGAGGAACCATCAAAGTACATTGTCCAAGACTCGAGATTATCCTTTCTCACGGGTATGGACTTATCCACTCGGCGACGAAGTCGGCCAACGCTGAGATTTAATGACTAGTCGAGGCTCGAACTTTATTTCAAAGGCTCCAAGCTCAATCGCCCACTTGGCAATCCTCCCAAAGGCCTCCCACCATGGAGTATGTCTCCAAGCGGAAAGAGGTGACCACCAAATTTCATGCTCTTGAAAATAATGCTCGAGCTTCCGCGATGTGAGTAACACAAAGATACTGAAGCTTTTGGACTTGTGGGTACCTTATTTTGACTCGCCTAATACCTCGCTTCGAGTAGACCGGACGGAGATTTTTTGGAGGAGCCTCCTCATCTCGCTTCCACCACCAAAGCGCCGCGATGACGTGAGTCGTCGCGCCAATGTAAAGCAAGAGGGCTCTTGGGGCATGGGAGGACCAACACCGGTGTGGTGAGGAACCTCTTCGATCTTCAAAGGCTTATCAGGCTTCCACCGTCCCATCGAAAATCGCCTTGTCGGCGAAGAGCCTAAAGAAAGGCATGCCTCGCTTCTCCGAGTCGGAAACGATCGGCTAAGTGCCACGATGCATCCAAATGAGCCAGACATCTTTACGGTTGGCCGAGGTTTCATCTTGAGGATGGCACCGCCTTTTCCGGATTTGCTTCGATCCTCGATCGAGATGATGAATCCGAGTAGTTTACCGACGGAACCCCAAAATACACTTCTCGGATTTAGCTTCATCCGGAATGCCCTTTGGCTTTCAATGTCTCTTGGCCACATCTGCGATGAGATCCTCTCGATTTGGTTTTTATGACGACGCCGTCGACATATGCCTCCACGCTATGGTCCGAAGTTGAGTGTGAAAACACCGCCAGTATAGTCGCCGATAAGTCGCGCCAGTGTTTTCAACCCGAATGGCATTGTGATATAGCGTAAAGCGCCGGCGCGAATGAACGACGCTTTTGATGCGCTTTCTCCTTCAGCCGATCCGATGATAGCTTTGAATAGGCGCCCGAAAACTCGGGAGCTCGCGCTGGCGGTGGAATCCACCACTTGGTCGACGCGTGAGCCCGAAAGGATCCTTAGGACACGCCTTGTCGAGGTCGGTGTAGTCGACACATATACGCCATATCTTGTTCTTTTCGCATCAGACCGGATTGGCAAGCGGTCGGGTGATACACCTCTTTGATGAACCGAAAGCGGCCGAATTTGGTGATCTCACTTATGGCGTCCTTCCGATCCGGCGAATCTTCGTGGCGTTGTTTGACGCTTCGCTTTTCGTTAACGTGAAGGAGTGCTCGATCACTTCCGGACACCGGGCATGTCCGAAGGCTTCAAGCGAACACATCCCGGTTGGCGAAGGAAAGTGACGAAGCGTTTTCCTATTTGTTGCCGAGCCTCGTCCCAATCACGCCATTTTGGCGGGTGACGGGTCCAGCAGATCTTCTTAGTTTCTTCTACCGCTGATGGATGTTTTGGCTCGCTTGACGGGACGCCCCTTCCTCCTCGGCGTCGCGACCTCCAAATAATCTTCTCCATCTCGGCAGATGAATCGAGTGCTCGCCATCTCGCGACTTCATTTGCCGCAGAGCGGTGGACTGCTTAACGTCACTAGAGAGGTGATTACACCGCTGGGATCTCGCATCTTTAAGACGAGATAAGTGTAGTTGGGAACCGCCATGAATTTGGCAATCCCCGCCTTCCCAAGATAGCATGATGTGTCGCCTCAAATCGCCACTTCAAGCTTAGACTCTCGGTCCCTATAGTTCTCCTTGGTCCCAAACGTGACCGGTAGGGAAATTTGTCCGAGCGGTATCGCGGACGTCCGGGATTACCCGTGGAACGAGATGACCTTGCCGTAGCTCTAACGTGATTTTCATTTGGTCGAAGGTCTTGACGAAAAGGACGTTAATCCCGCCCCGCCATCGCATCAGACCCTTTTAGTTTGCTCGTTGAACGACCGGACCCAAAACCAAATGGATACCTCCCACAAGGCAATTCGATCCGGGTGGTCCATTCGATCGAAGGTGATGGGCACTTGGACCAGCCGCAAGTATTGCGGTTGGGGGCATGATAGCGTTGATCTCCCAGTGGTAAGCCGCTTCGCTGACTCGACGCATCGAGCCCCAAGATATAGCTGATTTCGCCGGCGTCTGGTAATCTCCATCGGGTTTCGCCTTGACCGCCTTGGTAGATCGTTGGAGCTCTCGGCGAACTTCGTAGAATAAGGCGCTCTTTGGCGAGTGTTTACCTCGAGGTGGAAGGACATACCAATCCATCACTTTTTGTAGTAGTTGTCGCCGGGGGCTTAGGTCGGTAACGCCGACGCATGCGACCATCTCGCCTCCTTTCGCTTCTTGTCCTTGGGCTTGCCTTGTTCATCGTTAGACTTCTTCTTGGGGCCTCCGCCGCTGCCTCCGCGGTGATTTGCGATGGCCTCGCCGGCCGACCTCGATCGCCATCGTGAACATGGCTTTGAGATTACGCGAGTCCCGGTCATCCGCTGATTAACTCCTCGGTTTGCACCCGCGAAGAAGGCATCAATGACCGCTTGTTCAAACGTCCGGATCTTATTCTTCTTCTTAGTGAAGCGCTTGATGAACTCACGAAGAGTTTCGCTTCGCGCCTATGTAACTATCCACTTCCCATCTCCCGCGGTCTTTCATAGATCCCTTGAAATTGACGATGAATCGCTTCTCACGAGGTCGCCCCAAGACTCGATAGAGTTCTCTCGAGTCCCGTTAGCTGTGTCCGGGCGGTCGGGGTCAAAGCGATCGGCAAATAGTTCGCCATGACGCTCGATCACCTCTGCCGCTACCGATCGCTAAAGCGTAAACTCAGCGGCGCTTTGATCCTCTCGCCATCGAACTTGTCGATGCCTTTGAGGTTAAAACCATCCGCCAAACCACTCGGCGGAGATCCGGGGGAAGGCCCGAATTCCTTCCAGCTGTCGTGGCCGCCTCCGTATTGGGATCTATCGCGACGCCCCGCCATGGGCCTTGGCCTCGCCTCGGCGGTGGTCACGCCGACCGCGGTGTTTTACCGATCGTCGCTCACGACGGATATGATGGCCACGAGTCCCGCTGTCGTTACTGCGCCCCCGCCAAGCCGATGTCTTGGCGCAGATCACGGGCGGCGATCGCGTGAGTCACCGCCACGAGCCTCGAGCCCGCCCGATTAAGGCGTCGATCGCGAGCCGAGACGGCCGGAGCCGGTATTGCTCGTTTCATTGTATGGCCGCTTATCTCAACCATGGCCGCCGCCGAGCAAGGGCTCGATACATGGGTCGCCGGGAGTTGCGCGCGATAGTCTCAAGAAGAGTCTTTGACGCGATGACGCTGGCTCGGGAGTGTTGTAGACCTCTTGGTCCCTTAGCTTAACCGCCAGCAGAGCTAGTTCTCGACGTCGCGCCCATGAGCGCGGTCGACGCGCGATCTCGGTCTTCCACTCGGCGAGAGTCCGGGTTCCGCCGCCACGACAATGGTTGCCTTAGGTCTCACCGGTTGGGAGGTGGAGTGATGATCCTCCGCCTCGGGATCGAAAACCTCACGATAGTTGCGAATCTCGCCCCCGTCGGACTCGAGTCGAAGCGGAAGGCTAACTTGTTCGCTGGTCCAACGGGTTGGCCACCGCTGATGACACCCACGAACATCGCCAATCCGATCGGGTTGACCCGACCGAATTATCAGAGCGGTTCCTCGAGTGGTTATCTCTTGTCCGAATCTCTGAAGCGACTGCGCGGAAGCCGCGCAGAACTCCCGAGTCCGGAGAGAAATCCAATGTCGATTCATAGACCTCATCGGGCCGAGGTTGTCCAGCCGGGGTAGGCGATCTCACGGGGCTCTTCTCGCCTCGCTCGCCGGGGCGCTGGCGAGGCCGCGACGGATCCTCCCAAGAAAGCACATGCGAAATTCTCAAGCCGAAAGACAATGGGTCCCGTTGATTGTGTGTACCTTCCGGTTGAGCGATTCTCCGTGGGGAGATGAAGATTGCCGGCCGCCGGCGATGAAGTCCAGTACGCCAAAGCGAAGAGACTCACGCCTCATGTTGACGTCTGGCGATCTCAAAAAGCCATCCGATTTGAAAACGATCTTGACGCCGCTTCTACTGGCGCGCCAACCGCCGACAGTGACTAATCGGGTCACCGCCGCAATGAATTTGTACGAGGGACGCTAATTAAGAACCAAACCAGATGGGTAACACAAGACGAGGTTATATGTGTTCGAGCCCTCAACGGAGGTAATACCCTACTTCACGTGCTCGATTATGGTTGATCAATATGCAGATGCAAGATGATCAAGGTTATTGTGTATGCTTGATGATGATGACCGAAGATCTCTCCCTACGGCCTCTACCCCCTCCCTTTATATAGTATAGGGAATAGGATTACATTGCGTCATGGGGTATATGGCAATTGCTTTACATATGATGTTACATGGTATGTGTCCATTGATCTCGCTATTTACACGGGATATACCATATCCTCGTCCTCTCTTGCGGCGCAGCACGCAGTAGCCCGAGCAATCTTCAACCCTAATCGGCCGACTCAGACGCTTCCATCCGTTCCCTTATGGGCCTTCTAGAGGATACCCAGGGCCCATGTAGTCCACAGTCCTGGATCACCGGAAAACTTCGAAATACTATAATGGATCAAATCTGCCAAGTGCTACGACACTTTCTTTGAACCGTGGGCTTTGTAATTTGACGGAGAGGCCTAGGCCCAGGTTGAGAACGTGGGGAGAAACCCTAGAACGTCCTCCACCTTGGCCTCCACCTCTTTGGCCGTCCTCTCCCTCCCTCCACCATAAAAACTAGCCGCCGCCATCATATTTGCTTAGGTTTGGTTGTCTGTTGGTAGACCCCGTGTGCGTCCTCCCTCGAATTTGCGTGTGTCGACTAGACCACCCGAGTCGAGTTATCAAACTTTAAATTTATCCAAGTGTTTCAACCATATTTGCAATTTTAGATTGTGTTTATCTTATTTCTTGCTTGTTCTTCGATCGCTTGCAGGAAACGATCTTCGTGGTCAGGTCAATCGCGTTCTTGGCGTGGTTGATAACGAGTAGATTTGGTGGTTTAGCGATTGCCGGGTTTTCATCCTTGCGAGGTTGGTAGTCGGATCATCAAGGTCGCCTCTCCGATCAGATCGAAATTATCCTCTCGAGTTTCACCAGAAGATCGGGCCGCCCCCGTGTCCCCATCACATACCTTACAGTTCAGCATTCGAGAAAGTATACTTTTCTCCTGCAAGTCGCCTGCATGGTGTCGCTTGCTGAGCTCAATGTCTCTCTACAGGCAGAAATTAATTATGAATATGTGAGCACGTTATCAAACATCTGCATTTCGTAAACAACATAACAGTAGAAAACAGACCAGCTGCTCTTGCTCATGAAGGATCTTCTCTTCCTCGAGGCTTTTTCGGAAAGCTTGCTCAATCAATGGTGCCTCTTCCTGCCTTTTTGCCCTTTCCAAGTAATCCATTGTTTTTGCAAGCTTCTGCAGCTTTTTTTCCATCTCCTGGCGCTCCTTCATGTGTTCACTCAATGCTAATTCCAAGAGAGACTGTTTCGTAATCGCCTGCCACCCAAACATTAAATATTCTGAAGCAGTTGAATAAAGGTGTACAATGATAAAATAATAGAAAAAATATTGTTTTAGTCCATAAACTATGGCCCTCAACCCATTTTCGTCCCTGGATTCCAAAACTGGGTTAAAATGATCCAGATTCCAAAACTGGGTTAAAATGATCCTCAAAATATTAAAACCAGGCACAGTTGGTCCCTTCACCAGTCAATGGGTAGTTTTTACCAATCAATGGTGGTTTGGGCAATTGCATGTATTTTTACATAAAAATATTTCACAAATAAAAAAAAGTATCTTTCAGTTCCTATAAAATTTTCCCATGTTTTACCATGCTGTACCAATTTTCAAAAATCTTATAGCATTTTTTAGTAGTCTTAAATTAAAACAAAACAACAAAATGCTGAACAAATGTGTAAAGTGCAAAAAGAGGAAAATTTCTATGAGATTAGGTAATCATAAAAAACTCAAATATAAATTAACTAGATTTCGTGAAATTTTTTTTAACTAAAAATGCATATAACACTTTGTCCAGCCACCCATGACTCAGTCAAGGAACCATTTGTGCCCGGTTTCGACATTTGAAGGCTGAGTTAACGCGATTTTGAAGTTCAGGGACCAAAATGGGTCCAAAAAAATACTTTCTCCAAAATAATAAGATGTACTACAGAAGTCATGCTTTGACCAACATCTTTGCTAACATGATACTAACATGTATGAGGGTTCCAATACAATAATCTCTAAAAAATCCCACCCCTCTTTCTGAAGACTTATAAGACTTGTTGGCAGACTTAGTACAACAACCAAACAGCCTTTATCCTCTTCCAGAAGACAGGCCAGTTCAAAGAAACATTAGCTTTTGTGAAATTTAAGCTGAACCTGAAGCTACCACCAAAAGGGTAAAAAATTAAAAACCACATCAAATATGGAGGGTTTCAGCACACACCGTGTATTTGTTGTGTTTATTACTCCTTAAAAGGCGATGGTTAACATGCATACTATAGTGATATCTTTTATGAGCAAGTGGTAGTGCTAGTGCTAGTGCAAACTAACAATAATCCAATTTGAAAGAAAAAAGGGATGGCAAAGTCATAGGCGGTTAAGGAAGCAAAAGGAACTAGCAAAGAAAGAAGCATGCTTATATTTGCCACCAAATTATAAGAGAAACTGGAGTTTTATAAAAAAACTAGTTTTAAAATACCATCAAGCTCAGATTTACTAATTTTAGGAATGTCTGTAATGATTTGAAATCAAGAAATTTTTAGCTGAATCACTTTCTAAACTTCCTTTCTCAAAATAAAAATCCATAGTTCTACATGTATTATTGCAGCAGATGGAGCATTTCAAGTCACCTACAACTATCCAAAAAGAAGTAGCACACAGCATGCTAACTGCTAACATGTTTGTGCAAAATCTGCCCCAAACACAATCCCGCATTCCTGGCCTTCATCTAAACCATCTATCATCAATCCACAGCATCCAACTAAATTTTGCGAACAGTTCGCAAATAAAAAAATTGAAATTGAAATGATCATACAAAAATATTTACATTGACAAGATATATGTAAAATATATAGTCTAATCATAAATAAAGCTGCATGCTAAGAGTTTGTCAGTTTTGAAATATTAACAGCGCATAAAACTACTAGTGTTTCTTACGGTCTTACCCTCTCAATGACAGGTTTTTTTCCCTTTCTTTTTGTGCTTCAAACTTTCTTCAAGCATATCTTCTGCTTCCTTATGTTCTCTTTCCTGTATTTCTCGACGGATCCTCTCCTGCTCCCTCAGTTTTTGTTCCTTCAAAAGCCTCTCCCTTTCATCATCAGCAGTTTTCTGTTGAAGACTTAATCTCTTTATTTCCTCTTCCTTTTCCTGGAAATGAGAACAAAGACGATAAAGGAAAAATTGCATAAAACAGCTACGAGTTTAGAAAAGCGAGCAAATATGATACCTTCTCCAATATTTGGCGCTCATGCTCTTCTTTGCGTTTTTCAATTATTGATTTCCTCGCAAGAAGCCTCTTATGTTCTTTCTCCACTACTCCAGCAAGGCTGATCAAGTTTTCACCAAGTTTTGATGGATTTTTCATAGGTGGATGAATAAGACTCCTTGCTTTGTTTAGGGAATCAGCCAGGACACAAAGGTGATTGCTAAGTCCATCAGACTCTATGTCCTATAAAGAAATCAGACAGAATAACATTGAAAAGTTAGGAGTAATGACTCGTAAAACAAAAGTCCTGCATTTAACAGCATATAACGAAAATCAAGGAAGCAAGCTAGTAGATAGAAATACAGGAATACAGCATTTCTTGGTAAGATTACTAGTACTATCAACAGAAACTGCACAATCACTATTGTTTGGCAAGATAACAGAAACTGCACAATCACTATTGTTTGGCAAGATAATAACATTTACAGCTAAGCAATACAATCAGACTAAAAGGTTCTGATTGCATTTGCTCTCTCGAGTGCAATATGATACGTATGACCCGTATTCGAAAAACATATAGGTTAAAAAACTACATGAATAAATTATTTCTCTTAGAAAAGCAAAAAAAAGTGAGGCGTGAAAAGAAGGATTGAAAATAAAGATCATGCTCAGTAGTAACAATATAAACCCCATTAAAACTGATTAATGTTATGACTACTCAACAGGCGATAAGAAAGTAGAGAAAAACTGTCACCTCATGCATCAATTTCCAGGTAATTGTGCTAAGATCAAACAACACATATAAATCCTTTTGATCGATGTAACTAAGGCCATGTTCTTTTCAGCTTAATAGCTTAATAGCTTAACAGGACAAGACATATGCTTTAGTTTTTTAGTTCTTTTTTTTGCTGTTTCGAAGGTGGGTTCTAACGCTTTAAATGGCAAGTCAAACAAAATGGATCCAAATCTCGAGACTACCTTGAGAAACTCTCGAAATTCAGTCATTTCAGCCGTTCAACTGTTAAGCTGTTCAGATCAGCTCAAAAGAACAGAGCCTAAGCTACCAAATACCAATCATGCAGATTGTTAAAAACAACTGAAAGAAAACAAAGTAAACCATAAGAACATGATATGATTTATAAATTCCAATTGTAGTCTGACACTGTGACACATACTTCCGTGACAATGAGAACATTTCTGAATCCTAAAATAAGAAATCAAAGGACAGAATCAAGCAACATACCACATTACCAAAATGAACAGCTCCAGATAAATGGTTAACTTTCATAGCAACAAAATTGTGTTTCACAGCATCAATAGATATCTTCTCCACAACATCAAAGTCAAAGAATGGAACCATTCTTGATAGCATATCAATTTTCATGGACCGGAAAATAAGAGAAGCCTGAAAATGACAAAAAGGAAAGGTAAAGCCGCATGTCTCAACAAAATATTGCTCTAATACTTTCTACAGTGGGTCATAGGATAGGACATGTTGCAGCACCCTAAGTGTTGTCAGCTTTTCCAACGTAGGAAGATACTGTGATAGCTGAACTTCTGGAACTGATGAAGCCGATGAAAGCTTACCTCCAATCTTAGAAATCTTGGAAAGGAGTGGCTGTACCTTTGATGCAAGGTTCAAAGGGAAAAAATCATGTTCAAGGATGTTGTACAAATCTTTAACTTCTTGGGAAGCACATGAGATCACCCCTTTGGCAGCCTAAATTCAATTAGTGCAATCAGAATACCATTTAGAGAGAGAGAGAGAGAGAGGTAAAAGAAATGCAATGGAAAAATGGACTGTACATTCCTTTAGTTACCAAACTTTCTAAAGCAAAAGAATACATCTTGTATGACCTAAATAAGAAAAGTGTACAAAAAGTAAGAATTACAAATGGGGCAAGGCGCCATTCATAAATTTCATGGCATTTGCTACAAGGAAATAATAGTAGCCCTAAAAATTCAGCACACGTACCAACTCAGAAAGAAGAGATGCTCTTGAAGGCTGAGAAAGAAGACAAGATTTATTAGACAAATAAATAAATCACGTTGATGTTGAAAACAATCTCCACTTAGAAAAGGTTGGTTGCTAACCACTTCTCTATTCTCACGCTTGGAGTCAAGGGAGAAGTTGACAAGGTTGGCCATACGCAAATTACGATCTTTTTCATTTTCAAGTTCAAGATGAGATGCACCATATTTATGGTCATATGGTGCCACAGAAAGTGCAGCAAGCAAAACAGAAGACTCTATTAATTGCAGATCCTTCTGAGACAAATTCTTATTGTAGCTCTTCTGCAAGCTAAAAAGCTTGAGCCATGCATATGCATGATACAGGTGGCTATCAGACATCCAGAATATTCTCGTAAGCTTGGCATAATATACAACCAGAACAGATGGTTTGGGACTTTTCTTCACCATGCTCATCAAGCCATGTATATCCTCCACAGATCTAAAGGCTTCCTGCAAGTAGAATGTAGTTGAAGCTACTTTTTATAGAATAAAGAAGAGAGATTAGATAGGTTATGAAACAGACCTGCCATAGGGAAAGATCAGTAGCAATTTTGAGTTGCTCGACTCGAGTATCCAGGTACTACTGCAAGCTTTCAGCTGCAGTCAGATCAGGACGATCTCTCTGGTCACGGTACTTATTCAAATTAGCAAGATGGTTTCTGATGATCTCACAAAGCCTACGAAATTCAGTGGTTCTCTTATACTACTTACAAAATTGAAAAGCCTTGTGTGCGGTCATCTGCACATTGGAAGGTTAAAAAAGAGCATCCATGTTAGATAGTCACAAGTATTTAGTATAGAAACAGAGTGCACGAAATCAATTCGGGACTTTTAAAGATATATAAGAGTGCAGGAGAAATAGGTAGCTACATAGCTATAAGGCCATCAGAAACAAACAATTTAGAGAAAATTGGTAGCATGGCAGCATAGTAGTAAGAAATAAATTTGTTATCCAACTATCCAGGTAAATTAACTTTTCACAACAAATAAAACACATCAGAGGTGCATAATAACATGTCTAGACGTCTACAAGAATAAGGGAAAACTGTAGAAAATAGCATACAGCATATAGCGCTTCGAGCTTTGAATTGTTTTTCAGTATCTCGAGCACTGTCCTGTAAGTTCCCCAGAGGAACTTGAACCATGGTGTGACGACCTCCCTGTCTGATCGATCCTTCCCTTTCTCCCCACTAACGTAGCTTAGCATCAAGTCCTCTGGATGCTTATCGGCTTCCAGATCTTCAACATCCAGGGCATCTTCTAGTGCTTGTGCCTGATTCCTAGCTTGCTCAGCTTTATCATTCGAAAGCTGCATAAAGTGTTTTATGACATCCTCCAAGGATGACACATTGACTTGCTGGCAGACAATTATGTACTGAATAAGGCCATCTTTCGCAAATCTTCCTTTCCTCAGGTCTACACACAGCTCAACATACTTCAGCATGATCTTTTCAAGCGGCTTTTGCCATGATCTGTGCCTTCTTGAGGTAATGAGATCATGCAACGCCTGAAGTGCTGCCTGCTTTTGCCCGACATGAATCAATTCTGAAGTAAAGCATGGTCAAAAATCAGCATAAATCTTTTGGAAATATGGATAATACTTATATCTCAGCATTTGTATGCTACAGGTAACTACATGTCAACAATTTTATTGCTAGAAGTTAAAAGGTGTACATCATAATTCCCCAGATAACATCTTTTTTTTCCACAAGGGGATGGCACCCCGATTTCCATTACCAAAATGACAACGGAAACATGAGTTATAGCTTTTACATAAAGTCAGAGAACTTAGAGAACACAAAAGTTCCTACGCAGAAATAACGTTTTCAGACCACCAACAACAGCAATAGGTTCACACATACAATAAAGAAATTGAACCAGTAGCTCCTATTTTGGACCCCAAAAGATTCTGAAGGAGTTTTAGAATCTGTTTTTGACAAGAGCTTCCTTCAGCAAACATCCTTCCACATTAAGCTTCATTTGTTTTGGCCATCTCTTCATCACTCATTTTCCACCATCCGCATCCAGTAGACACTGTTGCCCAGCAAAAGGTCCTTGTTTCATAATATTTTGGGCATAGCTTAATGAAACTGAAATGAACAGCTCGCTATCTCAGGGTTTTAGTGATACCAGGAAATACTGAGTTCAAACATCAAAAATGAGAAAATATAACGAGTAGTCACTTTCATCCAGCAAGATTTGTATAACCATCTTAAACTTAGCTTAGGATTATTTTGGAATCGCCATTCTAGGGTTTAGGGTTTTAGGGTATCAAGACTAATGTGACCGATGCTCCAAAATCCAAATCAAGCTTTGAATGTACCGCTTATTGCAATATGAACAGCTTTTTATCAGGAACAAACGCATTGTGCACGTGTTTCGTCATGAGGCGACGTTAACCTTTGAGCAAATCAAGGTAACAAACAAATCAAAGATCACCATATCGCTATCCCAAGTTCCTAAACAAACTCTACTAGCGAAAGGCATCGCTGCAACACTGGTGCAATGACAATCAAAAATCACTCTCGATAAATTAACTCGCTGAATTCAACAGATCGCGACGACTCAGGTCTCACCCTCAGCCCTCTTAAGTGCGTTCTCAGGCTTCGCGAAGGTCGCCATGATCGCAGCAAGAGATCCCCGGAGGCGATCTACCCCTGGATATGCAGCCTAAGCCAACAACGAAAACAAAAGAGTGGGTTAAGCTAATGCATGCATTCCATGAAACTGGAATTTGTTAGGGGCGGCGCGGGGCGCAGAGAGGGAGAAGGAAGGGGGCAACAGCAAGAGGGGATGTCTGAGGAAGAGCTTCCCACCCAGAGCAGAGCTGGGCACCGCAGTGGCCGCCCTGCACGAGCTCGACGCCGCCTTCTCGAGCACGCCGCCTCTCGCTGGTCGGAAGTGAGGGAGGACTTGAGGAGGGAGGGAATGGGAGGAAAGGAGGCGGTGGTGGCGGTGATGGGGATCGGGAGATTCGGGGAATAATTTTTTATTTTTAACCCTTTTGAAATAGATATTTTATTTTTAACTCCGGGTAAAAAGTTTTTTCAAATCTAACCTTTTTAGCACGCTTATGCCCGGCGCATGCCAACAAATTCATCTTCTGCATTAGCGATGACGCGACAAGTACATGCCGCCGCCAATATGATGGCGGCAAGAAGACCCACTTGTCATTCTATTCGGTAACCACGTAGGGCCGCCAATGGCGATCATCCGCTTGGCATGCGGCAGAAGATGAATTTGTCAGCGCCAAAGTGGTGGCGCGCTGAAAAGGTTAGATTTGCAAATTCTTCAGCCCGGGGATTAAAATTAAAATAATTTTTTAAAAAAGGTTAAAAAATAATTTTTTTCCAGATTCGGGACTCGGGAGGTTAGCAGATCAAGAAGTTGGGCCCTCTTGCTGCTTACGGGTAACGGTACGAACCGGGCAAACCAAGCTAGCATAGCAGCCTGGAGACAGAGTCTGAGCGCAAGCATGGTTTGTAGCTAGGGATGGCAATGGCTACCCGAAACCCAATACCCGACGGGTATTTACTCTATTAGAGTACGGGTTTGGTATAATAGTCGTATCCGTGGGTACGTTAATGGGATTAACCTTCACCCGTCGGGTATGACGAAACTGGTGCGTTCGGATGCCCGTGCATCGTTTACCGTGTGCAAAGTTTCCTAAGACCAAAGTGCAAAGCCCACCTCGAGCCCAACAAAATTTGGTAGTGGTATCTGAAATTTGATCGCTGGCCGCCTCACGCCCTCACGGCCTCACCCCTTCAGGCCTTCACCGGTTCACCCTAACCATAATCTTCCTCCTGTCACTTCTCCTTCTCCACCCCGACAGCTGGCGGTTGGTGGCCGGTGTGGCGGCGACTGGCGTGGCTCCCACACCCCGACGGCGACAACGAGTCTGCGACGACCGGCGGGCTGTGCACAGCCGCCGCCAGGGCCCTTCCCCTCACTAGCCAGTCGCCCAGTAGCCACCCCGACCGGCCTCTAGCCTCAAGCCCTCAACGCCGGCACAGGCTCACAGCATAGCCACCGTCGGTCGCCCATCTGCGCCCTTCGACTCCGCAACTCCGGTGATCCGAAGCGTTGGTCGCCACAACTCGCTGCCTCCGCCCTCCGGTGATCCCCTCTCCTGGTATCCCCTTTGTTGTGACGCCACCCCCAGGCCCCAGCCCCTCTTAGCCATCCTCCCGTCCTCCAACAACAGCGCACATGGCGGCGCCCCCCTCCTCCAACGAAGGCGCACGGTGAACCCCTTTGCTTCTTTGTCTTTAACTTTCTTTTTCTTTGCATATCGTTAGTTCGTTACTCGTTAGTTGTAGCAGCCATGCTCCATTCATCAATATTGAATCCTCCATGGCTCCATTCCTCTGCTGACTGCCATTCTAGTACTAACCACTAACCACGGTAACCTGGGTCGTCCCTTGACTCCCTTCCCATCCCGAAGGGGCGTGGCCGTGGAAGAAGGTGACCACCAGCCACACAGATCCGAAGAATATTGGCGACGGTGGGACAAATCTGAATACAAATCCAACCCCTCATGTCAAAGAGCTCGGCAAAGTCATGGACGCTACAAAGAAGCAGAAGCAGCGTGTGGATGTGGCCAAGAAAAAGGTCAACACTAGAGCTGCAAGCAACAAGAACAGTCAGCAACCACCTTCTCCAACTTCTGGAATAACCGCAAGCGGCAACATCGTGCACTCTTTGGTGTAAGAAAAAACTTCATATAATGATAGTTAATAGCTTGTCAATAGGAAGTGATTCTAAACCATAAACTTATTTGATTGTTTTGTTTGCTTCTACAGATTCAAAAAAATGTCTACGGCAAGCGAAAGTAGTAGCCAACCAGCCCAAACTCCATCTTCTCAAGCATCAGAAGCAAATTCAGCCCAAACTCCATCTTCTCAAGCATCTGATGAGGAGATAGAATTAAATGATAACGAAGATGTAGAGGCTGGTTCAAAGAGAAAGCTAACTTCATTTGTTTGGAAGGATTTTATTAAGGTAGAAGTCAATGGAGTAGAGAAGGCCAAACGCATGCACTGTTTTAAGAAGCTATCTGGTACATCAAGCAATGGCACTAAACACCTTTGTGAGCATCGTTGAGCCCTAAATTTTATTAGTGGTATTGATGTCAAAAATATTCATATTTAGTGCTAGGGGGTTTTGGATTTTTCGGAACCCTAGCAAAGACTCGGCTTCACGTAAAACCCTAATTTGAAGCTTCGACAAATTTGTGAGCTGCTTCAAGTTCTAAGTGCATGACCGGGCGAGAGATGAGGTCACGTATAGATTAGGAGTAGTTAGGTTTTTAATTTCTGTTTTTGTCGGATTTCAAAAGGGGTTTGAATCATTTGATTGTCTTGGGATCTTTGCGACTTCTTGAAAAATCGGTTTCCGTAGTCCACCTCTTCTAAAAATACCCAAATATATTCTTGTGAGATTTCTAGAGAGAGAAAGAAAACCCACCTAAATACCTCCACATCCTTTAGCACGTTTTCACTCTCTGTCGGACGGCGTCTGGAAACCGCCGGATCAAGGTCCGATCACTTAGCCTAAGCACACACTACTTGTCGGACGGCGTCCGGTCGTTACCGGACAGCGTCCGATCAGCTTAATTCAGTAAGCTTTCCTCTCTGTCGGACGGCGTCCGGTAGTTACCAGACGGCGTCCGATAAACCGTTTTCAGTGAGCAGTAGCCTCTGTCGGACGGCGTTCAGTAAAGGCTAACGGCTAGTTCTTTTGTCTCCTTCCGGGGGACAACGGCTAGTTTGCTCTAGGGGCTATAAATACTTGTCTAGTGGCTGGCTTCTTCGAGATTTTGCTGCTCTCTACACCTACCACACTTATTTCTCATCAATTAGGTGATCTAGAGTCATTCCTCCACCCACAAACCAATCAAAGCCACAAATCATTCATCCCCAACACCGAGCTTCATTGAAGTCCTTCGATCCGGTATGATCGAGACGTTTCGGGCTTGTTACTTTTGAAGACGGCATCCTTCGTGGAGGCGTGGGCTTGGGAGTAGGCCTTGGCGTGTGGCTACTCTTGAGTCGGTGTACGGGTGACAGAGTCCACCTCGCCGGAGTGGCGGAACGACTACCGGGGAGTAAGTGAGGCGTTAGGCTCGAGAGTGAGCCGGTCCTTGTGCGCAAGGGGTAGCCTCAACGGAGAGTAGGAGTTGCGACTCCGAACTTCGGTCAAACAAACACCATGTCACTCTCTCATTTAATTCCCGCACCTACTTCCATTGCATTGCTTGTATTGAATTGTGATGCCATGTCTTAGTTTTACATTCACTTGTTTATCGCTTCCGCTTGCTTGATAATTGAAACTAGGATTGGGTCAATTTAATTTGTTGCTTAATCAAGAATAATTGAAAAAGTTTTAAAATTACCTATTCACCCCCCTCTAGGCCTTAGGATCCTCTTTCAACCTTCATGACCATTTGAAGTCTTGCACAATGAAGAAGATAAAGATGATGGGGAACATGACATTGACACAATCCAATCTGCGGTTTGGTTCCAATGATGCGGGGAAAGTTTATGTGGAGAACTACACATTTGATCAAGACATAGCTAAGAGCGAACTTATTTCTATGATTGTGCTGCACGAGTATCCATTAAGAATTGTGGACCATGCTGGCTTTCGTCGGTTTGTAGGTGCACTTCAACTACTTTTTAAGATGGGGACTAGGAACAAATTAAGGTATATGACTACACATGAGATGAAATGATTTTCTACTTTAATAACTTAGTAGCTACAAAGGAATATGTTGATCTGAATATATGATTGTTTCAGGAATGACATCATGGTTGCATATGAGAAGGAGAAGAAGAAAGTCATTGAGTATATGGCTGGAATTAAATCAAGGGTTGCTATCACCACTGATATGTGGACGGCAGACAACCAAAAGAGAGGTTATATGGCCATCACAGCACACTGTATTGATGAATCCTGGGCACTAAGAAATATTATAATGAGGTAATTTTCTGGTTACATACATGTCCTAATTTCTGGTCTATGAGTGCATATATAAAATCTAAGTGTATATATTGTTTACTAATATGTAGGTTCATATATGTCCCTGCTCCTCACACTGCTGAAGTCATTAGCGATGCACTATATGAATCATTGGTTGAATGGAATCTCGATGAGAAGATATCTACCATTACTCTCGACAATTGTACTACCAATGATGCGGTAATCCCTTTACTTGTGAGGAAGATTGGCATAAGTAAGCTCATGAATGATGGGAAAGTGTTGCATATGCAATGTTGTGCTCATATTCTGAACTTAATTGTTAGATCGCTACTTGGAGGATGAATTGGTTCCATTGTCAACAAAGAACTTCAGTGTTTTAGATTGGTGGAAGGTGGCTGGAAGCCTGGAACATGCTATCCTACTCTAAAGAGGATAGCAAGAGACATTTTTGCAATTCCTATGACCACGGTTGCCTCTGAATCCGCTTTTAGCACTAGTGGAAGAGTGCTTAGTGAGCATCGCAGCAGGCTCACTACTACAATGATAGAAGCTTTAATGTGCTCACAGGATTGGCTTCGAAACAAATACAAAAGTATGTGTGTTGGCTAATTCATATTTTACTTTCTATGTTATGGCTGCAAATTAATTATCCATTTTTGTTTTGTAGTTGATGAGAAAGATAAACAAGCTGCTACCTTTTGGTCTTGTCTCCAAGACATTCAAGAGGGCCTTCAGGTGATTGTTCATTTTCAACAATATGCATTCCGTTCTTCTGTACTCTTTACCAAGTCAGATAGTTTACTGGTTTATATATGTGCTGCTGCAGGAACTTGAGCTTTGAGCATGGAACTTGCGCTTCTAGGAATGGAACATGAGCTTTTGGCCATGGAACTTGAGCTTTTGAGCTTTATTTTCTAATAATTGTAATGTTCAATTAATGCAAATATGTACCTGCTATATATTTTGGTGGCTTCTTTTGGACATGAAATGGCTAGTGAACTGGTGATGTGATGTCTAATGTGTCAACTGTGACTCTGTGAGCTACTGTTTTGTAGTAAAGTGTGATGCCTAATGACAAAAGTTGTATCAGTAATTCAGTATTAGTCTATTGCATTATTGTGTTTGTGCATTTCTAGCATTGGTTGATGCTATATTCTGATGGTCTGATGGGTGATGGACAGATGGAGTGCTGATAGGGAAAACGGGTATGGGTAACCCGACGGGTGATATCACCCGCACGGTTATGGGTACGAGGAAGAAGTTCTACCTGTGCACAGGTACGGGTATGGGTACGGGGGAGATTTTTGTTTCGTGGGTATGGTATGGGCCTATGGGGTGCCAATACCCGACGGGTATGTACCCATTGCCATCCCTATTTGTAGCAAGTCCAAGTAGAACAGGCCGGCCCGGTTATTCACAGGAGTCGCCCCATTTGACCTAAAAATATTTTATCAATAGAGGTACTTTAAATATGTCTTATTTTTTACATCATTACATTAAGTTTTTGAATAAGACGAATGGTCAAAGACGTGCCAAAAAAGTCAAAGGCGTCAAACAAAAAAAACGGAGGGTGTAGTAAGCTTAGTGACGAAGATGATTCGAAATTTAAAAAAAAGGTAAGGCCAAAAAATTATAAAAAATACTTTAGAAATTCTATAATAAACATTTAAAACCCAAAAAAATAACTACAACGTATTGCATCGTTTGACTTGTATAAAAATAAAAAAATTCTACTGATAGATTTTATTTTAATTTAAGTTGTAAATAATAACATCTACCTGCTACTAACAATAGATTGCAAGGTGATGAAGGAAAAGAAAAGGAGTGATTTGGCCCACTTTTCAGTTTTGATCAGTCAATTTGAAGAATAACATGTTTCAAATGAATTTACAAAAAAAAATGGCATAACTATAATTTTGCATTTGTAATTGTACTAGCCGCCTCAGTAGCATACAGTGCGCGCCAGTCTTGAAAGGCAAAAGCCAGTGGGGAGGAGCGGGAGGCGAGAAGAGCAATGCGCCCCTGGCGCGCCTAGCCCAGGAAAAAATCAAGCAAAACGAGGCAGGGAGCGGGATTCGAACCGCGGGCGGCTGGCTGAGAGCTGGCTCAGCTAGCCAGCCGGCCAAGCCGCCCGCGCTGCCGAGAGAAACACGGAAAAATCGTTTTATAGATAAACAAACGAACGGACGGCTGGATCTCCTGGCGCACGCGATCGGAAGGCTGGAATGGCGGGGCGACATGGGCTTGGCGAGGCATGGAGGCGCCACGTGGCAGGGGGGACGCCGCAACTCAGGCTTGTATCTATTATTATGTTACTGATTATTATTGATATTATTGATATTCCAGAAACAGAACTTGATGATGGTACATATGCAATCAACCCGAAATGATGCTTATCGAGTAGAGCTGGCCAAACTAGCCGGGCCAAGTGGGATTAACCGGGCCGGCCCACACTGTTCACCGAACCGGGCCGGTTCGGTTCGGTTAAAACCGAACCTGGGTCGAGACCTCGGCCCGTCGGGCCGGTCCGGTTCGGTTCGTTACTGTAGCATATTTATTTAATTAAATATATTCATCTATATATATATATTAATGATATATAGTGTATTTACACAATTTATAGTGTATTTTTTGTAAAATATAGTGGTTTTTTCTTAATTTATTTAGATTTTTTTAATTAAAATAAACCGACCCTGTCGACGGTTGAGATAACGATCTCAAGTCGCTAAGATTCTTTAGAAGTGAGATAGGAGACACGCCGAACAATCACGAACGACAGAACGAACGAAAGATGGGGTTTTATCCGGTTCGGACCTCTCGGGAGAGATAATAGCCCTACGTCCAGCCTTTCTTATATATGATAGATGAATACAAGAGATGGCTCGGCGAGACGAACAAGTCTCGGCGAGATTATGGTGTACAAGCAAAGATCAGGTGTCTACCAGATGCAAATAGCCAGATTTAAGTCGTAAAACTCGTCCCTCTACACGCCGTAGGGGCCTTGTTTATATAGTACAGAGCAAACCGACCTACCGAGGGAATATCGGGCCGGGCTAATTAAAAGATCATAACGAACTCATACATGCCAAATATACCCCGAGGCAGATAAGGAATACTCCTAGTCTTGGGGATCACGACGCCTATTCCAATCCGGGAAACCACGTCCGGGTCTTCACGTAGCCGTGCAGAACTCTTGTTCGAGTAGGACTCGAACACGAATCCTAGGCCGTTACGCACCATGCCGGCCAGAGGTCATTCGGCGAGATGCACATGGGCTCGATAGAACCTTCCAGGAGCCGGGCCTGGTAGGTTGTTCGATTAGACGTCGGGGAGTTGGCCGGCAATGGGCGTGATTTTATCCCGACACTAGCCCCCGAGACTCAAGTGGAAGGACTCACTAGAGTGGGGTCATCCTCTTGAGACTCCAAGTCACGAAGAGGGAAAGCATGCTGCTACAAAGACTTGCAACAAACGACCGAACAGGTTATAATTCAACCGAACACAACTTGTTCGGGACCGAACAAACCCGCCCGGTGCCGAGCAACTCTGTTGCGTCGAACAGGGAACGATATCTGTCCGAGCAGAGTACTCAGCCCTCGATACAGAAATCGAAAGAAGTGAGGTGAATCATCTCCTTGAGGCTGAATGTCATCAAGGAGGGATTGGATTCTTGGTAGTGAGGAGCGTACCACCGCATCCGGTAAGATCGATCTTCCTAAGAATGAACATAGCAAGTCGCGAGACGGACTCGTCTTCTTGCATCCGAGCATTCAGATGCCTAGGAAAAGATAGGGGAACCACCTCTCGGGCTAGAGCTTGCCCGAGAAAATAGAGATTGCGCTCTCGAGCGAATGTCGTGCTCAGGAGCGAAGGTGATGTGCCCCCAGACGTAGATCGTGTGCTAGGAGCAGACAATACATACGAGGGGTAAGATGACCTAGTCCCCGAGCATAGAGCTCGCCAAAGGAACCAAGTAAGAAAATCTAGTCCCCGAGCACGGAGCTCGTTAAAGGAATTAGAAAGTGCGACCAAGCGAAGATGTACCCGGTAGAAGCCCGCGCTCGGCGAAGAGTCGCCGGTCGCGAGGTGATCCGACCCAGAGCACGGAGCTCGTCGCGGGACGAATCTGGCCTCGGCGAAGAACGCCGGTCGAGGTGAATCACAACCCGATGCAGTCAGAGCCGCAAGAGAACGTGTGAAATCAATTCTTTACCTATGACGCATTCGTTGCGACAGTGATAGCGTTGTTTTGGCAAGTGCAGAACCGACGCTTGGAGTGTCCGTTGCGATAAGAATCGGCTTACGGTGGGCGGACTCTCCGGCGCATCGCTTTGACTTAGCCAAACTGTGAAGGTCGGTCTTGAGCAAATGCAAGAAATCATACGCGGGTGAAGTGAATCAGTCCCCGGGCATGCGCGGAGCAAACCCGAGAAGAGAGGGATGCAGACATCGGTTTTGGTGGGAAGCCTGGAACCTCGCCACGACCATCACCGGAGTCTGACGTTCCCCGTTCCTGTATTTCCTGCAAAAGATAAACAAGAAACAAGCCAGGAAGGAGAAAAAGAGAGCAAGAACAAGCTCTAAGAAGAGCAAAACGAGTTTTGGAAAACACGCTAAAAGACGACCTACCCGCACAAGACATAATTTTTTCCGGGTACGTCCCCCAATAGCGTTAGTGTCACCTCGGCGAATGCGGAACCGACGCCAGGAGTACCCGTTGCGATGAGAATCGGCTTACGGTGGGCAGGACTCCGTTGGTGGTGCATTGCTCCGGATTACCGTGCAAGGAAGGACGTGGCATGGATAAAAGGCGTGTCTTTGGCAAGTCAGCCCATTGTGGCTAAGACCGCTAACCAGGGAAGGCGATCGGGACCTTAGCCGTAGGCAAAACGTGCGAGGCGAAATCTTATCCGGGCATGGACCCGTACAGCCTTGGTGTCGCCTCGGCGGGTACGGAACCAACGCCAGGAGTGCTCGCTGCGATGAGAATCGGTTTACGGTGGGCATGCCCATTGCGATGAGAATCGGCTTACGGTGGGCAGAACTCCATCGGAGGTGCACCGCTTCGGTTAACCGGAGCTGTACAGGTCGTCGCCAGATAAAAAGACAT
This sequence comes from Raddia guianensis, assembly GCA_036346415.1. Classification (NCBI taxonomy): domain Eukaryota; kingdom Viridiplantae; phylum Streptophyta; class Magnoliopsida; order Poales; family Poaceae; genus Raddia; species Raddia guianensis. The sequence continues at coordinate 12,126,820 of CM070538.1, forward strand.
GCTCAAGACGCGGGAGCGCTTCGGAGCGAAGACCAACGAGGTTTTGGAAAACCAACGCTAAGGAACAGGCTCGAAAACGAAAAGCGCATGGGGTTTAGAGATTCACTCAAGTCCCAATCGACCGAGGAGAGGCGATCCTCAGGAGGAGGCCAAGCGACTCAAGACCGCCGAAAGCGGCTTGAATCGAGCGAGAGTTCGACGAGCAACTTTTCTCGCAAAAAGAGCAAAAAAAGACAAGGACGAACAGAAACCAAGAGCGAGGCGACAGCTAGCTAAAAGTTTTAAGAAAACCGGTAGAACGCTTAGCCTAACTCCTGACCCGTTGTGCATCTGCCGAGAACACGAGTTTGCGAACTCGAACAGTACACAAGAGAAAGAGCGACGCCCTAGCCCGATGCAGACGATGCATGAAGACTGAACTTGCGACTTCAAGCACGTCGTAGAGAGTTAGAGCGACACCGTATCTGATCGACTCGTTCGAACCGCCGTTAACGTAAGTTAGGCGATTCGAAGGTAACCGAATAAGGAAAGTGCCTCTGCCATGAGGGCTTATGAGAGCGAGCTTTGCCAAGTGGTTGTGCCGTGGCGGTAAGTGCCTCTGCCGCGGAGGGCTTACGAGCAAGCTTAGCGCGCAAGGTGGATGCCGTGTTACGCAACTCGAGTTTAGGAACTTGTTGAAGCTAGATACGGCCAGGGAAAACCTTAAGATTGCGGAGCCAAGAGTTCGCAAGACCGGGCAGCTATCAAGTGTTACCAGAGAGTAAGGTAGTGTGAGAAGACGAGTGGTGAGAAGGACCGTAGGGGGCCGCGAGCATTCACCGCTCAATGGGTTGAACTTTACATGGCGGCCGAGAGACTTGGACGAACTAAGGCGCGAATTTGAGAAAAAGCGAAGTTAGGAAGCGAAGACCTACACGAGGAACTTACGGTGGTCGATGTTCCAAGTCTTTGGTCGCTCTCTCCGTCATCCATTGCCAGGTGAAACGACCGGGATCCGGAAGGAGTTTTGATCTAGTCCCGAGCTCGAAGCTCATCGCGGAGACCAGACGCAGCTTCCGGGCGAAGAGTCGCCCGCCGAAGAGATCGATCCCGAGGAAGGAGCTCGTCGCGGGGCAGACGCTGCTCGGCGGCGAAGAGCGCCGGTCGAAGAGATCCATCCCGAGCACGAGCCGGAACCAGATCTGAAGGCGATCAAGATCGAAGGATCGATCCGTCCGACAGGGATCTGCATCCGCCGCCGAGTCATGGCTCTCGTGAAGAATCTCTGTCGATAGTTCGACATGCTCGATCTGCGTATCCCCACGGACGGCGCCAATTGTCGACGGTTGAGATAATGATCTCAAGTCGCTAAGGTTCTTTAGAAGTGAGATATGAGACATGCCGAACAACCACGAACAACAACGAACATGAGACATGGGTTTTTATCCTGGTTCAGGCCTCTCGGGAGAGATAATAGCCCTACGTCCAGCCTTTCTTATATATGATAGATGAATACAAGAGATGGCTCGGCGAGACGAACAAGTCTCGGCGAGATTATGGTGTACAAGCAAAGATCAGGTGTCTACCAGATGCTAATAGCCAGATTCAAGTCGTAAAACTCGTCCCTCTACACGCCGTAGGGGCCTTGTTTATATAGTACAGAGCAAACCGACCTACCGAGGGAATATCGGGCCGGGCTAACTACGAGATCATAACGAACTCATACATGCCAAATATACCCTGAGGCAGATAAGGAATACTCCTAGTCTTGGGGATCACGACGCCTATTCCAATCCGGGAAACCACGTCCGGTCTTCACGTGGCCGTCAGAACTCTTGTTCGAGTAGGACTCGAACACGAATCCTAAGCCGTTCGCTACCGCGTGCCTGTAGAGAGGTTGTTGGCGGGATGCACATAGGTTCGATAGAACCTTCCGCGGCTGGCGCAGTAGGTTGTTCGATTAGGCGTCGTGAGTTAAGCCACGCAGAATGGGCCGTGATTTTATCCCCGACAGACCCATATAAAACCGGGCCAGCCCGGTTCGGTTCGTTTACTATGCAAACCGCGAACCTGGGCCGAACGGGCCCGAACCGGGCCGAACCTGGGAATTCCTCTGTTATCGAGGTCTAGAGGACATATTAAAACCCCTCAGAACCGTCAGATTGCACATGTACGTCCAAGATAACATCTGCCGGTTCTCGCGGAATTCCCATCTCGCCCATCGCATCACTGTAGCGGCCCGAGTGGCGAGTCTCCTCGTCTCTCGAGAGACGCGACCACGACGCACGCCCGTCGCCTCCTCCGCCCCGTCGTCCACTCGCCCCCACCTCGCCGAGCCCAACCGGAGCCCGCACGAAGTCCCCGGCCGCCATGGCGGTGCGCTCGACGGTCTCCCGCTTCCCGGTGACGCCTGAGACGCTGGAGGAGTGCGGCGTGCAGTGGGGGATCTCCGTGACGCCCTTCGCCGCCGCCGACGAGCGCGGCCAGCCGCCGGCCACCGGCGCCGCCGGCCACCGGGTCCCGCGCTGCGAGAGTTGCTGGGCCTACTTAAACGCCCACTGCGACGTGGAACGCTGGGGCTGGGCCTGCGCGCTCTGCGGCACCCTCAACGGCTTCGACGACGACGCCCTCCGCCGCCTCCAGCGCCCCGGCGCGTGCCCCGAGCTCAGCTCCTCCTTTGTTGACCTCGAGATCCCAGGTCGTTCTACTCGCGGTTCCCTCACTGCGCGCGCGTTAGAGCCCTGTGATTTCGGATTGGTTTCTCTTGGCTTTGGTGGTAGAGTGTGATCATCGTGGGTTGGGTTTGTGCAGTGGATGGGGCGGAGGGTGAAGGAGATGGTGTGCAGGCGCGGCCTGTGTATGTGGCGGCGGTAGATCTCGCTTGTAAGTGGAATTCTGTTGCTTAATGCATTCCGATCATGGAATTTTATTCATGCCTTTTTCCCTTTGTAGAAATGTAGTGCTGGCAAGTGAATTTTGCCTGTGGATGGCATAATTTTACCATGTGACCCAATTAGAAGATATCAAAAAAAAGAGAGAAGAAAATAATGTTGATTATTGTCTTGTTCGAATGTTTTTCAGGTTCAGAAGAATTTCTGGAACTCGTGAAGAGTGCGCTTCTGGCAGCCCTGGAAGGTTAGTATTCTGACGACTCTGAGACTTTCAGAATTTTGGGGTGCATTAGAGTTCGGTCTTCACTGTTCATAAAATGGGTTTTGTCATTGCAACAGCTCTGATTCCAGGCTCCCTGTTTGGGCTTATGACATTCAGCCACAAGGTTGGGTTGTATGATGTACAAGGTCCAATTCCGGTTGTGAAAAATGTTTTCATTCCCCCAGACTTAGAAGAAGACGGGTTGCCAGTTGCCCTGGAAGATGCCATGCCTTTACTTTCGTTTTTGGCCCCTGTATGTTTTAATTTTGACTTGGTTGGCTCCTGTATGTTACAGCTTAATTTAGTCGATGTGCACATGTCGTGTGATGTAAGATAATTTTATGAGCAGGTTGACACATGCAAGGATCAAATTACTGCTGCCCTAGAGTCACTACGACCTACATCTTCGTGGGAGAGAGGTGCTGCTTCCGGGCAGGAAGCAGATACTGTTTTGCTTGGTGGTCGTGGTTTTGGAACAGCCATGTCTGCTCTAATTGGCTATCTTAGTTCAGAGTATGGGACTACTTTTGCTTTGGGTACGTTAACATATTTTTCCTTCCTGCAATTTTGAGAAATGCCTTTTGTGCAATTACGTAGTTACTTTCAAACATGTTGTATATTGCAGAAATTTTGTACTTACTCTTTTGCTTTCTTGTCTAATGCAAGAACAGCCAGGGTATTTGCTTTTCTGTCTGGTGCTCCAGATTATGGAGAAGGTCAACTAGACACTAGGAGATATGGCGAGCAATATGCTAGCAAAGGGGAAGATGCTGACCTTGCGTTGCTCCCCGAACAGATACCTTTCTATAGAGATCTAGTAAGCTTCAATTAATATTCATGAAAAAAAGCTGTTTTTGCTTGACTGCACCTGTCATATATTGACCTTATTAAAAATTTGAAACAGGCAGCTGTTGCTGTTCAAGCAGGAGTATGTGTGGACATATTTGCCGTAACCGATGAGTACACCGATTTGGCTTCGCTCAAGTTTTTAAATATTGAAAGTGGTGGCTCATTATTTCTATATGCAAATACGGATGATTCAACACTTCCCCAAGACATGTGAGCTTGATCTAATTATTGTTCTGTATGTTATAATTTTACTCCTCAAAATACAACTGCCAAGTTTTCTGATAAAAGAAGCCCTGCTTTTTCCTCTTAATAGATACCGCCTGTTGAGTCGTCCCTACGCTTTTGGTTGTGTTCTAAGGCTGAGAACATCTTCAGATTTTGAACCTGGCCATTCTGTAAGCAATCAAGTTATCTGTGTTCACTGTTCACATTAATTAGGTATAGTCTAGCTAGCCAATTTCTAATGTGTCCATCTTTTTTGCAGTATGGACATTTCTTCCCTGATCCACAGTATGAAAATGTGCAACATATTATCTGCTGTGATTCGTTTGCTACTTATGCATATGACTTTGACTTTTCCCATTCCGATGGCTTCTCCAGGTGTTTCTTTTATGTTCATCATTTAACTGATCATTGTTTCTGAATGATGAATATGTGCAATTTGAAATGCGTGGAGTGTATGCACTGTGCAGATCATTCAATCTGCCTTATCCTATGTCCTATGGCCTATGGATAAAAATTCTGATGCAACATTCCTTTGTCAATTGCTTATAAAGAAGTAATTTTTTGTTTATAACCATCATGGCATTTCATTGTTCAAACATAGTTTCATTTCAGCCATATAAAATGCTGTGAAATACTGAAACATTGTAAGCACATGGAAAAATGATTCAATACGTAAAGGGACAAATAAAAAGGGATAGCTAATTTTCCTTAGATGATCACCTGGAGTGTACAGAAGAGAGCTTGCCTTTTTCAACATAATTCAGCTTTACTGTATGAAGAAACTATGTTCTTTATGGATCCTATTAATCTAATAAAGATAATATAGGCCATGCTTGTTTCCAGAGGTCAGAATTGTTTACATTATTTGCAGGCACGCGGAACCTGCAGTTATACAGATCGCTTTTCAGTACAGTGTAGTTGAGCCTTTTGAGGAGGCATCTGGGAATGAAGCACAATCATCTGCTAGGTACAGAACTCTTGACTATTTAATTTTAAAACATTTTTTTAATTATTCAAGTTGTAACTTGCTTGTGCATATCTTACATCTTGTGGTACCAATATTTCTGTTTTATCTGAAGTTCTGGACCGACACTTGTGCTTGCAAAAATGGAGTACTTAATAGCGTATGACAAGAGTCATGTTAACATCGCTTCTTTCATATTTTTTTTTCATGTGGTGCTTGTAGCTAAGTGACACATTTACTTTTCAAACTGATCATTTTTTTCTCTTGTAATTTTTCATCTCCACAGCTACAAGTTTTGTCTAAAGAGACGGTTGAGAATAAGGACATTGCAGTATCGACCGGCTAAGAATATAAATGAAATCTACGACAGTGTTGATCCAGAAGCTGTCTTACATATCCTTGTTCACAAGGTAACCATATTCAGTTTCATTTAAATTATACACATAGTTTCCTTTTGAGATGTTTAGTAGGTTCAAATAGAAAAAAAAACCATAGAATAAAACTGGAGGTGATTAGTTGCAATAAGCATCTATTCTGTATGGAAGATTCTTCTGAGCTGGCCAGGTTCTGCAAGGAAAATCTCCAGGAAAATTCCAGTTTTTTTACACTTAAGTTAGTTGATTGACTACCATGGATGTTTGGTTGCTTGTTTGTTTGTTAATTTTCCACCTTCTGGTTAAAACATACCTAATAATAACGAAAAAAGGGTCCTTTTCTCGTTTATTGATGAGGTGCATACATTACTATTTTTATTTTTACCCTCCTTACACATTTATCCTCTGGAACACTGTCATCAGGTTATTTTAGTTTCATTGGACAAAGGAGTTAGGGAAGGCAGACATTTGGTTCATGATTGGCTGGCTATCCTTACAGCCCGGTATAATGAGGTGTTAAGATCTGATGCACGGACTCCAGAATCTCACATTGACAATGAATTTTCACAATGCCCACAGCTGCAATTGCTACCTCAGCTTGTGTTTGCATTGTTGAGGAGCCCTCTTCTTCGCTTGCATGAAGAAGGCATTCACCCAGATTACAGGATATATTTGCAATGCCTTTTCAGGTGCATAATTTCTTAAGATGTTTTATATGGTTTACAAAGTCTCTTTGTTGCGAGATTTTTATACTTGGCTTGGAGCAAATATTTTTCCAAAAAGCGTACATCTGCTCTCATTTGCATTCTATGATATAAATGTCTTAAATTTTTCCATGTGGTTAGAGTTGCTCACTCCAGAAATAGAATTTAATATTGTTGCTGCTGCACTGCTTTATTATGAATTGATGCGAATTAATTTTCTCACTTCTGAGCTATAAGTCTCCTTTTTTTTTTGGCAGTGCATTAGAGCCATCTTCTCTAGCAAAAGCTATATATCCTATTTTGATTTCATATTCCTCACCTGACAAGCAAGCATTCCCACGGCACACTTTAAGCCGTGCTGCTCTAATCATGAGTGAGAGCCCTATATTTCTTCTGGATGCATTTACCAACCTCATTGTTTATTACTCATCGACTGCTGATCCTTCGCTTCCTTTTCCTCCACCACATGATTGTAAGTGCATCAATTTACTATTTGTTGGGCATGCAAAAATATTGCTTGTTTGTTTGTTTTAGATTCTCAGCTACCTACTTTGTTCATGACTAAACATACCATGCAGGTCTATTGAGAGCAACAATTAATGTGTTGAAGAAGGACAGGTGTATAACACCGAAGCTTACATTTATTCGTGGAGGACAAGATAATTCAAGTTTGTTTGAGAACTATCTTATCGAAGAGCAAGATGTTGATGGTTCAGGGTTTACGGCTGGTAAAGGATTTGTATCCTTCCGTGAGAGTATAAGGAATGAAGCTGCAGAGATCCTCAAGGAAGAAAGTGGCAGCTAGTTCCAGACCAAATACTGATGGTTCCAAAGGGTGGTGTAGATTGTGTCAACAGCTCTTATACCTTTTGTGTAGTAGAGATAGCTGTAGCTTTATTCAGCTGAAATGGAAAAGATAGTCATGGCCTAAGAGTAGCTTCTCGTGTCATTAGCAAAATGTTGTAGGGATGACTGGTCAGGGTAACTTTTTATTATTGCATTTTTTTGTATACCTGGCACCTGTTATTTCCCACTATTATTTCGTTAGCAAAGACATAGATGCAAAAGACGACACATGAGTTCTACAGAAATACAATATACCGCTGGGGCTTTCCCAGGATTGAATCTCATCTCCCAGAAGTGAGTGAATGTGTCAGTGCTGTGTACATTTTTTATAAATGGATTCATACATCTCATTCACACCCAGGTATCCAGACCTTTTGCTATAGTCCATAGTTACTCTTACAAATATTCATAATCCAGACGGCACTGTACAGCAGGCAGCTTTGAGGTTGGTTGCTGCCGCCGGACGGTGATTTTTGTGCTATTTGTCGACGAGGAAAGCTGGAGCAAGTGTATGCAAGACCGCAACCCCTCCAGCAACCATCAGAATGGACACGAGGTCGCTGCCCACTGCCAGAATGGATTTCCCTGCCTCGCGCTGCTCTGGTTTCATGTGGATGAGACGTGTAGCGCATGAATCTATAAAAAAAAAATCAATTAACCTATATGGAAACAACATGAAACTAGAGTTTAAAAAAGCATACTTGAAAGTAAAAAATAACCAAAAAATCAAGTGACAACTGTGGGATTTGAACCCACGCCCTTTCGGACCAGAGCCTAAATCTGGCGCCTTAGACCACTCGGCCAAACTGTCGCTTGCTGGCAAGTTTGGCGTACAAACATATTTATTATATCATGTAAACAAACTGCATTTTTTCCCCGCCATTTCCTCTAGACATTTTGTAATATTCAGGCAGTGATATTTATTAAACATTTATATACTTACCTCATTATACGTTTTTTTCATAAAAATACCTTAAAACAACATACACTAAAAGTTTTGATATTCGGTAACACTATGATTTTTTTACTTCTTTGAATACATAATTTAACAAAAAAAAATACTAATGACATACAAAAGAATAGCTCGTAAAATGCAATGTGCGTCGTACATACAATGTCCCATAGGAGTGAGATGAACACGAAAGCTGTTGGAGGCTTTCTATTGACATGTAAATGAGGTCCTCATTGCATCTTTAATTTTTACTCCATCTTGGCCGTCGATTCGTTCGTGAATCATGATTAGACAAGGGCTGTACCATCTGAATATACGCCGTAGCCCATTGTTTTGGTCTGATTCTTTTCAATGTTATGTACCGTTGCGTATTACACTATTACTATAGCAAATTTTATTATTTTTATATAGCCTATATGTTGTGATAATTAGCAACAATTTTTCGTGTCTTTTAGTAGTCCTTCCAAAGATTTTAAAACTATTTTTAAATTATTATTTTTATAATCTCTAGACTGTTTTTCAAGGGCTCTTAAATTTACTACAGTAATACACTAACGTAACGATACGCTGAAAAGAACAAGACCTTTATCTCTTTTAGTGGCGTATCCAGGACAAAAATAGAGGTGGGGCTAAGCAGAAAATTCCCACCATCAAAATTATAACAAAGTTGTTCTAAAAATAGGTTCCAAATAGTAATATAATGCAAATTCATGCATAAATTCGGGGCTTTTTTGGTTGATTTGCGCTCTCATCAGTGGGGGGTTACTTGAGTTTGCATCTTTAGAAAAATAAGAATGCAATGTTCGTTTATCTTTATCCATTTACAGATCTAGACAATGAAACATGATTAGTAATTACCCAATTAGTGACTACCAGACTACCAGTGTTCAATCACTCATCAGTAGATCAGCTCATTCATATAGCAAAACAATTACCGAAGCCGAGGAGCGGTCGAGTGGAGGATGAGGGCAGTGCGGTTGGGTTGGCTAAGCGGCGCGAGTCGGCGACGCCAGGCGGCGGCGGCGGCTCCTTGGCGACATGGCGAGGCGGCCAACCCCGAGAGAGCACAGACGGCGCCGCCGCCAACGCCGCGCCGACGCCGCCGGATTAACTGCGCCCGGGCGAGATGGCGGGTCAAGGCAAATGGCAGGCGGAATCGCTAAGAGCGCTGGCTGGGACGCCAGCTGCCGGCCAAATCTGAAGAGGCGGAGGCGCGAGCCGCGAGGGTCGCATAAGCAGGAGGCGGCGGACTCGCTCGGTGACTCGGTCTCCTCTCGTCTCACTCGCTGCTAGGGTTGAGGGCTGCTTGGGCTGCGATTTGAGACTTGGGCTGAGGCAAAATGGGCCGGGGTAATGTTGTAACATCCCAAAATTTCCAAAACCAAATTTGGCACGTTAATAATTTCATAAAAATGCATAATTTGAATATTAAAACTACTTAAAGCATTGTCAAATCATCATGGCATCATTATTGCATTCAACCTTCTGGAATTGGTTTGAGTCAGTAATTTTAAAGTGAAAATCATTGTCTTGGGTGTCAATTGTTTAAAAGTATTTAAAATAAATTTTGTTAAACTTTTGAAAGAAGAAAAGAGAAAAACAATATTGAAAAATAAAAAGAGAAATCTCTTCTTATCCTCTCGGGCCGAGTTCCTCCCGGCCCAGCTCTCTCCTTCCTCCTCGGACCTTCCCAGCTGACCCGCCTCTCGGCCCGGCTCACTACGGCCTTCCTCGTGACCAACGGGCCCGCCACTGTCTCTCCTCGCCCTCGTGACCAGGCCCCACCGTCAGATCCTTCCCGTCGTCGTTCCCTTTCCTCGCGAGTGTGTCTCGCTCTCGCTCTCTCTCGCTCTCCCGCAGCTTCCTTCCCTCCCTTCTTCTCTCTCCCCATGCAGCGTGCTCAGCTCTTGCGTCCGGCAGTCCATGTGCCGTCGCCTCACTTCTGCGTCCGGCCGCTGCCTGCCCGACCACCTTCGCTTCCACGCGCGTCCGCCGCTGCCCCGCCTTAACTCGCTCGTCGCGCCGTCGCCTAGCTTATTACTCCGCCGCCTACCTTCCGCCTGAGTCGTCCGTACGACCTGGCGCCACCTATTCCCCCGGAGACCGTGCCCTTGACCTCTGCGGCGCCATCCCCTCCATTCTCCAGTGCGTCTCTGCGGCGTCGTCGCCTCGCCGCCGCTATTGCTCAACAATGACGTCTTTATTGCTGGCTTCATGGCGGTGGGTGGCGGCCGTGTCCCTCCTCGCCTATAAAATTGGCCTGTGCCCTCCGATGTCACCCGCCTAGCGCCAGTGTGCGTGCTGACCCTTCTTCTTGGTGAGCTCGCCCTCTTTGCTCTCCCCTCCGTCACCATCGCCTCTCCCTCACCATCTCTCTCTCTCTCAGAGACCCGGGCCCTTGAAGTCTAAGCGCGCCCGCCAAGATCCCCTTCGCCGCGCCTACTTCTGCCCGTCAGCCACCATTGGGGTGAGTCTCGATCACCGCCGAGACCCGCTCTAGTATTGTTGTTGCTCCTCTTCCTTCCCATGTGAATCGGCCGGCCGTGCCGGTCTCATCCCCTTGCTTGCGTGGTCGCCTCGGCTCGAGGAGGACGACGATGGGGAACGAGGGACCCGTTCGATCGGTGTGGGCCTCTCTCCGTTCTGGGCCAATCGGCCCGGTAGGTTTGTTTCTTTATTTTTCAAAAGCGAATTCAAAAGGTTCTAGTAGAAAAGATTTTGTAAATTATATCAAAAGTCAGTCCAAAGTTACGTAAAAATTCTCAAAAATACTCTGCAACAATGGATTTTATAAAAATATTAAATCATTTGCTACACCCTTGTAACCATTGCATTTCTATTAGTCCAAGTGCTTAGGTTCATTATTTCATGTGCATGCCAAATGAGTTAACATCCTTTTCTTTGAATAAAATGCATAAAACATTTTATGCCCGATGTCTTGTTACTTTCATTTGCATGTGTGGATCGTCTTTCGAGTAGGGGCCAAGGTCTTTAGAGACCCGACCGACGTCATTGGTTGTTCCTACCGTCGTTCGACCAAGGCAAGTTCCCCTTTGATCATATTGAGAAGCCATTTTGGTTATTTAGAAAATATTTATTAGATTTGAAAATATGCATGCTAGTTTAAAAGATAAACGCCGTATTTGCTAGAATTAGTTATTATGCCAAATAGAAAAGGTAAGAAGTATGGTAGGATAAACCTAAGGTTACAAATATGAATTGCTAATATTTAAACGCCTTGTTGAGGTAGGATAAGCGCTTAAAAATCATTTATGCGGAATGATTTAATCATTTGTGTGAAATGAGATATTGTTGAGAAATGTTTGGGAAAGGATGATTTAAAGGATAGCGCATCAAGGATGATGCTTGATAGGAAAAGATTTTCCTCTTACCCCAAAATCTTTCCGACTAGGGAGATATTTTGTCAATTGGTGCAGTATGGCACCGGGTTTCTTGGGCTAAAATATAAACTCTCCCTAGTCTAAGGATCCGCTCATCCTATAATCCTATGAGCGGAGCCATTCTGATCGACCTCGAGCTCCGGTATGGGGCGGACCCGATCGTTGGCCCTCGTGGTTGATGGTCTTGTGGCGAAACATCGTCTGGTGCGTAGCCTCTCGAGGGTAAAGCGTACCCACTCTGCAGAGTCAAAGCTGTCATGATAGCCGTGCTCATGGTTATGGCGTCGATGGGGTGATTATATGGTAGATTCTTCATTTAAAACCATTTTTTTAAAAGGGATTTAAACAAAGGAGTTGAGAAAGGATTTGAGAAAGGTTTTGAGAAAGATTCCGTTTGAGTGGAGCCACCGGTGATATTCGAAATGGGTATCGGCCTATCGGAAAGTGTCACGGAAAATCGGACTGGCAAGTTTGGAGAAAAGAAAAGAAGAAAGAATTTTGTTCTCGCCATGTACTTGAGGCCAAGTGGCGAGAACCGTTGAAAGAGCCCAAAGGAAATGTTGAGATTCAAGGTTTCCAATCCTTGGGGAATGTTTCCGGGCTCGTGTCTATCCTGAATTGCACATCACCACTCCCTAGCTATCGGCATCCCTCTCCTCCTGCCCTCGAATCCCATCAGTCCACCCCAGGCGCACCATCCACCCCCCACCACCCCTCGAGCACCTCCTCAATGACTCCATTCGATGCCCAATGTCGCGACCTCACCCCCCTGCCGACCACCCCTTCCACCTCCTCCCTAATCCTCCTATATCGATTTGTGGTTGGCTTTGGAGGTGAACCTCACGTTCATGACTTGGTGCCCCTTCAAATGTTCGAGTTGGCGTGTCACCTTGAAGCAATAACGATGATATCTATTTTAGCCTTAGAAAATTATGTCCGAAGAGGAGCCAAGGTTCCTCCTGAAGGCATGGACCAATGCCAGATCGCTAATCCCAAGTTAGCCAAGATGTCCGTTAAGCATCCCTAATGCTGAATGATCATGCACCAAATTCCCCTTGCAAGTCGCGATCATGCCAACTGCTTCAAGAGGGCCATCCCTCAGTGTCCCCAATTCAACAAATTTTCCCTTAGTGCCTCCGCCCCTGCTTGCCGACAACCAGCTTTCACCAGGTTTCCCCAAGACTTGGAGTATTCCCTACGCTGCCGGCACACCCGCCTCCCAGCAGCACCACCAGGTTTGTCCATGATTCCGCCTCATTTGCAGCACACACCATTTGTAATCATACTTAGGTGAATCAAGTATTCTCGAACTGTTGCAACGTTAAGATTCAAAGACCAATGTATTGGTGAAATCAGATTACGTAACGAAGTTCACCATTGGGTAAATTTTAAAAAGATTAAGAATAGGTATGATGCAAAATCAAGGTCACTTGTTGCCATATAAAATAAGGGCCGGCATTGAGTTTCCTCAGGCTTACCGAAATGAACCTAATTAAATATAAGGATTTCCATCCAAAGCCATTCGAAGCTTTCCCGTTAGTTAAAACATGGAATTCTAGATACACGGTCCTGCCAGAATCATCGAATCAACGGATTATACAGTGTATGCTAAGAACAAATATCTCATCATGTCTGATTAAATAAAGATTGATTAAAAATCGAATCGTTTCAATAATCGACAATAAAGATCATTTCCAATGATATGTCTAAAATAAAAATAAATAATTAAATTAAAGATAAAGTCTGATTTTTCAAAGATTGGTGTATTACTGATATGAAATCTCATGATACCAATAGTTTATGGTTCGAATTGATTGTTCATGAGACAATTTTAAGTAGAAGGTTAGGATTAATATCTGAGGTTGATTAGAAAATCGCTTTAGAACTAAATTAAGAAGTAGGATTTGAAAAGCGGGGTGTGATTCAAAAATAGCGAATTTGAAAGGCGAATATTCGGAGAAAATTCAGCTGTATGAACTCTTAAAATAAAATTGTGAATTGCCGTCCAAAGTTAAATAGATGACGGCAGCCTTCACTAAAAAGTAAATTCTTACGGCCTGTTCAAGGAAAGATCCTCACTAGGCTGGTACCCAAATTAATTTCGTTGTTGAGTATTCGTTACTAAAATAGCATTTCTCAATCAAGGAAGAAATCGATCAAAATCACATATCTATGATATTCACTGCAAAATTGGTGGTAATCATTCATTGAATCAATTCAGAAAAAGTGAATAATAACCATTCATTCAATATGGTTAAAAATTGTGGAATCCTTACACCCCTATAACAATGTAAAGGCCAAAAATTATAAATTAAATAACAATTAAGAGTAAGAACCGAATATTTTGAAAATAGAGCTTAAAAAAATTTTGAATCAACACTTAAAAGAATTATTAAAAGAACTAAACAACGGATTCCTAAATAATTGAAAACTATAAGGGGATTTTTCAAAGAAAGTAGATATTCAAAAATAAACGTAAATCAACGAGTCTAATTAATCTGAAGAAGTGGAGAAGGATGATAATCACAATTCAATCATGGACCGGTATTCGTCTACCAAAAGTACGGCAACTCAATTCGATTACACAAATGGATTTGGTCAAATCTCTGCAGGCCAAAAATGCATGATCCAGTATCAGTCCAAACCAAAGTGCGTTTCCATAAGCAAGTGTTCTGGCAAGAATGTCAGTCCAGAGTGTTCAGGCCCAGCCACTCCTGGGAAGCTGATGCTACCAATTTCATGATCAGACCGATGAATATAATAATTGATAGTCCAGCCAACCCACTAGTGGAAAATGTTATTGGTTTTTAAGGGAAACAAAGTTCAAATGACCAGAAGCCTTATGTAAAATCGCAATGACGGCGTGAAAAATTGTTTGGTATTTTAAGGCCAAAAGAGCTTGAGTGAACCATCAAAAAGGTCCTTCCATAGCAAGCTCAGATTTGAAGGTTTTTTAACTGTCCCCTAAAGGAGCCGATCGTGATGAATACTAGATTTGGTCTTAAATCTCGGTAAGGCGTCTGGTAACCAAACGATAATGAGATTAATATAGTGTGCAGAAAGCATTTTGAGGATGGCATTTAAATTGAAACCAATTGATTAATAACGAAAAAGTTTCGTTTGCCATTAGACCATTAGGGCGGTTAATACAAAGATCCATTATTAATTAAATTTCAAAAACTAATTGATTCATGGAGTTTGTATACCCAAAATTTACCAATTTGGAAATTTAAAATTCAAATTAATTTAAAATATTAAAGATTTGTAAATTATTGAATAAAATAATATTTTAATAAGAATTCTGTTCTCTTAAAAGTTCATTTACATTAGACTCAATTTTAACCTAGACAAGGACTTCTCGTCTGCTACCCCCTCTTCCTCCATCCTTCCCGACTTCACGCCTTCTCTCCACCGCTTCTCCTCCTTCCCTGCCCTCTCTCCTCGCCTCGCCTCCGTGTCGCGTCTGCCTCCCTGCGTGCCTGCCGCCCTCCTCCTTTCCCGGTCTCGCCACATTCCTTCAGCTCGCTCTCCCCCCTTCGCTCGCTGCGCCCCTTCTCGCGCCTTGCCCGCGCCCCTCCATAATATTAAATCAACTGCTACACCCTTGTAACCATTGCATTTCTATTAGTCCAAGTGCTTAGGTTCATTATTTCATGTGCATGCCAAATGAGTTAACATCCTTTTCTTTGAATAAAATGCATAAAAACATTTTATGCCTGATGTACTGTTACTTTCATTTGCATGTGTGGATCGTCTTTCGAGTAGGGGCCAAGGTCTTTGAGACCCGACCGACGTCGCTGGTTGTTCCTACCCGTCGTTCGACCAAGGCAAGTTCCCCCCCTTTTGATCATATTGAGAAGCCATTTTCGGTTATTTAGAAAATATTTATTAGATTTGAAAATATGCATGCTAGTTTAAAAGATAAACGCCGTATTTGCTAGAATTAGTTATTATGCCAAATAGAAAAGGTAAGAAGTATGGTAGGATAAACCTAAGGTTACAAATATGAATTGCTAATATTTAAACGCCTTGTTGAGGTAGGATAACTGCTTAAAAATCATTTATGCGGAATGATTTAATCATTTGTGTGAAATGAGATATTGTTGAGAAATGTTTGGGAAAGGATGATTTAAAGGATAGCGCATCAAGGATGATGCTTGATAGGAAAAGATTTTCCTCTTACCCCAAAATCTTTCCGACTAGGGAGATATTTTGTCAATTGGTGCAGTATGGCACCGGGTTTTACTGGGCTAAAATATAAACTCTCCCCTAGTCTAAGGACTGCTCATCCTATAATCCTATGAGCGGAGCCATTACAAATCGACCTCGAGCTCCGGTATGGGACGGACCCGATCGTTGGCCCTCGTGGTTGATGGTCTTGTGGCGAAACATCGTCTGGGTGCGTAGCCTCTCGAGGGTAAAGCGTACCCACTCTGCAGAGTCAAAACTGTCATGATAGCCGTGCTCGCGGTTATGAGCGTGCGATGGGACTGATTATATGGTAGATTCTTCATTTAAAACCATTTTTTTAAAAAAGGGATTTAAACAAAGGAGTTGAGAAAGGATTTGAGAAAGGTTTTGAGAAAGATTCCGTTTGAGCTGGGAGCCACCGGTGATATTCCGAAATGGGTATCGGCCTATCGGAAAGTGTCACGCGGAAAATCGGACCTGGCAAGTTTGGAGAAAAGAAAAGAAGAAAGAATTTTGTTCTCGCCATGGCACTGAGGCCAAGTGGCGAGAACCGTTTGAGAAGAGCCCAAAGGAAATGTTGAGATTCAAGGTTTCCAAATTGCTTTGTCAAAACTAGGATAAATAACTGCATTTCTGCAAAATACCCTAAGCCCCCCTCTTGTACTAAACCCCATCCGTATATATTCTCGACTTGGAGTACCTTTGTACTCACCCTGCTTCCCTTCTCCCTTTAAAAATTTCAACACCATGAGCCCCCTTCGACTCTGCTTTCGAGGAGGACTCGGACTACGAGGAGGAGGAGGACTACGAAGACGAAGAGTAGGGTTGCGTGTCGCCTACCGCCGTTGCCTGTGGATTAGCACGCTAGTTAGAATAAAGTCGCTATGCTAGGACCACGTGTGACCGTCGTGTAACTCAGATTCTCGGCTGCGTGCCGTGCTTGATGTACTTAATTGTGACTCCTTTTGGGACCGTAGTCCCTATGTTGTAATAATGTAATTGAAGGCAATGTATCGATTACATTTATGTGTGTCTTAATGGCGATCTGCTGGGACTAAGATCATTATTACATTAGGGTTCGGTCATTTAGACCGGGTCCGACAAATGTGCTTCTGCACAAAATTTGAGCTGGGGCGCGCGCCCCAACACGTCCCAACAGTGGATCCGCCCCTGATCTCTTTTATCTCTTATTTCTGGGAGAGAGAGAGAGTTGGATCACTCGATAGTCAGAGAGAGAGAGAGAGCTGGGTCGCTCGATAATCTATGGTAGTCGACCGGTAGACTCGTAATCCTTTGTTTTGGACTACTGGTAATAGAAGAGTCCAAAGCTATGGCAGCTCCATCCACCCAGGATCCTGCAGGACAGACGGAGGCACGCGCGGCTGTCGCCTGTCGGTCAGTCGATGTCACGAGCTCTGCAGCGCCAGCGTTTTTTTTGTTTCCACGGTTTGTCAAAACCGCACGGTCAAGCGCTTGACGCACCAAGCTGGCAGCTGTGTCACCCGTTGACGCAGCGAGAACAGCCATTGGACAGCACAGAATCGTGCACAACCCGAACGGACCATCGCATGCATGCACAGTGAAAAGCTAGCGCACGGGCACGTGTCTGCAGCACATGCAAAAAAAATTAAGAGAGGACTTCGCCACATTCCAATTTGTTGTGCCTTAGCTGGATGGTAATCTTCAAACGGTGCATTTGTCAAAAAGAAATTTTACAAGCCGAACGATTTGGCGCTCTGTAGCTACGTACCTTTCGAAGATATTACTGAGGTTTCTCGTTGAAACTCTTAAAATCGTATTTTGATAAGTTTTTAGACTCCTGAAGCGTGCTAACAGATCAGCCCACAACTTTTCATATAATCTTTGACAAAATTAAAGTTGTAGCAAATGTAATCAGTTTCACGGCTAACTCTGCAGAGTTTATAGACCCTCGTAAAGTACTTGTTATATTATCCATGTTTTTTTTCTTTTGGCAAATAAAATAGATAACAAGAACACATGATATTGCACATCACTATAGAAAGCATGCCAAATTTCGACGACCACCGATCTCTTGAAGCAACTGTTGAGAGACAGAAGTCTCTCTCAGCGATCATTGATAGACTGTTGAGACACTTGCTGACGATATTAAATTGAAAGAACCTAGGCATGAACACGGGCTTGAAGTCGACCTGGCGAGTGGGCGCCAGCACCCCAAACCACCTCAATTTTATTTAGGCCCTGTTCTTTTGAGCTAATTTGAACGGCTGATCGGCTGAAATGACTGAACTTCGAGAACTTCTCGAGGGTAGTCTTGAGATTCAGATATATTTCGTTTGACTTGCTTTTTAAAGCGTTAGGACCCACCTTCAAAACAACGAAAAAACGGACTAAAAAAACTCAAAGCATGTGTTTTCAAAACGTAGATAAGCCGTAAAGCTGTTAAGCTGAAAAGAACTAGGCCTTAGTATCATCACAAATAAGGACAAGAAATCCTTTTGTGCTTCGGTTTCTTGGAGGGTTTGTCTCGACGGCTTTCGTTTGGCTATCGAGAGTGATCCAGTAGGCCACTTTGCCACCAAGAAAAGCTGCCAATAGGTCTCAAAGGTTGAGAGCGATAATTTCTAGACTACGATTCTTAATGGTTTTCTACCTTACTGCTATTTTTTATAATGAAGATATATGTTATATAATTATGAAATCAATAATAATAATAATAATAATAATAAAAAAATGCTATTTTCCTAATGTTATGGCTAATAAATGCATATAACAAAATCAATTTGGCACTTAATAATGTGTATGCATCACGTAAATAATAGAATAATGTGTGGATGTGATGTGCCTCGTGACATATGTATGAATTTATGTTGTAAATTAATGGCTATGGATGTTGGCAACATATTCAGTACAAAAGAGTATTCAATGCACAAATGCAAACATCAATCCTCGGCCCTTGGATCTCATCCCAACGGCCCAGCCCCAACCACCTCCCCCTCCCCCTCCTTTTTCAGAAACCCCCCTCCCCCTCCTTTTTCAGAAACCGAGGCGCTGGTGGAATAGGGGGAGGTGGTTGGGGCTAGGCCGTTGGGATGAGATCCAAGGACCGAGGAATGATGTTTGCATTTGTGCACTGAATATGTTGCCATGGAGGCTACCTTGTGCATTTGTGATGTTGGTTCATGGCTATTGATGTTACCTTGCGCATTTGTATCCTGTTTTGCACATTAATTTGTGATGTTTGTAATGGATGGTCGAATGTTGGTTGTGGCATATATGGGGTAGGGGATGGGACTACATATACTGCTTTTGGGCTTGCGAGTTGTAACATTTGTTATGCATGATTCTATTTTATTTTTTTTGTACATTTTTCCAACTATTTTTTTTAGAAAAATTGCTACTACCATGGCTTATAGGAGAGCTGTCGAGAGAGCCCCTCCCAGGTTTGGTTGTGTCTAACCCTTTGGTGCATGCAATCTCGATAGCTTGCATGAGCCGCCAAGAGTATCATAAAATCTCTCGATAGCTTGTAGGTGAGTCATCGAGAGGCCTTCCCACGAGGCAATGGTTCGGACAAACCTTTGTGGTGAGGCCCAAACAAGTTCTCTCAATGGCCTACCTATGGTCAAGATGCGGAACCGACCGTTAAGTGGCTTTAAGGTGGATCGGTTTTGTTTGATCACTCTCGACTGCTTCTTGATCGTTAGCCTATCAAAACTACATTTCTAGATTATCAGGCCATCAAGAATAGATACCTCTATCGAGTAGACGATCCGATGGCTCATTCTACATGACCAGTTGATAGTAGAGTTTTCGATTGTTTCTATAGTGCGTGGAGGTTCACACCGGCCGGATGCATTGAGTATACTATGTGTGCTATGATATTCCACACGTGTATCGTCTTTATCTCCGCCACGTACAAGTCCAGGTGAGTGTTTTCTTTTCTTGACGTAAATGGTCCAACACATTACACGCCGATCCAGCGAAAGGCACCACTCGGCACTCTAGCCGCCAAAGTGCAGAAATCGAGGAAAAGAAACTACGTTTTGTGAGCGGGGGCGTGTTCTCGGAATATACGAACCTTACATCCGTACGTACAGAGAAAGAAACAAGAAAACTAAAAAATGCATGCAGTCTGCAGACCAGGTCACGGTCTCACGGACATGATCATCATCATCGCTCCACCCAGGCACCCCCACTCCCCCAGTAGCCTCTAAACACACCACCACAAGACGACCGGCCGCACGCGTCCACGGCGCATGCAGGCAGCCGCGCCCCGGAGCCCGGAGGTGGTGGTGATGCATGCGCGCGCGCGCGATCGACGTCGTCGCGGTCCGCGCGGTGAGCTGTTGCCCGCCGAGTTCCATGTACAGTTCGCGAGTCGCGACCGGGTCGCGCTCGCGCGGTCGCGGCGTCCGCGCGCCGTGGGAGCGAGGTCATCTCGTTCTCGTCCTCCCCGCGCTACGCGCTTGCTGTCTCGCCGAGGGAGCAGCGCGCCGATCGAGCAGCGCAGACAAGGGACCCGACAGGATATAGGAGTCGTCGCGCTGCAGGGGCATACGCGCGCCCGTGTGAGGCGATGGCGACGTCGGTCAGGATATGATATCCTGGATCCGCACAAGCGGGGACAAAACGACCTGGCCAGATGCTTTATAAGGTAGGCAACCGGCACCGAAACCAAAATTTATTGGCTGGCGGTTCAGAACTGCTACCACCAGCAGTTTATAAATCGCTACCGATTAAGTGATAGTACCGATTAAGTATCACTGTGAATTTCAGAACAGCTAGTAATACGAAATGTCCTAGACGAAAAAAGCCCTTTCACCAGCCAACGGTGAAATTACGATATTTTTTGTCGGTTTCCGCGGGCCGATGAAATTAATACCCGTGGCCCTGTTTTATCGATCGAAATGTTGACATGACAAATAATTTATGCTACGTCAGCTTAGCGTGTCAGGGTTGGTTTGACACGTGGTGCCAACATGGTACAAGTAATTTCATCGACCGCCGGTTAGTTGGTGCAACTCCAATAATTTTGTCGGTCTTTATTTTTTTTTACCAAATAATTACTAGAAATTCAAAAAATCATAGAATATTTACACATATAATATAGGACCTACATATAACCACGTAGTTCCATAACAACTTCACGTTGTCATCACAGTATTGTGCACATGTTCAACATCACATAGTCGCACATACACAACCATCCAACATCACATAGTCATACAAATTCACATAGCCGCCAGACATACACAAGTTAGCATAACTACCGCACATACGGGAGTTCACAAGTTCAGAAAAAAGGATTTGTAGATTCTAGCTAGGCGGAGAGTGAGAATTGTGACAGCTACCTGCGACATTGCCTTCGAAGTTAAGGAATTAGCTAATTGAAGGCGTCCCGAAGGAGGCATCCTTGAATACTAGTGACATTGCCTTCGGGCTAATCAGTAGCGTGGCAGGTGGAGGTAGTGCCGTAAAACCCTAAATCAATAAAAGTGGACAATTGTAAGAATTTACGTACAAAAAGAACATAATAGCATGCATTAAGATTAAGCAATTGTATTACCGATCATGGAACATGGTAGAAGAAGCGAGGAGGAGGCGGCGGTAGGCCAAATTCAGGAATTTGGATATTTGGACCAAATTAAGCGGTGAACATCGACTGAAAAGGACATACAATGCATGCGAGGAAATTAAAATCAACAAATAAGCTAGTTTACAAAAAATCAAGTCATATGTGCATCTCTCCATATTATTATCAAGCTAACATGAGTAATATTGCAATTTTAGTCATAAAGTGCCATCCGATACATTTGTCGAAAATAAAATCGATAAATAATAAGCTAGTTATCACAAATTTGAGCGAAATATGAATGTCTCCATATGATTATCGAGCTAATAGAGTAAAATTGTAATTTTAGTCTTAAAGTGACATCTGATGCATTTGACAAAACTAAAATCGTCAAATAAGCTAGGTAGCACAAATTTGAGCCATACATGCATGTCTCCATATGATTATCAAGCTAACATGAGTAAAATTGCAATGTTAGTCCTTAAAACCAGACAAAAAGTTAGAAATGATTAAGTATTATAGATACAATGCAAAAGCATCGGAGAAGCGACTGGTCGAGCTCCTCTAGATGATACATGTACCATAAGTCACTGAAGTTGATTCCAAAGTATTGCTCCTTGTGATCGAAATGTTTGGTCGTCAACTTAACCATAGTCATAGACTCTCGTTTATTGGCGGGCAAGTTTGATATCCTTATGTATTCTATCACTAGTGGTTTGATATTCGAACAGCTAGTGATAGTATAATTTGCGGTTCGTTCAAAGAACCACTAATCATACTCATACTATCACTGGCGGTTGTCATCACTGATGGTTTTTTGAGGTCAGTATCAGGGCAGGCCGTGTCGAGATTCATCACTGGTGGTTTTTACCGTATCCGCCGGTGATGGGAACAATCTCCTTTTATAGATGCTGGAGCTTTCTTGCGTGGTTTTTTATTGAACGCATTTAACTCTTATCTTCATCTGCATGTCACAGCCTGAATGACCTATCATGGTCCTTTAGTAGGTATTTGCTTCGCTACCTTATAGCGCTTGCGCTATAAGTGACCCCAGAGCTCGCCACGTCAGCTTTCCTGCCTTCTCCTTCGCCCACGTCGCCACCCTGCTCCCTGCCGTCCGATCGCGCCTCGCTGTCCGCCGATCTGGCCGTCCGTCTGGTGGTTTCCCCGGGTGGACAGGTTTGCAAAAAAACCCCTCTGGTCTTGGATTTATCGTTTTAGTCCTCATGTATTCGCGTATGGGTCCCTCGCCAGTGCTCCAGCTCCACCGCGTTCTTACGTTTACACCCTTAGAGTTTTCCGCCTCTTCCAGCGATGCCCTTTTGGCCTTTGTAGATGCACCTGTACTTCGCACGTAATTACCCGCAAATGCCATCGCTTTTAAGCCCGTTGCCCCCGTGGCCATCAGCCCATCCCGAACCCTACCTCTCTTGCCCCGTCTCCTCCCCCATCGCGCTGCTCCTCCCCCACCGCAGGCCGCCGCCGCCTCAGCCTTGCCTGCTGCCATCTCCCCTCCCCCTTGCTCCTCACCGGCGTCGCCTCTTCCGTCACCGTTCTCGCCGCCGTCGTCTCCTTCCTCGCAGGGCCTCAGCCGCGCCTGGTCTCGCACACAGCCTGCCGCCGTCTCCGCCCTGTCTGCCAACGCCTCCCCTCCCCCTTCGTCCTCGCCGCTGCGGCCTCCTCCACCGCCGTCTCAGCCCTGTCTGCCGACGCCTCCCCTCCCCCTTGGTCCTCGCCGTTGTCGCCTCCTCTGCTGCCCTCGTCGCCGCCGTCATTTTTGCCCTCGCAGTGCCTTTATGGCGCCTGCTCCTCCCGCCTCGGCTCTCCTCCTCCCCACGCTGCCTCCGGACCGCCGCCGCAGCAGCTCCCTCGCTGCTGCCCGCCTCTCCTCCTCCACGGTTGGGATTGGCATCATCTGTACTCGATCTGGTTTTATTACGGGAAGGGTTTTAGCTCGAGGGACTCTGCTGCATTCAACTTCCCTAAGGCAAGTGCTGCGTTTACACTTGAATCCTACGCACAATGGCTTTCGATTTGTTATTTTTCATGGTGTATTTGTGAGCAGCTGTGTGCTTATTGAAGGGATTGGACGAGATCAACCTCGCGAAGGATGGGAAGGGAGAGAGATCGGTATCAGGCAGATTGGGGGCTTCTGCAATTACGGAGATGATTGAAGTTTCTGCGTCGTTTTGCTTGCCTGTGGATGTTCCGTGGGAGACTGATCTGCGATTTCTGCATTACGTGGTGTTAGGTGTAGGGAACGTTGAATGAGCTTAGATCTGAGGCTTTAGAGGTCGATTACACTGCCTCCGGAGCTAACCCGATCTGGTTTTATTTCCACACGATCAGGTCTTTCGCTTGTGGGCTAAACATAGGCATTGAAGATTAGAATTAGAGCTATGGCTAAATCCTTGCAATGATTTATCAGTGAGCCATGGATCCAGTGCAAGGCTAGATCAAATGATTTTTGTGCTGCTTTTCTAGCCTTTGCAAAATACTATTCATATGTTGTTTCTACCTATCCATATACCTTTCAGGTGGCTGGTCTTTGCCGTCATACTGATTATGTAGATCATCAACTGTCGGTGGACAGCATTTGAATGTTTATGTCTAGGATAGTACTTTTATGTTGCATTTTTGTAGGATGCAAGGATGGTAGTTACAATGCTTCCGTTTTGCTTATTCCCACTCTATTCGGCATTGAAATACTGTTCCTTCTCTTTGTTTTGCAGCAAGCTTTTTTATATACATGGTCTTCTCCATTGCTTCCTGTCTGATGTACTGCATTTAAAGTGAAGGAGAAGGACTAATATGCTCTTTTGCTGTTTACATGCCTTTGTTGTTTTATATGTCTCATTCATTGGCTTTATACAGCTTTCATCATGCTATTCTTTGTTAGTTTCCATGTAAGCCTGCTTATCTGTAGTGCATTTACTTTATGCATTATTATTTATAGTGATTATACCTTTGGTTTTATTCATTTCCCTCTCATTTCTTAGTCCATTCAATGTTAATCGCCTGTTCAGTGGTTTGTGTATGAACTCTTCTATTCGGCATTAGTTTTCGTCAGTTTGTTATGGCATTTTTAGTGTACCATTTTTTACTTGCCTAAGGTTTTTCAGATGTGTAAACATCATTCCATACACAGCATTCCATAGTATTGGGAGAAGCTTTATGTAATCTAGCAAGGCAGTTGTATTGTTTTGCCCATTTATGTATCTGGAAGGTAAAACAGCCAAGGAGAAATTTATATCCTCATATGACATATTGAACACTGGTTAATATTGCTATTGAAGCGCTAATATGCATGTGCCTTTTTTTTAGCATTTTCTCATCACTGATATCTTGTTATTTTGAAGAGGACAAAGAAATGTTCAATAATTTTCATCATATGGCCACTGAAAAAAACATACCCTGGACATTTATCACTAATCTGTTATATTCTCTGCTTTTTTAGATGATGCGGGTGTACCACTGATCTGCATGGTTTTTATATGGATTTTGCCTATTGTTTGTAGCTTTGTCCTTACAGGTATTAGCTTTGGCTGGGTCTTGGTACTGGCACAACATGGCTATGGTGCGAGTGTCATAGGTAAGGAAAAAGCACAGAGGTAGGAGGATAGTCATTGGTGACTGTTGTCGTTCTACCAAAGTTTGTTAGGAGCAAATTGCAGCAGACCTGTGATTATGGTACTTTTGAAAGAAATTGTAGAAGGCGGTGAATCAATGAACTAAGTTATGGCCTGCTAACCTGGTGCAGATTTTTCTGTAGTATGGGGATTAGATGGCTGTAGTTCTGCGACATAGCGTACCTTTGAAAGAAATTGTACAAAGCAGTGAACGAATGAACAAAATTATGGCCTGCTAACCTGGTTGCAAAGTTTTCTGTAGTATGAGGTTTAGTTTACTGTGGCTCTGCGAAGATTAGTATTGTTGTTGTACACATAATGCTAACATGTTATTTTGCCTCTATATATCCCTGCATCGCCCTAAATGGAATGTAATATTATACCTAATGAGGTCAATGTTTCTGTGCGCATCATATATACTATCTTAACTAATTTATAGGCGGGTTAGCTAACGCGCGGATGCGCGTTACTTGCGCTAGTATTTCATATTATGCATTAGTTTTTGCTCGGATGGCATGCTGTTATCCCTGCCATAGGCCATATCAGCCGATTCACCGCTCGTAGCTGTTTACCTATCAATCTTGTTGGAGTGTCGATGACCTCACCGTGGGTCCCATGAGTAGGTATATGTCTTCTTCTTGGTGGTACGTGTGTATCATGAGATGGTAGAGGCATTTTTACTCTTCTGACGGGTGGCTTTTTTACCTGACATTTGGCTTACCACGTGTTGTTATGGGCGAGGCCACCAATTCTCATGTTATCTGGGATCATTCAACGTTAAAAGCAACCTGCTAGTAGTACGATCGGGGTAAAATAGTACACGTAAACTTCTTGACGGTTAATAGTGCAATTTTTACAACATTGACCATATATAATTTAATTATTTACTGTTACGTCGACCGAAATTTTATGGATTTTTAGAACAAGGCAAGGAGTCACGCCCTCAAAACAAACGTCCAATTTTTCTCCTAAAATCGTACCTTCGTTTTTTTGTCTAATGTTTGATTTATAGTGAAACCCAAAACACATACACCCCTAACACACTAATGCTCTGTAGTTCATATCCACGCCAGACACGACCAGATGAGCTCTGGTCCAGAGCTACCACCTATAGGGATGAGAATGGATTGGATCGGTTCAATGGGTCCAGTAGATATCCAACAGGAGCCGAGAACACCAGTGAATCAAGCAAGGACGTTGCGGTGTGGCCAACTGATCTTCGACCGATGACGGAGATTAGTGTGGTCGGCGATGCACGAGGAAATCATTAGCAGAGCGTAACAACGGAGTCAATGCCTATAGGATCAATCCAATTAATTCAACGGAGCAATAGGATACAAACCCTTTTCTTCTCTACGTACAACAGGATCGCATCTACGATCCATTCAGGTAAATTTTTCATTTGGATCAGTTATCCAATGGGTCATGTCAACCCATTCCCACCCCTACCCACCTACGAGGCTACAAGAATAAACAAAAGGAGATCGAACGGCCGTGAACCCTTGAGTGGGTGTGGCCGTGCGTGTAGCCCGTGGTACAGCCCGTTGTGGATACCGGTACCGACGTACCTGTCCGTAAGGCTGTCTCCAACAGTGATCCCTAAACTCCATTCCCTATAGCCTCATATACAGGTTTCCTTAAACAAAATCCACTCTCTATATTTTTCTCATCTCCAACAGTGTCCTCTATATGGAGAATTGTATAGGGGGAGGAGAGAGAACCCTTACATATAAGGGAATGGGTCTATTTTAAGAAATGGTATAGGGAAATTTGTTGGAGCACATAGGGATGGAATGTTGGGGCTCGGAAAACGGCAGCACCCATGTACTTTGATTGGGCTACGATAATGTCTTGACTTCTTTTTCTTCCCCGATTAAACCAAGGGTGTTGCTCGATAAAAACTGGGAAAAAGAAAGCAGTAGCCTTTGTTCTCCTTCCTTCTTGAAGGGGTCCCGATGCTGCAACGCGGCGTCGGCGTGACCGCCTTCAGCTTGGACAGGTCGGAGCCCATTTTTCCATCGAGAGTTTGAGACGATACGCACATCCAAAGCACCGAGGCCTGACAGAAACCGCGCGCATTACGCGTTTCGTCCGGTAAACGAGCTGGCGGTTAAAGATCCCTGGGCCGACACCCTCGGACCGACGGCAGTGCAACTGTTTCACTGATCAGATATACTACCATGTTGCTTTTTTCAACATAATTTGTCACTTGGTTTCAAACAAAAAAAGAATTGTTAAACAAGAATTGGTTTGATGTAAAATTAAATTTCAAAATTAATGATACCATGTATCATTAAAATAATAGAAAAATAGAAAATTATATAAAAATAATTTCAATAGCAAGTAAAACATGATTTAATAAAAGTTTAGTTATTTTAATAAATCAATTAAATTTAAAATGTGGCAATTACAATGTTTCAAAATTTTAAAACAAGAAATTATTATAGGGATATTTTGGACATTAAGGGGTTTTCTCGAGATGTAGCGTATCTGATTATCTTCATATGTTGGTGACATAGGGCGTTTAAAACACTTAATTATTTAATTTATTGATCCTAGATTTGAAGAATCTTGAAGCAATGAATGAAATTTTTTAAAAATAAATTAGAAACTAAGCATAATAACTTCTTAGAAATCGTTCTCGAAATGTAATGTATCTAATTTATCTACTAAAATACTTTGACGAATTTCAAATGCTTATAGAAACGAATCTAAGAAAATGTTCCACTTAGTTCCTAATACTTTTCAAAGATTTCATTAGTTGCTTCAAATTTCTTTAAAGCCAGGTTCAATAAATACAAGAATTTAATTTTTCAAACGCCCTATCTTGCCAACACGCGAAGATGATTAGATACGCTATATCTCGAGAACAACCCGAAGGAGATAATGGTGGTGGCATAGAAGGGAATAAGCTGAAAAAAGAGATTGACTGCAACGTTAGTGTGGAAATGTAATAGCGTATAGGGATTAGCAGAATCTTTAGTTGGATATAAAGATTTATCCCATATATTATAGCTGGTTCTATTAAAATAAATTATGAAATATGGTTCTAGGGCTACCTTTTCTCAAGGGAAAAGCTTATCAGAACCTTTTTGATTTGCTGGATTATGTAAGCGTGATTAGAGCTCATGCTAGAAATCCTCAATTATGAAGAAATTTTTTCCTTGCCGATGAAATTCCTATAAGCAATCCTATAACAATAAGAAAACATTTCTACAGGAACTTTATCTAGTAGATTAATTCTTCAAAAAAAAATTAAAAAAATCCTCCGATCAAATTCACTACAGACTGTTTACCAGCCCAGAAGGAATTTGGACATTATTATAGCTGACCATTTTACATCACGCATGTCAGCAGATACTGTTCCTCCAAAAGAATTTGTCAAAGGTTGTAGCAGTTCCCTAGCTATGAAAAGTAAACGAGCACGCTGTGATCCGCTGAGAAAAGATTATGTCACTTTCTAATTTCTACTTCCACCACTCGATCCGCTCATGCGCTGACCAATGGAAATCAAAATTATGCCATGAGAGTTTTGTCACCTTGTTTTGAAATCTATTGCACGCATATGAAATTATCGATGCTTTCACCATCTTTTATTTACCAAACATTCCTCTCTGATGCATTCGTATCAACGCTCTTGATCATATCTGTTTAAGGTGTTTACAGCATGGCCATTTCCTCTTGTATATAATTTTTCTTTTGGATTTACAATCTCCCTAATCTGTAATCTTTGTAAAATACACGTCATAAAAAAGGATACAAGCATATTACTTCTTTTCTCAGAAGGAGACTTCACTTCCCCATTTCCACTCCAAACAAGTAGATTAGTTGAAAAACGATTTCAAGGTCCCATAAACAACAACCTTCTCCCGTGTCCGTCATAATCAAGATTGACAAGATCAGGTGGGCTTGGCTTTGGGGCGGCTCCCAATCCATCTGTCCGGGCAAATGCCGCGTCAACTGGGACACCGTCTGCTCACCCTCCCACCTTGGGGGCCTCGGTGTCCTAGACCTCAGCCGCTTCGCTAGAGCGCTCCGTCTCCGCTGGCTCTGGTTAAGCAAGACCTCACCGGCTCTCTCTTGGGTGGACCCCTTGGCTACCCCCCCTCCCCGTGCCCAGACTCTGACCTCTTTTGCATAGGTACTTTTGTTTCGCTGCAGGACGGCTCCTCAATCTCCTTTTGGGATGACCCCTGGTTGAACGGGCTCGCCCCTAAGATCATAGCGCCGCATCTACACCTTGCCTCTTCTAGGCGTAACCGCTCAGTACAGCAGGCCCTAGCTAATAACTCCTGGCTAGCGGACATCCGCGGTTTTACCCCTATCTTAATACCAGAGCTCATCTCCTTACTACGACGCTTGGCTCCCTTCACCCCAGAAGCAGGTAACTCCGACCAGTGGGGCTGGCGCTTCACCAGCAACGGTGATTTCTCCGTCCGTTCGGCCTACCGACTCTAGTTCATTGGTCGATGCTCCTCCCCATCTCTACAAGCTGCTTGGAAGCTTTGGGCGCCTTCAAAGTGTAATTTTTTCCTCTGGCTACTTCTGCGGCAACGTATCTTCACGGCCGACGCTCTGCAACGTCGTCACCTACCAAACGCTTACTTCTGCCAGCTCTGCATGCGCAACCTGGAGACCCTTGAGCACCTCTTCCTCCAATGCGACTTCAGCGTCCACATTTGGTCTCGTCTAGCTTTACTCACAAACTCCCCCTCCGTCGACCCGTCGACCTGGAATCAGACCACCAGCTTCCAAGATTGGTGGAACTTCGACATCCTCCAGGACAGACAGCAGCGAGGCACGCTCTCCATCTTAGCTGCGACCATCTGGCACTTGTGGCTCGAGCGTAACAACAGGATCTTCCGTGCAACTGAACGCCCCCGCACCATCTTCCTGCAACAACTTATTGACGAGCTACGGCTATGGGTGGCCGCAGGAGCCAATTTTGTAATTAATTAGAAAATAGTGTGTTTTTTCCCCGGGGGGAGGGTCCCCATCCCCCCACCTGTAATCTCCCCTCTTTTGATTAATAGATGGCAGTTCTCCTGCCCTTTACTCAAAAAAAAAAGAGAAAATTACACTGTTACCCCCTAAACTTGCAGCCGATCTCACTTAGCCCCCTGAACTTGTCTCCGTTTGCACGCTAGCCCTAAAACCGTTAGGGCATCCGTTAAGTGATGATGTGGCGTTGATGTGGCAGTTAAACGCTTGTGTGTCAAGTTAAGGGATGACGTGGCAGCCGACGTGGCATCCACGTCACATAAATCAATTTAGAAAAATCATCAAAATCATAAAAAAAATCAAGAAAATTCTAGAAAAATTTATAAAAATCATTAAAAATTCGTAAAATTCATAAAATTGTAACAAAAATCATGAAAAATAGAAAATAAAAAATAAAAAAGAACAAATCACGAAAATTCGGATAATAAACAAATTCAAAAAATCAGAAAAACCTTAGAAAAATCATAAAAAATTCATAAAATCATAAAAAAAATATAAAATAATAAAAACTCAGAAAATCATAAAAAATCAAAAAAATCTTGAAAACTTAATAAAAATTCATAAAAACAGAAAAAATAATAGAAAATTTAAAAGTTATCAAAATTCAGAAAACCCGTTTAAAAAATTAGAAAAGTAAAAAATCATGATAAATTCAAAAAAATTATAAAAAGCTTAAAATCCATACAAAACATGTCTATTTCACCTTCCGTAAGCAACGCTATGCTGACCCACCACATGTCTTGTTTTTCTGAATTTTTCATGATTTTTACATTTTTTGATGATTTTTCTGAATTTTTCTAATGGTTTTAATGATTTTTTTAATGATATCATGAATTTTTTTGAATTTTTCATGAATTGTTCTGAATTTTTTTTCGGTTTTTATGAATTTTTCTGATTTTTTTATGTTTTTGCAGTTTTATAAATTTCTTTAATGATTTTTTATTTTTATAAGTTTTTCTGGAATTTTCATAAATTTTCTATTTTTTTTATTTTTATAAGTTTTCTGGTATTTTCATTAATTTTCTGAATTTTTTATTTTTTTTAGGATTTTTCTAAATTGATTTATATGACGTGAATGCCACATCGGCTGCCACGCCATAACTTAACTGGACACGCAAGCGTTTAACGGCCACATCTGCGCCACATCATCACTTAACGGATGCCCTAACGGTTTTGGGGCTAGCGTGCAAACGGAAACAAGTTCGGGTAGAAAAAGTAAAGCCAAGTTCGAAATTTAAGTGAGATTGGCAGCAAGTTCAGAGGGTAACAGTGTAATTTTCTCAAAAAAAAAAAACAACCTTCATCGTCTCTTTCGATGATTAGTGGTTGATTTCGACACGCTTTTAACAGATTCCGACTGGACAGCAGAATAGCACATCACATCCAAGAGTGTTATGAAGCAGATTGCTAGAGTGGATGGATACCATTGAAGAGGTCAAGGAACAAGTTACTGCTAGATTATCTTAAACGGCAGTTCTAAAATAACATCCATCAACGCCGGACCGGTGCCTCCATCCGACAGCCATGGGAAACTGGGTGGCGACAAGTTCTCATCTCACCGCGTGCAGCTAAGGTCAGACGAGGTGAGTCACTGATGTTTATGGTTGGTGAATGGCGGTCCCTGTCTCGGCTCAGCTGGACACAAGCATAGTTTCTTTTCTGCTTAGCTATTTTTCTTCAAATCGAAAAGTCAAACATTTGGTTTTTACAATTGGTCCTTGCCTCAAAGGTTCGTCCCAAATCTATAAAAAAGAAAACCAAACAAAGTGAACCATGCTTTTCAAGTTACCTCGGAAAACACTCAAAATTCAGTTTAAGCGAATATGATAAGCCGAATAGAA
The DNA here is from genome assembly GCA_036346415.1 of Raddia guianensis. Classification (NCBI taxonomy): domain Eukaryota; kingdom Viridiplantae; phylum Streptophyta; class Magnoliopsida; order Poales; family Poaceae; genus Raddia; species Raddia guianensis. The sequence goes on from CM070538.1 coordinate 12,158,483, forward strand.
TTCTTCAAGCAGCATTGGTTTCAAACTTCCGATGCATGGTAATATGGTACGGAAAAAATATTTGCATGTCGCTCCGGGGTCTTTTGGCCTCTCCCATGTCATCACATTCGTACTTTAAACTAATTTTTCATTCGCAGTTTGATATGTTTTAGGTCACCAGTGTTAGCTCCGTTAGGGTAGACCCTTAAAAATTAACTAGAATATTCAAAATACCACTGCATTTCAAGCTTTTAAAAATCATATCCCCTGCATTTTAACTTCAAATTGAGTTATTTAATATTTTAAATTTATGTAAAATCATATTATACTTGTTAAACTTTTCTATACAAAATTATAATATAAATTAATTTCATGACACTAGGCGTAATTTATTTTAATATAGAATTGTTCATCCAAAAAGTTTTAATTTTATTAATATACTTTAGTACACATATAATTTTTTGAATCCGTAGAATGTTTTCTATGCAACTCCGTAAAGGAATGACCGATCGATGGTCATATAGAAATTTATCGAACTACTAATGCACTAATTAAGGGCATTTTCAATAGGAGCCTCATTTCCCCTGCCTTATCACTATCCAATACTGTGTTGAGGATTGCACCATCACTTTATGTTTGTTCTCTATGTTCACTATTTACTGGCCCAAGTACTTTTCACCTCCTTAAAAAATGTGTCCCTCAATTTTACTATTATAATGATCAGACAACCTAAAATAGAGGTTCTGCTAGAGACGTTCTAATATTAGAGTTCATGTGGTGATACGAGACTGCTGGAGGGGTTGGAAGGCTCTGCAGCGAAATACTGAAATACATAGATTTTTTTCCAATATGCTATTGCCTTCAATTCGCTCAATCCCATTTCCCATTTACTACCTGTAATGTGACTTCGATGCTTTACTGCGAGTCGCTAACCTGTTCGGCTGGCGGCCGCATGCTTCCCTAGACCCTATCGTGGCCAAGCCCATCGATGCAACCAGCAACCCTATCGTGTTTGGTTTGTTGCCCACCAGAAGAAGCTAGGCACCGTGCAGGTGCACATACACTGCGGAGGTCTGGTTCCAGATAATTCGCTTGTATTGGCCGTTTCCCACAAATATGTTACTTTTTAGTTGTCAAAGAATTCTTATGGAGGTGGAATCTGTATTTATTACTCCCTCCGTTTCAATGTATTTCTTCATGACCTCGAAAAAATACGTTTCATAATGTTTATGCATTGCGATATTAAGAGTGTAGGTATTGTGATGTTTTATTCTTTGCCCCTCAATTAAATGCTTAACAAGAAGAAAAGTTGTTGGAACATATTATTAAATAGGGTATGATGGTCTTTGCATATGATTTTTCTTGGAACTACTATTTTTTTTGTTCAATGCGCATGGTGTGCTATGGACAAACATAGCGAAATGGAGGAAATAATATTTTTTAGGTACAAAGGAGTCAAAAGTAGGGATGGAAACAAGTTGAGTTCGAGCGAGTCAGTTCTAGCTAGACTTGGGCTCTTGAAATATTATGAGTAGGAGGAAAGGCTCGGCTCAAGCTTGTCAAGATTGCAAGCCAAATGTTAGGCTTGCTCGGGCTTGTGAAATGCTTGAGCTAGCTTGTGAGCGCTCACGAGCTAGAAATGGGAGCGGGTGGTGGCCATGGCTAGAATTGGCGGAGTGGGGCGACGATGCTCGCTAGGTGGAGGGGTGGTGGCCGACTAGGAGGAGGGGCACGTGGCGGCAGCCGCCCATCATGAGGAAGGGGCGGAGCTGGGCGGCGATGCCGACGACTTGCTAGGAGGAGGGGCGCGCGGCGACGAAGGAAGGATCAAAGCAGGGTGGTGGCCAACCAGTAGGACGGGCGTGCGGTGAAGACTAATCAGGAGGATGGGCTTGCGGTGACGGCCAACCATGACGAGGAAGGAGAGGGGGCGGTGGTCTATGGAGACCGCGGCTCCACATGGAAGAAGATAGGGGATCGGAGGATCGAGATCTCCAGATTGAGACCGAGGTTAGTTGGTGAGGTTTGTTGACTAGGGAGGGGTAGAATTGTAAGCCTTGGCCCAATGTTAGGTTGGTTGTGAATGCTAGGTATTACTGGGCCGAACTAGGTACGAACGAGCCATGAGCGAGCTTAGGCTAAATCGACTCTGGCTCGCAATGTGTCACGAGCTAGAGACAAAGGTCGGCTCATACTCGTTCATCCATAAGCCAAGCACAAGCCGAGTCGAGTTGCTCACAAGCTTCAACCTAAAGTTTTGACCCTAGTCAAAATGAGCGACTTACCATGAGTCCATGACTATCGGTCCATTGTCACAGTTGCCACTACAGATAGTTCTTTTAAAATACTAAAGTAGTGAAGACATATGAGTTATATCATGATCTTTGATGCCTGACCGTGGCTTGGAACTTGAAGGTAATTAAATAGGTTTTATCATTGGTTGTATCAATAATGTGTAGTATCAATAGTGGGTGTACATGGATTGTTGTCGGCCCCATGCATGACATGAGGCATTTGTACGCTCTATATGTTTGATGTTTTCTGTTATTCCGTGTTTCGTCAATTCTTACTTGACATCTGGGTCAACTGCTGTTTTATGATACAATTTTATTCTCTGCATGAATCACTATATACATGCTATGATGTATCGTAAATGCATATGTTATTATGCTTTGATCCTTGCGATTGAAATAGTGCGTAGTCGAGAGAGAGGGCGACAAGGAGACGACTAGAGAGGGCGGTGATTGTGGTTGACCCCTTCGTCGTCAGCGCCGTCATCGGCGTTGGAGACTGCTTGGGGTTGGTTGGACCTTCGGAGCTTCTCTCATTTAAATCTTGAGTCTAGGATTAGAGTCGACATCGAATTTCCAATTTCGGTGTGTCTGATCTTTGATTCAGCCAACAAAAGATCTCTTTGTGTCGTTCAACGCAATGAGGAAGGGGGAAAGTCTCGATACAAGATTGTCTATGGGCGGCAACGACATCGTGAGGTCGGTTTGGAGGACAATCCATGTTAGTATAGTCCATAAAGGGGGCAACATTTCGGACGAGTTAGGAAGATTTCAAGTGCTGTCGACTTCGATAACAATGGTGGCGGTGTTTAGAGAGCTGTCTCGGTTTCCCCTTTCTCAAATATGGCCATAAGACACACACACACACACTATTATATTGATTTTAATTTTCTTCTCTGTCTTCCTATGGAGGTGCTTGGGATGGCGACAAGCAGTTCAGTGATCTTTTGTTTTGGTGGTGGTAGCAGGCTTTTACAATTTGGTTCTATGTATATTGTCTGTAATTTGATTTTTGATGAACTTTCTGAAAAAAAGATATTTGATATAAATGAATCTTCATTCCTTTTATTTTAAAAAAATCACTATATACATGCTTCTCTGGGATCCCCGATAGCTATACCCTAGCTTTTGCATAAGGGTGTGTAAAAATGTTTTGGTTAGTGGTAGCTTTAATGCACCAGAAAAACACGTACCCCCAATTGTGCCAAACCACATCTACGAATCTTTCCCCATTTGACATTATTGTCTTTTTTAGGAAACAATTTGGTACAAATTCTATTAGTAGTTTTCTTAAATTTTGGTATAAATTATGAGTTTCATCTGTTTTCACCGATGTTTCATCATTATACGTCATGTTTTATAAATATATTTTTCAACTTTAAGCGGTTATTTTTAAAATTTCTGTTACGGCATCTTGCGTCTATGAGTTGATTTTTAAAATGAAAAAAAGAGGGGAGGAGTTTGAGCGTGTTAAGTTAGAGGCTGACCCAGTCCTCCCCGCCTCCCCGGGCGCCACACACAGCAGTAGCCAGTAGCGCACCATGCGAGCCCCGCCCGCTCTCGGCCACCGCTCAGACTCAAGAAAATTCCCCCCGATCGAGCCCCGAGCTCGATCGCCAATGTCAAACAACGACACCCTTGATCGCACTCGCGTCCCTATATAACCTCACGCACCCCCGCACGTAGCATACATGCATTATCACTCTTTTCGAGCTCGACGGCCGACGGCGGCGACGAGGCAAGCTACCAGCTACGTACCCGCGGGGCCGCGGCTGCGAGGCGCGACACGGAGCGGCGCGAGCTGATCGATCGATTGCCTTGCCGGTCATGGGCGAGCTGGCGCCCGGGTTCCGCTTCTACCCGACGGAGGAGGAGCTGGTGTGCTTCTACCTCCGGCACAAGCTCGACGGTCGCCGCCGCAGCGACATCGAGCGCGTCATCCCCGTCTCCGACCTCTGTTCCCTCGACCCGTGGCAGCTCCCGGAGGCGCACCGGGGCGCGCTCGCCGGCGACGGGGAGCCGTGGTTCTACTTCTGCCCGCGCCAAGAGCGGGAGACGCGCGGCGGCCGGCCGAGCCGGACGACGCCGTCGGGGTACTGGAAGGCGGCGGGCACGCCCGGGTGGGTCTTCTCCGCAGCCGGCCGCCCCGTCGGCACCAAGAAGACCATGGTGTTCTACCGCGGCCGCGCGCCGGCTGGGGCCAAGACCAAGTGGAAGCTCAACGAGTACAGGGCCCTCGACGACGACGACCTCGACGCCGCCGCCGCCGCCTCGGTACCAAACCTTTATCTTCAGGTGACGACTACCACGACGCTCCTTCGCTTTCGGCTCCAGAATTCAGATTCCATTTCTGCTCTTTTCTGCAATGGACAATGGCGATCGATTGATTGCAACTTGCAATATCTTCCTCTCATGGAGGGATCGATGCTTGTGTTTGCTTGTAGACGAGGAGCGAGTTCAGCTTGTGCCGGCTGTACACCAGGTCCGGGTGCCCGCGGCAGTTCGACCGCCGGCCGTGCACTTCCGTGGCTAGCGTTGGCGGCGAGGACCCGGCGCCGTCGACCGCTGCCGCCGCGGCTGCGTCGGCCCGCGAGGCCGCCGTGGAGGCGGGAAGGGATCGCAAGAGGAAAATGCCGTGTGCACCGAACGACGAGACGTCGTCCAACGACAGCGGAGGCGACCTCTCCATGCAGCGGCCAACGCAGGGAGGCGTCGATGAGGAGCTCGTCGACGGCGACGGCGACGATATGGCCGGCTGGGAAGATATTTTGGACTGGATTTGATATTGCAAGTTTGGAACTCAGCAATTCCACTGCCTGACAGTCGATCACGAAAAACCCAAAAAACTGATGATCGATAAACTCGTAAACCTGCGTTTATTTTTCACAAAAGAAGATAGGTATATGGTTTGATTTTTATTTTTTTTTGAAAAAATATTCTTTTGCTGTCCAAAAAAAAAAGTGCAGCATGTGCAAGATTAAATTTTTGGAGATAGATATACCTAGCTAGTCGGTGAAGCAGCTCAAAAAAACACGTTTTGTACCAAAATGAAAAAAAAAAACTGAGACTTTAGGTAAACTAATTTACTTTGATTCTTGTGTTTTGTTGTATTCTTTTTGCTAGATACAGTAATGCAAGCTGTGTTTTATTCTGTGGACTTGTGGAGAAGTGCAGTTTGCTTTTAATCAAAGGGAGATAAGAACCAAGAAAAAGCAACTTGTTCGTGGCATGCATGCGTATTATACACAGAAATTCCTTCCCGAGTGCGAGTGATTGCAGTGGTCGTGGCATCTTAAAATTTCAATTGGTTTTGTTGCTTCGGACCAAACGTTAAGACATGACTCAAATCGCATGTGGGCGTCACCCCGCATGTTGACTATCCGTTGAACTTGGTTTGCTGACAGAAGGCAGACGATCCCCGTCCATTTCACCGTACGCTGGCAGGTTGTCATGCTGAGAAGTGCCAATGCATGGTCTGTTCATACATATACTAGCTATTGGCTCTTATTTAAAGACAGAACCCAAATTGTGGCGTCTTCAACCATTTTTAATTTAATTTAGTTCAGCTTAAATACTACTGAGTCATTATTTACATCTCTTTTTCGCTATTCATCAGCATTTTTCTCTGTTCTATTTTATTTGCTATAGTATTAGGGTCACCCCAACTTAAACCCCATTGGATATATCTATTTGTTTTTTTCTCCATCATATATAGACTTTACCTCTAGCTTGTATCAAATAATAAGCTGATTCTATTATCAAATAATAAGTTAATTTCTATTTTTGGATAAAGGAAATAAGCTGATTTCGATGCACCGATGATATAAGATCAAGTAAAGACAATTTTTTTTTTTAGTTTACAAAGGAAGAGGATATCATTAATTCCTAGGTGGTGGGCGCAAGCATGGTTTACCAGTTACCACTACCTAAAGCGCACCACGTAGCGAGTGATACACTGATGGCTTGTGGCCGGGCCTTGGTCACCTTCTCTTCTTGGGTGTTGAATTACAATATATATTATCTACTTTCATGAAATTACAACCATCCTAACTTTGGCCTTGCACGATTGAGTGTTTTGTAGCGTAGCGTAGCAGTCTTGTTTGAATTTCCAGACAGTAGCCTTGTAGCCTTGATACCAGCGCATAGCATACCGCCATCAAGACGCTTCGCTTCGCAAACGCATGCAGCCGCCTTTGCTTAAGAAATGACAAAGTTCTGCATTTGTGCTTTATACGGGACTCATTTTTTCCTAACAAGATAAAAAAAGGTAATTTTGTTTGGAGTTGGTTGAGTTACCTAACCTAACTTATCTAGAGTAACTTAACCTATGTTTTATTAACCCAGATATAATACTATGTCAATAGATTAATTGAATTAGTTGCAAGTATAATATTTACAGGGAGATCAGTTTAACTTGCCTGGTTAACACATAACCCTTGGTTTTGAAACAAACATCGCTCAATAAGTGTGGAACAAAGCCAAGGATGCAAAGATGTGGGGACAGTGGAACATACAGTTATAGATGGCTAGATGGGTCGGGCCTGATGGGCCGGCACGAAAGCATGACGTTTTGGCCCAGCACGAGCACGGCCCGGCACGATTTTAAACGGGTCGTGCCGGCCCGGCACGACGAGGCGTGCCGTGCCGTGCCTGGGCCGAAGGCAAGACCCATGGGCCGGCCCGAGCACGACACGATTATTTTTTTAGTTTCCATTTATTACAAGTATGCACAAATATATGTACTAGGTTATAACAAACACAAAGAGAGTCAAGTCCTAGTGGTTAGTGGGGGAGTGATATGATCCCCAGACCTGGGAGGTCGCGGGATCAAACCCCCACAGAGGCAATTTTTGCTCCATTTTCATAAATTCTTTGCGGGCTTGATGGGCCGTCGTGCTAAATGGGCCGGCTCGGCATGATTAAGCGTGCCTGGGCCTTGGCCTCGGCCCATGGGCTAGCAAGGCATGGCACGACTAGTTAAACGGGCCATGCCGGGCCCGACTTAAATGGGCCGTGCCTAAACGGGCCCATGCCGGGCCACCCGTTTGGCCATCTATACATATAGTGGAGGTAAAGATTACCAATTGGTAGTCACATTATTCACAGCATGAGGAGAAGAATTACATTTTTTTTAGTAAAATAAGGTTTTTTAGCTCTTTTCTTTCATAACTAACAAGGCTCTAGAATCGACATCATTTTTTTTGCAAAACGTTCATCACCACCTCAACTATTGGGTAAATCTAGTTTTTTTTCCTTAATTTTAAAACTAGACATCCAAACCCTTGAACTTTTCAGACCGGAGAAAATACCCCCTCACCATGGTTTTAAATAGCCCGCTATAGCTCCGCTATAGCCTTTTAGAAGGCCTGCCGCTACGCTATTGCTAATTTTTCCGCTATTGCAGCTAATGACGCTTTAGCTCCGCTAAATACCGTTATTTGGTTTAGCCGCGAAATTTATTTAGCACCGCTAATCCTGATTGAGGCATATATTCATTACTCACTCTAGATAACTAGAATCTATGCCTCTTTGTTGTTTTCTTTACTTCAGTGAATGTTGTAATAAACAATTGAATAATTGTTGAGTTGTTAATTATTGGATGTTGAATGAATATGAATGTTGATTATAGCCATGGGTATGTTAATGGATCGAATGACTGTGAAGTAATCGACCGAGATACATGTTCTCATGTATCCCTAGACATATATTTGAGTATTTGTGGTCATAAATTTTTCTTACCTCAATGTTTCTATGCATATAATTGAAATTTTTCATGTTTTTTACAAAACCGCTAAATGAAATAGCTTTCGCTATAGCCCGCTATAGCTTTCTATAGCTTTTAGATGAAGTCACCGCTAAATGTCATAGCCCGCTATTTAAAACCTTGCCCCTCACCCAAAATCACTTTGGTTTAGGCTGATGTAGTGACGTGGCATTATAGTAAGCAATGTTTTCTACAAACTAAATCCTATAAAAATCTAACAAATTGTAGAAAAAACATATGGAACTAAAAAAGTACATATCCAAAAAAATATGTTGAATTCAAATATACAATGAAAGATTTGATGATTGTGGTTAAAATTTATGTTAGGTGCCTTTTATTGTTTAAAAAATCAAGTATATAAGGAAATACAATTTTGGAAAAAAGTATTTACGAAAATTAGTTTGGATTTCTTGGGAAAATAAGGAAAATATTTTAGCTCATGGGAACAAGGGATAAATTATTGAAAATAGAAGGATGTTTGTTTGATCTTTGAGATTTATCATGAATTTAATTCATACAAATTAAAATTCAAAGGTCAAACTAGAATCCTTCTTTTTTTCATGGTTTTCTAAAAAATTCAAAGTTTAAGTTGACATCCTTCCATTTTTATTAGTTTTAGGCAATTTCAATAAGCCAAACTAATTTTATCTAAATACTTAATATATTTTATCAGTAAAATACCCTACAAAACAAATATATTTTTTGGCATATAAATTTGTACATAAATATAATTTTTTATTGCACATTTGAATTCTACATATTTTAAAATTTGTATATAACGTTTTAACTTTCTGTGATTTTCTATGATTTAACATATTTTCTGAAAACTATTTTATAGAAAATCATTCTAACTAGTATGCCTTGTCAATCAAAACCGGTGTAGTTCCGACCGGGTAGGGGGGTGTTTGTCCGGTATGAATAGTTCGAAGGTTTGGGTGTCCGGTTTTAAAATCAAAGGAGGCAAATCAGAGTTACTCAGCGGGTAGAATAGACTTTTCCTTTGTTTTTATGGGCTCGTGGATGGGCTACCGGCGGTGGGCTGGGCTAGTTGGACTTGGCCCTCTTGGGCCATACGTGCATGAATAACTGCATGCTCGTGCAGCACACGCAGTACCCGAGCCGCGTAGGCGCGTAGCGACTTGGAAGCAGAAAAGCAGTGGACACGGGGTTTTATATCAACGAGGAATTCAGGACGCTGGCCATGGTCCAGGCACCTATGCAAGGCCAGTCCATGACTCGGTGTACAAGAATGATCGATGAAATGGTGAGTCAAGGATCAGATTCCCATCGATCACACGAGGTTTTGCTGGATGCTAACCCTGCATTTCCACACCCCGAACCTTCGCCTCCTTTTCTGCATGTACATCGAGCCTACATCAGTCATCCATTGTACTGTACCTGCAGTCCTGTACCTGACGGCCCCCCGTTTCAGACTGACGGGGATGAAGGAACGGATAAGCGTTAGCTGATCTGATGCTTTCGAGTGGATGCACTGTGGAGATAGCATATATAATCCGTAATCCGTAATCAAGTGAGTGGATGATGATTAAGATGCTGTTCAGATCAGTGAAATCTGGGAATTAACCTGATCGGCAAAGGGAAGCCGAGCTCCCTCAGGGCTTTGCCTGCAGTATCAGGTACCGTCCGCGTTCGATACCCATTATCCAGCCTCCCTTTTGGCTGAGCAAATCTCATCTTTTGGAGCGATTCTTGCACGAATCTTTGGGGTCAGGATGGCGCGTGGAAAGTAGAAACACATGCGAAAGTGCAATGTATTCTAACAATAAAGGATTAGCAGCCAGCCTCAACGGCCATTGGCCATTGCTTAGCCCCAGATTGAAACCAAAGGCCAGAGCGGATAAGCTGAGCTATCACGACGCATCACGCGTGTGGACACATGACTATGAGCCGCAAATGGAAAGGTGAAGTGCAGTGAAGAGAGGGGATTAATAATTAGCAAAAGCTTGTAGATTTATGAGGTCCTTGTAATATATGGCTGATGAGCGATGAGAGTGATGGCATGTTAAAAAGAGAAAAAGGTATGGTTCAACTAGAGTAGTGGGCCGTGTGGTCTTATCCGGGCCTTGCGTAGAGGTGGCCCACCAGGCCCACACCCGGCGTCGGCTGGGATCCGATGGGGGGTGGCATGGTGCTCGCGTCAGCGCAAATGCGCAATCCAGGCATGGCCGCATGGGCGGCGCCGTCCACTGTTTTATTTTCTCCTGTGCGCATGCACGTGGCTCTGCAAAAATATATTTTGTTATTTGGCATCTGCAGTTAGAATGTTCTTGTGGAAAAGCATGCGAGCACAAAGCTCAAACGCATGCTGATCAGCAATGCTTTTGGATCGCAGATCCGTCGTGGTTCTCTCTTTCTCGGAGGAAGAGAATAACGATCTATCATATTTTTTTACGGGCCACGAGACTCACTTGTGTTTTTTTTTTTTGAGATAAGACTCACTTGTGTTAAAAAGTTAAAACCACGAATTTAACTGTTAATTATTGAGAAAGTTGCCAATATGTCCCATGGTCGGGGCGCAATCGACAAAATACCCTCCGCTGCATTGTAATTGTCAATATGTCCGATAGACCATAGTTGATATATTAATTGTCAACGTACCCCTTTTTATTTATCAAGTCATTATTTACATGCCGACACTACCTACAAAACACACATAGTTAACATGAATGTGTGTTCATCCAAAAGCACCCTGATGTTTCTTTCACAAGAATATAGGTAGGAGAAGATGTAGATTGAACAATGACCTTTTTTCTCAAGAAGAACCTCAGATCTCTCTCCTCTTTTCTTGCGTGCATGTGCGTTCCTCTCATGCTCACATTGTATGCCCTCTCACAACTTTGGCTAGAGAGGTATAATGAGTATTCCACATTGAAACTTTGACAAACTTTCAGCAAAAAAAGGTCATATTGACAATTAATTTGTCAACTATGGGGTATATTGGAATTTACAATTACGCCTCAACAAAAGAGCATATTGCCAAATTTCTCTTAGGCCTTGTTCTTTTCAGCGTATCGTTACGTTGGAGTATTAATGTAGCAATTTAAATAGCCCTTGAAAAGAGGTCTAAAGATTCTAAAAGAATAATTAAAAAATAGTTTTATGGTCTTTAAGATGACTACTAAAAGCCGTGAAAAAATCATTACAATATGAAAACATATAAGCTATATGAAAATAACAAAAATTGATATAGTAATATGCAATGCTACGTTATGCTGAAAAGAACAAGGCCTTAATCATTTGACCTTTATCTAGCCCAGAGGGGTAAGGCCTTGAAATAAATTTAAACTAGTGATCGTTTCACCCTTAGACTCTCTGACAACGACATGCCTAAGCGTTGCGCCTCAACCCATCGTTTAGATCGATTACACATTCCATGGATACACTCACAGGGAAAATATCCCTTTCCCCTTTAGTGCCCTTGCCACACCTTGAGTCGACCCGTCTGACCGATAGCATGATAGGAGATTGACGCCTCATGGTTTTGTAGACCGTCAGTGCTTTTAAACCAAAATTACGCATATGGACCATATCAATACATTAGCAACCCATTTGGCACAACCCTACAAGCTTCAAGCACAATGCAATAAGTAGTAGCGGCACAAGCATAAAAGACGTCGAATCGAGCAACATGCTAGTTTGTTATGGCGCTGCGGCTCAAAGGCAGCACAATAGCACTAGCATGAGCTTACATGAGTCACATGTTGACATAAAGATTTGACAGCGGAGCTGCATACGATAGTTGCAGCGAAATCTGGGAATTAACTTGATTGGTAAAGGGAAGCCGAGTTGCTCAACGGCATGACGTGAGTGCAAATCATGAAATTATAATTATAAGTATCCACGTATAATCTATATGTATGTAGGACATCTCAAATCTAAGAGCAAGCTATGATCTGGTTTCTTTATTCAAAACATTCTTGTGTATGATTCTGTATTGATGCATTGCCTGGAAGTGAGGATGGAGATTTGTTGGGTCCTTGTTCCCCAAGTGGGGACGGTGAAGGAAAAATCATCCATGATGCTGATGATGTGGATGGGGGCAAGAAAATTTTATGCACTACAGGAAACGTGACTTATGTGGGCGGTCAAAAACCCAATGTAGGCGGCCATAAAAATCTGACGACATTGCGGGATATATGTCGGCGGTATATAATATGCCGCCGACATAGGTCCTGATCCACCCTCCCTTCCATTGCACCAGAACCAAATTTGAATTTCCTAGCTCGCCCAACGGACTCTATGTGGGCGGCATTAACAAGACCGTCGATACAAATTGTCTGCTGTGTCCCCTGCCGTTAGTCCTAACGGCAACGTAGCAGAACGGACCCACAAGGCATACAACGGTTGTCTATGACATGTGGGTGTGGCGATAGAAAGCATAGGGTACCCTCAGTTTCGGCGGCAGATGTAATACCGCCGAGATAGATCTTAAAAAAAAAAAGAAGAAACAGCGGGCGCGGGGGCTCGAACCCGAGACCTCGTGCTGACGGGTGAGCCGCGCCGCTCCGCGCACCGTAAACCAGTGGGGAGAGAATGCTTTTCAGTTAAACCAGGATGATGGTTTCTTTTATAGGGTTGTACGTAACTTTTGTCGGCGGTTTATTTATGCCGCCCACAAAGATCCTCATAATGTCGTCGGTTTTCTTAACACCGCCCACATAGTGTCCGTTGGGCGCTAAGTAAATTCAAATTTGGGTCTGGTGCGGTGGGAGGGAGGGGTCAGGACCTATGTCGGCGGCAAGTACTGAACCGCCGAGATAGATGTTTTTTTAAAAAAAACAGGCGGGCGCGGGGCTCGAACCCGAGACCTCGCGGTGACGGGTGAGCCGCGCCGCGCCGCGCACTGTAAACCAGTAGGGGAGAGAGAGCTTTTCGGTTGATACAGCATGATGGTTATCTTTATAGGGTTCACTTTACCTTTGTCGGCGGTTCGGTAAATACGGTCGACATAGCCTGGACTATCTCGTCGGTTTATCCATACCGTCCACACAGCCCCCCGCCCCCCCCGGGCCAATTATTCTTTGCCGAGCTCTGCCGAGAGGGTCTTTTGTCGAACCCTAAGTTCTAGGGTATGCACCACCTCTCATAGGTCGTTCCACGCATCCATTTCGACGTAGGCTAGAATCCAAACTTTTTTGAGTAAGACTCACCTCCGTCATGTCGTATGTTCTCGATACATTGAACCCTAATAGGTAGTGTTTGACGCAATGTGTTCGTAAAATGCAGATGAGGTCGATATAACGTTATGGAAAGTGGTGGAGCTGTAGTGCTAGCTATATAACCTTGGGTTAGGCAATATACCACTCCGCGGAGGCGATGGTGGCTCGGAAAGGCGGCCGGTGGATGGTTATTGTCGGCGGCCAGGATGATCAGCCGCCGACACAGTGATGGGCAAGGAAGATATGTCGGCGGATACACGTAGGCCGTCGACATTGACTGAGCTATGTCGGCGGTATGAAGGGGGCCGACGACATAGATTCGTTCCACTGGCCTGCGGGCCCAAGGCGTCACGTGCACGGTTAATGACACAGTGTCGGTGGCTCAGGGGGCTATGTCGGCGGCAATAGGCCGCCGACACTGATGTACAATCTGAATATAACTTAGCCCGTCCAAATCTCGTAATATTGACCTGCATCTCTCGCCTCTCCACGCCGCGCAGCCGTCGCCCGACCTCATGCGTCGCGCCGCCCACACCGCCATCCCAGCCCGTCATCACATGCCGCCGCCACCAACGCGCTTCCCCACCGGCCTTGCCCTTGCCAGCCGCCGCCCTCCGCCTCAGCCGCAAGACCATTGGCCAAGGCGAACCCAGCAGCGCTGCCAACCAAGCGCCCATCATGCCCACCGCCACCACCAACGCGCCACCGCCACCCCTGTCTCGACGCCATCCCTCTCCCCGCGCCACCACCTCCCCGGCGCCATCCCCTCTCCCTCCGTCGCCACCACCTCTCCAGCCGGCGCCACCACCTTCTGGACGCCGCATCCCCACTGTCCGGGGACTCCACACCTCCTCTCCTCCACTGCCAGACCAGCGCCGCCACTCCTCTCCCCCACTACTCGTTGCAGGTAATATTTGGACATTTTTTTTGAAATGTGGTAGCTATGTCGTCGGTACTTTCTGTACCGACGATATTAGTAATCGTGATTAATTAGTGTAACGTAGTTAATTATTTGTGCATGCCTAATTAGTTGTTACTTAATTTGTGCTTTGCAAATAAGTGAACGGAGCCCGATTTAAACCCGTTCGGGGGCGCGACACATGTTCGTAAGGAACACGGACGGTGATTCGGTGTGTTCCGTTACGAGAGGTGTCGTGCTCCCGAGCTGTCCACGTTTTGGACAGCCCACGGATGTTGGTTTGGGTATGGGGGTCGTGGCCACGGGAGGTGCACGGGTCGGAAAATCGGTCGCATAACCCTGTTGTTCTCCTTGTGCATAACATAAGCGGTACGCCGTACCCGTCGTTGCACTGGGGGAACTGTGGTGTTATGCTGCCGGAATTCCGACCAGTGCAGCTCCCGTGGCCATGACCCCCATACTCAAACTAATATCCGTGGGTGGGTAAGCCCTCCTATTTAGCTGTCCATAGACCGTAAATATCGTGCGGTAGATCGTTTATATGTTAAATAGATATATAATGCAGGAATGTGAATGCATTAGTGAATGTGTAGTGCTAAAATGTAAATCCGCTATTGAATGTACATGTAGTAGTTAAGCGATGGAAGATCGACGGTGGATGTACGATGGTTGGAAGAAGTCTGGGCACCACACGAACGAGTGGTTCGAAAAAGCTGAAAAGTTTGTCGAAGATTCTTTTCGAGGATTCCGCAACACTACCGTAGCAAAAGTGACTTGTCCCTGCGCTAACTGCTCGAATACGGAGAAGATGTCGAAGAGGGATATGACCGAGCATCTCTGTAGGCATGGTTTCGAACCAAACTATTTTGTATGGGTCTTTCATGGCGAGAAGAAGCGTCCGGCGCCCGTGTCTAGCCCTGTGGATTTTGGGGAGGGCTACGATGAAGTCGAGCCCGACAGATTGGACGATCTAACGGATGATGTGGGTAGAGCTTTCAATCTATCTCCTGAGGAAGAGACCGAGCCACTTGCCCAAAAATTCGAGAAGCTACTTGATTCTGCCAAGGAGCCACTCCATGGGCATACCGATGTGACCGTGCTCTCGGCGGTTTCGCGTCTGGTGGCGGTGAAGACCAAATATAACTTGTCTGCCAATTGCTTTAATGACGTGTGCAAGCTTCTGGATAGCCTACTTCCGGCTGGGCACAAGATGACTCAAAATCTGTATGAGTCGAAAAAGCTTTTGAGCATGTTAGGCATGCCATGCGAGAGGATAGACTACTGTCCAAAGTTATGCATGCTTTACCGGAAGACCGATTCTGAGCTGACTCATTGTAAGCATTGTGGTGAGAGTCGGTACGTGCTAGTTATTGGACGGGATGGCGTAGAGAGACAGACGACGGTTGCTCAGAAAACCTTCCGTTTCTTTCCGATCACTCAAAGGCTGCAACGTCTGTATATGTCCAAAACCACGGCCAGACATATGAGGTGGCATAAAGAGGGCATACGTAGGAAGGAGGGCGTGATGACGCATCCATCGGATGCAGAAGCCTGGAGGTATTTTAACCAGCAACACCCTGAATTTGCAGCTGAGCCCAGAAATGTGCGTATCGGGCTATCTACTGACGGGTTCACTCCATTCAATATGACCTCGCACCCATACTCGTGCTGGCCTGTATTTGCCATCCCATACAACCTGCCGCCTCAACTTTGTCTGAAGGAAGAGTACATGTTTCTTTCTGTTATCATACCCGGTCCTAAGTCTCCTGGAAAAAACTTGAACCTATTTATGCAACCACTTGTAGAAGAGCTGAGCGACCTCTGGACCAACGGGGTATTGACACATGATAGCTATAAGGGGCAGAACTTCAAGATGAGGGCCGCCTACCTGTGGTCCATACACGATTTTCCGTCCATCCGAATTACAAAAATTGGTGGATTGTCCATAAATGTTATCCCGTTGGTGGATTGTCCAACCTCACGGAAGAAAACTACGAGTCTCCTAAAGAGCCATATGTGGAGCCATTTCAAGAACACGACTTGTCAGGACAGCTGCACGTCGATATTGGTGATATGCAACAGCAGCCGGAGGAGGAAGGGGAAGACGAAGACGAAGTGGAAAAGGAAGAGGAACAGGAAGACGAAGACGAAGACGAAGTGGGAGAAAGTGAAGAAGAGGAAGATGAAGAAGAAGAGGAACAAGAGGAGGAAGAGGAAGCAGAAGCAGAAGATTTTTGACGCATTCATATTTACTTATAAGTAGCTAGGTAGAATTTCTTATTTACTTTCATTTTCATTCATCTCATATCGATCTAATTGTATCATTTACTTTATTTTTTGCAGGATGACTGGGTTTCGGCGCAGGTTAGCTGGAGTGACGGGAAAGCTCTTTAGGATTAAGTACAAGAAGAGAGGGCAACTCATGGCGGAGGAGGCGGGAGAAGCGAGCGGGAGTGGGAAGGAGGGGGAGACGGCCGAGGAGCAGCAGCCGGCCTTGCAGGTCGTGTCAGGAGAGGGAGAGGGAGGGGGAGACGGGAGCGGGGAGGAGGATGAGAGCGGTGAGGATGAGAGGGATTGGGAGGCAGCGGACCCGACAGGGGGTGTGCAACATGGCTATAAGGAGAAGTGGGTGCTAGACGGGAGTGGCGAGGAAAGTACAGGGGAGGATGATGATGAGAGTGATGATGAGGATGAGGATGAGGTGGATGATGAGGTGGAGGCTCAGGCTTGGTTGGGGGAGATGGAGGATGAGGATGAGGACGAGGACGAGGACTACGTTCCCTTCGAGACTGGCGAGGGTACGAGCTCCAAGAGACACCGGGGGCGGAACAAACTCATAAAAACAGCCGAAACTCCAAATGAGAGGATACGGGTACGGGTTTCCGCTGGGAAGAGGTATGTGTACTAATCACTTCAACATCTCGTTTTTGATGTTTTTTAGGTATCAACACAATATTGCTAATTAAACACTTATCCTGAATTGTACATGCAGTACGTTGGTTTGCGTCAACAAGGGGGTGGGGACGGAGCCGGGAAAGCAGATAGGGGTGCTCTGCAGACACTACTACCCCGGGGTAGTGGGCACTAGCAGGGATAGGCGTCCGGTGATGACTTGGAGCGATTACGACTTGGTGGGGTACGAGGAGGGAGGAACAGTCGCCGATGCCGTCGTCGACGAGTTCTGGGTAACATGTTCACTACTTTAATCATTTGTGTCTTTTTATACAATTGACGAAGTTATTACTTTAACCATTTGTTTCTTTCGTCATGCAGGCGCGCTATCGATTGAACCCTCCCGACGACTCCGCCGAGCACTACGAGGCTGCTCGCCGTGTGATCGACAAGATGGCATCCAAAAAGGTTAGAGACTCCCTCAGGCTTGCTCGCTTGGATGCGGTGATCAAACACTACCGATCGAAGGGCACGAGGATCACGAGGATCAGCCGGTCGAGTACACGGACGCGAGCAATATCTTCCCTGGCGTCCAGACTGGTTGGACATGGAGCCAAGGGGTTGGAGGTATCTTTGCCTCACTTGGGAGACGCCTGAGTGGATCGCCATGTCTAAGAGGAACAGGGAAAACAGGGAAGTGGGGGCTGAAATGTGCACCACCTACATGGGCGGCCTCGGCATGGGTCACGTGGCACGAGACTTGGTGAGCACATTCATCTTTTATACATATAATTTACTAGATTTAAAAAGGTTTAATATGCCACGATTTGATTTCACACAGGAAGCTGCATCCGGGGTTGAGCCCTTAGGATTCGCCGTGTGGAGGGTTGCACACACGCCACGTGTGCTCCCAGACGGAAGACAACCACCGATGCCGCCAGCTGCCCAGGAGAAGGATGTAAGTAACCAACTCTTTTCGCTTATTTACATCTACTCGATAGTTTCTAACTATTCCGCATCATCTGATTTGTTCGCAGGATGCTTATACTGCGGCCATGCGGGCGAAGCACGGTGAGGAGTGTGACCCCGCCAATATGCCAGCCGACCCTGTGGTTCTCTACGACGAGTTTGGTGGGAGGGCTCACGGCAAGTATGGCATGATGGACTCCGTCGTCGATCCCACAACAGAATCCCGAGGTCGAGAACGCGTCGACAAAGAGAGCCTCACCGCCACCTCTGCCTTGACTAGAAGCCCAGGCCAAGCATATCGAGGAGTTGCTACAAAAAAGGACAGCGGACGAGCAGCGGCAACAGCAGTAAGCGCAAGCACAAGCGGAAAAGGATGCGGCGAATAAGAGGAGGATGGATATGCTCCAGAATCAGAACCTCTACCTGATGCAATTTTTACAAAAGGTAATTAAAAAATCATGTTCTATTCGCAGTTATAGGTGTTGTTGTCCTTTCATTGTTTTGTCGCTAACATATCATATATGTATATATTCGCAGGCATTTCCAGGGGCGGGGTCCTCCAGCCAAGCCCCAGCGCCTCCTGCATCACAGTTCGCCTACACGCCGTCGCAGGGGCCTCCACCGACGCAGCCCGACGCTTTCCCCGCGTTCGTGCCGCCACCCTGGATGCTCCAGATCCCGCCAGCAGCAATGCCTTCTCCAGGGGTATGTATTTCTAACATAACATTTTTATAAGAGTACATAAATGCACAAAGTTAGTCGATATATAATTTCCTTCGCTCTTGCGGTGTCCAAATCAGCTACGCTGCGCATGCATGAATGTGCAGCAGGAGGCGACAGCAAGTTACCTGACCTCCGACGCCCAGCCGCTTTGTGGAGGCTTCTTTGCGAGATCCCAACCTCTACGGCGATTCATAGAATCATTAGGTTTAGTACGTACGCACTTGTCGATGTTTAGGATATAAAACTTGCTTACATGACATTGTTATGGCCTTCTATATGTGCTATTATTTGGTTATATATATGTGGAGGTTGTGTGTCATTTCGTTATGTTTGAGGAGGGTTATGTGCCATTTGGTTTATATTTGTCGTTGAATTTGTGTTTTGCATCGATGTGATTGCGGAGTGCTCGAAAAGAGGTGGATTCGAGCACCTAAATATGTGGATGATGTGTGGACAAACTGGGGAGGGCTATTTTTGCTGGGAATTGTATATTTTTGCAAGTTAAAATTGGTGTTTTTATCAAAAAAGAAGCAATTTTAATTGCTGCTGCAAATACCTATGTCGACGGCCCTCTATAAGCCGCCGACATAGGCCTCCACAGGGGATCAGGCACGGCCAGCAGTCTCGGCGGCATAGGGCAGGGCCGCCGACATTTCCTTATATGTACCTCGGCGGCATAGGGTAATGCCGCCGACATTGTCCAGCTCAGCTGCCGTTTTAATCATTTCCTATCCTAACCCTATGTCGGCGGCGTTGGAGATGCCGCCGACATAGGTTGTGCCATGCGTCGTCTCTTCGTCACCCGGTGGAGCCCACCTGTCAGGTTGCCGTCAAACGGCGCGGGCCGTCACGGGCTCAGCAATGTCGACGGTTATTGATGCCGCGGACATTGGTGGCAACGGGCAAGCTTCCGCTGGATGCTGCTTTGTCGGCGGACCAGACGACAGAAGTGGGCTATGTCGTCAACAGAGTCTCGGCGGCGCAGTGTCGGCGGCTAGCCGCCGATATAGAGCTATGTGGACGGCATTATGGGCTATGTGGTCGGCTTTTGCCGACCACACTGTCCCTGGTTCCTGTAGTGATGGTAACTGAGACGGGGATGGGGAGCTACTCTTTGTTGAGGAATGACCCGTTGCAACCTCTATCCTATATACTATTTAGAGTAAATTGCATCACAGGTCCATGAAGTTGTTCCGAAGTTTCACTTAGGTCCAAAACTTTGAAAACAAGATATTTGGGTACACGAAGTTGTGTTTCGTTTCAGTTAGGTCCAAAGTAGTAGTAATATGGTGGTTTTGATGACATGGCGGCCTAGTAAACATAATATATGGCCATAAATAATCGTTTTTCATTCTAAATCAATAAATCATCAAATTTAAATTCATAAAACAATTTAAAAATCACTTAATCCATGATTTTTTTACAAAACAACTAAAATATAATATATGTGCAATTATAAAATTAATAGATAACCCATGAAAATTCAAAAACTCATTAACAACCTAAATAAATATTTCCAAAAAATAATTTTAGAAAAAACTAAAATCTCTCTGTTGCTTTATCCACTTATCTTGATCAAGATATGGAGAGCGGATCAAGTGGAGAAGAAGAGCAATGGAGGAGATTTTTTATAAAATTTAAATTGTTAAAATGTTTCCATTTTATATGATTTTTAATGAGTTTTCAATTTTATAGTTTATATATTAACTTTATAATTGTACATATGTTATATTTTAATTGTCGTAAAAATAGGTTTTATGGATTAATGGTATCTTAAATAGTTTTATTAATTTGAATTCAATGATTTATTAATTTATAATGACAAATGGTTATTTTTAGCCACATAATATGCTGACTAAACCGCCATGTCATCAAAACCACTATCTTCCATACCACTTTGGACCTAACTGAAATGAAAACGCAACTTCGTGTACCCAAATATCTTGTTTTCAATGTTTTGGACCTAAGCTAAACTTTGGGACAACTTCATGGACCTATGGTGCAATTTACTCTACTATTTATCATGCACATGGTAAAAGTGTTATAAAAATGGTTTAGACGGGCAAATGGTCTTCTACCGCTATGCATAACAGAATTCACAAAGTAACACATCCATCGCGTTTTTTTTTTCGCATCTGAACCAGCTCGGCATCTTCATTCGCCTGCGGCGCTGGCAGTCTGGCACTCGCGAGGCGTCAGCATCGCGGTATACGGGGCTTCGGGCGGACGGTGGAATCGCCGATTCGCCGTCATCTGGGGAATCCCGAGGGGGATAAAAAATAAAGCGGATTCGGGCGAATCCCGAACCCCCCGCTTTATCTTTCCAGCTCCCCCTCATCGATCGACCCTGTTCATTTGGCTGCAGCCCGTGCCGTGTCACTGGTCGGCGCCACCGGGAAAGGGCTCAACCACGTGGAGCCGACGAGACTCGCACCGCGACAAAGCAGTCCTTCCTCGCTTGTATCTGATCCTGACCAGATACTCCAGATCATCGTTGCCAGATGCCACAGAAGGGAAGGGCGAGCAATCCAATATTTCAATCCAATCCAATCCCCAAGCCGACAGAGGCAAATTTCAAGTACCAGCACACTGTCATCTGTACGTGATAATTATCCATTATGTAAAAAACGTTCTCTTAGAGCTTGACAATTTATATTTGGTAAGTTGCATCCATGCAGCTAGAAAGTTACTCAATCCTAAGAGTGTCACCGTAAATTTAAAAATAGCCCTATCGATCGTGCTATGAACTACAAAGTTGGATTCGTTGCAAATATGTTTGTGCATACTATTTTGCTCTTACTTTCTCTTCAAATTTTCGGTGAAAATACGATTCACCCTCTCTCTCATCTCTTCCCCCTCCCCCTCAAATAGCATGCAGTAACGAAAGGTTGGGGTTGAGGACGACTGTAGCGCGAGAGAAGGTTGGGACGACATCGGCACGGGTATAGATAGTGATGACACCGACAAAGGTGGTCGGATCTAGAAACGATGGGGGTGGGTAGGTTTGGGACAGCATGCAGAGAAAGACGCTTAGGGCTAGGGATCATGATGTGAGCGGTGACGGTCGGGATTGGGAACGATGGCGATGAAGGCGGTAGTGCCCGAATCTAGAGACAGTGGAAGGGCAATGCTTGGGATAGTGACGCAGGAAGAGGTGGTGGTGCAAGCGGTTGCACGAGCAGATATTTTGGTATCGACCTTGTTACATGAACCGCGGTAGCGTGGGGTCACTACGGCGAGTGACGACTTCATGTGCCACCACAACATGGCCTTCTAACTTCATGTGCCACTACTGTCAGTACCGTTAGGCTTCACCGGTAGGACACCTAAAAAAATATCGAAATGGCAGAATGTTCACGTGTCTCTCTGAGTGAGAGAGAAATCTAAAAGAAAGGAAAAACTAGAGGGAGAGAGAGCGACACCGTGGGGTCGGGATGGGCGTGACTGAGTTGGGCAATGCCAAGGAAGGCGGCAGTGTGACGAGCAGCTGGGTGATCAGTGTTGTGGTGCGGTGCACGAGGAGTTCTCCAAAACGTTATAGTTTTGGATAGAGTAGCTGGTGGAGGAAATGAATCTTTAGAGTGTAGTGTGAAGTTTAAAGAAATTTTAGAGAAAATGATAGAGGAAGTAGGGAATATCAAGACGGAGTGGGAATGCGAAGTAGCTGATGTGGACACTAACTTGTTACTCACATCAAGCACAATCCTTCACCAACGAGATTTTACACAACCCAACGCTCCAAATTTAGACAGTCGTGAAAATTGTGAGAGCTCACTCTGAAGCTGCTAGGGGTGAAAACATGTCGACAGATAATATCAGTTCGAATTTGTATCCGACTATTATTGGTTTGGAACCTATTATCCTATCTGAATGAAAACGGATAGTATACGGATAATTATCTAGATTTTTAAACAAGTACATCTACGTGTTGAGGGTTACCAATGGATATTATCCGTATCTGGTGACTTATTATCTGTACAGTATCCGTATATGAAAAAGGATTGGGTTTAAAAATATAGATACGAATGAAGTATTTGACCCGTTCTCATCCCTACAGGATGCACCTGCACTGAGAAAGACCTGTTCAGTAATCCCTGGACTGCCGTGGGATGCATAGTGGATAAACATAAGCACAGAAAGGCATGCAGCTCGTGCCGAAATCTCCACTCAGCCGGGAGGGCGGCGGCTCGGTCCAGCGCGATGGCGTGGGCCACGCGCGCTTTGGAGCGCTGCGGCCGCCGTGGCCTCGTCCCGTGCCACAGCCAGCGCGCTGCCGAGCGACCCGGGGGTGATCTGAATCTGAATGTCTGATGCAGACACGGCCGCATGTCGCACTCCGAGGCGCCGTTTTGGTGGCGTGGTGTGCCACTCGCGGTTGAGGTGACGGCGGGCCAAGGAATCTACTGGCTCGGGATGAACTATGCATCACGCATTCACGCCAACTTTTTTTTAATTTCTTTGTGTGTGTGTTAATTTATCGAAGCTTTTTCGATCAGGACGAGCTCACTCACGACTTCACGAGCCTATATAAAGGCGCCCATGTGGCCTCGACTCGAGCAATCCAAGCAAGCGAAGGCGCCACTGCAACGAGCCGCCACCCGCCACCTCGAGCGCTCTGACACCTGATCTCCGGCCGTCGAGAGGCACGGGCAGCAATGGCTTTCTACCGTGCGGCATCGTCGTCGTCGTCGTGGGCGGCGGCGCCGGCGAGCGATAGGCCGTGGAGCAAGGCAGAGGACAAAGTGTTCGAGGGCGCGCTGGTGGCGTTCCCGGAGCACGTGCAGAACCGGTGGGCGCTCGTGGCGGCGCGGCTGCCGGGGCGCTCGCCGCAGGAGGCCTGGGAGCACTACCAGGCGCTGCTGGCCGACGTCGACCTCATCGAGCGCGGCATGGTCGAGCTCCCCGGATCCTGGGACGACGACGGCAGCGCCGCCGCCTCCGCAGGCCGTGGCCGCGGCGGCGGCGGCGACGAGCGCCGCCGCGGTGTGCCCTGGACCGAGGAGGAGCACAGACTGTTCCTGGAGGGGCTGGAGAAGTACGGGCGCGGCGACTGGCGGAACATCTCGCGGTGGTCGGTGAAGACGCGGACGCCGACGCAGGTGGCGAGCCACGCGCAGAAGTACTTCCTCCGGCAGGCCAGCGCCGCCAGCCGCGGCGACACCAAGCGCAAGAGCATCCACGACATCACCACCACGTGAAGAATATAAGCTGAGAGCAAAAATGATCAACGAGACCCGGCCCAGTCAGAAAATATAGCAAGCTACGTACATTCATCCACCTGTCTCTGAACAAAGCCTAGCTGTGCTAAAGCTAAGCTTGCTTGGAACCTGTGATCAATAGCAGTAACAAGTAGCGTGCTCGAATAAACAGTGTCTGTGGGAGTCGCATGGATGGGAATTGGGAAGAACAGAAGGATTTTAGCAGTCCGTCGAATGCAAACAAGGTGGGTTCACCCGTCATTGCAGTAACGGCACCAAGGATTTCTGTGCTATGAACAGTGCTACTCCCTCTATCATTACTACCTTCGGTCATAAAAATAAGTCGCCGTTGATTTTTGGACACGCCTTTGACAATTTGTCTTATTTAAAAATTTAGTGCAAACATGCGTAAATATAAATCATGTTTAGAATACCTTTAATGATAAAACAAATCACAACAAAATAAATGATAATCTACATAATTTTTTGAATAAGACGCATGGCGTTAAACGCTTGCATTACACGCCTCCCTCTCGTCCGGCTGTTGGCATCGCATGGCTAGCCGCAGTAACGCCCACCAAAGAAAGCCATATAAAGTAATAGTTGTTTTGGACATTAATACGGTCTTCAAAATAGCTTTGACCATAAAAACTTTTAAAAATTTATTTATAATACATTAAAATTATAATATTATGAAAGTTCTTTTCAAGATGACAGGATCGCAGCGGCCTCTAACAACTTTGGTCATCGACACATTTTGTCCCCCAAAACCAAAATCAGGTAAACATGGTCTCCGACAATATGAAAACAATGCACTGTTGACTAGTATGATGACTATATTTGACCGAAGTGGCACATATGCGATCAATACTTTTAGATTAGTTTTATCTAAAATCTAAAATAAATATTCGTATTTTGTTCGTGATTATTCAAAAAGATCATAATTTACCCCGTTTTATATTGTTTTCTAAATTTGGTTGCATTTGTTTGGTAGTTTAAAATAGAAAGGAATGCTACCAATTTGTACAAATTGCAAAAAGAAATAAATACCTTCATATCTAAGGAACTCCAATGTACAATTTTGCTTTTCTTTTGCCAAACATTTTTATGTAAAATTGTTGGTCAAACATACTTTAACCAATCAAAGAGTTATTTCTGAAGGTTTTCATATTCTCAAGGTCGTGTTTAGCTATTTTGGTTTCAAAGGCAAAAGGGTACGAATGCTCATGGTTAAGGAACAAAACTTGATTTTTTTTACTAATTATACTATTTGGCAGGTCAGGTATGAGACATAATTTACGTAGAAAATCTGAAAATCATGATTATTTCTTGTTTTGCTACTTTAAAACAGGGCAGTGGCAATGGAGGTTAATATAGGTCACTCTTTGTGTTTCTACTTTACTTCTTTAAATGGTCAAAACTCTAGCAAAAACATATTTTTATTTTTAAAAATTCTCCAGCAACCCAAGAAATTATCTTATATGATAGAAAACAAATTCTACAACTAAAAAATAATATGATATTTTATAGTAAAATATGGCACTTGATTAATACTCAAAAGAGCATGCAAAGCAAAATTGTGATCAGGACGCATAGTTACTCCTATCCAGAGTGGCAGAGTCACTGGGTCAAAGGAATTGGATTCTGATCGATCATGGAAGATTTCGCTCCATGCCGAACCTGCATTATCATGGCCCAACCTTCGCCTCTTCTTTTCCCAACGTCTACCCTGCATCATTCGACCATGTGCCGTTGATGTTCTCGGTACCTGAAGTGGGAGAGGTGTCGGACGATGAAAGACGGACGAGATTAGTAGCTGATATGGCCCAAGTTAGCCAGCTTGCTGGTCGTTATGCTGTTTGGGTCAGAAAAAAAAAGAAAGAAAAACTCTGATATTTATTTTTTAGAGTTAAATATTTTATGCTTTGTGGCTATTTTAAAACATTTTAGTGCTTTTTCGGAAACTCTCAAAACCAATTCTTAACCATTACTTTAATATCTATGGATCCCCTATAGCGGGCCTACATTTTTTGTATAATCTACGACGAGCAGAGTGTCCCACACATTTGCGCAGCTAGTTTTGTATGAATATTTAACCTGATAATGACATTATTTTTAGGGTTCAACTATATGTTGGATGGCTGATATTTTGAAACATTTTTTTATGCCTGTTGCAACATGATATTGATTGCTGGGACATGATCTAAAACATTAGAAGGCAGTGTACAGCTCTCCAGCTGATCTGATATTTAGCAAGTCTGGACCGTGGTGACTACATCATGAAAGATCGGCGAATCTGGGAGCCTGATCAGTAGAAGCTGCCTGGATGCCTCCCTGGCCTACAGGATCCGGTGCCGCTCGGATATCCAACCTCTTTTCGGCTGAGAGCCATGATCTTTGGAAGGTGACTCGCGCGTAATCGTGGATAGGTCATGAATTATGACGTCGCGTGGAAAAGACATAGCAACCTGTATAAGAATTAAATGACAATTTTGTTATTTTTGCAGTTTCATGCGAAGTGCAAAAAAGGACAGACAACTGTGAAATGAAGAGGGACGCAAAAAATTTGTGATATCTAGGATCCACCGTCATATTCCCCATCCCTGCTGTTGTTGCTGTCATCACTGTCTTTTCTGTCTCCACCGCTGCCGCTACACGAGGTCCGGGTTAGGCTCTAGGGTTTGGGATACCCCCTTACCCTCCGGCTTTAGAGAGAGGCCGGGGTGATGGTGTATCGGAGGTAGGGTGGGGTTTGTGGTGCGGACGGCTTAGGAGCAAGCGGCGATGCTAGAGCCGTGAGAATGGTTGAAGACGACTGAGGATTAGCATAGACGTTGGTTCAATTAAGGTGGACGGGGTCTACTGGAGATGGGTGGATAGGGGGTGGAGCGGTGAGGCGGCAGGAAGCCGCTGGGTGTCGTGGGCAGTGGCCGAAGGAGGAGGCGGCGTAATTGGGTCGGGGTTAGAGGGGATCGATGTGGGAGGGGAGATCGCGAGGTGGGGGACTAGTAGTTAATGGGGGTTGGATCTTAGTCGTTGGATTTTAATCCAACAATTAGAAAAATTGACTACGCAATTGTGAAAAATGGAGGCCTTGTGAGGAAGTCGATTCCATTAAATAAACGCCTTCCGTTTGGATTTGCATGCATGTGGTCTCTGGGTCTGCCACCTTCTAGGTGGGGCCACCATCTTGGTGGCTCCTCTTGATTTCTGGTCGATTTATCTCTCCCAACAAGAGTAATAATCCTGCATCAATTCATTGCATTTGTGAATGTCTCTGTGAGCTAGAATCGTGTTTGGTGGCTCCTCTCGATTTCTTGTCGATTTATCTCTCCCAACAAGGGTAATAATCCTGCATCGATTTGTTGCATCTGTGAACATCTCTGTAAGCTAGAATTGCGTGCACACAAATCTCTCCCTCCTTTTCTAGTATGAGGGATTTGTGTGGTCTGTTGGGGTATCTCTACTCTTTTCGGTGCATTTACCATTGGCATATGCGACTTAGTTACTCCTTTATAGTTGGTGAAAGTATCTGATACTGTATTTGCAATTTTGTTGTAAGTCAATTATTCGTTGAACTTCCAGTTCAATTTCATTCGTGTGTGGGTCTAGGGCTCGAATGCCAATGACATTTCGATCTCCGGCATTCTTCATATCCCCTTCTAATTGCCCTCATAAAAAATGTAATTAGAGTGCCTCATTTGATGCAGGTCGCCTGTCATGAGATCTAGATATTTATTAATTGATGGGGTATCAAATACAACATAGACCCCATCTTCCAGTGGGGACCCATTGAGGTTCGTTGTGGTGGTGATATCGACACGTACAAGGCGCAGCCAAACTTACACAAATGGGAAACAGACGGTTGTTTCTGACACACTAATTCAATAGGGGAGGTTTTTATACTATGCAGTCGGTCTAAGCTTAATTAATTCTACGGCATGCCACACCATATGGCCCCAACAATTGATGGAGTATCTACAGTTCTATATTAAAGGTCTTGTTATTAATTAAATTCTTTTTACTAATAACTTTGCCTGGTCATTCTAAGCATGCACGTGGTATGAAATACTCTACTATTATGCCCATGGTCATCCAATAATCAATAAATGTACACGAGCGAAATTCCAATAATCTAATGGACTTAATTCTTTCTCTTAAAAATTCATCTTGTAATTTAATTATTTGTACAATTAGTTTAGCAAAACATAGTTTATCATAGACAGAAGGCACACGTGGGATCATTTAGGCATCCAATAATCAATAAATAGATTCCTTCAGGGTACGACCTACATAACTCTTAACTATTCATGCCATATCATATAGGGGTCTAGGGTTGCTAATTCAAATTCCATAATAATGTGATGAGATGACTTTATATAAGTTTAATAAAGGTCAGATGAAGGATGGGAAGTTTCTTCACTACTTGGTTTTCGCATTCGTTTTTCACCATCATAAGTAGAAATTATGCTCCGTCATCATGATCGAGATGTTCAGTCTAATGGAAATAATTAGTGGTGCAATTGTCCTCCAAACAAAGCTCTTACTCCATTTATACCATACAAACCAATTCGAGACGACGAACCTAAGAGCGGATCATGTTGATAACATGTTACAATTCAATGTTAGTTGAACAGAATCACGAGGTCAAAGACACACAGATGTAGATAGTGGTGGACCCAGGATTTTGATAAGACCCGGGCCAACTACCGTCAAGTCTAATTGGTAGATCAAATTAGAAATTATGTTCATACTAATGTAATCACATAGCTCAATTTGTCTAATAAAAAGTACCAAAAAAATTAAAATAAAGTTTGCTAATTTAAAATGCTATAGTACCTTTTTAAGACAGATTTGCTTCTTCCAAGTCTATATCTTCATCGATAGTAGCTATAGATCTCAAACCTAGAAATTAAAATAAAAAATCAATATTAACGACATGAAATGGACAAATAAACAAGTTAATATAAGCAAAAATTAGAGCAAGCATTTTTAAACACCACTAGAAAAGAGGTAGCTTCATCTTGCCGGTTCTCGTATCTTGAAAATGTTTTAATATCTTGCCATCTTCGATGCTCAAAAACACATCTCTCTCAATATATAATACCATGTGATGATTTAGCCATTCATCACTCATCCTGTTCCTTAACTCGGTTTTGATGTTATTGCCGATTGATAAAAACATTCCAATGTTCGAGCTCTCTTCATCCTCTACCTTCTAAGTTAAACCTTTGGAGATACACATATGACATATCACTATATCATTGAACTACGCCCATTTTAAAACAAACAACGAGCCATCCTAAATTTTATTCCAATTTCCAAGCCCTAATCATGCAAATACACCCATCCTCAGATATGTAGGAGTGCTCACCTGATCACCTGAGGAGAGGACTGAAGAGAACCGGAGGAGGAGGTGGCATCGCGGGACCAGTGGTGGAGGACCGGAGGACGGGAAGGAGGCCGGGGCGAGGCGGTCGGCTCCAAGGGCCGGGACGGGGCGACCTGGGCTGAGGGGCGTCAGGGCTAGGGCACGTGGGAGGCTGGGGGCTAAGGGACATCGGGCCAGAATTAGAGGGGAGGGGGATCTTGCTATTGGGCCACGCCCCGGGCCACGGGCTAGGTGGCCCTGGGTCTAGGTCCGCCCCTGGATACAGAGAAAAAGTCAGGCGTTGTAATTTTTATTAATCAATCAATTTTTACAGTGATCTTACTATTTATATATTGTCGTTTATATTTGATTTTGCTCGTACATTTCTTGAAAAATTTAAGGTTAGACTGGCCGAACTTTTTTCATCGGGCTACACAAGGGCTACGTTCTACGGACCACGGTGCTCGCTTCAGCGGAATCCAAAGATGGCCGGCGTGGCGGTGTGTGCTGCCGCCCACTGCTTTTCCCCACTCCGCAAGCGCGTGGCTCTCCAACTGCAAATATCTGTATTTGGCATCTGCAAATAGAATGTTCTCGTGAAAAGGTGTCCAATCAGTAGCTCAAAATGACATGCGGATCAGCTCTGTGACGATGCTTCAAAGATTGCAAATCTTTTCTTGGGGGAATAAATCGAACGTATTTCCATTCTTTTTTCTAATTTTGTGGACAACCACCTAGATCGCACAAACAAAGGCCTTGTTTGTTTCAGATTAAATTAAATTAAACTAAACTAAATGAGAATTTTTTTATTTTTGTATAAGCCAAACGATGTAATATTTTGTATTCATTTTTGTGGTGCTTTAAATAGTTCTTCTTAGAGTTCGTAAAATATTTTTTTCATAATTTTTTTAAAACGTCTTCGAAGGGTCATAAATTTGCTACAGTAAAACACAACCCAACTTTAACCTGAAACAAACAAGGCCAAAATTGTTTGCGCCCCATGCAGCTGTCCGAAGCTCTGCGGAGTGATGGACCAGCCAGAGAGAGAATACCACGGATGAGAGACATGATGATGATAGACATGCTTTTCTGTGTTTGTATTCACATTGGAATGATTTTTTTTTGTTTTTTGAGAGTTTTTCTTTGCTGGATACAATATAGGTGCTCTCTTTCTCTTTTATATGAGTTAGTAACATACAATCTTATTTAAATGTTGCGCTCGGTCCGGACCTACCGACGCCGTGCGACCTCCGGCGCGGAGCCAATCCAATGCACCGCGCTATCGCATGCATACGTGACTAGTTAGCAATAGCCAGTTGACTATGTTTTTCATTTAAACTTCTGATTTTTGTACAAAATTCAAACAGTGTTCAAAATGCGTGGAATAAATTTCATGATTCTTTTAAAATCGAGAGCAACCCATTTTAAATACTTTTTGAATGTTTTGATTTTTTTACTTTTTCAATTTTTTTGATGTGAACTAGGAGATGGCACTTATGAAACTTACATCTATACTAGGGAAACTTGGCCGTGTGCTGATGAAACTTGGCCGTGTGCTGATGAAACCTGATGAAACTTCGATGTAACCTGATGAAACTTGGATGAAACCTGTTGAAACTTCATGAAACTTGGATTGATCTGATGAAACTTGAAAAAACTTGTATGAAACCTGTTGAAACTTGATGAAACTTGTATTAAACCTGATGAAACTTGGCAGTTCGGCAAGTTTAACGAATATGAAAACCAAGTTTCAGTAGACAAAACCCAAGTTTCAGTAGGCAAAACCCAAGTTTCATCAGGTAAGTTTGAAGATTTATATGGCAACAAACATCTTGTTTTGTTCGTAAAAATACGAGGAACACGTTGGCACAAACAGTTTGTGGATTGGAACACCCAGTCAAAAAAATATGGTCACCAGAAGAAAAAAAATGTCGTGGGCCCTACTGCATGCCAACACAGTACAACTCCCCTCCCGCAGATCGCGCGCCACGTCAGCGAGGCCGGACGCGCTGGCCTTGCGAGCGTAAGCCTTTCCGAATGTTAATGCCTTTCAAAGGATGAAAACATGGGGATCTAATTTAGGTCATTCTCGTGCACAACGGCCACACGTCCCTTACTTTAGTCTCTTTTGGCAGGGTAAGGGGGTCATTTGGGTTACAACATGAGGACGTGCATGGACTAAAGTATGCTTCCGCCATCATACTAAAGTAGGCTTGTACAAGAAGCAGTTACATAGGGTAGGTTGTTATGGCTTGTCTCCTAAGAGTAGCATCCAATGGCGCATCTTCTAACATGGAGGCGGTGCCCTGCAGCTGTGCCCGAGTGGTATGTAACGAACAACCTCCTCAAATTTAGTCTCCCAACAACCTTTGTCACTTTCGCTGGACACTGGGAGTTCACTGGATTATGGTTTTGCCTCCTAATCCCTATTTTTCTTTGGTGTTAAGAGTTTTGAAGAGAATATGGCGTCGGTTGAGCTAGCTCTAAAAAAATTGTGAAGGATTGGATGGCAACGACCTCACGTCACCTAGACCCATGGGCTACCGTGGACCAAGACCATCCCGGATGTGAGCCTTGCCTCAGCCATCCAAGAGTGGTCTAAGTGTGATCTCAATTTCTCACAAATATCATGATGTGCTAGATCTCTTAACCTATATTTAGAGGGAATGACACTTTCTTTAGGAGAGGCTCCTTCATTTTTCCTCCCTCGCTCTCTCTCTCAGTCTAGATAGGCTCTCCACACACATGCCTTTGTAACGCACATGATTGTAATTTTTTCTTTCATGAAGATATAAGGTTGGACAAAGCTGCTTTTGAATATGCAACATTCTAGTTTATATATACAGTAAAATTTTATTTATATTACTGTAACATTCGTGTATCTAACCACATCCGTCTCCGATTTGCAGTAAAATCAAAGAAAAAAATCATATGATTTTGTCTATTCTAAAAGTAGCAGGACCCTTTCACCGTATCTGTTGCCGAGTGTCGGAACCCGTCTCAGCTGGGCCACGACGACGAGATAGATGCGCTCGCGCTCACTGAGCCATCAACAGCAAAGCGGTACGGGCGGGCGACGGAATCGCCGTCGTCCGGGGAATCCCGAGAGGGATAAAAATCAGAGCGGATTCGCTCGAATCCGATCCTCCCGTTTCTCAATTCTACTTTCCCTCTCACCCCCCTCCTCTGCTCTGCGTGCGCGTGGCTACTGTTCGTTTGGCTGCAGGCCTGCCCGTGCCGCGGCACAGGGCGGCGCCACCGGAATCCCCCGGAAAGAGGCCTAGCCACGTCGGGACGTGGCGCTGCTAAGACCCGCACCGCGACAAACGAGTTGATCTCTCTCTTCCATTCATGCAACCGGATTGGAATCATCGTCGCCACAGAAGTGACCATGCCAAATTAAGTTTTTAAGATCACCGATGCAACTGTGCAAGGGACGGCAGTGTCTCCGTCCTGCACGTCTACTCCTACTCTACGCGGTGTCTCTCAAGTGGATTTCAGCTTTCAGCTCCCAGGGAATGAATGATGATGCGTCATTATCCACATGAAGAACATTCTAGCCGAAAATTCTACATATTCCTGGCTCCAACTTTCGCAGCAGTGCACTTCTTTTTTTGTTTGTTTGCCACGATTTAACAGATCCTCTAGTCGAGTAAGTACTGGGACTTGCAAAGTGGATAAGCTTAAGCACAAAGCTCGTCAGCCGGGAGGAGATGACGGCCGGCTCGGTTCCACACCGGCTGGGCCAGAGCAATCTCGTGGGCCAAGCGGCCCAGGCCACGCGCTCTGGGCGCGTCGTGGCCGCATCTCCTGCCACCCAGCGTGCCGGGTTGAATGCAAACCACGACCGCATGTCGCGCTCCGAGTCGCCGTTTTGGCGGTGTGGTGTGCGGTGTGCCACTCGCGGATGAGGTGATGGCGGGCCACCCCTTCTGACTCAGCGCATACGCGCACCAAATATTCAACTGTGCCTCCAGCCTCCAGGTGAGCCATCAATCATGCCAACTTTCATGTTTTCATGCCAACTCTCATGTTTTAGAGCGTCCTTGAAGATTGTTTACCGTGGGAATCGCAACTATACCATTATAATTTTTTCAAATTGCATGACAGTTAAAAGGATATCTAGTGGTATTTTTTTAACATTATCATATAATTTTATAATGGCGTATATGGAACTAATCCTTGTTGTTTGACGCTTTAAGGATAGAAGAGTAGATGGGGCAACCAATTTTTTATAAAGTGTAGGGTAAAACATGTAAATTTTAGATGATGGAAAGAATCTCATATAAAATGTGATGGATAGAATTATAGAGGATAAAATTATAGGAGAGGTCATCGGGATGCTTATGAAAGTAGGAGTCAAAATTAGGTAGATACAGAGCGAGTTTGTTCTATGTTTTTTAAGCAAAAAGAGATCTATGATGTTACCAGAAGACGCGGGGCCGGTCCGACGGGTGTCGGACGCGCCTCCCGTCCGACGCCCAGCGCTGGCCGTTGGATCTCCATCCAACGGCCAGTGTTCGATCTTGAGAAAAGTTTTTGTTATTTTTGTTTCGCTATGTAAACAAATTTAAAAAAACAATAAAAATCAGAAATATTCTCTAATGCATTTCTATTTTCACATATATTTTTTTGTATTGCTATAAAACATTTATACATCTAGATTTTTCTTTAGAAAACATTTATATAGATGAATATTGATCATATAGATTCGAATAAAATACATGTGAGACCTGACATTGATTAGAGAATATTTAAAATTTTTAATGATTTTTTTACATAGTGAAACAAAAATAACAAGTTTTTACACAAGATCTAACGCTGGCCGTTGGATGGAGATCCAACGGCCAGCACTGGCCATCTTACTGGAGCGCATCCGACGTCCGTCAGACCGCCCCCGCGTCCATTACCAGCAGATTGGATCAAAGCATGTGGCTGGATAGGATTTTTCGCGGTGCACAATGCATAGCACATCGGAAAGACCCTGGCCATGGTTTCGTTCAGAGATTGCTCAAAATGTCGATGGGGATAGTGCCCATCAAATCTTTGAATCTGTACTGGTCATCATTAAATACAAATCCTTCAGGTAAATTTTGAAAGAAATTTATTGACGACTTAAAATATCTTTGTCAATATTTAAACAATCCAAATAGATGGAAACACAATCCATCATTTTCTTCTTAAAGTACAACGACATGTTGTGGCACGTGATGTTTTCCGAAACTTGTGATTCCAAAGCACGGTGTATTGTTCTTGTTGTGCACTGATGCAATAGGAATGTTTGCATTGGATTGTGAAGTTGTTGTTAAATCATTGAAAGATGATTGACAGGCAAATGATGTCGTGGATGCAAGCAAAGGGATTGATTATCTAGTTGATGATACGAATAACAAAATTCTCCACTATCATTACATTGCTTCCACAGAGAACTAAAAGTTTATAAAGCATGGCCTTGGCCTGAGACTTCATATTTTTTTAAGCTATGGAGGGAGTGATGTGTAGGACTGTTTTTCCATCACTTTAGATTGCCGAGATATGACCAAATATTTAAGAAAAAGACAAAATAGCAGTAATTTGAAACATATAAGCAAAATCAAAGTACTTCGTACAAATAATCAGTTGGCAAAGAATTTTAGGGGCAAATGAGCAAATATCTCAATTTAGAACTACGTATTGTGCACGAGTTGCATGGATAGTTATGAAATCTAAATAAAAAAATTTCCATCTCCTATGGTATTATACATAGCAAGAGGTTTCACCTTACTGTTGCTGTGTAACCTCTAGATGGTATTAATACAATAGTAAACCTTATGTGCTATGGTATTATACCTAGGCTTTCGGAAACATCTTGTTGAATTCATTCACAATTTTATTCCAGCCTTCCGTACACCATCCATTCTGACCACGATAGTGAGAAAAATTGTACTCAATGAGTACATCAACCAATCACTTCTCGTATTTTGACGTCCACCTTACTGTAGCTTACACAATGCCTATAACAAGGGAATAACGTGACTAAAATACAAAATAAAGGATTAGCCTCATAAATACAAGAACAGTCCCAAAACAAGTTAAAAAGCAAAAAAAAAAGTACATAAATAAGTTACACCAAGTATTTCATCGTTATATAGGTTTAGGTTTAACTTACAATCCCAGTTCATACATAAATAAGTTGAAAACAAAAAGGCAATAACTAAATGCTAGTTATCTCTTCATCTCCTACTTTGTTGGTAATCTGCCCACATCTCCTTAGCAATGTTATCCCTCAAAGCATTGCCCATGGCCCTCTTATTGTTCGTAGGTACAACGTCATCTTCATACTGATTGTTGGTGATTAATAAGCGGCCCGCCTCGACATGGGCCTGGATGATTCCGTATCGGCCCACCACACATGCAGAAAGTCCAAAAGGCCACCCTTGGCCAAGAGCCTAGCCCGCCAGGGTCCGCCCCGAGCTTGATCGGCTCAACCACGTTGTCCTGGGTCTCTGCCAGGGGCGTGGCGCACCTCCCGCGCTTCCCTTAGCTCGGGAAAGGCTCCGCGAACAGTCCGCCTATTCGCGGACAGGTGGCGACAACTGTCGTGCCCCACCGTACTTTCTCCGGCCTTGACCGGAACGAACTGTGTCCCCCCGGGAACCCGCGGCCCGGGGAGGGACACGCGTCTAGCCCAGTTTGTTGTTTGCCTTCTTTGGTAGGCAATGGACGGTTGTTACGCTACGCGACGCTCCCAACGGGCGGCGCGAGGCTGGCCCAGTCCAGTCAATGCCATATTGGGGATAAAGGGAAAGTGCTTTCTCCCTAAAGAAGGTTTTCTCCCGTATCGGCGCCCCAAGACAAATACGTGTCCAGTACTAACCAGACCAGCTTCTCCCTGCAGGTTCGAGACCGGACAGAGCCCTAGAACGAGACAAGATCATCGCCACTAAAGCAAAGACCGGCGCGAGCCCACCGCATCAGCTTCGGGCAACCCGCCGCGCCTATAAAAGGAGGATCCCTGGACGTTCGAAGGGATCCGAGATCCGACACACACAGCTCCAAGCACCCAAGCCGCATCCGAAGCTTCCTTAGCAGTAGCCTTAGTCCTTAGTCACCATCGTTGTAAACTCGGGATCGGTGCCTTCAAGCCCGGTCTTGGCACCCTTGTACTGTTTTTCACCATATAATCAGCAAGACTGGAGTAGAGCTATCACCCGGTAATGGGGGCTCGAATCAGGGTAAATCGCTTGTGTCTTCATGGTTCGTATCATTCTCCCCTTTCTGCTGTAGAAGGATCTGTACCCGGATCGCCGAATCGCACCAGGCCCTTGTCCGGGAAGACAGCGCGGCCTTAGCCCCCCGTAGGCTTGGCCGCCGCCCTGGGCTGCTGAGAAGGGTGGTCGTTGGGCCTCACACCAACTACAAATTCGTCTGCCGGTCCGTGATCCCGCTGCTCTTCGGGAGCGCGGTTCCCAGACGCCGATAGCTGGCGCCCACCGTGGGGCCCATGAGCAGCCCTCAGCACTCTGTTCCCTCGGACATGCTTGAGATTCCGAGCAACGACGAGGCTCTAGACCTCGAGTTCAATGAGTGCGACGATCTGGACGATTTGGTCCCGTCGTACGATGGCTGGCGGGAGGAGTACCTTGCCGAAGCCGGGGCTGATGAGATGGAGGTTGACACCTCTCTCGCCCCAGGGGTAGATCTTAGCCCCGAGGAGTCGCTCCCTGAGCTGGACCCCTCCGTCACCCACATCAGCGAGACTCCCATGGAGTTCGAGCAGCTTGGTGACTCCGCCACCTCCGCTGGCGGCACTGGGACGTTTCCCTCAGCTTCATGCACGTCCCGCTGCGTCTTCGCAGCCGCGGTCGACGGTGATGCCGAGAATGGGAAGGCCCAGGAGCAGTTGCGCCGCCGCACTGCGGCCTCTAAGTTCTTCAATGACGCTGTCCATCGCGTCATGGATGGGATCTGCGAGGAGGACCATCGCCAGCGCACCCCGCCGGGCTGCCAACCGGTCGACTCCTCGTTGAGACCATGATGAACCCGCTCTTGCGCAGCAAGCAGAGGGCGCGCGCCATCACCACGGTCATCCGCGACCTGG
Source organism: Raddia guianensis (assembly GCA_036346415.1). NCBI lineage: Eukaryota > Viridiplantae > Streptophyta > Magnoliopsida > Poales > Poaceae > Raddia > Raddia guianensis. The sequence continues at coordinate 12,195,849 of CM070538.1, forward strand.
AGAAGGACCCCCGTGGCTTTACCATGGCGGACCTGTGTCCAGCCATCGCCGAGGGCGTCGGCGTCATTACCTGCGGCATCGACCAGCACGAGCAGCAGACTGGCTGCGGTCGCCCGGACATCTGGTGCGGGAACAAGTCCGATCGCCGCGGCACTCAAAACCACCCCGGCCAGGACGACGCTCAAGATCGTTCCCGCCGTCGCCGCAGCCGCCAATAATGTGGATTGGATCTAAGTTTCCAATGAGTCTCCGTAGATGAAGGCTTTACAAACTCATAAGTCAATCTTTGGACCAAGAAAAACAAGAATTGAGATGCCTGTGGATGGTTTCCGGACTATGCTGAAATCTATCGGTTAAAGCTCTATAACAAGCATTCCTAGACATCATGTACATGAAAATTTCCTATTGTTCTTCGACACTAACACCCCTTGAATTGCACAAGATTTTTTTTGGATCTAAGGTAATCTGCTAGTTCTTTGAAGATACGAGGCTCCATACGAAAGTTATCGTAACAACGGCTTGGGTGTCCTTCTAGCAGCTCGGCAACATATTCTTGACCACTAAGCTTTGATGTATGACATGGGACCTTTTTGCTAGGTAAAATAGAATATAGAGATGGTATAATAAGCATCATCATGTCATCGTCCTCTTCTTCCTCAGAATCAGCCAAAGCAATCTCCCTCTCATCCATTACCGTATAAGAACTAACAAATAAAGTAATGACACATTTGTAAGGTCAATAGCTATGTGCAAATTTTAATTGCAGAAAGTTGGATGTAAAGGCAAGATCATGAGGAAGATAGTTTATGGACAAATATACCATAAATAATAATATCTCCACAACAATGTGCATCTTTGCCATCTCAAAGAGAAGAAATAAACATGGTACTATCAATCAATCGATGCAGCATAGCACGCAAGAATAGCGCTCTATAGAGGGGTGTTGCAGAACTCACCGGATTGCTAGCCCATGTGTCGATTCAGCACCAAATTGATGGGTTCACTTTGGCCGACCCGCCTTGCCGATGTAGCCTTCCCGCGCCGTCATTGAGGCCTCTCGCCGCCGCTCCTTCCCTTCCTCACACGCCGGCCGCTGCTAGCGCTAGCGCAAGGCGACGGGACGAGGACAGGAGGCGTCGAGGGCGAGGCGATGGGACGAGCAAAGCCCGATATCTTCCTTTTTCCTCAGGGCAAGGTTGGACTTTTTTTTTAGGTGGATGGGGCCAAACCGGGTGTAAATGTAAAGGAATTTAGGTTTACCCAAGTAGCTTCTTTATCAAATCGGTGGAAAATAACTCGGACATGAATTCGGTTCGTTTTTGGGCCGAAAATAGGCCATCCAAGCAGGGCCTTAATTAAAAGGGTTAACTATATTCACACCACAACAAAGGTCCTCACCTTATAAATTCTTGAAAAGAATACATATTTCCTCTGTAACTTATGATCAAATCTCGCTTAACTTTATAATATTGAAAATTACTTTTCAAGCCCCTAAAAGTAGTTGCCCTTTGCATTTTGCCCCAAAACCGTTAGTGTCACTATTAAGTGCTGATATGATCGTCTAGATAGTCGTGAAGTGCTGATATATATGATGCATATGCTTATATGTCATGCCACATAGGTAAATAATTTTGTATTTTTAAATAAAAAACAACTTCAAACTAAAATTTTGAAAAAGCTGAACAATATTATGAAAATTTATTTTTCTCAATTTTCCCAAAAAAATTTTGAAATAAAACAATGCAATTTTAATTCTTTTTTAAAATACACAAAATTTGGAATTAAATTTCTAAAATAATATCTTATTACTTTTTTCATGTCTTGTCGATTTTTTGAGTTTTTATTATTTTAAAAAATTTGGAATAAAAATCAATTCTTTAATTTTTATACTTTTAAAACTCACATTTTGGAATTAAAATTTTTAAATAGCAAACAATTCTAAATTTGCAAAAAGTAAAAACATACATTTATATCATAATTTTTTGAATTACTTTCCCAAAATATAAAAACTTATTATTTTATTTTCATTTCTGAAATTTGTTTTTGAAATATAATTAAAAGGGGGATTTTTAAAAAAATCATTTCCCTAAAATTTTAGTTTGAAAAGTTAATTATTTTTTTTTAAAAAATCAAAATTAAGTACCTAACCATTTATGATTATGTAGCATACATCTCAACACTTATTGGCCGCCAAGACATCCACATTAGCACTTAACGACGACGCTAACGAATTTGGGGCAAAGGTGCAAATGATAACAACTTCTCGGGACCAAAAAATTAATTTTCAATATCCAAGAGTTAAATGAGATTTGGTCACATCTTCCAAAAGAAAATATGTAAATTTCTCTATAGTCTTTTCCCACAAACATGCCATTACAATTTACAAAGTGCAAACCGTGACAAACATGCCATTATAAACTTTCTTACCCCTATACCCTTTTAAAATCATTGTAAACTTGCCATTATAAACTTTTTTACCCCTATACCCTATGCCATTAAAAACTTGCTTGCACCCACGACTGTGTCAGGTCTATCCTTGAAGTATGTAGTTTGATGATGATAATCAATACAATTTCTCCTACACACATTTACATAAGAACACAAGACATCCATTTTACATGAAAACCGTTGCGGGAATAAAACACGGGGCCGACGAAACCTTTATATTATTAAAATTATTATATGTCATAGATTTACGATATGACTTATCTTTATACGTGACTTGCGTAAGAACTTCATATAGAGTAAAAACATAGAGTCCAACGTTTCACGGGCACCCAAGAGAGCTTCTCCGCTCCAACAGACTTGGTTGTTTTAAAATTGAGTCATATATCAGCATAGAAAACCATAGATTTAATTTATGAGACTGTTTATTGGACAATCGGTCGAAGTTTCAGTTGATTATTTGAAACGTACGCTAACATCGCCACCCAATCCCCACGTGTGAATCACAACACGTGCATCAACGCATCCGACGACACCGAGATTGATTGAAACATTTAAAAAAAATCCAGTTCACTGTTAAATAGACTTTTTGTTTATTAATACTTTATCCAGAAACAATCTATTACTCCCTCCGTTCCAAATTATAGGTCGTTTGACTTTTTTGACACGTACTTTGACCATTCGTCTTATTCAAAAAAATTTATAATTATAATTTATTTTTGTTATGATTTAGTCTATCATGAAAGGTACTTTAATAATGACTTGAGTTTTTTCATATTTTCACTAATTGTTTGAATAAGGCGAGTGGTCAAAGTACGTGTCAAAAAAGTCAAACGACCTATAATTTGGAACGGAGGGAGTACTTAGCAACAACTAACTGTTTCTATGTAGTAATCAATTCCATTGTCATGTAGATAGTAACATGGAATTAGTAACAATTAAATGTTTTCTAACCAGCAAGTCCACACATACCACTTTCAGTTTCCTTTGACTCCTATCCACGCAAGTTGTACCCAAAGAGGAAACTGAAGAGCACAGCCACGCACAAAACTCCATCCACATTCCTTCTCCCCAGCTAGTACAATTTTAGCAACCCTTAATTCACCCAGAAATCATTCCTCTTCCTCTGCACCTCTAGTTAGTCTAACACATCGATTAGTTTAGCCACACTTAATCATCATGAATGGGCAGGGATAGACACGCGTACGCTCATCCGGTGCCACGCCACGGCTCACATTAGTCACATGCCCAAAACGTGTTCCCGCGCGGCGGCTCTCACACAGAATCAGACGCCGTCCAGCCGCGCCCCCAAGTGCTTATATAAGGCGCTCGTCGCCTCGAGGGACCCAAGCAAGAAGAGGCAATTGCAACCAGAGCCAGCCGCCTCCGCAAGAACGGCAAGCTGTTGAGAGGTTCGCGAGCATGGCTTTCTACCGCGGGGTGGGTGGGCAGTCGTGGGCGGCGCCGCCGGCGACGGTGGCGCCGGCGCCCCGGCGGCCGTGGAGCAAGGCGGAGGACAAGATGTTCGAGAGCGCGCTGGTGGCGTTCCCGGAGCACGTGCAGAACCGGTGGGCGCTCGTGGCGGCGCGGCTGCCGGGGCGCTCGCCGCAGGAGGCCTGGGAGCACTACCAGGCGCTGCTGGCCGACGTCGACCTCATCGAGCGTGGGATGGTCGAGGTCCCCGACTCCTGGGACGACGACGACGCCGCCCCCGCAGACTCAGGTCAGCGCGCTGCCGCGGCCGGCCGCGGCCGCGGCGGGGGAGGCGATGAGCGCCGCCGCGGCGTGCCCTGGACCGAGGAGGAGCACAGGCTGTTCCTGGAGGGGCTGGAGAGGTACGGGCGCGGCGACTGGCGGAACATCTCGCGGTGGTCGGTGAAGACGCGGACGCCGACGCAGGTGGCGAGCCACGCGCAGAAGTACTTCATCCGCCAGGCCAGCGCCGCCAGCCGCGGCGACACCAAGCGCAAGAGCATCCACGACATCACCAATCCGTGACGCGTCGTCGAGCCAAAGGGCGTGCGTGCAGCAGGATCCGGTCCAACCCAAGCGCTCTAGCTAGCTACATTCACCCAATCACCTCCAGCTGGCTAGGTTTTACCCAGTTAAATAAGAATGAAACAAGAAAACATATCTAATAAATGTAGGCTAAAGCTAGCTTGGTTGGAACCTGTGATCATGGACTTTAACTTTAAGTACGTAGTAGTAGTATGATCGAATAACAATGTCAGTGTGTGTGACATGTATGGAAAGAACAGATCCTGGAAAGTTTTTAACTGTCCAGGGGATGGTTATATAGATGGTAAACTATAGTGTCGTGGCATGGGTTTTCACATCCCATGCATCGATGCATGGATACACCTTACCTTTTTCCCTCCTAGCGACTACTGTCCTCTGCTTGGTATTGTTCTACCCCGTTTATAAATTTTCATCGTCATGGTGGCTAACTAAACCAGTAAACCACTCATTTTATGGCGTCACTCGTATATTTGAAAGATATGAACGAACTTCACGTAATGGCTAGAATATAGCGTCACTCCTTGCGAAGTTGTGGGAGTGGATTACACAAGCTTCAAAGGCACATGGCTAAGAAGGATACTACAAAGCTGAGATCACTCGTCAACTTCACTCCAAAGACCAACCCACTAATTTGGCACGCTCTCCCACTAGTGACCAGTGTATCATCATCTCAGTGTCATCTAGTAAGGCAAGCGTACAAGTCTTACGTAGTTGCTCCTTTTAGCATGTTTCGTGATGGAAACAAGTTGTGGCATGTGTTGACAGACTTTGGTATAATTTAGTGATGTTTTCGGCAAGTTTTGGAATGCCTAGATGTTCTAAATATAACTGCTATTATCTAGATAATGCAGAGTTCTGCTCATACTTTGGAGTTTGGATAGCTGGTCGATTATCGTTTGTCCAAACCATAATCTAGGCATGTTATATGTGCAAGAAAATTGACACCACCGCCAACCCGTCCCTGGCCGATACGTGCGTGTGGTGGGCATGGGCCCATCCCAATTTGTGGATCCAGCCAAAACCCTATCATTTGAACCATATAGATATTAAAGAGGTTTTGATCCATTGTACAGATAATCCATGAAAAACAACAAATATATTTTTCTCTTCACATCTATGTTTTCTATGTGCCCCTTGCATATGATTAATGCCTTATACTACACCTGGTAGTAAAGTTGTGTAATAATATGTAAATTGTAGGATAAGTAAGGATCGGGGATTGATGTAAAACATGCACGACACATGTTGAAAATTTAATGAGATTTTCCACAAAAAAAAGGCATGGTAGTTCCATTGCTGACTAAATCGGTGATTTCAGATATTCTATCTCTATTTATAAACCGCACGATAAATTGGAAAACATGGATCGATGTAGCACATGTTTTAGATAAATTCTACACATCGGTATCCTGTTCCCACCCCCACCCACGCTATAGCGCTACAAGACCAAAAAGAAAAGGGTTTTTTTCATCCATACCAGCATATATTCAGGTCTGCCATTATAAAGTGCCTATTGTTTAAAATGCCATTTCTTTTGCAACTATCTATCAAGCATGCCATTCTCGAGCCATTCTTTGTATTTTTTACGCATACACCGACCGAATACGAACCAAAATATGGAGAAATACGTATCTGACAACCGGGCCCCACCTGTCATCCTCGCCCCACCTTCTTCCTCCCACCTTCTTCCTCCTTCCTCCTTCACTCCTCTCTCTTCCCTCTAGCCCGAGCTCTAGCTCGCCGACCTCCACCAAAGCTCGCCAGAGCTTCTACTCCGCCGAGCACTGGAGACCCCGAGCTCCTCCGCCGCGCCCCCGAGTTCCTCCGCCGTCTATCCCGTCGCCTCCCGAGCTCCTCCACCGCGCAGCTCGTCGCCTCCCGAGCTCCTCCACCGCGTCGCCGCCGGAGGAGGAGCCTAGTCGGAGCTCGCCGGAGTTGGGAGAGAAGAGGAGTGGGGAGGGTGCTGCGTGCACCATGGCGGCGAAGCTGCGCCGACGTGTCGAAGCTTCAGCAGCAGTTGCTCACGGCGGCGGCGGCGGCGAAGCCGAAAGGGCGTGGCGGTGGTCAGCGACCTCGGGCGGCGGCGGAGGAGCTCCGGGCGACGGCGACAAGCTGGGCTAAGGCGGCGGCGGAGTAGGAGCTTGGGGTGGTGGCGGATGAGGAGCTCGGGGCGGTGGCGGGCTGGCGGCGACCTCGGGGGTGGAGGCGGAGGCAACGAGCTCGTGGCGGCGGCAGAAGAGCTCCGCGCTGGCGACGTGCTGCCTCTCAGGTGACCAGTGGTGGCGATGAGAGAGAGAGTGCAGTGGGGAGGAAGAAGATGATGTTGAGGGTATGACATGTGGACCCCATGTGTTAGGATGTATTTTGTTTGTATTTTGATTTGGTATAAGTTGGAATTGGTTCAAAATACATAAGAATGGCAGCGCTGAGATTAGATTGCTGAGAAAATGGCGTTTTAGACAATAGGCACTTTATAATGGCAGACATGAATATATGTAACTTAATAATGGCATGGATGAAAAAAAAACCAAAAGAAAATATGACCTTGTTCTTTTCAGCATATCATTGCGTTACTATATTATTGTAGTAAATTTGAGAGCCCTCAAAATGATGTATAAATATTATAAAAAAATAGTTTTAAGATCTTTAGAATGACTACTACAAGCTACAAAAAAATTATTACAAATTATCACAACATATAGGCTATATAAAACAACAAAATTTACTATAGTTTTACGCAACAATACGATATACTAAAAACAAAACAGGGTCTATGTGTGTGCTCCTTCCTCGTTTACCGTTGCGCACCCCACTCATTGCTCTGCGTCATGTGTCCCTATGTGTTCCCCGCGAACTACACACATCCATGCATGCTACTACGGGTGCAAAAGTGTAGATGCGTCAGAGCTTTTAATAATTAATTGAGAGAGAGAATATGAGAGACATGGAGTGGGGTTCAAGCACCCATTCACATGCGTGTTATGCTATGCTGGACAGCATTGCACTTAGACAAGTGACATTTTTTCAAAATTTTATTTTGCAATAAACTTTTGATCATTTTATACTTGGTTATCAATGATATCCAACTATGATGCTTGAAAATACTCTTCGGTACTTACCTCGATACATGACGATGCCTTTTCTGATACTCAACCTGATATGTTAACTTGATGATACCATCATTACTCGACGGTATCCTCAATACTCAACGTAATACATCATGATACCCCCAATACTTGATCTGAAACCCTCCATACTCAACTTGATACGTACAACTCAATACACAACTGAATACAAAATAATTCCCTCGATTTATTCCACCCGATACATTGCAACTCTCGATACTCAACCTAATACACAACACTACACCTAAATAATCTACCTGATACTTGACGATGCACCCAATACTCGGCCCGATACCCTGATACTTGACCCAATACATGATACCCACCAATACCAACCTGATACTTACCCCGAATTTGGTGGTTAAACTCTACCGCGGCAACGATACTATAGGGGAGGTCCGACGGCAAAATAGACGATGCACCCAATACTGGACCTAATACCCCCGATACTTGATTACTCAAGATATAATGATACCCACCAATACTAACCTGATACTCGATGATACCCCCAATACTCGATATAATACCCACCTGATAACCCCTAGTATTGAACCCGATATCTTTCAACTTGATACACCTGATATACGATGATAACCCTTGATATTCATCCCGATACTTAACGATACCCCAAGTACTCAACCGAATAAAGGGGATACAGATTGGATTCAAATATTATAGGATATATATACATATTGTTCTCTATTTCGAATACGGATATTGCTCGTACATAGGGTGTTGTTGTTGTTGTTGTTGTTGTTGTTGTTGTTGTTGTTGTCGTCGTCGTTGTTTTTTCACGTAAAGAAACATGAATTCACATACTACAAATGTGTGTCCAACTATTTTGGACATACTCACAAATAATGTGGATAAAATAGCATTTTGTATGATAGAAGTATATAATATATTTGTATGTTGGATAATTTGAATAGTTGATACGGATACAAATACAATATGCAAATAATTCAATACTTGTACAATACAGATAAATAATTGAATTTGAATATGAATATGGATGCGGATAATTGGACACGGATAAATAAATTTAGATGGATTCATATGCGTATGATTGGATACAGGTACTGATACTAACTGCTTGAGATGCCAAATATTTCAAATGGATTTGACACCCCCTAGCTAGTTTCTGGCAAGGAAAAAAAAATATTGCTTACGCATCAGCACAATGATGCATGTGAGGTTTTTTGGGGGGTCAAATCTACACTGCACAATCCAACAAATAATCTGATGACAATGGCACAAAGCTCGCGTCGGCCTTAACGTTTTTCTTTTTCCTGCTTTGGTCTGGTGCTCGTCATCTACAACTTAAAGGAATAAATCTACCCATAAACGAAATGAGATGGCATTTCGCATGTTTGCAAGGTGTCCATTACGTGTCTAAAGATACATGAGTTCTTCATAAATTGGGAATGCTTTAATTTTTACCAATATGGCTGTATCTATCATACTTATGTAATCACACCCGGCCGGCCCTGCCTTTTCTGGATGATGAATAAGGCCATAGATGCGCGCAGTGTACTTATGTTTGCATCCGCAAGACGCAAGGTGTCGAGTATATTTCTAGGGAGGAGGATGGATGTTGCATCGACGTCTATCTTAACCTAACAGTACTTTAACGGCATTTGACACATTTGATGCAATCACCCTAAACCTTTTCCGGTAAGCAAATTCGTGGAAATGAGTTAGGAAAACCCCGTTTTGAGGACAACGAGTTTATTATGTAAAGCAGGGTATTTTTTTTCTTAGAAACCACGGTACATGTTAATTTACACCACATTTCGCCCCTAAATACTATATGCCATCCTCTTTAAAACTCGCATGTCACAAACACGTGATTCTGCATGTTAGTGAGATCGGTCCTCTAGTTCACGCAAATCCAAACAAGTTATCATGGACAAGCCACATGCAGGAAAACTAGCACTTGTGATTCTGGCCGAGCAATTCCTTCGTTATCTAATAACCTTGCTTCTATATATGCGCCATGTAAATTAATTTAAATAGGGTCAAATTTTGAATTCTTCTTCGTCAATGTGAAACTCTTTCAGCAATTCCAAGCTACGCAAAATGGATGGCTTTTGATTTCTCAACAATCAACAATATATAATAGCCTTTTCTATTTATTTTAATTTTATATTGCATAAATAGGTGCCACCTTGTATTTTGGAAAAAATAGATGCCGGTCGTCTAGTAGATTGGGCGATCACCCAGTGTAGGAGCAATGTTGATATCACTGGCATTGCCGAGAGCCGATGTGGCACCTCCCGCTCAACCATCAAGCGACTAGAACCTATCATCCAATGGTTAGACAAATAGGTATAAAAAGCGCGTTGGAACCTACTGCCTAGTTGTGGGGTACTTGGTCTGAAATATGGGCCTAGCCTCTCCACTCATGGTACATTCACTTGACATCAGGATATAATGGTAGCTTATGAGCCTACTGCCCAGTTGTGGGGTAATTGGTCTAAAATATGGGCCTAGCCTCTCCACTCATGGTATATTCACTTGACATCAGGATATAACGGTAGCTTATGAGCGGTTCCTTTTTTGGCTATGCTCGTAGGCCAATGAGCCTGAGCTCGACTTTTTTCTAACCCAGACAAATACTGAGTCGAGCCTGGGACTGGCTCACTCGTGGCTCATGAATTTGTGGGTGTCCAAATACCAGTCTAGCACACCTACGACTATGATTTGTCCCCAACATAACCAGGGCCGTGCCTGGGGGGGAGCGAGCGGGGCCACCGCCCCGGGCCCCCCACAGACAAGGGCCCCACCCGGCCACCCCCCCAACGCGACAATAGGTCAGTAGCGCTCCTCCCGCTGCCTACATCGATCGATCGGTCGATTAATTCCAGCGAAGCGAGACAGCCAGATTGAAAGGCCCAATTGGGGCAATGGGCCAGCTGGCCAAGGGCCCATATGGCGGTGATGCTTGATGGCTGTGACGCTGTGTGCAGGCGTGTTGATTCCAGAAGTCAATTGATCGATTCCATTCCAAACTAGCACCGCCGCCGCAGCGCCGCACGGTTCGTACGTTTCATGGTTTGTGCTTCGTCCAATCTCGTGGTTGCTTCGGTTCATAAGTTCATTCAATCTCTGTCTTCCGAGTTCCAACGAATCTTACAATTGTTGTAATGCTGTTGCAGATCCAACGAATCAGAGGCAATTCGCCAAGTGAATGAATTTTGACGAAGATCGCTGGCTCGCATCAAGGTAGTTAATGTTGATCTTGTCTCTTTAAACAGATTAAAAGAACATACCAAATCAATTCATTCTATATTTTTATTGTCTATTGATTTCTCATGATCTCATCAACCTTAGGTACGCAACCTTATTTAGTGGTGGTCACGGTAGATCCAATCTACCTCGGGTCTGCTACTCTACGTCTCTATTTTAGATTATTCACCACACGTCCACACGCTCACCAGGTGTCATCAGTAAGTGATTAATTAATTTTTGATGATTAATTAGATTATCGAGAATTAAAATCATATTATTATTTTATTAATCTATTCTTTGGTTGTAGACATCATGCCACCAAGGTTAAACGGTCTAGCAACTTTATGTATTGAGAAGAAATTATTGGATGACATCAATATAGAGGCCATAATTGATGATTTTGCATCTAGAAATGTTAGAAGACATTTCTAAGATGACCTCCACAATTATTTGAGGTAAAAAATCTTGTACTTTTACTTTTATTTATCGGTATAATTTGCACAATACATTGAATGTTGTTTTTTTAGTTGATATATGGTATTATAAAAAAAATTTAATACTTATGTTAGGGGCTCCATCTATAATTTCGCCCTGGGCCTCGGAAAACTCAGGAACGGCCCTGAACATAACCCATCGAAGACTCTTAAATGCTCAACCTCAAGGTCTTTCATGGTTGAACCTAAACTCTAAAGTGTCGATTAGCTAGTTGGTCAAGCTCGCGAGGCTCGCTCAAGCTCAATTTGTTGCCAACCCGGGCGACAAGCTAGCAACTATTTTATCCAAAATGCAAGCCAATAAAAAAATAAAAGAACAGGAAAAATATAAAATCTGTAGATGACCCACCTCGTGAAGCCTGTCCGGAGACGAGGTCTGCGTGAATCCGACCTGCACAAAACTCCAGGCCCACTAACCGGTTAGCAGGCTAGCAGCCGTGTCGACGGAGAGGCCTATGATGAATCCGATTCGTAGCCCAGCCCAGCTGATCAACGGAATCTATGGTCATGTGTTACGCGGTCATGCAAATGCAGAGCAGAGCTGCACCAGTTGCTAATCACGCTTCAGTTTGATGTCAGTGGGACAACGACAGGACGTGCCGTGACGCGGCTCCGTGTCATGCCAAGCGTATGGATCCTGCTGCGCTAGCTCCATCTCGCGCGCCTCATCTCCTCCGAGTTAACGTTCTGGCGGGACATAAAGGCCGGCACATGCATAGGGCATTGGCGCCGTCCGTCGTCGCGATCGCGCGCGCGGCGAGGCCTAGGGCACGTACGACGGTAATTAATGAGTCGTCTATATACTGCCATCTCAGCGTTTTCATCCTATATGTACTAAGTTAAATGAGAAAAGAGAGAAGTCGTCGCCTCACGAGAGGACGGCACGAGCTCGTGCTCCCAGATGGAAATCGCCGAAGCATTCGCCGCTGTACGAGCGCCAGGACAACTCCAGCGCCAGGATGACTCCGGTTTGCATGCAACAGGACATGCAAACTCTTTTGCCGATCTACTATTTGCTATATCTTCTTATTAGCATTTCCGATTACCGAACCGATTTCAAAAATGGATTCCTGACATTTTTTCGAACAAAACTAGACCACACTTGACACATAAATTTCAAAAGCTTAAATTTTTTATTTTTAAAATTTTGATTATATATTGTTTATTTCAATTTTTAAATTTTATTTTTATTTTTTGTTTTAAATTTATAGTTCCTTTGATAACAATATATTTTAAACTCTATTTAACTATTAAACTATATAGACAATTTGTAAAAGACTACCCATTATATCTTGCCTGTATATATATGCCTCTAGAAAGTGACGTGGCGATCTTTTGAGACAATGAAATGTCTGCGCACTATCAGACATGCCCCTAGATACCAACCACTATTTCGCAGACTTATTTATGCATGCCCCTCATTAACTAGGAGCATCACATTGCTGTGGTGTACGTACGTACGTACGTAGCGTCTGCGAGTGAGTATTGGCTCGTGTGACAGCCCCGTCAGTGCCATTTACGCCTGTACACTACCCTTTTGGCCGCATTGACGGAACTGACAGAATAACAATTGTTTGATGTATTGCTGCAAGCAAAAAAGGTATAATACATATAGTCTAGTATATAGTCTAGTGATTTTTTATATCTTAGTCATCGATTTATAAAATATTGTCAAGAAGATTAGCAAGAACGCCAAAGATATTAATACGTGTGATCACAAGTAGACCTGATTAAGGGTATCTCGGCCTGACCAACTCGATCCAACATGGCCGAAAAAACCCAACCCGACGATATGCCGGGCGGGCTCAGGTACCAATTTGCGATCCGAAACTCAAAAAAACCCCAGAAAAAACTAGAGAAAACCTGAGAAAACCCAAAAAAACCTGACCCAAACCCGACATGTTCAACGGGTGGGCTCGGGCCTGAAGAACAAGCCCGGCAACCCAACCATATCCAACTCGACCCAATGAATAATAAGGTCTAATCACAATGCATGTGGTGATAATGCGTGTGTGTAGCACATCTATACTTTATACTCTCCCGTAGCCAGAACTTTGGAGACACGAATGCTCTGCCTGGTCGAGAAGCTAACACTCCCTCGGCGTCGGAACATTAGAGACATGGATGTTTAGACTAGAGCGAAACTCGTTGAAGACTGAGGAATGCGGACCCTCCGTGAAAGTATTAGCATACTGCGACGAAGTCAGAACATGAAGAACGTAAACTTGCCTGAGAATAACATGCTTTCGTACAAAGTGCAAGTCAATTTCAACATGTTCAGTATATATGTTAATGTTGCACAGGGTTAGCAGAGAGGTAGATGGCGCTAATGTTGTCACAATAGACAATGGTGGCTCATCGAACAGGATTGTGAAGCTCTTAAAGAACTCGGTGAAGCCAGCAAGTCTTAGCAACACCATTGGTCGTGCACGCAGAGGCTCGGCGTGGTTGGGCGCGTCAAGGTCGGATGGACCGAGGCGTGGGAAGGCTAGGTCGTGGACGTGTGTGGCACGGTCGGGCGCGTCAGCATTGACACTGAGGGTGGACAAGCCGTGCCCTCGCACACCAAGGCTATGGTCGTATGCGTCGAGGCTGAGGAGCGTGCCCAGATCTGAACCGAGGTCGCATAGATATGGCAGCATGGCTGCGGGATCATCGGGCATGGGCACGGACGACGACTCGTCGCCCAGCACAGCGACGTTGGGGTTAGGAGGGGCGGTGTAGCTGGCGGTAACTAGGATGAAGGTTGCTATGTGCATCACATCAGGTGGGATGGCGGCGAGGTCCTGCACGCAACGGCGGCCTAGGCAACAGCATGTTGGGTAGCAACAAACCTGCACGAGTGCTGGTGGCCTGCGCAATCTGTACCAGTCCCAAAGGCTGCGCATCCTGGGTAGCAGCAATCTGCACAGTGGTGGCCTGCGTGATTCTCACCGGCAATGACAAAGTGATGACGAGCACCTCCGAGAGAGAGGATGAAGAGGTGATCTCGGCGGACCACCAACCATGGCCATGGAAGAGGAGATTGCACTGGACGTGGTGTTGATGCCAAGATCTCCGCTATCAAGGAAGGCCATGACGGGTGATAGCTGGTGGTTACGAAAGTGGGTCGTAGGAGGATAACCTACATTTGATATCACGATAGAAGGAACAATTGCTCGGTGCATTTCTACCAGCAGAGGAATATAATACATATAGTCTAGTAACATTATATATCCCAGTCATCGATTCATATATAAAAAAACCTTGTCGAGAAGATTAGAAATTTCATATCTCAACCATTGATTTATAGAACATTATCGATAAGAATAGAAAGGGTTTTAGAGATATTAATTTGTGTGATCATAGAGGACCACACATACACACATACGGTGATACCACACGTACTCTAACAGGTAATTACACACACCCTCTCTCTACTGTTCTGCCTGATCGATATGCTTGCGGTGGTACTGCATGTATGATCGATTGATCAGAATCATTGGCCTGTTCACCAGGTGGGCAGATTTGAATCCGATTAGCCCGCGCTAATCTTGCAGCTACCTAGCTGCATGGGCGATCGAGGTGCCGGGGCTCCTCGCTGTCACTGGACTCGTCAACTGTGGGGCGCGCATGCAGCAGTTATAGCCGTACGTAGGTACCTGCTGCTGCATGTAGTTGCAAAATCCATTTCCAATCGTGGCGTGGTCCCAGATTATGCAACAAACGGCACGTACAACATATCCAGCAGCTCAGCACAAAGTCAATTCCTCCCAGGATCGATGCGATCGAATTCTTTCCGTTGCACGCAGATAGCTAACCTAGCGGCAACATGATTAAATACATTATAGATTTAGGTGGCACCAGATTATAACGGTTTAAATTAAAAGAAAGAGTTTATGTCGGCTTTAATTAAATGAAAGTGTTTATATTGGCTAAAATGATATATATATAAGAAGATAATATTTCAATCCCAATAATGTACAGTTTCATCCGATTTTAATCCCAATGATATTCAGTTTCATCCGTTAACCGTATGGTCGATTTGAACTGCCGTGTTTTATTTTCGCGGCCACTTCTTTTCCAGGAAGAGTTCAAGAGTTCTACGACTGTTACATAGCTGAATCAGAATACATCTCTAACTCATATCCGGATGGATCACGTCGACTGGCCCCGTGCAAAGCATCGTAAACAAAAATACGTATTGTGGGGGTTGCAGGAGACGGCAAGTTCAGATAGAGACAGAACAGGTAATCTCTGATTGCAAATTCAGTCTCCAACTGGTTGACATAAAAAAAAAAGACCTTTTTTTTTTTGATAGAGGGGCAGGAGAACTGCCGTCCTATTTCATTGAATAGAAGGAGAAAATAAAAAACAAAACCATGCAAACACGGGGTACAGCCACAGCACTCCGCTGCAATCCTGACCGAAGCCAGACACACCTCCGGCCACTGCTTGAAACACCAATTACAGAGGAGAAAGAAGGAATGCAGCCACACTGCTGCCACCAAGGCCAAAGGCCGAAGAGGAGAGAGATACAAGAGGGGAGAAGGGAAAACACCACCAACACTCACACAACGACGAGCGACTCCTGAAGCAGTAGACCCAGCGAAAACCAATGCGCAAAATGGCGATCACGACGCCTCCAACAAGGTAGCGACGCAGAGAACCCGCCGCCATCGCAGAACCGCTAGGGTTTTCACCCAGAGTAGGAAAGGTCCGAAGGGTGATGCCTCCAACGAGGGAACGACACTAGAGGTGACGCCAACACCAGCCCGAAAGGGCAGGGCTTTCGCCCAAGACCTATCCTACTAGCGCACAAGGCAGGGCCCGCCGAAGGTCGAAAGCACTAGGAGAACCGAGCCGCCAGCCGAAGACGCAGAGCCGGAGAGCGAGCACGCCGCCGCCATCCGACGCGGAAGAAACCGCCCACGCCACCCGACACCTCGGAGAAAGGGAGGTTCTCGACGGCGGGGACGAGACCAGGCCAAGAGGCAGAGAGCGAGGACGCCGCCGGAACAAAGTCGTTCAAGCTACTGCTTTGGAGGACATGCTAATCGAGGAAAGGAGGGTAATATCAGCTGGTGGTTAATTTTTTTCATCTTCTTTCTCATCTTTTCCTGCGCTTGATTACCTTGCAGGAGAAAGTCGCCTCGCTGGTCATCTCTGTTATATATGTGGTATAACTTGCACCCATCTAAGCTAATGCATGAAGGCAATGCCATACATATATGCTTCTTGCCATTTCTTTATTGTGGGCATGCAGATCAAAATATTACTACGTCGGCGTCCAGTGGCTGTGGCTCGGGTGGAGGGAGGTTGTATCTTTTTCTTCTTTAATTTCTTTGGTTTGCAATCCGTCCCAGCTCCGGTTCTTGGTGGAGGTCCTTCGGCTTGGCCGGTGTCGGGGGCGACGGCCGCTGGACGTGGGGTTGTGGCGTCCTCCCATCCCTCCACTGCCCTGGCGGCCGCAGGCCCTTCGGTGCGGTCGGTGGCGGGGGTTCTTCCCGTGCTCCCCCTACTCCAGCTCCGACGGTTTGCCCCTGGTTTTGGTGCCGGCGGGGGTCAAGGACCTGCTTGCAGGTATTCCAGCTAAGGCGGCTTGGGGTGGCGTGGGCCCCTTGGAGAGGCTAGAAGCTGTCTTGCCCCCTCTGCGTCTTCGCTGGCGTCCTTCCACGGGCCCCGTCTGGTTGGTGGTTGCAGGTGGTTGCCGGGCCTTCGCCGGGGCCACGACCTGGGGGCCGACGTGCTTGCGTTAGGGCCTTGTTTCGCCGGATGGTTTTTCCTGTTTGTTCCACAGCTCGTGCACCTTCTCCGGGATCGGCCATGGCGGCTGCTGTCGTCGGCTTTGGCTGACGGCGACGGGTGGTGTTGGTGTCTTCTTCGCCGGCGCTGGTGTTTCTTTCCAGAACGGGCTTGCTTCCGG
The DNA here is from genome assembly GCA_036346415.1 of Raddia guianensis. Lineage (NCBI taxonomy): Eukaryota > Viridiplantae > Streptophyta > Magnoliopsida > Poales > Poaceae > Raddia > Raddia guianensis. Next base: position 12,213,068 of record CM070538.1, read on the forward strand.
CTAGCGTGGTGCTTTGGCGGGGCAGGTGCTGTTTTGGGCTTTGCTTGCTTTCTCGGCGACGTGGTGTCGTGGTTGGAAGCGGCGTGGTTCCAGGCGTCGGCGCTGACGTCATGGGGGTTCCGGGATTGTTTCGCCGGGCTGTGTTTGGTGCCGGACGTCGTGCCGGTGTTGTTTGTTTGTTTGTTAGGGTGTAGTGATCTATCTCCGTGCTGATTGCTACACCATGATGTGCATGGATGTGCCTGATAGCCCAGGGCAGGAGATGATATTTGTTAGTCCGTGTGTGGCTAGGGTGGTGTTATGAGTGGTCTCGGACGTTCACTCTAGTAGTGTCACTTGCTGGGAGTATTTCTGCTGAGCCTGCGGTCCTTTGCTCCAGCCCCCTGGATGTATCTCAGAGTCTGTAACCGGGGTTCCTTTTACAGCTTGTGACCTCGGAGGGTCTATACGAAATTGCTTGTAATCTACTCTTTGATTGAAATGGAAGTGTGATTTCCTCTCAAAAAAAAAATATTACTACGTCATTAATACGTGGATTATATCACGATTTATCATGCCCTATACAACATAAATGCATATATTCCCTCCATATTCGTAATAATTGACGTTTTGAACAGGAATTACAATAACAAGACAGATTTAATTAGGGGGTCTACTTACCATTTTGTGAATATTAAATGGTGGTCGCTTTAACCTAGTTGTGCTTCTTGCCAAAATTAAGAAGTTAGTGTCATTGTCAAGCCTAGTGGTCAAAGCTATTATTGCAAGTCACCAAGTAGGAGGTTTGAATCTCACTTCTTGCATGCATGTTTTTTCACATGCAAAGTCTTTTTTTTTGCTGTTGTTGCCGTTGTTGTGGCTTTTTTTTTTCCTTGCATTGTTCTTTTTTTGTTGTTGTCATTGCCGCTGTTCCATGGAGGGAAATTTTCATTTGTTGTTGTTGTTGCTGCTATTTCATGGAGAGAAAATTTCATATGCATGAGAATTTCAAACAACTTGACTGCTTGCCGCCGTTTCATCGAGGCAGACTTTTCGTAGCTTGAACTCTCTGCATGCAAATTAATTCTTTTTGCTTCGTCGTCGGTCAATTCAGCTGTCATTCGTGGAGGCAAATATATTTTGTTCCCTCTTCTCTCACCACACTTAGAAACTATGGCAGTCAATTTGGAAAGGAAGAAACACCACTGTGGGAGATAGATTTGAATATAGATCCGAAAGAAAATGGTAAACTCGCTCATTGTTTTATGACTTTGAAGTAAATTCCTTTTTTCATGAATCATTTTTTTATTATAAGCCCACATGTTTGTTCTCTCTAGAAACTAGCCAAAATGATCTTGACAATGGAGTTGGTTTGTGCGCTAACGAAACCGATTTGAACATGGAACCACCGAATGAAAAATGGTAAATAGTCTCATTGCTTTATCACTTTGAAGTAACTTCCTTTTTTATGAAACATTTTTTTAAAATCCACATGTTTTGTCTCTATAGAAGATAATGAGAATGATTAGAACAATGGGATCGATTTGAACGTTGAGTATATGAACATGGAACTGCCGGATGAAAATGGTAAACTCCTTCGTTGCTTTGTCATTTTGAGGCAAATAAATTTCTAAAATTCACCTATTTTTCTCTCTAGAAGCTCATGAATTATTTTATATATACATGCTTTGTCATGCATTTTTTTATTTATAATCCTCATGTCTGTTTCTCTAAAAGTTGATGAGAATATAGGTCGAAAAGATGTTCCCAATGCTATAAGGAGATAATTTGGGCATAAGTTTATACATTACCTTTGCCATTTCTTGTTGCCAAACCGGCAAATCTTCGAAACTAGCGTGCAGACACTTTGTGTTGAACTCAGGTTCAATGGAGTTCTTAGGAGCGTCACAGGGATGCATAGCCCTCTAGGGACCTATTCTCCAAATTATCCTACACTTTCAGTTCCTTGGGAGTGTTTCTTGCACCGGAGGAAGGTTGACTCGGCCCGGGAAAAAGACAGGGTGAGGGGAGGAAGAAGAAGGACTTTGTCGGTTGAGCTTTTTGGTCCTGGCCTAACTGCATTTTTTTCATTTTCCCTTTTTATATTTTTAAACAAAAAATGAGTAAAGGAACATTATTTTTATATTTCTATTTTCAAAATTTTGGATATTCTCAATCTTTCAATAGATTATTTTGGTCCAGTTCCGGTTAAGGAAAGAAATATGGCCTAGATAGGAAAGAACAAACTATTTTTAAATTTGAACTTAAAAAAAATTGAAAAAAATGTAAAGACATTCAAACTTCATATAGCTTGTGTAGGCTTGGTTCCATTTTTCCACTTTCAATTTTTTGATTTTCTTGGCCTGCAAAGAACAAATAGAGGGGGGTATGGGCAGGCAAGACTCGATCCCGGGACCTTAGATTAATAGGAAAGCTCATTTAGCCACCCAGACGGACCTTATTTTTTTTGAGCAAAGGGCAGGAGAACTGCCATCTATTGATCAAAGAAGAAGAATTACAAGGTGGGGGGATTAACCCCTCCCCCCTGGGGAAGCCAAAAGCAAAAGAGCTAAATTACTCCAGAACTAAACTAGCACCAGCAGCCTCCTAGAGATGCAGCTCGTCAGACAGGAGTTGCAGGAAGGGCAGGCGGGTTTTCTCCTCTGAGCGGAAAATGCGGTTGTTGTGCTCGATCCAGAGGTGCCGTTGCCAGATGGCCCCCGAAATGATCGAGAGAACACCTTTGTGGGACCTGGATCGAAGAATGTCCTTCTCCCACCAAGATTTGAGGCAAGGCCCCGTCCAGCGTGTTGGATCGAGGGTGGGGGCATTGAAGATAGTAGCCATACGCCTCCAGATGAATGTGGTGAAGTCGCATTCCAGGAACAGGTGCTCTGGCGTCTCCAAGTTCCTTCGCCAGAGGGGGCAGAAGTAGGAGTTGGGAAGGTGTCAGCGTTGTAGGGCATCCGTTGTAAGCACGCGCTTCTGTAGGAGAAGCCAGAGGAAGAACTTGTATTTGGAGGGGGCCCAGAGCTTCCAAACTTTAAGCAGTGAGGGAGCTGGGCAGCGGCCAGTGAACTGCAGGCGGTAGGCCGAACGGATCGAAAAGGAGCCGTTTTGATCGAAACGCCAGGCACACAAATCCAGACGGACCTTATTGATTAGCTATTAGAAGGAGTGTTCTGATACATAAAGTTTGGACGGACGGTCGAGATTTTGTCGATGGCCGTGCCGCCGTTGAGGCCTAAACACGGCCTTCGCAGGCTGTAGATATTACTCATTCAGCTACAAATGCATCAGGTCAATGGCTATGTTGAACAAGAGGATGATCTCCCTTGCGAAGACCAGGATCATGTTTAGCAATTGATTTAACTCTCCCTTGATGAGATATCAACAAAACCCTGACTACTTGTTTAGATAGTTGCACACGCCTCTGTGAATTGCATGAAAAGAAAAGACAGCATGTACACAGGTCAATTTCCTCACTGTCCCTTGTTTACTGCAGACAGACACTGGTATTAAGTTCCGTACCTCCGGCTCATTAACGCATCCTCCGTACCAATGCGCTCGTTCTCACTTTCATTTCGTCCAGAGAAATAGACTGCAAGCTAACTCTATGCTAGTAATAGTACTACTCTCTGTAACATCTACTGCACTGCATACTGACGTAGTATATCATCCATAATAATTTTCATCTATGCATGCATGAACCCTGAACTCTCTGCCCATCCAATTTGGCAATCCAATAATTAATACATTAAAATCCCCAACCACAGGAAAGAGAGTGGGAGAGCATAATTACTTAAGGACCAAAATGCAGGAGCTTAGCTTAACCTAACCATGCATGCATGACCATGCACTGGTCAGCATCGATCGATCGATCGGAATCTCATATCTGATCGAACGCTTGCCGAGGGATCGAGCTAGCTGGGGCATCGATCGAGTGAAGCAAACAAGAATTTAAATGCTGCTGTTCATGGCAATAAAGGAAACCATCACCTCCACCTCGACCCTCGACGCAGCGCTGCCCTCCGCGTTATATAACGCTTACGGGAGCTGCACCACCACCCCACAAATACCCAGGCACGACGGCTTCAGCTCCGGCCAGTACATACATGCAGGCCAGTGCCCCGCCGGCCGCCGCCGCCTTCTCCTCCTCCTAGCTAGCTCCAGCCTCCAGTTACCACGACCTACTACGCTACAAGCTGTAAACCTTGAAGATGAGCAGGAACAATGGCAAGGGACCGAAGCTGGAGCTGCGGCTGAACCTGTCGCGGGCGCGCGGGGCGGCCCGTCGGCCGCGGCGCCGGGCGGCAGCAGCTCGCCGCGGCGGCTGTCGTCGTCGTCGTCGTCCACGGCGTCGCCGCCGAGCTCGTGCGTGTCGTCGGAGGGGAGCCCGGAGGCCGGCGGCGGCGGCGGCGCGCCGATGATCCTCGCGGGCTGTCCCAGGTGCATGATGTACGTGATGCTCTCGCGCGAGGACCCCAAGTGCCCCAAGTGCCACAGCACCGTGCTCCTCGACTTCAACGACAACGCCGCCGGCGGCGGCAAGAGCAAGAGCAAGCGCGGTTGAGCTGACCCATGTCGCCAGCCGGAGCCTAACCGACATGGCCGGCCCTGCATGCATTGTCAACGACGTGCATCATCTGATCGTGCAACAAAACTAAACCGCTCCTACTGCTACTACTACCATCACGAAAGTGTATCCTCTGACACTACATGGGTCCACATGTCAGTGATCTAAAGTGAGAGGATCTGCTTCCCACCACCGCCATCTCTTCTGTTAGTCGTGTGCGTCTTCGTATTCGTGCGTATGTGTGTGCGTCGATCAAAAAAGGAATTATTGCGTAGACCCGTTCCTCCATGGACTAGGGAAGTAGGGAGTCGATCGTGAGCCAGAGTCGCAAGCCTGGCTCGATCGTGTCCGTGCGTGCGTGTGTCGGACATTGGGGTGCCAATGGAACGGGTCTAGGTAATAATTTCGCGTCGATCTCCTCTCTCCCTCTAGTGTGTGTGTTCTGGTGACAGTGATGTGCTTGTACGGGGGCAGTACTGCTGAGGATTAAGATTTTGTCTTGAAGATTTTATAGAACGTAATGCTATTGTCGACCTGATCTGGCGTCCTCTCAGCTTGACGCGGCGTAAATAAGCTGCAGTGCCGCACCAAAAAGTGGTGGGCGCAGATGCATTTCATACGGACGCCGAGTTGAACTAGCTCGAAGGCAGCAGGTGCTAGCCAACTCAGCATCGCTAATGCCTGATTAACTCGAGCACATGAACTCATGAACTCTAGCGCTGCTGGCTGCATCGATTGTTGGGTTTAGTATAACATCAGATATTGGTGATAAGGAGCACAACTTAAAAGGTGGAGGCATCCCTCTCCCTTCAGACTTGTCTTCTGAGCTGAGTTGGGATAGGATAGCACAAAAATCTTCGAATGTCGTCCACACATGACCCTCTATCCCCACACTCTATTTCACTATTAACTACTTCCTTTATCATTTTCTTTAAATTTTCTTCACATTTTACACTACACTCTAAAAGATTCTTTCTCTCCATCATACATTCTATTCAAAGAAACAATATTTTGGAGTGATTACTACGAATGATCTTATACTCGATCGATCGATCTCAACCTTCAGAGAAAACACCTGAATAATGCACGCAGAGAACACGCAGAGATCACGAGCTAGGAATCAACCAAGTGTCAGGCAATGCATGTATCATGTATGCGTAGGATCGAAAGCCCGGCGAGTCTCAGAGTTCAGACAGCTCTCTGCAAAAGATGTTGCATGTTGGTGTGTTGTTTGATTCAGAGATCTAAACATCACCATGCCATTGCAAAACGTTTCATTTCTTCTTGGACGAAGGTGATGGTGGAGGCAAGCTATAGCTGCAGCATGCAGGCATGGGGATCGACCGATCGATCGAAGCCGGGAAGATGCTGGGTGGTTAGGGTCATTCAAAGGGGAGACTATTGCGGATTAACTCGCTTTTAAGCCAAATAAATGCACGAGTAATTGGAGACAGTTGAGGGCAATAAGAAGGGGGGATTGTGTCAGGGTGATGAAACCACAATTCATGCCAACCTTGTCGCTTCAATGCATTGTTGCAAAGAGAGGAATTGAGGCAGCAGCAGGGCTGTGCTTCGAGCCAGCCGGTACTAAATGCACTCACATTCCACTGTAGCTCCAGTCGCGCCTCAGCTGCACACAGAATTAAGGCAGCCACGCTCCCTCCTTTTGTAAGCCACTGCACAACACTACGAGTCAACAGCTGCCTACAGCCAACAGTGTGACAGCAGCTAGCATGGAACAAGATCATTAAAAAAATTACGAAACTGCTACGCACACTGTGCATCAATATAAGCTGTTCAGTTGCCCATGGAGCAATGTGTTGGTAGCATCACTTCATGGCCTCTCCTGTCTGAAAAGGACCGGCCGGACACTGATCTGGAGAAGCCATTGGGCTCAGGTGATGGTGCATGTTCATCCAGTTAATTGCATGGCATGGCGCTGGCGATTCCTCTTGGTAGCTAGCTACTTTTAATTTGGGCAGATGAGGCAGAGGTTTTATGGTCGCATGCATTCAGCTGATCATCATCACGACGGTCTGTGCAGTGTCATGTGTTCAAGTCTGCCAAACTGCATCGAATCACATCGCATCGCATCCTCACTTACTGGTGTGCATTCATGCAGCTGTGGAGTAGTAAACGGCAACAATACTACTAGCATATGCATGAAAACCCATGCATTCATGCTCATGCTGTCATTCATCGATCCATCCTTTCATGCCAAGCAAATTAAACCGGGGCTATAGGGTTGCAAAAACCGCAATCAAGGTCGGCCAACCACCACCCACCTTTAAATCCATCCTCCTAAAAGATCAGCTCGTAATTAACCTCACCGCAATTAAAGGCCACATAGTGCCTGGAGGGAAGATACATACATGTACTAATAAGTGCTCATGAATAAGAGTTGTTGCCTGGCCAGGGTTACAGCTCCTACTGAGCTGTTCTTCCCTCTCCACACAATGAGCGCATGCATGCAGCAAACGCATCAATGACAAGTGTTCAGATCAGATGCTAAATTGCCACTTGGTGCTAGCTTGAATGATCAATGAGCCCATCTAGAAGTACTTCTATCATGCATATGCATGCAAGCATATATATATACATATGCATGGAGATTAGCAGCAAGCTAGCAGCTGCATGCAATCATGCGTGGATGCACTTTGGTACGTACGTCCGGAATGAAATTAGCAGCTAACACTGCAGGCGAGAAGGACGGCCGGGGCCCATCGAGCGAGCAGTAATGGCCGGACATATTCACAGCATGGATCGATCGCTCATGCATATGCATGGCGATGGCGAGATGGCCGCCCATTGATCAAGCAAGAGTGTACATGTGGGTGCAGCCACAACTCAGCAGGCCACTGTCGTAGTTGATACGCCAGCGTCAACAGCTTGCAAATTTGTTGCGCCAAATCGCGTGTTTATGGCGAGGTCAAATGGTCCATACGCGATCACTTAATTTGACATATTCCGTTTGCTCGCTGGATTGGAACACGTACGTACTCGAGGGATCGACCACGCTGTACTGCTCATCGCCTTCGTGGCTGCTTTACCTTCGAACAGTCAGAAGAGAATCTGCAAGCTATCTGTGCGCTTTACCTGATAGAGATAGCTTCCGGAAGATTAGAGGCGAGTTGTAATGGTGTGCAATCAGGTTGATCTGTATCCTACTTAATACTCCCTCCGTTCTAAATTATAGGTCGTTTGACTTTTTTGACACGTACTTTGACCACTCGTTTATTCAAATAATTAGTGAAAATATGAAAAAACTCAAGTCATTATTAAAGTACCTTTCATGATATACTAAATCATAACAAAAATAAATTATAATTATAAATTTTTTGAATAAGACGAATGGTCAAAGTACGTGTTAAAAAAGTCAAACGACCTATAATTTGGAACGGAGGGAGTACAAGTTTGCTACTTGAGCACACTGAAGCGTTATCAATGGCCTTTCGATTCTGAGGATTAATGGAAGGCGAGACTAGAACAGGATCACTCACGAGTCATAACAATCACTAATCGAATGAGGTTAGTTTTGGTTTGCGACCGACTAGTTCTCGGTTGCTTGAGATTTAAAACATATTTTTGGCAAAAGGGGAACCAACACCCCAATTCCATTCAAAAGAACAGAATTACAAAGTTCTAAAACAAAACAACCAAAGGGACAAAGTTTCTTCCCCCGGCCAAACTACCTTTAACAACCGTCAGCCTAAATCCTCTAGGGAAATAAAGCCAACCAATGAGTCTCCAGAAGCATTCCATCCTACAAAATCAAACTAGCCAGCTCCCTAGTTCCATACCCTGATCTTCTTAATACAGAAAAGTCTTTTCTAAACAACCAAAATAAAAAAACACTGAGATCTACTTCCAACCAAACCACTGGAATTCCACCCTTACTTATTGCAGTCTGAATTCATCCTTCCTTCATCACCCCCCTGTTCCTTGGATAGCTTTAAGAGCAATTTCTTCATTTGCTCCACCCCCGCTCTAAGAATGTCTTTATCCCCATCGGAGTATAAACCTGACCAATAAACAATCATAGCACAAGCCGAATGCATGATAGTTAAAGGAGAGTGAATCGCAAGTTTCTCAAAGCACCATTTATTTCTTGTTAGCCAAATAGCCCACAAAATAGAAAGGATGCACACTCCCGCAAATCTACACCAATTCGGCCAAATTCTCTTAAACCATTTAACGGCCCCCTCCAAACACATAGGACGATCTCCAGCTTGAAAACAAACTGCCACCACCCCCCAAATTGCACTAGAGATCTGACAGCCAAAAAACAAATGATCCAGATCCTCTAGTTGAGAGCAAAAAATACAATAAGGATTTCCAGACCACCCTCTTCCTATAAGCTAATCTTTAGTTAAAATGGATCGATGAAAAATCAACCAAGCAAAAATCTTGATTTTTAGAGGAAGCTTTGCTTTCCAAATCAGATTAGGCCAACCCAATTGAATACTTTCAATCCCATAGAGAAACTTATACATACTTTTAACAGAAAAGTCTTTATTTGATTTATCCCCTTGCCATCTAAAAACATCTTTATCATCCGAAAAAACAACAGAATTACACTTTTGAATCAATTTTTTCCAATTTACTATCAAATTTGACCCAAACCAACGTCTAAAAGGTAAATTCCACCCCATCTGCCTAGCTTTAAAAACTAAAATATCTTGATAATCACAAATCTCAAACAGCTTTGGAAAACTGTTTTTTAAAGAAATATCTCCAATCCAAATGTCTTTCCAAAAATCAATCAGTCTACCATCACCTACTACTACTTTTCTATTACACAAATACAACTCTCTTGTACTCATTATATGCTTCCAAACAATCGAATCATGCATATTAATTTTAACATGAGAAATAGGTGTATCTTTTATATACTTCTTTAAAACAAAATCCTTTGAAAAAAAAATACTTTGACAACACAGCACCGAGCTCCAGCGACTAGAAAGGGCAAAAGTAAGAGCGGCAGGGGAGGCGAGCGCTCCGCCCAGATCCGGCCTTCCCCTTCGCCACCGCTGGCCTCCGGGTCGTCACTGGGTTGGGGAGGGTGCGGATCTGGGTCGGGGCCTGTACAGAGGTAGGTATAGTTGCAGTTTGGGGAGTAGAAATAAGGGGTTTCCGGGGAGTTGGCTGGTGGCGTGGTGGCTCGCTTCCGGCGAGTTTTCGTCGGAGGTGGCGGTTTCGTCCTCGACATACTCCTTCCCGGGAAGTTCCCTCTTCAGACCCTGCGTCGCTGCCTCTTTTTCTTTGCTGTTGCAGCAGGAAATGGGGGATCGGCGGCGTGATGGGACCTTGGTGTTTCCGCGGTGCGGCGGTTATGCTTTTGGAAAAGAAGGTGTGTTAGGGATGTGGCTGTGGGAGACTCCGACGTTCGTGCTTCTGGGGCTGGCTACGGTGACTGGCGGTGGTGTTCCTTGTTTTTCGTTTCCTCTTCCATGCCCACGACGGAAGTGTGTTCTTTGTCGACTATTCCTGGTTTTGACCTTCTTCTCCGTCGAATCTGGAGCTGGTTGTTGGACCTGAATCGGAGGATGCTTCGGTCTTCGCTGCAGTTCATTCTAGTGGCCGGTGTGAGGAGAGAAGAGAGCTTTTGTGCTGAGTTTGTGTTTAGATCCTTGAGGAACTTTGATGTAATTTACTTTGTTTACAAGGGTCTTCTTGTATGGGTGAAGCACTGGTAATGAATGGTGTGTTACCTTCTTTAAAAGAAAAAAACAAAATCCTTCCACAAACTATTTTTTTCAGAATCAATCTTCCACCACCATTTTGAAAGTAAGCTGTAATTCATTTCTCTTAATCTTCTAATACCAAGGCCTCCCATTTTTTTTTCACTGCACAATCTCTCCCATTTAACCAAATGATACTTCTTTTTAAAACTACTACCTTGCCAAAAGAAAGTTCTTCTTATCTTGTCTAACTTATAAATCACCATTTTAGGGAGCAGAAAAATAGACATAAAATAAACCATAATATATACTAGAAAGAGAAGCATTTACAAAGTAAGACGCCCCCCTAAAGATACGCTGTTACTTTTCCATCTAGCTAATTTTTTTTTCCATCTTTCCTATCAAAAACTCCCAATCTCTTACTTTAATTTTCTGAATCCCCACAGGAACCCCCAAATATTTTATAGGAAAAGCCCCCACAGGACAGGTGAAAATTTCAGAAAACTTTAAATTCATACTTGTATCTCCATTAATTGTTACCACCTCACTTTTTTCAAAATTTATTTTAAGACCCGAACAGTTTTCAAATAAAGCTAATAGAAGTTTCATGTTCACAGCCCCCTGCACCTCGTGATTCAGACATAAAATAGTGTCATCTGCATATTGAAGATTAACCACACCCCCCTCCATCACATCCCCTGCCAACCCACAGAATAGAGTGCTGGATTTAGCCAAATCCATCATTTTGCTTAATCCATCTGCCACAACATTAAAGAGAAGGGGAGACAGAGGGTCCCATTTAAAACATATTTAATGGGAAAATCCATTTACGATCCTTTTGTGATCCAACACTGTCCAGTTGAACTAAAGGAATAGGAAAAATAGACTAGATGAATAGTCTTGAATCACAAAAAAGTCACAAAAGAACTACCGTTAAACATGTCTTTAATTAATTAACTCTCAATCATTTTTGGATTTCAATCCAATGGTCTAGATCTCCCTCAGCTCCCTCTTTCTATATAGTTGCACTCATCTACCTTAATCCCCTCCTCCCACTCCTTCCCCGTCCCCACCGCTGGAGTTGTGGCCTATATATGGTCATAATGTCCTCTGTTAGTGTGGTACTATGGTCGTGTCATCATGCGTGTAGTGTGCACTATGGTCATTCATATGCAATTATGCATGCTAATTGTGAACGGGAATGCACTATGGTTATGCATATGCATGCATATTATGAATGCACTATGGTCATATATTAGTTTTTTAACCCCTTCTATGAACTGTGAATGTGTGCACTGTGATAATTGAACGATGGATATGCATGTTGATCAGCTATGCCTAATAGCCACAAAAATGGATATGCACGCTGATCTATTCTTTTTTATTGTGAAGAACTTGTGAAGTGTAAAGCTGCTGGCTGAAGCTTGGCTGTGGAGAAATTTTAGACAAAATTTTACCGAAATTCCGCCAAAATTTTGGCAAATTTTTCGGGTAAAAATTATTCAAATTCGGAAGGTTTTTGCTTCTCATTCGACAGATTTTGTTCGATATTTCAGCCGAAATTCCCGAATTTTTAATTTATCCGTAGGAAGCTATTTTTTTCCAGCGATACAGAAAACAACCCTGCCGCAGAGAACAAGGCCGGGAAATCCAGCTAACGAGCGTCCCCGTCTCTAGCCTCTGTCTGTCACCGCGCCGTGAATGGTGGAAAGAAGAAGGGAGAGGAAGCCGGCGTCGCCAGCTCGCCGCCGTTTCGCTTCCCCTCCACCTCCGGTCGTGATCCTCTGCTCCTCCCCCTGGACCGTAATCGCCGGCATGCGGTTGAATTCCACCTCACCGCTTCATGAGCAGAGCGAGCTATGCAGGCGCCGCGACGGAGACGACGAACTGGCTAATTGGTTTACCTCCTCGTGCACTGACCTATCCGATGGACGGGCCTAGTCACGACGTGCCGGGCCAGGCCGGGCCGGCCCACCTGGCTTCGATTTCATTACAGGCTGTACTTGTCATAGGACCACCCGCCTCCGCCGGCCTGTTAAGAGCCTGCTTATCCACGTAGCAATCATCGAATTTATTACTGTTCTAATATTTGTTTAATTCAAAATTTAAAAAATAATTTCCCATTTAAAATAATTAAAACAATAGCCGCCTGTCGCCCGACGAACTGGCGCCATAAATAAAACGCCCGTCGGAAGGGCGTTTTTTAAGGCCAACAGTATTAATCGCCGGACGGATGGGCGTTGTATGCAAGCAACGGTAAGTTCTTTGTCCGAGGTAAGAAGCGCCCGTCTGTCGGACGATTAATGCACTGTGCTATAAAGACCACCCGACTGACGGGCGTTTTTTGGCTGCGCGGATTTGGCACCCGACTAACGGACGCCATCTTCATTTATAGGTCACACATGCATACCGCTCTGATGTCCATTTCGGCGAGAAGAGGAGGAGAAAAGGAGAAAGGAGAGGAGGAGGAGGAGGAGAAGAGGGGAAAAAAGAGGAGGAGAAAAGGAAAAAAAAAAGTAATTTTGTAACCATCCCGTATTTATTCTGTTATAATGAATGAAAACAAAGTAGGTTAGCAATATGTCACACTGTAGGTAATTTTAATAGTGTGGTTTTAGAGTAGACATAGGGTTTAGGTTTTGAGAATAATTAGGTATTTTTCTGTTTTATTTATGTACATTCGATTTAGGGGTTTAAATTACGATAATAATCAGGTTGGATTTTTGTATTACATATGTACATTAGTTTTAGGATTTAATGTATGATAATATGTAGGGTAGATTGTAGATTAAATTTAGGGTTATAAGGGATGATAATACGCAGATTTATTGTGTATATTTCTATTATTGCAGTTTAGGCTAAGGGTTTAAAAATGTGGAGGGAATGTGTGGGTTTGTCGTTAGGGTAATAGTAGGCGCGATTTATTTGAAGTATAATGAACGTAGGTTTAATGCATAATACAAAGGATTACAACCGATAAATCTTGAAGTTGTTTTTTTGGTAAGGGAAGAATTAAAAATTTATTACGAGTCTTTTTTTACAGGGTCAATGTCAAGCGGAAGAATATGGTCTGGATATCAGTATTGTTGTTAGTCGTGAAACGAAAAGATCTTATTCGGAGTTGCTACCGATAAAGGCAACCCGAGCATGGAGGCGTTATGTCGAGATCGCCACTGAATGAGGACTGCCACTAGCACTTCTTGTTCAGGCGAAATATAGACAACAAACTGAAGAAGCGTTGGATGACCCTGTCAAAAGTACGGATGTTGAAGGAGCACATGTAGTAGATGGTGATGAGACTGAGCATGTGATGCAAGAAGAGGTGGGGAGCTGGAGGAGGCAGGGGAGGGATCAAGTGAGCAACAAACAACACAGGAACCCACATGTGTGGCAGATGAGGGGGAGCATATTGAAGCTATAGTTGCGGAGATAGAGGCCGAGGATGCTGAGCACGAGCAAGTCCCTGAGAAAGATGTGTCAGACGATGAGAGTCCCGGTGGGTTTCAAAATGCCATATCGGTCGAGTGGAACTCATCGAACTTTGCGAAGCTATCTATCCGAGAAGGCACTCAAACAGTCTGGGAATACCACCAGAACGAGGTGACTCAAGGAGCAACGTACCCCACAAAGAAAGAATTGCTGACAGCCGTGAAGTTTTGGGTATTATCACTTATAAGAGAATTCAGGGTTGTGAAGTCTAGTCGAAGTGTGTACAATGTGATGTGTGTGGTCTCTAGTTATTCTTAGCGTGTGCATGCCTTTAAAGAAAAGTGGGTGGAATACTGGGTTTGTTCAATAGTGAAGAAGCATAATTATACAGTGAATGAGGTAAGACAGAAGCACAGAAATCTAACATCAACAATGGTAACACAGATAATGCAGGCTCAAATAGCACGGAACGTGAACTACGAGCCTCGATCTATCATTCGAGCCATGGAGGAACAATTTCAGTACACTATTCCGTATGCAACTGCTTGGAGGGTAAAACAAAAGACGTTAGAGATGAGATTTGGAACATATGAAGCATCTTATGTAAATATGACATTCCTATTGGCGGTCATATATAGGAGGAATGTGGGAACATATTATGTGTGGACGGAACATTTCTAACTGGCAAGTATAAGAGGCAAATCCTAACAGCAATTGTCGTTGACGGCAACAACCAGATTCTGCAGGTGGCATTTGCTTTTGTGGAAGATGAAAATACTGAGAGCTGGTACTGATTCTTAGAGAGGATGAAGCATGCGGTTGTTGTTGGCAGACCTGATGTTTGTATCATTCATGACAGACATGCTGGATTGTTGACGGTGACCGAAGAAATTAAACTTGGCTCTGACTATCAAGCTGCTCAGTGGCCGGACATGCATACCCGGTGGTGTATGAGACACATGGGTGCGAATTTCTTTAGCCAGTTCAAGAGTAAGCACTTAACGAATCTTGCACCGCACAAACACCCGCAGCAGATATCTTGTTTTCAAACACTCGTCCCTTACAATAGAACTGTATCTTCAGGAGTTTGGGAGGTGGCCTCTTAGTTCAATTCGTTTAATTGTGACTATATTTTTTAATTTTATTATGTTCAACCTGCTTACATATGTGTTATATGTGTTATATGTGTTTTATCGTTCTCTTTATGTGTAGTACATGGATAACGTGTATACTACTACTCATCCATTTGTGCCACCTAGATGGTAGCTTTCATACGGCTCAGGAGTTCAAGCACACGCACCCTCTAAAGATTTGCTGGTCGTATCGAGAGCTCACGACAACACAAATCCTACTATGTTTAGAGATCCGGAATTCTATAAAGGATGGCCGAAGTGCCTCCACAGGGTCGACACGATAGCGCAGATTTTTTATTGTGTTGCAGATGGTTTTACGGGGCGTAGGTTTTACAGATGTGCCATGTTTAAGGTGCGTATACCATCAAAAATAATCTTATTACGTTACAAAAAGGTTATTGATAATATACTCGAATGTTCGCAGGCACAGAATTGTGGCTTTATAAAATGGATGGATGATCCATACCCAATGATAGCATCGACATACATAGACTCTCTGCACAGAAAAATGCAACGGTTAGAGCACAGAGTAAATGGTCTACTGAGTGCACAAGAGACAGAGTGGCACCGAAGACGATTAGTTCTTGACCCACAGTATGAGGTGAACCCTCATGCACCAATTATACATGTCTTTGCAAATGTCACTACCCCGACAGTCCGAACGAACTAGTGCGTTACAGGCGAAATAAATTTCGGAGGGAGTACGGGCACATCGAAGACCCAAACTTCGAAAAAAACCACTCATGCAGTACTAGATGGTGCATTTGTCTATGTCATTTTTCAGATCAAATGCCTTAAATGCACACGTACTTATATTTTGATCGAAGTCATAAAAAACAAAGTGTCATTTTACCTTCTTCTATCATTCTCGGTTGTCATCATCAAATTTTATGGTTTTTTAGAACCGATGATTAAATATTAAAACAACTTCATTAACATGATACAAGTCATGGCACGTATGATGCATAAACAATTTATCATATTAGCGCATCATAACTAAACCTACATGTCTTAGGAGATTTCAAAACATAATTGTTCCACACGATAATCATTCTATTGGGTACATCGGGGGTATTTCCCCTTCGCAAACGCGCTAGGTCCTGCTTCCCTAACTCTAGCAGCCCTCTTGCGCTTTCTTGCACGGTAGGCCTCACGCTCATTCAACTGCTTTGCCGGTCTACTTTGCACTATGCTTCAAACTTTTCTCTCGCAACCTTGTTTCTTTCTTCCCTGAGGGTGTCTTGCCACCGTTCCTCGGCCATAGCAGGGCGCCTCGCCGCCTCTCTTTGCATTTTCCGTTCCTGGTCGGGAGCCTGCTCCGTGTCTAAATATTGGACAAACTCGTACAATGGAGGCTAATAAGATTGAATTCAGTTTTTAGGTCTATATGTTCCTTATGAAACAAATAAGTAAGAAATCACTCACAAGGTACTTTGCATTCTTCTCCATTTTGGGTGTTCGGTCGTGCGCATAGTTTGCGCACATCCAATACCGTCTTCCGTAAGTGTAAGACATGTCTTGAGACATTCTTAAAATGCAAAGACTACCGCAGAGACACATGGGTGGCTGAACATCTCTTAGGACAGATTCATGAACAGACTCTCTCGGTGGCGATGGAACTCCATGTCACTCTACTCGTGGACAGATGTTGTTTCTCAAGTGAAGTGCTTCCATCACTCTACTCGTCTGAATACCTTGTCTGCTGGTCCCCTTTTTATAGCCGACCGTGTGCCCATTAAATTATCAAAATCATCTAATTAATTCATTCCTAATTAATGATTTATTAGCAAAACTAGTTACGACAAAGGTCTCTAGGTGCGAGTGTGGCAGGCAGGAAGTGAGAAGTGAGAGCACATGGCAGGCAGGAAGCGATGGCTGCTATAAAAAACGATGGCAGGTAGGAAGCGATGGCACATGGATGGCAGGAAGCAATGGCACATGGATGGCAGGAAGCAATGGCTGCTATAAAAAACGATGGCAGGCAGAAAGCGATGGCTGCAATAAAAAGTGATGGCAGGCAGGAAGCGACGGCAGGAAGCGATGGCAGGAACATGGCAGGCAGAAAACACCAAAAAACGCCCTATGAACGGGCGACTTATATAAAGCGCCCGCAGCAGGCGTTATTTAAATAGCGCCCACTGGACGGGTGACTTATATAAAGCGCCCGATGGACGGGCGTTATTTAAATTGCGCCAGTGGACGGGCGTTATTTAAATACCGCCCACTGGATGGGTGTTTTAAGATTACTCCCCCGTCTACCAGGCGTTTTAAAAATAACGCCCGACTATCGGGCGACAGGCGGCTATTTTTTTAATTATTTTAAACGGGAAATTATTTTTTAATTTCGAATTAAAAAAATGTAGTAATAAATTCAGCAATCATCGAGGAGATTGAAGGTAACAACAAATTAGGAGACAGGAGGTAGGGAAAGCAAAAGACCACTAACGGATAAGCTCTCGCTACAGTTGAGCAGAGGCGAAACAGAGGGTGACTCGGGTGTTGGGGTCTCCTCGCTTGATCCGCACTTCCTCACTGCCACGCGGCCTTCAGTCAAGGCGTCGGTGTGAGAAGCGGCAGATCTGGGTGGAGGGTGTACAGCCGTAGCCTTAGGGGTAGTTTCTGTAGCCAACATAAGATAGCCGGCGGCGGGTTGGTGTGATTCGGGTGGTGCTCGAGGTGGAGCTTCTGTAGGAGCCGGTGTCGGCGTCGACTCCAGGTGGTTCTTCGATCCAGCTTCGCCGGATTGCGTCGCCTTGCGGGTCCGTATCAAGACCTCGCCGGAGCCAGTGGAAGGGCAAGCTTTTGGGCCCCCGGTCAAATCCACCGGTGTCTTGCGCCGTCTGTGGCCTCGTCTTCGTGGTTGTGGGCGGCGCCCTGCGGATCTGAGCGGGGAGGTGTATAGGAGTAGTTGTAGCTTGGTGTTTGTTAGGATTTTGTTCCTACAGGTGTTGATGGCGGTGGAATCGGGAAATCTGAGCTGTGGGGGGGGCTTCTTCTGGCGCTATCGTCGCCGGCAGGAGGCGTCTTCCTTTGCTCGAAGCTTCACTTCTATCGTCGTCCAGTCCTTCGGGAATACAGGTCAGTCCAGGCCTCGGCGGTGGGGTTTTCTTGCCTGTGGTTGGATCCTCGCCGTTGGTAGGATTAGCGAGTGAGAAGGTTGGGAGAGGTGGTGAGACTCCGTCGCTGGTGGAGCGGAGGTCGATGGCGGCGGGTTTCGGCGTTGGCTTCCTCGTTTCGGTCTCGCGTTGGCCTGTATCGGAGGTTTGCAAGAACACGATATCCCTTGAGCTTCCTGCTCTATTTCTCCGTCACCCGTTGTGGTTTGGGCCTGCGAGATGGTTCATGGTGGCGTCGCCGAAGCCGGCAAGATTTGTGAACGCCGGCGTGGTGAGATGGATGAGCTTCTTCCTGAGCTACAATTTTAGTCCCCTGTTGGACCTTGATGTCATTTTTGTTGCATTGCAGGGTCTGCTTATTTGTGGAAGTTTCATAAATGAATGAGGCATGTGTTCCTTCTCAAAAAAAAAAAACAAATTAGGAGACGGCGCAACTGTGCAGTCCACGCAAACTTCCACCGACCTAGCCGTAGCCCGTAGCCGAGCACGAGTAAACACACGAGTTGAGTTGGTGATTAGTTGCAACTGCATACGTGCCAGTATGTAAGTACTACTACCACCAGTGTACGTTTTTAGATGTCTCTCAGTAGTAGATTCATAGTAGCTCTGGGGAGCCTAGGCACTAGGCTTGGACTGAGAAAAAAAAAATGGCCAGGTGAAGGATGGGCCATAGGCCTAGCTAGCGGCTGGACCATCATGCAGAGTTGCAGACTCAGCTCCCGCTTCCAGCGCTGCTCTGGCCGTCATCTACCTCAGAGCACTCACCACCTGAGTCGGGTCAGGTCCTTCGTCCTTCATCCGTGTCCGTGCGCTCGCGGCCCGGTGGCCGGTGTATGCTTTCTGGCGGGTTGGGATTAGGTCACAGCGATCCAATGGATCTTGACCTGACCGCAAGAAGAGAGACCTACTGGGATAAACGGTTTGCCCAAAAATAAATAAATAAACGGGCCACTTGTATCATCCAGTGGTAAGACCATCTTTAATCATTTTCTCTTCATTTTACTCTCTTTTTTTATTTTCTTCCCCATATTCTTTCTCTTAATTCCCCACCAACTCTAACAACATCTCTTTAAAAAAAATTGTGAAAAAAAGGAGAGAGAATTTTTTCTGAATGGAATTCATTAAAAAATGCTTTTTAAAGAGAGCCGTGAAGAGAGTTTGTTAAAGCATCTCAAGAGACCAGAAATTGAGAAAATAGCCTAGAAAAGATACGATGGTCTCCGATGCTTCCCATGGGTGTCGTCGCTCGCCACCTTTGTCGTACTCTCTCTGTTGAAGTCCAAAGAGCTTGGCTAAGAGTGGCAGGAGGCAGAGCAGTATATACATCGAGCGATTTCAATAATTTATTGGTATCTCCAAGGTCACGGTGTTGGCCTAAATTTTACTGTGGCATTCTTGTTCTTTTTCGCCGGTTTGCATTGATATTGTTGTTAGATTTGGCCTGTACTAGAGTTCTTTGTTCTCTTTCAGTAGTTTATCGTTGATATTCTTGTTATTTTTTCAGTCTTGACAGATTAATTATTCCTAACATCTAAATAATTTGATTTAATGTGAAATCATGGAGTGTTTTTGCTTAAGTCTATCAATTTTCAGCTAATTGTGCGCCAGTTTTATTAATAGATTTGGTCCACTGCCACAGTGCCACATGATGCAGTGTGCTAGGGTCGAGTCCAAATGCCCATTGGGTTTAAAGGGTCACGACACTATGATGAAAGGGGTCAACTTAAGCCCCTTATTAAGAAATGGATCTCACGGGTTGAACCAAATGGTAACAGGGTTGACCCATTCCCTTTCAGTTTTCACCAAAGCCTACAAAGCATCAGACAGGCTCAACCCTACATTTCAGAGAGAGCAGGCGGAATAGGGAGACTCGGGGGATCCAGCTTCCCTCGCCTGGATCCGCCGCTTCCCTCCGCCGTCGCTGGCCTTCGGGTTGTCGCCGGTGTGTGGGGGGGTGGTAGATCTGGGTAGGGATGTACAGAGGTAGGTTTAGGGGGTAGTTGTTTTAGCCAAAATAAAGAAGACGGCGGCGAGGTGGTGCGGGTCAGGAGGCGCTGGAGGTCGAGCTCGGTTGGCGGCGGCGGTGGTGTCGGCGCCGGTGAGTTCTTGGCTCCATCCTCCCCGATTTGTGCCGTCTTGCAGGCCCGCTATAGCAGACCCTGCGTCGTTGTTTCTTCTCCTTCCTCTTTTTCTTCTTTGCTGGAGAAGCTTGAGGCGGAGGTGAGCCGGCGTGTTGGGATAGTAGGTTTAGCCAGTGAGAAGGTTGGGTTAAGCGGTGTTGAGACTTCGTCACTGGTGGTGCTAATGTTGATATGGCGGCGGGTTTCGGTGCTGGCGGTCTCGTTTTGGCCTCGCCGTGGGCTGCATCGATCGGAGGTTTGGGCGCACACGTTTTCTCTTGAGCTTGCTCTGTTTCTCCGTCACCCTTGGTGGTTTGGGCCTGCGAGGTGGTTCGTGGCGGCATCACCGGAACCGGCAGGATTCAATGTCGTCGCCGGCGTGGTGAGAGGGATGAACTTCTTTCTAAGCTTTAATTGTAGCCCCTTGAACCTTGATGTAATTTTGTGTTGTATTGAGGGTTTGATTGTATGTTGAAGTTGCATCTGGAATGAATGAAGCTGATTCCTTCTCAAAAAAAAACAACTCAACAAGCATGTTACGGACGGAGTAGAAATCGAGAATTTTTACTATCCCAACACTGGCATGAACTTAACATCTCTCACTCCGATAGTACCCATGCCACGTTGACATGGTCAAAAGGAACGATATACTTCCATGCCACGTCAACATAATGAAGGTAAGTGTTAGGTGGGATTGAATCCTTTGATCTAAGCCGCTCACGCCATCAACGAGGGAGGTCTAGCGTGTCAAAGCCAAGGTTCAATAGACAAATCAAGCCCAATTCAGTAGGAGGTCTAGTTCGGCTAACCATAGATTTATTCTCTTGATCCGATAGTTCATATTAATTTTCACCTTTCATGCTACCATACCGGTACAATTTGTATTGTCTATATTGTACCCTATTTTTCGAACAGTTATAACCCTATAAATCTTGTCATTGTATTGTAAAAACAATAAAGGTTTGTATTAGGCGTTTGATGGGTGCCACTTCCATTGGTGCCCTCGCCCTCCCAGCCACACGCATCTATTTCTTATTCATCTAACTCATCCTCCGCCCTCTCTATCTCTTTCCAAAGCAAGCATAAATCTCCTCTTCTAAAATCTCATCATCCCCTTCCCTCTCCTTCCCAAACTTTGGGAGCTCTCATCTTCCTCCTCATCCTTCCCCTCCCCCATCTTCCTCTAGCCATGGAGCAACGGAGAGCTCATACATGGCACCAATTTCGGTCCATGCGCTGATATTGGGAGCATTGAGTTCCTCCATGGCATCGATTTGGAGAATATATTTTAATGCTACTTTCAATGTTGCAGTGTGCTCTAATTCAAATATTTTAGTGCTATTTATTCAAATGATTTAGTGCTCGCTTAAATGCATATTTGTTTTGATTTGGTGTAATAGCTGGTTATTGCACCATTTTTTATCATTTGATGCAGCTTTTGGTTTCAAATGTCCAACATTTTGGTTTATATATACCGAAAACATTTTATTTTATTTTACTGTAGCATTTTGCTTAACTGACTGCAACTAGTGCAACTATTGTAAAAGATCTCACACAATTTTTTTATGCAAAGTTACTAGAAAAATTCATGGTACCAAACGAGTTTGGTCGTCAAATGTCTCGTGAATAATGTTGTGGAAAAAATTCTTAGCATCGGCAACTTAGATCTGATTTAGATCGATCATACCACTATTTACACCTCCTTTGTATTATTCATCTTTATTTTTTATCTACAATTTTTTTTTCTCCATGGTCATGCTCGGGACTTTTGGATTTACAATTATTCATCTCCAATTATTCATCTCCTTTGTATTTACAACCTTGGACTTTTGGAGAGCTGGACTAGCAGCGTGACGTTGCCAACGTCAGTCAACACGAGGGAGAGAGGAGCATCATGATCCATCCTTTCAATTCGTAGGCTGCTCCGGTACCACCCTACGATTCAGAATTCAGATATTCAGACGAGGTGGTCAGAAGCTTCAGAGCACAGGGCACTACTCCCTCTGTCCGGAAAGAATATCCTTTAAAATTGTTTTGAAGAAATTAAGAATAAATGTATGTAGGTGAGAATCTATAGTATTTATAGTGGTGGGAAGAGAATCTAGAGGTATTTTATAGTGGTGGGAGGAGAATAAAAGGATACTTTATAGTGGAGGGAGGGGAATATAGGGTACTGTGCAGCTAGAAGAACACTTTTTTTGGAACAAATTTGAATCCTAGAAGAATATTCTTTTAGGGACAGAGGTAGTACACTGCCTCACTCAAAATAAACGATTATTTCTTGTCATATTTCGCACCGCGCAGATCTGAGGAGCTGAGCCCTGCGCGCTGCGCAGAACAGTGCTGCAACTGCAAGCCACATATGATACCCTGCACCGCGCGCAGCTCCTGCTTCCATATCTTTTGTATTTCCTTTCAGGCCAATGGCGACAGCAGCTAGCCGCCTCCTGCTTTTCCTTTATCTTTTCTTTTCACTCTGCACGAATTTGTCTGAAGCGGCGCCCCAGAAGTGAGGAGGGAAAAACACGCAGGCAGGCAAATTTCATTGGGGAAAATTGTTTAGCATGCCTGCACTGTTGCTTTTGCTTGTACTGTAACAATCATGGTTGAGAGGCTGGGGAGACGTAGATGTTGGAGACTTGTCACAAGCCACTTGCGTATGTCTTGTCATGTTGTATGGGAACTAAATGGTACTAGCACTTAAAAGGAATGGCTGGTACACGCATGTCGCTGCTGTTCCTCTCTGATGGCAATGGGCAAGTGCAACACAAGACAAGTCTGGTCTCCCTAGCTATGAACTTCATTATTTTTGGGCTCGCGTTGCCACTTGCTAGCGAAGTAGAGATAGTAGAAAACGGAGGGATGATACTGTTTCTTTTACTTCATGCATTGTCACGATTGTTTTTTTTGCTTCTCTCTACTTCTCTTCTACTGAGTACTGCCAATGCAGTATTAACATGTGCAGTATATAGGGGTGGCAGAAATACCTATTGGTCACTCTAATGGACCTAAGTTTGACTCCTAAAAATGCACCCATGTGTATGAAAGTTCGAGTTTAATTCTAACTTTAGTCCCATCGATACTCAGACCTAGATCCGAACTGCAACACTAGCATGTGGGCCTAATTGTCATTCACCCAGACTATGAATTGTCGTGAATTGGTATATAATGAATTTAAATGTCAGTGCTGCTGGATTGAAGGTTGCTTGTTGCCTTGTGTTTAAATTTTTTAGCTGTGGCCCTTGGAGTAGCTTATATTTGTGTTAGTTTATATTTGATTATTTGTGTTATTTCCACTTAGATGTCTAGATTAATTTTGTGTTTATATGGTTTTGAAATGCTACTAATTGCTATATATGTGACATAGTTGTAATGTATATCTACTACTAATTTAAAAATGGTATTTGGTGTTTGGAAAAGTCTATATCTCACTTGAACTACGACCCTTCGTCTACATCCCTCCCTGAACTACAAAACCAGATATTTCAACCCCTAAAACCGGGAAAAATGTGCAAATAACAACCCGCAAAGGTTTTGAGAGCGGTTTTGTCCACGTGACCGGTGAGATGGCGGTCTATTAAAAACATATTACAAATAAAAAAGGTGGAACCCGTCCGTCATCCTCTCTCTCCCGTTCTTCTCCATCTACCTCTCTCTCTCTCTCTCTCTCTCTCTCCTGCCTCACTTTCTCTACCACCGCCTTCCCCACCACCGCCGCGCGACTCCCCCCCTGCCACCCCGCATTGGGTTGCCGCCACATCACTGTCGAGGAGGGAGCTAGGATCGATGCCTCCGCTGGGGAAGAGATGAGAGCTTCCCACCGCCGGCACCGCCGTCCGCAAACCAGCCGCCCGTTGTCAGTCCCCACTAGCCCGTGTCCCCGAAGGAGCCACAGCCGCCTCGGCTTCCTCCCATGGGCCAAGTCGCCGCTGTGCACGGGTCCAAGTAGTCCCCATGGGGATCTGCTTAAGGCGTTTGCAGGAACCCGTGCGCGCGGGGAGGAGCACAAAAGAGGCAGCGTGTAGAGGGGGCGACGCGGGGAGGGCTGAGAGGAGATTGCAGGCAGGAGCTCGGAGGAGAGGAGGGGGACCGAGGTGAAGCGAGGAGAGAGAAGATAAGATGGAGAAGAGAGAGGGGAGAGAAATTTATTTTGGTTTTAAGAATTGCCAGCTCACCTGCCACATGGGCAAAACCACGCTCAAACTGCCATTAGGGGCTATCTGTACCCTTTTCCGGTTTTAGGGGTAGAATACCTGGTTTTGTAGTTCATTGAGCTATGTAGATGAAGGGTGATAGTTCAGGATGTATATAAACTTTTTCCTTGATATTTTATGAATTTTCGAGTCTGGGTACACCCGATGGGCTGGTTTTAGGTCCGACTTTGGATCCACTATAGTTTTTTTGACTGGGTTTGGATCCAATTCTTAAGTCTTGGGTTTGGGTCCACGGAGGCTGAATGCCTGGAACCCGAAAAACCCAGACCCATTGTCATCCCTATCAGTATATCGTCGAAGATATATAGATATATATATATACAATTATACGTACATACATGGTCATACGTGTAGACCGGGAGCCAAAAATTTGAAGTCGATAACGATAATCGAGGGCAGTGCCGCAATGCTCAGAAAGCTGCAACTGTTAAACGCACAGTTCGCCTGCAAGCTTTTCGAGCATAGATGTAAAAAACGCGAGCGCTTTACGCTGCTCTTCTACCAGGTTACTCAGGGCCGGGCTTTTTTGATTCGCACTTTAATTTGGCTGTGAAGTCTTTTAAAAAACATTAAAAGATTTAAAAAATTAAATCCCTTTGATGTCTCTAATGTAAAATCCTACAAACCGCGAAAAAATAATGATAAAATATTGCGTAAAAAATTATAAATTTTAACTCAACTAAACAAAATCAAATCAAACTACCATACAAAAAAAAGCCTGAGTAACCTGGTGCGAGAGCAGACCGATCAAAAGTCTCGGGAGTAACCGAGCTCCGAGGCGAGCTGAGCTGATCAGGTGCAGCTAGCGTGCTTTATACCAGCTGGTTTACTATGGCACATTGGCACTTAATTTGGCACTGGCACGGGCGCGCCTCTAGCTCCAGACGAGAGGGCAGCCACGGCCAGAGTGAGCCAGACCGATCAAAAGTTTAGCGGTTAAACCGAGGCGAGCTGAGCTGATGAGCTGAGCCCTGAGCTAGCAGCTAGCGTGCATGCAGCACGTACAGGGCGCGCGATGCAACAGGCGCGCATACGTACAACTGCATGTTCGGCCATCATGGACTCGTGGTAAATAGCTAGCAACCCCCTGCATGTGGACGCGTCCACAGACCACAGTGAAAGGGAGCTTTGCCTTCCATCTTTTTTTCTTCTTTTTTTTCTTTTTTGCCCTGGGGCACAGTGCCGATCGATCGATGGTCGCGACTCTGAAATCTTTGGGAGTACTACTGCTGAACACATGACCTAGATCGCCACCGATCCATCTCTTTCCAGCCAGGTTGGTGCAGGGTATTTCATTATGATCATCATCTTCATCTCTCTCTCTCTCTCTCTCTCTCTCTCTCTCTCACACACACACACACACACGGTTACAACGAGAATGTGAATCCTGTTTTGTAACTTGGCATGAGTACGTACGGCACTTGCATGCACCCTGTAGCCCAGTACCCGTTTTGCAAGTTGCGGATGTCTTTGACGTGGTGCATATGTACGTACGTGCCTACAAACCGGCTAGTCCTACGGTAGTACGTCCTGCATGTTTGCCTTAACATATGTATATGGATGTGCCATGTGTGCGTGGGCCTCGCGAGATCTAGCTACGCACTGCATTATTGCGATGAGGCAATCATATAGAGGTAGAGATGGTCCTGGACTCCTGGCACTGGCAGGCAGCGAGGAGGAGTACCTGCGTACGTATAGCGCTATTAAGCTAGCTCATGCATCATGCAGCATGTCCTGCAGGCGTGCGCCCACACTTGAAATTCCACATTGAATTTGTCAACCCTCTTCTATATGTCCTCCCTTTCCCTTGCAAACATACGTCACGGTGTCCGCGCGCCGTGATTTGCTCTTTAAGATCGAGGCAGTCGCGCGTCCTTATAGTAGTAGGACTCGATCCACCTCTCCTTAGCACCAAGCATGTTGACATGTTGTTGTGCAAGTTTTCGTTCTTGCATGCATGCAGCTCGCAGGTTGTAGGCAGGCAGCAGTGCAACGCTAGCTAGCAAGCACTGCAGCTTGGTCATGAACTTTCTGCTTGTGAGCAGTTCGATCGGGCTAGGGCTCGGCTCGTTGATAAACGAGCATAAGCCGAAAACGTTTTTAAACTCGGTTAAAAAGCGAACACGAGCCAAGCCAGGCCTAGCTCACTCGTGGCTCACACATAGCTCGGTCTATACTGTACACCACATGCCCCCGATACCTTACCGTTGGATGCAAATCCGATTACCACAGACAACCACACCCAACCCTAATCCCCAATCACATCCCAACCCCAGGTCTCCATTCTCCAGCCGCCTTCACCAACTCTCTCTCTCTCTCTCTCTCTCCGACTCTTTCGCCCACCACATCTCTCCCGACGGCGCGTCTTGGCGGCGTGACGGCCGAGGCGTAGACGAGTCCGTCTCGCGACTTGCGTTCATTCTCCTAAGATCAATTCACCGGATCGGCGCTGCTCACTACTAAGAATCTAGAGGGAGATGATTCACCTCACTTCTTCCGATTTACGTATCGAGGGTGGTACGGCTGGCGGATGTCGTTCGCTCGACGGCAAGCAGAGTTGCTGGCGCGGCGGACGGTTTGTTGGTCCGAACAAGTCTTGAGGAGGGCAACTGGCGCTTTTGCGCGTCTTTAGGCGCCTCTTGGCTTAGAGTCTCAAGCGAAAGACCCACTCTAGTGAGTCCTTCCACTGAGTCTCGCGGCTATTCGGATAAATTACGGCGTTGCATGGCTACTCCCGACGGCCGATCAAGCGACGTACGACGGCTCCTGGAAGGTTCTATCTATTCCCCGATGGTGATGGCGAATGGCGGGAACTCTCGAGTCCGAGGTAATCTCCTTTTCCTCTCTCGTGTTCCCAAGACTAGGTAGCTTATCGCCTCGGGATATATTTGACGAGTATGAGTTCTTCGAACTTTTCATGAGCCCAAGCCGAGCCTCTTTTCCAACTCGTGAACACGAGCCGTGCCTCTTCTCCAGCTCATGACATTTCACGAGCCGAGCAGATTCAGAGCGAGCTCGGTCAAACTCGGCTCGTTTCATTCATCTCTCTATATAAGAAAGGCGCCCACGCTATTATCTCTAGAGGTATGGGCAGGATAAAACCCGTCTCGTTGCGTTCATTGTGTAGAAGAGGGAGAATGTGACAGCTCAAATTTTTGAACAATGGATTAACTTTTTTAAAAAATCATTATGGAACCACTCTACTAACTCACACTGCACGAAGACTGACAGAAAATAATTAACAAAACCTATGGCAACACTCGACCTGTTATCTGGTAGAAATAGAATGACATCAGAACCACCAGTATGCATATGTGATCGAGGCACAATACCTTCACCTATTCCACATCATAAGTTTGCAATCCAATTCCACCAAAGATATAGCCGGAGGCGTTGCCTCGACTGGGTAATTAGGATATATTACGGGAAGCGCAAAGGCGATGACCGGCATCGTAGGCTTTCAAGTAGCTAGTTGATCGCGACAATTTCGCTGCTTTCTTTTAGGCCAACGTCGCAGCCTCCTTAAAGAGTGAATACTACCTTGAAAATCTTGAACCAGCAAGCTCGCACCAAAAGAAATGATGTGAAATGGTCTTCCCCGATCGACCTCACGTACGTGATAAGAATTGTTATCCCTCCACTGCGGAAGGAGACAATAAACTCGACAGCAATAGCTGGAATCATCGACAGAGATAAAAAATATATATGAATTATCGTTGGACAATATGGCAAAAAAATATCCTAGAGGAAATTTATTAGTACCACCGGAATTTCAGCTTCCTATCACCCAAAGAAGCCCTTCGGGTTTATGTGTTGGGTTTAAGAATCTCCTTTTTGGCTCAAGATGCTGCCCACCCTCTTCACCGCTTCAGGCTCAAATTGTGTCGAACTGCTAAAGCCCTCAAAACTTGAAGCCGGGCATTAATTGGCGACACCAAGCTATAACTTGCTATCTGCTCCGAAGTGATCCGCCTCCTCGACAGTGCAATGGAGGTTCGTCCTCTCTCATCAGCAAAGTTCGAACTTCGTAAGGCCCTGAAGCTTAAGGTGGTTGGTCTAAGTGTGGTCGAGAAGATCAAGTGGAAACAACGCTCACGCTTGAACTGGCTATGCCTGGGTGATGCAAACACTAGATACTTTCACCTCCGGGCAAACGGTCGTTGGAGAAAGAATTTCATTCACTCTCTCAGTACCTTGTCTGGCCCCCTCACCGAGCAAGGAGACATAGCCCGGGCGCTCCACCACCATTTCAACTCCACCTTTGGAGAGGAATCCCCTTCCCCCCATCCGGTCGCCTACCTTAACTGGGATTTCCTGGGGCTCCCCGTCCGAGACCTCTCCTCCCTGGAATCGCCGCTAACCATGGAGGAGCTCCACCAGATTGTCCAACGCCTGCCTAGCGAGAAGGCGCCATGTCCCGACGGTTTCACTTGGGACTTATACAAATCCTGTTGGGGATTCACTGCTGCTGACCTCCTTGAGGCTCTCCAAAGCATCTTCAATCTGGACGGGCATGGCTTGGACCGCCTGAACAACGCTCACATCATCCTTCTCCCCAAGAAGGACAACCCCCAAGCCGCCACCGACTATCGCCCTATCAACCTCATCCACAACTTAGGCAAGTTGTTCACTAAAATTCTCTCGGCACACCTAGCCCCTCTCATGGATGACCTCATATCACCTTGCCAAAGCGCTTTCATCAAGAAAAAGCATATCCAAAGCAACTTCCTCTTTGCCAAGGCAAGGCCAAAGCCCTTCACAGGAGTGGTACGCCCTCGCTCCTCCTCAAACTTGACCTTAAAAAGGCCTTCGACTCAGTCTCCTGGCCTTACCTGCTGGATAACCTCAAAGCTCGCGACTTTGGGTCCCGTTGGCGTGACTGGATTTCCCTTTCGCTCGCCTCCTCTTCATCCCTAGTCCTAGTCAATGGTCACCTAACCGACATGATTCACCACTGAAAGGGCGTTTGTCAGGGGGATTCCCTCTTCCCCCTCCTTTTCAACTTAGCCATCGAGCCGCTCATCGCACTATTGATGCGCGCAACGGAATCTGGCACCCTTTCCCCGGTCAAAGGTATTCCTCCGGGCCTCAGGGTGTCCCTGTTCGCTGATGACGCCGTCATCTTCGTCAACCCCATCAAAGAAGAAATTTCGGCTCTAGCAGCCATCCTAAGCAAGTTTGGTGATGTATCAGGTCTCAAGACCAATTTCGCCAAAAGCCAAGTTGCGCCTATTAGATGTGACTCCCTCGACTTGGGCTCCATCCTTCAAGACTTGCCAGCCAGCCAATCCACCTTCCCACTAAAGTACCTTGGTCTCCCGCTATCCATCAAGCGACTGCGGCATGCCGGCATGTCCACTTCTAACCTCTCCTCGACAAAATATCCAACCGTCTCGCAGGCTGGCGCGGCCCTCTTTTGTCCAAGGGTGGCAGGCTCACGCTACTTAATCTGTTCTCTCTACATTGCCAACTTACATCTTATCTGTGATCAAGCCTACATCCTCCATCATGAAGAAAATCGACGGCATTTGGCGTGCCTGGCTCTAGCGGGGGACTAACACCGCTGCCAGCGGGCATTGTCGTGTGAACCGGAGTGTCGTCTGTGCCCCAACAACCCTAGGAGGTCTTGGGGTTCTTGACCTGTATCGCTTCGCTAGGGCGCTTTGACTCCGTTGGCTCTGGTTTGACAGAGCTCTCCCACCGCCTCCTTGGGCCGGCACGTTGGAGCACAACAGGACTGATGCCGTGCTTCTAAGGGCAGGCACCTCTATCTCCCTGAGAAATGGCGCCTCCACCTCCTTCTGGGAAGACCGGTGGCTAGAGGGACACGCTCGAAGGATATTGGCCCCACAGCTTTTTGTTGCGTCAACAAGGAAGAACAGATCGGTAAAGGGTGCGTTGGAGGGGGCCGCCTGGCTAACTGACCTCAGCCAGCACATGAACCCACTTTTGTTTCCTGAGCTTGTTGCGCTTATCCCCAGACTCTCTCGAGTCATTCTTGTCGAGAACGAGGAGGACCAGCTCTCTAATTGGCGCTTCTGACCAAATAGGACATTCACTGTCAGCTCGGCCTACAAATTACAATTTGTTGGACGCTATCTTTCCAACTTTCACCTCCCGCATCACTGGGCCCCATCCAAATGCAGGTTATTTCATTGGCTGTTACTGCAAGAGCGCTTTCTTACTTTAGACACCCTGTTACGGCGTCACATCCCGAACGACTACTTCTGCCCGCTCTGCCGTTGGAACCTTGAAACGCAAGAACACCTCTTCTTGGACTGCAGCTTCCGTCGCTTTATCAGGAACTATCTGGCCATCCAGATGAACAAAACCCTGTTGCAGCCGTCTACCGGGCAACAACCGCACTCCTTAGCGCAGTGGTGGTCGGAGGTGATTCTTCAGGTCAGCCCAGCTTCCGGGACCTTGTCCCTAGTATCTGCGACCCTGTGGAACCTTTGGATGGAGCGCAACAACAGGATTTTTCGTAAGGTAGACAGGGCCAGAGACGTACTCTTCCATAACCTGCTTGATGAATTGCGGCTTTGGGAAGCCGCAGGAGCCTCTTTTCTGTAAATTACCTTTACTGCTCCTTAAGCCCTAGGGGGAGGGGCGTTGTACCCCCAATTTTGTTACCTCCTCTATTTGATCAATAGATGGCAGTTCTTCTGCCCTTTTGCTAAAAAAAAAAGAATCTCTTTTAGAAAAGAGTGAAATGGCGGTTAGATAATTCTTAAACAGTTAATTTTCAGAACCGCATAGCCACAGAAAACCTTAATCTTTCGCCTTCCGCCCCGGTCCTCTGTTCTGCCCTAATCCCTCCTCGAAAGTCCCTTCAAAAACCGAACAAATGGTAATCTTCGACTACCAAATAAACTCCCAGTTTCAAAGACGCTGACAAAACAGACACACGCACAAACACCTACTCCATCTCCCGCTCCCTCTCCCTGTCCTTCCTCGCGCGGCTGCTGCTCTTTCACTTCGCATCAACTGCCACGCCAATGGTGAGGAAGCTGCCATTGAGCTCCGTCTTCTATGCCGTGAACTCGGCCAAAGAGGACACCCCGCCGCCGTCACCGCTCCATCCGACGGCCGGCTGCACCCAGCCAGCATGGATGTGGCCTTCTTGCAAGAACCCAACAACACGCTCCTTCCGGTCGCCGTCCGCCGCCGCCAAGACCGTCGCGTCCCTCTTCGTCGACTCCGGCGAGTCCTCCTTCACCAACTCCTCCGCGCGCATGCACCACGACGACTGCGCCGCCTCTGACAGCCTCTCCACCGAGTCCGACGCCTCCGCCGCGGCGGAGGACATGGCCGACGCCATCGTTCACGGCCTCCGCTCCGACCGCCTCCTCTTCGAGCCCTGCGCGCCATCCAGCTCCATCCTCGAGAAGAAGCCCCCGGCCCGCGCCCGGCGCTCCGCGGACGCTGGTGGCGAGGCGGCAGCGTTCGGCGGCGGCGTGGCGGTGGCGTTTGAGTCCGCCGACCCGTACCGGGACTTCCGGGCGTCAATGGAGGAGATGGTGGCGGCGCACGTCGCCGGCGACTGGGACTGGCTGGAGGAGATGCTTGGGTGGTACCTACGCGCCAACGGCAAGGACACCCACGCCGCCATCGTCGCCGCATTCGTCGACCTCGTCGTCTCCATGGTCGCCGGCGCCACCGCCGCCTCCTGCTCCTCCCGCCATTCCTCCTTCACGCTCGCCGGGAGCGAGCTGGAGAGCAGCAGCGCCGGCGGCCACGTCTCTCTGCTCGGCCTGAGGTAAATTAAATCTAACTAGTCTAGCTACTGCTCTGTGTACATGCTACGATTGTGTGTGTGAATTAATTTTGCCCAGTAAAACTGTTAATGAGTGTGGCTCTCCAGATTAATCGATCAATCAGCCCGTGGTTAATTCATGGTTCTTCCCAATTTGGTCCATGCATGAGCGGTACTGACACTACTCCGCGGCTTGTCGTGGAGATCACTAGTTGGTGTAAATTGTGTAACGATCTACAAAAGCCAGTGAAGCCAAGTGTGCGCGTAACTACCGGTACAACATGCATGCAGGCTCAATAGCTAGCCATGACAACGACGTGACCAGCGCAACGCACCACTTCCAGCCAGGAGCTAGCAATTAACGTGACGGCGCCGAGAGAGCGAGAAAGAAACCGAAGGTCACGCACGCGCGATCCATCGGTGGATGGATCGGCGCCGTTCGTCAGGTGGGATCGATGGAGCGCGCGCGTCTTGATTTGAGGCCTGCACGCGCGCGCGCACGTACGTACGTACCGGGCGGGCGTGCATGTGAGAGCAGCGAGCGAAGTGTGGTGGTGGGCTAATGGGATTGGTCCCCCGCATGCACGTGCCGCGCGCCGAGATCGGCATCGCGGACTGGACGCGGGCGCGGGCGCGGCAGGTAGGCTGGGCGTAGATGTTGAGGCGACAACGGAACAGCAGCTCGGCGGCCCGGCCAGCAAGCGCTGCACCAGCTACTAGCCTACTACGCCCGGACGCCCCACCAGCCGGCCAGTGTTCGTAGCGAGGTTAGCTAGGTAAGTACGGGCGTGCAGGGCGCATGCGCATGCAGTGTGAAGCTCTCTACTAGAGATCTAAATCTTGGCTCGATTGACTGCCGGGTTTCGACCCAACCAAACAACAGGACTAGTTGAATTTGACCATGTTGCGCAATCATAGTGTCAATCTTAGAAGAGTAAAATGCACCGGCGACCTCGAGCTTGGCGAGGGGTGTCGTCGTCTCGGCTGAAAATCAAATTTATTCGTCCTTAAACTTGACGACGGGTGTCATCTGTCTCTCTAAACTTGGCGAGGGTGTCGTCAGGTCCCAAACTCAAAAAAAATTAGAAAACAATCATTAAAAACGTAAAAAAATAAGAAAAAACATAAATTTATAATTTTTTATATGTTTTTTCTTTTTTTTTTTAATGATTTTTTCTAAATTTTGTTGAGTTTGGGGACCTGGATGACACCCCCCGCCCAAGTTTAGGGACCTGGATGATACCTCATGCCAAGTTCGTGGACCCAAATAATAGTTTTTGAGTTCGGGACCTGATGACACCCCTGCCAAGTTTAGGGACCCGAATAAATTGGTTTTACGAGTTCGGGACCGGGATGACACCCCCTGCCAAGTTCGAGGGCCGCCGGTGCATTTTACTCATCTTAATTAGAATCAACCGCTCACGACCCAGCGCCATCTCCTACCTCTCTCGCACACAATCCCGCCCCTCTCTTATACAATAACTCTATCGTCCTAGTTCCCCAATCCTGCCTCCTCACTAGGGTTTCTCCTACTCCCCCTTCCTTTCCCATCTTCCCCACAATGGTGACGGGTCCCCACGAGGGCATGATCATCGCACGGCACAGCGACGATGAGCCTCCATAGTAGCGTTGCGGAGGAATAAAAAGGAAGCGGAGCATAAAGGTCAGAGGGGATGACACGAGGAACAAGGAATGGCACAGGGAACAAGGCAACCTAAATCTTAGCATGGTGTCCATGCGGCACGGCACGGGCGAGCGACCGAGTGGGGGTAAGGTGACCTAGATGCCGTAGTGGTCCAAAAGGGGGCGGGCACCAGGATGCACTACCTCCTCCCACGCAGCAAAGATGACGTGGAGAAAATAGTGGCGGTGGTTCCTCCTAGTAAGCAACTCTTCCTCCTCTTTTTCCTCGGGTCCAAGGCTTGTTGGGGCTCCGAAGAAGTAAGTTGAGTCTGAGTCGCGATGCTGCTGCGGGATCCCCAATGAGATCCGGTTGTAACTCAAGCCAATCCGGCCCATCTAGAACTATGCTCTCTAATATGTGCTTCTTTAAGCATGCTCTAAACTTCTTGTTAGCCAATTCACCCAGAGAATGTAAAAGCCATACAATTGACTTCTCGACCCTATTTTTCAAATTCATGAAGTTGTTTTTTAATCTCTAAACACAAGTTAGATTAAAGTGTTATGCTACATAACGATATTTAGTTCAATAGAAAACCAACGAGATAAGGCTTCGTCGCCATATCTGGTTTTCATCCTCTTCAACCTTCCCTTCTCCCCGTCCCCTTTGCCGCTCCCATGCCACCATTGCCTCTCACCAGAGAGGTTAGGGGTTTGAGTTCAAGTACGAAAGGTTTTACCCAAGCCCTTGGCCTCAGGCTTAGAGAGAGGTTGAGGAGGAGGCTTTACAGTGAGAGGAGAGTGAATTGTAGAATGACAATGAGGAAGCAGAGTCACATGAACAAAAGAGGGAGGCGAGGGGGCTAGCCAGTGAATCAACGTCCACGACAGATAGGGTCAGCATTCTAATGGGATGACAAGAAGGAGCGGCAAGGCGGTGAGGACGCCATTGACCATGGGTTGGTCAGAAACGGTAGCTAGGGGCTGTAGCTAGTGGTGGAGGCTAGACGTTCCAAAGCGTCGAAGAGAAAGGAGAAGAGGGAGGAGAAGAGCAAGGATGGAGCTTCGCATCGTTTTTGAAAGAAAGCTATATCGAGTTGGGTTACAGCAATATAGCATTGTTTGGCGCCTCCTAACTCAAATGGGTTGGTGCTTTTAGACCCCTTCAACAATCACTACAAGTCTAAGGGACACATTACTGTAGTACTAGGTAGGGAATAAAATATAAAAGAGAAAAATATAGTGAGAGATAGGTTTATAATAGAAAAATAATTGAATAGTGATTAGATAAGCAATATATAGAGGTTGCATTGAAAATGGCCTAACTTCATGCAACTCAGCATTTTAGAACCACCGACACATTATATTGTGCTGCGCATTCTTGCGTTCCTTGCCACCGTGTTCTACAGGGTCTTGGCCTGCATCGTCCGCGAGAGCATTGGACAAGATATATGTTGCCCCCTGTGCGTTGCGAGCGGCCCTCGCTTCCCCCGCAGCGTTTCAGGTTGAAAAACGGTACCGGTACTGTTCCATGCAACGCCCTTTTAACGGTCGGTACAATGGTACGTGCTCCGGTCCGGTGCCCAGTCACGTGGATGGGGGCAACTGCCTGTCTGCTCCACACAGAGCTGCGGCCCACCGTGTGGCAGCTGTGCCGTTTTGTCCGAGCCCCTTGAATAGTTTGAGAGCTTCTTGATCATGGAGTGGATATAGAAAATTTATTTTTTTATATTTATTTTTATTCGTTTATCAAAATTATATGGCGGATTGAAATTTAGACACAAATAGACCCCGGTCGCACTTTGAATTAACGACAGGGTCCCGGTCGCACTTTGGGCGCACGACAGGTTGCTGAGAGGAGGTTGCAAGAGAGATGGCGTACCCATAGCATATTCAACAAGCGATAGGCACCTATCGCTAAACCAACGAGCGACAGGCTCCATGCTATAGTAACTTTGCATATTTTGAACTTCTTATATCTATTAACACTTCATACCATATCCAACTTACACGAAACAAATTTTAAAATTCATGTAAAATCCTAAAGAACTCATTTTTCAAACTTTCAATTTTTAATTTTTTTTGAATTTTGAATTTCGAATTTACACTTGAATTTGTATTTTAAATTTTGAATTTTGAAAATTCAAAGATTGAAAAATGGGTTCTTTAGGATTTTACATGAATTTTAAAATTTGTTTCGTGAAAATTGGATATAATATGAAATATTTTACAACAAATTTTTGAATTTTGAATTTACACGAAAATTGGAAGTTTAATATTTCATATCATATCCAATTTACACGAAACAAATTTAAAAATTCATGTAAAATCCTAAAGAACCCATTTTATAAACTTTGAAATTTTAAAATTCAAAAGTTCAAAATTTAAAATACAAATTCAAGTGTAAATTTGAAATTCAAAATTCAAAAAAAAATTAAAAAATTGAAAGTTTGAAAAACGGGTTCTTTAGGATTTTACATGAATTTTAAAAAAAAATTCGTGTAAGTTGGATATGGTATGAAGTGTTAATAGATATAAGAAGTTCAAAATCTACAGTTACTTAGCACGGAGCCTGTCGCTCGTTGGTTTAGCGATAGGTGCCTGTCGCTTGTTGAATACGCGATGGGTGCGCCATCTCTCCCGCAACCTCCTCTCAGCAATCTGTCGTGCGACCAGGATCCTGTCGTTAATTCAAAGTGCGACCGGGGTCTATTTGTGTCTAAATTTCAATCCGCCATATAATTTTGTATAAACGAATAAAAATAAATATAAAAAAATTATGACTTCTGGAGATATATAGATGGGCAGCAGCGCCACTTCCATGCAAGAATCTTTTGGCCCATATGGTCCCTGTCTGTGCCTGCCTTCCTCCGATGCATGGCGACTGTCTCCTCTCTTGGCCCACTTCTTCATTAGGGGCCCACAAGGTTCCCACGAGTCATTGTCTCAACGGGGGCAGCTCTACGCTGCATGTATTTAGGGATGGCAAAACTAGTATTGTGTTCGGATAGCCAACCGTACGGGTCTTATCTCAAACCCATGAGTATTCTACTTTTCAATCCGGCTCCGAATATATAGATATCAAAGTGACAACTAGGAAAAATAATTTGTTGTTTCTAAGCCCATCTTCGACCTATTCTAGATCCATCATGCCGGCATAAATCATTTAACCCTAGGGTCACTAATCACCACCCAACCTCTCCACCTCTCTCTTCGCCATCTCTCCTTACCAAATTTGTACACTACGCTTGGGCCTTCATCCATCTTTTTTCTCTTTTTCGTGATGCATATTCTTGATCCTACTCTCACATATTCCCTGGAAGCTTTTATGGCCTCCAGCGTCTGGAGCGTCCCAATTTATTTTCAGTAGAGCATTCCAATGTACAATATGACATAAAAACCTCATCCTCAAGCTTT
This sequence comes from Raddia guianensis, assembly GCA_036346415.1. NCBI lineage: Eukaryota > Viridiplantae > Streptophyta > Magnoliopsida > Poales > Poaceae > Raddia > Raddia guianensis. The sequence goes on from CM070538.1 coordinate 12,250,109, forward strand.
TGACTATACCTTGAAGTTGGGCTATGCTTTTTTGGAACAACCCAAGCATGACCCGACTTCAATGGCCTGAAGCATGATCTAGCACTAAAAGAATTGGGTTGGGCTGGCATGGCCCACATGGCATGCCTAGCTAGGTCGGGAAACTAGGCATAATGGGCCATCGGGCACGGCTCGAATAGCAACTAGTAATTTTGTATTTTTTTTATATCTTTTGACCTGTATGTTATTGTGTTCTACATGAAAGTTGTTGATAATTTTGAGACATATATTTTTTATTTGGACAACCTTTTGATTTGAGAAACATATAAATTTATATAAAAAATTTTAGTGTGATGTAGTTTGAGTACCATTTTGTCATCAAGCCAATATTTTTTATATTTTGACCTCTTTTGATAATCGTATGATTTTACATTCTATATGAAAGTTGTAGAGAATTTCATAACACAACTTTCTATGCAGAAAATATTTTCATTGAAGCAACTTATAATTTTATGAAAAATATTTAGTGCGTTGTAGCTTCAGTACAAAATTGCAACCAGAGGCTGTTTTTTTGTATTTTTCAACGTCTTCTCGTACTCAAATAATTTTATATTCTACATAGAAGCTGTAGAGAATTCATAGACACATCTTGTGAACAATTTTTACTACGAGCAACATATCAATTTACATATATTATTTAGGGCATGTTTGGTTGGTGGCCAACCTTGCCACACCTCATGTTAGGCAAGTTAGCTATGTGTTTGATTCATTATCACCCTTGTGGTAATATTTTTCTTTTTTATAGGTCCCACATGTAAGTGGCTTAGAGTGTGGCAAAAATTCCTTATGCAAGAAGTGTGGCGGAAAATTTCTTCGTCACAAAATGTGTAACTTTCCACACTTATTTAAGATTAGGTTTGGTCAGGTTAGTCCCCAACAAAACATGCCCTTAGTGTAGGCAACGTATTCAGTGCTAAACATGCCCTTAGTGTAGGCAACGTATTCAGTGCTAATGCATATTATGTGCTAACAAGCTAATATCATATACGAGTCATCAGATATATGAGGAGCAGCTCTGATATGAAGAGGTGAAAGCCCCTTTCTCACCTAGAAAGTCAGAGGGGTTTTCGTGAAAATGTTTAAGTGAAAAAAGGGACTTCCACCTCTCTAAATCTGAGTCACTCCTCACTTAGAGAAAGACGTGGGCACAGGCTCTATCTCGCGACCAAGTGAGCACGCGCCAACGCTGCAAGCCACCTCACCCTTTTTTGTATCATCCCCAAGGAAGGACATGTGTGCCTTTTTGTGCTTCGATTCATGGAGAGACTCTCTCGACAACTTTGAGTTGGCGTCGAGAGTGATGTTGTAAACCACTTTCTCATTGAGGCCCACTGCCAGTGAGCCTGAAAGGTTGTCTCGACGTGCGGTTGGCCATAAAACCATCTGAGTGTAGTAACTTTTGGATTACTTTCCAACCATTTGATTTCTTACATTGCTACTAATATTAATTTTAACGAAACTTGTATAGAATTCTAAAATCACTGATAATAATGTAATAAAATTATATTTTTCATAACTTATGACATATAAATGTATTTAATAATTGCAATTGATACTTCATAAATCATATATCTTATATTTTGATGCCGAGGGAGTAGATGTTGCTACAGAACTGCGATTTCCGACTGTATACAACCCAATCACGTACATCCCTGTTTCTACGTCCAAAGCAAATTTCTGTTTTAAAATCCGGAATACAAAACGTAGGCCGACGGGTAACATTAGAAAAAGAAAAATAAGTGAATGCGGTAAACAAAACAATGCTCGGCGTAGCACGTAGATCAGTACTCCCTCCATCTCAAAAAAAACAAGACATATAAAAAACGACGCAGATATCAACGCAGCAGCACGCAGGGCTTTGTTTTCCACCTCTACCCCTAATCTCAATTAATGCGTGATTAACGGACGCTGATACTTTTTCACCCCCGCATGCCTTGCCTGCATGGCGATCTTGACGCGTCGGCGCATGCACGCGTCTCTGGATGAAAAATGGAAACTAACTGCCTATTCTGCTGCGTGTCACCAGGATTATCGCGTGGGCAATTGCGGCAAAAAGGATGCTTAAAATCTGTATGCGCCTTGTTTTTTGGGATGCCATTCAAATTTTTATGCACCCTATTTTTTGGGATGGAGGGAGTATATAGCAGCGCAATGCAGCACGAGCAGGTTTATCCATGTATGTACCGTCAATCTAGCACTATAGCCAACACCCATCTACCCGTGGATCGACGGAAAAAAATTCGGCACATCCAGAGTGTAAATCCACTACTGTGCATACCTGACCCGATCGTCGACGCGTGGCAGACAGAGATCAAACGCCTGCTCTCACTTTCTCGCTCGGCTCGCAGGTCTTCCCGACTCCCAGACAAAGAGCATTCGGCTTGGCTTGACTGAAGATAGATGGTCTAGCTCCACCGTTCCCCATCTCCTCCTCCTCCTCCTCATCGTTGCCGCCGCCAATCACCATTGCCCCCCGCAGCTGCAGGTGCCCACGCCGCCGCCATCTCGCCCCTGCCGGTGCCCATGCCACCTCCATCCCGCCATCCATCTCCATCTCGTCACCCTCCATCACCGCCGCACCACCTCCAACAGCCTCGACGACGCCCTCATCCCGGTCGCATGCAGCAAAGGGGCACCACATACAAGACAGACTAAGATTTTGTCGACGGTTGGGATATTGATCCAAGTCGCTTAAAGGTTCTTAAGAAGGGAAGATAGGAGACACGCCGAACAACACGAACGGCAACCAGCGACGAACAGGGAGACAAGGGTTTTTATCCTGGTTCAGGCCTCTCAAGGAGATAATAGCCCTACGTCCAACCTTTCTTTATATCAAAGAGTATTACAAGAGGTGGCTCGACGAGACGAACAAGTCTCGGCGAGATTATGGGTGTACAGGAAGCAATAGTCTATGATGCGAAGATCAGGTGCGCCAATCAAATGATCGCTTGGCTAGATCTCGATGCCAGATGTGTAAACTCGTGCTAGATTGGCCTCTCAACACGCCGTAGGGGCTCTGTTTATATAGTGCTGAGCAAACCGACCTACCGAGGGAATATCGGGCCGGACTAACTACGAGATCGTAACGAACTCGACATGCCAAATATATCTCGAGGCAGATAAGGCATACTCCTAGTCTTGGGGATCACGATTTCTATTCCAATCCGGGAAACCACGTCCGGGTCTTCACGTAGCCGTGCAGAATTCCTGTTCGAGACGGACACAAAACACGATTCCTTGGCCACTACGCATCACGCCAGCCAGGAGGCTGTTCGGCAGGATGCATATGGGCCAAATAGAACCTTCCAGGGAACTGGACCCTGGCAGGCTGTTCGATTGGGCCATCAGGGAGTGGGCCATGGCAATGGGCCGTGATTTTGCCCCCGACAGATTTCTTCAGTAAGCAACCAACTCCACAGACCACAGATGCTGATATTCGGATTTCCCAATTTGCAGCAAGTAAGCACGATTCAGACACCCATTACGAGCGCCACATGTACACCTGTATACGCTACCACAGTTTGAATATGGTAAGCTCATTTTTTTCAGTTTAAATATGGTAAAATCCCACAAAACGGTATTGCTCACGCACAATTCTTCGAAGCTTGAAGTAGTGTTATGTTCAATTTTGCTCACCTTTGGATTTGTGTTGTGATTCATCCTTTACCACACCATCTCCAGACACCACCGAGAGTGTTAGGTCTAGGATTCATCAGCCTCCTAGGCTTAGAGATAGGACAAGCTGTCGTTGCTACAGCCATGGGAACTGTGAAGAGCTGGGTGGGGTTGGTTGGCAGATTGGTGAGGAAAGCGTGCGAAATTAAATCAAAACCACTATGTTGAGCAGTTAAAGGGGCCAAACTAGTAAACCAACAGCAAGAGAACATTTTAGATTCCTTTGATTCTGTTCTGCTGTATGTGGTGCCCCTTTGCTGTATGCGGCCAGGATGGAGGGTGTCGCCGTGGTGGGGAGGTGGCACGGCGGTGATGGAGGGCGACAAGATGGGGAACGGCGGAGATGGAGATGGCACGGCGGGATGAAGCACAGAGGCGATGGGCTCGGCGAGATGGAGGCGGCGTGGACACCTACAGCTGCAGGGGGCAATGGTGATTGGCGGCAGCGGCGATGACATCTTGAGCCGAGCCGAGAAGACCTGCGAGTCGAGTGGAGAGCAGCGTTACATCGACGCGTGAGAGCAGACGTTCGATCACCACTTCTACCACGTGTCGCCACTCGGAGTCAGGTATGCACTTCCGAATCGACGGACGACCGCAGGCTAACACGACGAGCGAGCAAACAAATAAACAAACGCAAACCAACAAACTGCAGCCTTTTCAAGTAAACACAAACTTCGATCTTCACGGGTGTTACTCGGTTAATTAACACAAGGGCAGCGCCAGGCGTCGGACGTGGCGCCCATCCGGACCTCCCTGCGCCATCGGATGAAAGCCACCGCGCCAATCCTACGCCAAGTCCGTCATACACGTCCCGGCTTCCAAATGACTAGATAAGCGCAAATGACTAGATAAACTAGCACGAGTTGATCAAATTTCCAATTAAAACTTCTGATTTTTGTACAAAATTCAAATGGAGTTCAAAATTTGTGGAATAAATTTCATAATTCTTCTAAAATCGAGAACAACCCATTTTAAATACTTTTTGAATTTTTTGAATTTTTTCACTTTTTCGATTTTTGATGTGAACTAGGATAAGGCACTTATGAAACTTACATCTATACTAGCGAAACTTGGCCGTGTTCTGATGAAACTTGGCCGTGTTCTGTTGAAACCTGATGAAACTTCGATGTAACCTGATGAAACTTGGATGAAACCTGTTGAAACTTGATGAAACTTGAATTGACTTGATGAAACTTGAAAAAACTTGGATGAAACCTGATGAAACTTGACAGTTCGGGAAAGTTTTACGAATATGAAACCCAAGTTTTACTAGGCGAAACTCAAGTTTCAGTAGGCGAGCCATAAGTTTCATCAGATAAGTTTGAAGAGTTATATGGCAAAATATATCTTGTTTTGTTGGTAAAAATACGAGGAACATGTTGGCGCAAACGGTTTGTGGATTGGAGCACCCAGTCAAAAATTATGGACGATGAAAAAATAAAATTCCCATGGGCCCCACTTGCATGTGCATGCAGCTCTCCATCCCTTCTCACGTGGGCGGGGCCGCGGCGCGTCCGGACGAGCCGGACGCTCGGCCTGTAGCCTTTCCCTTAACACAAACTTCGATCTTCACTGGTGTTACTCGAGAGTAGTGCACGTGATGACGTGAGTACGCCCTCCACGCAGTCGATCATGCCCACAGACGCTCACATATTCCCCTAAGTAATATAGCGCGTAGCGCCCCCAGACTCTGCTCCCTCGCGAGGCCACGTCACCCGAAAAACCTCGGCCGTCCGTTTCCGTGCGCGTGGCCGTCACCCCAACCGTGAGATCAACCCTGGTGGTTTTGCAAAAAACACCCCTTAGTTCCCTATTTTATGTTCACGTCCTCGCACCTCGCAGCTGGGTCCTTTCCTCCGTATAGCGTTTTTCGCTCAGCCCCCCCGCTTTTTCCAGCCCTCACAGCGCCGCCCTTTTTGGCTTCGTAGGTACACCTGAACTTCAGAGGAAATTACCCGCAATGCCACTGCATTTATACCCGTCTCCGTCCCCTTCCCCGGCTCATTCTCACACATTTCCGCCTCTTCCCACAGGAGAGCGACTCTCCCTCCGTTCCCATCCGTGCCGCTGCCGTCTCCCCTACGTCTGCCACTGCCTCTTTCCGCTCTACGCTCCGCCCGCGCCCTACCGCCACCGCTCCCCCTCCCAGCGCTGCATACGGCCCCTCCCTGACCACCGCCGCCTCCACGCGCTCCGCGCCGTTCGCTGCCTCCACATCGGGAGCCGTCGTCATTTCCTCACCGTCGCCTCCCCCCGTCGGCCGCTTCGCCCCTGCTACTGTGGTCGCCGGAACCGGCCACGCTGGCCTCTGGGCTTCCCGGATCCATCGACGGTAGGTACCGGGGTGGCCGCTAATCCTAGCAGCCGCCCCCTTCTCCACTTCCTGCTGCGCCGCCGTCTCCTTTTCTCCTGGCCTGACCGCTAACCCCTCCTTGCTGCTTCTCACATGCCGGTCCCCCGGATTGGAGCTCCCAGCCATGGCGCCGTCGCTCTTCCCTTCACCACGGAGTTATCCATGTACCCCTGGTGCCATGCCGTTCAGATCCGCGCCGCTGGACCACTTCCTAGCCTCCAGCCCTCCATTTGTGTGCTCTCCCGCCCATTGCCGGCCCACGGTAACCCCACATCAAACAGACCGCCCGTTCCAAGGCGGCCTGGTCTAGGCACCACGCTGCCTTTGCAGCGTGACCTGAGTCGCTGACCTCGCTCCGCAGTCCCTTGCCTTCGGTCGGTTCGTCAGCATGGTCCTCTGATTCTTAGTTTCTTTTTCCGATTTTCCTTTGATTTCTGCTCATCTTAATATCCTCTTCTTTTTTGTTCAAAGAATCTCTACATTAGGTGTTTTTTCTCTGCTGCTATTTGTTTGGTAGCTCAATGGTAATTTTCTCATATAATAGATGATTTATCTCTGCATTGCTGAAGCTCATACAGACGCCCTTCCACCATTTATGTACTTCTCAGTTTGTTGGTAGTGCCATTGCAAAGCTTCTTGATTTTAGCCTTTGGATGTCCTGTATGTGAACGAATGCTCGGTCATAGCGATGTTTATACCCAGTTAAATCATAGGTAGCAAGTGCCATTATCGTGAACATGGTTAATTCTGCCTTTTATATGTTCTGAATGTGAAGGAAAACTCGGTCTCATCGATATTTTATAGCCAGTGCCTTATTACTATATAAAATTCTATATAACAGCTGCCAATTAACTTTGGTTAGGCTCTATCATATATTGATTGGGTGCTGAATTTACCATCTAAAAGTTATTTAGTACATTAGAGACATCCGAGGAGACCTGCCTATATATGATACAAGAGGTTACAGCTGAGATGATCCTACATATGCAGCACATGTTGTGGTTTATATCTATGCCCTATTTATTTTTCAACGTCTCACTGCCATAGGCCCTTTAGATGAGATGCTTCTGCGCAGCTGCATATTCAGGTTTTCATACTGCATTTGTCGGTTGAGTTCTATCGCTTTATAAGATGCCTTAATTGAAGAATGTCATGCAGTTACAGTCATGCGCAGGAGCTTTGTTTGTACTTCTCAATTTCTTCCAGGTTCTATGGATATTTGTGCTCCTCAAATTCTTCCATTGTCGCTTCTAGCCATGCGTAGGAGCTTTTTGTGTTGACCTTTCCTATGCATAGGAACACCTTTTTGCTTTCTTGGCATTGTTTCTGCTGCATACTTGCATGCCTCATACGTAAAAAATACTGGTCCTGTTGATATGGGAACATGTCCTTTTTTCATTTTATTTAGGTTTCAGGACTCCCCCAGTCCATGCTGCTATCCATTTTTCATTAGTTTCTGTCTTCCCTGTAAAATAGATTTTAGTTTGCATCTGCTGGATTTTTGTCCAGATTGCAGAATTCAGACCAATAGCTCTTTGTATACAAATACTGTCGTACTTGGTTGATTGTATATTTTCTTCTATATTCAACACAACAGGCCCTTCTGTTCTTAACTTTTCGTATTTACAGAATGCAAAACACAGTACTTTAGGTTCAGAGTTATCTACCTCCATGCGTCATATGCTCCTAAAGGAACTCAAAACTGTGCGGTGTCTAAGGTTCAGAGGTTATATGCTCCTACAGGAACTGAAATTCCTCCAAAAAAGTTGTTGATAAATTCCTAAAGAAAGGCTTGGCCCGTACGGAAAAAGCTTTACATTATTGAACTGAATGGTATGAATTGAGCATGTTGACACTCTCACCAGCCATGTTGACCATTCCCTAAAAAAAACATGTTGACCAAATTGCGCATATGGATCACTGCAAGCTAAACTTATGGGTTGTTAATAAGTTGTGTCCACATTGGAGGATGCGGTTATTGCTTATTGCGGTTCTTTGTTCCACTATGCTGTACCTAATACAAAACTGAAATGGGAACGTTATGTGATGCTTACAGAGAATTTTTTTTGAGGTTCTCCTTACAGCTGTTAGGTACTACGTATATATTTTTACCCCCTGCCAATGTTTCTTAGCATTTTGCAAATAGGTACATCATTTAGATAATTGTTTCCGATCAATTTATTTTGGAACTAACATGGCATGACATGCCTAAATAATCTAGGCTATTTATTTTGGAGCTAACATGCCATGACATATCTAAATAATCTAGGTTACTTCCCTCCCTGGTGTTGTTATCTACTTACATTTTTTAGGTCCTAAGCAAGGATTAGGGACAATACAATCTATACAGAACGTTCTTCATTTTTTTTTCTAGATTCAACCATATAGAGACCAGAGCAATGCATTGTATTTCTGAAGTACATTCTTAATTGTTGCAATACAATCTATAGACTATTCTTAATTGGTTTTATGAGTCTTTATAGACTTACAAAAGGGTACATTTAGTTTTCTTTGCACAAAAAATTTAAGCTTTCCATACCTTCTATGTATGGCCTTCCTTTACTTTCAGCTGGCCCTAAGGTTGGGACAGATTCAAACCTTATCTGCTCATCTTGGAATAGCCTGATTTCATTCTTGGCATTCAGTTAACAACGGTCCCACACAAGTGGGCTGCTCTTTTAGTCTCAAATTCATAATTTTACTACGTTGTTTGTTGCCCAATATTCAGAATCGTCTGCTCTTTGACATATAAATTCTTTTGCAGGCTTTATGAAGTAGTGATGCTTACATTGTCCACTAGGCTACTGAATTTGGTCAACAACCAAATGATGCACAATGATTGGTTTTTTTTCCACCATACATTCTGTTTTGTATTGGTGGAATGGTTATCCTCGCAGGTCATGTTCATTCTGTATTAGTGGAAGACGCTTGTGGCAGAAATTCACAAACAAACCGCTAAACTTCATTGCATATGTATTTGATATAATCAAATAGTCATGCATTTTATATGATTGTAAGCATCACTATTCATGACCTGTGACCCGTCCGGGATTAAGCATGAATAAGTAGTACTAAACATGCTAACACCCACGCGCCACAGGCGCATTTGCTTGCTAGTCATATATAACACCTGTACGTACATGCACACTCACAACAACAGTAGCATGAGCGTACGCACAACGGTAAGGAGAATGAAGAGCACATGTTGTCACATCACAAATCTACATCACGTATACATAATACATCGATCCACGATCAGTAGCAGTAGTAGTTATAGTACTAGTTACTCCAGTAGTGTACTAGTGGCATCGTACGTGGAGCAGCTAGAGGTTTAGGTGAGAGGCGGCGAGGCAGGGGGAGGGCGGGGAGAAGAGGCCGCCGCGCGGGGCCCAGAGGTCGGCGAAGGCGTGGAGGATGAGCGGATGGTGGCGCGGCGAGTTGAGCGATAGGAACCGATGCAGCAGCGCGTTCAGCTCCTCCCACGCGTACATCTCCTTCTCCACCACCATCGCCACCATCGACTCCCGGAAGTCCTCGTACGGCGCCGCCGACTCCACCGCCACCGCCACCGCCGTGGCATCCCTTCGTGCCCTCCTCCTCCTCCTCCGCCGCCGCTCACGCCTCGACTCCGCGTCGCCGACGGCGTTCTCGTAGAGGGTGTTGGTGGCGTACGTCGCGGGGCCCCACGACTCCGCGGACGAGACCGTCGTGGCCGTGGTCGCGCTGCCGCCGGCGCTGGAGCTGAAGGCGGCGGTCGTCGTCGTTGATGACGACGGCGCGTGCGCCGGTGACCTGGGCTTGCCGCTCCGGCCGAGCGCGCGGGACGTCGGCGAGGACAAGAGCAACCCGAGCCGCCTCGGCTTGCGGCAGCCGCAGCCGCATCCGACGTCCGCCACCACCGGCGGCAGCCGCGGCACCACGAAGCCACCGCCGCCGCCATGCCGGCTACGAGCTGCACCACCTGACGACAACGGCATGCTTAGAAGCTCTAGTGGGATCGAGGTCTTGGATCAGCGCACGCTCGAGCGCGAGGTGGTATATAAGTAGCGAGGTGAAGTGCACGCCATGATCCCGGCGAGAGCCGAGAAGCGATGTAAAAGAAAGGCGGTAAATAAAGTGGCGAATGGTGGTGTAGGGCTGTAGGCGTGTAGCTAGGCTAGCGTGCGAATCATGGTGGTGCAGTAAATCGAATCGATCGTTCGGGCCGTGCTGCAGCCGTGCATCCACCGATGGTTGGTGTGATTTGACGCGTCGAGGCGAGTGATCGAGCAAGTGTTTTTTTACGGCGGGGGTTAAAAAGGGAATATTTGACGGCGGTAAAATCCCAGCCGTGCTGGGTAGATGTGACGACGGGAATAGGAGAGATGGGAAAGCCTGCTCTGAGTTGACTAACTCTGCACTCACGTCAGGACAAGCGGCTAGGTCAGCTACACTGTGTACTAGTACGTGTACAGTAGTACAGTAGTAGCTTCGATTTTGAGGGCATAGTAGCGCACTTTGGCTTGTGCTCAGTACAACTTATTTTAGCCTTTTAAAATTACTGCGGTGATTCTCAGTGATTCCCCGCGGGTTTTTAACTCGGTCGGTGGATTTACAAGTAAATAAATGTAATTTAACAAAACTCTCGCTGGCTGCCTCTGATGCGCCACGTGGCATAACCAGGAGGTGCTACATCACCCTCTTCAGGAAAAATCTAAAAATTGTATGAAAAATCTTTAAATTTTTTTAAAAAATCAAAATCTATTTTTTCTCACATAGGCAAAATACTAAGCTGAAGTCCTTATAGCCACCTTATTTGGCACCACTGAAAATGTTCTAATCATACAATTAGAGACACCTGCTAGCTGCTAATTAAGGCCAATAATACAACTAGTTTTCTAGTAGTATTTGTTAGAATTGTTGGGCCTAGCCCATTCAATATATAAATAATTCCTGAAAAATCTCAAAGGCCCATGTATGCATGAGGCATGTGAAATTCTTTAATCTATATTCATAGTGGGAGGAGTGGAGGACATGCTTAACTAGTGGAGCTTGCTCCTCTCACTAGAGAATGTGATGGGAGAGAAATAGAGAATCACACGCCACGGCGCGGGCGGGCGGCGCTGCACTGCACACTGCGTGAATGGTCCGCCGAACCGGACCTTCGTGCTTGCGCAGACGCACCTCCTTTTGCGCTTTATTTCTTTTGCTCTCCGGATTTTGCGGGATGATATGGAATATACAAATCGTGTTGGACTCGGTCGCGACCCGTTTCGCGATCCGTTTGCCTCACGTGTTTTGCTATATAAATCTGCCGCCGCATCGTCCAGAGAGACAAGATCGATCGACCTAGGGTTTGCCACCTCCTCTGCTGCCGCCGCTTGGTTCTTCCCATCCGCGCGCGCGTGTGCCGCCGTTCGGGAGAAGCAGTCTCGAACCGATCGCCTCGAGCTCTCTGACGGGTAGGGCGAATCAGTTTTTAGGAAGCGCTTCGGCGATCGTCACGCTTCTTCTTCGCTTCGCGAGGACTTCTTCCACTACGCCGTCGCGATCTGCGTCGGCACCACCTTCTCCAACACGGCGTCGATTCGAGAACCGTAACCAGACCTCGCCGTAACTCGTACCGTACGGCGACGACGACCAAGTCCAGTAAGTCATCTCCTTCGCGAGTTCACCAGAGAGATATACGTGTATTTCTTCTGCACGTGTATCTAGGTTGTGCTTATGTGGATTCAACCTGTTTTATCTATCACTTAGACGTTGTGCGTGTTATATCTTTTGATTAAAATAAACCTGAAAGTGCTAATTATTCCAACAATCCAAAAACCTGATCTTTAGGCACTTTGGTTTATCGATGGCTCGTTTTGCTGATGCTCTGAAACCGGAGAAATTTGGTGGAGTAAATTTCAAGAGATGGCAAGTAAAGGTGCAGCTGTGGCTGACAGCTATGAACGTGTACTGGGTAAATGATGGCAAACCAGAGGGAACCCTAACTCCTGAAAAGGAGAAAGAGTTCCAGGAGGCCACCACACTTTTCCAAGGTGCAGTTCTTAGTGTGCTTCGACCGTCGTGTGATGTGTATATGACCATCACAGACGCTGAAGGAGATCTCGGATGCGTTGAATAATAAATTGGGTGCATCGTACGCCGGCGATGGAATCAGATATCATGGAGCAGTATCACAACTTCAAGATGGTTGCTAACCGTTCTGTTGTCGAACAGGCTCATGAGATACTGGTCATTGTGAGGGAACTCGAACTCCTTAAGTGCAAATTACCCGATAAGTTTGTGGCTGGGGGCATTATTGCCAAGTTACCTCCTTCGTGGAGAAACTTTGCCACGTCTCTAAAATATAAGAGACAAGAGATCTCCGTTGAGGGGTTGATCGTGTCTCTAGATGTTGAAGAGAAAGCTCGGGCTAAAGATGCACCTGGAAAAGGAGTCGAGGGCATATCCAGCGCCAATATCGTCGGCAGATATGGCAAGAACAAAGGGAAGAATAAAATCAAGCAAACCACTGCATTCAAAAAGAAGAAGTTGAACAAGGATGAGATGCCTTACTGGATTTGCGGTGAGGTTGGACACTGGGCTAAGAAGTGTCCAAACTGCAAAGACAAAAAGAGTAATCCTGGGCAGACTTCAAAGTCATCAATGTGACCATTGGCGACAATTGGTGAGGAACCGATGGGTATGTTTTACCTCTCGTTCTTTCGATGAATCACCACCGATTGGTGGATTGATATCGGGGCTAATGTGCATGTGTGTTCGACGTTTCAATGTTCACTTCTTATCGAGCGTTCACGGTTCACCCGTTTTGATGGGAACGGGTCCAATGCTTCGTTCTTGGTGTTGACACGGTAGATCTGAAATTTACTTGAGGAAGATCGTGCAATCGAAGAACGTCAATGTGTCCCTCAATCAATAAGAACACAGTCGTGGGTCCCTTCTCTGCAGAGATGGTTTAAAGTGGTGTTTGAGTCCAATAAGGTAGTCTTGTCGAAACATGGTTTGTTTATTGGCAAAGGCTATGAGTGTGGAGGCTTGTTCCGCTTTTTCCTTTCTGATAATTGTCATAAAGTTGTGAACCATATTTGTGATCATGCTATTGAAAGTGAGGCTGATGTTTGGCACTCACGTTTATGTCATGTTAATTTTGGTTCTATGTCTCGGCTTGCGAGTATGGGTTTAATCCGTAAATTTTCCACTGTCAAAGGTTCTAAGTGCCAGACTTGTGTGCAATCAAAGCAACCTCGTAAGCCTCATAAGGCCGCCGAGGTGAGAAATTTGGCACCTCTAGAGCTCATACATTCTGATATTTGTGAGATGAATGGTGTGTTGACAAAGGGTGGAAAGAGATATTTCATGACTCTGATTGATGATGCTTCTAGATATTGCTATGTGTATCTCATTGAAAACTAAAGACGAGGCTCTAGACTTCTTTAAAATCTATAAGGTGAGGTTGAAAACCGGTTAGACAGAAAATCAAGAGACTTAGGTCGGATCGTGGTGGAAGTATTTCTCTAGTGAGTTCGACTTATTCATGCGGAAAATAAAATTATTCATGAGAGGGCGCCTCCTATTCGCCCCAATCAAATGGGGTGGCTGAAAGAAAGAACCGAACTCTAACTGATTTGGTGAAAGCCATGTTAGACACTGCGGGTTTATCTAAGGCATGGTGGGGGGAGGCCGTGTTGACTGCATGTCATGTCCTGAATAAAGTCCCTGCAAAGAATAAGAAGAAAACCCCATATGAAATATGGAAGGGGAGAAAGCCATCACTTTCTTATCTACGCACTTGGGGTTGTTTGGCGAAAGTCAATGTGCCAATCACAAAGAAGCGCAAGCTTGGGCCTAAGACGATGAGATTGTGTCCATCCGGTTATGCTCCTCGTAGCGTTAGCGATGAGATTTTTGGTGATAAGATCAGAGATGTCTGACATGTCTGTTGGCATGATCATGCAGTCTAATGATGCTACTTTCTTTGAGAACATCTTTCCTATGAAAATTGAGCATAGCAGTTCTGGTAAAACTAGTGAGATAATTCCCGAACCTTCTACTCAAATAGAATATTCTGAACCAACACCTGAGAAAAATTCTAAGGAGGATGACGGTGAGGCTCCGAGGAGGAGCAAGAGACAGAGGATTGCAAAATCCTTTGGTGATGACTTCACTGTGTACCTCGTGGATGATACTCCCACGTCGATTTCAGAAGCGTTTGCATCCCCTGATGCAGACTACTAGAAAGAGGCGGTTCGTAGTGAGATGGATTCCATTCTTGCGAATCAGACTTGGGAACTCACAGAACTACCTTATGGTTGCAAACCTGTAGGGTGTAAATCGATATTTAAGAAGAAGCTTAGGCCTGATGGTACTATTGAAAAGTATAAGGTTCGGCTTGTGGCCAAGAGTTATACCCAAAAAGAAGGCAAAGATTTCTTTGATACATACTCACCCGTGGCTAGACTGACTACAATTCGTGTACTACTTTTCTTGGCTACCTCACATAGTCTTATTGTTCATCAAATGGACGTTAAGACAGCTTTCCTAAATGGAGAGTTGGACGAGGAGATCTATATGGATCAGCCTGATGGATTTGTAGTAGAAGGTCAAGAAGGTAAGGTGTGTAGGTTATTGAAATCTTTGTATGGTCTGAAACAAGCTCCTAAGCAATGGCATGAGAAGTTCGACAGAACTTTAACTTCTGCGGGCTTTGTCGTGAATGAGGCCGATAAATGTGTATATTATCGGTATGGTGGGGGCTGTATGCGTTATTTTGTGTCTCTATGTGGATGACATATTAATTTTTGGGACAAGTCTTGATGTGGTTCACGAGGTCAAGTCTTTCTTGTCTCAAAATTTTGATATAAAAGATTTAGGAGAGGCTGATGTAATCTTGAACATCAAGCTACTTGTGAGCATCGTTGAGCCCTAATTTTTATTAGTGACATTGATGACAAAATAAATAAATATTAAGTGCTAGGGGGTTTTTGGACTTCTCGGAACCCTAGCGAAGACTCGGCGTCTTTGATAAACCCTAATTTGAAGCGTCGACAATTTTACGAGTGCTCCAAGATTTCAAGTCGTGTGACCCAAGGCGAGAGAAGAGGTCACGTATAGATTAGGAGTAGTTAGGTTTATTTCCTGTTTTTCGTCGGATTTCAAAGGGTTCGAATATCTCGGACTATGCCGGATCCTTGCGAATTCTTGAAAACTCGGTTTCCGTAGTCCACCTCTTCTAAACATACCCAAATATCCCTTTGTGAGATTTCTAGAGAGAGAGAAACTCACCTAAATTTCCACCCTCACTGTTTTGTCCGAAAATTCCTTCTGTCGGACGACGTCTGGAAAAGCCAGACGGCGTCCGACCATCCAAAATCCCAAATAGTACACACTGTCGGACGGCGTCCGGTCATTACCGGACGACGTCCGGTAATGTTAAAACTGAGGCCCTTTTCTGGTCGGACGGCGTCTGGGGGTCGTCCAGTTAGCCTAACTCCTTTGCAAGCTCACTGTCGGACGGCGTCCGGTGGTTACCGGACGGCGTCCGATTGAGTTCATATTTGGATCCTTTCCGCTGTCGGACGGCGTCTGGGGGGCGTCCGATTCTTTATCTGCTGCTTGACGGAGTCCGTCCTTACCGGACGGATCCGATCATTGTTTTTAGAGCGATTGCGGCTGTCGGACGGCGTCCGGTGTCCGTCGGACGGCGTCCGGTAGAGGCTAACGGCTAGTCTTTTTGTCCTCTTCCGAGGGGCAACGGCTAGTTTTGCTCTTGGGGCTATAAATACCTACCTAGTGGCTGGCTATTTTGAGGTTTGCTGCTCCATTTCACCTACCACATTCATAGCTCATCAATTAGGTGTTCTAGAGCCATTCCTCCACCCACAAAGCATCCAAAGCCACAAATCATTAAACCCCAACACCGAGCTTCATGGAAGTCCTTCGATCCGGCATGATCGGGGCGTTTCGGGCTTGTTACTTTTGAAGACATCCTTCGTGGAGGCGAGGGCTTGGGAGTAGGCCTTGGCGTGTGGCTACTCTCGAGTCGGTGTACGGGTAACGGAGTCCACCTCGCCGGAGTGGCGGAACGACTACCGGGAGTGAGTGAGGCGCTAGGCTCGAGAGCGAGCCGGTCCTTGTGCGCAAGGGGTAGCCTCAACAAAGAGTAGGAGTTACGGCTCCAAACTTCGGTCAAACAAACACCGTGTCACTCTCTCATTTATTTCCCGCACTTACTTTTCTTGCATCGCTTGTGTTTAATTGTATGCCATGTCTTAGTTGTCTCGTAATTGCTTGTCGCTTCCGCTTACTTGTTAATTACAACTAGGATTGGATGATCATTAATATGATGCTTAATTGAGAATAATCAAAAGAATTTAAAATTGCCTATTCACCCCCCTCTAGGCCTTAGGATCCTCTTTCACTACTGAAGGGTGAGGATGGGATCACTTTGTCACAATCCCATTATGTGGAAAAGGTTTTGAATCGCTTTGGCTTTGCTGATTGCAAAACTTCTCCAACACCCTATGATCCTAGCATTGTGCTTCGAAAGAACAAGAGATTGTTAGAGATCAGTTGACTTACTCTCAAATCATCGGGTCACTTATGTACCTAGCTAGCGCTACAAGGCCAGACATCTCGTTTGCTGTTAGCAAGTTGGGCCGGTTTACTTCTAATCCGGGAGATGATCATTGGCGAGCACTCGAAAGGATAATGCGCTACTTGAGAGGTGCTACAAACTTTGGCTTGCACTATACGGGTTACCCAACAGCGTTGGAAGGGTATAGTGATTCCAATTGGATATCTGGCGCTGATGAGATAAAGGCCACAAGTGGATATGTGTTCACTCATGGTGGTGGAGCAGTCTCGTGGAGGTCTTGCAAACAGACTATCTTGACACGCTCAACAATGGAAGCAGAATTGACTGTTTTGGACACAACCACTATTGAAGCAGAGTGGTTGCATGAACTCTTGATGGATCTTCCGGTGGTTGAAAAGCCGATTCCGGCTATACTTATGAACTGTGATAATCAAACAGTGATTGTCAAGGTGAACAGTTCTAAGGACAACATGAAGTCCTCAAGACATGCGAAAAGACAACTGAAGTCTGTTAGGAAATTGAAAAACTCCGGAGTGATAGTGTTGGATTATATCCAAACAGATAAAAACCTGGCAGATCCTTTTACAAAGGGATTATCACGGTGTGTGGTAGACAATGCATCGAGGGAACTGGGTATGAGACCCACGTGACTTACACCATAGCGGTAACCCAGCCTATGTGATCGGAGATCCCGTGAATTAAGTCCTGGGGAAAACAAGCTATTGGTTAGCTGGATGAAAGTATAATCTAACCCATTCCATGTGAGATGCAATACTCTCGAAATCTGTATGGCGGGTTGGCATTTGCCTTAATGTTGTTCTGTTGGCTTTAATTAGCGAAGATGTCATCCTACAGAGCATCTTGAAAGAACACACCTATATGAGCCCGATTATTGGAAGTCGCAGTCTATGAGACTTGGGTAATCTCTAGTAAGCTCATGAAAGGACCATGGAGTACGACTTATATGCTCCACCCGCGGGGTAGCCTATTGGCAGCCAAGTATCAGTTGGCTTTAAGTGAAACTTGTTCACACAAAACTTGCAATTCAAGGCGTAATCCATTGTCCAAGTTGTGAATGAATGTAGCTTAAATGTCTAGGTGCAATTCAAGGCACAGTCCATTGTCACCGAAACACTGGTATATAAACAGTTTTGGGAACAGGCAAACTTGATGGGACTTTGAGATCTGGTGGAGGATCGTTAGAATTGTTGGGCCTAGCCCATTCAATATCTAAATAATTCCTGAAAAATCTCAAAGGCCCATGTATGCATGAGGCATGTGAAATTTCTTTAGTACCATATTGCTAGTGGGAAGAGTGGAGGACATACTTAAATAGTGGAGCTTGCTCCCTCCCACTAGAGAATGTGATGGGAGAGAGAAATAGAGAATCACACGCGCGCGCTAGCCTCGCCTCGCCGGGCTCGGGCTCGGGCTCGGGCTCGGGCGGGGCGGGGAGGCGGCGCGTCTTGCGGCACACTGCATGAATGGTCCGCCGAAACCGGACCCTCGTGCTTGCGCAGACGCAGCCTCATATAAATCTGCCGCCGCACCGTCCAGAGAGACAAGATCAGATCGACCTAGGGTTTGCCACCTTCCTCTGCTGCGCCGCCGCTTCGGTTCTTCCCCATCCCGTGCGCCGGCGTGCACCGCCGTTCGGGAGAGCAGGTCTCCGGAACCGATCGCCCTCGAGCTCCTGCACCGGGTAGGGCGAATCAGGTTTTTGGGAAGCGCTCGGCGCGACTGCTCGCTGCTTCCTTCTTCCGCTTCACGAGGACTTCTTCCACTACGCCGTCGCGATCTGCGTCGGCACCACCTTCTCCAACACAGCGTCAGATTAGGAGAACCAGAACCAGACCTCGCCGCAACTCGTACCGTACGGCGACGACGACCAAGTCTAGTAAGTCATCTCCTTCGCGAGTTCACCAGAGAGATATACGTGTATTTCTTCTGCACGTATATCTAGGTTGTGCTTCTGTGGATTCAACATGTTTTATCTATCACTCAGACGTTGTGCGTGTTATATCTCTTGATTAAAATAAACCTGAAAGTGCTAATTATTCCAACAGTATTTGATGTTTTTTACGGTCCTTTTGGAGAGGTATAACCCGTACAAAGGCTTCATGATGTAGCAAGCCAGAGTTAGGAAGGGTATCACAAATTTGGTGGTAAAGACGAATCAATGCAGTGAGAGAGGAGGAGAGAGAACGAGGGAAAATACCGATTATGCTCTTGGTAAGTAGTGGTACCAATAAGTGAAAGGATGTTGTTCCCTTCGTTTCACTATATTTATCCTTGGCATAGGACAAATATGTCTCATAATATTTGTCCGTTGAAAATATCAAGAATATAGTTATTGTGATGTTTTCACTCTTTGTTAATTGCTTAAAAGAAGAAAAGTGATGGTGACATGCTATTTAATAGGAGTGTGAATAGTCTTTGCATATTGATTTTTTTAAAACTATTATTTTATTATCCGATGCATATGGTGTGCTATGGATAAAGGGAACATATGTTGTGCAATCACGCTTACAATGTAATCACTGTGCAATCAAACTATCAAAAGTTGTAAAAAATTCTAAAAAATTTGCACATGTACTGCATTGTGTACTCTACCTATGTATGAAGCTTAAAAAAAACTTCAATATATATTAAGAGTTATAAAAAAAGAAAAAATGGACAGTTTTGATAAGTTCAAAATTGATATAATTTTATTTTTTTAACTTTCAATATAGAATGAATTTGAACTTGAAATTTTATCCAGAGATAGAATAAGTTGAAGAGTACATCTACAGATGTTTTTAGAATTTTTTACAACTTTTGGTGCAATCACGCTTACGGTGCAATCACCGTGGAATCGAACTATCAAAAGTTGTAAAAAATTCTAAAAAAAATTTGTACATGTACTGTATTGTTTACTCTACCTATGTATAAAGTTTCACAAAAATCAATATATATTAAGAGTTATAAAAAAATAAAAAATGCACAGTTTTGATAAGTTCAAAATTGATAGTTTTGTTTTTGTAACTTTCAATATAGAATGAATTTGAACTTGAAATTTTATCCAGAGATAGAGTAAGTTGAAGAGTACATGTACAAATTTTTTCAGAATTTTTTAAAATTTTTGATAGTTCGATTGCACGGTGATGCATATATGCAATCACGCTTACGGTTGCCATCACCATGCAATCTAACTATCAAAAGTTGTATAAAATTCTAAAAAAACTATACATGTACTGCATTATTTTATCTACCAATGTATGAAGTTTTTTTAAAAAATTCAATATATATTAAGAGTTATAAAAAAAGAAAAAATGGACAGTTTTGATAAGTTCAAAATTGATAGAATTTTATTTTTTTCTGTAACTTTCAATATAGATTGAATTTGAACTTGAAATTTTATCCAAAAATTTACGATTAAGCCTACGGTGCAATCACCGTGCAACGGAAATATAAAAAAGTATAAAAAAATTGTAAAAAAAATTGTAGATTAAATGAGCATGCATCTTTAAAAGGAAAAAACGATTAATCAATCAAACCCATCTAAATGGTCCAAAAGTTACAAATACACTCTTTGTGGGACAAATTTTGAATGCTAAAAATACACTCTTTTTTTTATATCAAACATTCGTCACTTTCATTCCACAGCGTTAAAAATGTTCAAACATCTTGAAATTTAACACAGGCAACCCTCCACTTCACATTACCAGCCTTTACTAAACAAGGGAACAAACACACCGTGAGCCTTTCCATTTTCCACCATTGCCATCCTTAATGCACCAGGCAGCAAGCTCATGAGTCAAGCCATTCCACACCCTTGGGATAAACAACACCCTTGCTTTCCTCATCTTGGCTAGCACCTCATTGGCCTCATTTACCCGCCATTCCCAAGATGACCTGTTCAGCTCTTTCCTGTTCAACCTGCTAGTCACTGCATTATAGTCAGTTTCCAAGATGACCTTCAGCTTCATCCCAACTTACATCTTCAGCTTCGGCTTCCTCGGCTCCCGACAGATTTTCCAACTTCCTTATCTCCCGAGCACTCTTTGTGGAATGGAGGGAGTATATGTGTGGGTACTTTGTAGTCTTTACTTAAAAAAACTAAACTGCGTGTGTATTCTGGCTTCTTGTTAAAAACTTACAGTACAGTTAAATAATTTTTCTTAGATAATGTACAGTACGGTTGAATCATAAGTGCTGATAAAGTATAGTTGCGATGCAACGTTAGCAAGAACTGCAATGCTTGAAGATAAACAGAGCAATCAGCAGGTGAGTGAGGACAGATGGCATTTGATCAGCAAAGGCGAATTTATTTTCCGTTTACAAGTCTTGGCTATGTACAACATGCGCCACAAAGAATGGTTGAATCGAAAATCAAAACCGAAAACCACACGCTGTTTCCAAATTAAGCGTCGACATTGAGTTACTCAGAGGAGCACACAATTGGAAGCAAACAAAAAGCCTCAAGGTTGCAAACACTCGCATCGTTGTGCGACCAACTTAGTCGTTCATCATCCCTTTAAAACTTCTTGCCAACCAGATTGCGGTTTCCCGCGGGGATACCTTGTCTTTCCCAAATGGCTTCAGAACAATGGCAAGTTCCTCCAGCCTGTTGTTGTCCAGCAGGTCTGCGGAAAGCTCCAGGAGCCCTTCTAGAGCCTCAGCTCGCTGCCTAAATGATGTGACATCTAGTGCTTCTTTAGCAGGGCTTGCCTCTTCCTTCACTGCATTGTTGATCTCAGATGTGCAAGGCTTCACGTCTGTGACAGCAGATAATTTTACTGAATCTGAGCTGGCTGGTAACTGACAGGAAGTATTAGCTTCCCGAACAATCGATTTGGTAGTAACCGAGGCAAGTCCAAAAGGCACCGTCTTTGCTGAGCACGAGCTGCTTCTTACATCCAGATTTTCTCTTACTACATTCAGAAGTTTGCTGCCATCCATGGTCTGAGTTTCTCCTTGACCATTTTCTGACATTGGCAGCTCATCCCTAGCATGGAAATTAACGTGTCCATTATTTTGTATGACATCATCAACTGGTAGGTTTAGATGATAAACTGTTTGTTTCTTCAATGTCTGGATAGAATTGGACCCCTTCTCCGACACTCTGAGTTTTGTGGTTGAATAAAAATCTGGCACCGATGAAAGAAGTTCTTGGACAGTAAATTTATCCTCACCGCTTTGTAATGTGACAGTGCTCTGCCCGTGCCGACCGGGTAGCACATCATCTTTGCAAACAAACTCCTGTTCAAAGCTTGGAATGGATGGCTCCAGAGCAGAGCTCAGGCTTGAATCATCATTACTAGCCACACTCTTCTGCAAAATGTCAGTGTTAATTTCTGAAAATGGTATAGTTGTTGGGTCATCCTCTTCTGTGGCAGCATCAGGTGCTGAGCTTGTGCACCATGAAATCAAGCAGGCTGGTGAATTTGGTTCAGATAGTTCTGACTGGTCAATCTTTTCAACACGACCAACTGTAGAACTTGAGCCAATGCTGATGTCTTCCTTGGTTGCTACTGTGGAAATTTCCCGAGGAGCAGATTTTGCACGTGAATTATCTAGCCTGATGTTTACTCCTTCTGAAGGAATTTTAGATATTTTTACAGCATGTGGAAGATCGCTGAGAGCACTATCTGGACAATGGGCAGGTTGGAATGGAGTTTTCTCACCCTCTGTGATGATCTTAGTATGGGCTCGTTTCACCATAGTTACTGGGATGCTTGGAGTCCTTACTCCCACTTGTCTCTGAGGGCTAGGCCGTCTAGTAGTACTAGATGGTGTCTTGATTTTAGGCTTTACTGCAGCTGAACAACCATTCTCTATGGGCTGTTTGGCAGGTTCAGGAGTTGATGACCCAGCAGGTTTGATCTTTGGGTGGTGTTCAAAAGCAGGTGACTGCAAGACCAGTACCAAGAGAAATAATTAGCAATAAACAAAATTAGATTTGCATAAGAAATTACCAGGCTCATACCAGTTGCTTCAAGGGTGGTGACGCTTGACTTGGATCTATACAGCCATTGTTGATATTGGTTGGTCCATCAGATGAATTGTCACCAGGCTTTGAATTGTACAAAATGTCATTGTCAGGCTTTGAAGTCTCCGATGATTGCTCTGCTTGATTCTTATTGCAGACTGCAGAACTCAGCTTTACGCCACTAGCTCTCGCAGGTGAATTGCTCTCTCTAAGTCTTCCCTCCTCTCTAAGAGTTGTCATTATCTTTTCAATGATTTTCGGTTGCTTATTCTCACCTCTGGGGTGCTGATGTATCGATTTAGACGAATCTTGCCTCTTCAGTTCAACACATGAAATGTCCTTGTTGCCTCTGAGATCTTCTGGCTTCGCACACTTTTCATCTGAGTCAACTCGATTAGTATCTTGAATGTTTCCAATATCAACGGCCTTGTTATCAGTACTTGCAGCCCCCCCTGACGTGCTTCTGTCACTCGATTGCGTGCTGTCTATATCACTACCAGAAATGCTACTGCTTTGACTCTCAGACATGCTTCTCTGACTGCTTCGTGAGGTGGACAATGGTTTCTCTGGCATTCGCATGGGGTTCAAAGCATCAAAAAGGGCTCGATATTGAGTCACATAAGGTTGCAGATATGGATTCTTCAAAATCTCAGATGCCTGTTCACATGACATGACATATTTTTTCAGAATCCAGATAGAAGAGATGAAGGTATTATATAGAAGGTTTCAAATTTCATATAGCTTACAGTAGGCCGATGTTCAGGACTTTTCCTCAGCATGCTTTTGATAAGGGTTTTCCTGCATCCAACAGAATAAAAGTTTTAACAAGTTACCGACTTACCAGTATTACTACATTGCTACCAAAGAATTACTTCGTTCTTAAAAAAAGTAAGCATTACAGTACGGGTCATGTGATGGAAATGATAGAAGAGACCACTTTAAACATAAAAAAACAAAAATCCAGATTACATGCAACCTACTATGCGAAGACAACTCACGTACATCGAAGGAGAGTAGCAGGCAGGCAAGGGACCCATGGAAGACCTATTTATCTTACTTATTAATCCAGCCATATCCTGAAAGCATTGCAATGAGATAAGGTTACTTGCTTGCCAACAACAATTATAATAGCAGCATCACCACCTATGATATAACACCTAAGAGCCCCCAATATTCCACTTTTTATGTTGCCGAGTATAAATACACCTAGTGGTGTACATACTCTTTTTTTCAAAAAAAAAAAAACCAGATTATTTTGAAAACCTCGATATATTCCAAAATTTTGAGGTATATGGTAAAAATGGTTGGTTTGGTTTGAATTATAGTCAGCCATTTATTTCAGAAGAAATCATAATATTATATTTGATAATTATATTGCCCGCAAAGTTTTTTTTAACATAATGTATTACTCGTAATGTTCCATGAATAGTTTCAACATCCGCATGCTAAAGCAATGCAAAAATATGTACAGTTATGTTTCAATCGATAATCTTTACATCATCATGAACTGACAGATTCATTTGACAAAACATCGCCAATTAGCAGTAGTAGTAAATTTATATCTAGGATCCCGCCTGAAGATCTTTTGTTCATTGCACTGAAAAAAGATCATATCATTACAGACCGATAAGCTTGCAAATCAAGTTACATTATATCTCTGTTTCAATGTCAAATTGTATTGCCTGTTAAAATTTTTTAAATTATGTTCTAAATAGAATACAGAGGTTAGACCACAGAGTTAGTAATGATTTGTCTATTTTTGCCAAAATATTGTGTTTTATCCAATATATTAACTATAAAAGATAATGGACCCTTTGGATAACCTAAGAAGAGAAATGTTCAATTCATAATCCAATCAGAAAAGCTACTCCTAGATAATCATAGTAAACAGAGATATAAGATCTGATAAGAGCTCACAAAAGCCTTGAAAGCTGGCCGATGAGCTGCCATTTCATACATACAGCACCCTATACAAGACACATAAAAGTTAAAAATTAATTAAACATGAAATTGATCATCCATAAACATTACAAAGAGACATGAGCTAACAGAGAAATACATTACCAAGAGACCAGATGTCTGACTTGAATCCGTAGGGAATATCTGCAAGCAGCTCTGGACACATGTAGTTTGGTGTTCCAACGACCTAAAGAAAGCATGATGCTGTCAGTGTTCAGTGACAGTTTGAGCATAGACAAATGATTATGCCTTGTTCTTTTCCCCAATTCAGATGAATGGAAATTCCTACAAGATTTGTGGTTTATGGGAAGAGCATAAATGGTATAAGGAGGAATATGTGTGTGGCATACAGAATGGTTAATGTCTCTGCTGATTTACCACTTGAAGGATTAATAGCTCAATAAGAAAGGCTAAGGTAATGTAGAATTTTCACAGAGAGATTGGAGAAATAAGGAAAAAGAGCATACTGAAGAAGTTAAATCATCTTCCTTTAAAGTTTTAGCGAGGCCAAAATCTCCTGCATGCAAACCAATGAATTGTGATATGGTAAAGACATATAATTAGAAGTTGCTGAGGTAGCATGAAACAGCAGACAGCTCCATAGTTGTGGTACTGTATTTGTTATCAGGAACTAACCAAGGCGTATGTCTTGATCTTTGGTCAGAAATATGTTGGAGCACTGCAATTGGAGAACAATTGCCAATGAAACTATCATATAAACAATCAACAATGATATTATGCTTTGTCATTACCTTTAGATCACGGTGCAAGACATAGTTTGAATGCAAGTAGTCAACAGCTAATACCAATTGAGCAAACCATTTCAGCAATTTCTGAGGAACAAAATGTATTATGAGCACAATATTGAATGCTCTTTTTTCCCTTCATGCAGAGAAAAAAAAAGAAGAGATAAGTCATCCCATACCTCCTCTGGAAAGTAAGCACCATTTGATTTTTTCATCAACTCATCCCTGTGGTACAGAACTAAATGAGACAAACAGAATACGACATGGAAGCCAGACTGAATCCTAAAGTGCCAAATCACACTCACATATCTCCACCTTCACAATAGCCCGTGACGATGCAGACATAGCAACCCTGCAAAGTGCAAATGCCGCCTTGTCATATAAACAAGTACAGACCGAAGAATCAAAGTACAAACTCCTAAACTACAAACCTTTTCAACCCAAGCCTCTTTGAATTCAACAATGTAAGGGTGTTGCAGTCGAGCAATCAGAGCCATCTGCAATTTGTAATTTATTTTCCTCTTGATAAATTCCTCAAATTAAAACCATTCAACAGAGGGTTCCACACTATTACAAACCTCTTGGTGAGCAGACTTGCGGCAGCGCTCTGTCTGCCTCGCAAGCCGGATTTTTTTCAACACATACCTGCGATCCAGACACAAGCATGCGATCAACACTTAACAGTGAAGAAACAAACTCTATACCTTGCAGAAGGGTACTGGACTATGCCGTACTTCGTCTTCTCAACCTTGTGATTCACAAGGATGGCGGCGCCGAAGGCGCCACGGCCAATCTGCTCCATGATCTCGTACTGATCCATCCGGGACTCCATGCGTGCCCAATTCGTAGCGCACAACCACGGCTTTACAGCTGCAATTCGTAGCCTGCTAGTATCAATCTCTAAGGGCCGAAATTAATCACATTTGTCCTGCCAAACTGCAGCTCAAACGCCTTCACATCCTGGACGAGTCCTGCAAAAAAATAAAAAATAAAAATCGAGACACCTACATGAGCCAAACTGCTTTAGTACTCGCGTACTCACGTCACGTGCCATCCAACCAATCTGCAACATGTAGTAGGGAGTACTAGTACAACTGCCTTTTCTTAGAAAGAAGAGACGCAACGCAATTGCACAAGGAAAGCGTTTAAACACGGAAATCGATGAACTACATGCTACGAACTAGCACAGAGCACTCCAAAGTCCAAACTCCCATCGCAAATTCCCGAATTGCGATGCATCGGAGAGGAACAGCTATCCGAAGCAGTACCGCCGGATGGCGCACCAAATTTACTACAGATTTTCAACAACCACGCCGCGCAGTGCTCTCACCAAGAGCGAACCCGGCCGAGACAGGGGGGCGCACCGCGGGGTCGCCGCCTGCATTGGCCGCCGGCGGCGCCGGACGGCGCTTCTCTCCGCCGGCTCCGGCACAGACCGGCGATGTCGGCGGCGAGATCTCCTGCCTCGCCGGCGCCTCTGCTCTCCCGCGCGCCTCGAGCTCTCTCAGCTTCGGCGACTCCCTAGTCCCTAGCCCCTCCCCGGTGGAATCGTTGAGCGCTTCGGCCTTTTTTTTTTTGGGGGGGAGTTTTGGTGCGGCGTAACGGTGGCGGTGTGTGCGACAGAGTTTGCTCAGTGGCTTATATATGGGGCCATAGGCGCAACAGCACACGGTGATGGACCGGTGCCTCGTGCCCTGGTGGTAGTGGGGGTGAAAGGCAAATCAGGTGTATTGCGATTTTGCGAGTGAGACTTCCACTAATAACTAATTACTGTCTTTAAGATGGAGATACCTTGGTGTAACACAAGTACACAACCCATATATATTGGTTTTTTTATAAAAAAAATATATTCGTGATGAAAAACCCATACGGATTTTCATAAAGTTGATCGGCCGAAATCGACCGGTGAATCGGAAAGGCAAAGAGCAAGTGTTTTTCACCTTAAAACTCCACAATTTGAACTCCAAAGTGTAGTCATTTTATTTAGGTGAGAATTTGTCGTGTTCAACCCATCCCATCTTCCCCAAGGAGGAGGAATCGTTCTATCATATACGTTCGTGTAAAACAGTTTGTACAAAACACTTTTACTAATTATTAAGCAACTGATTTTTAAATTTAAGTCTCAATTGATATTTCTCACGTATCTAGATGCTATCATTAGATCTTTTATATGCTCTATGAAGATGCTTAAATAACTCTCAGTTGTCTAAGGTGATACTGGTCCCTACGAAAATATTCCCTTCTAATAATTGACTCTATTCTTTCGCTTTACATTTAGTATTTTAATAGTGCATTTCTATGTATATATGGATAACATTTTAATATGAAAAAACTTTGTCCTCTACACCAACTAGAAATGCATGTGACCATGACAAAAACTTATTACAAATTAAGCATAAAACCAAAACAAAATGACAAAAACAATTGTTTTCTGCCTCATAATAACTAGATGAGCCTAACACACTGATGGTTGTAAGATTCCTCTGTGTTTCATAAGTCAATAGCATCAAGTCCAATATCTTCCGACACCACAGAAGAGGATTTAGTGTGGAAGAGGACAACAGTTGAATCAACAGTCTTGAAAAGAAATGCTAACCAGTTGAAAATCAAATGCAATAACCCAAAATTTGTTGCTAAGTCATCAATTGAATCAACGAACTTTGGATTTGTAGTAAAGTCCTTAGAATTATGCACGAGAAACTTATATCCGTGGTTAGGGATAGAGACAGAGGGTGCGAGCAGGAGCCTTGGCACCCCCTATGTTCCATACATACTTATATGTATCCCTATATATACTAGTAAAAAATCTTAAAAATTTAAGAATTTTTGTAAATTATTCTCAAGAACATAAAAGATTTTACGACAAAATAGTAGAGATTTTCTAAAATTCACAAATAAACATAAGTTTACATATTACAATTGTAAAAAACTATACAAGTGCTAAAATACATGTACATCTTCATGTATAATAGTAGCAAATAATTCTATTCGGCCTCCTCACTTTTTACATGCTTCTAACCGGTCCTCGTAGAAAATTTTTCTAGCTTCATCCCTGTTTGTGGTACGGTGTAACAGTACCCAATCGCCCTAACATAGCCAGAATTTTTTTAAAAAAAAATCGCACTTTAGGCAAAATAATGTAGTTGTTGAGTGATCACATCATTTGGTGGGATAAAGAATGGTTAGGCTACATATATTTACTAAAGAAAAGATAGTTTGTGTGTCCACTCAGTGATACTGACGTATTATGTATTTATGTCTTCAGCTTCCTCTACCTTTTCTTGTAACCATTCGGATTTATTTTGTAAGTTTCCTTGCTGGAGCATCATTCTATTATATGTGCCCGGTTTTGTACTTTTTATACTGTTCTCATTGTCCAAATTGAGGAGTTGCGATACACTGGCCACTTGTAGGGGGCTATCTAATGCGTTTTTTAGAAAAAGGAAAATAACTAAAAATATATTTAATTTTGTTCGTCTTTATCACCTTCATCAACTTGGTTGATCAGATCTCATGCTTCACAGATTAGTATATGCAAATTGATGGCCCGAATGTGGTTGCATTTTCTATCAAAATTTGCGGCAAACATCCAAACAAAACGAACTGATGTCTGAACCGTACCAAAACCTAGCAAAATACATGACGCATTGCCATTGCATATTTGCATTAGAAGTTATCTTATATCCTGTCTGCGTTGGCATGGGCAACAAAATAAATAAGTGGTTCAATTATTGCTCACACGTATTACCTTAACTTACCTGCCATTTTAGATTTGAGCAAATTACACTTTTGCCCTTCAAAATTGTATCGAAATCTCACTTAGACTCAGTTCTTTTCAGCTTAACAGCTTTACGGCTTAACAGTTTAACGACTTATCTACGTTTTAAAAAGACATTTGCTTTAAGTTTTTTTAGTCCGTTTTTTCGCTGTTTTGAAGGTGGGTCCTAACGTTTTAAATAGCAAGTCAAACGAAATAGATCCAAATCTCGAGACTACCTAAAAAACGCTTGAAATTCAGTCATTTTAGCCGTTCAGCTATTCAGCCGTTAAGATCAACTCAAAAGAACAGGCCTTAATCTCTCGAACTTGCAATTTACCTTTTCGGTGCCTCAAACCTGCAGCCATTTGCACCCCAGCTCCAAACCGTTAAATGCTAATGTGGCTGTTAATTTTCCATTAAATGCCTAATGGTTGCTACAAGTATAATATTTTTTAATAAGATGATATCCATATCACATCTCTCCTCTCTCTTCAAGAAAATATAAACTTGAACTTTTATAAAATTCATTTTAAAATCATTATCAAATAAATGCTTGAAATTAAATTTTAGTTAAATTTAAATTTAAAAACTTCAAACTTCGAATTCTAAGTTTTCAAAAGGTCAGAAGTTTGAATTTTGAAAATCAAAATTTTTACTTTTTTGAAAATAAAATCTATGTTTTAATATTTAAAAATACAAATGAAAAAACAAATGAAATTTCAAAATATGAAACGGTAGGCCGGACGCCAAGGAAGGTCACGCCGCTGTACAAATACAATAGGGCAACAATCTCTGCCGATGCCGACATGTCTGACTCGACACCACAACTTGATGAACAACTGCATCCACATGTTATGAGGGAAGGAGATGGAGGGGGAGAGGAGAGGAAGGACGGAGGGGAAGAGGGAGGGAGGAGCGTGGGAGGGCCGACGTCGGTGGCGGCAGCGACGTCTGAGTAAGATTTGAAGAGAGAGATTGGTAGAGAGGTGTGTCACTGCTTGTATCGTCTAGAAAGACAATGTGGACCAAACATCGCTTTTCAAACACATACGGATTAAATCCATACCGCTACCTAAAGGATTCATTAGTTCTATTATTTTATACTTAATGTGCTATAATTTGTGCGGCAAACTTTATTATAATCTCGTTGATTGGCTACATAAAAATATTTCTATAATAGTAATTCTACCTCCGTACGAAACTATAAAAAAGGTAAAGGTCCGTCGCAAAATGTTGCTGAAAGTAAAATACGAATAACCCCGTACTCCACTTCACTACCGCAGTAAAGTAAGCCCAGTACTTACTCCGGCACTGACCAACACAACCTACGATGGAAGGAGATCTGCAACGGTAATTAAGAACTCGAGGGCGGTAAAATTAAATTCCGAAGCGGGAGTAGCATGAGCGAAGAGCTTGCACCGTCAGAGCTCGCGGCATCATAAACAACAGGAGAAATAAATATACCAGCGCGGCAGCGCTCCTTGATTCACCGGCACTACGCGCGAGCCTGGAGCAGTTGCTGGCAGTACGCTACCGTTGCTTGCGCCAATGACAAGTGGGCTCAGCGCTTAAGAGCATCGCCAGCAGCTTCTTTATATTTCGTTCTCTATATCCCTTCTCTAAATCACTATTCGTTCCCTATATTTTCATCATCTCCAGCAGAATCTCTATCCTCAAAAAGATATAGAGATTCTCTAGAGAGTCTCTAAATATAGAGGCTACGGAAAGTCTTTAAATTTAGAAATTTAAGATAGAGACCTCTTTGGAGCGTTATAGAGGCTGGAGTTGTCCGCAATAGTGTTTTAGGGAATCGTTTAGAGTCCCTGCTAGCCATGCTCACAGTGGTTTTTCGGAAACCATCCTCCAAAATCGTCTTTACCATCTCTATTTATCCTACAATTTTTTTTTACGGAATTGCTGGTGATCGGCCGCCCGACGCTTTTGCGCTGCTGCTGCATGATTAGCGCTCAACGGCTATCGCGCCTAGCGCTTTGCATAGCCAACGGATTAGCACGCAAACGGTTGCATGGTCGCATCATTAGTAAAAATCGGTTGCTGCTTTGCATGATAACGTATTGTCTGTTCCGCACGTGTACGTTTGGTGCATGGGACCCGTATATATTTTTAGATGTGTATTCTGGGCGAAAACGCCCGTACGCCTTCTTTTTAGAAGAATTACTTACTGTTGGGCGTCGGGCAAATCATACGCACCGTCTCGCCGCGCGCATCACTGCTAGGGCTAGCTGGCGCCGCCAGCGGACTTCGCCATCAGCTTGCAGCTTGCTGCGAACTCCCTACTGGGCTGCGGTGGCCGCCTTCATCGTCGCCAGAGTTTGCAGCGGCCATTGGAAGTCCCACGGAGGAGCCCCCCGGCGGCGAGGTGTGGTTCCCTACTTCTCTCTGTCTCCTTCCTCCTCCTCTCTCTCTCCAATAATCCCACGGATCTTGATCTAGGCAGCATTTGTTATTCGAAAAACAGATAGAAACATGTTGAAACATGCTAGAATATGCCATGTTTTGTTGTTTTTGTAGGGCCATGTTTCGTCATGTTTATCAATGTTTCATCGTGTTTCACCGAACATACCCTCGTTTCAATGCTACCAACGTCAGTGTCGTGTTTTTTTCCCAAAACTTGCATGTCGGAAAGCGTCCGATTTTTTTGGCTACAGATTGAACGTCCGATCTGTAGCATTGCCCTATAAGTTTTTAAAAAATGTGAAAGAAAAACGGAATTGATGTACGTCGGGCGCCCGGACAGATCAGACGCCCCACCCAGGAAGCGCAAGCACATGGCCCGCCCAGGAAGCGCACATAATTTTTTCATTAGCATGCACGTAATTTTTTCTCAGACACGTTTATTCATTAGCATGCACGTAATTTTTTCTCACGTCCGCATGCGCGAAGATGTAGGCCCCACCGCAACTAATGTCGTAGTTTTTCCGGTTAAACGAAGATATATCCAATTTTTACAACGAAACATGTCGTTTTTCTAGTAAATCACACATTTATTTCCACCAAACATTTTTTTTACTTTTGTGAGTTTGTGTGTGTTGCGGCGAATTTGTTTTGAAACAACCGTGAAACATGCGGTAACATGCGAGAACAAATGTGTATGTTTTGTCGTGTTTCATTATTGGTTGTAGCATGTTTCATCGGTATTAGCCATGTTTATATATGTTTCGCCTTGTTTCGTATGCATGTTTTTTGGTTTTTACCATGTTTCTGCATGTTTCGTCTATGTTTCATCATGTTTCGTCATGTTTCGCCCATGTTTAATATGTTTTGCGCCGTGCAACTCACACATGTTCAGTTTTTCTATGTTTATGTCTCAAACAAAGCATGTTTTTAAACAAGTGTCCGATGTTTCAATTAGTATCGTGACATTTCTGTTTTTTCTAGTTAAATATTTTGCGGCGTGAAAACATTTTTTAAATAGTTTCGAAAACATTTTTTATATAAAAAGCACGCTGGGTTGCATGCATGTTGCGGACCCACAAGAACATGCATGCATGCTATGTCTTGGTAATTAGGCCCATAAACATGCATGCTACGGCCGGTTAATTCGGCCCTACAGCCTACGGCCTGCACCTATATCGTCGGCCAGCCTCGCACGTAAGACATCGCCCGCGCGTCGCACGTAACGACAACGCCCGCACGTGATTCGCTGCTGCGCGGAAAGCGCACGCGGGCGCGGGAAGCTGGCGCGGACGTCCGACGTCGATCGGGCACCCAACGCGTAGCATCGCCCAAAAAAAATGAAGCCTTATAAACATCAAAAGAGAATCAAAGGAAAAGAACAGCAGCAGCGCACACAAATTTTTGCTACATACGTGCGCACAAAAAAAAATGGCGCTGTGTGTTGAGTCTCTGCATGTAGTGGGGCCCACAAAAATTGCTGCGTGATGGAACATAACGACAGCAGCGCGCGTAACGACAGCAGCGCGCGTAACGAAAGGCGCGGGATGCATGACGCGGGAGCGAGCGCTGCGGCCTGCGGGTAACGACAAAAGCAGGGAGCGGGCGCGCGAGTGTGCG
This sequence comes from Raddia guianensis, assembly GCA_036346415.1. NCBI lineage: Eukaryota > Viridiplantae > Streptophyta > Magnoliopsida > Poales > Poaceae > Raddia > Raddia guianensis. Next base: position 12,283,229 of record CM070538.1, read on the forward strand.
GGCGTCCGATGCCATCGGGCACCCGACGCGTAGCATCGTCCATTTTTTTAACTACATCCTCTAAAATATTGCTTTCTTTAAAGATTTTGTATAGATAAAAGTTAAATGAACAGTGTTTTACAGTGAACTAGGTAACTTTAGAGTGTTTGTTTTGCTTTTTCGAGTCGAGTAAAAAGGTTCCTTAAGAGCTGATTTGAGTCGTTGATCATCTTATTCGCTCATAAGCTAAAATTTGAAAACTTTTCAAAACAGTTTATCGTGTTCCCCAAGCTTGTTTGATTTTTTGAGAGCCTTTTTTTACCCAAATTTCTTAGAGCTTTGATATATGCTTTTCTGCTCCAAAAAAAAAAATGCCAAAGCGTTTGTGCTTTTAAAACCAGATATGCTTGCCTCTGTTTTAAAAATTTAAACGCTGTAGCTTATCATCAATTCTTTAAATCTCAATTCCATTTCTCAAAACCGTAAAAATAACAAGTCTAGCAAAATGAGTTGGCTTCTTAAGACTATTCAAGAGACTCTTAGTATTTATTTTGGGCAGACAAGCAAATCAATATTGCTTGTAGCCAGGACGCCATGAGCGGATGAGCCATTGCCAAGTTGCAAAGCACTCGAGCTGTCGGTACGGGCCGGCGAGCGACCGAGCAGAAATCACACGGCTGCACGTGACGTCTGAGGCGAGACCCTAGGCAGGTTTGGCTTCACTTCACTTCACTCGCCAAATCCAACGCATTGACCTGTCTGGCTTGCTGCAGCCTGTGATCATCAGGCTGCAGCCTGCAGATCGCTGCAGGTAAACGGCGTGCCGGTGATTCTTCGTGCTCCCTTCCGCTTGCTCGTGCAGACAGACAGCAGCGCTGATGGACGTCAGCAACGTAAACAAACCAACAATGACTACAGTAATGTAAGCACCGACCAGGCAGATAGTTATTGTAGTGCAGGATCCTGACTGTTAACTAGTTTTACTGTGATAGCTACAGTAACGTAAGCACCGACCATGTTTTTCGAAAGACCTGCCCAAATTGGTTGAAAACCGGTCGAAGACGATTCTATATTTTAATCTGTTATAAGTTCCGTCTAGAACATAGGAAACCTAGCATAATCGATTTCTGGTTTGGTTACATTCAGCTTAAGTTAAATTATAATCGATTTACCATATGAAGCCACCTCTGTCTGGTACGTGCGTGCGATTATCACAAGAATGGACGACATTGCAAACCCTAATCATTACTGCTCCAGCGAATCATGGTGCATGTACTCCCACGTAGCATCCAAAAATTACTCTTCACAATTTGATGACCATTGTCCGAATTGGAAAAAGGTACGAAACACATCTAAGGTAGGTACCCCATTGGCGTCAAGACTCAAGAGACACGCCCTCCTAATCCCTCTGCAGTTGCGGCCTGATACTCTGCTTGAGAAGAATATAGCGCCCCAGCTCCCGAGAAAGCGAGCCGGCAGGAGAAGGACGGCGCAACCGCTCGTCGACGCCGACAGAACGCTACAAATGGAAGGAGGCCGGCGTGGTTAGGACTTGATCTTCGCTTAGCCGAAGGCGCTTAGCGAGGGGGACGTCGGGGGAGCGAGCGCGTGAGGTGAGGCGTCTCTCCGGCGACGGAGAAGGAGTGCCTGTGATCTAATCTCTGAAGAATTATTGGGGCAAAGCGAGAGGTGGGAGGTGACGCCGAGCAGGGGTGGCCGATGGAGATGTCTCTCTTGCCTGGCACGGATCCGGTTCCTGTGCAGTTGTAGTATGACTGCAAGTTAAGCAGTCACCAGCGAGCAGTCCGATCTAAATCGAACGGCTCAAAATCGGCCAGACAACTGTAGCAGCGAAAATGCACTGTTTTGCACTGTAGCAAAACCACTGTAGCAACCAATCTCAGTCGCTGCTTCAAAAAATGGACGGCCAAGATTTGGTGCAGTCCTTAACGTGCAGTCGTAGGTGTGACTGCACCGGATCTGGGTGCGCTGGCACCAAGCAAGTGATTATTTTTCTGACTTGCTAAATAGTACGGGACTGTTTTTAAATTTTTAAATGGTCAACTGTTTTTAGTTCGTTTATATTTTTTTCACTTAGTTCAATAGGGTAAATTTAGTTATTTCATACTAAAAAATATTTTACGTATATAGGTTGACAACAATTATTTTAAATTATTATTAATTGACTTGGTTTATTGTTGATTTTGCTAGAAATTTTGTTTTCGAACAGTCAACTGTTTTTTCGGTTTGTGTACGCTGTTTTTCCTTTTTGTTCGCTAGTGAAAAATTAGTTATTTTGTATTGAAAAGAATGTTTACATATATAGACCGACACTTCTTAAAGAATTCATTGACTGGATGGTTTATTGTTGATTTTGTGAGATATTTGGTTTGTAAGTTTTTTGAAGTTTTCCACTAACTACATAGATATATTTTGTAACTTTCTAGTAAAATTTGGTATGCATGTTTTTTATATTGTTTTTGGTATATCTTGACTAGTCTTGGGTAGGTGACTACCAAATATCTAAAAGACAACCACGTACCACTAGGTCGGTCTCTTATTTTTTTTAACTGCGCATGCAATTTAGAGGGTGAATTGGTGATTGTGGAGTGATTGTTCTGTCTGCCTACCTACGCATATTGGAAAAATCAGCATTTTCAAGTTAATTTTAATTACCAGATAATTAATGAGCATGAATAGATTAATGAACAACATGAAGCTATACAAATATACTGTAAGCATTGACACCAAAATAGTTATATGTCCCTCTAATATACTCATAAATCGAAGCAGCAAAGAACTACCAGATAGGACGGCTTCCTCCTTAGACTCAAAACCGAGATAGAATCGATCCTCCTTAGACTCAAACAACGAGGGTTCTGTAGACCTGCTCTCTTAGTGATCGATGCACATTGAATGTAAGGACGGAGTATCCTTGATGGCGACGCCGCAGAGAGGAGGAGGGGGAAACCATTGTTGTTCAAATATCATATTTTTCTTTATTTTTCTAGTTTTTAATATCTTTTCACCGTGCATAGTAGGTACCATTAAATTTAGTAAAAAAATTACATCCAAAAATGAAAATTCATTTTTCAAATTTGAGCATGCATAATTTTCTAAATCCATAAACACATTTCCCATAATTTTATAACTTTACTATTGTTATGGACTTTTCTATTTTGTAACAATTAAAGACAGGGACAAATAGGTTATTGCAATACCGACTTAACATCAATTGACGGAAATTGCATATAACGAACAAATTTCATGGAAAAATGAGAGAATTATGAGCTTCGAAAAAGTTGATGATTGATCATAGATTAGACTATGTTTCGAAAACAAATAAAGAATTATCTCGCAAATGGCTGCAAATTTGGGTCTGTCCTAGTAATTTCGAACCCCTACTCCCCTAAAAGAACTACAACCGGAAAAAACATCAAGATTACGGGAGCTACATTCGGATGCAGCGTTTGCTACATGCTTGCATCGGACGCTTGTTGCGTGAATTTATATGTTTTTCGACAAAATATATATGTACTTCTTCCCTTACCATCGATCTGTGATGCAACCATTTCTTCTCTCTTCTTTTAACTTGTGATATAGGATATCGAGCATACACGGTAAAGTAGTATTGTTTATCGACTTTTTTAGGATAGAAATCTGCTGGGCAACAAAGGAATGGTAGGATGCAGACATGCAGTGAATTTTCGAGAACGAATAGATATCGCAGGATGGATGAAGTTGCGGCCAAGGATACTCCGATGCAATGCCGCATCCCCCGGAGCTGTTGCCACTTGCCACAGGCTGACAGGTTGTGCGAGCAAACGGGTCACGAGGTAGCTAGCAGTTTACACTGCACCAAGCAGGGGTGAAAACGGAGCGGATAATATCCGAACCGTATCCGTATCCGATATCTATATTTTGAAAAATGGCATGAAATTCTAATATCCGATGGATACGGATACGGATAATTATCCGAATAGACCTAAGCGGATACGGAGCGGATATGGTATCGGTGATATCCGACGGAAACGGAGCGGATACGGATATCCGGATAAAATTGCAATTCGGATATCCGGATAAATTGCAATCCTGATATTTAACCGGATAATGACCTAAAACTAGGTTGAGGCCCAACAGCCTGTCAACCAATACCAGGCTCATGACTAAGCAAGCCTAACACCTCACGTCCCACCTCACCAGGCCGTTGGCCGTCAGGCACCAGCTACTTGTCAAGTTTTCATATGTGATCAATGTGTCATCCGTCGCCATGTATGGTCAATGTGTAAACTATGTGTGTACTTTTATTATCTTAAATTGTTATGTTATAGGCAATATTGCTATGCTAATCCCAAGTTTATTACGGTGTACATACTATCCGAAAAATATTCGTTTTATTTTCGGTTATTATCCGGTTCCGGGTACTATCCGTTTTATTGATATCCGTTTCCGATTCAATATCCGATCGTTTAATACTATCCATATCCGTATCCGTATCCAATTAAAGAAAGCGGATACGGATATGGTAAAGCCATTATCCGTCCGTATCCGCTCCGTTTTCACCCCTAGCACCAAGCCACCAACACAGCTGATCCCCCTCGTCCTCCTACGCGCTGGTCACACGAGCATTTCAGCCGTGTGCCCCCAGGACGCGCACACCCAATGACCCAAGCAAAGCTGACTCGAGCCTCGGAACGGGCATTGATTGGGCAAGGGCAGGGTCTGGATGAGGATCGGCGAGGGGTGGGATCCACGTGCCGTCGCGCTGGCCACCGCGAGGATGCCAGCGCCCAGGGAGGCAACGGCACGTTGCGTCCATACGCTCAGCTCGGCCTCCTACCATTAACTTAGTAGTGCCCCCATCCCAAAATAAGTGTCCTTTTAGATTGTTTTAAAAAAACTAAGGAGAAGTGTATGTAGTTAGGAATTTAGAGTACTTTATAGTGTGGGGGAATATATGGGTACTTTATAGTGGTGGCAGAGGAATCTAGGGGTATTTATAGTGGTGGAAGAGGAATCTAGAGTTAGAACAATTATTTTGGAACAAATTTGAATCCTAGAAGAACACTTATTTTGGGACGGAGGGAGTACTGCTCTACTATTTAATTGCTTTCTATCTCTTCTGTTCTATTCTATTAGCACTATTCATCATCACACCTACGAGAGACCGGGGCTCCATTTCAAATTATGAAAAGTAAATTAAAAATCCAAAATTTTCAATTTGAAAATTTGAACGGTTCGGTCTAAAATTTAAACTAGAAAAACAAAAATCAAATTTAGAAACCAGATTTTTTAAAATTCAAATTTTGGAAAACCCCAATTTTTGGTATAGGAGTTCGACGAATTTTTCAAGTTCGAATGGTTTGATCCAAAATTCAAATTCAAAAGCTAGAAATCAAATTTGAAAATTAAAAATTTAAAATTCAAATTTTAAAGAATCCCAATCTTTGAGATAAGAGGTCGATTAATTCTCCATCCTTTTTTGTGTGGGCCACCCGCTATAAAGATCAATGATTCAGATTAGTCAAACAGTTTAACCTCTTTTATTGGTGTGTGCTAAAACCCTCCTAAAACAAGACCAATTTCAAAAGTTCATACCAAATACGATGTTAGAAAATGAGTTCATATCACATATGAGATCTAACCGATCAAATGCACGGAACACCTTGCTCGTTGACCAATAATCTTGTCCCCCGTAGCAGCGGTAATCAGACGGCGAACGAGATTGATCTGGTTTCTCTGTTGTAATTGTTGTATTTTCTCTCCTTCTTGAATAAAATGGTAGAGCTCCTGCCCTTTGTGTTCAAAAAAAAAAGAGATTGATCTGGTTTCAGGTTTTCTTGGAATTCACTGTACACAGGACACATGCATTGATTGATTCCTTAGCAGGTCAGTGTTGGTGATTGATAAGTGGCCCATCCCGAGACGGGCCTCGGGCCGATTCCGTACCGGCCCACCGCACGAACAGAAGGTCCAAAAGGCCCCTTGGCCGCACTAAAGGGAGCGTCTAGGCCCGCCAAGGTCTCCTCTGGGCTTGACCAGGACAACCGCGCCTCCCTGGGTCCCAGCCAGGAGCGTGGCGCACCTCCCAGGCTATTCTTAGCCGGGGAGGGTCCCGCGGGCAGTCTGCCTATCCGCGGGTAGGTGGCGACAACTGTCATGTCTCACCACACTTTTCTCGGCCTTGACCGAAAGGAACTATGTCTCCCCGGAAACCCGCAGCCCGGGGAGAAGCATGCGGGCAGTTCGGTTTGTCGTTTGTCCCTTTGGCAGGCGGCGATGGTTGTTACGCTACGCGACGCCTCCAATGGGTGGCACGAGGCTAGCTCGGTCCAGTCAATGCTATATTGAAGATAAAGGGAAAGTGTTTTCTCCCTAAAGAAGGTTTCTCCCCCGTATCGGCGCTTCCAGACGAACACGTGTCCAGTACTAACCCGACCAGTTTCTCCCTGCAGGCTCCAGACCAGACAGAGCCCCAGAATGAGACAAGGGCACCGCCACTAAAGCAGAGACGGGCGCAGGGTCCGCCGCATCAGCTCCGGGTGACCTAGGCGACCCGTCGCGCCTATAAAAAGAGGATCCCTGGACATTTGAAGGACCTCGACTCCAAGTATCGAGCAATCACCCAAGCAACACGCGCATCCGAAGCTTCCTTAGCAGTAGCCATAGTCCTTAGTCGCCATCTTTGTAAGCTCGGGATCGGTGCCTTCAAGCCCGGTCTCGGCACCTTTGTACTGTTTTCCACCACATAATCAACAAGGCTGGAGTAGACTTTTTACCCGGCAGTGGGGGCTCGAACCAGGGTAAATCGTTTGTGTCTTCATGGTTTGTATTGTTTTCTCTCCCTCTCTCCCTCTTCTCCTCACCGTGCGAAGGGTCTGTACCCGGATCGCCAAATCACACCAGCTTAAATGCTTAATCCGAGAAGATCGCGTGATCTAAGCACCCCGCAGGCTCGGCTGCCGCCCCGAGCTGCTGAGAAGAGTGGTCGTTAGGCCTCACACCAACTACAAATTCGTCTGTCGGTCCGTGGACCCGCTGCCCTTCAGGGGCGCGTTTCCCAGACACGGACAGCTGGCGCCCACCATGGGGCTCGAACCCACTACCACAAGTTTAAGAGCTGCAGCAGCCACGAGGGGACCAATCTCGAGCCTCAATAGGAACTAGAGCTCATTACCTTCCTCCGGGCTAACGAGGACGCGTTTGCATAGGAACCGTCCGATATGCCCGGTGTCCCAAGGGAGGTGATCGAACACAGGCTAGCTGTCCGACTGAAAAAAAAAACCGTTAAAGCGATTATCGAGACGTGTTCCCGATCGAGGCCAAGATCATCAAGACCATTTCGGCAAGCCGCTTCGAGTGGGCTTCATCCGCTGGCTGAAGACTCCGATTGGCTTGCGAACCCAATCGTAGTCGGAAGAAGGGCGACAAGTGGCGCATGTGTGTTGACCACCGCGACCTTAATTCGCCGCCCCAGGATAACTTTCCTTCCGCGCGATCGATCGGCTAGTTGGCGCTTCGGCGGATTCAAATTTTGATGAGTTTTACAATGCTTATTCCGGTTACCATCAGATCGCGTTGTGTAAAGAGAACGAAGAGAAAACCGCCTTTGTAACGCCTTTCGGTACATTTTGCTATACAACCATATCTTTCTGTCTTAGAAATACTAGCGCCACGTTCCAGCGTCTCATGCAAAAAACTTTCCATGATCAAATAGAGCGCAACGTAGAAGTTTACGTGGACGATATCGTAGTCAAGAGCAAGGACGCCCGTGACCACGTGTCCGACCTACGAGAAACCTTCGATAGTCTGAGATAGCACCGGGTCAAGCTAAACCCTGAGAAATGCGTCTTTTACGTCAAGTCCGGCATGCTCCTAGGATACATAATCGGCGGGGCGAGCATCAGTGCAAACCCCGAGAAGATCGAGGCCATCGAAAAGATGAGGTCGCCGACCTGCGTAAAGGACATCCAGTCCCTCACAGGCAAAATGGCGGCCTTAAGCCGTTTCATCACCCGCCTCGAAGACCGAAGCGCGTCTTTTTGCAAGTTGCTCCGTAAGCACGATAGTTTCGAGTGGACTGAAGAGGTTGAGGCCGCGTTTCTGCAGCTTATGCAGTACCTCGCCTCGCCACCCGTCCTCGCCACTCCCAAGCTCGGAAAGCCCTCCTGCTGTACCTCTCAGTGACACCAAACACCGCAAGCGCGGTGCTGGCAGTGGAACGAGAAGGGAAGCAACAGCCCGTCTACTGCGTGAGAGAGGTTCTCACCGAGCCGAAGGAGCGCGATCCCGACCTTCAGAAACTGTGCTATACCTTGCTGATGGCCACGCGCAAGTTGCGTCACTATTTTCAAGCCCACCAGATCATTGTCCCGACTACTTACCCGATGAAGGACATTCTCCGAAACCAGGAGGCTACTGGCCGGGTTGCGAAGTGGGGAGTCGAGCTGGGTGAGTTTGACATCCAGTTTGTATCTCGTACCGCGATCGAGGCCCATGCCCTAGCTGATTTCGTTGCAGAGTTGACCAGGCCGGATGAGCAAGAGAAAAGCTTTCCAGGTCAAGATAGGGAAGAGGGTCGGTGGACTCTTTTCTTCGACGGTTCACACCAGTCCGGGCGATCAGGATGCGGTCTCGTTCTCATCTCCCCCAACGGAGAGCGACTCCAGCACGTCATACAAATACACTTTGCGACTACAAACAACGCCGTAGAGTATGAACCCCTAATTACGGGTCTAAGAGCAAGCACTGCGCTCGATATCAAACAGCTTGTTGCGAAAGGGGATTCGCAACTCATCGTCCACTAGGTCAGGGAGGAGTTTCAGGCAACTGACTACTCGATGGCGCGGTACCTGGGGGAAGTGAGGAAACTGGAGAAGCGTTTCACGAGTTTTGAAATTAGCTACATTCCCAGGGAAGAGAATGGCGAAGCTGATAAACTCGCCAAGCTCGGATCCTCACAATAACCGGTCCCGCCGGGGTGCTAGTGCAGCACCTTTTAAAGCCCTCCATTCCCTCCGGAGAGGAGACCAAGAGGATGCCTTCTACCCCCCAAACCGAGACATCCGGTACTATCTCATTCCTCGAGCAAAGCACCTCCTGGATGACACCATTCATCCAGTTCTTGGAGCAGGGGACATTTCCCGTGGACGCTGCTGAGCGTTCCCAGCTAAAAAGGCGAGCCCGAGCTTACCGTCTGCACAGGAGCTTGCTGTACTGAAGGGGTGCTAATGGCGTGCTTTGTAAGTGCGTTACCCAAGAAGAAGATAAGTGCCTTCTGTCCAACATACACGAGGGCATCTGCGGCGCGCACGCCTCACACAGAACCCTTGTCGGCAAAGCATTCCGCATGGGCTACTACTAGCCCACTGCGATGAGCGACGCAGAAGCCTTGGTTAAGCGCTGTGAAGCTTGCCAGTATCATGCGCGGATGACGCACCAGCCCACGTATGAGCTGCAAACAATTCCACTAACGTGACCGTTCGCGGTTTGGGGCATGGATATCCTGGGACCGTTCCCTAAAGGCCTCGGTGGCAAAACATACTTGTTCGTAGCCATCGATACCTTTACCAAGTGGATCGAGGCCGAGCCGGTCTCCAACATCACCTCAAGTGCCGCGGTATGTTTCTTCCGGAGCATCGTCGCAAGATTCGGAGTGCCCAGCAGAATCATCGCTGACAATGGCACACAATTCACGAGCCGGGAGTTCAACGATTACTGCGAAGAAATTGGCATGAAGCTCGCCCTGGCCTCTGTGGCCCACCCACAGAGCAACGGAGCGGCTGAACGAGCTAACGGACAGCTAGTCCAAGGCATCAAAAAATGAGTCTACGACGCCTTCAAGGCTAAACACACAAGGTTGGGTCGACGAGCTACCGTCAGTCCTATGGACAGTCCGGACAACGTCCAGCCGGGTTACAGGAGAGACTCCTTTCCGACTCGTCTATGACTCGGAGGCCGTCCTCCTAACAAAAATGAGACTAGGATCCGATCGCGTTGACTTCGCCAGCTTCGTGGTCAACGACGTGGAGCGGCAGCTTGACCTCGATCTACTTGAGGCGCGCCGCGAGCAATCCCTACTCTAGGTCTGACCTATTAGCGACCTGCGTCGCTCACGCTAGATCTGAAACGTACATACAAGGACCCTGCAAGTAGGAGACCTGGTTCTACGTCGCATTCAGAACCTCGCGGGCTCCAACAACCTCAGCCCCAAGTGGGAGGGACCGTACAAAGTAGTGTCCGCGGCCCGCACGGGCTCGGTACACCTTGCTGACAAGGACGGGAACGAGCTCCCTAACTCATGGAACATCTCCCTTCTACGACGCTTCTACGCTTAATCAGGTCGTAAGTTTCCTTTCTTTTCAATTCAATGCCACAAAAAAACCTTCCCCCAATTACGAGTTACACTGGGTTCAGTAATGTCCATCCCAAGCAAGCCCGTGGCCAAAATCCAACGGCTAAGGATAAAGCACTCCGGAGCATTTCTACGACGGGTAAGCCGACATCTCGCACCCTAGTAAGGCTCTCCATAGTGTGGAATTTCCGCGGCCTAAGGTATAATAAGCCCACGTCAGATTTGTTTAGATGGCTAACTTGGGCCTCGCAACGCTCGGGGGCTGAGGGATTTTGCGCCCAAATTTTTCCTAAGTCCTTAACTTCGCCAAACCCGCACCGCCGCGCAGCCTAACAAAGCTCGGGAGCTGGGAATTTACGCCAATTTTTTCTAAGTCCTTAACTTCGCTACGCCCGCATCGCTGCGCGACCTGACGAAGCTCGAGGGCTGGGGGTTTGCGCGAATTTTTCTAAGTCACTCTAGTCTTCAGACCGCGCCCAACTCCAAGAGCCTGGGGGCTGGATGACTAGGCGCACCAAAAGCAACCTTTCAAAAGCAACCTGTTTGCCTAAACTTCCTAAGATTCGCCTCAGGGCTTCATTATTGTCCATCTAACTCTCCTACCTTTTGCATTTCAGATTCGCATAGGAAAGGAGAACAAACGAGCTTAACAAGGCGGATTCGTTAAAGGGGTTGCATTTCACAAAGAAGATCTTACAAGGATAAAAGATTTTACAAGCAAAAGGGGGACCCAGCGTCCCGGACTACCGCAAAAGAAGGCGCAGCGCTACTACACCTACAGTGGCGCCCAAATCCTAAAGCTACTCCGCTGCTCCTAGCAGCGGCGCTGACGACGAGCCAGCGGAGCAGCGGACTCCACCGACGGCGATGACGGCGTCAACAGGTCCGGCGCGGGCATCGATGGCCCCGGCGCACTCGGATGTCGCCTCCTCCGCCGGTGGACGCTGGCGCCCATGAACAGTGGCGGCGCCTGTTGGTGATAGTTATGCTCAAAAAATTAATCCGCAAGTGCATGGATATCGGTGTAGGCTTTCACCCTAGAGTATTTCGGGGTATCGAATCCACAGGGAACAAGAAGCTACCAGTCTTGAATTAATCTTATCTAGATAGGAGAGAGAACAATTAGGAAGGTCGAGAGGGTCTTCTGGTTTAGTTCACACTGGCCTAAGAGTAAGCACTCAGTTCTATGCTAGCTTTATTTACGTCGGAGCACGGCAGGCCCGCTACCCGCCCACCTTCACTTAAGAAGCCTGGAGAGTTACGGTCACCCCCGAAGGGCCCTACGGAGCCAACCCTAACGTGGTGGAACGTTACTAAGGATAGACAGGGCTGTCACCACCTGCTACCATCCACGACCGTCCGTTGGGTATGGGCATCAACCAAGGTATTACTAGTTTAGACACCGCGTCTACACTAACAATTACTACTTTACTAGTGCACCGAGTAAAGTATTCACAAAAGGCAAAGTATATCTCACCAGTTGTAAACGGGGTTCTCAGTAAATAAACTAGCATTGAACTGGAAGTACTTTATAAATAAAAGAGCATGGCTACAATGTTACCAGACTGAAGAGGAGAACTTTACTCGAAGCCGAGCTTTATTCCCGAGGTACAAGTAGGAGAGAGCCAGGGCCTCTGGCTCATCTCCAACACTCTCACCTCACCTCTCTTCCTACTCTAATACAATGTGGAACTAAATCCTTCTCTTCACCATGATCACAAATGAGGGAGAGGACCTCTATTTATAGTGTGAAGGTGGAGTAGCTCTCATGTAGAGTCCAAAAATATTTTCCTTCATCTTCTCTCTTCTTGCCATGTGGCATGCTAAACAGACATTTTAAGTCGGTTTTTGACACCATGACCGATTTCCACACGTCGCTTGAGCCTTACTCTACCTCTGGGCCAAAGGAGAATCCAAAGCGCCAAAAAAGTGGACCGACCGACCCAGTTTAGGTCGCCCGACCTGGTCTGGGTCGGCCGGTTAGGTCCCGGCCTGGCTCGCGTTCTTCCGGAGCTCATTTCTCCCTCATCCGAGCTCCTAATATAGCAAATAATATATGTGTTTCAATCGTCTCGACGATCTCTTCATCATGGTGCAGTCCATTTTGTCATTTGATGACTTTTCAAAATATGTTTAATTTAAATTCCATCTTTCATCCGATTTGCATACGGCCGATAAATCGTCTTTTCTTGTGTATGCCTGCAAAACATGAGATTACACCAAAACTCGTGGAACTCATTAATGTTAGCCTCAATGTAGTTTGAATTTCTTTATTTTGTAGATATGTTGACGGTGAAAAGCGTACAAAATATTACAAATAAGGACCGTCAACACACCCCACGCTAGATCTTTGCTCGTCCCGAGAAAAGGTTAGAATTTCGGACCACAGGTACAAGTCCAAAGTCAGGAGGGTTTGAATGACAACTTATGAATATATCTAACCGGCATGAATACTATTCTAAAATGTTCTTCAAGACTTGTGAGTTTTTGATGTGTCTACAGGTCTTACCTTTAGTAGTTGACAAATGGAACAGCTTGACGAGAGGAGGGAAAATCTCATTAATAGGCCTACTTAGAGTTTTTATCCATTTTATAAAATAAATGCCCAGCTCATGATTATCCCTATAGTGATACTCTCAAATCACTCAACAGGTGTTTATATTCCTCACCAAGGCCGGTGCAGCCTTTATCCTACATCTAAGGTTCATGTGGAGCTCAAGGTAGAATATTGGGGTAGTTATGATACATACTTTTATCAAGTTAAAACAAGATCCTAATGAAGATAATGTTAATCTAATTTCTAATCATATAAGAAATGATATCCATGGGTGACAGAGAGAATGAACTCATGCCAACGGAATAAGAAGAAACACAAGTGCATGGATGTGTGGTACTAATGAGTTCAACACATCGATCTTGTATTTTGGGAATGATGGTCTCCTCCTTAAAATCCACTTTTCTAATTTTCGTCCCTTTTCAAAAGAGATAAAGGAGGCCTAAAGAGATATTTTCTCTTTCTCTTTTCTTTTCTTTTTTTTCTATTTTTTTAAATAAGAAGGGAGACCTGTGATTAGTCTCTCTCTCTCTCTCTCTCTCTCTCTCTCTCTCTCTATGCCTCTGTCAAATTTGGGACTTTATGAAAAGTTTGAGGAATAGATCATTTATTTTGGAGGACCATCATATAGGTAGGTATGGTGGCACCAAAAAATACGATTGGCTAAATGTTTCAGGGTGGAATATCTGGCAAAGATGTATGCTTAATTCCAAGGTGGTATTTCAGCGTTACCAAATATGAAAAGGCTAGCAATCAAAGGATACGCGAAGGAAAATGATTGTAATATATAACATTTCTTAAGAGGATTTAGTTTTTAGCCCAACTCAGTATGATCAAAACTACAAATGAAGGCTCAAATATTATGATAAGCTTTTGTCTGTGGTAGGTAATAAATCACTAAGGAACATCTAGAGTTGGGAGTTTCATTTGAAAAATTAAAATTCACTGAGTCTGCACTGACTAAAGAGAAATGCCTCTATCTTACTATATCACAAAAGTCAACAACTTCGGTAAGAACTATCCTAAACAGTGTTTGTTCCCACAAGAAATAAGTACTATTAAAAGAATAATGCTCATGCCAGCTAGAATATGAAAACAAAGTTGTATCCAAATTTCAGGTGACTCATGGTGGAATTGATCAAATTTTTTTATCTTTTTATGGCATAACATGATTAATTCAAAAGTAGGGAGAGGTAAGAGGTCATACCTTTGGAAGTGTCGAAAGCTGACGATGGTTTCACGACCGCTTGTGCCTAGTTTTGCTTGCCAGGTGTTCATGGTACCTGTGATCTATGTTGAAAATATCTTGGCAGAAATTATTAGTCTGAAGAATCGACCGGTGCATAATGATGCACCGGTCGGAGTAGTTATGCACTCACGACACAAGTCAACACTTCCACTCAAAGGGAGGTAGCTCTGCATTTTATTCAACAATTTTTTTTAATTTTTTTTTTTGGAATGGAACAAATTAACTAAGGCACATAACTAAGAAAGCAAATTTTATTGGAAGGAAAGCTAAATGCGCCTGGTCCTAATTTTTTTTAAGCCTTGTTCTTCTAGCTGTAAGATTTATGGCAAACACCACTACGAGATTTACAATGCTTGTTGTACACAAACACATCTACAACCATTCGTTTAAAGGTATTTTGTCGTAGGAGCATTGGATGGTTGAAGAACTCGTAAAAGATGGCACCCACGAAATTTGTAGGTATGTCTAGTGAGAACGGTTCTTGGTGTTCTTCAAAGATGAAACTTCCGCGCTCATTACCAAGACCTTTTTTAACGGGTTCTACTCTTGGCATCTCAGGAACGTCCATAGACCAAACAGATTTAACATCGAATATTTGTCTATGACATTCTAAAGGTTCACCTACGCACTCAAAACTATCCATGCCCTTTTCTACACTCCCTCTCTCGACAAAAAGATACTCAGGCTTGTCCGAGTCGAGATGTGGTTCCTCCTCTTCGGTGAAGGGTTTAGAGGAACAAGGAACATTATAGGGATCACCCTCATCGAGACCCGAGGCCCAAAGTTCTTGAGAACAGGGACAAAGATAATCATAAATTTTCCCATCAAGAACATGGGCTGAAGTGCAGAAAGGATCAGGGTTTGAGGTATAGGATGGTTCGGGAATTTCTTCTATTGGTGCTTCTGGAATCTTAAAAGGGACAGATACTGAACTCAATTCTAGAATCTCAGGATTTTCAACTTGTTCATCAGGCTCAGGAGGTTCATCATATGTTTCAGTGAACAGAGTGTTCCTAAGAATTTTGTCTAAGATTTCTCTTCCCTCCTCCGCTGTCTTATAAATAAAGGCTCCTCCGGAAGCTATGTCCAAGAATTTAGCATTGTCTGGGTTGAGACCACAGACAAAATCTTTACTAAAATTGGTTCAGGATAGCTAAATTCGGTCCTGAAAAGGCTAGATGGGTGTATCGAGCCCAAGCTGCTCCTAGGGATTCTTTCTCGCCTTGCTCAAAGGTCAGGGCCTTCTTACGAAGATCGACAATCTTAAAGATAGGAAAGAAAGTGAGGCAGAATTTGTCCTTCAATGCTTCCCAACTGCCGTTGACTCTACCTATAGTCTGGATGTACTACTTCTTGGCTGATCGCGTGGCCTGAGCCCCCCGCAGGCTCGGCTGCCGCCCCGGGCTGCTGAGAAGGGTGGTCATTGGGTCTCACACTAACTACAAGTTTGTCTGCCGGTCCGTGGACCCGCTGCCCTTCAGGGGCGCATTTCCCAGATACCGACAGTCAGGTAACTTGTTTCTCCTTCTCAAAAGGGAAAGGCAAGTTTGTTTCCGGAAGGAGATAAGTAGACTTCGTGTGCATGAAGTTCAAGTCATCTTTGATGTCACTCGAAGGGAGAGATACATGCAGAAGAAATGGCATCATTAATAGGGCTAGAAAACGAGCCAGTAGCTCGTGAGCTGTTCGGTCCGGCTCGTTTAGAAAAGAACACGAGCTGACACCATTTTTCAACTCGTGCAACCAACCGAGCCGAGCTAGAGGCTGGCTCGCTCAGGCTCGGTTAATGGCTCGTACATCAGCATTTATTTGTTACTGTGTGTTTTTACTTGAGCTCGTGCTTGTGACTCGTGGTTCGGGCTCGTGCGGGGTCGCGAGCTACCACCGAGCAAAGCCAAAATTGTTTTTCAGCTCGGCTTGAGCTCAGCTCGATACCTAATGAGCCGAGCTAGGGACTGGCTCGCTCGGACTCGGCTCGTTTCCATCCCTAGGCATCAACGCTGCTTGGTGCACTAACACAATGAGGATATATATACAACACAACTACGCCTACACAACAGTGGTATTTTGTCGTTATGGACTATCCATAGAATAAGTACGTGTCCGTGCATTTGTACGGTTAAATTTATCTCAATCATTTAATTTAATATGAATTCTTATTTTTATTTTATTTTTTAAAATTTATTTTAGCTGATATGAAGCCTTTATTTTAATCTGGCATTGACTCTTATTTCTATTCTTTTTGTATTCTGGATTTCAATTATTGCTTTGTTTAATTGATGCAAAGTTTTTTTAATCTAGCATGTACTCTTATTTATATTATTTTTTATTCTAAATTTTTTGTTTGTAGTTCATATGAAGTATTTCTTTTAATGTAATATGTTATAATCTTGTCCACAACAATCAACGAAGTACATCTTTCTTTTTTATTTCGATTAATATAAAATTTATAGGATTTTAAAATTAATGCGGTGGCTCTATTGTATCCTGTTTTAATTATATAATAATAGATAGATAGATTGTGCCGCGTCCCAAGTGCCACAAGAGTTTAAGGCCCTCTTTGATTCGGTTTTTTTACCTTTAGTTGAAAAGGTTGACTGTCCTTAAATAGCTCGGAAATGCTAACAATATTGAAATATGTTTTATAAAAGTACTACGGGGATCCGAAGAAATTACTATAAAATTCCATCCGAATAATCTGTTTGAGTTGTTAGTTGGCTTTTTAATTGGTTTATAAGCTTGAAAAAAGGGGTCATACAATTTACAAGGAACATTCGTCGTTTGGTGCCCGGATGCACATTATCGGCCCGTGTTAAAGCCCAGTATGGCCAAGTCGCTTAGGTTCATTTTTCTTCGTTGACAGATGCACCTGCGAGCTGCGACTGCGAAAGCGAAACCCAAAGCTGCGAGCCTGTGCCGCTTCCCGGTCTCTCGGAGCAGCCCCGGTCGAGGTGTGAGAAAATCGATGGAGTGGTCGTCGTCGTCGGCGGCGGCGGGGGCTCCTCCGGAGGGGGAGAAGCTGGCGGTGTTCTGGCACGAGGGCATGCTGGCCCACGACGCCGGCCGCGGCGTGTTCGACTCGGGCTGCGACCCGGGCTTCCTCGACGTGCTCGACCAGCACCCGGAGAACGCCGACCGCGTCCGCAACATGGTGTCCATCCTCCGCCGCGGGCCCATCGCGCCCTTCCTCTCCTGGCACTCCCGCCGCCCCGCCCACACCTCCGAGCTCCTCTCCTTCCACACCGCCGGTCAGCCCCAAATCTCCGCACAAAATTCTTAGACCTAAATCTCTTGCTGTCTTTAGTACCTTTCCCATTAAATTCTTGATCACTGCCTAGAATAGACTGCGTTTGCTTGAGATTGATCCATGCCCGTGGTATTTGCATAAGATTATTGTGTAATTAGTTAATATACTTGTGCTTGGCAGAGTACATAGAGGAGTTAGTACAGGCGAATGCTGGTGGAGCCAAAAAGCTCTGTGCAGGCACTTTCTTGAACCCTGGATCATGGGGCGCTGCGCTTCTTGCAGCTGGAACAACCTTATCGGCAATGAAGTACATACTAGATGGGCACGGGAAGATCGCCTATGCACTGGTCCGGCCCCCTGGCCATCATGCGCAGCCCGACCGTGCCGATGGATACTGCTTTCTGAACAATGCTGGCCTTGCAGTGAAGCTGGCTCTGAATTACGGGCGTGCAAAGGTTGTGGTTGTTGACATTGATGTGCACTATGGGAATGGCACTGCAGAGGGCTTCTACCACACAGACAGCGTGCTGACAATCTCTCTCCATATGAAGCATGGTTCATGGGGTCCATCGCATCCACAAAGTGGCTTGGCTGATGAGATTGGTGAAGGGAAGGGGCTTGGGTACAATCTCAATATACCTTTGCCTAATGGAAGTGGGGATGTGGGGTACGAATATGCTATGAATGAATTGGTTGTCCCAGCGATAGAAAAGTTTCAGCCCCAGCTTTTGGTCTTTGTCATTGGGCAAGATTCTAGTGCGGTGAGTTGAATTTGCACAGTATGTTTTTTTGTTGGGACAGAAGCAGCAAAACCGTTGTTTGTTTTACTTAGTAGTCAGTATATTACATGTTGCACTTGTTAACCTTACTTAAATTCTGTGCAATTGCATGATGTAGTAATTAGTAGTGAACATTGTTTTACTTAGTAGTCAGTATATTACATGTTGCACTTGTTAACCTTACTTAAATTCTGTGCAATTGCATGATGTGGTAATTAGTAGTGAACATCATATGGTGTCAGATTGTACAAAAACATTATAATGTGGGGAGCCAAATAAATATGTGTACAACTGAGGATGGCCTAAATTATAGTAACAATTTTGGATTTTATTAATCTAAGATTGTTTAATTGTTCCAATACAATGAACCTAATGTTAAAGTACTCAAAATAAAACAATAGTTGGCAAGTAATGGAAGGTCCTCATATATCACGAAGAACCGTTGAACCTTGAATTCTGGCAGATGCTAAATGGACAATAATCTTCAGACTAACTGATTTTTTAGGTAGAAATATCAAAAGATAAAAAATGCTTTTCAATTGCTTCATTACGTACTATATCAATGGATATGCTCAGTATATAGACTCATTAACCCATATTCTAGCCAATTTTTTATTGGTGAATTGCAATAGTTGTGTCAGCAAGGGAATACGAAAGCAATAGCAGAAACAACTTCACTCTATATTAGCATCTTGGGAATATATGGTGGCTTGTAATCAAATCAAACTCTATGAAGAAAGGTTTCTTGATAATATGACTCAATTTTGATATATTCTAGTATGATCTGAAGCATTGCATTTAGGACCTGCTATAGTCATTATACTGGGATTATGATAAGGAATCTCTTAAATGGCTGGCTTGTTACCCCATTGGATGAGTTCTAGCCAATCTCACCGTCTCTTACTGCCCTTTGTCTATCACAACCCTACACGACATGCCAGTTGCAAATGTCTTAACAAGAACTTTTCCAAATGGCATAATAATTATACTTTCAGCAGTATTCAATTTTAAAACTTTATGGCGACTAATACAGTTTGACTAATTATTTCTATCCATGCAGTTTGATCCTAATGGAAGGCAGTGCTTGACCATGGATGGCTATAGAAAAATTGGACAGATTATGAGGAGCATGGCGAACAAACATAGCAATGGACAAATTTTGATTGTCCAGGAAGGTGGTTACCACATCACTTATTCAGCATATTGTCTTCATGCGACACTAGAAGGTGTCCTAAATATGCAAGCCCCGCTGTTAGATGACCCAGTGGCATATTATCCAGAGGATGAAAAATACACTATGAAAGTCGTTGATGTCATGAAAAACTGCTGGAAATAATCACACATGATCTAAATGCGGCCTGACCTCGACCTATATCATGTTATGTTGTACTCCCTCCATTCTTTTTTGTTTGACGCTTTTAACTTTTGGACATGTCTTTAACCATTCGTCGTATTCAACAAAAACTATGTACATAACATTTATTTTGTTGTGATTTGTTTTATCATTAAAGGCACTTTAAGCATAATTTATATTTTTGTATGTATGCACTAAATTTTTGAATAAGTCGAATGGTTAAATACGTGTCTAAGAGTTAAAGGCGTCAAACATTAAAAAAAAAACGGAGGTAGCACATGATACAGGCTTCTATGAACCATTGTAGATGCATCGGTAGGCTTATGTGAACGTACACGAATGTGGAGTTGTGCTTGCTGCCGGTGTTGGGCGTCAGCTTCTTAGTATCTCCTGCAGCATCATGTTTTACCTTCATGCTTGGGCATCTATCTGCCGCGAAAGTTTGTGATGATACCAAGAAATGCAAGAAAGAACCCAATTCCTTTCTGAAGCTGGACCCGTTAGAAGGAGAGCAAGACTGATGGCTAGCGTCTTGCTTTCATGGAATCATATGCTGGCTGCATATGCCGCCGCAGCTCCTACATCTAAAGATGAGAGTCCACAATAGACACACGCTCCCTCCATATGCCATTTTTCCGCCTACGTTATCACGCGTCAAGCCGTCAATCTATCAATATCAAAGCTGTTGTTTTAGGCTTCGCGTGTGTTTGTACCCAACTGCTCTTCATGCTCCAGCGTGTTATTCATCACCTCATAAGTTTCGTGCAGTCCTGTGCTTCTGTACTTCTTCCGTATATTTTGGGAACATTGGCGTCGCAATAATCGTGAAGCCTGAAGCTTTAGCCTTTAGCTATGTCAATTTGTGAATTATTTCTTTCATTTTTATTATTATTCTACTTATTCTCTATATTTTTATCTGATATATTTTAATGGCTACTCTATTATTACGGTGATAAGTACTATAAATGAACATCAAATAAATATACCCATTAAACATGGCCTTTTAATGCTTACATATATGCTGATGCTGTCTTTTGGCATCTCCGAATTCCGATATGGTTATACACAAACGGGGACGGGGGTACGAGTGCAAACTGTGCATGCAGTTCATCTTTATTTTGTTTGTTAACGTCTGGTCAATCCGACACTGGTTAACATCTGTCAAATAACTTTCTATTTCTCTGTTTTTTTAATGCTAACGCGACCGACTTCTTGATACCGAACGCGTTTCCGCCGCTGATCGCCAGGCCAGTTTGGCTGCCGACAGCGCCTGCTACCCCACATGTTTTTTGTTTTATTGATGCCTTCACTTGTAAGGCTTATCCTCTTCTCAAATTTACCCCGTCGACCAAGCTTATTATCTTTTTCTTAAAAGATTATTAGCGGAAAGTTGCAACATATATACATAGTCAATAAAATTTATGCTTTCACCTCTTAATAATTACTCGAAATTTATAATGTGCATTTTGCTAAAAAAAAATGTTGTTAAGTATAAAGTTGCACGCATCTATCAACTCACCAAAAGTCTAGGCTCGTAAGAAAAGATAGACAATTTATTTATACTTTTAACATTCATACCCCTGAGGAAAAAAATGCCTATTTGGTCTCTCAACTATCACTTCGACTCCAATTTGATCACCAAACTCTGAAACTAGACTTAACTTGTCCTCAAACTATGGAAACCGGATATGACCAGTCCTTTTGACCGGATTTTGGACGGTTTGAGATGATGTGGTGTGATTTTTGTTTACAAGACAATAATTTGACATTTACATGAACTAGGATGTGACCACGTCAGCATTCTCTCCCCCTCATCTATCTGCTTTCTCTCTCTCATGTCACTCTCCCTCTCTCCTTCTCTCTCCATCATCCTATCGCAGGAGGAGGTGGCGGCGCTGTCTGACATAGGAGGAGCTAGCGGCGGATTTGGGTAAGAGAAGTTGACGGTGGCTGTGATATGGTAGGAGGAGGTGGCGACACTGTCCGCCGTGGAGGAGGCCACCATCATCGGTCGTGCTCATGGAGAGAGAGATAAAAGGAGCCACGTCACCGCCGTCACGCCTCTACCCACGCTGCCTCCACCATCGCACCTCTGCCCACACCTGAAGCCGCCCCACTGGAGCTTGCCCCGGGGATTCACCATCGAAGCACCGTCTAGAGCTCCGATAGGCACCGCCGCCCTGCGTCCTCGCCTCCAGCTCCAACATCGGCTGCACTACCAAGCCCATCGGCAACCCCTAGAACCTTGTCATCATCGTCGAGGGCGACATTTAGGTCCCATCTGCTCCCTTCGTGCCTCCACTAATGAGCCATCGTCTAGAGTTTCGGTTGGAGCACCACCGACCCGAGGCCTTGGCGGAGGAAGAGGATGGCACGATGGGTGGTAGAAGAAGTTGGTGCTGCCACACCAAGGAAGGGGGAGGTTACCTACATATGGTCTGGTCACCGCCGCTCCTCCCGCAACACCCATCTTACCGGTCCGAGCTAGGGAAATCGGGGGAGAGAGAGAGAGAGAGAGAGGGAGGGGAGAGAAGGCTGATGTGGCATTGATGTGGTGGACAGCTCATTATTCATGCAAGTAAAACCATCCATGTTTGTTGCTACGGCGTCAAAACCACCTGCAAGTTGGTCATTTTGAGAGTTCGAGGACCTTGTAAGGCTGGTTTTGAAGTTTAGGGATCAAATTGGGACCAAGAGGATAGCCGAGGGACCAAATAGACACTTTTTTCTATCCTTAAAAATACTTTTAGAATGTTTTTTATTTAAAAAACCTATGGTTTGATGCAAATAGTTTTATAACTCATAGAATTTACATCCCATTTAGAATACTCCTAAGTTCATATCACACACCTCAACTATCATAAAAGTTCATTAGACATTCTAAACTACAAAACTTGCTATTTAAAACATGGTCAATTAACACTCCAAGTAGTTTAGAGTGGTTTGGTGACTGACTTTGTCTAAGTCACTTGCGCACATGGCACAATTAATATTTTTTGGACTCTAAAAGTACATATAAATTCTTTTAAAAATACTTTGACCCATAAGATCACATAGTTAGTATTTATAAAGTTATAAATGAATTTAAAAATTCAAAACTAATTATTTAAATTTTCTGTTAAATTAATAAAACATAGTTAGGGTATTTAAAAATTTCAAAAATTATATAAAAAATCCCCCAAGATCTTTTTGCACGGATTTTTCGTAATTTTCACATGAAAAAACATACTAGCTACGCCACATGTGCTAGTTATGGCGTGTGCAAGTTACATGAACAAAACCACTTGCCATGTTACCAAAGCCGTCATTCCAAACGGCCAAATCCGGTCAAAGTACCAAGTTTATCCTAAATCGATCGATGAACATGCCCCAAGATGATAAATAATGTTGGTTTTGATAGATGCGTGTGTTAAATAACTAGTTTTATAATTTGATCGTGTAGAACATACTTTTATAGTAGGGGTGTAATCCTTTACAATACAGATATTTTACTTATGGAAAACCAGTTTAATACTGATTAAAATCTAGCGAAATATGAGCGGTTTTTAAGAAAAGAATTATTAGCAGTTACGCGGACACGCGATGAGATCACCCTCCGCTCAAATCCTACGGTGTCCCTCTCCCTCTCACCTTTTTGTGCTCTACTGCAACGCGCAAGCCACCCTTTCACTTCTGTCCCTCTCCGTCCTTCTCCGCCTCCTCGCCGTCCTCGCCAGTCAAACTCCCGATCGCGTTCGCCTCCCGCTCGCCATGGGCCTCCTCTCGAACAGGTCCTCTTCTCTCGTTCTCTGGATCCCCCCTTCGCGCTCTTTGCTGGATCGTGGCGTTCGGCTAGCTCCGCGGCGCTGCTGTGCATGGTGATTTTTTTTTTTTTTTGTTTTGTTTTCATCTCCGTTTTGTTGTTCTGGATAGGATTGGGAGGGAGAGCCTTGAGGCGGGGGATCACATCTACTCGTGGAGGGCGGCCTGGATCTACGCCCATCATGGTGCGGAATCTCTCATCTATTCCTAAATCTTTCGAAAACTTCAAGATGAGGTTTTCCATGCAGGCTTAATGTGGATATAGAAAAGAGGATTTTTTTAATGTTGTTATGTGCCATGGAATCTCTCCTTGTCTTTAGAATTCAGGGAGGAATAGGGTTCGTCGAGAGAGAGAAATCAGTCCATCGC
Source organism: Raddia guianensis (assembly GCA_036346415.1). Taxonomy (NCBI): domain Eukaryota; kingdom Viridiplantae; phylum Streptophyta; class Magnoliopsida; order Poales; family Poaceae; genus Raddia; species Raddia guianensis. Next base: position 12,306,915 of record CM070538.1, read on the forward strand.
CGACAAGCTTCAATTCATCCTGATTTAGGAGAATACTGGGGATTACGGGCATTCACTAATTGGTATGCAGTCGTATTCATAAATCATAACGAGATTTTGGTAAGCGGTTTGATGGTTGCTATGGGCCGTTAAAAGATTAGATCATGTAACTACTTGCCGTGGCAAACTGTGTTGCAAATTAGATGTGAAACTTATATTTAATTTTTACAAAGTATATAGGCTATCAATTGTTGTTTTCGTTTTCTTGGTAATGGAAATTGGGAAATCCACTTATCAAAAAATGGAAATTGAGCCACCAACTTGTTTCTGATGATTTCATCAAGCCATGTCAGTAATTGGATTTAACTATCTATATCTGTCTGCTAGGCGAGAGCCATTTAGCTGGAAATTGTGTGAGGAAGTTTTAAGAACAGTTGATAGATCTTGTTGTACTGGCAGCCTTGTGATCAGTTTGTGCGAAATTGTTAGGGGTGTAGGGTATACAGTTGGCGTGCTATATTGCTGAAGTTTGTTCAGGAATAACTGCTTTTAATTGCAGGAATATATGTGGGGGATGACAAGGTGATCCATTTTACTAGAGGAAGGGACCAGGAGGTCGGAACAGGAACTGTCATTGATCTTCTTCTTGTGAGTTCTGGGCCTAACAGAAGCAACACACCATGCTCGATATGTAGCAATGAGGTCACCACCACAGATTCAGACACCAATGGTGTGGCATCCTCTTGTCTCAAATGCTTCCTGGCAGGTGGTGCCCTCTACCGATTCGAGTATGCTGTAAACCCAGCACTTTTCCTTGGCAAAGCGCGTGGAGGAACATGCACACTTGCCACCTCTGATCCCAATGAAGTGGTTGTCCGTCGTGCCAACCACTTGCTCAGCTATGGTTTCAGGTGCTACAACCTGTTCAAGAACAATTGTGAGGACTTTGCGATATACTGCAAGACCGGCCTCCTTGTAGCAGAGCAAGGTGTTGTCGGCCAGAGTGGGCAGGCTATCTCCATCATTGGTGGGCCTCTTGCTGCGGTGATTTCAACCCCATTTCGCTTGGTCACCACAAACATATATGGAATGGCAGCAATGGCTGTCGTGGTATACTGCACCAGCAGGTATGCAGCTGACATTGGCAACCGCCGGGACGTATTGAAGATGGAAGTCGAGGACCTTACCACTGGGCTAGCAAGCGGCAGGATTCGTGCAGTGGAGAACATCAGTGAGTTGGCAGCTACGGTGCACCCTGCCCAAGTTCCGACCATGGCTGTGACTGTGGCTGCACCCTCTGCTGCTTAGAATGCAGCATTGGTACTGTAACACCTGGATATATAGTCTAGACCCACTTCCTATTTTTACATGTATGGTCGCTGAATTTGTTTATCAAAATCTGCATAAACCGTGTCAAGCGTGAACTTCTATTCAGCAATAGCTCTGTGGAGATTATTATATCTGCTATAATGTATATCCTGTCCAATGATGTTTGAAGATTGAAGAGTGGTGTGTGGCTTGTCCGGATTCGAAATCAAAACATTGTTGCTGTTCTCTCTAGTTCTGGCAATACTTTCACTACATGGGTAGACGTTTGCACACAAGCAGAGAGCTTCGTTCTACAGCACAAAATATGTGACTGCTGTAAAAAGGAAATTGAAGCCTGTCTAACCTTGTTCATATGCTATACAGCAACAAATTGAAACCTGATGTTTAAAAGCACATTTCTTTCAAGCTGTTTACCGATGTTGAGATGCGCGACCTACTGCTGCTGCTGATCTGTCTATAAGATGTAAGACAAGAAATTAAGGACATATTTGGAACATATGAAACTCAGGAGTAGCTGCTGTGGAGATCATGCTAAGTTTCCTGTTCCAAACAGCTCAAAGCGTTTGTTCATCTGATATATGCCGACAGCACCTGGTATGGTAGAGACAGCAGTACTTGATATTGGCGCTTCTTGGATCATGAGCCAATCTATTTCACTATCTGATAGAAGCCCACCATGTGCATGCAGTCCTAGACCACCAGAATTGATCGACCGCGATGACTTCAGCCTAGTGTTATAATCGGGTTGTATAAGATTACAGGGGGGTAGTAGACTACCGTAGTAAGTGCTGCAAATTTGGTGATGGTGATGTAGTTATATATGTTATTTACGTTGTATCTTGAATACTTGGTCCACATGGAGAAGTTTAGAGCAACATAAATTAGTTGGGGCAATTTACTATTTGCCAGAGTTAAGTGGCAATCCAATATTTGTCCCAAAGTATAATACTCCCTCCGTTCTTTTTGTTTGACCTTTTACTTTTAGACACAGCTTTGACCATTCGTCTCATTAAAAAATTCGTAAATATCATTTTTTTTGTTATTTATTTTATCCATAAAAGTATTTTAAACATTACTTTTTTTTACATCTTTGCGCTAAATTTTTGAATAAGACGAATGGTCAAAGACGTGTTTAAAAATCAAAGACGTGAAAAAAAGAGAGTACTTTTTAGCCCCAAAGTTCATGAGAGGGTTTATTATTTGCCCCTTGTCAATTTGTTTTGACAAAGCTGAGCAAACCCAGAGGTGGCCAAAGGGCCGGCCCTTCGAGCCCGCTTGGTTCGCTTCTTGTCTTGAACCGACTAATCGAGCCAATGGGCTGGGTCTCGGCCAAGTTAGGTTCGCATAGTAATCGAACTGAATCGCCAAATTTTGCTTTTATATGGGTTGGTTTATTTTAATTAAAAATATCTAAATAAATTAAGAAAAACCACTATATTTTACAAATATACACTATAAATTGCGTAAGTACCCTATTTATCATTAGAAATATATATATATATATATATAAATGAATATATTTAATTAAATAAATATGCTACAGTTGATGAAACCGAATCAAGGCCTACCCGTCACTATACTGAACAAAAGTCAGGCTGACGGGCCGAGGCCTCGGCCTAAGTTTGGTTCGGTTCACCGAACCTAGCCGGCCCGGTTTGGTGAACAGTGCGGCCCGCCCTGGTTCGGCCTTGTTGGCCCGGCCCGTTTGGCCACCTCTAAGCAAACCCACACATGAAAAGACATTATTACCCTCTGCCTCCTACCATAACACTAGCCAACAGGGTCCCATGGGTTGGTTTTGGTGACATCGCTATTGACGAGGCCACCATCGAGGCTGCCACTGATTGATGTCGTTGTCACCAGCATTGTTGGCTCCCTTAGCCGACAGCATGGCGTTTGGGCAACACGCGATCGACAATATAGTGTGTAGAAGATCTCAATCACACCCCACTCTTCTCCCACTTAGTCACCACCCTACTGGCAAATCTCTTTGGGACTTATCTCCCTCTAGCCGCCTTCTGTCCTAATTAATTCCCCCATCGCTATGGTTGTCTCCCTCCTACGGTTTGATGGCGGCGCCACCCTTCCTCCTCCATCACCATGACAGATTCCTCGGTGGACTATGATGCTACGACATGAGTAGGAGCGGCACAGTGGTGCAAATAGGAGAAGCGTGGTGGCTTGAGGCTGCGTCGTCACCCCTTTCCTCCTCCACCCCCTCCTCTTCACTCTAGTGGTGCCACTAAGCAGGACAGTTGTCTAGCACAAGCGCCCACCGGTGCAATGCGCGCTCTTCCCCTTTTGCTGCTCTCAGCTAAGAAGAAATCGAGGGGAAAGTAGCGGAGAGAAGGAAAAGAGGAGGAAAGATAGAGGGTGACATGGGCTTTTCATGTGTGGGTTCATTTAGATTTGTCCAAATTTTTGAAAAGAGGCAAATAATATACTCTCCTATGAACTTTGGGGCATGCAAAGTTTTTTTTAAAAAAATATTGGTAGGAGCACTAAAGGAGAAAAAAAATAGAAATGTGTACAATTAGAGGTGGCCAAATGGGTCGGGTCGGCCCGGTTCGGTGAACCAAATTGAATATGGGCCGGCACCTCGGCCCGTCGGGCCGACCTGGTTCGGTTCGCATAGTAGCGGCCTAGTTTGATTCGCTACTGTTGTATATTTATTTAATTCAATATATGTATTTATATATATTTTGCTTTAATTTATAATGTATATTTGTGAAATATAATGTTTTCTTATTTTCTTATATTTTTAAATAAAATAAATCGACCGATAAAAAACAGTAGGCCGGTTCATCGTCTTGAACCGAACACAGGCAGAGACCTGGCGGTTGGCCGGTTCGTACAATAACCGAACTAACCGGGCCCGAACCGAACCAGGGCAGCCCGTTGGCCAGGTCTGTGTACAATCAGCTACAAAGTTTTGTTAGAGGCAACAAACTGCTAGGCAACTCCTAGAATAAGGAAACTATTCTATATAGCAGGAAGGCAAAAGGTATCTTGTTCAGCCATGATCATAATTCATGAAGAACTAGAGGTCCAACTTGATTAGTTGAATCACCTGAAGGAATTTTGTATAGATTAAATTGAAGATTCTATTGTTTCTTTCTTTCCAAATGTTCAAACTCTACGGAGAATAAGCTCGTCAAATCTTATCCTTACGTATTTCTTTTTTTTTTTTTGAAGAACTGGCAGGAGCCCTGCCTTAGCTTTATTAAGAAGAAGAGCAAAACTTGGAACAAACAGTTTTACAGAGTGAGAAGCAAGTGCAGAGCACCCAGGCCGAAACGGTATAACCGTAGGCAACAAAGTTTGAAACTGTTTGTTCTTGAAACTAACCACCATTCGCCTATGCTCTACTGCTGGACAGGAGGTAGAGAGTACATATAGACATCCTGGAGCTCCTGAAGTAGGGGCAATGCATCAAGAGTAAATTGGTTTGTTTCTGATGGGGCTCCACAAAGAGGCCCAAAAACGCATTAGGCAGACATCTCTTCTGAAATTTTGTTCTGTTAGGATTTTGTCTTGAAGGATGGTCCACATAAAAAATGTCCGGCCTTTGCTCTCCAAGTGCAGCCACTATATGGGTCTCTTGTGTTGGACACAAACTGGGCATGATAAGCCGGCTTTGTGAGGTCCAAGACGTCCAACGCCAGATGCACTGATCTATAGAATAGAACAACGCCCTGCAACGCGATTCAAAGATTTGAGTATTGCATTAGCTCCCTCTGTTGTGTTTAATCTTCGAACTGTGTGGCATACAAACTATTACCAAGAACTTTTGGGGCAAATATTGTAACTTTAGGGAAAAAGTAAATTCTCCCAGCTGGTTGCGCTTTTTTACATTATTGAGTAGGGACCGTACCACATAAAACCACATACCACCCTTATACATTAGTGTGACTAGAAGGAGGAGGTGGTACCATGAGATACCAAATCTTGATAGCCGTTAGATCTGGCGCAATGAACCACTTTGGTTCCAAATACCAAGATAGTAAAATACCCATGCTGGTTCCTATGGTTGTTGCACATATGAGTATTCCAGGGCACGTCTGACTTGTCTTGGTCAGTAGATTTCCTTTTTTTTTTTACCTCCCGCATGGGTTTGAATCCGGAAAAATCGACGTTGTACGAACAATTGCTCTCCGATTTGTTTTTTCAACATACTAGCAATAATTGAAGCGTATACGTATGGTAAATCCTATAATTAGCTAGGGCCAAATCTCAGCTTTCGAGCAACCAGCGGAATCTGATTTGCATTGTTAACAACATTCGCACCACGAAGCGCGCATGCTGAAATTTCATATCATCATTCACCATGATGCATATGCTTGTGTATGCTAATTGCTAAATATACATGAGCGGAAGAACTTTGAATCAATGAATGAAAGAAAGAATGCTGCTCAATATATATACCCAAAAAAAAAAGTAAATTACGAACCTTTATTACATTAACTTCCATCTATCTCACATGTATATATATACCCCTTGATTCCTTAATATGCATGACTAGCTTCACTGTTTCGAAGATATATATATGTCTATATAAATTACATATGAACAAAGACCAAAAGAAGAATGGAAATTAAGGGCATAAAACATTAATAGCAAGAACAGCAGCAGCAAATCAACGAGTAAGAGGGGTTTAAGTTAACTGAGGCCGGCAGAGAGCTGCTTCCAACCCTTGGCACCCCAACGCGTTGCTCCAAACATCGTCGCCGCCGCCGTCGTGCCCGAGGCTCATGACGTCGTCCTCGGGCAGCGAGTCGAACGGCTCGTACTTGGCCTCCTCGTCCCACGCCGGCGGCAAGATCAAGTGCCCGCCGTCCGCCGGCAACCCCAGCGAGTCGTAGCAGCTCTGGTCCACGCTGAAGCCGAGCGGACGAGCGCCGGTGGCGTCGACGACGGCGCAGTGCTCCGTCGTGCTCGCCGGCGCCTCGCACAGCTCGCCGAGCCCGTGTCTGCTCATGTCGCTCGACCCGCCGCTCAAGGAGCCCACCGGCTCCGGCGCCACGACGGCGGCGCACTGGTCGACCAGATCAGGCTGTTGGTTCAAGAACTTGGCGTACAGCAATGCGAGGTCGATCGTCGAGCCATCTGCGGCGGCGGGCTTGCCAGCCGGCGACGCCGGCCGGCACAGGTCGGCGGCGGCGGGGTCGCCGTTGCCGACCATGCCTTCCAATAGCAGGTCGGGCCGGACGGGGCCGTGGAACCGGTGAGAGAACGCCGCGTCCCTGCCGGCCGAGGCCGCCGCTGCCACCACGGCGCCGTCGACCGCCGGCAGCCGCGCCGCCTTGCTGCGCCGGTTCTTGCGGCAGCCTCCGCCGACGGGGACGTTCCGGAGGGAGCCCCCCTTGGTCCAGTACCGACGGCAACCCTTGCAGAAGTAGCGGGGCTGGCTGAGGCTGTAGTTGTTGTAGTAGCAGAACTTAGTGTTGGGCGAGTCGCAGCGCGGGCAGCTGGGCGCCACCTCGACGTTCGGCCGGTGGTACGGCCGCCGGCTGTCGACCAGCACCGCCGCCCGCCGGCCGGCCATCGCGTAGGCCATCATGTTCTCGCAGCGCGACGACAGCATCGGCGGCGGCGAGCTCGGAGACCCAACCGCCGGCGGCTGCAATGAGAAGGGAGACCTGAAGGGGGCGATGCTGCTGCTTCGAGAGTATTTGGGAGCTCGCAGGTGCGAGAGTTTCATTGTTGGAGGAGAGAGGAGGAGGGAGGTGTATATATATGTGTGTGTGTGGAGGAAGCTCGGGGAAGCTAGCCAAGCCACCTCACCGCCAGGGGAATGCATCTTGTTCATTTGCAGTGTGTCGCTGACATATGGACTCCTTACAACTAAAATCCATCTACGGTGGCACAACTAGAGAGATGCAGACGATAAAGGATACACGTCCCCACCAGGGGGAGAGGTTTCTTGTGCTGGCTGATGGTGTGCAACTGTGCATGTGCATGTGAGTTCGTCGTGTTAATTAGCGCTAGATAATTTGGCCAAGTTGTTGCTACTTGCTAGGCAGACTACACTTCGAGCCTGTGATCACTCGCTCACCCAAGGCAGGATGTGTGCCTGTAGAGGGCGAAAAATGGGCAAATCAAGAGGGGCGCCCGTACCACCCCCAACAACCAGTGTTTGTGCAGTCTGAGTGGAGCTGATATCGCGTAATGGCGCCATAACAACCACAGTGCGACCCATTAATTGGAATGTATAGGAGGGAGAAAAAAGGATTTCACGCTCGAAGAAAGCCAAAGCCTGAGCTAGCTAGCTAGCTGGAGTTTTAATTAGCGCTAAGATAGGCGTCGGGTCACGATCACCAAGGTTTAATATCGCGAGACTTTGGAGTAGGAGCTAGGGCCAGCCAAGGTGTGTAGTACCATGTCCATGCATGTGCTCCTCATATAGTAGATGCCAAGATGCATGCAGTAGTGATGCATGCCGCGACCAGATCGATACTCGTATATCGTATATTTGTATGCCGGTATGTAGATATACGTGGCGTGCGCGCGTGCGTGCGTACGCGTGCGCACGTATCATACTATCATGCATGCATGATTGCGTGATCATGCATGGGAGGGGTTAGTAGTCTGTTGCTCCGAGGACGGAGCAGGTGGCGCCGCCGTGGGCACGCGCTGCCTCATCGTCGGCAGCTAGCTAGCTAGCCGGCCAGGTAGGACGTCGCTTGTGCCCCCCGGGCCATGTACTTTCATATAATGATGATGATCAGCACGGCTCGGGGACGCGAGAGGTATAAAAAAATGGTAAAAACAACTCAATTACATAGGGTCAGGGTGGCCTTCAACTTGACGTCTCGATCGAGGCTCCCGAACGGTGGGGCGCACGCTGAGAAACAAGCGCACCGGGCCGGATTGCCTCTACATATTTTTGGCCTTCTATTTTTCCGGACGAACGATTTGGAACTTTTGAATGATGGCAACGCAAAAGAGTCGGTGCGTGGTGCGTGATCATGCACGGTGCACACGGTTAAGCTCTCGGATGTGCGAGCGTCTAGCTATGAGCGTATATATGCAATGCGAATTGCGCCGTAACTTGGTAGCCTCGTTTGAGTTGTCGCTGCTAGTGGTGTTTCATTGAAGCAGTGTTAGCGCGCGCCAAAGGTAATGAATACTCCCTCACCCTCCGATCATGAAAATTTGATGTTTTAACATGATCTTCAAAATATAAATTCCATCACTACTTATCATTCTAATTTATTTATAAAATCTATGAAGATGATGATATTATGGAAACATTTTTTGAGATGAATGATCTATACATACGATTTTCATGTATCCAATCCTGAGCGAGCTAACAACTAGCTCGAGCCACCTTGCGAGGACTCACAAGCTTGTGGCACCATGGAGAAAACTCTGAAAAGGCGATGTTGTCCCAGGATGAGATGGCAGTGCTATTGGGAAGAGCAGGGGTGGTCGAGAGGAGGATAAATAAAAGCGGTGGCGCCATCAGATGCAAATCCGACTGCACTCACTGTTGACATCAAATCTAGAAAGAGGAAGGTGGTAGTGCCAATTGGGAGGAGGCGAGGGGGTGGCGGACCTGGAGGTGCCAACATACTAGCGGGGGTGAGAGGGGTGGTGGTGCCGAGAAGGAGTTGGAGGGAGGCCATGACCACGATATTGTTGACAGGGAGGAGGTGCGGGATTGACGGCAGTCCTAGTGGCGACAGGGAGGGGAGGTAGGGGTCGCGATGTGGGCAATGATGACCAGGAGGAGAGGGGAAGTAGAGGCGACTGGCGGTAGCTAGAGTTTTGAACTGAGGATTCTAGATCGAGACAGGAGTCATGGGAGCAGGAAGGGACCATGTTATCGAGAGATTTCAATCGGGGTTGGGGTAAGGACAATCGGGGAATTTGGACATGGTTGGCTGTGAATTCGGAGGTCGTTGGTAGTTTGGTAGTGTCCGTTAGGTCGATGGGGCTGAGGGTTCTCGACTTGTGCTAGCCGTGTTGTATAATGGACGAGCTCACCAATGAACAAGCTAGAAAAAGGGGTCGGCTCGAGGTCGTTTGCACACAATCCGAGCAAGGAAGTGAACCAATCCCAAGCTGCTTGCGAGCCTAAAGCTCAAACTCCACATCTACTTGCTCTACGCGGTAACACTACTACTGTTTTTATGGTAGAAGTCGGGCCTAGAGGTAGAGGGATTTTTTTTTAAAAAAAAAAACAGCTATCACCAATGTTGAGCCGTAGAGGCATGGTGCACGCCTGCCAATAAGCTCGATCGATCATCAATCATAAGGCTAGCTAGCTAGCTGGCCTATGCCATGTCGTACGGCCGGCCGGCCCCAGCCACCAAGCGAGGGGGCCGCTCACATAGGACATCCCGACCTGCTGCAGCGCAGTGCACAGTGCGCGCGGCCGGTGACCCCACCCCGCTCCATCAACCCCGCAGGCAAGGCACTGACGAAGCAGTGAAGCCCAGCCCCAAGTACGCGTACGTTGGCGCCACCCCCGCAAGGCCGCAACCAACCTGACCTGACGACGCCGACGCCGACGCCAGAGACGAAGACGATGACGGTGACCTCCCGGTTCGACGACGTGGCCGCCCGGCGGCCGCGCCCGCGTGTGCGTATACGTGCATGCATGTCTCCGGCGAGGCCGACGGCGACGGCTCGGGTCGGGGAGGGAGAGATGAGAGATCGACCACGACCAGCGTCGCCACGGGCCGCGCTCGCGGGCGAATTGAACGCGGGGAGAGCGACGGATGGCAACGGAAAGCCACGCCTCACATGGGCCGCGCCGCCCTGGACCAGTAGTTCAGGTAAACCAACGACCGCCGGGCCGTTTCACCCGGCCGTGCATGCGCTTCGCTCCCCGGCGCTTCGCTTATGGCCGAATGGAGCGAAGGGAACAGGGACCTGGACCTCCCGGGTGCACGGTGCGTGAGCGCCAGCCTTAGGTCAATAATAACAGCAAGGTGGCCCGCGCGTTTGCGTGGCTAGATTTGTATTGACATATAGAGTTTATCTTTAATTCATAATCTTTTTTAGGCTAATCTCCAACTCATAATATATCTCCAATATGTCAGATCAAATTTAAAGTTTATCTCTAATATATTAGATCAGCTTTAGTAGTTATCTTTTTAATATTTTCAATATAGACTGTTAGATTTACATAGTAATATCCATATTCAACGATGTAGATTTTTCTTTTTTCTACGATTAACATGAGAATTTCTACTATTTTTCGATTAACGTGGAAATTTCTAAGATTTGAGGATTGTTGTGGTGGCTCCGTTTAACTCTGTTTTATATAGATAGTAGATAGATAGATGGTTTCTCCTTGTGGCTATTTTGCAACATAAAATTCTAGCTACAGTTCTCTAATTCAAAACAGCTTCCCAGTCGATCGGGCAAGGGGCATTCAAAAAAAGAAGTAAATTTCACAAAACCCTATGTTTAGAGAACTAAGTAGCACTTAACCACATATTTAAGCAATTAGTATCATTTAACCACATTTGTTTTATTCATTTAACATTAAGCCACAAATTTGCATGTGGGAGTGACACATGGGCGGGTGACATGGCTCCATGTCACCCGGGCCCACACATTAGGTTGAAGAGGCGAGCAGGTATTATAGACATATGACGGGAGACGTGGGCAATTCCAATTCCTGTCGCTGAGGCGTCGTCCTCTCGCGTGCCACCCCTCACCCGTCGTCGAGGGGGCGCCTGCTTGTCTTCCGCCTGCCGCCTCGACAACCTCCTCTTTCCCTGCTCGTCGCCCCTTCTCCCGCCCGCCTCCGTGCCCTCTTCCCACATGCCTCGTCGTCCTCCCGACCTCATATCCAAGACCCCATGGCGTCGACGACTAAAGGATGACGGCTAGGTCCCCGGGAGGGAGACAACGAGGTGCGTTGTTCTGGAAGAGGACGGTGATGTGGCCGGAGGAGGACGCCTTGTGTGGATTGCGCAGGCATAGCCGGAGGAGGACGACCTAGCTATAGGATGAGGACGACGACCACAACGACAATCCCCACTTGACGGTGGGCGCGATCTCCCTACAGGATAACGCGCACAATCTCCTGCGGTCCCGCGCAGGTGCACGCCCCTAATAACAGCCTTTGACCTAACGTGTGGGCTCCGGTGACATAGAGCCATGTCACCCGCTCATGTGTCACTGCCACATATAAAACCCATGACTTAGTGTTAATTGGATACTAATTGCTTAAACATGTGGTTAAGTGTTACTTAGTTCCCTAAACATGGGGTTTTGTGAAATTTACTCAAAAAAAAGTTATACGAGTAAGAGGGTGACGTCATCGCCTGTTAAAACCGATTGTTGATCGCTTTGAATTGATAATCGACATGGATTTGAAATGTCTTATGGCTTAAAAATGAGAACAACATAGAAAAAAGATCAAATAATTCGAACACAGACTAGAGACTACGCAAAAAACGCATCTAAACTATGATCTTCGTTAAACAAAACTGATAACTTCACGAGAAAATCTTTTTTTTTTCTTCACCTTTTGGTCGCGCATACTCGCATTTACAGAAACTAGACCATCCAAAATTGGTCAAATATTAACAAAGATGATCCAAATTTAACAAGAAAACTACGAAGAATACAAAACAATGTTCAAACACCGACGGTTCAAAATTGGTCTTTAAGTAGGTCGCATTGTTCGTGGCATCATATTTTTTTTGGAATTAAATCCTTTTGTACACCACCATAAACCGTACTATAACCCCGGCCCTAAGCCCTTCCATGCACAACCAACCCTGCTCCGTGCCAGGATCCGGATTCCAGGGCACGTCGACGTCTGCTCTTCTGTCACACTGTGCATGCGATCGCGTTGCACGGTTGCATTGCACCACTGTCCACTGAGCAGTGAGCACACACATCAGTACATCACGCATCAGCCAGCCGCTACTGCTCCTGATGTGATCCAACCGTTTGGGACGTGGTCCGGGGGATGGGCCCGTGCCAGAAGTGGGCCCGTTAGAGCCCTGATTCGTTGCGCAACGCAGCCACGTGCGTAGTGGGCTTCGCGGATTATAGTGGGCCATAGCACTATTCATGCTCTGTGGGCCTTCACTTGTTTCATCTATTTACTGCCCTGTTGGCATGTTGCTGCTAGGTTTTCTTTTCTTCTTTAATCTTGTCCCACTTCGAGAAGGACAGCTTGGTGAGCTGCAACGGTGAGGATCCACGAGCCTTGTCTCGATATCTATAAATAGTACATAACGCAATTGCCGTCCGTGAGCTACCTCCGTGCGCCACGTGGCTAGCCTGTCCGCTCGGCGCCGCGGTGGCCGTCCGATCGCACGGGATGAGTAGATCCGCCGTCCGTTTTGACTTAATATATAAACGATTTTTGGGCCACGGTTACCGAGCACGGGTTGTTTGTCCACTGCTAGCTCGGTGGAACTTCGCTCCGCCGAGCGCGATTCGAATCCCGCTCCGCGTCGGGTTTTTGCGCTTTTTCCATCCGCTTTCGCGCTTTCAGACCATCTGCCGCGTGTCCCACGTTTTGCCGCCAGCGCTTTCCGCCAATAGGCATACGCCCCAGCTTCGCTTTCATTGCACCACGCGTTTTGCTCCCGGATCGCCGTTCCAAGTCGGCTCATTGCGCCGCAAGCATGCCTGACGACTTCTGTGGTGGCTCGGCGCGCCCGCCACGCGCCAGCACACACGACTAGTTATATACACACAGGGGAAAGCACGCTAATATCATATGTTCATACGTACCTTAACGCAAGATCAAAGAGAAAACATTTTGCATTGCCATGGTTTCTAGACGTAATAAGCATCGCTGCTACAACTATCCGCAATTGTCGGGTAGGCTCCATACTCAACGACAGCTCGAACCATGAATAGGCATGTATACTGTATGCACGCGGACAATATTATACACTAGAAAAACACCAGATTTCTCGGTGGCTATAACCGTTGAGACAAATTACTTTCGACGGCTAGCCATCAAAACAAAACCGTCGAGATAGACGGGTAGAGAGAGGCAACTTCTCTCAATGACCTACCAAGTAACGACCAAGAGTAGAGTTGAATCCGACCGCGAGGCCACTTACTGCAAGTCCCACTTCTCTCAGCCCGCAGCAGGCCATCGAGATAGTGGGACCCATAACAGGTTGCCGCTATGTCACAACATCATCGCAAGCTCTCTAGACGGCTATGTGCAGGCCGTTGAGAGAACTTGATCCCTTGGGATAAGTGCTGGCGAGGTGGTTTGTGCAATGGTGCTCGCTCGCGAGGGCGCAAGTTTGAGCCTATGCCCACGCCTCCTCTTTTTTATATTTTAGCTCTCTCGATGGCTTTGCTATAGCCGTCAAGAGACATCCTACCCCACGCTTCCCCTATTCAAAAATTTCAGAACAACGCGGGCTAGAAGAATTTGTACTTTCGACCACTTATCGAAAAAGGTTGAGTGGCTCATGGCGTAGCTGCACCGTTAAGGCATCGGCCGGAGCGAGCAAAACTTTTGACGGCTACTGGTCGACCATTGAAAGAGTTTGACTTCTCTAATCAGTTGATTTGTGGCCGTCGAGAGTCTGGTGAGACTCAACAATTGATTTGTGGCCATTGAGAGGTTTCTAACTGTCAAAATTTTGACCATTTCGTACAGTGATAATGGTCAATTCACCGGCCCAGGGCAAATTTGCGACTGAACTATTTTTTTAGTTCTAATGTATTTTATTTCATTCCCTTGTTAAATTCGATTAGCGCTTTTTCATTTTTGATTATAGGGTTCATGGGAAAATAACGTTGTTTACATAGCTCAATTGCTATCGGAAACCCTAGTTGGCTTCTAGTTATTCGTTCAACTTCGGCGGTTAGTCTAATTTACTTTTTTTCTTTAAAACTTTAAGTGCTCCAACATGTTCCAACTTATCGAGGTCGACTTTAGCAACTACAACATGGTGCATAACACTCACATAATGTTGTAGTTTTCTATTTTGCTCCCATGTACTCTTTCGGCTGGAGTAGCTTGGAGCCTTGCTTCTCTCTACCACTATACCAGCTCTGTACAAACTCTATTGACCACACCTTTCAGTCTAAATGATCGAACCTGCTAATATTTCGGGAAAAATAACTCTTTGAATGAAAAAACCTCTTCATTTTTCGTTTTCATTTGCACGTACAATTCAGCAGTTAGTTAGCAAATCATAGACGAAATGATGTCGATCACTGCTAACCCTCTCCACAAGCAACACGAATTAATCTAAACAAAATGCGGCCAGCATGGAGCCATGCCCAGAGCGAGAGCGAGCGAGCTAGCGCAAGCCCGACTAATTAATTGTTCGTACAGCATCATCAAGGCTAAACACCACTCGGTCATCATCTCCCATCTACTAATACAGAAGCTTGGCCGCCAGCCTCTAGCCTAGCTTCTACTGCAGAGCGATGGCACTAGAGATGAGCTAGCTAGCTTCCTGTACTGATCCCCGTCCATGGCTCGCAAGCTCGCACTGATTGCCTCGCCAAGTCGCAATGCATGGGGCCGGTCGGGAGCGCGAATGATCCATCGCTTAGACCGCACGCCTCCGCCAATGCTGCTGCCGCGCGCATAAATGCATGCTGCATGATGCGCCAATCCATGGCGTGTGCGTGAACAACCGTGGCGAAACTGGCCCGGCAGCCAAGGACGAGCGGTGGGAGGATTGTTCGATCGATCAGTCGCGAGCCATGCGGCGGTGGGCTCTTGCCGACGCAGTGCGCCATACCTGCGCGCGCCCGCGCGCCCAATGCGTTGAAGGCATATATGGAGCATTGCAGCCAGGCCCACACCGCGAGCACGGCAAGCTACAGGTTCTACGGTGTTGAAGGTGCCAGGGCCAAGTAACCGACGCCCTCTATGGCTTCTCACTACCCGGACGCACACACTTATATTAGTACGGATTTACTGACTGATAGTCGCCTGGGCGGCAATTCACCGCCCAGTCGACCGCATCGCTGCCACACGCGCTCCTCTGCTACCCGTCCTTCAGTCTCCTCTAATTCTGGTGTGCTTCCGCCACCCATGCTCCTTTCCCTTCTTCTTACTGGCTGTTATACACCATCGTCTCTCGTCGGAGCTCCACCGCCGCCGATTTGATATAGGGTTAGGGTTTGGTGGGGGTCATCGGTGTCCCTAGACTTAGAGGGAAGCTCGGGAGGCGGAGTCCCGGAGGTGGGAGGGGTTCATGGTGGGGTGGCGAGGCACTAATAGCAACACCGGAACCGTAGGAAAGGTTGAAGGTGATTGGACGGTGGCGGTGGGCGGATATATCGACACCGATGGCGACGGGTTAGGGTGGGTGGGGCAGCATGGTGGCGGGAAAAGAGGGTGGAGTGGCGAGGCATCAAGGTCCCCATCGGTCACGAGCGTTGGTCGCTGCGGCAGCGGCGACGGAGGCACACAGAGCGGAGAAGGGAAAGAGGACGAGCGGCGCGGCGAAATCGCCTGGGTCGCACCAAGGAATTGTTCCTATATTATTATTTTCTCCATATCGCAAAAAACATGATGTTTAATTTACATTTATCCTAGGTCAAAGTATTAAAATTTTATTTATGAAAATCTTTTAAAACTATTCGGATATTATGGACATGTTTTGAAATAAATTTATATTTATGATTTTCATGTCTCACATTTTACTGAACTTAACCCAACAACAACCTCATTCCAAGATTTTTTAAATATATACTCCCTCCGTTTCAAAATATAAGGCGTATAATTTTTTGGCACGGTCTTCAATATAGAACTTTGACCATTAATTTATTTCACAATATATCATCAACAAATACAAAATTAGCATAATATGAAAGTATTTTTAAATACGAATCCAACTATATCACATGCATAAGACTAAACATATATGCTTTTAGCTTAATTGCTAGTCAAAATTTATAAATGTTGACATTTTGAAAAGGGGCTGACTTCTCATCAGGCGACTGAGACTTATTTAGCTCTCAGTCGATTTTTTGAGCCGTTGATCAAACACCTCCATAGGGCATATAAAAGATCCAACGAATATCCACGTATGTGAGAAAATTGACTGAGAGATAAATAAGTCTCAGTCGCCTGATAACTAGCAAAGGTGTTTTGAAAAACATGCACGCCTTATATTTTGAAACGGAGGGAGTACTACATATTTAAAATTGGCATTTTAGAATTTGCATCCTGCCCCACTATAAGTGACTCTAGGGGTAGACCCACCATATTGGGGCTAGTGGATCACAGCCCAAGCTCGATTTGGGTGGCCTTCTTATACCAGCTTCAAGCATATATAGAAATTAAACCTAAAATTTGTGGGATCTAGATAGAACGACACAAGCCTACAATAGCAATGGATCCAAGCTAGATCTATGGGCTGCATCCGCCACTAACTATCTTGGATGGTTTCGCATGTTACAAACATATGTATCAATAGATAGCAGTTCTTCTGTCCTTTGCTCAAAAAAAAAAAGTATTCTAAGACATTCAAATTATACGATTTTTTTTCTCCCATTAAGTTTTCATGGACCAGGAACTAGCTACGCGCGTGGCTACGTACATTATATATTTTTGCATGCGGCTGTATCGGTCGAACGGAGCCAACAGCTGATGAGCTCGATCGACCTGAAGTTGCCATTCTCCGAATGCATGGACGTGGAGGTGTGGTAGTGCGTGAGAAAGCGACGCAGATGTTTCATGTCTGTCCAGTAGCTGTGTGTTGGAGCAGCAGAGCTAGGGAGTAGGGATCTTTGCGGTTGCTGATTCGGCTAATCGGCTTTGCGTCGGATCTGTGTGTTGTGTGTGTTGGTATCAGCTGCAGTGTTTTAGGTGCAGGCAGTTGGGGACATGACGGATGGATAGACCGCGTGTGGACGCCAATCGTGAATAGCCACAGTTTTATTCGATGGAGATGTCACACACTCACACATGGCTTGTCGTCGTGCAAGAACCGGTTCCTAGTTCGGCCAATATATCCATGATGTGATGTGATGGTCTTGATAAAAATTGACCGTTAAGAGGATTAATTAAACCTTATATATTCTACGCCAAGTGATTACTCTTAGACTAGCCAATGGTACTGAATGTTTAACTTGATGGCAACATTGACCACAATTTTAATAGGGCAACACTAGGGGTGGAAACGAGCCGAGCCGAGCCAGGGCTCGGCTTGAGCCAGATAACACCTCCGAGCCGAGCCACGAGCCAGAAGCATTTCACGTTCAAAATGTGACAACGAGCCGAGCCGAGCCGAGCCAGACCGAGCTCGGTCAGAAACAAGCCGAGCCCGAGCCAGCTCGCTATTTTCCCGAGCCTCAAAAGTGGGCTCGGCTCGAGCTCGTAAACACCTCCGAGCCGAGCCGAGCCCGAGCCGAGCCACGAGCTATTTTTCCAGCCCTAGGCAACACTTGCAAACGCTATCACCGCGATAGGATAGCTTTGTTGTTTCGTCCTCCCTCTTCTTCCTTTGTGCAACGCCTCGTATGCTCCATCTTCCTCGTGTACAGGTCCTCCTCCTCCCTCCACACCACCGTAAGCCTCCACGACATCACCAACGTCCCACTGGGTGTAAATAGAATAGATAGTTTTCGACCGACCGATCGAATCATTCGGATAGTGATTTAGATAGTTTTTACAGATATCCAGCTGAAATCAATATTCCTATTCGTATCCACGGATTATGTCCAAAAAATATGGATAATATGCGATGGATACTATTCGACTCACATGCAGACGATGATATTTTACACCGAACAACACCTAACCGAGGGTATTACACCGATGCTTTTTTAAGTAAGAATATCCGATCGGAACTTTATCCGATAATATCAATTTTATATGATCTGTATCCATATTCACCCCTATTTGTATCCATATATGATAATATCCATGTTTGTTTCTGTATCCATATCCGACAAAAATTATGAATCTATATATGAATCCGACACTATCCAACTGTATCCAATCTGTTTACGCCCCTACCTAGCACGACCCAATTCCCAAGTATACTGCTAGCTAGCTAACCACCACCACCACCAAACCAACAAGTTAGGGTTGGAAGTTGGGGGAGGTTTGTGTTTCCAGGTCTAAGAGGGAGGCCGACGTGGTTGCAATAGGTGGATCCGCACATGACTGTCCGGTGTTAGGGTGGACGGGGCCGGCATGGCAATGGGAGTATGGGGTGGAGCGCCTAGGCAATAAGGGCGTCGTCAATTATAGGTGGTGGTTGAAGGCGGTCGGAGTGGTGGTGATCAGATCAATATGCGGAGCACAACAGAGAGGAAGGCAGAGGTAATGCATGCGGAGGTCGCCTAAGGTTGTCGTGATGTTAGTATCATTTATTAGCTAGTCCTTCTCATTTTTAGTAGTTAGAATGGTGTTTTTTTATGCCATAATTACGGCATAAAACACTTTCTTAATCTATTATATCCCTTACTTTGTGTATATATTTTGATGTCTAGTTGTGACCAACGATTTGCTGGCCACAAATAAACTATGGCAATGGCATATGCCACACACTTCTAAAAAATATATTGTAACAATATAAAGACCAAAAATATATATTACAGGCGTAGAAGACTCGTTGACTCTAAGCGACAGGATTCGGGTGTTTTAGAAACATGGTCTCTCTCTTTTTTTTTTTAAAAAAGAGAGGTTTAAGACGTAGTTTAAGCTACCATATTATATTACATGATTTTTTATAAGAATAATATTATATGGGAGGCGGCTGCTTGCGCTTGAAGACGCGAAGCCTTGTGGCCTGTGCCTTGCTACCTGTGGCCGCGCCCAGTCGCCTGGGTTTGAGCAAAACCGATATTATATTACATGATTAATTAAAACTTCTAACAAGAAGATACCGATGGTACTGCACCAGGGAAGCGGAACATCACAAGCCTAAACAACAACAAACAAGGCTGTTTCCTCTCCCTCTCACGGCATGAATGCGCGCCAATGCATCATGAACGCGACGGGCACCAATGGGTCCCCGCGGGCACATCCCAGACGGCGACGTGACCTAGATCCTATATCATGAGCCTCCTCTTCCTTGAGAAGCAATCAAGCGAAACCAATCCTGCAGCAACGACGGATCGACCGAGCAAGGAGCCATCACAGCGAGAAGAGAATTATGGAGCGAGCGCGCGCGCGCGCGCGGCTGGCGTTGACGATCGCCTCGGCGCGATCGCGACCCGTCGCGCGGCGGGGGCGGGCGGCGAATCGGCGGCCGCCGTGTGCAGAGTGGGGCACGGGTTGGTGGCGCGCGCGGACCGCGCGGTCTCGTGGGGAGTGGGGATCGAGGCGGGCGCATGCAGTGCCGGACGGTGAGGGCGTGACGTGAGGCCGCACGATCGGGCGGGGCATGAGCGCGTGCGTGCGTGCGTGCGTGCGCCCACATGGATGGACGTAGGGCTGGACCAAAAGATCGGGCTCGACGAGCTACTCGAGCTCGGATCGAGTTCGGTTCGAGCTCGGGAGCTCGAACGCTAAACGAGCCGATCTCGGCCGGTCCCGGCTCGAGTCTATTGAAAGCCGAGCTCGAGCTCGATCCCGAGCCTTAATCGAGCCCAACCGAGCGCGAATAATTATCATTCATAGCATATTTATCTCTTTAAATCTAAATTTTCAACCAATTCGGTAGAGCTCGAGCTTGAAATCAAGCCCAACCGAGCTCATATGGTCTTATCGTCCCTTAAAACAAAGACAAATCCTTCATTCGAGCTCAACCGAGCCGATCTCGAGCCTAACCGAGCTTTTATCGAGCTCGATCTCGAGCCTAACCCTAAGCTCGATGTAATTCAAGCCGAACCCGAGCCGAGCTCGAGCCTACCGATCTCGAACTTTGACAGCCTAAGCTCGCTTAGGATCGGCTCGAATCCACCCCTAGATGGACGGTCACGGCGCCTTGCTCGCACGCGCGCGGTGTCCTTGGGCCGGACACGCGAGCGATGGCGACACTGGCGCCACTCCTTGTATGCGCACTAGGGTCCGGATCTTGTCTCAAATTTATGAGTGCTCAGTTTTGGGTTCAGATGTAGGTATGGGTTAAAATTTCACTTTGATCCATGTGTATCCAAGATAGTTTAATGGAGTAATAATAAATATTCAAAATAATACGTTCAATCTATATACTCGACCAACTTATTTAAACTCTCCCTCAGCAGTCCTCAGCAGTCATCCTCTCCTCTCTTCGTTCGCTAGAGATTTAGATTCCAACACACCCAGTGGCGGAGCCAGCCCAAGGCCGGAGCCTGGGCCAGGGTGGCTGGGCCTCGGTTGGGCTTGGGCCAATTGCCAAAAATATGCTGAAAAATGAGCTGGGCTAGAAGGCATTTATGCCTTGCGAATGGGCCGGAGCCCGGGCCTGGGCCCAGGCTGGCCGGGCGGTGGCTCCGCCAGTGAACACACCCCATCGTGTTCTAACTTGACCTGATAGCTGGGTTGAACCCAAATTGAGTCCTCGGTTCCGGTTGGATTGGATTTGGGTTGACTTCTGGCCCAACCCAGCCTGCCTCTACTAACGTATTTTGATCTGGCTCAAATCCATCATTCGGCCCATGTCATTTGCTCCTCCTCTCAAAAGGCTCAAACCAGCCAAACAGGCAACCCTTCATACTCATTCATTACGCCGTTCAGCCCCAAGGTTTGGTCGAGATTTGAGGATCTCCCTCACCCACTCATCTTTTTCTCTCTCGCTACACACACATACACATGGATCCGCTATTTGGGAGCTAGCCCCCAAATAGCCATTCAGCATCCCAGTCAGTTTAGGGAGCAAAGTTGTCATGTTTAATGTGCTAACATGCATTACTGCTGTTACTAGCGAGATATCATGGGAGACGAGCTCCTCAAAACGTGGAATGCATTTAATTCCTATATTCAAACATGTTTTGATTTTTTTGTCGTATTTTTTATTCAAAGATTTGATTGATAATTGGTTTTCACCGTTGTGATGTCGACGTTTTTCGAACAAAACAAGATCGAACTCATCATATAATTTTTTTGTCTTTTATAGGAGCGATTTTATCAATTTTTATGGTCACTACTAGTCATTACGACTTGGATTAATGTAAAGATAATTGATATTACTGACCGGTAACATTCAATAAAATGCGGGGGAAATATATTCAATTGAAAATCTTGTCATTACTGATATAATTACAATATGCCAGTAATGTTCAGTGAAACAAAAAATTATACTAACAAAAAGGTATACATTAAAAGAAAAAATACCAAAAAATACACAATTACGATTCATTACTAACAAGTAACGACTAGTAAAATTAAAACTTCTTCCTATCAATTAGGATTGATTTACGACAGATTACTACACGAATAGATCTTGTGGATTAACTGCAGCGGGGGTGCTCAGCGCAGCTAGGGACGGCCTGCTCGGGTCAAGCGCAGGTGGCGCCAGTGTGGGCGGTCGTCGAGCCGTTGTGGACAGGGTGCGGTGAAGGGCTGCGCCATCGGGAAGCCAGCGTCGGCGCTGAGGACGTTGAGGCAGCGTTTGGACGGGGACGGTGGCGCCGACCCGAGCGTGTTGCGGTGGAGGGAGACGCCGACGGCCAGATCTGGCAGGTCTATCCGCCATCACAGATTCACAGCGCCACAGCGGCATGGTGTGGAAGGTGCATCGGCCTGACGACAACATGGCTGAGCAGGTCCGAACAATAGGAAGTCGTAGCGTCACCGGGAGTCGCCACCTTTCTCGGGCGCGAGCGGGAGGTCACCATCTATGGACTATGGCGCGCGAGCGGGAGGTCGACACCATCTGTGGCGCGCGAGCGGGAGGGCGCCGCCGCCGTGGTGCTGGTGGGAGGACACTGCCGAAGGTGCTTGTGGGTAAGCTCGCCACCAAGATCTGGAGCGATCGACGACGAAGAAGTGCGGGCGATGCCAGCAAAGTGCGCGTTTGATTTTAGAGGCAAATAATTTTGTTATTTTTTCGCCATGTGCAAAATTCAGAAAAATTAATAAAAACCATAAATATTCTTTGATGTTTGTCCATTCCCACATATATTTTTAGATGAATATTGGTCATATCTATTCAAATAAAATACTTGTCGAACATGACATTGATTAGAGGACATTTCTATTTTTTTGAATTTTTTATATGGTGAAACAAAAATAACAAAATTTGCGTCATGATCTAACGATCCAATGGGCAACGCTAGGCGTCGGACAGCCTCGCGTCCGACCGTCGCTGCCTCCTTGTGGAGGCCAGCGAGGCGCATCGGTTTGTGGAGACCGATTAGCGCATGGTGTCAATCCAGATGGTAACAGCCGATGAGAGTGTTGGAGGGTACCGTGGAGGCAACGTCTATGGGCGAGGGTGACGCAAGGACAAGAAAGACGATGACTTGGGACAAGCTAGCGGCGCTAGGGGAACAACGGCTGGGAAGCAATGAGGTGCTGGGAAGGGCGTCGTCGCTTGAGATGCCGACGTCGTACGCACCACTGGGGATAGGTCACCGCTCGTGGAGGCCACCTTGTGCGCCGCCACACAGTCGGTAGGGACGCCGCCTCATCGCCGTCGGGATGCTGCCTCGCTACCGTAGAGGAGGCTGACGTGTGCCAGATCTGATCCTGCAAGGGAAATGGGTTCAAAAAAATTGAGAGAGTTAATTGCATGTGATTAATGATGACAATAATCCTGATTTATTCACTAGAAGGTTTTAAGGCCTTTTTGATGTCTTGTTTAGTTTTAGTTTTTGTTGTATTTACAATTTTTGTTATTTTTGTATACCATTCACTTTTTTTCAATTTTTTTTCGAAACTTCATAGGATTTTTTTCAAAGATGTCAACAACATTTTTAAAAATAATTTACCTTTTCATACCACTTCAAAAGGTGGTCAAATTTTCCCAACTAAAACTAAATAAGGCATCAAAGAGGGCCTTAGTGAGTAGTATAAGCTAGTAATTGTGAGAAGGTTCTAGAGTTAGCTAGTGATTGTGGTTCATGCACTAGCTAGAAGGTTCTTATATTTACCTAGTCAACTAGTGTAAGCTTCATGATAGGTTCTCACATTAGTTAACTATTAGAAGCTTCATGTAACAATTAGTAATATGTAGAGTGAGCTAGCAAGTAATATGTGTGTGCCATGCAAGTATATGTGAAAGCCACATATATGAATCAATAAAAGAAAGAGTGCTTCTTTGCTTTTAGTGTTCTAGTCCATTACCTTGTGAGAGAAAGATAACTAGTTCTAGTAAGTGAGCTAGTTACCTGGGACAACAATTAATAGATGATTAAATGCTGTCGGAATTAGGGAGGTTGAAAAATCATGAGATTATCATGATAGTATTTTACATGTGGCTGAACCGCATGCAAACTTGCTTGATTTGAAACCAACCCACAAATGTTGGATAGCTCCCAAATAGTAATATATTGTTCTCTCCTATATCGTTTTCCCCCCGATTCCCTTCCCTAGAGTTTTCTCCCACCTTCTCCTCCCTCACACAGTCGGTCGCTAGCTCCCGACAACGCCCTCTAAAAGGCGCATCAGCATGCAAATCCATGGTATGATAGCATGTAGATTCACATCACGATGGCGTGGAAATCCATGGCACGATGATACGGTCCCCATGATGTGACCGAGAGATGACACGGTGACACCCTCCTCAAGGTGCAACGGTGCTTTCCTGAAGGCGAACATGGCTTGCTGCACGACTATGGTGGGGGAACAGCGTGCGGCCGAGGCATAACCAGACTTCAACCCGACCCATCTCAATCTCTACCCGCCATTAAGGCCCAACACACTAGCATTATAGTTTATCTCTCTTGGTCACTCACACTAACCCTAGTTAGTGCCTACCTAGCACATTCCACTTCGACTCTCTCACTCCAACTCCAACTCTTTCATCCGTCACCCCAACATCGATGGCCACTCGAGCCCTCCCCCCAATACTAGTTAGTGCCCTCCGTTAGATCAATCACCCTGACTGTCGGCACCCGATTTACAAGATCGGATTCCACCTGCGTAAACACGTACTAGTCCCAAGGATCATGGCTAGTACACACAGATATACAGAAATGGATAATAGCCAACGATTTTATTATTATAAGCGGGAACATAGTCCAGTACAAACAACACATACAACGGCTCGCAGGTCGCAAATCAGAGTACACAACGATACAGGCCTAATACAACATCTAGAATTTTATTCATCCCACAAACACGAAGGCTGTAGGAACGTGTAACTCTAGTCTTCATACTCTTCATCGGAAAACGCCTCCTCAACGTAGTCCGGGTCCTCCTCCTTGGAAGGCGGGCCATACTCGGATGGACCAGCTGTTGAAGTTTTGAAAAGAGGGAGAGAAAAGGAGGGTGAGTACAAATTGTACTCGCAAGTCCGGAATTATGCAAATGTGGTTTAGTACAGGGAAGGCTTAGGATATTTTGCGGAAATGCATTTATTAGCCTAGTTTTGGCAAAGCAATTTAGAAACAATAAATCTTAATCATTTTCTTTGGGCTCTTCTCAAACGGTTCTCGCCACTTGGCCTCAGTGCCATAGCGAGAACAAAATCCTTCTTTTCTTTTCTCAAAACGGCTAGGTCCATTCCGCGCGACACTTTTTGGTAGGCCGTCACCCAATCCGGAATATCGCCGGTGGCACCTAGCTCAAACGAAATCCTTCTCAAATCCTTATTCATCTCAAATCCTTTGTTCAAAACCCCTTTTTCTAAATTGGTTTTTAAATGAAGAAGCTACCATATAATCAGTCCCTTCGCGTGCTCATAACATGCGAGCACGGCTATCATGACGATTTTAACTCTGCGAGTGGAGTACGCCTTACCTCGAGAGGCTACGCACCCAGACGGTGTTTCGCCACAAGACCGCCAACCACAAGGGCCAACGATCGGGCCGTCCCATACCGGGCTCGAGGTCGTCTTCATATGGCTCGATTCATAGGATCATAGGATGGCGGTCCTTAGACTAGGGAGATTTGATATTTTAGCCCGGTTCAAAACGTGCCATACTGCACCAACCGACAAAATATCTCCCTAGTCATAAGGTTTTAGGGGTAAGAGGAAAATCATTTCCTACTAAGCATCACCCTTGATGCGCTATCTTTAAATCACCCTTTTCCAAACATTTCTCAACAATACTTCTCATTTCACACAAATGATTGAATCATTCCGCATAAAGGATTTTTAAGCATTTATCCTACCACAACGGAGCATATAAATATGAGCAATTTATAGTTTAGCCTTAGGTTTAATCCTACCATATTTCTTACCTTTCTACTCGGCATGATATCTAAGTCTAGGAAATACGGCGTTTATCATTTTTAAATTAGCATGCATATTTTCAAGTCTAGTAAGCATTTTCTAAATAACCAAAAATGGCTTCACGATATGATCGAAGGGGGACTTGCCTTGATCGGTTCCGGGGAAAGCGAAGGGGATGTCGTCGATCGGGTTTTCGAGGGCTTGACCTCCTAAACGCGCACACGCATGCAAAAGCAATACAACACACATAAGTAAAACATTTTATGCCATCTTTGTTTTTAAGGAAAATGACAACTTCATGTTCATGTATTTTATTTAAAGGAACATGATGCTAAATGGCTAATGCACACATGGAATGATGCCATTACTAAATCATGAATACTTCTAACAAGTGCAAGCTGCATAGATGGTAAGCTAATCACAGTCCTCTACTGTCCAGCAGCCCCCAAGGAAAATTTTAATGCCTTTATATTCACAAGCTATGTAGAAAAATCTTTTATAATCACATGAAGTAATGCACCTAGGGCAATCCATTTAATCAAAAAATGAATTTCACATGCAAGACATGCATATAAACAATTTTCTTAGGTACAGAAAACCATAAAGCATTCCTCTGAATTTTTACAGCACAATAGCTAATTTTAACTAAAGGTTTTTGGATACTATTGTCGGTGTAATAAATACCAGGGTGTGAAGAGCCCCTCAGCGCTCCAGACGGGCCCCACGCGTCAAGCGGGCGATCGAGCCCAGCCGTGGCGAGCCCTCAGCGCTCGGCGGGCCCACGCGTCGAGTGAGCGTCGAGCCCCTGCGTGGGCGAGCCCTCAGCCTCAGGCGGGCTCCTCGAAGACGGCGAGGGCCCCACGCGTCGAGCGGGCGACCAGTCCCAGCGTGTGGGCGAGCCCATCGAGTCTTGCCGGCGAGGCCCCATCGTCGAGCAGGCGTGTGGGCGAGCCCCTCGGCAGAGTAGGGCCTCCCACCGCAGCGGGGCCCGTGTGGCGAGGCGTTCGAAAGGAGTCTTCGGGCGAAGGCTCCCCTGCTGCGAAGGAGACGCGATTTAATCGCGACATCACTCGCGGATAGACGGTGAGGAGATGATTACCGCTTCTGATGACCCTGCGAGCTGGCGGTACATCATCGTGGGCGCAGCCGGAATTGACCGGCAGAGAGAAGGTTTGCTTAAGATGGCCGCCGCGTTAGGAGGAAGCGGTGGGCCCCACCCGATCTCACCGGTGTGTGCATGCGGGTCGAGGCCACTGCGAAACACGCGAGGCGGCTCCGCTGTCTGGCGGCAACAAAGACGTTCGTCTCTCTGTCGTGTCTTGTCGATTATCTTGAGAATCTTGTCTCGCCTACCCCTCGGCTCTCTCCGTCGGTTCGAGGTTTGTATAAAAGGGGAGGAGAGCGAGGGGAGGAGGCACGTTGGGTACGTGCGCTTGGAACACACAGTTCGCAAGCATCCTGTAAACCACATTCGATTCAACCACAACAAGAGAAGAGCGAAAGCTCAGCAGGAGTAGGACTATTACCCGCAAGGGGTCCGAACTCAGGTAATCCCCGTGTGTTGCTCTTTGTTGCGCCCACCGCTCAATCGAACCGAAACACGGTGATAGGCTAGCGAGTTAGAAATCGACTAGGGTGTGATCCGCAGATGGTTGAGCGGAGAACACGCCGTTAGTGGCGCGCCGGTAGGGGCGCTAACATCGATTCTTGCTCTTGACTTCATCAATGGCGGATCGCGATCGCGATGGACGAGGCGGCCGTTAGAGCGCTGCAGCGGCGTCGGCAGCGGCAATGGCGATGGATCGGCCGGGCGGCGGCCGTCAGCCAAACTAAGCGGCGCTGGCCTTGGAGAAGTGCACTCCGGCCGAACCTCCATGCGGCGAGGCCTGTTGGACAACCCACCGGTGCCGGTGACCGGACTCCGGCGGCTCGTGGTGGCGGTTTAGCCCTTCGTCGTCTGCGCCCAGGCGGTGGCGCAAGTTTTGGGGCGGCGGGAACCGGCGTTTCGCTTCTTCCGTTCTTTCTTGCCCCGCGCTCCTCTCGCAGATCTCTGGCGGGAGGGAGCGGGCCAGATGACGAGGCAGCGACTCCTCGGGTTCGCGGCGAGCGGCGTCTGGTGGGCGGGATCTCGGTCCCACTTGGAGGACCGCCATCTGCGACAAGAGGAGGACTGCGACAAGCTCCATGCAGCACGACCGGGTCGCGATCACGCGCCCGATCTTTGCCGCCCGTGGGGACGGGAGGTTCCCACGACGCTGCCTCCGTTGAGGAAGGAGGTGCCTCTTCGGCGCCGTCCGGACGGCGGGCACGGCGAGCCGGAGTGCGCATCCAGGAGCAGGAGGCTCCAGAAGTCGGCTGCCGCGCCTTTTCGAAGGAGCTACGCCAAGTCCGATGGTGGAGAGGTTCCGCCCACCCCATCGAGAAGTATGACGGCTCCACCAACCCCGACGAGTTCTTGCGGATCTACACTACGGTGATGCGATCGGTGGAGGGTCGGGAAGGTTCGCGAACTACTTCCTGCAGTCCTCACCGTGAGCCCGCTCTTGGCTTATGAACTGTCCCGAGTCCGTGGGGTCGTGGAAGGAGCTCTCGAGCTCTTCATCACCAACTTCGAGGCACGTTTGAGCAGCCCGAGTCGAGGACGACCTCCACAACGTGGAAGCGAAGAAGGAGAGTCGCTCTGCGACTACATCCGCGCTTGGTCGGTTCGCAATACCATTCCCGACATCTCCATCGACGCCGTTGTCACGGCATTCGGAGAGGCGCCGAGACCCTAGGGTCAAGGAGGAGATAGCCACCCGCAAGATCAAGGCGACGGAAGAGCTCTTCACCTTGGCGCTGAAGTCGCCCTTGACGAGGCTCGCTTCCGCCCGCCGCCGGCGAGGACAAATAAGGCGGCGGCCGGACCTCGAAATCCCGCAAGGACAAGAAGAAGCGCAAAGCGGCGAGACCGAAAGCAGGTCATGGCCGCCGAAGCCGCGACAACAACAACAACGAACAACAACAATGGCGGCGCGGCGCAGCGCGGCGGGCGAAAGAAAGGAGGAGGTCAGCGGTGGAGGCGCGGCGGCGGCAAACGGTCCCGCAGGGCGCCAAAGCGACCGCCGTGATCACGGTGGCCCCCGCGGCCGCGACGACGGGCGAGACCGCCGTCCCCGCGAGTGGAGCGGGGGGGCTTACTGTCGCATTCACCGCAACAGCTCCCACGACTTGGCGGTGCCATGTCGTCAACAAGATAGTGGACAAGCGCGTCCATGAGCAGCAAGCGGCGTCCGGCAAAAGGGCAAGAAGCGGCAACAGCTTGCTTCCAACAAAGTGAGCGCCGTTGCCGTCATCCGGCGGATCGCCACCTATCCGTCCCACTCTAGCTTTAAGCGTGCGATGAGGGAGGTGTCCGCCGCGTGCGGCTTTGGGTCAACAAAGCGGTGGCTTGGTCGAACAACCGATCGCGTTGGTCGGGCCGATCACCCGGCCAAGATCTGCCGACCTGGACATCTCCGATCGTGGTTGCCCCCACGGTCCGGAATGTAAAGCTAGGGCGGTCTTTGGTAGACGGAGGAGTTCCTCAACCTCCGTCCGCCTCGTCGCCAAGGCACTCGAGATCCAGCGGCGGAGCTTCGTCCGGCGCTCCGTTCTTGACATCGCGCCGGGCCGAGTCCGTCTCATTGGGCGCGTCGACCTTCCGGTGACGTTGGAGGCTCAACAACTTCCGCACCGAGATGCTTGAGTTCGGTGGCGGACTTCGACCTCCCTAGCGCCATCTTGGGTCGGCCGGCCACCAAGTTCATGGCGGCTTCGCCACTATGCGTACATCTTTGGTGAAGATTCGAGGCGGTGGCCCCATCGTCTTAAAGTGGACCGCCCGGAGGCGCTCCGCTGCGACAAGGACGCTCTCGCTTTGGCGGGGGCAATCGGCGCCTGAAGGCCGAGGACTCACTGAGCTCCTCGTGAACCGTGCCACCCGGTTCGTCGCGGAGGTTAAGACGGTCTCCCGAGTGAGTCGACCAGCGAAGACCGTTCGGGGGCGCCTCTCGGCGCCAAATAGAAAGGCGCGCTTCGTCTCCTTCCTCGATCTAACGCAGACGTGTTTGCATGGCAACCGTCCGACATGGTGGGTCCCCTGAGAGGTGATTGAGCACAAATTGGCGGCGTTCCCAGTAGCGACCGGTCATACAAAAGGTCCGAAGCGATCGGTGGAGCGCCAGAAGTTATCCGCCGGAGGTGGAGAAGCTCTTGAGGCGGGGTCGTTCGCGGCGTCGCCCATCCTGTGGCTCGCGAACCCGTCCTCGTCAAGAAATCCAGCGGCGGTGGAGGATGTGCGTGGACTTCACCGACCTCAGCAGGCGTGCGAAGGATCCATACCCATCGCCCGCATTGATCTCATCGTCGATTCCACGGCGGGTGCGGCGGTATGCTTTCGGATCGTACTCGGGTACCACCAGTTAGCATGGCGAAGAAGATGAAGACAAGACCGCCGCCGTGGCGCCCATGGGCATCTCTCGCTACACAAGGATGGCGTTGGATCAAGAATGCAAGCCCAACCTACCGAGGGCCATGCACATCGCTCATCGCCCTCAAATCTGGCGGAACACGGTGGTGTCGTCGGCGACACAGTGGTGAAGTCCAAGAAGGCGGAGGAGTTGATCGGCGACCGAAGAAACCTTCGCCAACTTGAGGAAGTCTCGCATCAAGCTCAACCCCGAAATGTGTATTCGCCGTTCCGTCAGACAAACCGCTAGGCTTCCCGTCTCGAGGGGGATTGAGGCGAACCGGACAAGATCGCGGCGATCGAGAACATGAAGCCCCGACGCGACTTGGCAGAATCTGATGCTTGGTGGGTCGCTTGACCTCCCTAGGCCGCTTCATAACTCGCCTGGGGATAAAGTCTCCCACTACTCAAGCTCTCAAGAAGACCAACCAGCCGAGTGGACGGCAAAAGCGCGGAGGCGTTCGACGGGTCAAGAAGTATCTAACTTCCCGCCCGTCTTGGTCGCCTGGACCCGGCGAGCCGCTGATCCTTTATGTCGCGGCGAACCCCAGTGGTCGGCCATGGTCTTGGTGGCGGAAAGAGAAGGTGTTCAATACCCATTTACTACATCAAGAAAGTCCTCCACGCCGCCAAACAAGGTATTCACAAAGACCAGAAGATGCTCTCGCCGTCTTGTGGCGTCGAGCGGCGTCACTACTTTCGGGGAAGATCACCATCTTGACTAAGTACCCCTTGCGGAGATCCTCTTTAACCGCGAGGCAACGGGTCAGCCAAGTGGGCCATGGAGTGGCGGTCGACCTCAAATTCGCTCCCGAGCGGCCATCAAAGGGTAAGCTCTGGCGGAGTTAAATCGTGAGTGGACTCGGCGGATCTGAAGCTCAAGACGTCCCAGTACCCTCGCCGTGGACTCTCTTCTTGACGACGTTCGTTCGGCTTGAGGGGGGGCGGTGTCGTTCGTGTCTCCCACCGGCGACATTGTCCGGCACTGGTGGTCTTGGAGTTCAGCGCTACCAACAACGTCGTGGAGTCTGAAGAAATTTCGCCGCGCTCGGGTGGCTTCAACCACAGGGCATCCGTATTTAAAGTCAAAAGCGACTCTCTCCGGTCATCAACCAGCGAGGAAGGATTTCACTGTTCGGATCCGTCATGGCGGCCTACCCGCGGAGTGCGCCGCCGTTGGGCGGCATTTCGAGGTTTGGGCTTCGCGCCGTCCCTCGCGCGACAACTATATGACGGATGAACTGCCCCGCATTGCCTCGTCAAAGGCACTGTTCGGTTTGGGGTTTTGAAGAAAGACTCACGCGGCCGTCGTCGCAGCCCCAATCTGGCGGGGCGGCGCTTTCCACGCAGCTCCGTTTACGGAGGAGACGTCACCATTCTGCCACAGCCCCGGTTGGAGGGAGGAGGCGGAAGAACCGCCGAGGCGGTTGAGGCGAAATGCCGAGCCGAGCGAGTATGTCGGCGACAATGCTAACGTCGTCGCGCTCTCCCGGAAGGTCGATGGATGGATCGAGATCCTAGCCTACTGCGGGACGGAGTGATCCCAACGATGACGCGTCGGTGAGAAGATAGCGCATAGGCCAAGCGCCACATACAGTAGGTGGGGACTGACGCCCGAGCGCAAGCGGAGTTCTCTTGAAGTCGCGCACTCGGGAAGCGGGGAGTGCAATTCTCTCTGAGATCCATGGAGGCATGTGCGGGAGACATTCGGGAGCCGGGCGCTGGTCGGGAAAGTTTTCCGCCACGGCTTCTATTGGCCTACTGCCCTCCAGGATGCCTTCGAGCTGGTGAGGAGATGCGAGCGTGCCAATTTCATACTAAGCAGATCCACCGACCGGCCCAGGAGCTGCAAACCATTCCGCTCTCCTCGCCGTTCGCGATGCAGAAATTTGAACATCTGGGCCCGTTCCCGCGGACAACCGGAGGTTACACACATCTGTTCGTCGCCGTCGACAAGTTCACCAAGTGGGTGGAGGCATCGCCGGTCCCGCGATCACGTCCGCCGCAGGCCATAAAGTTTATGAAGAGCATCTTCGTCCGGTTTGGCGTCGCCAACAGGATCATCACCGACAACGGCAAGGCAGCTTCAAAGGCGCCGATTTCAAGATCTGGTGCGAAGAGCTGGGTACCAAGCTGTGCTTCGCCTCCGTCGCACATCCGAAGAGCAATGGGCAAGTGGAGCGGGCAAATGCGGAAGTACTCAGAGGTCTCAAGACAAGGGCTTTGGATCGTGCAAGAAGCGCTGACAAGCGCCGGGCGGAAGAAGTTCCCACCAGACAGGGCGCCGCGGACAACTCCCAATAGAGCCACCGCGAGACCCCTTTCTTCCTGGTGTATGGCTCAGAAGCGGTGCTCCCATCAGAGCTCGCCTTTGGGTCTCCAAGGGTGGCGGCGTTCAGTGAAGACAGAGACCCTGACCGGCGTCAGGATGAAGTAAATCTCCTGGAGGAGATCGAGATGCAGGCGGCGATCCGCCGCCAGTATCAGCGAGCCTTCGCGCCGTTATCAAGCAAGGCGGGTGTGTGAGAGGACACCGGCGTTGGCGACCTCGTTCTGCAAGAAAATCAAGCGCAGTCGGGCGCAACAAACCGCTCCCACGGGAGGGCCCTTCAAGGTGGTCTCGGTCTCCCGCCTGAGCTCGGTCCAGGCTCGCCGAGGATGGTCGCGAATTGGCGAACACTTGGAGCGTCGGCGGTGAGGAAGTTCTACCCGTGGTAGCTGTTCCAAGAGCTTTTTTGGCCTTTCTTTGGAGCCGAGCGGCGAGGTCTTCCTCCTTCCCTGCTCGCCTCGGGGGCTGCATTGTACAAAGCCATCTTCAATAAAAAGATAAGTTCTCTCTCTGTGGGCATCTGTTCTTTTTAAGCCAAAAGTCTGTTAGAAAGCGATACATTGAAAGTCGGTAGCGAAAAAAGTACTTAAGGCCGATGGCCCTTAGTTGCAAGACAAGCGCTTAAGCTTACGGTTGGGCGGCGACGCGACGGAAGCGGGTTCTAGCCTGTGTGTCGGCTCGGTGCAGGCAATGCGCCAACGGCGCACCGCGTCTAGACCACTTCGAAAGCTAAGCTCGCCACGTAACGTTTAAGGTCGGTTTGCCGAGAGGCCGTAAAGGTTGAAGTAACCTGATGCCTAAGGAAAAAGCGTTCCCTTCCAACAGAACGTTCTGTCTAAAGCTTGTGGCGATCAGTTGTTTAGCCGTAAAAAGTCCGTTAGAAAGCATTCTATCGAAAGCTGGTAGTGAAAAAGTACTTAAGGCTGATGGCCCCTTAGTTGCAAGGGCAAACGCTTAAGCTTACGGTTGGGCGAGGAGACGCGGACGGAAGGCGGGTTCTAGCCTGGTGTGTCGGCTCGGTCTGGGCAATGCGCCAACGGCGGCACCGGAGTCTAGACCACTTCCAGAAGCTAAGCTCTCGCCACGTAACGTTTAAGGTCGGTTTGCCGAGAGGCCGTAAGGGTTGAAGTAACCTGATGCCTAAGGAAAAAGCGCTCACTTTCAATAGAACGCTCTGTCTAAAACTTTTGCGTTCGGGTGCCCCAGTTCTTTTCGCAAATAAGAGTTTGCGCGAAGTTTGATCGAGACTCACGGCGACAAAGAGCAAAAGTTTGCATTAACAGGATTTGTACAGGACAAAAAAGAAGATAGGGGAGCTCGTCTACTCCTCGTCTTCATCGTCCTCGGCCGGCGCAGCGCCGCCCATCATAGAGACGCGGTTGGCGGCGGTGTCAACCCGCGACTGCTCAATCCGGTCCAGTTAGCGCGAAGGTCCCCCGGTGGCGGCGTCGAGGTCAAACGCGGCGTTTTGGGCGAGGCAGTTGCCCAAGACGAACCGCGCTGCTTCGAGAGCGCTGTGGTGACCATCTTCGATCGCCCGCGCCCGCATCACCACCGGGAGATCGCGCAAGGCCTCGGCGGCGCGCCCCACGGCCCCAAATATTATGCGGGCGGTCTCCTCGGCGGAGAGTACAAAATAACGCCAATGTACAGGGGCCCCCAGAAGGCATGGTAAGCGGCGCGCAAAGATGTCGGCGAGACCGGCGCTTCGGAATACTCGCGAAGGTCTTCGACGTCTTTGGTGGCCGGCGGCGGCGGCTTCGCCGCCTGACCTCGCGACGCCGCTTCCCTGCGGCGATCTCCCCACGCAGCGCTGCCGCGGCTTCGCCGGCTTGCTCGCCGAGGCGAGGCGCTTTCGCGCCGCCAGTGTGGGCGGCGTGGAGCGCTTGGCGAGCGACCAATGTCGGCGGTAATGGAGCCCACGGCGTTGGCGTCGGCAGGCGGCCGGCGGAGGCTCCTCCACCTCGTCTCGGCCACGATCTCCGGCGGGCGGCCTCGTCTCCGCCGAGAAGAGCGCGGCGAAGAAATTTGGCGAATCAGCGGGATGGAGCTTGAGACCCCAACATCCGCTCTATCCGTGAAGACAAAAGCGAATGTGGTTCGGTATGCGAAACATGCAAAGATGCTAACCCTCTCGCAAAATATCGTAAGCGCAGAAAGCCAATCTGAAGCGCGCCTCGAAACGAAATTTGAAGAAGCGGCGTCGAGCCGCTGGTCGCGAAGCGGCGGCGGCGCCGTCCACGATTAGCGTCGTCGGAAGCGGCCGCGCGCTGGTGGCGCCAAGATCTGAAGCGCCGCGACGGCAGTGGAAACAGCGGCGAAGCGCCAGCAGGAGCGCCGGCGCAGAGAGGGAAGAAACTGGCGGCGGCGCCAGTTCCGAAATAGCCGCTCTCGCCCGTGGCGGAGCGGCGGCAAAGAGGCCCCCATCGAGGGGGCCGAGGAGGCGGCGAAGCTTCGGGACTCGAGGCGAGCTCTCTTTGGGCTCGTCTCTCCTCCTCGTCGTCGTCTTGGCGAGGATGAGGCGGCTTCCGAGGCCTTGGTGGTCGGCCGCCACACTAGAGCGGCGGCGGCCATGAAGCTTTGCGGCCGCGGAGGCGGATCGCGGATCTGCAGCGGTCCTCGGGCCACTTGGACCGCAGGACCAGAGACCTCCATGGGGGGCAGCCCGCGCAAGTATTAGTTCTTGCTCCGTAGATCCCGATCGCAGAGAGGCGGATGGTCTCCGGCAAAGAGATATCGCCGGTGGGCGCGGTCAAAAGTCCCGCCAGCCACTGCCGGAACACGTTCTCCGGCACATTCCCTGCGGCTGGGCGCAAGAGAGAAGAAGAAGAAGCCATAAGTCACAAGGAGTCAAAAGAAAAGACATTCCAAAAAGACAAGAAACCCAAAAGATTGGAGGAGCATTTACCTCCGGGAACAAGGCGGACTCCATCGTCATCGCCATAATCTTGCCAAAGTAGGCGAACCCTCATCTTGAGGCGGCGGAGGCGGCGCCAAGAAATCCGCCACAACGTGGGTTCCGGTGAGCCCGTTGCCGCGGAGCTCAGCGATGCGCCCCATCATCTCCTCCAGCTCCGCTGAGTCGTCAGGCAGAGACCCCCAGCTGGCAAGAGATTCCGTAGGACCCTCGGGGAGGTCAAGGTCGTCGCAGCCGCTGGAGTCCTCCACGTACAGCCATTGGCGGTGCCAGTCCTTCCAGTTGGACTAGACCGTGACTGGGAGGAAAGGCGGCGTCGCGGAGCGTGAAGTAGCAGCTTCAATGGCCCTTCGCCGCGCGACTTCGCGTCTGGCGTGAAGAGCCGGCGCCAGAGCGGGAGGTTTGGCATCGTCCCCACGAACATCTCGCGAGAGGTGGGCGAAGATGGTCGAGAACCACGATAGAATTAGGGGAAGGTCGTCGCTGGATCTCGTGAAGGCAAGCACCGCCAAGAAGAACTCCGAGTACGGCGGGACGAGCCCCGCCAGCATCGTCCAGGTGAAGGTCACAATCTCCCCGTCGCGAGGGCTTGGCACTATGGTGCCGGCGCGGAACCGGACGAAGGTGAGCGGCACGAACCCTTGGAGCCGCGTCGCCACATCCTCGCCGACAATGAGGCGGCAAAGCGAGCCCAGACGGTGGCGCGTCCCCGCGGCGACCCTTGCTGCGTTTGGGCGCCATGGAAAAACGGTGGAGGAGTTGGCGAAAAAAGAAGGTGGCAGCGGCAAAGAAGGCTCTGTGGCGCCGTGGCGAAGGTGAAGACGGTTTGAGGACTTAGCGTCACGGAAGGATTGGTCGCGGCGCCAAGGGGAGTATTTATAAGCGGGGCGCGCGAGCGCGGCGGTTTGGATTCCGTCCCCACGCGCGTGCGCTATCATTGCCCCGCGCATTTTGGTTTCCCGCGAAAACGGCGTGGTTCCACAAGGAAGATCGTGCGCAGGTGGAGAATCAGGCGTACGGCCGCCGCAGAAGGTGGGCCCCCCACGATTCGTCTCCCGCCGCACAAGAAACGGAAAAAGTGTCTGTGCGACGGTTCGCGTATCACGGTGGACCCGGGGGCTACTGTCGGTGTAATAAATACCAGGGTGTGAAGAGCCCCCTCAGCGCTCCAGGCGGGCTCCTCAGAAGACCAGGCGAGGACCCCACACGTCAGGCGGGCGACCAGGTCCCAACGTGTGGGCGAGCCCATCGATCTTGCCGGCGAGGGCCCCATCGTCGGCGGGCGTGTGGCGAGCCCTCGGCGCGTAGGGCCTCCCATCAGCGGGGCACTGTGTGGCGAGGCGTTCGAAAGGAGTCTTTGGCGTAGGCCTCCCCTGCTGCGAAGAGGCGCATTGTCGCGACATCACGCGGATAGACGGTGAGGAGATGATTACCGCTTCTGATGACCCTGCGAGCTGGCGAAAGCGGCCCTCATCGTGGGCGCAATGAATTGACCGGCAGAAGAAGGTTTGCTTAAGATGGCCGCCGCGTCGGAGGAGCGGTGGGGCCCCACCCGATCTCACCGTGTGTCTGCATGCGGGTCGAGGCCACTTGCGGCACGCGAGAGCGCGCCGCTTCGGTCGCAGCAAAGCGGACGTTTCGTCTCTCTGTCGTGTCTTGTCGATTATCGAGAATCTTGTCTTGCCTACCCCCTCGGCTCTCTCCGTCGGTTCGAGGTTTGTATAAAAGGGGAGGAGAGTGAGGGGAGGAGGCACGTTGGGTACGTGCGCTTGGAACACACAGTTCGCAAGCATCCTGTAAACCACATTCGATTCAACCACAACAAGAGAAGAGCGAAAGCTCGGCGGGAGTAGGACTATTACCCGCAGAAAGGTCCGAACTCAGGTAATCCCGTGTGTTACTCTTTCTTTGCGCCCACCGCTCAATCGAACCGAAAACACGGTGATAGGCTAGCGAGTTAGAAATCGACTAGGGGTGTGATCCGCGATGGTTGAGCGGAGAACACGCCGTTAGTGGCGCGCCGTAGGGGAGCGCTAGCGATCGCTTGCTCTTGACTTCATCAATGGCGGATCGGCGATCGCGATGGACGAGGCGGCCGTTAGAGCAGCGGCACGGCGGCGTCGGCCGCAACAATGGCGATGAATCGGCCGGCGGCCGCCCCGCCAAAGCGGCGGCGCTGCCTTGGAGGAGTGCACTCCAAAGCCGAAACCTCCATGCGGCGAGGCCTCGCTGACAACCCACCGTGCCGTGACCGGACTCCGGCGGCTCCGTGGTCGCGGTTTAGCCCTTCGTCGATGCCGCCGGCGCGGTGGCGCAAGTTTCGGAGGCGCGAGAATCGGCGTTCCGCTTCTTCCCGTTCTTTCTTGCCCCCGCGCTCCTCTCGCAGATCTCCTGGCGGGAGGGAGCGGGGCCAGGATGACAGGAGCCAGGCGACTTCTACGGGGGTTCGGCCAGGCAGGCGTACAGGTGGGCGGGATCTCCGGTCCCACTTGGAGGACCGCCATCTGCGACAAGGGGAGGACCTGCGCGACAAGCTCCGCAGGCGGCACCTCCTCCTCCTCCTACTCTCTCATGGAAGAGTGTGCAACGACTCCCCGTCTCCCCCTCCTCCTCCTCTCTCATGGAAGAGTGTGTGGCGTTTGTACTTGGACCCAATCGTTACTTGTTTGGGTCCGACAACCCACCATGGTTTGGCATGGGTATATGTTTGGATCCACGAACAGCTTCAAATCCAAGTTCAGATAGAGGTTTAGGTCCTGACCCACAGGTTCAATTAGCTTCCTAAGAAACCAAGCGAAATTTGTTTCATGCCGTATGAGATGAGGGGGGCTGGTGGGGGATGAATCGTTCCTGGCTTTGGCGTCTGCTAGTCCTGTTGGGCGTGCCAAGGTTAGAAGCGACAGGACACGGTCCGACTCATGT
Source organism: Raddia guianensis (assembly GCA_036346415.1). NCBI lineage: Eukaryota > Viridiplantae > Streptophyta > Magnoliopsida > Poales > Poaceae > Raddia > Raddia guianensis. The sequence continues at coordinate 12,345,068 of CM070538.1, forward strand.
CTCAGTGCGGGCGGATCCAAAGACTCAGCAAAGCCGCCGCCTAGGTCGGTCCTACTTTCCCAAGCCATCTGCAATGAGCCGCCTCGGCCGTGAGTGCATCTCCTCCCCCCTCAGCCCGTCCAGGTCCACCAAGCCCCCTCATGGCTTGGGCTGCACCTATGGGCTGGATCCGCCACTGCTCAGGCGTGTGATTTGGCACATTCGGCTTGCCTAAATCCTAATGACGTGGACCGTGATAAAAAAAAAACACATACCCTGATGCAGCCGACAATCCGGCACGGTCAATACACCACCACAAGTAGTACCTCTCCATGAAAAAACTTTGAAACTAGCATAGGTGTTCCATTGTATTTGTATAGCATAGGTGATCCAAAAGTCCAAAACCAAGCTGACGCATTTGACACTCGACAGTAGTAACAAAAGACCAAGGAAGTGGGCATGGGCCTGGATTCATATAAACAGAACTCCATTCATATCGACGGCTATGAATGGGCCTTCATATCGTGGTGGGCATTGCGCCGGTGCTGGTTGGGCCGGTACTCGCGTCTGGACTGGAGGTGCAAACGAGCCGGGCCGTACGCCTGATCAGGGAAGTTCCCACGGGGCGGCTCCTCGTACTGGTATCCGCCGCCACCGCCGTTGCGGGGTTCTTGCGGCCGCGCCGGAATCTGTCGGCCACCGTAGGATTCCTCCCGGACCTGGCCATGCGGCTCGGCGATGTGCCTGATCGAAGAGTAGTTCTGCTGCTGCGCTTGAAAAATTGGCGCAGCCGCGTGGCCATGGTGATCATGACGATGTTCGCGCTGGAGCCTCCCGTTGCCATGGTGTGTCGGCCGCCGCCTCTGATCATCGCCGTGGTGCCTCCGCCGCCTCCGTGGCCGGCTCTTCCACGGCCCTTCCTTGCCGCGCGCCGTCGGCGCCGGCGGTGCTTGGTTTCGGCTGCTAGTCTCGCGGCGGAGCAGCGGCACGGCGGGCGCGACGCGGCGGCGATCTCCATCGTCCCATCCAGCGTCTTCGTGGTGGGGGTAGCTCGCGCGGCGTTTCTTGGACGGAGCGTCGTCGCGGGGCCACCTCCTCTCGCGTTCCGGCAAAGACGTCGTCGGCGGCGGCGTTCGGTCGCCGCGGCTCGCTCCGTAGCGCCATCCAGCGTCATTCCCGACGTACTTGGGACGGTGATTCCTGGGAGTGGCGCCGTCACGGCGGCGCTTCCTCCTGGGGTTCGGCAAACGAGTCGACGGCGATGCCCTGCCGCTGTGTCGAATCTGATAGGCTGGAAGCGTGCCGGTGTCATGCTTGCCCATGGAAGAAGGTGGGCGCGTCGCCGCCGGCGGCGTGGCGCTGGAGGCGCTGGCCGGCGGCGCGGCGAGCGGAGGCACTGTCACCTCGCCGTGGCACCAGTACGCAGGACGCGCGCCTTGGGAGCCGCACGACCGAGGCGACCGCGACCGCGAGTCGTCTTCGTCCCCATCATCGTCGAGCGGAGATAGGCTGCCGTCAAGGTCCAGCATCGACATCGACGAGGGAGATGGCGAAACCGGCGGCGAGGGCTCGGACTCCATCGAGCCGTCCACCGGTGGGTCATCGCCCGACGGCAGCGAAGGTGGCTGCCCACGATCCGCCAAGGCATCGCCGGCGCAGTCATCGTCCTGAGGCTCATGTGCCATGGGGGCGTCGCCGGCGGCGACGTCAGCCGGCGAGGGTTTGCACGCCGACCAGAAATCGTCGGTGCCAGGCGGCGTCTCGTTCAGATCGATCTCGAAGACCGGCCGGCTATCAGGCGGCGCCATCCCGCTTCTTGTCTGCGGCAACTCGCGCTTAAGCAACGGCAGGAACTTGGGGGAGTCCTCGGGAAATCGGGGACACAAGATGACGTATTCTTTTGGTGCCTATTTATGATTATGGGATGGAAGACGACGTGAACGATTCAGAACAGGAGAAGAGATCGAATCGATCGGTGGTCGGGCGCTTGCACTTTGACAGTCAAACCCGAGTCGGTCACAGCTCAGGATCGACTCGAAAAGTCGGATCGAATAGGAGCATAAAACCGCCTTCTTAACCCATTTATCGAACCTGCACTCAGATGCGTTCTGATCAATGTATCTGAACATGGTCTACAGATTCGGAACGGGTTTGCTTGGTTTTGCAGCTTTGCTTGCAAAATATGCGCTGATCTCAACTCAGATGCGTTCTGCAGGCTCAAATTTCGGGGATAGCTACCAGCCTGGCACGTAGAATTGAATTGATTGTTTTAAAGTCATTCCCAAGAATGCACGAATAGAATTATGATCGATTCCTAAATGTTAACGGGTTGTTTATCTTGAATTCAATAGGCAAATCTATATATTTTAAAAAATTATTGGCATTTAAAATTAAAAAAGATTGTGTTCACACGTAGACTTATCACCAAATCAACTAAAATTGCTAGGGATGACCAACGCAAAGAATCAAGGTACTTTCTATAGAACTAGTAAAATGCCCGTGCTCTGCCACGGACCATAAAGGGATGAACGGAAAACATAATTCATAGATAAAAATATAAGGAGTAAAATGCACCGGCGGCCCTCGAATTTGGCAGGGGGTGTCATCCCGGTCCCCGAACTTAGAAAACCAATTATTCGTCCCTGAACTTGCAAGACGGGTGTCATCCAGTCCTCGAATTTGTACGAGGTGTCATTCCGGTCCCGAACTCGAAACCAATATTCGGGTCCTCGAACTTAGCACGGGTGTCATCCGTGTCCTCAACTTGGCGGGGTGTCATCCAAGTCCCCAAACTCAAAAAAGTTTTATAAGATTTATAAGATTTATCCTAATTTTCATGATCTTCCCATAGTTTTATAAGATTTTTTTCTTTTTTATGATATTTCTAAATATTGTATACTTGTTTTTAATGTTTTAATGACTTTCTAAAATTTATATGTTTTTCTTATTTTTTGGATTTTTAATGATTTTTTCTAAATTTTTTGAGTTTGGGGACCGGATGACACACCTACCAAGTTTAGGGACCTGGATGACACCCGTCGTGCAAGTTCGAGGACCGAATGGTTGGTTTAGTTCGGGACCTGAATGACACCGTCTTGCAAGTTCGAGGACCGAATAATTGGTTTTCTAAGTTCGAGGACCGGAATGACACCCTCTGCCAAGTTCGAGGGCCGCCGATGCATTTTACTCAAAATATAAACATGAAATGTGATTTGCAGGATATAAATTATGTGTAAAATCAAGAGTCACACCGAGTGCATTGAATTGTATAAAAGGCAAATCCAAAAGAAATCTGCAACTCCATTATTAATTTTAAAATTATTCACTTTCATCTAGATAAGACGAATATATTGCTCACAGTTGACAAATCAATTTCCAGTCACATTCTCAATTACAGAATCAATTCTCAGTTACATGTATCACGGTTACACATCTATTTGTCACATTCTCAATTACAGAATCTAAACAACTCTCAGTTAAAAATACAAACCGCTTAAAACAGAATCTAACCAACTCTCAGTTAAAAATACAAGCCGCTTAAAGTTGTCTTCTCACTGTATTCAATTTGTCACTTCCTCACAGACTCGATTAATGCACTGTTTCTGGACCACACCTCTAGATGAAATTCTTCCCGGTTATAATAGAGACATTACATGAAGAGCAAATTAATTATAGCATATCCCGTGCTCTGCCACGGACCATAAAAGGATGAAAGAAAAACATAATTTATAGACAAAAAATATAAGCATGAAGTGTGATTTACAGAAAAGATCGAGAGTGTAGCACATGACATTTTATAGCTTGGATCGTTTAGGTTGAAACATTATTTGACATGGGAAATTTACTCCTGTAACCAGATTCTGTTAACTTCGTTTCTGCCTGCAAGATTTGTCAACGGATCGAGGGTTCATAGATCTGGGGGCACTGACATACCAACAGCATAACAGTGTAAACATGTCACTTGTTATATTAGCAGTGGTAAAGTGCATGTCTCCAAGTTTGGAAGCAGATTATCAAATGAGACAATACAGAGAAGAGTTTGTGAATTACCAATGTCTTCGCATACAGAAAGATTTGGCCTTATGACATCCTTAGAATTCACCATAAAAAGTATCACCACTGTACAGATGGTTGGTTGGGACATAAACACAACAAAGTTCCTCTTGACCAGAATAGCTATGTTACAACAGAGTAATGAGATGTTCAAATGGCGCAAGATCATATGCTAACATATGAAATGACCCCCCCCCCCCGCCTCAAAAAAAAAACAAAACAGATAGATGCCTACCATTTAGCCACTTTGGGCATTTAATCACTAATCCTTTATTGCCCTGCATATGTTAAACCAGTAGGTTCACTCATTTCACCCAGTCAACACTCAATAGGACAGTAGAGTTTAAATTTTTAGCCATGCAACAATTAATTCCAATACACAGAATTACCCATGCACAAATAAACATATACACCCAAATCTTGCAAAGATGAGCGTAAATGTCCAATAATAATCGATCCTGCACTTGAGTTACAGCCAGCGACCAAAGCTAATCCGCTAACTACCTACTCCTATATGGAAAAAACGATATTTCCATTTTATATTTCAAAAATAACAATAATTGCATCTATAAATATATATTGAAGGGTGAAAATGTGTATCTGTTGGAGATAAATTGAACTTTACAATGAAACAAAAGAAGTACATATCACCTACAAAGCAAACATTGCTATCTTTTGGACCGTTCCGTAGTCCAGTATTACATAAGAGCTTGCTTTCAGTGCCTATCAAATGCAAGTAAGGTTAGTTTGGACTTAAAAAACAGATAAACCAATATGCCCTAAATTTTTTTGTAGCTATGTACAAATTGTAATACATTATGACAGCAGTGCAAAAAAGAAACTGGTTTAAAAGCATGAATAGTTCCTCGAACTAAAATTCATAACTGGGCAGAAACAACTAAATCGTCTGCAAGCAAAGATACATCAAGCCATACTTGTAAACAAATCTGATGAGCAACCATAGCTGTTGGGCCTTGTTGAGCAGCCATTGATGTACCAACGTTCATAGTCAGAAGAATTGAGAGGTTCTTCCCAACAGCATGCCACCTAAGCAATTAAATAATACATAGACAATAGAATAAATTTTGTGCACAAATAAAGACTATAAGAAGGAAACGGGGAAATATAGCATGAGTGCAGGGAGAAAAGAATGGACTTTTATGGTCTTGGCAGCTTGTTGGGTCTTGTATTGCATAACTACAGAGCTTGAGGAGAACTACCCTGGACAAATACTGCACCAATGGTCCCTTTTTCCAACTCATGACATAAAGGAATGGAAACATGGATTGCAGTCTCATAAAATCATTTTGGGTAATCAAAACCAAGCATCTGTAAAAAATAAACATGTTTATTGTTACTGTTTTAAATGACTGCAAAAATATTATATTAAATTACTAAGCTTCCGGGTATTAGTCTTGCATGGCTATTTTTTGCTTCCCTCGAGTGCCTAATACCACTGACTCAATTGAAATAATTGGCACCGTCCAATGCCATTGAGTCAACTCATGTACTCAACGGTGTAAGGTTCAAAAAAAGCAGAAATAAACAAAGAATTAGCTTTCAGCTGCATCGACCCCAAATTAGCATTTGAAATAGAACATGTCCATGACTATCTATCCTCCCCCCCTTCTTTGACATGCATATATCAAGATATTTGATTTCAAAGAACAAATACGTAGATATAGAAACAAATGGTGCATATGTGTGTTTTATGACCAAACTAAATCAATGTAAAATAAAGTACATCAAATTTTAGCATGCTCTCTTCAACTTGCTTTTGCTTAAGACTTAAGCCAAGCTGAACTGAAAGCAAAACACTAACATTTTTAGTCCAACTTTTTTTTTACCGTAAAGATAGATAGTGACTTCCCAATCAACATAGGACTACATCAAGGATCAGCTTTGAGCCCTTATCTCTTTGCCTTGGTGATGGATGAGGTCACAAGGGATATACAAGGAGATATCCCGTGGTGTATGCTGTTTGCTGATGATGTAGTACTAGTGGATGAAAGCCGGGCGGGAGTAAATAGGAAACTAGAGTTGTGGCGGCAAACTCTGGAGTCGAAAGGTTTTAGACTTAGCAGGACTAAAACCGAATATATGAGATGTGACTCCGGTACTGCTAGACAGGAAGAGGGAGATGTGAGTTTGGAAGGTCAGATAGTGCCCAAGAAGGATACTTTTCGATACTTGGGATCGATGCTACAAAGAGACGGGGATGTCGATGAAGATGTTAGCCATAGAATCAAAGCGGGATGGATGAAATGGCGTCAAGCATCCGGTGTTCTATGTGACAAGAGGGTACCACAAAAGCTAAAAGGCAAGTTCTATAGGACGGCTATTAGACCTGCGATGTTGTATGGTGCGAATGTTGGCCTACTAAAAGAAGACATGTTCAACAATTAAGTGTCGCCGAGATGCGTATGTTATGCGTTGGATTTGTGGGCATACAAGGATGGACCGAGTTCAAACGATGAGATACGGGATCGACTAGGGTAGCCCCAATTGAAGAAAAGCTTGTGCAACATCGACTAAGATGGTTTGGCCATGTGCAACGAAGACCTCCGAGGCACCAATGCATAAGCGGAATCATGAGGTGGAATAATGATGTGAAGAGAGGTAGGGTCGGCCAAACTTGACTCGGGAGGAGGCGGTTAAGAGGGACCTAAAAGATTGAATATAGCAAGAGAGTTAGCCTTGGATAGAAGTGCTTGGAAAGCAGCCTATCCACGTGCTCGAGCCCTCGACTAGGCTCTTCCTTGTGCTTCTTTTCAAAAAACTTTTTAAACCCTTGTCCTTGTTTCTTTTCCCCTTCCCCTTTTTAGCGGTTTGTTTTGGGTTTCAACTCTAGCCTACCCCAACTTGCTTGGGATTTAAAGGCTTTGTTGTTGTTGTTGTTGTTGTAAAGATAGATTTGAGCTCTTGAAAAGAACATAAATAAAGCAAATCACATTAGAGAAGCAGATTCAAGATCCTATGGAAGTCTAGCTAATATTCATCCCAACCAACTTTTTCATCCCGTTCTAATATTCGGAACATTACTTTGGTCTCTCGCCACCTTCAGCTGTGCATTTAAAATGTGCTCAATCTAACGCCAGTACAGAATACAGAGAATTGCTATTTTTAGTTTAGAACGAAGGCGCTCGTAGAACAGAAAATACCTTGCAAGAACTGATGAGATGTAGTCGAAAAATAGCTTGCAAGAACCGATAACATGTAACTTTGAGGTACCTAGCTAGCACTCCCATATTTTTTCTGCAATGCAAGAAATTACGTATGCTTGTGGTAAAGTCTTGTGCTTGCATACTACCAATACTTCCTTTGTATGCTTGTGGTCACGTATTGGTATCAAATTGCAAATCAAACTAAAGGGCAGGCAAAGAGCAAAGCTATTCTAACAAACCCTTATCTTTGTTTGAACTTTAAAAGGCAAAATTCAAACCTAAAGGGGTGGATCTCATACAAGAGTTGAACATGGAGAATTATTGTATGGCTACAGTCGACATTTTATCCTTTTTCAATATTTTAACCTAAAATCACTTATGTTAACAATGCACAACTGCTGCTCAAACATCAAACAAAACATATGTCAGACAAGCTAAAAAATAGGAAGTCAAAGTATAAAAGATGATATGGTAATTAGCAGTAGTAACCTATAGGAAATATTTTAATGAAAAGTGGACCAGCCTACTAAATTAGAGGTGATGGCATTCTTAGAACAAATTATTCATGTCAAGGGATACTACCAAATATAACAAGAAATTAGAGTAACCTATAGGAAGTATTTTAATGAAGATTCCTTATTAGTGTAGCTCATGTTGCATGACACATTCCAAGTAGGAAAAAGTATGAATCCTAAAAAAAGATCAATCTAATACTGCAGTTTCAACCAGCTTTTAGTACCAAATACAATTTCACCTTTTTTTTTTTCGAAATTTCCCCTAAACACCATGTGCAGCACCCTAATCAGTCCAATGCCTGCATGGTGCTTTGAACAGCAAGAAGAAACAATAAATGGAGCAAAAGAATTAATTATTTTAATTAATAGTTCTTTCTGCTGATAGCATCTATCATGGAGCAAAAGGATTAATTATTTTAATTTGTGGCATGGCATTTTTTCAAGAGAAGTTGTAGTAGTGTCCAACTCAGAAAAAAGTCAACATGAATCCATTTCAGAATCAAAAGGGTTAATCATCTCCATGTTGCATGGCACATTTCTTTTATGAAAAATGCAGCAGCATTTACCAATCTCAAACTGCATGTAGGTTCATGCTTGTCGTGGTATAATGAAAGGGGCTTGACTAAGAAACATGCAAAATCATAAGAAAACCAATATGCGCAGCCAGGTTTATGAAGGAATGATGGTGATGACATTGAGCATCATTGTAATAAGCAATAATTGGTGGTGAATGCAATAAACAATGGAACCAAATATTAATTAATGAAATAAACAACATGGTCAAACAATCTTTTCGAAACAGAGCCAACTTATGTATGCTCCTTGTAGGCTATCTAGCAAATACGAAGGCAATAGAGAAGACATGCCCTTTTATAGCACCTCTGAACCTGATCATAGAAAAGTAAAATACGAAGTGAAGGGTGAGGCAAAAATGTACATGTATTTGGTGAGAAATGCATTGGTGCTAAGCTCTAAATGCATCATAAGTTACAAACAAAATGCCTTTATGAAAGAAATGAGAATGGCATGGATAAATCAAGCTGAAATAACAGCAAAACAAAAAACCGAAAAACTTACAGCAGTCCATACTCTTTAGCACATATGAGAAACCCTGAATTTAATACATGGATATCCACACAAATTCATAGAACAAATAATAAGAGAGATGGAGCAACACGTTACCAAGCAAGATCAATGCACATGACTCATGAGTGCATTCATTCATTGCACTATAAAATAAAATTGTAATTGATATGAAAGGCCTAGATTGATACATCGTTTTTTCATTAGGACTTCTTCTTGCTGTTCGTGTTAAGGGGAAAATATTTAGACGATTGATTGTTCACAAAACATGTATGAGAGAGCAACCATATTTCAAACCATGGCTGAATAGATTATTTTATGAGGATTGATAGCAGAGTTGCACAAAAGTCTCTGACATTTATTTGGTTCTACCCCCCACCCCCCAAAAAAAAATGTACGGTTATTTCTTCAAGTAAGCCCAAATCTATCCATCACCTATGTCACAATGAGATATTTTTATAAGAATAAATATAAGAAAAGGGAGGTTGGGCATTCCTCGTATCCATCATTACATGGAGCATACCTAGGACACGTCACAATGAAATGTAGGGAACTAAATGGTGGCGGTGTAGCCGCCGAAGGCGATCGAGCTGAGCCATCGCCACCATGCGACACATAGATCACCAATGTGACACTTTGAGCTGGAGTATCATAGCGACTGAAACGCATGGTTAGAGCAGCCGAAACGACAGCATTGATAAAAAACTAAATAGAGTAGAACATTTTCGAACCACAATATTCTTGCGGTAGATCTGATGCCATTAAAGGTTGCGTCGGCTGGAGGGCGGGTGCACCGTCGAAGGCGGCAACACCGTCCTGGAAAGAGGCCATGGAGGGAGGGTCGAGAAAATTTTCTTGTTGCCCATAAAAATCACATAAGCGAAAAATACCCAGGTTTCGGACAATTGCAAAATGCCCTAGGCGGCTCTCGGGCGGGGCTGACCGGAAGGCATGGCGCTCGTGACGGCGCCAGCGGCTAAGCGCCTGGGCCGGGGCGCCGAGAATAAGCGCCACAGCCAAGGCGCCAAGGCCTGGCGCCACAGGCAGAGGCGCCAAGCATGTGACTAGCCCTTGCATGTGATTAGCCCTTGCATATGATTAGCCCGTATAATTAGCCTCATGTAATTAGCCCTATGTAATTAGCGTCATTGGCATGCAATTAGCAAGTAATTAGCGTATAATTGGCATGTAATTAGCAAGTAATTATTGCGTATAATTGGCGCGTAAAATTAGCACGTAATTAGCACCATGAATTAGCATGTAATTACATGAAACAAATTTTATAATTCATATAAAATCTAACTAATCCATTTTATAATATATATATATTTGATTTTTATATTTACGACCTTTTTGTATTTTATAATCTAGTTTTTTTGTTCATTTAATGTTTTTTAGTAAATAATTATGTTATAGTTTACAATAGTAAATAAATATGTTCTATGGTCATCGCTATGGTGATCATTTGGTGACATATTTGGATAAAGGCCCTTGTATTTGGCGCTTCACATCGATCACGTAGTGCCCGTCCATGCATCAATCCATCATATCGGCGCCGCATTGTTCACGCTTCTCTACAGATCTGGGACAAGCGGTTTATAAGGTTTTAGCTTAGCCGGTTCTTTGTATAAGTAAGGAGGAGTGTATAAGGTTGATGAAGCCTATAAACAAGCGGATGGGTAGGATGTGTTTGGTTTAGAACATATTTATTTACTATTGTGTAAACTATAACATAATTATTTACTAAAAACATTAAATGAACAAAAAAAATAAAATCAAAATCAAATATGGCTGTATCAAGGCATTTTGTGGCAGAAACCAGCCGCCGGAGGCGGCAAAGGCATTCGCGTAAAAAAATTTTCGAGGGTCGACACAGCGAGGCAACGGCCTAGGACGGAGATCGGCGGCAGGAAGGCCGACGCGGCGAGGCAGCGGCTCCCACGACCGGATCCGGCAGTGCAGAGGCTGCAACGGCGACGGATTGGGACGGAGGAGGCGGTGGGAGGGGCCGCATGGAAAAACAGCGGCCGGCGCGACTGGATCCACGCCAGGAGGAGGAGGCGACGGTGGGAGGGACGGCGCATCGAGGCGGCGGTAGGAGGGGCGGCGCACGGAGGTAGCGGTCACCGTGGCCTAATCCGAGTCAGGAAGAGGCTGCGGCGGCGGACTGGGACGGTGGAGGCGGTGATGACCTAAATTGGACGCGGCGGGGCGGCGCTGGATCACGGCGGGGCGGGGGCGCAGGGGTTGGCGCGGGCGCGGCTGGCGGAGCACGCCGGGGCGGTGTTGGCGGCGCACGGTGAGAGAGAGTGAGATAGATCCGGTGGCGGTGGCGGCCGAAGAAGCCGGAGCCGGCGGCGCCGGCGGTCGAGGAAGCCGGAGCCGGTGGCGGCGGCGGTTGGGGAAGCCGGACCCGGTGGAGGCGGTGCTCGGGGAAGCCATGCGCGCCGCCGGCCTGGTCGGGTTCTGGTGAGGCGGCGGCACCGGAGGGGAGGGGAAGGGGCGGCGGCGGTGGAGTGGACGGGGTCGCGGGAGAGGAGGGGAGGGGAGTGAGGAGGCGGCTTGAAGGGGAGGTGAGGCAAGGAGGGTGGAGACGCGGGGCGGATGGCTAGGGTTTTGGGAGGTACGGCGCGGGCCGAGGGTTCAGGAGGGGCGCGGAGCGTTCGTGAAGAGATGGACGGCCGAGATCAGAGCGGTGGTATTGGTGGGTAATTTTTATTCGCGAAGCCAGCGAGCAGATCGGACGGTGCAAAGTAAATTACAACACGCGAGATGAACGGTCCGGATTAAAAGTTCGAACAACCGCCACGTCCATTAGGTGCTTTATAATAGTAGAGATATATAACTCATTTAGGTATACAATAGTGATAGGGAAAGCGGCTTGACGATAAGGCGCTGCGTTTTCCCTAAACGCAGCGCCGCCATCCTCTCTCTCCATGCCTCCTCCGCGTCATGGCCTTGGCGCCGCCTCGCCAGCCACCACCATCGCTCGGCCTCGCTCCGCGTCTCACTTGCCGCGTCCGCCTCTCTCCCTTCCCTCGGTCGTGTCGCCTCCATGTCCCACCACCTCACGCCGCCTCACCACCACTGCCCGCCTCTCGCCTCCTCACTTTCATGCCACCCGCCGCCCACCCTAACGGACGGGGGCGGCGTGAATCCCCACCGATGTCGGCCCACCCGCCCAGCCTCTCCGACTCGTGGCGCCACCGCCGCCTCATGCCGCCCAAGCGAACCCACTTGCGCCGCCGACGCCTCGACCTCCTCTAGACCCGGAGGAACCCAAATGTTCCCAACCCTAACCCAACAGCAATGGCGAGCTCGGCATCATGCGACGGCGAGGTCGGCAGGCGTCGAGTGAACTCTCTTCCTCCTCCTCCTCCCTAACCAAGACGACGGCACGGAGTTGGAGACGAGACGGGCGGAGGCGAAGCGGAGCGGTGGCGCTGCGTTTTTCCCCAAACGGCGCCTACAAAAAGCAAAACCGATAGTGATATACTCAGGCGGTAGTATATTTTAGATCTCACTCTTTATTTAAGCAAAATTGCTTACGGACGGCGTCTAATGGAATCGAACGCCACAAAACCACTATCTCCTGCATCAGCGGCTACACTCTGGCCTTTGTTTACATGACATGAACGCACACCATCCGATAATGGGACCTACCTCTCTCGTGTTGCGTGGTGCATCCTCATCGATGAGCTTATCCGATGAGTTAGGTGGCTAGATCTAACGGCATGACAGTTGGCTCGCTTGATTTGAGGAAGGAGACAATTAAGAGGTGTGTCACATTATTTGCCATGAAACATCACACATGTGCATATGAAACATTCGCGTTTGTTTATTAAAACATTGTTTTTGTTCTTGTGGAACATCTTGCACAGTTGCATTGTATGAGGGTAGTTCATTCATTATAAAACATGGTGTTTTTCTGGTTCTTTCGACATGTTCCATCAGTATTTTGAATGTGTCAATAGTTTTTTTTTGCCATATTTCAATGGTTCTTCCAGCATGTTCCAACACTGACTAATGCTTCACCATCTTCAAATAGTTCTTTTGCCATGTTTCATCAATTTTTTTGACATGTTACAACAATTTTATTGACATGTTACAACATTTATTTCACTTTTTTTGGCATCATATTGCATGTTCCATTAGCGTAACATCATGTTTCAACAAACATAAAACAGTACATTGTATATGTTTGTAACAAGTTGCTTATCTTTGGAACAAGTGTTTTATTTTTCTCCTAAATTATATGTTCGATTTGTAGCGGACCCTTAAAATCTTTGTTTTTTCCTTTAAAGTTTTAAGGATGGAAAGTTCATCAATTCTAATTAATCACCAATTCAATCTTTGGAACAAGTTGCTTATCTTTGGAACAAGACGTTCGAACAACTTCAAGATGACGAAGGCATATTCGTCAAGGTGGAGGTTGTTAGGATTTGTATCAAATATGTATATGAGTAAAACTCTGAATTGTAATAAGCATGATAGGTTAGAGTTGTAGTTTGACCTCCACTATATAAAGGGGACAAGCCTGATGTAATAAACAATAAACAAACAATTGTAGCATATACTCACAAGGGGTCTCAATCAATCTGTGGTCAGGATTCCAATGACTAGTATATTATGAGATTGTTGATGAGGATGAGCGTTCGTAGTCATGGCCAATAGACCTGATCATGGGAAGCCCGGTCCGGCAACCTAACCTGAAAAAGCCCAAGCTGACCTCGGGCGACCGGTGCATCGGGCCGGACTCGGGCCTCAATCCAGAGCCAGACCGTCAAGCCAGGCCCAAGCCTAAGTTTTGAGCGATTTAAGCTGTGGTCGGGCCGGGACGTTGGGCTTCGAGCCGAACTCAAGCCCGATTTTCGAGCCCGATGCACCAGGTCAGGATGAGCTCGGGCCTGGTCCCACAGGACCGAGCTTTTCCAAGCCCAGCCCAAAGCCCGTCCCGGCCAGACGTTTGTACAAGTCTAATGGCCAGTAGACATAGACAATTAGGCTGAAGTGTGTTATCAAACATTATGTCTCCTGCGTTGTTTAGATTCTCCAGTAGCACCAAATTTTCTTTTAAAAAAAGTGGATGAAACGGTTAGTTTAAAAAAATATAGTACCAAATAATGCTCGAATGCATACCGAAAAAATTCGGCACAATCGGATGGTTTGGATGGTCTCACAACCACTAATTCACAAAAGCTTCAGAGCGTTCTGCAGATATCTTGGACAGTTGGACTGTCAATTGATCGAAGCCGAGAAAGAAAACTACTCCATGATTCAGCATTTCAGCATCTAAAACATGCAGCAAGGCCGGTTCAGAAGAGAACAAAGAGGCTGCACTGTTTTTTTTGTCGCCGTTTTGACTTGCTCGTGCCTAGTTGCTAGCTACCTGCATCTCCAATCAGGGTGGTGCCAAGATTCGGCACGCATGTATGTGCGATGAAATTCTTCTTGTCACTCAAGTTTCCACAGCGAATTCATGAATGGACGAGGCAGCATATTTGCAAGCAGATCAACGATCCCCTACATTAACACTACAGTTGGTACTGAGGTGGTCGCTAGCTTCAGTAAGGCATGACATGGATGGTGCGGCTGTCGTAGGCGGCAGCCATGCCCTTCCGTTCCTGCTCCAGCCGCACCGCTCTCAGCAGCTCGCCGGCCATCCGCGTCGTCGTCGGCGAGCAGTCGCCCTGCATCACCACGAGTAGCTTCCCGACAGCCTCTGGCGCGCCTGCCACCGCCTCCCGCATCCACCGCTCCCCGCCGCCGGCGCAGCAGGCCAACCACAGGACCGCCACTGCGGCCTCGCGTCCCGCCGGCCCGACCCGTATCATCCTCCCCATCACGGCCGCCGCCACCTCCCCCGCGTCGGCGGCGATGGCCGCTTTGCCGTCGCTGCAGCGGGCGGCCTCCACTAGCAGCCCGAGCGCCGACTCCGCCGCAGCCGTGGGAGCCGCCGCGACGGCCAGCGCGAGCGCAGGGATGGCGCCGGCGCGGACCATCGACGCGCGGGCGGCTCGCCCGCCCACCTGCACTGCGGCGGCCATGCACCGGATGGCCGCCGGCGACGCGGCGTCTCGGAGGATCCTCACCAAATCCTCGAATATCTCCGACCTGTCGGCGATGGCGGTCTTCACGTCGGCGTCCGGCACGGGCGACGTCAGGATCGCCTCGAGAACCACGACGCCGTTGGCCCCCGCGGCGAGGAGAGTCGCTACAACGCGGCTCAGATCGCCGGCCACGAGGGCGGCGATGAGGCCTTCCTTGGCCTCCACAGCAACCCCCTCCGCCGACAAGACGGTGGCCAGGGCCTCCACGGCCATCTTCACCCTTCCACGCTTCTCCGTGCCGTCTCCGGCGAGGTAAGAGACCAGCTCCGGCGCCACTGTTGCCAGAATCCTCACCGCATCGACGCGCGCGTCGGAGCCGGCGCCGCCCTTGGCGAAAGAGAGGAGCGCCGGCACGGCGGAATCAAGATCAGCCGCGACGGCAGACGCCACGGAGGCCTGCTTCCCTTTCTCCGGCGCGATTTTAGCGGCCAGGGAGCGCACGGCCTTCTCCGCGGCGGCGGGCTCCCCGTCAGCGGCGGCGAGCTGCGAGAGCACCTCCTCCGGCGAGGGCGAGGGCGGCAGCGTGGCGGCGTGCAGGTGGATGAGGCGGCGCAGGAGCAGGTTGGGGACCAGGTCGGTGGACGCGAGCGGCAGCCGCGTGGCCGGGCAGGTGCGGTGGCCGGAGTCGAGCCACCGCTGGATGGACGCCCGGTCGTAGGTAGCGCCGGTGGGGAGGCTCACCGGCGACCGCATCACCTCCAGCGAGATCGGGCACCGGAACGCGGCCGGCGTGGGAGGCGCCGCGGCCATCACGAGCGGCTCCAGCGGCCGGATCCGCCGCCTCGCCTGCTGCCCGGCGACGGCCGCTTCCATGGCGATGGGCGAGCTGTTGGGGGCGGGGGGAAGTGGGAGTGGGGGCCTTAAGAATGGTGGGGGTGATGTCAGCGAGTCAACGGTCAAAGTCAAGTGGGTGGTGGTGTTGACGTCTTCGTTTGATAATTCCCACTGGGCGTGCCATGACGGATGGGGTTGCCTTGGCTCGCCTCGCGCGTCGCGCCATGACGAATAGAAGCAGCGTGGACGATAGAAAGATGGGGAGGAAGATGCGTATACTCCAGATCTTTTTGTGCGACCCCAGCTCAGGCTGTGATGTGTGCTAGTGCCAGTGTGAGCTCTGAGCGCATGTTGTCCACTTTCACCCAGGTAAATACGTCTCAATTTTTACTTTCACAAGAGCAAACGAAGGCAATCGCACGTGACAACGGACAACTCGCCGCTAACATGGGTCGGTAGTTTGCACCGGCGGCTTTGTCCCAGAGCAGCTGTTGATGTTAGGTTTGCCATCATCGTTGACACGGTGCGGGGCTGCTTTGGTTTTTCTCGGCGCAAGCTGGGACAGCCATGGCCCTACTGTTTGAAAGGGATGTTCACAATTACGATAGATCTATTTTTTGACGTGGGATATGACAAGACATGTTGGTTTTGGTAAAACCTCCGTCAAAGAGGGTAAAAGATTAAGACGTGTTTAGGATGACCATAGGAAGACGTGTTTGGAAGCTGAGGATTAGGGAGCGTTTGCAACGGACTCGGATCCTCTGCCGTTGCAAGCAAAAAGGTAGAGGGACATTGTAGATTTTAGGATAAATCACGACACAGCTGCAGAAACGATGAAGATATCTGATGAAAACACTGCTTTTACTGCGATCTTTAAAATGATTTTGAACAATACTAAACAGTGTTTTTCTGGTATAAAATGCACAGTCACTGTTCACTCTCTGCCTTTTTGCCCAACGGCAGAGAATAAAAATCCGTTTGCAACGGTGTGTTTGTTGTGTATGATTGCGGTCTTTACGAAGTTATCTCAAATATGTCTCTGCCCAATAATTCGTGACAGATCTCAGTGCTGACAAGACTTTGGTTAATGTCGATTTTTCTAATCCGTTCTTGAACAAGTTTGGTGCAGGAGACAGTAGAGGTGAGTTAGAGTGACTTCATCCTAAATGGTGGCAGTTGGACATCGAGCTCTTCTAGAAGCTTTTTTGTTTTGTATTTAGACCCTTTGGACATGCCCTCGATATTTTGTTGTTGGCTAGAGGTCATGATGTAAAAGGAATGATATTATTTTATTGAAGTTTTATTCTATTATGAAGAAAACTCGTAGCTAAAAAAGGTTGGATTTCATGCTTAACTATTCCTTAATAGAATTTTACTGCATTTGTCATGGTAATCAATTTTAGAGAAATTTTACGGTATATAAAATAAATTTGAATGTTATTCCTCTCTATCTAATGGCTCAAATTAATTTTCGTTTTATATACTAACATGGTAGGATTTTATACTATAACAATAGTATCTTTTTTTACTTGAGAGTTTTTCTGAATGGTCGGTTAGATACTACCACCCTAGTATATTTACCAATTCATACAAACAAAAGAACTCCCAAATATATTAACTTTAGTTGTGAAAATTAATTTGGTTACAAAGCACAAACGAAATAGGAGGACTAGGTATCGAATATTTTCTCTTTTTTCTCTTTCTTAGAACAATATATTTTTCATTACACAATTGATCAAAGGGTTTCGATAATAGAAAAAAGCTATTACAATGTAGCGGCATCACCGCTTATTGAACCAAAGTCTACTCAAGTTGCATCCCTCTCACTCAAATCAAACATTCAGAGGATGCATGATACAAAGTTTGCTCTAATATCATATTAGAATTTTTTTTGCATGTTTTGAAAGGCATGTTTTTTATTGACATATGGTATGATGCACGAACATCTCGGTCCAACTCCACCATTCTTCTCTGATTTGCCTCCGTGAACCTGACCGCATCTGCATATCGACAAAAAGTATATCACATTGTCATGGGAGAACTCTATATGACAACCCCGCAAAAAAATCTAGGGGATACAAATCCCAATAGCCTACAAATAGACCTACCAAAGATATTGTCGAACATAAATGTCATGTCACAAATATTAGAAGAGAACTTATTACAATACTGAACTACCAACATAGAGAACAGGACAAACAACAAACCTTTAACCTAGTAAAACTAGAACCGACAGACATCTGAAGTTGGTCCCAAAACCTCCGTAACCGCCGATATCACTGGAGTTAACACAGGGGTGAGGTGGACGGCAAGCTTTGGCCACCGCTCCTCTGTTTAATTTTTCGGACAATTCTCTATGTGCCACTAAAAAAAATTCCAATCCCCTGTATGCCATTCAATGTATATGACATGTGGGGCTGTTTAAGTGAATGACATGTGGATCCAGTGGTATGCATGGTATTTTTTTATTTTTTTCAGTGGCACACAGTGTATTTTCCCTTAATCTTTCTTCAGTCTTTGAGTATTCTTCTTTTCTTATACCAAAACAATGGCCCGGACTGCTGGTGGATTGCTTTGAGATTTTTTTCATATTGGTAGACTCGGGCACTCGGCACGGCTGGCCTTACATCTTTCATGCCAAGTAATGGCGAGCTAGCAGTACATGGTCCAGGTTGCCTATCTTTGTAAAAAACCAAAAACAGGTCCATTTCTGCAAAAACGATCTTGAAAAATATATAACCCCAAAATTTCACATGGTCGATACACTAGTCAAGCAATCTAGCAACCAAAAAAGGACCGATCATATTCTTACATGGATCAACCGGGCAAAACCCATACAACCTCATATGATCATATCCCACCATTTCTACCAGCGACTAGGTAAACCCTAACTTCAAAATCCAACCATCGTTACAGTTCAGCGTTTTCAGACTCCATCGAATCAAGCAAACCCCCCATGCGGCCCTCTCCTAGTCCTTGCCTTCCTCCTACTTCAAATCCGACCATTGCCTCGCCTCCCCTCCCGACTGGCGGCACTCAGCCACTCCGGCTGGTGCTTCTTCGCCACTCCTCTGGCCAGCGTCGCCATCCCCTTTAGATTCGATTGTTGTCCCGTCCCTCCTCCCGACCAGCACCTCCAACCATTCCGTCCTCCTCTCAGGCTTGTAGTGGCACCAACGTCGATCCACCTCTCTCCTAACCGACCGCCCCTACCCTGTTCTACGCCGGCTCCACCGTCCCTATTCCCCTCCCCTATCCTCTCGGTTCTTAGTTCTTAGTTTGTGTGGCGCCCCCTCGTTGGACCCTCCTCTCGGCTCTTCCCCACCCCTCTTGATCAACGTCGTCCTCTCCTTCTTATTCTTGAGCCTCTACAAACGATCTCAAGCTTCCACCAAGCCCGAGCCGAGGTATCTTTCCAGCTCCATCAATTGAAGAAACTCAAGCCGAACCTATTATGTAGCTTATCCATTTAATGAGTCTGAGCCGACCCCTGGTTCGTTGAAGTTTCGGTTCGTTTCCATCCCTAATTAGACGCCAATCAAGTCCACTTAAAAACCCAAAGAAAGAAATTGCTCGTACGTGCGGCAATCTCCCGGAAAATCTTTTGAAACGAGCAAAGAGAAAAAGTTGGTCAAGCTTTCTTGAAAGATAAGAATCTACTTTAGATAAACCTTTTTCTTTCTGTAAAGTTTGGGATGGAGATACCCGATCAAGATGGGAGAAAGAAACCACCGGCAAAACGCCCAAGAAGAAGAGAAAGCTCTACTACTTACTCCTTCTGAAGCCTGAGAGCCTGGAACTCGTCCTGCTTTTGCAGCCCAA
This sequence comes from Raddia guianensis, assembly GCA_036346415.1. Taxonomy (NCBI): domain Eukaryota; kingdom Viridiplantae; phylum Streptophyta; class Magnoliopsida; order Poales; family Poaceae; genus Raddia; species Raddia guianensis. The sequence continues at coordinate 12,364,568 of CM070538.1, forward strand.
AGATGCATGCATGCATGCAAAAGCTAGCCTTGATCCGATTATCCGAACCTTAGTCCTTAAGCACGCTTTGCGCCATCCTTTTCTCCTAAGCCCTGAGCTGAGTTTCCAGACCTGTTTCCAACCTTGGGGTTTGGGGAATGAGGGCGCGTGCGTGAGTGCACATCGGCCGGAATCCGGCGGTCAGAGTGCTCAAGGCGCTTTGCCGCGGGGCCATGAGAATGCTGGAACTGTGGCCACTTCTTTGCCCGAAAGCTAGCGCACGCAGGGGAATCCAGGAAAGCCGCATGATTGATCGGGCGACGAAACGCGGGAAAGCGAGGCCAAAGGCCCAAAGGCGAGCACATATCCCCTTTCTGTATCTCGCCGGCAAGGCAGCAAGGCGATCCAGGCGGGACCGTCGTCGTCTGGCTCCTCTCCGTTTCTGAGCGATCCAGGAGAAGGATCAGGGTTTTACTGTTGGTAACGCAGTCGAAAACGGGAACCCATCGGTGGTTTTTTTTTTTAAAAAAATACTTGTCACCGGAAAAGGAATAGCGCCTTCTCCACCGTTCCGCATCTGCGTCTCCTTTTGCTGCCACACCCCTCCCCCTCTTCTTTGCCACCTGTCGACGGTTGAGATATCGACCTCAAGTCACTAAGGTTCTTTAGAAGTGAGATAGAGACACGCCAAACAATGCGAACAACAAATGAACAAGGAGATGTAGTTTTTATCCTGGTTCAGCCTCTATAGAGATAATAGCCCCACGCCCAAATTTCTTATATATCGTAGATGAATACAAGAGGTGGCTCTACGAGACGAACAAGTCTCGGCGAGATTATGGGTGTACAGGTGAGTAGTATGCGACAAAGTAATCTTAGATGCCAGATGTGTCTAAGTCGTCTCAGATCGGCCTCTCAACACGTCGTAGGGGCATGGTTTATATAGTACAGAGCAAACCGACCTACCGAGGGAATATCGGGCCGGGCTATTACGAGTTCGTAACGAACTCATACATGCCAAATATATCCCGAGGCAGATAAGACATACTCCTAGTCTTGGGGATCACGACTCCTATTCCAATCCGGAAAACCAACGTCCGGGTCTTCACGTAGCCATGCGTAACTCTTGTTCGAAAGCAGACTCAAACACGATTCTCATTACTACGCACTACGCCACCTGAAACTGCTTGGCGGGATGCATATGGGCGAGATAGAACCTTCCAGGATCGGCCTGGTAGGTTATTCGATTGAGCCGTCAGTGAGTGGGCCATGGCAATGGGCCGTAATTTTATCCCCGACGGCGAAGCCCCGAGACTCAAGTGGAAGGACTCACTAGAGTGGGGTCATCCTCTTGAGACTCCAAGTCACGAAGAGGTATTTTTCCCGCTATAAAGACGTGCAACAAAGCATCGAACAGGTTGTGGTTCAACCGAACAAGACTTGTTCGGAACCGAACAAACCAATCGATGCCGAAAGCAACTCCGTACGCTCGAGCAGGAACGACATCCGTCCGAAAGCAGAAAGCACTCAAATTTCAAAGGCAAACACCGAAAAAATAGCCGCGGCGGACTCCAACGGTAAATTCACGTCATTGCGGATGAAAACAAAGCGACCGCTTTTACCTAGCCATTGCAAGAAAAACTAGCCGCTCGGGACTAAACCGCTGCAGTAGCTGCTTATACGGGACTATAAAAGCACCAAGCCGCCGCGCCACCACTCCGTTCACGCCTTTCCTCTCTAAGCCCTAGTTCCAACCGCCAAAGATCAAGTACCCAAACTCCACCACCAACCCCGCTCGCCCGGCCCCTGGAACCGCTATGGCCAAGTTCACCGCACTAGCTCGACCGAGGAGGACCAAGGTCTGGGAGGAGGAGGGCCACATCGACACCCATGTAGCTGGAGGTCATCTCGAGAGGAGGATACTCCGAGTCAGGCCGAGAAGAGTTCGTTAACTTTAACAGCTTCGCACTGTTCGGGTTGCGATCTCCAAAGCGACTTGCCGAGGCCTTCTTAAACATTAGCGGATTGGAGGTGGCGAACCTCAATCCGACGAAGATCCTCCAGATGGCCGCCTTCGCTTTTGTCTGCGAAGGCTATCTGAAATCGATCCACCGGTGAAATTTGTTCCTCCACTATTACGCAGCGACGAGGAGCAGCCTCCGCCGGGCTACCGGGTGCTACTACCTCAAGCTCCGCCACCGCCGACGACACGCCAGATCTCGCCCACCGCTTTCGACTCGATGGGCGCGTGGTGGGTGAGGTGGTTCTGACAGAAGCGGAGTGGCGACAAAAGCTCATCTTCACCGAAAGGCGCCGTGAAGGGGCGCCAATGCCTCGGCCGGAGATGAGTGCCGAGGATCGGATGCGACAGGAAGATCGCCTCCCTCGTGAGCCTCGGGCTCACGCAGGCGGAGATCATCCGGACTTCACAACAATGTAATCGCCTGCCGCGGAGAAGGTCCTATCCCTTCTACAAGATAGAGGATGGGAAGATATCACAAGGGAGAGCACGGGTAAGTGCCTTTAAGACTCAACCTCTTCATTGATCGCTTTCTCCAGCAGAATTTAACGATTCCATCCGCCGCGAGATACCAACCGATTTACGGGTGACCGAAGCGGATTGACGCCATCTCAAGGCGGCGAAGAAGCGACAGCGAGGTCACCGCGAGGTGGCCTACACTTGTCCGAGGAACGTGCTCATCCAAGATGCATTGCACAGGTAAATCACTTACACCCAAATTGTTGCTAGATTTACACCGCTGGTTTTAATGCCGACGCTCGCTTCTCAAAATGCGTGGGAGGACCACCGATCCTCGAAGGGATCGCCGAGGATCTCTCCGGTCCGAGAAGGAGAAGCCAAGAAGGGCAAGGCCAAGGCGACCACAAAGCCCAAGGTGGCGGTACCGAGCCGACGCGAGCTCGCCAGCGCCATGGCGGCCGCCACCGCCGAAGAGACCGATTCTGCGACGAGCGCACCGAGCATACCAAGCGGGCGCGGTGCCCCAGCCCAATGAAGAGACTAAGCCCTCCTCTTCACCGAAAGCAGAGCGACGAAGAGGTAGGACTATGGCCCTCGGCTTAGGCGTTACACGCAAGCTCATCCGCCATATGGCGGCGCAGGGCTACAACAGTCGTGAGCAAAGGAGACTCGAGGAGGAGGTCGCGTGAAGGAGAAACTCCTTGCGTTCTATGCGAGAGGAGTGCTCACCACCGAGAGCCGAGCTCATCGCCACTGAACACCCAAGGGCCAAAGCGAGAAACCGCCAAGGAGCCCCCGAGGAAAAGGCGAAAGTTCCGCGAGGAAGATCGGATCAAGCCTCCACCGCGGTATGTAGAAATCGATCTTTGATCTTTCCACCTTCTGACCGCATTGGACTTAACGACCAACTCGCTCATCACCGCCCAAGAAGAGATCGCCACGGACGACGCCGAGGAGGCGGTCGAAGCGATCACTTCTCGAAAGCATCTGCGCGACGGCGCACGGCAAAGTGAGGTCAAGGCGAGCCTCAAGGACAAAATGGCGGCGTGGAGCTCGCTGCCACGGGCTCCAGCCGAAAGCAGATCGACGCTACCAAAGACGCAGTGAAGCTACCGGAGGCAAAAGTAACGGCGGGTGGCGCCACGGACTTGGAGCTAAGGCGATGGCTCGGAGCGCCGAGGCGTGACCGAGCAATGGTCTTGCCAGCGCTTCGTCGCAGGGCACCACACCGAAGCGACGGATTCTCCGGCGAAAGCGGTGAGACCCAACCGTCCGGAATAAGAAGAAGCCCCGAGGTGTCGAGCAAGTCGTCTGCCGGCGACACAACGGCGCCGCCAGCGGAAGCGACTCGCCTCGCTCAAGACGTTCGGGCGGAAGAGGAAAAGGAAGAGGGGAAGGAGCGCGGAGACGAAAGCGCTTCGCCCGTCGCTCCCGCTCCCGAGCAGATGCGCTCCCGCAAGAAGAAGGAGCGAACAAGGCGGCGTCGGCAAGAACGCGCCCGCCTCATCCCAAGACGAAGCGGGCCGTGGACGATGGCCTCGAGGACCGCTGCGTCGGATCAAGCGCCGACTTGGCAAGGTAAACACCCAGGCCAAATTTTGTTCAGCTTAGCCACATCATCGCAACGTAGTTAACTTGTTCTTCCCTCTCAGGTCTTCAGGGACACCATGGCGGAACTCGAGGATGGGGTCACCATCGAACGGGCCGCCAGGCTTGGCATCCTCCAGAGAGCATCTTGGCGAGGATCCCGGCAGAGCGCTCTGCCGCCCAAAGCCGGAGCCTATCAAGGCGAAAGCGAAGAAGCTCAAGGCTGTGACCAAGGAGAGGCATTCTCTGAGGCTCTCCTAAAGGAAGCCGAGGAGCTGCCGCAAAGCGTGAAGGCGAAAGCATCATGAGGAGATGCCGCCGCATTTAATCGCTTGAAGAGCGGCTTGTCGACGCTGCCCCACCGGCGGAACCAGCTCGCGAGGAAGCCAAGAAGCTCAAAGCCCACTCGCCAAGGAGGAGCGTACATCCATGGGACTCGTGCTAAGATCTCAACCTGTGGCTTCACAGAGGAGATTGAGGAGATGCTGCGGGATGGCGGTGAGGGCGATCACCATGGAGAAGAAGGTCAAGGAGCCGGACGAGCAGCTCAAGACCGCTGAAAGCAATGAGTTAGCTGAGCGAGGCTCGACCACCACCAGTGCGCCAAGACCGAAGAGGTCGAGGCTCTCCGTCTTGAAATGCACGGAGCAGCCAAGAGCAAAGCGGAGGAAGCCGATCGTCTCCGAGCCGAGGCCGAGAGGGTTCAAAGCCTGGGGAAGTCCCGCGCTTTAAAGAAGTGATCGAGGAGCTCAAGGAGCAACTTGCTTCTAGGTAGTCAGAGGGTCAGAACCCGAGATGGACTTTTGTACCGCAAATTTTGATAATAAAGACTTACCTTTTCCCCGCAAAGAGAGCAACAAAAAGACAAGAACGAATGAAACTAAGAGAAAAGCGAACAGCCCAGAAGTTTAAGAAAACCGTAGAGCGCTTAGCCTAACTCCCAGCCCGTTGTGCATCTCGCCGAAACCTGAGTTTGCGAACCCAACAGTGCACAAGAGAAAGAGCGACACCCTAGCCCGATGACGGACGATGCTCGAGAACCTAAGCTATAACTCGAGCACGCAAGAGAGAGAAAGAGCGACACCAACCTTGCTCGATTTGTTCCATACCGCTCGCTGACGTAAGTTAGGCGCCCGAGAGTAACCGAACAAGGAAAGTGCCTGCGCCATGGGGCTTACGAGCGAGCTTTGCCAAGTGGTCGCGCCAAGCAAGAAGTGCCTCTGCCATGAGGGCTTACGAGAGCAGACTTAGCCGCAAGGTGGAAAGGCCGTGTTACGCAACCCCGAGTTTAGGAACGACGAGACTAGACACGGTAGGGAAAAATCCTTAAGATTGCGGCTAAGAGTTCGCAAGGCGACAGTACCATCAAGTGTTACCAGAAGAAAGTAGTCTGAGAAGACAAGTAGTGAAAAGGGGCACAGAGGCCGCGAGGATTCACTGAGAATTGGATTGAACTTTACATGGTGCCCGAGGACTTGGGCGAACTAAGGCGCGAGTTTTACAAAAGCGCAAAGCTAAGGCATACGTAAAAGACCTACACAAAGAACTTACTAAGCTGGTCGATGTTCCAAGTGCTGGTCAGCTCTCTCCCGTCCTCCATAGCCAGGCGAACAGCCCCCGGGCGAGTAGAAGAAACGACCGTGAACGGGCCCTCCCAACGAGGAGTTAACTTTGTTGGCATTGGACAAGTTCTCGACACGGCGAACGAGGTTGCCCGCCTTCAAAACCCTTGGTCGAATCGACGGCGCTTGCCGGCGAAGAGCTTGCCGGTAGCGTACATTTCGACTTGTGCCCGGTCGCGTGTTCGAGGAGATCGAGATCGAGGAGGCGCTCTTGCTCGTCGTCAACTAGGTTGACTGAGCTCGTGCGAGGCGAACCGAGTACAACTTCGGCGGGCAGGATGGCTTCTGCACCATAGACCAATTGGAAAGGAGTTTCCCCGGTCGCCCGGCTGGCCGTAGTGCGAACTGCCCAGAGGACGGAAGGAACTTCGTCGACCTGAGCCTTCTTGCCGCTTTCGGCCGAGAGCAAAAATACCCGCCGCTTGATACCTCGGACTATCTGTCTGTTAGCTCGCCGATCGCTTCCATTGCTCGTGGGTGTGCCATGGTTTAAGCAGATCTTGGTGCCCAGCTATTCACAAGATTCTGGAATATCTCGCTTCAACCGGGTACCGCTATCGCGATCAACTTGTGGGGATCCCGCGCGTGACCACGTTGTTTTTGAAAAAGCGAACAACCGCCTTGGCGTGAAGAGATTTACACAGTCTGCCTCAATCCACTTTGTAAAAGTGTCTATGGCGACAGCGGTGTGTATAGCCCTTGTACCCTTTAGGAATGGGCCGAGCAGATCCGCACCCCATGTGGAAAAGGCCAAGATGGGGGATTGTTTGGAGCTCTTGGCGGGCTTGTGTGCCTTCCGGAGTGAAATTGGCAAGCCTTGCACTTAGTCACGATGTCCCGGCATCTTGTAACGCAAAGGCCAATAATAGCCCATGCGAAACGCTTTCACCGTAGTTACGAAGGAGGCGTGGTTGCCACAGCACCCTCGCAGTATGTCCCTAAGAAGGAACACACCATCCTCGCTATGAGATGCACTTGGAAAGAACTCCAGAGCACCTTGACGGTAAGGATGCCGCCCATAAGCTTGTATGGGCAAAGACGCCTTGTGAGCCGGGAACGCCGGCCGTTGCCAGGCGGTCCCATCTGCAAGGTACCGACAAATGGCGTTGTCCAATCCAGCGCACTGCTGATAACGGAGACAAGACCACCGCCTCGCTGCCTCGTCCCCGAGACGGATTGAGGGCTTGTGAAGGTGCTCGACGAGCACCGCCGGAAAGGTGTTCGCGGAGGATCCATACTTGATAGTTGGTCGGCCAGAAGTTGTCCTTCCGGCACGAAGAGCACTTCAAAAATCGAAAATGCCGCCCAACTTCCTCACTTCAACCGTATCGCGCCATTGAGTCATCGCAAAGATCGATACTCCTTGTTAACTCGATTGATGACCACCGTGAATCTCCTTCACAATCGGCCGTTGGACACCAAGCGACTTGCACGCTCTTAGTCCCATGAGGAGGGCCTCAGACTACTGAGCGCTGTTAGTTGCCGCAAAGTGTAGTTGATAGAATATCGAGTTGCTCTCCTTGAGGAGATGAGAACAAAACCAAATTTCCCCCGAGTTTCCAGTCTTGAGCCATCGAAAAACATGGTCCAGAGGGTTCATCAAAGTTGCTCGAGCTTCACGATTTGAGCGGCAAGTCCATTCAACGACAAAGTCGGCTAGGACACGTGACTTAATAGCGCTTGGGCAAAGAATAATGTGATCAAACTCGCTAGTTCCATTGCCCACTTAGCTATACGTCCGCTAGACTCCTTGTTCCGTAGGATTTCTCCCGAGGGAACGTGGTCGGGACCAGATTTGATGCGCCTGAAGTAGTGGCGAAGCTTCCGGAGGACATGAGCAAGGCATAGAGGAGCTTCGACCTCGTGGTAACGCCTTTGATCCGTGAAGTACCTCGCCACGTAATAGATTGGTCGCCAGATGCCTTCCCTTTCGACCGCCAAGATCACGCCACCGCCAGGCGGCAACCTAGGTACAGCAGGTTGCTCGCCATGCCGCGGGTAGTCAAGACGGAGGATTGGACAGTATCGCCTGCATCCCGGAAGGATCTATCGGCTTCTTCCGCCCACTCGAAACCATTGTGCTTATGCAGGCCTTAAAGAAGGGCAGCCTGCGTCACTTTGACGGAAATAAACTCGCTTAGAGCAGCCATCCGCCCAAAGAGGCTTTGAACTTCCTTTATGGTAGTTGGAGCCCGATATTTTCAATGGCCTCGATTTTTTCGGGTTGGCGTAAATACCTTGCGAGCCAATGACATAACCGAGCAACATTCCAGATCGAACACCAAAGGTACACTTCTCAATTTAATTTTATTCGATGCCCGGTGAGATTATGAAAAGTCTCGCCAGTCTTTTACATGATCTGAGCATACTTGCTTTTTACAACTATGTCGCCGACATAGACCTCCGTGTTTTTTCCGCATTGCTCGGGAAGGTCTTCCATTAATTACCGAACGTCGGCACCAACATTCTTGCGCAGACCGAAAGACATGGTCGATAGCGTAAAGTGCCGAAAGGGGTGATGAAGGCGCTTCTCTTCATCCTGGGAGATGCTTATTTGTGGTAACCGAGTAAGCATCTAAAAACTCGAAAGTCAAGGCCCGTCAATGATCGATCGACCGATCAATACGAGGCGGCGGAAATTGTCCTTAGGACAAGCAAATGTTCAGATCTGTGTGATCGACACACATCCTCCACTTGCCACCTTTCTTCTTTACAATGATGTGGTTGGCTAACCACTCGGTGTGTTCAACCTCGCGGATGAACCCAAAGAATGAGCGCTTGCTGTCGATCTTTGATGATCTCCGCTTGAATTCAAAAGCGACGAAGCTTCCGGGCGAACAGCTTTTTGTCCCACGGACAGCCGCTTTGTGCTCGACATTCCTTGGGACTCGGCATGTCGATGGCTCCCGTGCGAATACATCCGCATTAGCTCGGAGGAAGGCAATGAGCTCGGCTTCCTATTTGGGGTCCAGATTGGCCCCTGCGAACCGTATCTTGGAAGTATCATCAAGCGACAATGAACTTCCTTGGTTTCTCCCTCGGCCGGGAGACCCTAGGGCGTGCAGACTTGGTCTGCGGAACTTCAGAACCGCGCGGCGGAAGCTGGTCGACCAGGGCAAGGGATTGCTCGTCGCAATCCAGTGCAGCTTTGTAATTGCCCTTGACCGTGATCACACCGTTAGGACCCGGTATCTTCACGCAATAGTAAGCGTGGGACACGCCCATAAACTTACCGAGAGATGGCTCGCCCAAGATTGCGTTGTACGCCGACGGAAAGTCGACCACGCCGAAGTGATCAACTCGTCCGAAGTTGCTTGGGTTGTCAAGGTGACAGTGGACAACTCGCCCTAACGGCTTCACAACTTCTCCCAAACAATTCCAGAGAAGGGCATTATGATTTCCTTCACTTTGGAACGAGGAATTTGCATCTCGCCCAAGACTTTAGCGTAAAGCAAGTCCAAAGCACTCCGCCGCCTACTAGGACACGGCCAACTCGCGTTGTTGATGGTCGGGCGACCACCACTGGGAGCCACCGAGGCTTGGTCATCCCAGGGGCAATCCTCCCGAGAGAAAGAGATGGGGACCTCAATCCACTTCATCGATTCAGCCGAGGTTTTGCCTTTTCGACGCTAGGACCTCCCGAGCGCCTTCCTTGAGGTCAGCGCCGAGAGGTATAAGTTTAGGAGTCACCAAAATGACGGCGATATGGTTCACGAGCTCTTGATATTCATCATCATCTTCCCGATCACCATCGCTCGGTTTGGCTATTTCACCTTAAGATCACCTTGTTCGGGGTGGGCATTGGGCCCTTGCCGCTAGAAATCTTCGAGCTTTGCGTTCCAAGTTCTACAAAGGCGATATCGCGCCTGTAGTCTTTGTCATGGAACTTGCAAAATCGGTCGCCGGACCTTTCTTGCCTTGTCCGCCCCGAAAGCGTGCTTTTTACCCTTGTAGTTATTGTTGGGCTTCTTCGCCCATCCTTGGGAGGAGGTGCGCGATCCATACCGCGACAGGATTGTTCGTGATCACCTTTGTTCTTCTTCTTCCGGGACTTCTTGTCACCGTGGGACATTGTCACGCTTCTTCTTCTTCTCATCCACACCAGTCAAGCGGCACTCGCCTTGTCGAACGCCTTTTTAGATCGAACGCGCCTCTGCCACAGCGTAGCATATGATCACCGCCTTGAACAGGTCGTTGGCGGTCCAGTCTCATTGATTTCGAGATCTCGGTGAGCGCTTCGTCATGACCCCGCTTTTGAAGGCGCGGACAACAGATTCATCCGAGATGTTCGGATCGTGGTTATGGATCTTAATGAAACGCTTCACGGTTGCGGAGGGTCTCCGCTCATCCGGATCATCCGTGCAGATCATCCTCCTTGCCAGACGTGCGTAATAGCCTCCGAAATTAGCGATCGAGCGCCACAAAGTCGGGTTCCATGAATCGATGGAACCCTCCTGCCGATTGAACGACCACGTCCGAAAGCAAAGACCTCAAGGACACGGAGGTAATTAGCCATAACGAAGCTCGTCACCCGGCCGCCATGATGGCAGAGCGAGATGGAAAGGAATTCCTCTGGGTTACGAAGTCCCATTGTACCTCTCCATGTGACCGGCTTGAATTTTGAGGGCCACCGGACAGCCAAGCTCGCGGAGAAAGCCCCGCAGCCCTGCAGCATATGACCGCCACCTTCCCGGCAGAACCTAGTCTTGAGAAGACGTTATCCTGCTGGCGCGAGGAACTCCTGCTGAACGGGATGACTTCGGCTGAGAAACTCTCTCCGGACAATCCACCACGCTCCTTCCTTGTGGTTGCGACGACGCGCTCCTCACGAGGGGACCATCCGTGATCATTGCGTGCGCGCTTGCCCCTGTGGTCGCGATGACTACGAGGACTTGGCGAGCGACGGCGACCACGGTAGTCTGCTCATGGACGGTGATCCTTCGGCGGTGACGGGGTCACACGATCGATCGAGCCGTCCAATCATTCCGCGGTTTGGCTGCGTTGCTCGGAGGAGTTGTTGACTTCTCCTAGAGACTTTAGGCCTTCACCCGGTCGCTCTAGGTTAGTCGCACAAAGACGCCCATACGGGCGAGATCGCCTTGATTGGTGGATCTAAGGACCGCTATATAGCTTCGAGCCGCTTCGACTTTGATCTATGGGTCCCGGATCCTCGAACCATCCGCGCTTACGCCGATCGAGTCCGGCCACGCCAACAGGAAGCTTCGCCGGAGACTTAGCGCCGCAAGACGCGAGGTGGGTCGCGACGCCGCCGCTTACACCGGTCGCTAAACCGCTAAGGTCCGATTGATGGAATCGCCGAGGTCTGCGGCGAATGACGCCTTGCTTCGCGAAAGCGACTGCGCGAAGATCGCCTTGATGCCGAGCAGAGTTAATCCGCTCGACCGCCAGCAGCCACGCCCGCACGCAGATCCTCGAGGTTCCTACATCGCCATGTTAATGCCGCGGGGCCATGCGAAGGTATGCTAGACGGTGTCATCGCTGTGTTCCACAGTGGAATTCCACCGACATAGCCTTGGAATCGACAAATCTAAACCGTCAGAAAGATCATCAGCCTGTAGTCGCTGCCGATGACGGAGTGCGATCCGAGGCTATCTCGCCATGTAAGCGAGACATCCGCCGGATGCGAAAGTGTTCGAGACCGAACAGATCGATCTGAATCGACAGGATGAGACATCCTGCCCTTCTGAGTCGTAGCCCTCAGGAAGTATCTCTGTATCGCTGATGGAGTTCGACATGCTCGATCTGCGTAGTCCCCACGGACGGCGCCAACTGTCGACGGTTGAGATATCGACCTCAAGTCGCTAAGGTTCTTTAGAAGTGAGATAGAGACACGCCAAACAATGCTAACAACAAATGTAAGTGAGACAGAGTTTTTATCCCGGTTCAGCCTCTCGAGAGATAATAGCCCCACGCCCACCCTTTCTTATATATCGAGATGAATACAATAGGTGGCTCGGCGAGACGAACAAGTCTCGGCGAGATTATGGGTGTACAGGTGAGTAGTATGCGACAAAGTAATCTTAGATGCCAGATGTGTCTAAGTCGTTTCAGATCGGCCCCTCAACACGCCGTAGGGCATGGTTTATATAGTACAGAGCAAACCGACCTCCGAGGGAATATCGGGTCGGGCTAACTACGAAGTTCAGAATCTAACTCATACATGCCAAATATATCCCGAGGCGATAAGGCATACCCTAGTCTTGGGGATCACGACTCCTATTCCAATCCGGGAAACCAACGCCCCGGTCTTCACGTAGCTATGCGTAACTCTTGTTCGAAAGCAGACTCAAACACGATTCTCATGGCTACGCACCACGCCACCAGAAGCCGTTTCATGGGATGCATATGGGCTGATAGAACCTTCCAGGGATCGGGCCTGTAGGCTGCTCGATTGAGCTGTCAGGGAGTGGGCCATGGCAATGGACCGTAATTTTATCCCCGACACCACCCTTTTCCTCTTGGGTTAGCATTCTAGTTTAGGTTAGAGTGTGGGTTCATCGTACCCCTAAGTTAAGAAGGAGGATGGAGAAGCGGTGGCCCGCGGCCCAAAAAGGGCATCAGACCTTGGAAATGAATGAAGGCGGTGGGGTGGTGGTTGTGGATGGATCGACGCAGGCAACTAGAGTTAGGTTAGACGAGGCCAGCATGATGCGGGAGGATGTTGGCCGCGGATGGTGACAAAAGGTGAGGAGGGGGTGGTAGGAGAGGCATGTTCAGTAGATCTAGAGAGGAGTGAGAGAGCGGAGGCTGGAGACACAAGGATGGATGCGGAGGTGGAGTTGCGGGGACGAATGAGAAGAATGCTCACGAGGAGGAAGGTTCAAGCAAAGTTGGTTTGTTGTGTTATTTTACTGTCAAATTGGTCTCTCACCATTTATCTAACAGCTCCCTAGTCTTTTTAGTGAAATTCCGTTGGTTTAGACCAAACCGGCAGTTTACATACTGATCTCCGTTAGCGATGAATTTAAATTAAAACTAGGACATGTTGCGCGCTTTGCGCGCCCTACATGTTTTTTAAGGTGGCTAACATAAAATTTAGATTAAAAATATGTTAGAAACAAAGATGCAAGATGGTATTTTGAAAATTAATGAATATGCAAGTGACCGAAAAAGAATGGTATATCTGAAGTTTGTGGGTGATATATATAGCACAAGTAAAAGGATACAGAGATAGTAGAAACTACACAGATGATGAAAGGTTGTAGAAGAACTGAAAGAGAATGTTAGTCATCTAAAACTGAGAGTAAATATAGCTATGTTTAGGGGATGTTCTATTATAGTTTTTGGAGCAATAAGTACAATTACGTACAAAGCAAGTACAAAAATAAAGCATATTGCCTTTCTAGCTAAAGCAACATTACAACTAAAATTTTATGTCTATGGGTACATGTCAAGCAAACCGAAGCAAATTTAATTTAATTTTTAGAGCATTGCATTGGAGCCATCGATATCTTGCATACTGACCATTTTTTTCCTAAATACCATGACCTATACTTTTCCTTCTCTATTTGCAGTATAAGTACAACTGATTAATCCTAATATGTGATTGAGGTATGAGGGAGAATGTAGACATCTTTTTTTAATAGAATGTAAGCATCTTGTAAGTGAAGGATATATCTTTGCCTGTAGAGGAGAGAAATATGTCAAATTGAAGATAAAACTAAAGGAAGATTCACTTATAAAGAAAGGTAGTTCAGTGCAGTTAGTTGTAGTGATAGTCCTATACTAATTATAATGGCTTCTTGATAAACATATATACACAACTAAAACAAAAAAAAGAAAGAATGTACCTTGTGTTAGAGCATATGTAGAACTTCACGGTAGACAATATTTTTGCTGGTTGTGCCACTTGACTCATCATCATTTTCAATTAATATTCTCAGACCATGGCGAGATGTTACTCTAGAAATGGCAACATATAACTGTCTATGTGTAAACATCGGTTTCTTCAGATAAACACCAACCTTTGAAAGAGTTTGGCCTTGGCCTTTATTAATTGTCATTGCATAGAAAATTCTAATAGGATCTTTCCACCTCTGCAACAAAGGTTGTAGACAATCTTTCCTGTTGCAATATTTGTTGCAGTTTTGACTCTTTCTTCAAACCAGAACATTGCTCTGCAATAGGTACATTTATTTTTTTATGAAGCACCATAGTAGGAAAGATAAGGATTGTAGTCTGCTAGTTAGAATATATGCTATCACTTTCTTTTGTACAATAAAGTGTAAACAATGGAAAAAAATGCATTTACTATGATTAACCTTTTAAGGTTGAAACATAATCTTTCGACAGAGGGAGCGTAAGATGATGCAAAGGGTGTAGATCAATAGGCATATGCAAGCTTTGTTCATTTGAAGAACATCTTTTAAGACGACATCGTTATCTATTTAAAGCTGCTAAGTTGGTTGTAGCTTGTTCATTGGAAATTGAAGAAATGTCGCTAACTGTGAAAGGTAATAAAAGAAACCTTTATAAAAAATAAAGTGTCTTTTATTTTATATATATCAGCAATAGAATTGATTATATGGTGGAACTAAGCTGGCCCTTTTTTGTGAGATGGTACATATTTTATATATGCATGGGAACTTATACGCTTTGAATGAAGATCTTTAGGATTAAAAGAATTATAGGGTGGATTAATTTGCTCACTTTGAGTTTCCATTTTAAACTTTGATAATTCAGGCTACATGAATAAGTACTCAGTATGATGCACGGTTGTCATAGGCTGTTTGCTGAATGCTTGGCGCTTTCCTTCGATAGTGTCATAGTCATCTTATGGTAACATTGATAATAATAATAATATAATATGTAATGTATACTATAAGATATAATATTATAAAAAGGAGTAATAAAATAAACTAATAGACTATGGACAATAATATAATAGGCATAGGTACATATTAGAAGTACTAAGACTTTAAAAAATATAGAGATGTTTCTGGAGCAAATATAACCAATAAAAACTGCTGGGAAACGGGTAGGCTACGCGATCGCAAAATCAAAATTTTCTACCTCGATTCACCCAGGAGCACATGCAAGTAGAGGATCACAGATCGTTACCCTTGACGCGCAGATACAACGGAAGCAGTTTCTCGCGCGTAGAGGAAGTAGACTACATGTCCCGATCACCACCGAGTGCTCGCCCGTGCTCGCCGGTGTTCACCGAGTGGTCCCCGGTGTTCGCCGAGTGATCGCCGACGCTCGTTGACGATCCAACCGAACAGCGCGTCCGCGTACGGCAACGCCTCTAGCGGTGTCCACACGTACCGAGCAGGAACGCCTCACGGGGTGTGCTAGCACCTCGCCGTGCGACTAGGGTTTCTGGTGAAGGCTCAACATATCTACTAACGCCGCCCCTATGCCTCTCCTTATATAGTCACACTAGTGGGTTTCGGCCCGCTAAGGTTTCTATCTCCTACGTAGATCATATCCACGTACAAACCCGTTAAACAGTTCCAACTCATTAAGTGTGTGACCCGATAGGTTCAGTGCAAGTCGGTCGTGGATCCGGAAACGTGTTTCCAATCCACCAATCAAAAGCGGCACCTAGCAGTACGTATTGATCCCCCGAATGCACAGAATCATTATTCGGCTGAACCTTGATACACTCACATACCGATCCCTTTGCCACCCGATACCAGTCAAGCTCAAGACGAGATGTGCGCCACCCTTGTTGATAGCTCGACCAATTCACTTTGCAGTGAAATGGATACATACTATGACTAACTCCTTAGTCATATTAGCACGGCCGTGCGTTTTCTTTATTCATCCACACGAGGGGCCTAGAGGTATCTCTCCTTTTATCTAGGAGAGGCAAATTCCATCTTAATTATCACACCCCTGACTATATATCGTGGCATACCCAGTAGGCACCTTTATAACTACCCTGTTACGATGTAGCGTTTGATGATACCAAAGTATACGAGTCAACATGCTGAGCATCTATGACAATCTCATGTCTAAGGATCATATAGGTATACCACTCGAGACTATACGCTGATGGCGCTATAAGAGATAACAACTCACAGCGTCTCGGAGTAGGTCTGTCCTAGGGATGGCAATCGGGCGGTTATCTCCGGGTACGCTTGTATCCTACCCGAACCCGAAACTCGAAAATGCTGCCCATACCCGAATCCGAAAACATCATGGGTATAACCCCGCACCCATACCCGAACCCGATGGGTACCCGATACCCGAAAATACATATGCAGCAGTCATCAAGGGGAGAAGAGAGAAGAGGGAGGGCTGGGGCGGATCGGGGCGGCGGCAGGTGGATGGCTCGACGGCGGTGGGGTGGCTCGGCAAGGCGGCGGGGTGGATCGGGTGGATCTGGGCGTGGCGGCGGGGGTGGCTCGACGGAGGTAGTGGGGTGGCTCGACGGCAAGGCAGGTGGCTCGGCATGGCGTGGAGAGGCGAGAGAGCGAGGGGACTGGAGAGAGAGAGAGAGACCGAGAGAGAGAGAGAGAGAGAGAGAGAGAGAGAGAGAGAGAGTGGGCGGCGAGCAGGCGGCATGGCAATGGCGGCAAGGCCGCTGAGTGGCGAGCGGCGGCAGCAAAGGCCACAAAGGCCACACAAGGAGGCGGAGGGTCGAGGCCGAGGGCGCTGTGTCAGGGGATTTGGGGGCCTGAGCGACGGAGGGCTGAGGGGCGGAGGGCTGGGTGACTGGGCGGTGTATATTTGAGACATGGCCCACCTGTCAGGGGATTCGGGTAACCCATGGGTCACCCATGGGTACAGAATGGAACCCGTACCCAAACCCGAAACCGTGGGTACCCGAACCCGAAAAACCCATGGGTATAGTTTGAGACCCATACCCATGCCCATCGGGTCGGGTACCCGCGGATACTCGAACCCATGGGTATTTTTGCCATCTCTAGTCTGTCCGACTACGCATATTCTCTAGCATGCGTCCATACTATTGGTTTGATATCTCTATATCTATGGTATGTGAAATATTACCATCAACCAATACGTATGCTGATCAAATCATCACCGCTCCTCGTAATGATATGGATCAGGGACCCGTTTAGAATAATGTCACTTAACAATGTGTTTCACAATCAAGTCGTACCCAATGGACAAAGTCATGACATTTATTCAGAAAACCGATAAATAATGTTATCATATGTACATGAACAAAGACATGGTACAATCATCACTATGGTTGATCTAAGGCATATCCCTTTCAAAAATAGCACGACAATAAAACAATTGTTTTGTGAAGGTGTTCGACATAAAAATATGCATAAACTATAATGCTGAATATAAAAAATATAATGTGATTTCATTGTCCAGGAAGAAATAGATTTAATCCTTTTTAAAAATGAGCTATATTAAAAATTAAGAAGAACTTTTAGCATATGTATGTATAGAAAAAGAGAGACATAAATGATTAAACAAATTATTAAATTTAACAACTTGTTTTTAAAATGTAAAACCAATATACACAGTAGAGGTAAGCATGGAAAGAGAGTTACATGTTATTTTTCTCCCTGATAAAGCATTATCTATAGATATAGAAGAGTTTGTTTCCTCCACATGGGTAGTGTACTATATAGATTGATCATAGTGCAGACAGAAGATGTGACCATTATTCTTCATTTCAGTAGATTGTGAGAAAGCATGTTGTACAAATGACTTATGGGTATGTTCTGTTGCTGGGATAGCTCGTTTGCCATGTGCATGTTTTGCCTCCAAAATGGCAGCAATATCTGATGATGACATTGACATGATATATGCTACAAAACATAGAAATATATATTATACTGCTGTTTTATAATAGGTGAGTAAATATCTTAAAAGTATAAGTGCTTTGTATTGGATAGAATAATAGTTTTATGTGTGCACAAATAAGGACGATTGTAAATGCTAATATTGTTTAACCGAAAAGACATGGAGTTTCTAATAATAGAATGAACATAGATAATAAAACTAACTAATGAACTGGACTAACCTGTTCTTTGTGTGCCCGTTGTATTCATCAACACAAAGGAATCCAACTGATTTTGGTGGATGATATATTGTGTAGGCAGCACATATGAATGGTAAAATATTTTGTATTGCTGACGTCCATAGATTGTGATAAAGCGATTTGTATAGATAATAGTGTGTATGATGTGTTGGTGTGGTAGTTTGCTTCTTATACCCGTGTCTTTTTTTGGCTTGGAAATGCTACTAATTATCTGATGGTAACATGGACATGGTGTGCGCCATAGAATATAACATATAATGCAATAATAAAACAATGTAAGTAGTGATATGTATAAAAATATATAAGATAATTCAATGTAGCTAGCAATACTATTGTAAAAGTAATAGGTGATTAAGAAGCAATGAAACTTGAAAAAAAAAAGTGGTCAAAGAAGCTATCTGAATACAAATGATAGCTTGTAGGAAAGGTGGTTGTATTTTTATAAGAATGATTAATTGAAATTAGTTAGAGTACAAGTATTAACAAAATAAAAGTAGAACTTTTCTTGTAAAGTATACTTAGGTTTAATAGAAGTAATTAGAGTTAAGATTAGTAGAAGAAGGGTTAAGAAAAAACACAAATGACTTCTCTAGCAGTAAAACATTGAAGTGATTGAATTGCGGTGAATAAATCATAACCAAGTGAAAAATCATGGGTGGATGTAAAAAAAAAAGTTAGTTAATAGAAGGCAATGACCATAAAGTATAGAAGGTAAGAGAGATAAAATGCATATAAAATGGAGAGATGTATGCAGTAGATGTATAAGAAGTAGTACCTTCAGAAGTTGTAACTGGACAGGCCAAACTTATGTAACAAAGAAAAGGAAGAGCACAACAGGAGAAAGACAAAACTTTGTCTCTAGTATATGGTTTTGCTAAAATGCCAGAGAGAGAGAAACATTGATTATATTAAGGCAGAGACAGCTTAGAATTTTCTAGTATATAAGACTGTTTTAGTGCAAAGAATATGGCAATGTAAAAACGTACAATCATCATGAATCTATCCGTTAATTAATGAATTTTCTATAATTTGCAAATATGAGCTGTCATTATGTGACAATGTGACATACCCAAAATTCACCCAATTTTAGCACAAAATTTTCGCAAAAATTATTTTTGAACCCCTAAAAACCTTCCCTAATTTTCTGAGGATTTTCAAAACATTTCCTGTTTTATTCTATTTAAGAAATCCCCTCTTCCTTTTATCCAAAGATTTTCATCCCACAAAATATCAAATTTTATTCCACCATTGTATTTCTCTCATTTTTCTGGATTTTTAGAGACCAATTCCACATTTTTCTGAGCTCCCTACAATTTTCTATGAATTTCCAAAGCCAAAATCCTTTTTCTGGAAAATCAGATAAACCCATTCGCAAGCTCTTTATTATGTTTCATGTTTTTCAAGCAAATTTTCAAACTCATTCGCAAGCTCTTTATGCACTTTCATTAACTTCTTCCTCTTAGATTTTTTCTTCTCTAGAGCATTATTCAAATCATCAATCAAAAACTTAAACTCACTTTTAGAGAGGTGCTCATTTGTTACCTTCTCCTCTAGTGCCATGAGGCACATGGAAGGTGTAGGGTTGTCGATGGCGACTCCGGACACCTTGATGCTTTCATTGTTTGAGGAGTCCGCCCAAGAGACTTCATCATCGGTAATCCATTCCCCAATCACCTCTTCTTGTATATTGGCGGTGAGACAAAGTTTTTGCTTGGGAAGAGCCGGAGGAGCATTTTCCTTGATCGCAAGTCCGGCTAACCCATGAGCTCTAGTATCTTCTTCTTCGGAGGAGGATTGGGAGAATGATGAGGTTGAGCTATCTTCCTTTTTAGTCTTTTGACCGGCAAGAGCCTTTTTCTTCTCCTTCGATTTGTGATCACTCTTGCGGTAGTGACGGTACTTTTTCTTATCGTCATCCTCATCTTCCTCTTGATTCCTTACTTTGTGCTTGTTCTTTTTGCTTTTTGAGCAATCCGCCGTCAAGTGACCCTTCTCTCCACATTCGTAGCAACGTATTTCGGAGATAGGTCTTGCCTTGAAGAGGATGATCCACCGCGGAAGCTCATCTTCTTAATCAACTTTCTTGACCGCTTGACAAGGAGGACCAATTCTTCAATCTCCGGAATTGCATCATCGGAGTCATCATCATCTTCTTCAACTTCAATCTTCTTCTTCCCACTTTTGGCTTTGGCGGGGAGAGCAATTGACTTCTTGTTGAGCGGGGACTCTTCACTTTCAAGAAGTCGCATCTCATATGAGTTGAGTTGTCCGAGGAGCTTTGTCGGTATCATCTTCTTGAGTTTTGACTTGGATGCTCGAATTAAGGTCACAAGTGAATTGAAACTAAATGGTACAACATCAAGCATCTTTCGACAAATGTCAATGTCTTTCAAGACCTTCTTCTCCGAACATCCGGCAATTTCATTGACAATGGGGTTCAACCTAAGAAACATTTCATTGACACTTTCATTAGGGAGCATCTTGAATTGATCAAATTTTTTTCTAGCTCGAGATA
Source organism: Raddia guianensis (assembly GCA_036346415.1). Lineage (NCBI taxonomy): Eukaryota > Viridiplantae > Streptophyta > Magnoliopsida > Poales > Poaceae > Raddia > Raddia guianensis. Next base: position 12,384,742 of record CM070538.1, read on the forward strand.
GCTTCTCCTCAAGCATCTCGGCACTACCAATATGAATTTCTTTAAGATGCTTTCAAATATCATAAGCTTTAGAGAGATTGCCAATGCTATGAAAAACTTCGGAAGACACACTAGAAAGTAAAGCATTTCTAGCAATGGCATTAAATCGTTTGTACTTAGCATGAACTTTATCAAGAGCAATTGTTCCGGCCGGAGGGTCCGGATAACATGTCTCACAAGCGACCCACACATCATAGCTAAGTGCCTCTAAGTAACATTGCATCCTAATTCTCCAATAGTTGTAATTTGTTCCATCAAAGATAGAAGTTTTTCCAATTTCTATCCTAGGCCCCTCTTGAGCCATCTCCTAGCGGTGAAGCTAAAACGGGAGAACCTAGATGCTCTGATACCACTTGAAAAAGGATCCTAAGGCCTAGAGGGGGGTGAATAGGCAATTTTAATTTCTTTTGATTATTCTCAAATTAAGCATCATATTAAGAATTACCCAATCCTAGTTGCAATTATTAAGTAAGCGGAAGCGATAAACAAGTCACAACGCAACTAAGACATAGCATCACAATTCATCACAAACAAGGCAACGGTAGTAAGTGCGAAAAGTAAATAAGAGAGAGTGACACGGTATTTGTTTGACCGAAGTTCGGAGCCGCAACCCCTACTCTCCGTTGAGGCTACCCCTTGCGCACAAGGATCGGCTCGCCTCGAGCCTAACGCCTCACTTACTCCCGGTAGTCGCTCCGCCACTCCGACGAGGTGGACTCACACCAGACACCGACTCGAGAGTAGCCACACGCCAATGCCTACTCTCAAGCCCTCGCCCACGAAGGATGTCTTCAAAAGTAACAAACCCAAACGCCTGATCATGCCGGATCGAAGGACTTCCATGAAGCTCGGTGTTGGGGTTTAATGATTTGTGGCTTTGGATGCTTTGTGGGTGGAGGAATGGCTCTAGAACACCTAATTGATGAGCTATGAATGTGGTAGGTGAAGTGGAGCAAGAAACCTCAAAATAGCCACCACTAGATAGGTATTTATAGCCCTAGAGCAAAACTAGCCGCTGCCTCTGGAAGAGACAAAAGACTAGCCGTTAGCCTCTACCAACACCGTCCGACGGTACGGACGCCGTCCGACAGGGCGATCGCTCACAAAAACGCGATCGGACGCCGTCCGTCCCCACCGGATACCGTCCGACAAGAAGTGAAACTCACGCGCTAAGCCACGGACGCCGCCACTTAAGCCCGACGCCGTCCGACAATGAAAAACTCGAATTTTGACCTTGATCGGACGTCGTCGTAATAATGGACGCCGTCCGTCAAAGGCGAATCGCGGCATCGTGTTTTTTGGTCGGACTTGACGTGTCATTGCCAAGGCCCGCACGCCATTCGACAGAGAGTGTTTTCGTGCTAGGATTTTGTGGGAGAGGTTTAGGGTTTTTCTTTTCTCTCTAGATATCTCACAAAGGAATATTTGAGTATTTTTAGAAGTACTGGACTACGGAAACCGAGTTTTCGAGAATTCGCAAAGATCCGGCAAGATCCGAGATATTCAAACCCCTTTTGAAATCCGACGAAAAACAGAAAATAAAACCTAACTACTCCTAATCTATACGTGACCTCTTCTCTCACCCGGTCACGCACTTGAAACCTTGGAGTGGCTCGCAAATTTGTCGTCGCTTCAAATTAGGGTTTTTGCAAAAACACCGAGTCTTCGCTAGAGTTCTGAAAAGTCCAAAAACCCCTAGCACTTTATATTAATTAATTTTGACATCAATGCCACTAATAAAAATTAGGGCTCAACGATGCTCACAATCTCCTCCTTTGTGGCATTTGATGGCAACCCAAGATAGAATAAAATTTTGAGCTGCAAAAGGGTTAGTGCAATATAAATATGCGAGCAAATTGAAAACAATAAGACAACCACAACTCGCGGCAGGATAAAAACGGAAGGATTACTAAACAAGTGACTGTCACTACAAGTCAACATCAGCGGGCATGATTAAGTTGGTCAAACATGGCGGCTAGAAACAGCCGTTCGTGTTGAGCAAAGACAAATCAGTTTATCCTAGGATTATTATCAAGCATAATGAAACATCTCACTCTTATCCATGACACTTTTATCTTTGGGCTTGGCAAAACCTTCGGCTTCAGGTTTGATGCCAGATGCGAATGAAATGATCAAATCAACATCCTCCCGCGAAAAGGAAACGCGACTCGGACGAGCCAATTCGTCGAACACCCTGTGTGCCTCAGTGCTCAGACATGCCGGCGGCGCCGCCCGGCGCTGCGCGGCAGCTGGAGGACGCGGTCATGGCGAGGCTCCGCGGCTGCGCCACCTTCCGCGACCTCCTCCGCGTCCAAGCCCACGTCGTCCGGCTCTGCCTCTCGCAGAGCAGCTACCTCGCCACTCAGATCGTCCACCTCTGCAACGCCCACGGCCGCGCCGACCACGCCACGCGGGTGTTCGCCCAGGTGCGCGACCCCAATCTCCACCTCCACAACTCCATGATCAAGGCCTACGCCCAGAACCACATGCACCGCGACGCGGTCGAAATCTACATCCTCATGCTCAGGTGCCCGCGGGTCCCCTCGAATGGCTTCGCCGGCGGCGACCGGTTCACCTACCCGTTCCTGCTCAAGGCCTGTGGCGGCATGGAGGCGCTCGAGCTTGGGAAGCAGGCGCACGCGCACGTGGCGAGGTCGGGGTGCGAGTCCAACGCCATCGTGCAGAACTCCCTGATCGAGATGTACACGCGCGCCGGCGATCTCGCTCTCGCGCGCAAGGTGTTCGATGGAATGAGGGAGAGGGATGTGGTTTCTTGGAACACGCTAATTTCGGCGCACGCGAGGCTGGGCGAGATGAGGAAAGCGAGGGCGCTGTTCAACTCCATGCCTGACAAGACGGTGGTCTCCTGGACGGCGCTGGTGTCTGGCTACACGGCGGCCGGAGACTTCTCCGGCGCCGTCGAGGCGTTCCGGTCGATGCAAATGGAAGGCTTCATGCCGGACGACGTGAGCGTCGTCGCGGTGCTGCCGGCGTGCGCCCAGCTGGGAGCCCTGGAGCTAGGCCGGTGGATACACGCCTACTGCAGCAAGCACCGAATGCTCCGCAAGACATGCATCTGCAATGCCCTTATGGAGATGTATGCCAAGTGCGGGTGTATCGACCAAGCGCTGCAGCTGTTCGACGCCATTGCCGAGAAGGACGTCGTCTCGTGGAGCACCATGATCGGCGGCCTCGCGGCTCACGGGCGGGCGCACGAGGCGGTCCGGCTGTTCGCGGCTATGGAGGCGGAGGCGAAGACGAGGCCTAATGGCGTCACCTTCGTCGGGCTCTTGTCGGCCTGCTCCCACGCCGGGCTCCTGGACGAAGGGCTGGGCTACTTCGACCACATGAAGGGCGTCCACGGCGTCGAGCCCGGCGTCGAGCACTACGGCTGCGTCGTCGACCTCCTCTGCCGGTTGGGACAAGTCCGGCGCGCGCTGTCCTTCATTGGGGACATGCCTGTCCCTGCCGACGCGAAGATATGGGGCTCGTTGCTCAGCGCGTGTCGCAGCCACGGCGATGTCGGCACCGCCGTGCTGGCCGCCGAGCGGCTCGTCGAGCTGGAGCCCGGCGACGTGGGCAACCTCGTCATGCTGGCCAACGTGTACGCCTCCACAAGGCGGTGGGGTGATGTGGCGAGGACGAGGAAGGCGATACGGAGTAGGAACACGAGGAAGACGCCCGGGTGCAGCCTGATCGAGGTGGACAACGTGGTGCGGGAGTTTGTCGCCGGCGAAGACCTGAGGCCTGAACTCGGCGACCTTGTTGGGGTTCTCGACGTCCTGGCCGCGCAGCTTGCGGACGACGACGACGACGACGACGACGACATTGATCATTCTATTGATTCAGATTGTATAATTGATGCGAACACGAGCTACACGATTGCAAGTGGGTGATGAGTGATGACCTGATCCATGTGTCGAGAGAGTCAAGGATCAAGTTAATAGACGAGCCATTTGGTGCTCGTGAATTGCTTCTTTGCTTTTGAGTTTTCTGAACTTGCGGAGCCTCGCAGGCTCGCAGGCTCGCAGCTCTGTTCGTCAGAAAATTTAGAGTTTTGAATTTTGGAGTGAAGACTTTTAGAGGTGATCGTGCAGGGAGTAAAGAGTATTGGAGGTTACAGGGTATCTTTTACAGAATTGCTATTTCGCATGTGTCTGTAAAATTTGCTCTTTTGCGCATACGATTTTGCCGCTACTATCATGTACCGGAAATTTTCATATGTAATGTGTATTGATCTTCTTTATTTCGAGTGTGGCGTTAAAAAAAAAAATTGTGTGCAGTTAGTCGTTAGCTCTATGCTACACAAACGGAGGATTGTGATAAGTTTTGCATACCTCACATAACTATATACTGTATAACACAGTGTTCACTGGTTACAACAACAAAAGACAGCTCATTTACGCACGTAATGTAACGAACTGAGAGCATGCCTCCTAGGTTTCCTAAAATATCGTTACAGTCAATTTCAGCCTCTATATATCATTCAACAAATTCTCTATATCAGTGTCTAAATTTGGAGACTCACTCTCCCAATATCTGTATTTACACTCTATCCGATCTCTATATCTTTTTGAGGATAAAGACTCTGTTAGAGAAAATAAAAAAATATACAGAACAAATAGTGATTTGGAGAATTGGAGATAACAATTATACTGATTTAGTAAAAAGATATAGAGAGTAAAATACGAAGATCGTACCGACAATGCGCTAAGAAAAAATCAATTGCAGATGACAACAAAATTTTTAGAGGTCATCTTCAAAAGAACATATTGGTTGTGTTAACTAGGTTTTACTTCAAAAGAAGGATTTGAGGGACGACATAATTCAAGCACCTCTATATGTGAAGGTGACACGGCAATTGGGAATTTGAATAGAAGGGCCAATCCCTCCTTCAGTGCTTCCTAGCCTTAAGGAGATGTCTCTTATCTCACTTAAGCTTTAGGGGCTAGACGTCAAGGATTGAGCAGTATGGTCCAACACCATTCGGCTTGTGGGCCATAGCAATCCAAGCTCAGTTCTCTTGTTGGCACGGGGCGGCTTCCGATCAAGAAGTAGCCCCATGGGGCCCAACTAGTACACTGCATTTTTTACTAGGGAAACAGCGGTCGACAAGATAGGACATCCATGGTGAAAAGATGGCCATTGACAGGTTGTGCCTTACGGGAGAAACATGCCTCTCGTCTTTCAGCAATCAATATAAGAGGGACTCCTCGCACAAAACACTACCATAGCAATGAAAGGTAGACTTGGAGCTATTATCCCAGAGGTGGGAGCTTGAATCAAGGTAAAAAATATTGTGTCGCTCGCTCGGGTTCGCCATGTACTCTCGCCTATGAATGCCTTGTTAGTCACAAAACGGAGTTTATTGATCCGCATTTCAACAACCTCGGCATCTAGCCAACCCTAGTTCCTAGTGCGCTGAACATATTGTAATTAGATTTTATCCCATTCTTAAAAGGAAAAATATTCGGTGCAAAAGATTTCTCAGTGCACAAGTGCAAAAACTCATCATGGTCCATTAGATCTAACCTATACAATCCAGATACATCGAGGTGAACTATCTCTCCCACTTATGCACTTGTGTGCAAAACCATGATGATTGTTTTGCATGTTTCTATGTTTTAGCTAGACCACTGAGATGAGATCTAAGGGCCAAGATATGTTTTTTGCATTTGTGCACTGAGAAATCTTTTGCACCAAATATTTTCCCTTATTAAAAAGGACAAAATAAAATACGATGAGATGGGGAGATATGAAAGCGTAACTCGATGGCTCTTGAACCACATGGGACACAAAAAAGCATGCACTTTCCACCAAGAAAAGGCATGTTATGTCCAGTGAAGTCCATGGTTCAAATCAAAACAGAGGTACCTTTTTTAAAAGAAAATCACACATGTAAAAAAGACTTTGACATAAATGGAACGTTTCATTCTTTGTCTAACCATGGAACATTGTTGCAGTATGTTAAAACAAATATTACGATACCATAAGCTAAACGTTCACCAAATATTTGAGTGCAGCGTTCGGTTCGACATACTTCAACGTCCGTTTTAAGTTTTAACACAGCTTAACAGCTACGACCTTTTTTTCCGAGGCTCCGATCTATAGCATTAAAAAAATACTTTAAAGTTTTTCCCCTGCGTAGTCCCTCGGTCTCGGGTGGGTGGTATCATGGGACACCTACGGCCCAACCGTGAATGGCCGAAATTGCAGCCCAGCCCATCGTATCGCACGGCGCGAGCGACGGGCCGGCCGGGAGTCGGGAGTCGGGAGTCCGGAATCGGGACAACACGGAGGGGCAGCCTCCAGGTACAGACACATAGGACGCCACGTGGCCCGGAGGAGCCACACCCCAGTTGACAACTCACCGCCGCGCTGGCCGCGCCCCGGCCACGTGCAGTCCAACGGTGCGCCTGCGGGTCGCCGTTACGGTAGTGGAGGCTCCGGCGAGCCCAAATTGCTGGCTCCTGGTGGGCTCGTTGGAATACGGGTGTTAAAAGAGATTCGGCCGTAGAAACCCATTGTTTAAGCTTTGCTGCTTTATGGATATGCTCGCCATTTTGTCAGACGTGCTTATTATCTTACTTCGTTTGAGTGCTTATTATTTTGTCATACGCCCTATGCTTATTTTTTAGTGGCATTCGTTTGACGTCTCTTACTCCTTATTTTTTGCTAATCAAGTTTATATGTAGAGGTCCTTTTTAGTTATATATTTTCAGAAGAGACTATCGCGCTTCATTAATTTGTTTTGCGCCCACACTTGTTAGGGTTGGAGGATAAAAAATTTCGGGAACTAAGAACATCTGGTTCGTCTCGAGCATTAAAAACTTTGCGAGGAATTTTGAAAAAAAAGCTGTGCATTCAGAGCTTTTGGTTAGGTTTTGCGAGAGTTTTTCTACCGAGAAGCAATGAGATGAAATATAACCCTTTTCGGCTTAAATATAACCTTTTTGTTTAAAAGCTACTCTCTCCGTTCTTTTTTTGTTTGACGTTTTTCACTTTTGGACATGTTTTTTACTATTCGTTTTATTCAAAAAAATTATGTAAACATCATTTATTTTGTTGTGACTTGTTTTATCAATAAATATGACTTTTTGTTGCATGTTTGCACTAAAAATTTGAATAAGTCGAATGGCTAAAGTTGTGTCCAAAAGTAAAAAAGCGTCAAACAAAAAAACAAAGAGAGTAATAAATTTACTTTTTTATCGAACATATGTTATAACACTTTGTAATAATTTTTTTGAGATATTTGATTTGATTTTCTTTAAAATCTTCAAAATATATAGATGTTATAGTTTTTTTAAAAAAAATTCAGAATCTTCCACTTTGCAGCTTAAAAAGCAACTAGACATCCTTCGTGAACGGTCATAATAAAATTGACATTCTGTGGCATGTTGACGTGCCCCAGACGTGCATCTTATCTTCCGCACACTTGTTGCCGCACAACATTTAATTTGGCCACTAAACAAACTTACGAATGATGGAGACAGCAAATATCTCGGATTAGTTTATTATTCCGGCCCTTAGCTACCATAAACTCGTACTCCACATCGTAACCAACTAAACTCGTACACCTTTATATATGCTGCTGCTTACCGCTCCCGCCACAACTCACTCTCACATCATCGCTCTCCTACGCACATCACTCGGTCTCCGTCTCTCCGCCAACCGCCATGGAAGCACAGCTGCACTACTACTACCCGAGGACACTCCTCCTCGTCGCGCCGCCGGCGAGCCCATCGCCCGCCCCGGCGGCGGCGGCGCCTGGCATTCCCGGTGCCCGGACTGCGGCGACATCTCGCGACGCCGAGACGGCCGGGAGTGCCTTCACCTTGCTCAACGCCAACGCCGTCATCATCCTCGCGCTCCTCGTCTGCGCCCTCGTCGCCGCCATCGCGCTCCACGTCGTGCTCCGGTGCGCGCTCCGCGTCACGCGCGCCGCGTGCTACGATGACGGCGCCGCCGCCCGGCAGGAACCGACGCCGACGCCGCGCGCGGCGCGGCGGCGGCGGCCGCAGCGGCGGCAGGAAGCTGCGGGCGGCGCTCCCGTGCCTGGCGTACACGGCGGGGCTGGAGCTGGCAGGGTCGTCGAGGTCGGAGTGCGCCATATGCCTCGCCGAGTTCGCGCGCGGCGAGCAGGTGCGCGTGCTGCCGCGCTGCAGGCACGGCTTCCATGCGCGCTGCATCGACCGGTGGCTCGCGTCGCGGCCGACGTGCCCCACGTGCAGGCAGCCGCCGTTCGCCGAGCCCGAGCGCGCCCCGGCGGCGTCGGACCGACGTGCGGGGCCGGCGGTGGTGCGAGTGATGGTAGATGATGGGGTAACACCTCGTGTGGAGCTTTAGTAGGGCAGGAGCATCCCAATAGGCCCCCTATCCCACCCTCTAAAATACTATTCATGTGTGTATGAATAGTGATTTAGGGGGTGGGATAGAGGGCAAGTTGGGGATGCTCATCTGTGCAGTGGTTTACCACAAGTGAACTGTACGGATATTTGTAATTCATAGTTTTTTAGATATTTGTAGTTCTTAGGTAAGTCATGAACTTGTGTGAACTGTGTTGCTATATTTTTTTAAAAAAACAATTTGATTGAAAGGTTTAGTCCTAAACTCCAAATTCATGTTAAAATGATTCTTAAATTGTCAAAACCAGATACAATTTGTTTTGACCGGTCAAAGGGTGGGTTTAAGTGGTGTTTGTTGACTAGACACCAACATGGTCGGTTCTGTCGTCGAGTTAGCAGCAACAATGATGTTAATGTCAGATAGCCATATCAATTTTCTCTGTGTATCCATCATCTCATTGTCAGCCACCTCCTTCTCCTTCGACTCACCCTCCATCCATGGCCACATCACCCTTTTCTCTTTATCCTTCACCTCACCATCGACTACCCCCTCTTCCTCAAGCTCATCCTCCATTAACGACCACCACCCCTACGGCTTCCATCTAGCCCATTCTCCCTCCATATCCAAGCCCTTGTCCACAGGGTAGATATGGGCCTAGTCAAGCTCGAGCATGACAGGAGAGATCCTCGACATATAGTCCACGAGCTCGCGTGCATGAGAAAGATAAGGTTGGAGCAACCAATTTAGAGGGTGGGAGGAAGATGCATGCAATGATCGGTGTGGAAGGGAGGAGGAAGATGTTTCACTGCTTGTGCCCTGCTTTGTGCTAAGAGGAGGGCCAGCGATGTAGCAACTAGTGCGGGAGAGGAGGGTCAAGGGCATGGGCCTAGGGCTGAACGAGCTAGAAGCTCGCGAGATGCTCGGGCTTGGCTCGGTTCTAACTCGGCTCAAGCTCGGCTTGTTTAGAAACGAGCACGAGCCGAGCACCATTTTCAACTCGTGCAACCAAGCTGATCTGAGCCAGAGGCTGGCTCGCTCGGGCTCGGCTCGTGGCTCGTACATCATCATTTATCAGTCATCGAATCTGTTTTTCACTTGAGCTCAGGCTCATGGCTCGTGGCTCGGGCTCACGAGCTCTTGCGAGCTACCACCAAGGGGAGCCGAGCCTGTTTTTTAACTCGGGCCCTTTGCTCAGCTCGGCTCGGGCTTGACTCGGTACCTAACGTGTAATGCTAAAAAAAAAGAAAAGAAAAAGAAAGAGAGGGGATGGGCCAGCCAGCCAGCCAGCCCAATTTCTCCACCGTCCCCAATTTTGGAGACCGGCGGTCTCTCCCTCTCTCTAGATTTCTCCTGAATCTCTCTCTTTTTTTCTTACCATTGAGGTCTCGGTCCACAGCTCTTCTCCCCAGCCCGTGCTCCTCCCCCCTAGCCGCCTCCTCCTCCTAGGACCTCTTTCCCCAGCCGCCGCCGCCTCCTAGCGTCTCCTCCCCGCCGGCGCCGCCGTCTCCTAGGACCTCCTCCCCCCAGCCGCCGCCCTCCCCAGCTAGTTGCCGACGCAGCAGCAGGCTTGGGCAGAGGGGAGGGGTAGGGGGACCGGCTTTGGGAGAGAAGGAAGGGAAGGAAGAGGAAGGGAGAAGAGAAGGGAAGAAAGGAGCAAGGAGGAGGAAGAAGAGGAAGAGAGGAGGACGAGGAGAAAAGCTAGGGTTTGGAGCTCCACATTTGGGTACCTCCATCGCGGGAGCGAAGACGACTTTGTCGCAGGCCGGTCACCGAGGTTGTTAAGGTAAACCTTGACGATGACGCGCGCAGGCGGGTAGCTGCACACACACACACACTATTAAACATTCAACGATTAATAATGAGCCTATGGTAAATAAAATGATATTGTCGACTCTTAACTAGTTATGTATCTACATATGTATTCGTATGTGAGGATGAGCTGGTTGTGGTGTGATTTGGTGTTGGTCGTCCCTTTGTAGACAGGAATGTCTATGGTTAGTATCGTTACTGATTAATACGCTTGAGGTAAGCTTTTGGTGAAGAACCCAGTGGTATGGCATCTTGGGTTGTGAGCTATGGATGAAATAATAAGATGGTGGATATATGATATGAGATATATAAATTATGTTTCTTTGTCTGCTGAGTGGATGACCAAATTATAGGGGAGGTGCTATCGAAATTTTGTACAAATAAAGGACTTAGTAGCATCTTGGGCTCTGATTGGGCCGGGGTGTTACATAACGAGCCGAGCTGAACCAGGGGCTAGATCGCTCGGGCTCGGCTCGTCCCCTACTTGGGTCGTTGTGAAGGAAGGAGAAAGATGTGGCGACTAATGAAGTTTTCGGCCGCTCAGCTAGATCTAGGTAGAGGAGAGAGAGATCGAGGTATAAAGAGAGACATAGAGGTAGAAAGAGAGATAAACGAGGGAGGGTGACCAGGGTAGGAGGTGAAGGCTAGCGGCGACTCATCGACACTAGCAGACCTAAATCCTGGAGGTATACTCCCCCCTCATTCTGGTCCAGGCGGTGGATAGAGGGAAAAGATAGAGAGAAAGAGAGGGGGGAGAAGGGATGGGATAATCTGAGGACTAAGGGCTTGACATGTGGTAATGTGGGGTCCACAATATTTAAACAGAAATCCTATGTGTAAGGTCAAGTCATCTGTAATCACTAGGTGTAACTTTACTGTTGTAAATCGGTCATCGCACACACATAAACACAATCACAATAGACAGGAGGCACACAGATCTAGAGAGACAAAAGCCAGGCACAATGATCTTTATTGATGATCTCTCTTTGTTACAAGGGGTTCATATTTATAGCCTAGCCTAAATTCGGTTTTGCCCATAATACCCCTAGGGTTTAACGTGGGCTTCCGGCCCATAAATCCTCTAGGGTTATAACACTCCCCCTTGGGCTAAACCGCGATATGACAATGCCTCATCAAAAACTCCATCCAAAAACCCGGTGGGAAAAAAGGATTGGAGAAAAGAGTACATTGCACACGCATGCTGTATTGCAATAATATTGCCTCGTTAAAAACCTTGCTATGAGAAAACCCAATGGGAAAAACTCATATAAGGGAAAAGGAGTACAATATATAACCTTCAGGGTCTGATCTTCAGAATCAATACGGTCTACTGGACCTCTGCGTTATAAATCTTCTGGATCTATTTTGTGGTGTGGTAAAATACTTTAATTGATTGTCATGTCAACCTACTAGGTTAGACAAAGTGGAACCTCCAGGGTTTCATATGAACCGAATCAATATTTAGCTCATGCTCCCCCCTTAAGACAACATCCCAGATGCCTTCCGATGTTCGATGTCTTCCGGACATCCATCACACTATGCTTCTAGAAAGTGTGAACAAAATAATTTAGGAAAAGTATAGCTTAATCATCAAGTACCACTATCCACTTCTGCAATACAAGCAACATTATCCTGATAGATAAACATGGGGGTATGGATGGTACTCGTGCCACATAACTCCTGGATGTGGTCACCATCCTTTAAGCCAAACACATGCGGCTTCATAAAAAAAACACTTAATCTCAAGGCTCAATCTGAGATTCAGCGATATGCGGATTACATATGAATCCCGCATCCATATAACCCAACATGGTACTCGGTTAACAAACAACCCGAGGCCCTGCATACACAACAGGTCCCTAAAGACAATTTAGTGCCGATCCAAACTTCTGGTTGCTACCGCACTAAGTGCTTATAGAGGCAAGAAACTTCTGGTCTTAAAACCTCATATTGTCTTAGGTTTAATCAAGTATGTTCCACCTCAGGGGATCACACTAACATGTGGGTAAAATTAATTGCAACATCATATATCTACTAGATACAACCTATCGGACCTTCTGGGTCTAAATATTGCAATTATTCTCAAGTGGTTCAACACAATCAAATAGTCTATTCAGCAGGTCTTACACATATGATTGTACCACAATAACCAGTCTTACCTTGGCATTTAGGGGATCAACCAATTTGTCTTTATCACCAATTTATATTATACCTTCAGGGTACACACTTATACCTTCAGGGTAATAAAGAACACCACCACTCTTCCAACTCCTGGCAGGAGATGCACAAAACTAGTGCTTATGTGGCGAATTCTAGTATCGGGTATCAATGGGTCATCGTCCACTATCGGGACCATTGGTGTAAACAAATATCGACTGGTAATTAATCTTCCTTCAGGGAAATGCTTATGTTTCTTCAGGAAACTTATTTTTCTTCAGAAAAGAATCCTTACTTCCGGAAAGGATTATCAGGTATGAGATTTATTTAATGTGTCGCAATTTTGTCATCTCCTATCACAAGAGATAATGAGTCCTACTGGGATCTCAACAAGGATTTTCATAATCCATAAACTGCATATTTATTTATATCATCTGCCAGAATTACTGTTTAGCGGAACATTTATTACACATAGGAGAGTAGGGTCACATCAGGGACCTTTGAACCAGAGTTTCCACCACCTCATTACTTATAATGACCCAAAGTTAGAACTACTGGCTCTCAAACTTTGATTAACCTCATGGTTCATCCTCAGTTGCTTGTCATATAACCCGATACAGACGCAACAGGCGCCATGCCATGGACTTAGTTCAGGATCCTTATCATAGCAACTTAAGAGGAATAATATGTGTCGACAATTTTCTCTCCATGTCTCATAAATGAGCACTTTCAAATATTAACCAGAATTTCGCTATTTCCCAAAACGATAATTCTTGGTCATCCCGCTTTCCCAGCACTATAACATGCGCGCATTAACTTGCTGGGTGTTCATCTTCAGGATGATCCTCTCCAGGAGGCTCATTACCATCATGGTAATTTCTCTTTAAGAGAATCTCAGGAGTGATGAGCATTTGTTTGACGAGTGTCATTGGATCTAAGACCCGCAGGCGTCCCCGCAGACTTTTGACCAAGACTCAACAAGTCAATTTTCACAAAGGTGGATATACTATTCAACCCGGGGTATTCCACTCTTAGCGACTCATTTACAACAGGTAAATGATTTTCAACTCCTTTAAATATCTGGCAGTCTCCTCGCTTCTAGCGAACAGGAGCATTAACTAGTGCGTGAATCTTAAAATCAAGATCTTGTAGGCATTTAACACGAAATATGGGAATTTCTCTCCCCCTAATGCCGAGATCCGATTTTGATTACAGCATACTTACACAATCCCTTTTCATGAGTACAAGATTAATGGAACAACAGGTCCAAATTTCCCAACTACAGGTGGGAGCTCACAAGTGTATGCTTGGTGGTGATAATATTTGGGAAATATCTTGATTCCACGCGTTACCATTGGAGGGTTAACAATATATGCAGTGAGCTTAGACTTATATTTATTTGCCACGCGCTTGCTCTGGGCTATCATCTGCCCGCGCTAGGTGGCATGCCCGTGCTACGTTGCCGCACGCCCTACTGGGACGGCGCACTCGTGCGGAGCCACTGATCATTCAACAAAATATGGGTTGCAAAGTCTAGCTTCTTTACTATTGCCCAATTACTCATACCATATATCTAATTAAACATCAGGTTTAATATAAATGCGAAAATATCAATAATTTGCATGGAAACTTTACTGTTCTACAGGAACACAATAAATATTATATGTACGCCAAATAATAGTCACCTTCATGTGACAATAACATTATGAAGGTGTGATTATATTCTAAAGACGCATGGCTTCAGGTATGTTGTAGCAACTTCAGGTGCTAGTAACAATATTTGGGATTATTCTGCTTCAGGCAAACTAATGTGACTTCCAGTCATAATGCAATTGCAAAACTAATATGACTACTGGTCATAATTTGCATGCTCACGTCGAATCGTTCACGTCCGTCGGAGCCAAATATATCCTAAATTTAACATAATTTACAATCACCAACCTATCCGTTCGCACTTCTGGTGCATAATCTAATCTGCACTTCTGGTGCATAATCTTGCGTTTACATACACAAGGCCCAATTCCCTCCCCCTTTTCACGTCAACCAAAAACTTACGAGTGATAGCATGTGCAACAGGCATGTGCTTAAATCACCTTACAACTATACTGCTACAGGAGTAAATTTTGTTGTCGTGAAACCAAGGTATATTTGTAACTTCAGGTTACACTGTAGACACCTTAAACAACCGGTTGGTAACACCACACCGGAGTAGACTGTAGACTGTTGGTCCAGGCTAAGTTAATTCTTTGGGAATAGACATATGGACAAAAAATTTTCTCTAGTGCAAATAAGGAAGAACATGTCTCCAGGACATATGCTAACTCTTCATGTCAACAGGACATATTTCCACAATTCATGTCTTCAGGACCTCTATGCACTTGAGACAGTGTTGAGTAGAAACACTCTTCACCAAGGCAAGTTTAACTATATATCTAGTATTGGCATACATTAATCTGAGTTTATTCCACGCAAGATTGCTTACGACAGGTAAGACATATGCTTCAGGCATCATGTTCTATTTAGCATTTACTCAGATAATTAACTCTACTACAGGAGAGAAGTTAGAAATAGAACAACTCAGACCAATATTATGGCATAAGGGAAATAATCATCTAATGCGAAACAATCAAGCAAAAGATGTAAACTACTCAGCGTGAGCAAAACCCAAACTCTACAGGAGTCATTAAATTTCCCATGATTTTTTAAGCAATGTCAGGAGTTGGCAATAATTTAGGAACTGCAGGTTAATAAATTAAACTCCAAATATACAGTGCCAGAAAACAAGCCATAAAGAACATAATGGTGCCCACAAAGTTTCTAGCATTTTCATGAATCTCTGCTAATTATTTCTGGTCTACAGGCCATATTATAATTATAACAATGCAGAAAAACAATAACAACTCTTTGCTAGAAAATAAACCCATTAATATGCAGCTTCCAAAGGTGGGCTAGGTCTAAGATTTTGCATAATATGGAAGCTCAAATACTAGAATCCAAACCTGAAAAAGAGGATTTCGGTGGTTACCTGGAATTGTAAGTACTATAAGGGAAATATTCAACGAGAACCACTCGTGCAAATATTATGTCCTTCAGGGACTGAAACACAGTTTTCAGGCATCATCTTAGGATGGATCACCGAGTCCATCCAAAATAGTGCTGACTAGGGCAGCGACGCCAACAGAGCGGCAGAGCCGAACTCGGCAGTGGCGTAACTGCGTCTAAGGGATGACGGCACCAAGATAGGTATCACGACGCGGGGTAACGGCGAAGCCGTGTGGCACAGGGCCAGCAGTGGTACAACCACGCTACGGGCGCGACTATCATGGCGACGCAGGGCGCAAAGGACGACGGTGACAGAGCCTTCGGGCGCGACCGTGGTCAGGGCCACAACGACAGCGGGAGTGACGCATTATAGGCGCAATGCCGCAATCGCAGCGCAACAAGACAACAGTCGGCAGTAGGGCAACATCACGCGGCGGCAGCGGAGAACACGGCGGCCCGAGCGGAGGCGCGGCGCAGAGAGCGCGCGGGCGCAGACCGCACGGCGCGGCGCGGGGGCATGGTCATTAACGGGCGGCAACCACGGGCGGCGGCGCAGAACGGACAACCTTCAAGGTCATGCCCACTACACGCGCGACACAATGAGGTGGCAAGACAGAGGCGCGTACAGAACGGGCGACGCTTCAGTATGACGCGACGTGCAACGTGCCGGCGTGGGGCAATAGCCGCAGATGCCGTCGAAACCGGCACGGCCAAGATACGGCGCGCGTGGCGGCGCCGCAACAAGCGGGTAATAATTCACCAATTTGCAATATTAAATAAGACTACGGGTCTAAACAGGGTAAATTACAAAAGGCGAAGTAATTCACAATTAATTTGCATAATTAAAAGACTACGGGCTTTTAAACAAGATACATCAAAAAAAAGTGAATTAGTACTTAATTAACAGGGCATTGTAATTAAGTAAATATTAAATCAACAGGATTTAATTCGTAAAAGAAGAAGCGAAATCTGCGGGATCTCTGGAAAATTGGCCCAAAGGGCCCAGTTTGCCCATTTTTGTTTATTCTATTTTTCTGCCCCACATAGTATTTTCGGCCCATATTTGAGCTGGCCCAACCGGCCTGCCAACCCTTTGTGGTGGCTAGGGTTTCCCCTAACCACACACACACAGGTGGCGGCGGCGCCGGCCGGCGCAGGGCGCTGGCGGCGCGGTGCGCGCGGCGACGTGGCGGCTGGGGCAGCCGGTGCAGCGGGCGCGGTGGCGCGGCGCGCTTCGGGCGCGGGGCGCGGCCAGCGGTTGTGGCCGGCGCGGTGCGGGCCGCAGATGCCGAGGTCGAGGCGGCAGGGCCGAGGCCGGCGCGGGCGGTAGAGACCGAGGCCGACGCGGCACGGGCGACATGGCGAGGCCGACGGGCGCGGCCAAGGCCGATGGCATGGCCAAAGCCGACGGCGCGCGGCTGGCGCTGGTTCATGCGCGAGACAGTGCACGACCATGCAACCCCCGACGAGAGCGGGTGCAGGCACGCGGCGAGGAGACTGCAGGCCTCTACGCGGGGCGGGCCAAGGCGGCTGCTGGCCATGGCGGTGACGACGAGTCGCACAGCAGCGCGTGAGCGGCCGGGACAGGTTGCCGGCACCATGGATAATCAATCTGCACAACCCTGATTAACATACTTACATGCATGGCTTGATCCCATGCTAATTCGAGGTCAACAGCAAGCATATATATTTGATATGTATGCAATGACATATTAGTAGATCCGGTCATTAATCGCTAGATTAATTAGCACTACTTCCCTTGATCTGTTACCACGATCGAGGCGGCGGTGCATGGTGCATTGCACGGCCACAAGCGATGCGGCGGCATGGTCGGCCGGTTGGCCACGATCTGATGCGCGGCCTTCTCTGGCCGCTTTGGCGCTTGCCTCTAGCCGACGGCCGCAGCGTTCGTATCACGGTGACGATCGGCCAATGCGTGTGTTCATCCAAATAGATCAATTCAAGATTAGAAATCAATTGATACGAATTGATCTATTTTCAATCAATAGAACGACGTACCCGGATCGACGAAGAGCGAATTCGTGCTGATAACGTGTTGTAAATCGGTCATCGCACACACATAAACACAATCACAATAGACAGGAGACACGATCGGAGAGAAAAAGCCAAAAGACAATGATCTTTATTGATGATCTCTCTTTTATTCTGAGGGTTCATATTTATAGCCTAACCTAAATTCGGTTTTGCCCATAATACCCCTAGGGTTTAACGTGGGCTTCCGGCCCATAAATCCTTTAGGGTTATAACATTTACATCAGCATCTAGTCAGCAAAAACCACCAAAAGCAATCCTTTGACTTAACAATAGTCTAATTGTGCCCAATTTTAATTCTAGGACTACGCCTACTCGCTTTTTAGTGTTTTAGAGATCAAATTGAGGCTAGAGCAAAAGCTGAGGGACCAAACTAGATACTTTTCCTATTAAATATTGGATAGCCAGTGGACTTGCGTACTCCATCCTTTTGTTCTTTTAACTTCGCTCCCTTTTTTCTTTAAAGGCAACTAAAATGTAGAATGAACTTTGTTTTTTATAAGTGATATGTTGTAACACTTTGTAATCATTTTTTCATGATTTGTAGAATGAACTTTGTTTTTTATAAGTGATATGTTGTAACACTTTGTAATCATTTTTTTCATGATTTTTTTCTTAAAGCTAACAAAAAAATATTTTAAATATATTTTCTAGTTCTTTTTAGGTTATGTTCCTCAACTTTTTAGCTTATAAGAGTATCGCCAGCAGGACACCTAAATTTTGATCTCTATATTTTATCTTCAAAACTGTTAGATTAAATTGGGTTGGCCTATTTAATTTAATTAATTAAAATTCCAAAGGCCCATGTGAAAATACTAGGAGTAATAAAGGTTTAGTACCGTATAGAAATTGAGAGAGGGATTGACCAACTTAAATAGTTGGGTCATGTGTCTCTCAATTGCGAGGTTAGAAAAGGAAAAGGGATTGCCGCTGCTACTGAAATGAGTCGTGTCGTGACTAGGCGTGGCGTGTCTTGGCTAGCAGCGGATGCGGATCGAGGCGTTTGCCATTTCTGGTAATTGTTTGGCCTCTTTTAGTACCAGTAACCGACGTGGTTGATGACTAGTAGTAAATGATGTCCGTTACGTAACCGACGACTTAATGGTCAGATTGATGACGTCCGTTACGTAACCGATGACTTAATGGCCAGATTGATGACGTCCATTACCAGTGCTTGATGGCGTCCAGGTTCGACGAACCTTATCTTCCTGGCGCCTATAAAAGCATGCGCACCTCGCCCTGTGTAACATACTCTCGCTCTCAAGGACACATCTTCTCCTTCGAAAAGTTCCGCTGTTGTGCTGCTCGTCTGCTTCTCCACCTCTGTTTCCTTGCGCACACAAGGAGCCGAGGGAGCAGGCCTCCGAAACCTCGTCCTTCTCGTGGTCCTGCTCGGGACAGAAGGCCGATAAGATTTTTGGGGAGCGTTCTCACGCGACTGCTCGAGTTCTTCGATCGACCAGGAGAAGTATATCTACACGGCATCGACGTTCGACTGCATCGACCTCTACACTGCATCAACGCTTCTCTGCAACAATTTGTGATCGTCTACATCAACCGTCATGGCTGCTGAGAATGTGCAAGTCATTCCTCCGCCTGCGCCTATAGTGGCTGCGGCTCCGGCTCAAGGGTATATTCGTTTATACCGTGCTATTGTCTTATTGTTTTTCTGTTCATTAGCCCTTGCGTATGAAATAGATATTTTTATATTTAGTACCTTTGGTCTTGAACTGGAAACTTGCAATTGTTTAATTATGATTTACATAATTTTGTGGATTAAAATATTGAGAAAATTCCTAATATTTCCAACAAAAACACTATTCAATCTCTGTAATTCCATACTCTATCCCTAAAAAATATAGAGATCGGACATAAAGATTCTAAATATAGAGACCGGAGCGAGAGCCTCTAAACTTAGAGACTAACATAGAGACTCCGCTGAATGGATACTAGAGAATAAGATTGTCCGCAGTAGTACTATTGAACACCTACTAGACATGCTCTAAACTAACCAACTTTTTAAGCCGAAGGTTATCTAGAGAAAGGAAATGTGCTATAAGCTGAGAAATGAATTACGGTACTGGAAGCCCATGAGTAATTTCTTGGAAGGGCAGCCGAAAGCCCATAAACAAAGAGGCCCATCTACCCAACAGTGTCGTACTTCACATCGAGACAGGTCCAAACGCGGACGTACCCGGTCCTTTACGAATTGCGAAATGCAACGTTCTTCCGGAGCTCGCGCAAATGTCTAGTACGAGATGGCTGTGGATCGGGAAAGGACGTGCCGTGCGAAAACTCTCCCTGAAAAAGTGGTTGGGTCGCGCTCGCGCGGAACAACGTCAGCGCACGTCTCCGCATGGGCTGGCCGGTGCGTGGCGCATAGTCGATCCTTTCATGGACAGGGCCTTGTCTGGTGAATTAGAGCATCTCCGACCTCTTCATCGATATAGTCAACCACTCAGCGGCAGATCTAGGATTTTAAGTGAGTGGATGCACACTTAGATTTTAGGGTAAAAATTAAAGTCTTATGGAATTACAAATATAGCACACAACAGTAAAAATTATTAAAATATTCAACACCAGTGGAGGGAGCATCGTCTAGGCGAGATGGTCGATGAAGGCGGCACTACAGCTGGGCGCAACCCCACAAGTCTCACGGCGGGAGGAGGGGAGCCTGGGCCGCAGGGCGCCCAGAGGGGAGCCAAAGACGGCGTAGTGACGGGGAGCCATGACCGGCGTGACAGAGGCTAGCGGCCGAAGCCATGCGGCGGCGGAGTCCGTGTGAGGCCGTGCGGCCCGTGCATCGCTCGCCCATCAAGTGCAGTGGAAGGGAGGAGTTCGGAGAGGAGTGGATGGGGGTGGGGGTGGGAATTAGGATTGCTGGTAGGCCGGTGGGGCATAGAATAGGGTTGGGCCAGATGGGAGTTATTGGATCGTTTTGGTGGGTTGCACAAGCTGAAAAAGTCAGAATTATACGTGAATTGTATTTTCTTTTAATATTAAGTCTAATAGACATATGTAGTGTTAAAAATTTCTAAAAAATTGAGGGGTTGCCCGTTCATACCGGGCACCCCTGGATCCACCCCTACAATCATTGAATATAAAAAATAAACATATTCTCTATAAATAGCAAATATTCTCAATGTTTCATTGTATTTGTTCATGCTTACCATTGCGTACTGACAAAAAACAAAAACTTAAGTGAAAACGTGCATTTAGATAACCTTACTATCTCTAGTTAATGGATTTGGTTGATGTGTGTATGAATTTGTTGACCACAAGCATTTAAACTTTTTAGAGGCAACATTTTGACTAACTTTACTAAGCGTATAACATTAGAATAGATCATAAAGCACTCTTTGTTACCGCAGTGAACAAACAATTTGAAACATTACTCTCAAGGCCATGGATAAGTATAACGAAACGAAGGGAGTAAACAACCTTTCCGATAAACTAGCTATAACATTGTCTCCAAAAATAATATGAACCCATCTGCAATATTGTATATTCATCTTGTAATACGCTATAGAATGTCTATAAGTCAGTAGATCTCTCTTCTCCCTCTCTCTTCCGTATAAATAAAAAGTTGAATAACAATCCTTGTATCTAACTAATTTGATGTCATTGGACATGCTCTTTCAATCGCCAGTTCAATTGGATGATGATTCCAACAAAATTCAGTGATTTTCAGTTTTTCATCTCAATTCAGTGACATTTAGCTGGGGCAAGGACTAGCGTGATGGAAGTGACTAGGCATGGTCCAGTCATGGATCATCTCTACATACTACGCATGGAAGCGACTATCCCATATTAGCCAGACTAGGAGGGTCTCGGGCTCTCGGCAGCAAAAACTACGAGACAAACAATAAACGCACGGCGCCATCAGGCCGTTTTCTATGGGCGGCGTGCTTCCTCCCGGACGGACGCGTATAAAAAACCACCAACTTCGCCTTGCTCCACGCCCCTGCCTTTTCCTCCGTCTCCCGCAATCCACCTTGCTAGTTGTTTCACTCGCCGAGGAGCAGAGCTCTAAAGAGGCCAGAGGCCAGAGCCCAGAGGCCGAAGCGATCGCCGATCCATCGCCATCAGGTGATATTCGCCATTAATCGAGCTCTTTGATCGGATAGATCGCCTCGCTAGCTTCGCCATGAATGATCGGTTGATTTTCTTTTATGTTTTTCTGGCTGCTTCTGATGTCTTTAGCCGTGTCGCCGAACTTTGATGTTTGATTTGGTGTGAGAAGATCCCTACGAGAGCAAAGTGATCGAATGAGCCCCCTTATGTTATGAAAATTTTGTTCTCTCTCTGTCTCTGCCTTCCCCCCTTATCTGCCTTCGGAGCTCACTGATCTTCCATGTCATACACACTGATAAGCTGTTATGTGGGTGCGGCACAGCCGTTATGTCTTCGGAGCTCACGGTTGATTTTCTAGGGTTAAGATTTTATTTTTGTGGCCCACAACAATTTGGCTCCCCTTTTCTAAGACCAATTCATGGTATCATGCCTAATTGATCCTGCTACAATCATATTCCCAGCTGAAACCACAGCCAAGGTATTAGGCCCACTCAACCCAAAAAAATTTAAAACTAGCTTGATAGGTGGTGAACACCACTAACACCTGCATTTTAGTTGTACTCCCCACAATTGACAATCAATTTGGTACACCTGCATTTTAGTTGTACTCCCCACAATTAACAATCAATTTGGGACAAAATTCAACATTTTTTCCATCACACATTGGATAACCTTGCCCCATCACACATTGGGTAACCTAGCCCAACAATCGTGCGACCCTAGAGTCGTTCTAGGTTTCACACGATACCCACCTGTTAGAGTATGCTATGATTTGGCTATCTTATCGTCTGCTGTGATCTGGCTTCCCCAAAAACATCTCATGGTCTCAACTCTAGATCTCATTGGATCTGTTACATCCACATATATAATTGGAGTCCTCATATCCGTAGAGAGAGAGTTCGTGACCCTGCGTCGTCCTCCGCGGGCGGCTCGAGAGGCAAAATTTCAAACCACAGCGCCTAGCAACGTGAGATCACCGGCACCGTCGCCGCCGGCGGCGGCGGCGGTGCCCCCCTCTCCCTCACTTGCCTCCCCTTCATTCTCCCTCTCCCTCCGCGTGTTGTGCCGCGCTTGACCACATGATGGGGTTGCTATGTGGCTGCAGTCTCGTCTAGCCACGAGGGCCCTTCTCCGACGCTGTTTCACCGGATCTGACGGCCAGCCGCCCGAATCCGGTGGCGGGTGTGCTGTTCCGACGAGGAGCGACTTGTTTCTGGCGGGGTTCTCCGGCGGCTGCGCACCCTCCTGTTGGCGATGGCCTCTATGGCGTCGATGCTCGCCTTGCTTGCGGCGGCAGGCGGCGAAAGCCGCTATGGCTTCGGGGCTTTGGGGCCTCTGGCGCGGCGGTCGGCGGCTGGCTGTAGGCGATGGTGGCTGCGGGCCGGCTCGACTAGCCGTGGCGGCCAAGATAAGCGAAACCGCACGAACGGCGGCCGTGGCGGTGGTGTCTGGTCTGCCGCTTCGGCGCGAGCCACGAGCGTGGTAACCCCTCTCCGACGGCGTTGGCTAGCGACCTTTCTCCGGTGGCATCCCCGTTCTCTGCCTCTTGACTCGGTCCCGTCCCCGTCATCTTGACCCTCCCTTTCTCTGAGGTGTCGGGTAGCGTGGACGGCGTATTCTGCGCCAGGTGGCGGCGTTCGTGCTTGCTCTCTTCGGCTCTGTGTCTTCGGCCGGCGGCTCGGTTATTCTGGTGTTTTCAACCATCGACGGCCTTTTCCTTGTGCTCTTGTAGGGCAGGTCTTAGGCGAAAGCTCTGCCTTTTCAGGCTGGTGTTGGCGTCACCTTTGGTGTCGTTCCCTCGTTAGAGGCATCACCTTTCGAACCTTCCCCTGCTCTGGATGAAAACCCTAGCGGCTTTCTGCAACGGCGACGGGTTCTCCCCGTCGCTACCTTGTTGGAGGCGTCGTGGTCGCCGTTCTGCACTATGGGTTTCCACTGGGTCTGCTGCTACAGGAGTCGCTTGTCGCTGTGTGAGTGTTGTTGGCGTTTCCCCTTCTCCCTTCCTTGTATCTCTCTCTCTTGTTCGGCCTTTGGCCTAGGTGGAGTTTTCCTCCTTTTCTCTTTTGTAGACGGTGTCCCTGGTGTTGGCCAGAAGTGTGTCTGACTTTGGCCGGAGTTGCAGCGGAGCGCTGTGGTTATACCCCGTGTTTGCACGGGCTTTTATTTTATTTTCTTCTACTAATCAATGAAATAGGATGGCAGTTCTCCTGCCCCTCTTTCGAAAAAAAACATATATAATTGTAGTCACAACCAAGGTCATGGGTCTGCTCAACCCAAAAAATTAGTCTGATAAATGATAGTTGTCCCACATTTTAACTTGTGCTCCACTGCTCCCCACAACCGATAATTGACGTGGGACCAAGCAACATCATAATATATAAATTATCAAGCCCTTTGTACTGCTTATATTATTGGTTACTTGCTCTTAAACATAAACTTGTGTAATACTTTGCCTACACCTGGCTGCCAACTACTATTGTAAAACAAAACCACTGCAGATTGCTGTGGCGTACGGAAATACTTGAGGAATGGCAGAGGAGGACATTCAGCCTATTGTGTGTGATAATGGCACCGGAATGGTCAAGGTTATCGTCCTGCATTCCTGCACAAAATCGTTCTAAGGAAAGCAAAAATGCTCTTCTTCAGTAACTGATCACCTCCTTCATGTTAAACAGGCAGGCTTTGCTGGTGACGATGCACCAAGGGCTGTCTTTCCTAGCATTGTTGGCAGACCACGCCATACTGGTGTCATGGTTGGCATGGGCCAAAAGGATGCCTATGTGGGCGACGAAGCTCAAGCAAAGAGAGGTATGCTGACATTGAAGTACCCTATTGAACATGGCATCGTGAACAACTGGGATGACATGGAGAAAATATGGCATCACACCTTCTACAACGAGCTCCGTGTTGCACTTGAAGACCATCCTGTGT
The DNA here is from genome assembly GCA_036346415.1 of Raddia guianensis. Lineage (NCBI taxonomy): Eukaryota > Viridiplantae > Streptophyta > Magnoliopsida > Poales > Poaceae > Raddia > Raddia guianensis. Next base: position 12,409,192 of record CM070538.1, read on the forward strand.
TGCTGACAGAAGCCCCTCTCAACCCCAAGGCCAACAGAGAAAAGATGACCCAGATCATGTTTGAAACCTTCGATTGCCCAGCAATGTATGTTGCAATCCAGGCCGTTCTATCCTTATACGCAAGCGGTCGAACTACTGGTATGACTTCTACCTTACCAACAGTTCATACTAATGTTCACAACGTAAAGTCAGTGACATTTTTTTCTTGTGCAGGTATTGTGCTCGACTCTGGTGATGGTGTGAGCCACACTGTTCCAATATACGAGGGATACACGCTTCCTCATGCCATTCTTCGTTTGGATCTTGCTGGCCGTGACCTCACCGACCATCTGATGAAGATCCTCACAGAGAGAGGGTACTCCCTCACGACAACCGCCGAGCGGGAAATTGTCAGGGACATCAAGGAGAAGCTTTCTTTCGTTGCCCTTGATTATGAGCAGGAGCTGGAAACTGCTAGGAGCAGCTCCTCTGTTGAAAAGAGCTACGAGATGCCTGATGGCCAGGTTATCACCATTGGCTCTGAAAGGTTCAGGTGCCCTGAGGTGCTATTCCAGCCATCTCTCGTTGGAATGGAAGCTCCTGGCATACACGAAGCTACATACAATTCAATCATGAAGTGCGACGTTGATATCAGGAAGGATTTATACAGTAATATTGTCCTCAGTGGAGGATCTACCATGTTCCCTGGGATCGCTGACCGTATGAGCAAGGAGATCACGGCCCTTTCTCCAAGCAGTATGAGGGTTAAAGTTGTTGCACCACCTGAGAGGAAATACAGTGTCTGGATTGGTGGTTCTATTTTGGCTTCGCTCAGCACCTTCCAGCAGGTTGTATTTTTTTCCTCAGCTCTGGGAATCACATATGTTACTCTTGCAGTCTCCGCAGTTTTTTTGTCAGCTTGTTTTTCTAATATTTGGGCCAGTTATCATTTATCCGCAATCACTAACCAGTTCTCAGTAGCAGTATATGAACTCCCATTTCAGAGAAGTCTATCTTAATACTACCTCTGTTTTTTTTATTTGACGTCTTTGATTTTTGAACACACATTTGATCATTCGTCTTATTAAAAAATTAGTGCAAACATGCAAAAATATAAGCCATGTTTAAAATACATTTAATGATAAAATAAATCACAACAAAATAAATTCTAACACGATCTATTTGTTTCGGCAGATGTGGATCTCTAAAGGCGAGTATGATGAATCTGGTCCTAGCATCGTCCACATGAAGTGCTTCTAAGCCTCCGGGGAAGTTTGTAGGCCTGCAGCTGTGCTTCTGGTTGCTGAAACGTTGGTTGCGAAGATATGCTTACAAATAGATATCTTGCTTTTTCAGAGCTATATAATAGTCCGTATTTCGTACTTGAGACTCCGCGTTGGACATGGCAGGCATGTTAATGTCCTGAAAGATGATCATGCCATGGATTTTATTTTCATGAAGCAACGGAAAGTATACAGTCAGATAACAAGCCTGAGAAGAAATAAAACAATACCGGCAGTTTAGTTCAGCAGTTCAGAATAACTCGTATATCTGTTTCATATTTTAGGAGCACCGACTCAAGTGCCTCTCTGCTGTATACAATAATGAAATACTTTTTTACTAAAAAATGAAATAGAATGCTACATACAGTAAGTATGCGTTAGTGATGCGGTGTCGTCAGTGGTCTATAACATTGTCATTTTGAAAAAGAGAATTCCTTATTTCTAACCGATGGTAGATGTAAGACCATCTCAAACCATCTTCTCTTCGTTCATTTCCTTCGCTATTTTTCCTATATTTTTTTCCTTCATTCTCTACCATCTCTAATAACAACCCTTTAAAAATTCGTGAAAAAAAGAAGATAGAATTTTTTCATGAAGAAAACACACAAAGAAATTTCTTCTTAAGAAAACCTCGAAGAAATTTCTTGTAGCATCTTAAGAAAACAAAATCTCTTCGCGAAGAAAAAATGATCTTCGAAAATGTTTGATTCTATTAGCACAGTGAGTAAGAGAGATTGAGAGACATGTAAAGTGAACTTCTTTATTGATCATCACTTGTAAATTGTACGGTCTTTACAATGAGAAAAATCCATTTATATAGAGACAGAATGTTGCTTAAAGGATAAGCAACTACTAACTCTCTTGCTTGAAGATTAAGCAACTATTAATTTGGCCACTTAATTAATTTCTTAACACTCCCCCTTGGACAAATTACTTGAATAGTTATATCTTGAAAACTTCCTCTCAAAATCCTTCGGGAAAAACGGACGAAGAAAAATAACAATATATACTACCAAGCAGTATATCATCATATGTCTCATTAAAAACTCCTTCCGAAAACCCGGTGGAAAAAATGGAGGGCGAAAAGTGCATAAATATACATGCTTTAAAACTCCTCCTGAAAACCACATGGGAAAAACAGATGGAGAAAATTTCAGTGCATGTATCTATATTGCCTCAGAAAGAGCACAATATATGATCCTTAAGATCATTCCAATAAATAGCATTTCGCAAACTTCATTCTATGAAGTCTGAACCTTGAATGTATATGTCTCATCCAAAACTTCTTCCAAAAACCTCATGGGAAAAATGGACGAAGAAAAAGGACATAATGCATATAAAAACTTGTATTATTATATTGCCTCATTAAAAACCTTAGTGTGAGAAACCGTCCACTAAAAAAAACTCACAAAGGAAAAAAGAGTGCAATATATGATCTCCAAAATCATCTATGTTTCATATGGGTTATAGTTCAAGAGTTTACTCCCCCTGAACTCTACAATATACAAAGTCGCCTAATAATTTTTGTATTTGAAAATGGATCTTGACAAAGGCTTAATCAATGAATAAATCTTTAACGATAATTCACATTACTTTGTATAATATTTACATCTCAATGTTTCAAAACTTGTGATGTATCATAACCCATTTGTATTTTGCAATACAAGTCATACTATCTCTTTAGATAATAACGGGGTATTGATTGCGTTAAAGTTATATGACTTCACATATGGCCAACCATTTTCTTTAAGCCATGTTTCTTCATGTGATGTCTCGCATAATGCAACACTTGGTGGATTTTACCGCTAGGTCTATTTTCATGACTTCATCAAAGCCATACCACCATATATCCAATATGAGATTTTGTGGATTTTGACAGATATCCAATGTCCAATAATCCCATCATATTTATACTTTACACTTTATACTTTGGAGATTTAAACATATTTTAATGCCAGTCTAATATCCTTCACTTAGAACTGCATTAATTTAGTCAATAATTGACTTCATATTTGGCCTGATACATAATGCTCAAAAGCATTATTATTAGGAACTACATGTTCCAAAGTATCTTCAAAGAATCTCATATATCTTTTGAATATATTATATCAAACCTTCATGGTCTTGACATTTTAATACTTTCTCTTAGTGATTATACATACAATCAAATATCCTAATTCTTAGGACTTACCAAGTATGGTTGTACTACTATAGAGTAAAGTATAACCAGTCTTTCACATTTATCATTTAGGGGATTAATCGATTTAACGATTTACACCAATATACCTAGAACCTTGAAGGTACTAGAGGATATCACCAATCTCCAAATTTTACTAGGAGATGCACATACCAAGTGCTCATGTGGCTAACTTTGAGATTTCATTTATGTCCATCGGGTCATATAGGGTCATTATCCAAATTTATGGACAATTGGTGTATTTATAACTTTTGACTGGTATATGTTTTCCATTCTAGGAAAATCATTTTCTGAAGATTATCCTTCTTTCGGAAATCTACTCTTCCTGAAACATTTTTCTCTCATAATGCGTTATACAACTTAGGAAGATGCTCTTTCTTTGAAAAGGCTTATTAAGTATGAGATTTTATACAAAAATATCGTTGATTTCTTCCCAAAGAAAACTGAGAATCCTATAAAGGATATCTCTATGGATTTTTCAAACCCATTTACTGCATATTTATCCATGCCATTCACCAGAATAATGTTGGAACATTAATAATATGAGAAGAACCATAGCTATCATCACCACATTTTGTGTAATGACCCATTAAGTCTAGACCCACCGGCTCTCAGACTTTTAGCTTTTATGGTTCAACCTCTGTTGCCTTTTGTAGACCCGATATACGCACTTTCATGTGCCATATGCCATGGGCTTTGATTATAGATCTGTATATAGCAACTTTCAGAGATAGAATATTTGTCGACAAATGTTTCCTTTATCCTTTTTATCATCAGAAACATTCTCATATCTCATATCTCACAACCGAGAATATGATATTTTCTTTATTACCTAGAATTTCATCATTTCTCAAACAAATATTCTTGGTTGTTCCAATCTTCCCAGCATTATAATATGCGCGCATTACCAAGCTGGAATTATCATCTTCACGATGATCATCTCTTAAGAAGTATTATATTGACGAAGTCATTAAATCTAAAACCGCAGGCGTCCCCGCATATTTAGATCATTGACAAACAAGTTAAATTTCGCAAAGATGGAAATACTATTAACCCAGGGTATTCCACTCTTAGCGATCCATTTACACTATAGTAAATGGTAACTCCAAGTTTCTGGCAAGTTCTCTGTTTACATCAAAACAAGAGAATAAACTAAACCTTTGTTTAGTCTTACTAGAGTACGTAATTCTCGATTAATATAAAGATCATTTCTCTAATCCCTTCTCTCTTTTTTTAGAGAAATTATCAAGGCATTTAAATCTTTGGGCATTTCACCCCCTAATGCCAAGATACGATCTTTATCAACAACATACTTTTAGAATCCCCGTTAGCAGGCATAAGATTAATGGAACTTCATATCCAAAAATCTTCAAATAGCCATAATTTTGTATGTTGTAGTGGTGATGTTACATGGGAAATGTATATCTCCACGCACTCATAATAAATCAGGGGGTCTGATTTATATGCAGTGAATTAGACTTTCATAATGCAGTATAATCACATAAAAACTGTATTATCTCACATTCAGTGAGTTATCCCATCAACCTTTTGGGATAATATACTTGACAAGATACCCGCAAAAGGATATTTAGTCGAAAGAAAATTTCTAGCCTAGTTACTTACCATCTTTGCCCATTATTTGACCCAAACACTCATACCATTTTATCAATTACTTTGGGTCGTCAATTAATGCAACATGGTCATGACTATTATTCTTACTAGTTATCAGCATGAACTTTCAAATGCTTATTTTAAGCATTAATAATGCTGATACATTGAATATGACCAAATTTAATCTGCATTGGAATATTGTTCCCAAAACAATTTGAATAATCTGATAATTACTTATATGCCACAAATGCACAGTGATTAATGAACTGTGCCATGATCACCCATGATGATATTAATTTGATATATAGGTTATGTTTGATAATTTTGGGATCATTTATTCCAAACAAATGAATATGACGTACAAGTCATAATGCACATGTAACTACTTTCATATAGTTAAACATTTATGTGCGCTTATGTCACATAACAATGACTAATATATTACCAAAGATAATATCAATCATCCACTATGTGAAAATAGGCAATACAATGAATGACATTCATCTGTATCAACTAGATACAAACAAAATCATTCAATTATCTCCCAAAATAACCTTTTATTTTTTAATATGCCTTTTCAAAAAAGGAAATCTTTAAGATTTGTATAAGCATATGCTCAAGAATTAACTCGAAATTGTATACATACTTTCACTTGAGTATGAATTTATGACGTGAAAATATCATAAATATCAGAGGATCATAGGTTTTATGTTGTAAAACCTATTATAGCCAGTTTGATCAAGCATGATCAATATATGATTTAGGCTATATGTACTTGTGTCATATTGGAAAATATATTGCTATTTGTCTCCAAGACAATGGCGCACATGAGTTTAACAAAGTGTTCTCAACACACTGATTCCTCTGAAGGAAAGGCAAAGTAAATGATCCAAAATTTTGGCATATAATTTACTTTATTCCATGCAAGATTAATAATCTTACTTTTTTTTAATATATGCTATAAGTTCTATTCATCTTTCCAAAAATGACTCTTGTCCAACAGAGAAGTAATTGAATAGAACAATTTAGATCATCTCATGATCTAATGAGATATGGAAAATGAAACATCCATGTGTTAGATTTCCATTTAAATCAAGATGATATTTGTTCAACATCGTGGACATAATCAAAATCTCTGAGAGATTTATTTATGCCAATAATGATGTCTCAAAATTATCCAATGAGAATTGGATCATAATTTTCCATATACCATATGGCATTTATCACCTTTTAATGCACACTTTGTCAGTTAAGACAAATATCAGTAACATCTAGTTACATAGTCTTTTAACCAAAAGACTATTGTGCATAGTGAATACATTCACATAGGATTTATCCTCTCCAAATATGCAATTTGGACATTTGGTTGTCGTTTATGACAACACAAGTGACTGTTATAGTCAATTTGCATAGTCAAAATATATCTTTTTGTCAAATATGGTCATGACAATTTGAGAATTTTCCTCAACCATGGAGCAATTGCCAATTAAAGTGACTTAATATCCAATTTGCCAAATAACTCTTTGGCAATCATGATATCCACTTTCTAGATAATTCCAATGTTTCTCAAAAAATTTCTAGCATTTTCATATTTTTCACAATTTATTTAGATGTATATGCCATATAAACAAATAAATAATGCAGAAACAATATGACAATAAATTTAACTTTCATATTGATGTAGACTTTCAAAACGATATAGGCAACCATGTTCCTACAGATGTCTTCGAAAGACATTGTATCTATATCGACAGACATTGATTTTTAGACACTTTGAACGTAATCACTAATTTTTCAATTAGTGTAGACCTCACAGTAATAGACGAACAATTCGCAGCCATAATTATGGACTCTATTACCTTGTGTCATAACTAATCCATAGAAAGTAATCATCAAAATATAAAAATTAAAATTGGTGTAGGCCTGTATGGGTGAGCTACTCCTCCTATAGCATAGACTCCGTTCCAAAAAGGATACGGGCGACACTACAGTTGCAGCTTATGCCATAATCCCATCTATTAGGCAACCACCAATTGCATTTAAAATAAATGCAAATTTCAAATGCTAGCAACAATACATGAATTATAAATAATTTCATAAAGATAATACATAGTATCATTATATTGCGATTAATATTAGCAGGGGTAAAATCGCAATTTATACCACATATATATATATTTTCTGCATTTTTTTTCTTTCATTAGAACCCTGAGGGCTCAAAATGCAGATATTTGCAATTTAAAATTAATCCCTGCTTCCTTTAGGCTGGACTTCTATGTTGTTTGTTTTAATTCTGAGGACCAAATCGAAAAATTGCCATGATTTTTCTTCCATCCACAGCCAAATTGGGCCTCTTCAGCCATTTCTTCTCAAAGTCCCAACCTAACCATGGGGTTGTGGCTATGACGTCGAGCACCGGTACCGCGACGCCACATACGGCTGCCGGCGTTCACTATGCACTGAATGACTGTCACTTGCACGTGCAATGCATGAATAATTGCCCATGCACATCTAACTTGCATGTGTTATGAATTGTGATACAAGAAACATGCTTTTGTAAGCGTTCGGTGCATACTACATATATAGAACCAATGAATTGGTCCAGTCTATGGACAATGCCCGAATTCACCATTTCACTAATCAGCGATTTGCAATCGGGTCATGGCTAGAATGCTAGATCAATCCACGATCCCCAAGATGGGAATTTTTCCCATAGAACGACCATGCGTCATGCACTGAATTACACAACCAATCACTTGGCTCATGCATACCGCCATGGATGGGTAGAACGACTTCGGGCCTTCCGGCAAGAAAGGCAATTAAAACTTCCAGTGATGCTTGCATTCACGTGCATATGCGATTAATTAATCGGTATATATGAGTACATTTGGCCATGAATTGCATAGTGCTACAATCACTATCGCGTGACACAATTAGTATTGTGCCCCTGATGCTTCCAAGAAGCATTTGCCCATGCAATGCATGGATTTTTCCACATCACACGATGGGAAATTGTGGTGTTAACCACGTTAGCACTTGAATGAATACTTAAGCGGTGAAGCAATAATCATGTTTTCATCGAAGTGCGATTACCGATTTGGCATTTTGCAAATCGTAATCAGCGATCATGTATAACACTATACTGAATTAATTACTATTGCTTTTGTAATTAATGTGTATCAATCGCTGGCGCACAAATGAAATCAAGCAATAGAAGTTGGAATTGACTAAATATATCCAACATACGTACTACAAAGGCAAATCGGAGACCACAAATTCTTCTCTCGTCTCGGGATTTTCTTGATGCTTCTTCACCATGATAATCACCGATCATGGCACCACACACATCGCGTAGCGCAGAAGGCTCCATCTTTGCGGTAGTAGCGCATTGTTACTCTCCTTCTTTATTACAAGCGATAATAGACCTCCTTTGTGAGGTTCGTGCTGATAACGTGTTTGATTCTATTAGCACAGTGAGTAAGAGAGATTGAGAGACATGTAAAGTGAACTTCTATATTGATCATCACTTGTAAATTGTACAGTCTTTACAATGAGAAAAACCCCATTTATATAGAGACAAAATGTTGCTTAAAGGATAAGCAACTACTAACTCTCTTGCTTGAAGATTAAGCAACTATTAATTTGGCCACTTAATTAATTTCTTAACAGAAAACATACTATTAGAGACGGTCTTATTGCACGCGAGAGGTGCATTCCTATTTGTGCAATTGGACATTTGGACCTCAGCGGTGACAAACTGACAATTCTGCATCGTTTCATTCGTTTCATTCATATGCATTTTCGGGCCTGAAGCCCACGTACTACTACGCCCTACGGCCGTAACAACCAATCAGAGCGCAGGAACCCCCACGCCACGGATCGCGCCCCCGACGATCCGTGTGCCTCCCACAAAATGCAATCCGCACCGTCCTTCCCACGGAAATCCAACGGTCCTGACCCACCGCCCCCTCCGAAAAACAAAACCCACCGCCCTCCGAAAATACAAAATTTCACCGATCTCCCGCCCACTTGCTCGCCTATTTAACGCCCGCTCCCCCTCCATCTCCCCCACGACGCAATCCCTCCCTCGAATCCCCAAATCCCCAGCGAGCTCGCGTCTCCAGCTTCTCTCCTCCCGCCTCCCGCTCCGATGGCCCGCACGAAGCAGACGGCCAGGAAGTCCACCGGCGGCAAGGCGCCGCGGAAGCAGCTGGCGACGAAGGCGGCGCGCAAGTCGGCGCCGGCGACCGGCGGCGTGAAGAAGCCGCACCGCTTCCGCCCCGGCACCGTTGCGCTCCGGGAGATCCGCAAGTACCAGAAGAGCACGGAGCTGCTCATCCGCAAGCTCCCCTTCCAGCGCCTCGTCCGGGAGATCGCGCAGGACTTCAAGACCGACCTCCGCTTCCAGAGCTCCGCCGTCGCCGCGCTGCAGGAGGCTGCCGAGGCCTACCTCGTCGGGCTCTTCGAGGACACCAACCTCTGCGCCATCCACGCCAAGCGCGTCACCATCATGCCCAAGGACATCCAGCTTGCTCGCCGCATCCGTGGGGAGAGGGCGTAGAGCCAGTGCCGCCGGTTCGTTGGTGTCTGATCCAAAGGTGTCGAGGCGTCTAGGTTCTTAGCCTGTGCGTAGTGGTGATGTTCTTGTTATGGGGGCCGTTCGGCGCGATGGTGTGTCTGATGTTAGTGTCTTATCATCAGCAATGGAAAATGTGGTTTTGTGACTCTGTTCGATGTATGCAATATTATTTTTAATCGTGAAAGGCTAAGAGCATGGTTAGTAGAAGCTTCAAATGGTGTTTTAAATTTGCAGCACGTATAAAGTGTTTGGTAGGTGAAGGAATTTTTTAGAGTGTAGTGTAAAGTCTGAAAGGACGTTTGTAGTAAAACTGTAAATTTGCAGCAGCTTTTAAAGCTGTTGCTAGCTTTGCTCTAACTGGTTGGATGTTTTGAAATGAGCGATCTGGTTAAGGCAGTTTTTTAGAGAAACTAATGCAATTCGTATTGCTCTAAGAATTCATGTAGCATATGTGCCAACCGCACTGTTGTAGATGATCGTGCGAGCCCAGGTGGCGCATCCACAGACGATATACGTAACATGGATTATTTGCGTCACTGGTACACGAGGTAGAAAGCTGGCTCACCAGCTTGTCTCACGTAAATTTTGGATCTGATTTCAGCCAACGACTTAGGCTATCATATTTTTGACAATTATGCAAGCAATAGAGAGAAACAGCGTAGTTCGTACATGGACACGTCCATAAGTGTAAACCCATCTCTGTTCAAGGACCATGACACATCGACAACGATATGTGTAAGATTGCGAGCCCCCGATGACACAAGAAAATTGATATTTTAAGAAGATTTTAACACAATAAAATTCTCGAACTCACAGATGAGTTCTTGTGTTGCGGATCGCACAACGCCACTAACGTCTAGACAAGCCCACGCAAAGGCGGATCTAGGGACTGTTTGACTTGTGGCATGACTAACTCAACTATTGTTATATGACATTTTATTTATAGCCACAACTAACCTTAGGATTGGGAAAATTTTGAGGCAGTCGTTTGGTTTATAGAAGCAAAAATTGCCAAGCCTCCCTCCTTCCTCACTCTGCCTCCCCCTCCCACACCGGTTTCCTCAATACCGCCTCCCCCCTCCCCCCATGCCAGCCTTCCCCACACTGCCTCCCTTTGTCCCGCGCCAGCCTCCCTTTCTCCCCGTGCCGCCCTTCCTCCTCCACGCTAGCCATCCTCCCTACTCCCATGCCGACCTCCCGTTCTCCCCGTGCCTCGTCCTGCCCTTCCTCCTCCACGTTGGCCTCCCCGCGCCGGCTTCCCTTTGTCCCTGCGTCGCCCTTTCACCCCGCACTAGAGTTGTGGCAGCCAAATGTGTGGCAGTGAAAAAGTGAAGAGAATGCACTGTTAGCTGACTAACTTTGTTTGACACGCCTAGGCTTAGTAACGAGCCAAACAATGGTCTTAGCCATTGCGGCACGTCTAAACTTAGATGTGTATTAGGCGATGAACCAAATAGGAAAATTGGTCTTGTGACACCCAAAGAAGCTCACCTTTGGTTTTACCACCCAAATACTTGGGTACATCTAAATACCATTCAAAACACCCACGCTCCCTTTTTACCACTCGTCCAACATCAATCTAATTCCGTCCGTGTCCATCACGGTGATGGCGCTCGAGGCCACGCCAACAGCAATGACGAGGCGGGAGCCAAGCGCCGACCGAGATGCGCCGACGAGCGAGCGGCGAGCAACACGCACTGATAAGCGGAGGTGGCGACGCCAAGACGGTTCGTCGAAGTCGCACCTCGCCACCGCCTCGCCTGCCCCCATTCACGCTCGGCGGCGCGGCAGGCGAGGCGACGAGGAGAGGGCGAGCGACGGCTCCAGTGGCTTGAGCCCATGGCGGAGGAGGCGGCAACTTGGGTCCGGCGTCGCCACGCCGAACGACGTCTCTTTGCATCCGCGGCCGGAGGAGATCCTCCACCTCCTCAGAATCTTGGGGTCTCGGCGCAACTCGCAGCGCCACCTCCTCCTGATTCTTCTCGCCGCGCCACCAAGACTCAAGCTGCCGGCGACAATGAGCGCATCATGGCACTGCGCCAGCGCCGCCGCCCGCCTCCGCGTCATGACCCGACGCCTGCCGTCGTTCAAGACGGAGTTAGATGGATGTTGGACGGAGTGGTAAAAAGGGAACTGTGGGTGTTTTGGATGGTATTTAGATGTACCCAAGTATTTGGGTGGTAAAATCCAAAAGTGAGCTTCTTTGGGTGTCACAAGACCAATTTTGCCAACCAAATATGCCACTACTCTGCCCCTTGTGCCGGACAGGATCAGCTCGACTGTCCGAAAGCTCACGAAACTGTCAACTCGCCAACTGGGCGCCACGCCGCGCAACGCATCCAATCCAGTTTTACAGGTCTCCGGTCTCCCCTCCTTTCCCTTCTTACTCGGACAAGCTTGACCGCGCCACCCACCAATCCACCACGCACACCCATGGTCCATCGCCGCTATCCGCACCGATGCGGCACAGACGTGGAACCCCGCACCGCACCGCATCCGATCCATTCCCAACATGCCGCACCCGCCTATTTCAGCCCGCGCCTGCACAGTCGATCCATCGTCTCCCTCCCGCATCCCGCCATCCGTGACGCGAGCCCGCAACCATCGCCCTTCGCGTGTGAAGCGCTTGCGCCCCTCCGCCTCCTCCTCCTCCTCAGTCTCTCCCAACCGCCGCTGGCCTCCTAGCTCGTTGCCGGCCGGCGGCGGATCGGGGGCGAGGCGAGATGGACCACGCGGCGGAGGCGCAGCGGACGGACCTGATGACCATCACGCGGCACGTGCTCAACGAGCAGGGCCGCCACCCGGAGTCCCGCGGCGACTTCACCATCCTGCTCTCCCACATCGTCCTCGGCTGCAAGTTCGTCGCCTCCGCCGTCAACAAGGCCGGCCTCGCCAAGCTCATCGGCCTCGCCGGCGAGACCAACGTCCAGGCAAGCCCGCGCAACACCACCTTCCCCATATGTTTGCAGAAACACGTGTCCTGCGGATCGCGCTCCATGGATCTGGCAGTGGCCCCTAGGTTCCAGATAAGAACGAGTATTACATTAGTTCGGTCATTAGAAAGAGGATACATAGAAAAATCGACCCAAGCAGTGACCTTTACCACGGTTTGTTTGATTAATGCTGGGGCGCGTTGACATGTGAGAGCTGTGCAGGGGGAGGAGCAGAAGAAGCTGGATGTGCTGTCCAACGAAGTCTTTGTCAAGGCGCTCGTCAGCAGCGGCCGCACTGTAATGCTTCCACTCTCCCCATAAAAGAATCGCTGCGATTCTTTCTTGAAATCTTTTTTTTTCCCCCTGAAGTTCAGGCCGTGACTTTTGGCTCTTTCTGCAGTGTGTTCTTGTGTCTGAAGAGAACGAGGAGGCCTTATTCGTCGACCCTCCGCACCGTGGAAAGTATGTGAATTCGGACAGCTTATGTTATTGTCAGTTGCCTGCCAGCCTGTTGCACTATGACTTTGTTTTTTCGAAAACATGCTGTAGTATGTGACATATGAGCTGCTGAAGACCATACTGATGTTTTATCTAGTTGGAAACTGAATGTGTTCCCTTTCTGTTCAGGTATTGCGTTTGTTTCGATCCACTGGATGGCTCCTCCAATATCGACTGTGGTGTTTCCATCGGAACAGTATGTGGATATAGTTATTGTCAGCTCTGGTCACCTGAGATACTGTGATTTAATGAGGGAAAAAGTGCACCATAGGAGTATAAAGCAGAGAAATCGACAATCTATGTGCTAATAAAAAAAAAACCCTATTTATTGAAGAATTTGACATCAATGGTCTGAAAAAAATTTGATGTAACTGTTGATTTGAACTAACGTCTCAACTCTCAAGAACAAATATACTTTGTGGTCACCTATCTTCAATACAGGACATTATTTTGAGAAGTAGATCATTCAAATCTCTTGCAGAATTTTTTTGAGCAAAAAATCTCATACAGAATATAAGATGTTATATTCTGTTCTGTTCTGTAGATATTTGGGATTTACATGATTAAAGATAAGGACAACGTGACTTTGGACAATGTACTGCAACCTGGAACTGACATGCTTGCTGCTGGCTACTGCATGTATGGGAGTTCATGCACGGTAACTATGTCGCCTAAATCCATTTCTGCTTTACTTATCTCACCCTATTCTTCTTAAATTGACCGCTGTTCTGATTTGTGACAGCTTGTGTTGAGCACGGGAAATGGAGTAAATGGTTTCACGCTTGATCCTTCCCTTGGGGAGTTCATACTGACTCATCCAAACATCAAGGTTTGTGATACAACAATGCAGTTATTAGCTTTTTTATTGAATGGCCATTCATCAAAACAATGCTCATATTTTCATATCTATATGTTTTATGCTTCTTTCTTGTGCAGATACCAAAGAAAGGGAGGATCTATTCGGTCAATGAAGGAAATGCCAAAAATTGGGATGTGCCTACAGCAAAGTAAGCTGGCCTAATTTTTCTTACAAAAATACAGTTATTTAAGACGTTAAAGGTAATTTTCTGGCCAACTGTTTTCAGATTTGTGGAGAAATGCAAATTTCCCCATGATGGTTCTTCACCTAAATCTCTAAGATACATTGGAAGGTGAGTCGGCCTTTCAGTTGATTTTCATCAGAAAATTGCATAATCAGCTCCAAACGAGGCAAAGCCTTTACCCCCAGTTATTTGAATATGACTACTCTTGTTTTGTTGACGTAAATGATTTCCTGTAGTATGGTAGCTGATGTCCACCGTACCTTACTATATGGAGGGGTGTTTTTGTATCCAGCGGACAAGAAGAGTCCGAATGGAAAACTCCGGTATGCTGATGTTAACCATTTCTCTCATATTATCTCTAAATTGTTTATTGTTTATAGATATACATTTATGAAGTTGTTACATCTGCTATGGCAGTGTTCTGTATGAAGTTTTCCCAATGTCATTCCTGATGGAGCAAGCTGGAGGGCAGGCCTTCACAGGCAAACAAAGGGTGCGGTGGATTTCAATTCTTCTTGGCAACAACATAATTTTTTTTATTATGTCACAATATCTTATTCTCACAGAAAATTTTAACTTACATTTTACAGTTTAAGATACAGTATCTTAAGTTTTTCATATTCTTATCAATTCTTGGTGTGCCGTAACTGAGAAGTCATTGATACAATTGTATATGCATCGCAGGCCCTTGAACTTGTACCCTCAAATATTCATCAGAGATCTCCAATATTCCTCGGTAGCTACGATGATGTGGAAGAGATCAAATCATTGTATGCTTCAGAGTCAAACACCGCCTGATCTGAGTTCAAGACACATGAATCATCCTCCGCATTGTGACAGGACTTGATCAGTTATTTTCTGTTCTTAGTTTTGATGTAAGAAATCAGGCTACATATATTATGTATCACAATTTTATAAGCAATCAAAACCCACGTTATTAGCAAAGTTTTACCGGCCCACGCTAAAAAAATAACTGGCACATATTATGATATCAAATATTCTCGTGATCCCTAGCAAAATCCTGTAGAGAGCTAAATACGAGGACACGTTATTTTCGTAATAGCTGTAGGTTTGCTAAATCTAATCTAGTAATTTTTCAGAGCTGCATTTTCTTTAGCATAATAGTAGACGGTTGTGGCCGTGTGTTCCACCCTGGAACATCTCGGAAAGGTATCAGGAATTGGGGACCTACTTGCTGTGTGTTTTTAATTTGTTTTTTTAAGTTAATCGTGTTGTCTTTGCTAAAAAAGTACTCCCTCGGATCATAAAAGAAAGCGTTGTTTTAAACATTGGCACGCCCATCAAAATACACCTTTCACCACTAATTATTATGAAAACACATTTATTATACCTACTAAAATTACTAAAAAGGACTCTTAAAAATGGATCTAAAGTTTAAACAAATGATTTTTATGTGTTCAATCCATGTAGTCAAAAAGATTTTTGTAGATAAAATTTTAAAATTTTGACTTGTATAACAAATAATTTGTGATCGGAGGAATTTTTTTTTCAAGCTAACGGACAGGAGCACTGTCATTTCATTAAGGAGATGAACTATACAACTACAAGAGAGAGAAGGGGAGGAAGGAAGGAAGGGAAAAACACCGGCCACAACTGATCACACAGGACACTACCCAGCCAACTACTAACAGCTAACAAAGACGGACTAGCCAGCGACCACCCTCAATGCCAGAGCAGACCACGACGCCTCTAACGAGGTGAACGGCGAAGAGAGTCGCCGCCGCCGCTGATCGCACAAAGGGCTTTCGCCCAATAGGGGAGCAACACAAACGGTGCCTCTAGAAGGGAATTACACCGAAAGCGCCGCCACCGTTGGTCTAGCAGGAATTGGGCAAAGCTTTCGCCCGAAACTCTCAACCCTAACAACGCACTAGGGGTAGCCACAGACGTGCCTGTATGAAGGATGAGTTGAAGAGCGCAGGAGCCGGAGAAACACTCGCCGAAGGTCAGCTGGACCTCGAAGCCGGGCAAGGAAGACGACGCCACCACCATCATACACCTCACAGAGAGGGGGGAGGGTAGGATGACAGTGAGCAGGACCTTACCAGGTGGATGAGGACGCCGAGCCACCTAGGGCGGACGATGAAGATGCCACCACCGCCATCGAGCTCCACGAAGAGAAGGGAGGGCCCAACGACGCTGTACGGGACCTCGTCCGGAAGTGGTGGTCCGGTGGAAGCGCCAACGCCGAGGCCGACTGGATGTCGCGCCAAGTCGAAGAGAGGGGAGCCTACGGCGTCACGACAGACATCACTTCCCAGAACCAAGCCGAACTCCGCGCTGCTATGGCAGCCCGGCTGACGATGCATCGTCGCTGTAGAGTGCCCTCAGAACGGGCAATGTGGCATAAGGTTCTGAGTGGCCCACAGCTGGAACAACCACCAAAGAAATAGGGAGCTGCCGATGCACCGCCCAACCAAGACAATGCCAGAACCTGCGGTTGCAATGCTGAACAACCGTCGGCAACCAACCGCGACGGCCACCAAGATGCCGGGGCAAGCCCCTGGAGCTGGATCCCGCCGCCGGCCGCCACCAGAATACCCCCTGGAGAAGAAGGGGGAGGGGCTCCAAAAGCTGCACGGGGAGGAGAAAGGATGGGGAGGGGGAGGGGAGGGAGGTGGGGGCCGCCACCTGTCGGCGGCGCTAGGGTTTGAGGCGGGGGGCTGGGAAGGCCTGCTGCGTCGCCCCCGAGTCTCCTCAGCGACAACGCGAGGGCTCAAATTATGAGGAAGTATTTTGTTGTGGTCTGTTTCTGTCATCGAGTTGCACTGTGACTGTTCATAGCTTCATGGGTTTTCCATTTTTTGCATCAGAAATGATCTTCAATTCTAATGCAAGTTCTGCAACCATTTCTTTATGAAATTGTAGTCATGGTCGCTGGACGCAGTGGATGCAGAAAATCAGTGGCGGAGCTTCATTAGGGCTAGCCTGGGTGCTGGCCCTCCCAACAATTGTAAAATCCTTTGAGAAAGTACTGTTACATAGGCTAAAAATTGATTATATATGCTTAATGGCCCCCTCTAATCTTCATTAATAAGATTTTGGCCCCCTCTCATATGTTGCTCAAGCTCCGCCACTGCAGAAAATCGACCTGTCGCGCGCGCGCGCACACCCACCCACCCACCCCTCTCTCCCTTCTCTCCCTCAACCAGTCCCTTTACCCACTGTACTTGAAGGTATTAATTCCTCTCGTGGTTGCACGGTTACGTTGTTGGTCAACAGGTACAAGATCATCAGCTATTGAACAGGCATCCAACAAAGAATAACTAGACACTGGACAAAATATGAAACACATTACCATATTTGTTTGTTCCAGTAAGAACCGTAGAAGAGGAGTACATGAACCAAACCACATTGTCTTGGGAGATAAATTTCGGTACATAAATAAACTGATACTTCACCGGGAAAAGTTGGTGACACACACTAATGCAAAAATAACTTTAACAGTTCATCAGATCTCAAATTCCCTGATGTTCTTTGACTTGTATCATAAGAAGTACGTGTAAAATTCAAAATGGGAAGCACCCTACCGCCGCAAACTCTGCAGAATGTATTGCGCATACAGATCCCTACAAAGATTTAAAGAATATTATGCTAATACGAATCGACACTTAATCCAGTCCACATGTCCTGCTAAAAAATGATTAGCACTTACATGGAATGCTGGATGGCATCGCGGGCAGCGGTGGCGGGCAAGAACTCATTGACAGCCACCTCCTTGTTCTCATTCTTCTTATCTGGAACGATTTGATCAAGAACAACACACAATTGAAGCAAAGGTATAGTTTGACGACGAAGGAATGAAAAGAAATTATGTGAAACGGGACGGCTAGCAGGCATACAGTCCTCGAAGAAACGCCGGATCTCCTGAAGGCGATGCGGAGAAAGCTCGCTGAGATCGTTGTAATGGCGGTACTCAGGATCGTCGGCGCAGACGGCTATGATCTTGTCATCTTTCTCGCCCTGTTCCGACAGATGAAGAGCCACTGTATGTAAGCATGATGCTGACAGTCTGACACTAACACATGCAAAAAAATTGGCCTATGTTGTACATGATCAATGTGCCTACCTGGTCTATCATAGGCATGAGACCGATGGCCCTGGCTCGGAGGAAGGAGCCGGGAAGAATTGGTTCCTGGTTCCAGAGAGCAGGCAGTTGTTGATTATTACTCAATTGTTAAAGAAATACAGTGCAGAGCAACTGTGAGCTCTGTACAGAGCTACATTGACCCTGTTGAAAGCATCAGCTTCAGCTCACCTGCATGAGCACCAAGACATCCATGGGGTCGTTGTCCTCGCAGAGCGTTCGTGGAATGAATCCGTAATTGTGAGGGTAGACCACAGAGGAGTACAGGATCCGATCGACCTGGCAAGGTTTCAGCCTGTCAGATCTACAATCACATTATCTAGGATTGCATCAAAGGAATCAGAGCCATTGCTTGCCTTGATGAGCCCCGTCTTCTTGTCGAGCTCGTACTTCACCTTGCTCCCCTTGGTGATCTCCACAACCTGTTCGATAGATGGGCGCACTGAATCAGAAGAACACGCGATCGCCATTCGACACGGAAGGATCGAATCGGATCGGAGACGACGGAGAGGCCATCAAATTCATGGCGTCAGCGTCATGGCCTCATGAGAAGAAAGTAGAGCACAGGAATTGCACTTACAACATTGAACACGGCCGGAGCTTCGGGACCTGCACAAAGAACAAGAACAGTTTCCCGCCATTAGCGGCTCTGAATCTGGATTCTGTCGAAGACGAAGACGGGAAGAAGGCTCCGAGGGCTCACCGATCTCGAGGTCGTGCCAGGGGTGGGCGGCGACGGATCTCCGGGACAGGGACGAGAGGATCCTCTCGTTGAGGCGCGGCGCCGGCCGCCTCGGCTGGTCCAGCTCGAGCTCCTCCACCTCATCTGCCAGGAGGGCGGCGGCGACGGCGGCGGCGGCTCCGTTCTCGTGGCTCATCCTGCTCCCTCGGAAACACGCGGAGGAGACCCACGGCGCAGACGACGGATCACTTTGTGCTCTGAGCGTTCTTGGCGCCGTGGAGAGCGAATGCGCGATATATAGAGGGCGCGCGGGCGCCGGGAGTGGGTTGGTGGTGGGGAGCGCCGAGCGCGCGCGTAAACGCGTCGATGGGAGGCCGGGGACATGCGTGCGACGCGGGTGGGAGTCGGGATGGCCGGATGGCGGTGACGGTGCGGCTGCAGCGCCGCGGTGGGAAGCTTCCTCGCGGTTGGCGCGCCCAAGCAGGTGCTAGTTGCTAATGAAAGTTACAAAATTGCTCCCATGCACCAAAGTTGTGCGCTAAAGAAAATGCTTCAAAGTTGATTATTCCCAATATTGATGGCAAAGATCTATGCAATATACCGGTCGTCCTCTGACCTGGATGCTATTAACTCTTAATCTTTACCAAAAATTTTGACAACATTTTCTCTAAATTTATAAATCCAAGCAGGGGTTCACAACATATACAAAGCATATGACATTGTATATGAAAAAAATACATAAATGTCACTACTTTTTTTTTTGAAAGAATAGCAGGAGCTCTGCCTTAATCAATTAAGAGGAAGAAGAAGTACCGGTTAAAGATACAGTTAGAGAGAAACAGGAGAAAAAACAGGATAACACCAAAAAGAACTTGTCGACAGTTGAAATAACGATCTCAAGTCGCTAAGGTTCTTTAGAAATGAGATGGGAGACACGCCGAACAACCACGAACAGCAACGAACAGGAGAAAGGAGTTTTTATCCTGGTTCAGGCCTCTCGAGAGAGATAACAGCCCTACGTCCAGCCTTTCTTATATATCATAGATGAATATAAGAGGTGGCTCGACGAGACGAACAAGTCCCGGCGAGATTATGGGTGTACAAGTGAAGATCAGATGTCTACGAGATGCTAATGCATAAACTCGAAGTCAGATGCCGGATCGCCCCCTAATGCCGTAGGGGCTCTGTTTATATAGTGTAGAGCAAACCGACCTACCGAGGGAATATCGGGCCGGGCTAACTACGAGATCGTAACGAACTCGACATGCCAAATATATCCCGAGGTAGATAAGGCATACTCTAAGTCTTGGGGATCACGACTCCTATTCCAATCCGGGAAACCACGTCCGGGTCTTCACGTAGCCGTGCAGAACTCTTGTTCGAGTCGGACTCAAACACGATTTCTTGGCCGTTACGCATCATGCCAGCCAGGAAGCTGTTCGGCAGGATCCATATGGGCTAGATAGAACCTTCCAGGGAGCTAGGCCCTGGTAGGCTGTTCGATTGGGTCGTCAGGGAGTGGGCTATGGCAATGTGCCGTGATTTTATCCCCGACAGTTAGCCCCCGAGACTCAAGTGGAAGGACTCACTAGAGTGGGGTCTTCCTCTTGAGACTCCAAGTCACGAAGAGGGTATTTTTTTTGCTACAAAGACGTGCAACAGACGACCGAACAGGCTATGGTTCAACCGAACAAGACTTGTTCGGGACCGAACAAACCCGTCCGATGCCGAGCAACTCCGTTGCATCGAACAGGGAACGACATCTGTCCGAGCAGAGTACCCAGCCCTCGATACAGAAATCGGAAGAAGTGAGGTGAATCATCTCCTTGAGGCTGAACGTCATCAAGTAGGGATTAGATTCTTGGTAGTGAAGAGCGTACCACCGCATCCGGTAAGATCAGATCTTTCGGGAGAATGAACATAGCAAGTCGCGAGACGGACTCGTGCTGCTGCATCCAGACATTCAGATGCCTAGGAAAAGATAGGGGAACCACCTCTCGGGCTAGAGCTTACCCGAGAAAATAGAGATTGCGCTCTCGAGCGAATGTCGCGCTCAGGAGCAAAGGTGTTGCGCCCCCAGACGTAGATCATGTGCCAGGAGCAGACAATGCATACGAGGGGGAAGATAACCCAGTCCTCGAGCGTAGAGCTCGCCAAAGGAACCAGGTAAAGAGATCCAGTCCCCGAGCACGGAGCTCATTAAAGGAACCAGAAAGTGCAACCAGACGAAGACGCATACGGTAGAGCCAGCGGCGGGCGAAGAGCTGCCGGTCGCGAGGTGATCCACCCGAGCACGGAGCTCGTCGCGGGGACCGAATCTGGGCTCGGACGAAGAACCGCCGGCGAGGTGAATCACAACCCGATGCAGTCAGAGCCGCAAGAGAACGTGTGAAATCAACGCTTTACCCATGACGTATTCCTTGCGATAGTGATAGCGTTGTCTTGGCAAGTGCAGAACCGACGCTTGGAGTGCCCGTTGCGATGAGAATCGGCTTACGGTGGGCATGCCCGTTGCGATGAGAATCGGCTTACGGTGGGCAGGACTCCGTTGGTGACGCACTACCTTGACTTAGCCGAACTGTGAAGGTCAGTACCGGGCAAAGGCAAGAAATCATACGCGGGCGAAGTGAATCAGTCCCAGGGCATGCGCGGAGCAAACCCGGGAAGAGAGGGATGCAAACATCGGTTTTGGTGGGAAGCCTGGAACTTCGTCGCGACCATCACCGGAGTCTGACGTTCCCCGTTCCTGTATTTCCTGCACAAGACAAACAAGAAACTAGCCAGCAAGGGAACAAAGAGAGCAAGAACAGGCTCTAAGAAGAGCAAAACGAGTTTTGAAAAACACGCTAAGACGACCTACCAGCACAAGACATAATTTTTCCCGTGTACGTTCCAATAGCGTTAGTGTCACCTCGGCGAATGCGGAACCGACGCCAGGAGTGCCCGTCGCGATGAGAATCGGCTTACGGTGGGCATGACTCCATTGGTGGTGCATTGCTCCGGATTACCGTGCCAGGAAGGACGTAGCATGGATAAAAAAGACGTGTGCGGGCAAGGGCAGCCCTGCTGTGGCTAAGACCGCTAACCAGGGAAGGCGATCGGGACCTTAGCCGCAAGCAAAACGTGCGAGGCGAAATCTTATCCGGGCATGGACCCGTGCAGCGTTGGTGTCGCCTTGGCGGGTACGGAACCAATGCCAGGAGTGCCCGTTGCGATGAGAATCGGCTTACGGTGGGCATGCCCGTTGCGATGAGAATCGGCTTACGGTGGGCAGAACTCCCTCGGTGGTGCACCGCTTCGGTTAACCGGAGCTGTATAGGTCGTCGCCAGATAAAAAGACATGCTCGTACGGGGGGAGCGCTACGGGAGCAAAAGACAAACGAGGTTTTGGAAAACCAACGCTAAGGAAAGGAACTGGAAAACTGAAAACGTACCGGGGTTGCCGAAATTCAGCTCAAGTCCCAACTGACCGAGGAGTGACAGTCCTCCGAGGAGCTGGCCGAGTAGCTCAAGACCGCCGAAAGCGCTTGAATCGAGCGAGAGTTCGACGAGCGACTTTTCCTGCAAAAAAGAGCAGCAAAAGACAAGGATGAATAGGAAACCAAGAGCAAGGCGAACATCGCTAGAAAGTTTTAAGAAAACCGGTAGAACGCTTAGCCTAACTCCCAGCCCCCGTTGTGCAGCTGCTCGAGGACCTGAGTTTGCGAACTCGAACAGGTGCACAAGAGAAAGAGCGACGCCTAGCCCCGTGCAGACGATGCATGAAGACCTGAACTTGCGACTTCAAGCACGTGCGTAGAGAGTTAGAGCGACACCCGTATCTTGATCGACTCGTTCGAAAATGCTTGTTAACGTAAGTTAGGCGATTCGAGGGTAACCGAACAAGGAAAGTGCATACGCCGCGAGGGCTTACGAGCGAGGCTTTACCAAGTGGTCGTGCCGTGGCGGTAAGTGCCTCTGCCGCGAGGGCTTACGAGCGAGCTTTGCCAAATGGTCGTGCCGTGGCGGTAAGTGCCTCTGCCATGGAGGGCTTACGAGAGCGAGCTTAGCAGCGTGGTGGATGCCGTGTTACGCAACTCGAGTTTAGGAACTTGTTGAAACAAGATACGGGCGGGAAAACCCTTAAGATTGCGGAGCCAAGAGTTCGCAAGACCGACGACCATCAAGTGTTACCAGAGAGTAAGGTAGTCCGAGAAGACGAGTGGTGAGAAGGGCGCAGGGGGTCGCGAACATTCACCGCTCAATGGGTTGAACTTTACATGGCGATCGAGAGACTTGGACGAACTAAGACGCGAAATTTGAGAAAAGCGAAGTTAGGAAACGAAAGACCTACACGAGGAACTTACTGGCCGGTCGATGTTCCAAGTCTTTGGTCGACTTTCTCCGTCATCCACCGCCAGGTAACGCCCGGGATCCGGAAGGAGTTTTGATCCAGTCCCCTAGCACGGAGCTCGTCGCGGGGACCAGACGCGCGCTCCGAGCGAAGAGCTGCCCGGTGCGAGGTTGATCCAGCCCCCGAGCACGGAGCTCGTCGCGGGGACCAGATCTGGAAGGTGATCGAGATCGAAGGGATCGATCCGATCTGACAGGGGATGTGACATCCTGCCCTTCTGAGTCATAGTCCTCAGGAAGAATCTCCTGGTCGCTGATAGAGTTCGACATGTTCGATCTACTATTCCCCACGGACGGCGCCAACTGTCGACGGTTGAGATAACGATCTCAAGTCGCTAAGGTTCTTTAGAAGTGAGATGGGAGACACGCCGAACAACCACGAACAGCAACGAACAGGAGATAGGGGTTTTTATCCTGGTTCAGGCCTCTCGGGAGAGATAACAGCCCTACGTCCAGCCTTTCTTATATATCAGAGAAGAATACAAGAGGTGGCTCGACGAAACGAACAAGTCCCGGCGAGATTATGGGTGTACAAGCGAAGATCAGATGTCTACGAGATGCTAATGCGTAAACTCGAAGTCAGATGCCGGATCGCCCCCTAACGCCGTAGGGGCTCTGTTTATATAGTGCAGAGCAAACCGACCTACCGAGGGAATATCGGGCCGGGCTAACTACGAGATCATAACGAACTCGACATGCCAAATATATCCCGAGGTAGATAAGGCATAATCCAAGTCTTGGGGATCACGACTCCTATTCCAATCCGGAAAACCACGTCTGGGTCTTCACGTAGCCGTGCAGAACTCTTGTTCGAGTCGGACTCAAACATGATTCCTTGGCCGTTACGCATCATGCCAGCCAGGAAGCTGTTCGGCAGGATGCATATGGGCCAGATAGAACCTTCCAGGGAGCTGGGCCCTGGTAGGCTGTTCGATTGGGCAGTCAGGGAGTGGGCCATGGCAATGGGCCGTGATTTTATCCCCGACAGAACTATACAAAGAAGCAAATTCAACGATAACAGCAACAGACACTGCTCAAGAACTAGCTAACTTTGGTCGAAAGGTCCGAACGCCGCCTCCCAGTTTAGGATATCGATATTGATTAGCTGGATAGTTTGGTCCACACTAGCATAAGCGAGCTCAAAGATTCGCCTATTGCGCTGCTTCCAGATGTTCCAACAAACGAACAAGACCAAACCATCGAAACGACGCCTAGAACACTTGGGGAACACCTTTCTTGCCTTAAGCCACCAATTGCCCACATTTAACTCCTGCGCCTGCTGGGCGTAGAGCTGAGGGCAGTTACCTTCGAGCAAGATAGTCCTCCAGATAACACGTGTGGACGGGCAGGAGAAGAGCAGGTGATGAGTTGTCTCCACATCAGTAGCACAGAGAGGGCAAAAGCAAGAGTTGGGCCACCCCCTTCGGATGAGGTTATGTGCTGTCAAGATCTTGTTATGAAGAGCAGTCCACAGAAAGAATTTGCATTTCGGTTCAGCTTGAGCCTTCCAATTTGCAGCAAAGTGCCCATAAGGGATCGCACCTACGAACCGGATGTCGTAGGCTGAACGGGCACTATACCTCCCATTGGTCGCCCAACGCCAGGAGCAGGTGTCTGCCACACCTGGATGAAGTGAGAAAGAGTTGATCCGTTGCCAGAGAAGACAATATTGCATCAACTCTTCAAAATTGTCATGCCGCTTGAGAGACCTGATCCAGCGTCCATTATGCAGCCCTTCTTTAACAGTGTACCCCTTTCGTACTGCCTTGGAGAAACATAAAGGAGCTATTTCACATGGTGCTTTATTGTTTAACCATCGATCGCACCAGAAGAGACAACGCTCCCCATTGCCCACCGAGATAACGACTGAAGCATTGAAGAGGCTGTGGTCGACATGGTCGCAAGGCAGTTCAGAGCCAAACCAAGGCTTGGATGTATCAACCCAGGCCATCCAAAGCCATCTAAGCCTGAGGGATCTGCCAAACTGTTCGAAACTTTTTATTCCCAGGCCCCCCAACCTCCTTGGTCTACAAACCTTCTTCCAAGAGACTAGCGATGCCACACGGCCACCATTGTGGTCACCTTTCCATAGAAAGGCACGGCGCAGCTTATCAATTCTTTGGACCAACCATTTACTGAGCTTAAGAACAGACAAGGGGTACACAACTTGAGCTATGATTACTGAGTTAATGAGAACCAGGCGAGCTGAACGTGAAAGAAGCTTGCCCTTCCAACCAGACAGCCTTTTCCCAATTTTGTCCAAAAGAGCTTGGAAGTCGCTTTTGATTAGCTAGTGGGCCTTATCGGAAGCCCAAGGTAGATAGTTGGAAAATGTCTGAGCTGCATACTCGAGTCACCTGTGACATGCTGGATCAAATTTTGGTCACACCTAATTGGGTAGATCTCACACTTCTCCAAGTTCACTTTGAGCCCAGATGCCTGCCCAAATATATGAAGGATTAACTGAAGAGATTCATGTCTTGGGTTGTCGGATTTAGGAAAACCGCCACATCATCTGCGTAAAGTGACAGTTGCATGTTGTCGACCAACGATCCTAGGCTGCTGAGAACACCATCCCGCTTTGCCCTATTGAAGATCTTTTGGAGAGGCTCGAGGGCCAGGATGAAGAGCAACGGAGACAGTGGATCTCCCTGCCGAAGGCCTCTCCGGTGCCTGAATGCACCGCCCAAGCTGCCATTGATGAAAATTCTAGAGGATGAAGACATTAGAAGTATAGATATCCAGTTCCTCCAAACAGTACCGAAACCCAAACTGGCGAGAAGTTCAAGCAGGTACTCCCAGCTAACGGAATCAAAGGCCTTTGCGAAGTCTAACTTGATGAAAAACTCATCTCTTCTGGCGATGTAACTCCTTGACAAAGATTGGATGCACTTAGGAAATTATCCGGATGCATCTGTTATGCACAAATGCGCTTTGAGAGGATGAGACAAGGTCCTCCATAAAAGGCACAAGTCTGTTTGCAAGAACCTTGCTGAAAAGCTTTCCGAAGCTATGGGATATACTGATGGGCCTATAATCTTTAGGGGTAGCCGCATCCTCCTTTTTCCTAAGGAGAACAAAATGTCACTACTGAAAGCAAGTGCCACTGCAAAGTCGATTAGGTCATAGACGCAACGATAAATTAAGGATTTGTGCATAGTGTCGTTACAGAAGGCTTAGGGGATATACGAGCTTATTATACCATCCAATTTACGGTCTGACGAGTCCCCCCACGATGTCATACTCTCCTCCCAAGTCCCAACTACTTCCCATTAGAGAGAGAGGGGGGAGAGGAGAGAGAGGAGGGCGGCAACGAGCTCCAGTAACCGACAACAACGAGCCAGCGTGGTAGGCGACAGGTGGCGGTGAGGTCCGACGCTGCGACGGTCTTCGGCGCCGTCGCACTAGAGTTGGAGGTGTCGAGATCCAAATCTCAAAAGTGCATGATTTAGCTGGTCCATGATTATATTGTGTTCCTAAAGCACGCTGGTGATGCATTAGGCATTTGCTATTTTTTAACGAGGTGCTTAGATGTTATATAACCTTGTCTAAGCCCCTACATAGGTGCACAGATACTAGCTTAAGCACCTTTCCTTTCTTGCGAGCACCTCTCTAAGTAATGCATCATGCTATGTGGCATAAGCTCATAGATACTAACTTGAATCCTACGTTGCTATGTAACAAAACTAGTTGCATAAACGGGCCTATGGCCCGTCGATGCCGAATTTGACCTGCAAAAAATTACAACGTATCATCAAGCATTATATGACCAAAAATAGTGTAATCATCAGGACCAAATTATAAGTTCATATCTCACTCTATGAAGTATTATATAAGACTATATATACCTGGTACATTAGGTAATATTGAAGAAATGACAAATAATCAAGTCACATTTTTATGTAGTCGCATTGATTTAAATATAATAGCAAAGTGATATCGCTACCTTTAACATGGAACTAAAATTCTACATGTAAAATGATAAAGACACGTTATTCGTTTTATAGATAGCATGCATAGATCAATTATGTAAGGACATAATAAAAATAGAAAAAATGCTATATATTTCGGTTAAATATAGTTTTTTCCTTTGTACAAAAGGGGTAGAACTTGAAACAACAATAAGACAGCGTAGAAAAGCAGAAATGTGAGAAATTAAAAGACCAACTCCATTTGAACGTTCTTTCAGAAAATGCAAATAAGTAAAGGCCTTTTTTGTAGGCTCCCCACCTCTAGGTACCATCTTGAGAATTACATCCATACTGCATCCGCATCAATTAATACCAACTACGGTGCTTCAATACATTAAAGGTTTTGCATCAATAATGTACGCCCAAAATAGCAGTTACCTCCTCCCATTCATCATCATTGTCAACCTCATAATATATATTCGGATCCCTTTTAAGAGGGTACCACAAAAGCAAACCCTCTTCGAATTAGTTGGGGGTAAAGTGGCTGCACGAAGTTCATGCCATGCTACTGAAGCTACTACAGCAAAGTGAAACTGTACAAACCATTACGAAACCATCTCAGATAACCGTAGCCGCCATGAAGCAGCAGGAAGCCAAAAGTTTTTTTTTGTTGGCTATTCTATGCTTACACTAATGTTGCAAGCAACCACTATATTCAGAGAAACCTTGCAACAAAAAATGCTCACCGAACATTGCGAAATTAAATTATGAACTACTATATCTTACAGTTCTTAGAGTCAGAATTCTTGATTGTCACACATCGTAATTGATAAGAAGATTGGTACATTTACATTGAAACTTTATTCCACTATTGAGCACGGTGATAATACAAAACCGGAGAAGAAAAATGTATAGGAGAACTTAAACCGAAGCTCACGCAAAGACATTGACCAATCATAAGATAATTAGGGTAAATAACCTCTGCCTTAATTTGATTGTCGTACATAGCTTTCTTTGAGAATCTGCTTCCACATGGATAATACTCTTTCCAAATCGACGAACAGGGCAATGGGCAAAATTTGGCGTGACCAGCCGAACATGGTAGGCAAAATGGATAGAAATTTCCATAGCAAGCAGAGACGATCCATACGTTGAACCAAAGAGAGGAAACAGACCGGGACGGGCGGCAGCCAGGAGTAAAGGATGAAGAGATGGAGAGTTGGTGCGCTACTGAGGGCGGCCGCGGTGGGGTGCTATCGGAGAAGGGGCGTTGGTGTGGATCGCACCACATGAACGCCGCACCACAAGGAGGAGGCATGGCGGGCGCCGCGTCGGAGAAGGGCGGCGATGGAGGCGGCGGTGGCGGAGCCGGCCAGAGGAGGAGGAGGAGGAGGAGAAGTGGCGCTAGAAGGGGAGGTCGACTGGCGATGATCCAGTCAGCCCGGGGCCGGGATAGCGTGGATCCGGTGCACCCAGGGCCGGCTAGCCGGATCCGGCCACCAATCCGCGGTGAATCGATCCGGCCGCGATACCATCTATGGCGCAATGGGAGGCGGAGGCTAGGGTTGAGAGAGGTCACCGGAGGTTGGGGCGCCGTCGCCAAATCCGTCACCACGGCGCCATCGTCGCCGAGCATGTGCACGCGGAGTTGGGCGCGCGGCGGGGCCGAGGTCAGGCGCCATGTGCGGCGGCTAGGGTTGAGAGAGGTCACCGGAGGTGGGTCACGTCGCCAAATCCGACCGCCACAGCGCCCATCGTGGCTGGCGTGTGCACGACGGAGTTGGAGGCGGGTCAAGTAATCGGCCGCCAGTGGGGGCAAGGCGGGCGTGGTGAGACCGAGAGGAGAGAGAGAGAGAGAGAGAGAGAGAGAGAGAGCTCTGTTGGGGAGAGCCATTGGGGGGGGGATCGGGGCAAGGGCGCGAGGCGGGGGCGGCGGCTAGGGTTGAGAGAGGGTAGAGAGGGGATGGCCCGCGGGCTGATTTAGAAAAGCACGAGGGCCTTTTCGCAAAAACGACAAGGCATGGCAGATCATGGACCGCACAAAGCCGATCGGACGGTCAGAAAAATTGGGGTGACGTGCGCCTTGCGGTGGGCACAGCGCTGAGCTTCTCCGAGCGTGCTACGCAGAGACGGAGCCACGTGGCGTGAGGGGGTAGCTCCCTAACAAAAATGTACTATTTACTATTGAGTTGGCACGCCCGTGGCGCGCTGTGTGTAGTAAGACGGTAGGATGTGTTTTTTGGAGGTCGTTATGGAAGAAAGCAACCATTTACATCTCCGTTAAGAAAAAAGAAGGGACTCTATAATAGGAAAGTGCTGTGTACGAAGACCAAACGCCTCGTTTAAATAAAAAACTCTCAGAAGGAAGCAGACCTTAATCAAATAAAAAAAAAATCCATTCCTGCGTAGGGAACAACTGACGCTTTCTCATACCATGGTACAAAAAGCAGATGGCCATAATTATACATGCAGCAACGGACATCGTTTCAGTTTTATATCACAGGCTTGGTATGAGCAAAATGAGGAGCTCAGCTCCTTAAACATCAAGCTTGCAAGCAGATATAAGGCAAGCATGCAACCGCCCTAGATGGTTATTATACTGTGTGCGCAGTAAGGGCCTGAGATGGCGGGGTTCTTAAATAACGCACAACAAAAGCATGATCATGGTGAACCGATAAAGATAATCAGATTGACCATCATCATAACATCGCTAGCCTATCCAAGGATTCATCACCGAGCAGCAGAGAGCATCGAAAAGAACTTCAGAACAGCTTCCTTTTAGCAGTGGAGGCAACGTCGCTGCTTTCGGAGAGGCGCTTTATGCGCAGTGTAAACACAAAATAGTGAGGGGTACATACAACAGAAGACAACAAATAAATAAAGAAGAATCGTAGGTCTGTACGTACTGCGCAGTCGGGTCCTTTTTGGACAGCTCAGAACAGCAAGCAGCATCTTGGTCACTAATTTCCTAATTAACAAAACAACGTAAATAAGCATCATAAATTAGTCAGGTCGGTAAGCTAAACTGGCGAATATAGTACGCTTAGGCTACCTGTTCAGGTGGTGTACTCTGAAGCAGGTCGCTAGTCTTATGAGCAACATTAACAGAAGTAGCAACGCTGTCTTCCGAACCAGCAGCTAATTCGGTCCCTGCGGCAACTTGAGACCGTCAATAGCCAGGAGCGACCACGGCCTTCGCTAAGAATAAATTAATAAATTGACGCATTGGCAATGTCTCTTTTCAGAATCTGGGAAACTGAAGCCGGTTTTATTTAAGACATGAAACACAAATGAAGACGACAAAAAAGTATTAGAGCGCCCGAAAAATTGAAACCGGTTTTTATTTAGACCACGAAACATAGATGAGAAGGACAGGAAACTATAAGAGGGCCCGGAAAACCAGCCTGTGCTCTGATAAAGAATGACACCCAAACATTTCATGCAATAGATCTGCATTTGTACACTGTAAAAAGATGGGACCAAAAGCAAAAAGGAAATCCTCCCTGTGCTCTAATGGATAACTGTCCCCTACCACCACGTGGAATAAACCCTACATCCGTTGGTTCTTACAAAGCAACCAACCACTACAAAATAAACAAAACCTTTTTAGTTTGCACAAAACAAACCTCAAAACTAATTCGTAAACTGCTAGACCATACGGCATGCGCTATCCACGACCAAATAACGTGAAAAGCAAAGATGCGACCACCAAATAGAAGCAAAGCACAATTCAATGAGCTAAATCACTAAGCAACCAACCGGCTTGCTATGAAGAAGTGTATATGTAACCTCTAATTGCACGTTATGCACTGCGTAAAAGACATATGCGAAAAAAAACGCTGGGAGAGGAATATGAGCACCCTACCTTCGATGCATGAACGGCACCGACGAATTTAACTAAAAAGACAAACCTTGAAACTGAGTTCGAACACATCTGCAAATGCTCCATGGCAACCGACCTGAAATGATAGCAGAACAAAAATCATATAGCACATTGCACAGCCTCTTAAAAAATGGGAAAGCAATGGAACACCAATGAGCTGGAAGAATAGAAATTTCTAGGATTTTTTGCTTAACTCAATCAGTCCTACATACCAACGAAATACTGTGGTCCCTGCAGTACTGTAGGAAAATAATTAGTAATTGGTGAAAGTACCAACCTAGTTTATTAAATCTATACTAAGAATGGTACCCCCACATAATAATTAGTACTGCAGAGAAGTTTTAACTTGGTTT
Source organism: Raddia guianensis (assembly GCA_036346415.1). NCBI lineage: Eukaryota > Viridiplantae > Streptophyta > Magnoliopsida > Poales > Poaceae > Raddia > Raddia guianensis. The sequence continues at coordinate 12,440,644 of CM070538.1, forward strand.
ACTAAGTCCCCAAAGGCTGAGATGATACAAATTATATGTAGAGGCTTGACCAAGATCTCAATCAAACCAAAACAGGCAAGCGGCCAAACACCGAAAGAAACCACAACACAAAGGAATTATATAACAGAAACAAAATCTAGATTAACAATTAGCAGTCAACACATGGTACAATTAGCCCCTTAGACCTAACAAAGGTAAATAAAAAACCATGAAACTTAAACAAACAAAATCTAACTTGATAACCAACATTATCCATACGGTACAATTAGGTCCTCAGACTTAACATAAGTAAATAAAAAAATTTCTTGCTCAAGTTATTCTTTCTATCGAATTAGAGCCGCACATTCAGCCCAAGACAATACCTAGCATATAATATGAACATTAATTTGATCTCCCAATCCCTTAGGTAAAATTCTTAAGGCTACGGAACAGAAAGTAAATAACCGACATACCTTTGTGAACAACTGGTTTCAGCAGAGAATCATTCTAGTTCTTTTATTAGGTTGCGACCGTACATTCAATCTAAGATAGCGGTAACTACTGGGCATGGGCTCCAATTTGACTTCTTAAAGCATCGAGAACCAAGATAAAACAACCTATACCTAGGCCATCGACTAAGCCATCAACTCCAAAAAAATTCAAAGGAGAGAAAGACTCAAAGAGATTAGCCAGCCACAGCTACAGAATGGGAATCAGAGAGGCAACATACCTCTTGTGCCAACGGCATATAAATGATGTATATTTAGATTTCTAAACCCGAGATCACCTGAATATTTTGCCAAACAAATGTATTTAATAAAGCCAATCATTCTGCAAGAAAGAAAAATCAATAAGTTACTTGCATGTACTAAACGGCATACTAAATTGAGCTGCAAAACTGGAAAGCAAAGCCAAACATGCTAAAAACTAAGACTTGAGCACAACAACTGCACTGTGAAGCGAAACATCACTGAGAACAAAAGCTTCAGAGGAAGGGGCCAGCCGATGCTGAAGATCGACGGAGGATTTGTTCAGCTAATCGGTAATATGCTATAGTAAACAAATTGGCTTACAGTGATACATCGTTCCAAATCAACCTCAACTAACAAAAGCTCAACCTAAAAAGAATAATATGACTCATACCCTAGCTTATGAAATGCAGTGGCAACGCGAAATGCTATAGGAATAGAAAATGGAGCAAATCATCACACTATGAAATAGCAGGACGTTACCTTCATGGAGAGCCTATATTCGTGGCTACAGGGAGAGCATGGGGGAAGGGCAAGGCAGAGGGGTATCACTGCACCAGCAAGGAGGTGAATAAGAGAGCTAGCGCGGGGCGACGCGTTCGTCAGGGTAACGGCACCCCGCTCCTCCCCCTACCAACGGATCCAGCCTCGCAGAGCCCAACCGTCGACAGATCCGGCCTCGCTTGAACCCGGCGGCGTCGGATCCAACCTGCACTGACGATGGGAGAAGACCATCAGACCATGGCGGCGGCTGTGGAGAAGAGCAAGGTAGAGGGGTATCACTGTACCAGTGGGGAGGTGAAGAAGAGAGCTAGCGTGGGGCGACACATCCATGGGGGGAACGGCGGCCTGCTCCTTCCCCGACCAACGGATCCAGCCTCCCAGGGCCCAACCGGCAACGGATCCGGCCTCGCCGGAACCCGGCGGCATGGGATCCAACCTACACAGACAACGGGAAAGGACCGTCAGACCATGACGGCGGCAGTGGAAGGAGAGGAGGTCCGCAGGGGTAAAGGACAGCGACGGAGGAGGAGGGGAGGGAATAGCTTGAGGATGAAATGGCGGCGGCGGGGTGGGCAACCGGCGCCCCGGTGGAGCAGGGCACGGAGGAGAGACCGAGAGGGGGAGAGAGAGCTTTTTTCGTGGGAGCCATCGGGGTGAGGCCGACCCGGCGTGAGGGCTAGGGTTGCGAGAGGCAGAGAGGTGAGAGCCGGGGGCATATCAGCGGGTGGATGGACCGCGGGTTAATTTATCAAATTATAGGGGCCTTTTAGCAAAATGTCAGGACAGAGTCTGGTGTCGACCGCACACAGCCGATCCGACGGGCCAAAAAAATCGAGGCGACGTGGGGGGCTCGCGAGGGGCGCTGCGCTGAGCTCCCCGAGCGCGCTGCGCCCAGAGCGATCCACGTGGCGCGAGGGGGCAGCTCTCTAACAAACTTGTACTATTTATGATGATAAACCGATTTATTCCTTAAGCATGCCTCTAAACACTTGTAGTGAAATCTTCTAAACTTTCTAAGTAATGCTAACTTAAAAATACTTTCTCTCTCTTGCAAGCACCTCTCTAAGCATCATCCTATTGCCTTTATACCCTCTCCTCTTTCATCTAATTTACAAAAATTCGACCTCTCCACCATCTTTTTATCTCTCTTTCCTTCCTCCCAAGGAACCATCTCCGATGAGCTTTGGCGCCATCTTTGGCAAGCCTTCTCACCGCGAAGGTCCATATCTTCGGTGATCCTTTTCCACAGTGACCACTTTGCGTCGTCTGGCAACCAATCACCTAGGTGAGACATAGACAAGGGTGTGAAGGTCGAGCCAAGGCATCGATTGTGAGGTTCGGCAACCCGTTAGAGAGGCGTGTCATTGAGGGTGGCTAGGCGAGGCTAGAGAAGTGGAAAGGGAGGAGAGGTTCACAAGCAAGGGGGAGGGGAAGCAGGAATATGGAGTGGAGGTTGATTTGGAGCACCAACGGGTCCGATATCCGGCTAGGGGTGAATCAAGCACTGGGGTTGGGTGGGCGAGGCAGGAGGAGATGGTGGAAAGGAGTTCGCTAGCAAAGGGAGAGGAAACAGGGAGGAGGGGTTGAATTTGATATGTAGCACCATCGACGAGGTCCTAGGACCCACTAGGGGTGAAACTCTGGGGCATCACAAAGTTGCTAGGTTGTCGGCGTTGAAGAAGAAAAGAAGGAAAGAAAAATAGAGAAGAAAAACTTTTACTACTTTGTAGTGGCATGGAGCCGAGAAAGATGTTGTATGATGACATAAAAAATAAGGGAGGTGCTAGTGCGCAGGCGCCTGCGCTCGACTTATCACGCAGGCGCCCGCTCCTCGCCTCCTCCTCCATCGCCGCCGCCTCCATCGTCTCGGCGGCGGCGCCGACGCCGCCACTCCGCCTCTGTCCACCCATCACGACCGTGCCCGCCCATTATAACCACGATGGCCGTGACGTCCAGATCCGCCCGCCGATGCTGGCTCGACTGCCATCTCTCCCCACCCCCGGCTCTGGCGCCGGTGCCGCCGCCTCCGCCGTCGCCCTCACAACCTCGACCAATGGCCGGGCCTCCACATCCCCCACCCTTAATCTATAGCCGGGGAGCACAAAAACCGCCCACCCTCAACCCTAATTCGAACGGCGCTAGCAGCTGGAGACGATGACAATGGCGGCCAGAGCTGGAGAAGGCGGCGCCTGCGGGATTTCATCCCGCGCAGGCGCCTGTGAAATAGCACCTCCGAAAAAATAAACACCCAATTTGTGGTGGCATGCGTTCAATTACCCTTTCTACGTAGAATTTAAATGGGCAGTGTGCTCTATACAGGTCGCGACACACACTGATCCACCGTGAACGTGAGCCGGCCTGATTGATTGGGATGAACCATGAAGCTCATGCCATCCCCATCCCAGTCAACATCGACCAGCCCATACCCTCTCATTGTAAATACCAAACCTTTGCCATGCTGCAATGAACTGGTGATCGGTGACTCCGCTATCCATTAGACCATTTCCAATTTCCCCACCCGCTGCGTATAAAAATGTCTCCTTAATTTTATTACCTGATGAATACCACCACGTATGATGTTCAGAGATGTACACGAGACTGAGCCCCGCTCCTCCCCAGCTCAGGTGTGCCTTGAAGCTCACTCCGGCCGCCGTCAACTTCGCGAAGCACAGAGCACCTTCCACCTGTCCGCCGCCGCAGCCGCCGTCGCTGTCCGTGACCTGCCGTGAGGACCGGAGGATGGGTCGGGACCGATCGTGCTCGCCGGTGAAGACCAAGGCGCCCGACGATGACGCACTTCCGGCCGATCGGCGGGCGGCGCAGGCGGAGGGAGACGGGGAGGAAGGCGGCGGCGCCGCCGAGCAAGGAACAAGCGCCAGGGGTACTAGCCACGCCGTCGGGTGGCGTCGCGCGGCGTACGAGGTGTTCGGGAGCGTCTACGTCTGCATATACGTCCTCGCCTGGAGGCTCGGCGAGCTCGTCGTCGTAAATGCCCAGGATGCTCTTGAGAAGATGCGCAGAAATGCTCTCGAGAAATTTCGCGGGAAGCGATGATAGGCGCGTACTCCTGCATTACTCGCGCGTTCAGCTTCGTCGGCTGTTCGATCGTCGCTCGTTATCGTCGCATTCAGCTGTATGAAGTAATATTTTGAAGCTTCGATACTTCGTCAGTTGCATAGAAATGCATACTGCTCTAATGCATTAAATAAGAGCTGCCCTGTGGTTGCAAGCTGCGTGTATTATGCTCTTGATCGACATACTTTTGATATACGGACGAATGGAAGGAGAAGTCTGATACTGTGATTACGTTTAGACACCTCTTCCAAAGTCCCACCATCTGATCTCGTTTTGAGATACATGACAGGTATGTTCATTTATTCATTCGTGTTCATTAGTATAGAACATCCCTTCTGGCAGTGATAATTCTTATTGCCAGTTCGTAAACCCACGAGTAGATGTGGTAATGTGTTGGGTGAAATGGGTGGAATGAGTTGAGTTTTATAATGGTTTGTTTTGGATTGGTGGAATGTAGCTAATGGGTTGGGATGGGGTAGGTTTTAAGTCTAGGTGGGGTGGGGTGGGGTGGGGTGGGTTTGAAAATGTTTGGGTTCAAATGATTTCAACCTATGTGTTTGTATTGAATGGGTTTATATGGGTTATACAATATACTATAAATTTTTACATGTGGACTTCATCTATTCAGTTTGACCTGTCAACTTGCACAAAGCTGCTCTCAAATATATAGTCATAACAAAAAATCAGACATTTGATGATTTTTTATAGTGTGAATGCAAGGTTTTAAAAAACTAAACTGTTTTATAGTATACCTAGGTAGGAGCAGCCTGAGCCTGGCTAACCTTCGCAGTACACCAGGCCGTCTTGGGCTTCGATCTAGAGCCCGCCCGTTGGGCTAGGGCCAGGACCGAAGAAAACATGAAATAGCACTGGCTTGGGCTGGGCTGGGCTTCGAGCCAGGATCGAGCTGAGACTGTGACAAGGCGTCAGACCGAGCCAGACTCGGGCCTAGTCCTGTGGAACTGTCCTTTTCCAAGCCTGGCCCAAAACCCGACCCGGTCCGGCCTTTCGATAGTTCTAGACCTGATCATGGGCAACCCGGCTCGACAAGCCTAGCCTGACCCGACCAGTGCACCGGTCTAGGCTCGAGCCTCTTGAAGCCCGACCATCGGGACCGGCCGGGCTCAGGCTCGAGAAAAATGGAAACAAGTCGTGGGTGTGGTGGGTTTTTAGGCTTCAGGCAAGGCTTTCGGGTTTCGGGCCGAGCTCGAGCCCAAATTTGAGGCCTGACGTGCTGGCTCGGCCCGGGCTTAGCCTTGATCCCGTGTGACCGGGCTTTTCCAAGCCCGGCCTGACCTGACATTTGATCAAGTGTAGATAGGTCTACTTTATAAGAAAGCACCAAAATCTACATGTGGGTCTCATCTATTCTGTTTAACCTGCGAATCTACACAAAATTGCGTCAAGATGTATAGTCATGACAAAAAAAATCAAATAATTTCAATAAGTTTAATAGTGTGAGTAGTGTGTGAGCGTGAGGTTTTTAAAAAAAACTAAGGTATTTTTCTTCATAAATTCGTACCTTCATATAGAATTGGGTTCAAAATGGGTTGAGAAATGGGGTTGAACCCATATGAGAGGTGTGGATTGGATTGGTTTGGGTTCACATAAAAATGGGGTAGGGTGGTGTGTGGTGGAAAAAATAGTTTTATTAAAATGGGGTGGGTGGATATGGGTTAGGTTTGAACCCATTAGCGCCCTATCCATGGGAGAAAAATTTTATTCTATGTTTACAAACTAGCAGTGATAACCAGCAGTAATAAGCACTGCCACTATTGAATCGTGCCACCGGCCGATGGTGGTACTTCGCTGCCAGTTTAAACCCCCGACCGACAGTGATAAGTTCGGATCGCTACATGTTCTTACTTTCTTCCTACTAACAAATAAATGAGGAGAAAGAACCAATAGTGATATTATTTTTCACTATTGGATTTTCTTAAAAATCAACAGTGATATGATCGTGTGAAGTATAAAATTTAACATGAAATTTAAACCACCCCATCTTCTTCATTCAAACCAAGCAAAACTTTTTCCTCCAACCCAACCCCATTTTTCGATCACCGTGCCAACTAACCCCTCCTTCAACCGTTCCTCCCGCATCCTCCACGTGAGCCATCCTATGCCACCTTCATGTCTTCTCCTCTTCCACACTTCCACACTGGTGACCAACTTACAATGATCAATTTCTTTTAAATTTTCGACAACTTTATAGGACATTTTAAATATGATGATATTAGTCGATTGGGGCTAAGTTACATTGACGTAATACTAAAAATTGACTATGTTATTACAAAAGTTGATTGGGGCCGATTCGAAACCGGTGATGCTTGCTGCCACCATTTGTGCAGAACTAAATCAAACAAGGTTGTTATCGTCACCATTTTTGTTGCTAGCCATCACTGTTGTTGCTGCCACTTGAGCTAGCCGGTAAGTGTGGCAACACGTTGCCGCCATTAGCAAGGCCTAGAGGAGGCTCTAGAGACTCATCGTCATTTTTAGGGTAGATGATGTGGTTGTCCGAATCAGCCCCGACATACCCTCCTCCTCCTCCTCCTCTTCTTAGGTGTGATAGCCTCGTCATTGACCACCTCTTCCTCCGCGCACACATCCATGGAAAGCTCCTCTTGCAAGATGATGGGGATTGGGGAATCATTTTCCTCATTGGAGAAGTTGGTCTTGGAGCCAAATAAGAAAGAGAATGATTGTGGAGAAGTCACCAGAGGAGGAAGAGAAGTAGCGGGGTATTAGAGATTCCAAGTGTCATTGCAATTTATAAAAGGGGTGAACTTTCACCAGCGAAGGATACCATGCGATGATTTGAGGGAGATTGGAGTAGCTCCCGAGCGCTATGGGAATCAATGTGGCGCTGGAAAAGCTTTCCAACTTCGGATGCCCATTGGTCATATCGCAACCATAGAGAGGCTTCACAACCTTTTGAGGCCAATCGGTCATTGTCGCAACCATGGTGAGGCTCTGCAACTTCTGACGGATATCCATTGATGTAGGTGTTTAAGCTGGGATAGGGTGGCACAACCGTGGGATTGATTGTGATCTTGCGAATTTCAATCTGGAATTTAAAGCTAATGTACTATGTTCGAAATGAACTTTGAATCTGTAACGCCTGATAGCAAACATAACATGTATTTTGGAAGTTCTAGTAATAGTTGATATGAAATCGTGCTTGAACTGGCATGATGTTCTACTATTGTGTTTGAAATGAAATCATGTTTGAATCGGCATATGTTGAGCAATGAGCAATGATGTTCTATCTATTTGCTTGAAGAAGTGTTCTTACCACCGTGGGTTCATTATGAACAAATAGTGATTTAGTGACTGGTGCTATTGTGATAATGGTATGAACGAAAAATGATAGTGATTATCATTTTTGGAATTTACAAGTGATGGGATAACCCTAGGCTATCACTGCCGGTTATTCACTGTCAGTTTGAAAACGAGCAGCACAGCTAGTTCCAAGCCAACAGTGATCAGGTGTTCTGTAGTACTAGTTGTTTCCTTTCTCATTTTTTTAAAAGAATAAAGCTCTTAATTTCATTCAAATTCTCGCGTGAAAGTTTGAACCAAATACTTGGCTTTTCGAAGATGTTTATTGGTTACTTTTTAGTTGATATTCAAAGTTTTTGCGGTGCAGTCGATCCATAACATTCCGGCCTATCAAACCACACTAATTTCAGGCTTAGGCCATGTTCTTTTGAGCTGATCTGAATGGCTGATCGGCTAAACGGCTGAAATGACTGAACTTCGAGAGCTTCTCGAGGTAGTCTCGAGATTCGGATATATTTCGTTTGACTTGGTTTTTAAAGCGTTAGGACCCACCTTCAAAACAACAAAAAACGGACTCAAAAAACTCGAAGCATATGTGTTTTCAAAACGTAGATGAGTCATTAAGCTGTTAAGCCGTTAAGCTAATGACTTATCTATGTTTTGAAAATATATATGTTTCGAGTTTTTTGAGTCCGTTTTTTCGTTGTTTCGAAGGTGGGTTCTAACGCTTTAAAAAGCAAACCAAATGAAATGTATCTGAATCTCGAGACTACCTCGAGAAGCTCTCGAAGTTCAATCATTTCAGCCGTTCAGATCAGCTCAAAAGAACAGGACCTTAGTCATATAGCTACAACGACAACCTAGACAAGTATATAAGCTACTTCCATTCTTTCTTGCCATTTAAGTGGATACATCTTTAACCTTTCCATATTTTAATTGAGTTGTTGCGGGACTTGCTGCAGAGCGCCCGGACTTTTGAGAGTTTCAAAACGGGGAACGTATGATGTGCAATCATGCTTACTATGCAATCATCGTACAATCGAACTATGAAAAGTTGTAAAAAATTCTAAAAAAATTTGTACATATACTTCATTATTTACTCTACCTATGTATGAAGTTTTAAAGAAAAATTCATTATATATTAAGAGTTATAAAAAAAGAAAAAACGAACAGTTTTGATAAGTTCAAAATTGGTAGAATTTTATTTTTTTTGTAACTTTCAATAAAGAATGAACTTGAACTTGAAATTTTATACGGAGATAGAGTAAGTTGAAGAGTACATGTACAAATTTTTTCAGAATTTTTTACAACTTTTGATAGTTCGATTGCACGGTGATTGCACCGTGAACGTGATTGCATAGCATATGTTCCCTTCAAAACGTAGCTTTGAGAGGAGTGCTTAGTTTGATGAGTTTGGAGAAGGCTAATTATTTGTTCTGTATTGCTTCTTGTCATGAAAATAGATGAAATCTCTATGGACATATTTACAATAGTATATAACTAAATTTACATATGATTCGATGTTGTAAGATCAAGTGTATAATTTAATTATAAAAGTATTTATGTACTACCTTCATGCCTTATTCTCTTCGTCTTATCTAAATTAATTCGTCTTTGTTTATAAAATGACAAAATAACCTTGGATATCTAGTTATTCTTCTTGTGTACCTTATTTTCCTTCCTGTAACAACTAAAAAATATTATCTAGTTTATTGTTGTACTTTTTTAACAATATCAAACTATACATAAATTTAATTATTAACTAATATAAAAGACGTGGACGGTTGAGAAGCCATACTATTATCAGAGGTGGCGAACGGCCCGGCCAGGTTTAGCCTGGTTTGGGCCTGTTTGGTTCGGTTCTCACAGTAACCGAACCGAACCAAGTCAGCCCGGTTTTATATGCATGGGTTGGTTTATTTTAATTAAAAATATCTAAATAAATTAAAAAAACCACTATATTTCACAAATATACACTATAAATTGCGTAAATACACCATATATCATTAGAAATATATATAAATAAATATACTTAATTAAATAAATATGCTACCGTGATTTAACCGAATCGAGCTAAAACCGAACAAGATTGGCCGTCACTATCTGAACGAGAATCGGCCAAATTTCGACGGGCCGAGGCCGAGGCCCAAGTTTGGTTCGGTTCGCCGAACCGGACCAGCCCGGTTTGGTGAACATTGCGGGCCGACTCGATTTGGCCTTGTTGGCCCGGCCCGGTTGGCCACCTCTAACTTTTATGTGTAAGCGGGAAACGGCTGAAATTTTTTTAAAAAAGATGGATCGATGCTGAGCTGGCTAGCTACATCAAAGGCAAAGCGTGTGTCAAAAGAAAGGGAAGGAAAAAATTGAGAAAAGAAACGAGCGTTTAGCAGTAACCACGTAAACCATAAACAGGAAACCAGATACTACAAGTATGTTGCATGCATGGTATGATAGCCCAGAAAACGTGGCCCGCACGAATCCATGCAGCCAATCCCGTGACCGTGAGACTCGTTTTCATGAGGTACAGTGCCACCTTACCATACCATTACTGCATTCGATTTTAATTTACAGCTAATACCTAATAATCCTACTGATTTTTAGTAGTATTCATTACCATATCTGACGGCGCCACTTGCCCACTTTACACAGCTCTCACGCCCGACAAAACATCCTTGTTGATACCCAAGGTTTTCGCCCGGCGGCACCGTCGACTGACCGGCCGTCCATTTCGACCGCGTCATCAGGGCGGCGCTCCTCATAAAACGCCGCCTCAATTCCTCCTTCCATCTGTCTCTCTCTCTCTCCGTCACTCGATCGATCGCCTATAGACTTGTTTCGTCGCGCATTGTTGCACGGTTCAGCGAAGCATGGGGAACTGCGCGACGAAGCCGAAGACGCAGGGCGACCTCGACGTAGCGCCGCCGCCGCCGCCGCCAGGTGAGCCGCGGTCGCCGGCGGCGGCAGAGGAGCGTGCACCGAAGGACGAGGAACAAAGCGAGGTACGTAGACACGCACACCAGCTCGTCTAAGATTCCACGCATCAGCTCTCTTCGTTTGTTTCGTCGGAAATGGATTCACCACCGACCCTGGAATCGTTGCGATCCTTCTGATTTCAAAACACATGACTTCAGTTGACAAAAGTGAATCCTCAATGGTCCCTCTGTATTCTCTTTAAAATATTATTTATAGAAACATGAATAGCGTTTTAAAGGGTACATAGGCCTACTGGCTAGTCGGTAAAAAGCTCAGATACGAAAAACCGGTTAAAAAATAGTAAGTCGTAGTGAAAAAAGTACTAAAACAATTGAAGACTATGTGCCACTGAGTGTCCCCCCCATCCCATGAACCTTGAGTCGCATCGGCTGTATACGAAATGCTTAACTAGGTGTGTCGTTGGTTTGAACGTAGTTTAGATACATAGTTGTATAATGAGTGGTTGTATACGGAATGTTTCAGTACATAGTTTAGGTGTTTGGTCAGTGGAATGAGATGATATGATTGGTTGATGGGATGGAATGGTACAATTTCTCGTTTATTGGTTAGCTAGTTGGGATGATGTTGTAGGAATGGTATATGATAGTTTATGTTTAAGGGAATATTTTTTGTTTATGCTGTATGACATGATTCGATCGTTTTGGTCAAATGATATGAACAATTTTTGTTCCGTCTGATATCATTCTATCACATGTCATTATGTTCAACCATCTTGTGCATCGTAAAAATCTTTGGAAGAAAAAGACCCATAGTACAATCTTATTCTTTAGCAAAATCAAGATCATTTTCTAGTGGCACTGAGCATCCAAAACCAAAGGGTTTTTCTAGGAAACAAACAAACTAATAATATGGTGTTGGAATAATCTGAATTGACTTATACTAAGAAATTCCAATTATTTAATACGAATAATTTGGATCAATTAATGAATGTTCCTTTAGTATGTTTTATACTTTTCTTCTTTTTAGTTTCGAACTAGTTAAAGATTTTTTTCTTGGCTATGAATTGATATCATGTTGTTTTCTAAGGCCCAGTATTTCTCGGCTTAACAGCTTAACAGCATAATAGCTTAGCGACTTATGTACGTTTTGAAAAGACATATCTTTTGAGTTTTTTGGGTCCATTTTTTCGTTATTTTGAAGGTGGGTACTAACTTTTTAAAAAGCAAGTCAAACGAAATGAACCCGAATCTCGAGACTATCTCAAGAAGCCCTCAAAATTTAGTCATTTCAGCTGTTCAGATCATCTTAAAAGAACAGTACCTAAGACGCCATGTTTGCTCACGCCTATAACACTATTTTTCACTCTTAACCACATCATACTTGCACACGTTGCCATGCTTCTACGCTCCACTCTGTCTCGCGTTCATCCCTCAGGTCTGACAGGATAGCTTCACCTCCATGATCAACTTTTCACGCTTCCACATGAGTTTTTAAAAAGTAAGTCAAACTGTCGGGGATAAAATTACGGCCCATTGCCATGGCCCACTCCCTGACGGCCCAATCGAACAGCCTACCAGGGCCCAGCTCCCTGGAAGGTTCTATCAGGCCCATGTGCATCCTGCCGAACAGCCCTTGGCTGGCACGATGCGTAATGGCCTAGGATTAGTGTTCGAGTCCTACTCGAACAAGAGTTCTGCACGGCTTCGAGAAAACCCGGACGTGGTTTCCCGGATTGGAACAGACGTCGTGATCCCTAAGACTAGGAGTATGTCTTATCTACCTCGGGATATATTTGGCATGTACTGAGTTCGTTATGATCTCGTAGTTAGCCCGGCCCGATATTCCCTCGGTAGATCGGTTTGCTCCGTACTATTTAAACAGGGCCCCTACGGCGTTTAGAGGGACCCCTGGCCAATAGATTTTCGCATACTATTCGTCGAGACCTGCTGATCTCACCGAGTTCCACCTTGTAATCCTCTTTGATATAAAGAAAGGCCGGGCGTGGGGCTATTATCTCTCCCGAGAGGCTGAACCAGATAAAACCCCGCTCTGTTCGTTCTTTGTTACGTGGTTGTTCGGCGTGTCTCCTATCTCCTCCTTAAAGAACCTTGGTTGACTTGGGTCAATATCCCAACCGTCGACAATTGGCGCCGTCCGTGGGGGAATACGCAGATCGAGCATGTCGAACTCTATCGGCGACAGGAGATTCTTCACGAGGACTACGACTCGGAAGGCGGGATGTCTCTTCCCCGTCGGATCGGATCGATCCTTCGATCTTGATCGCCTTCGAATCTGGTTCCCAGCTCCGTGCTCGGGAGCCGGATCTCTTCGCGCGGGCGGCTCTTCGCCGGCACGCGTCTGTCCTCGCGACGAGCTCCGTGCTCGGGTCGGATCACTTCATCCTTGGCGGCGCCTCTTCGCCCGGCGCTGTCTGTCCCGCGACGAGCTCCGTGCTCGGGATCGGATTAAAACTCCTTCCGGATCCCGGGGCTGTTCGCCTGGCAGTGGATGACGGGAGAGAGCTGACCAGCGCTTGGAACATCGACCAGTTTCGTAAGTTCCAAGTGTAGGTCTTTCGTTTCCTAGCTTCGCGCTTTTTCTCAAACTTCGCGTCTTAGTTCGTCCAAGTCTCTCGGGCTGCCATGTAAAGTTCAACCCATTGAACGGTGAATGTTCGCGGCCCCCTACGGCCCTCCTCACTACTTGTCTTCTCAGACTATTCTTTCTCTCTGGTAACACTTGATGGCTGCCTGGTCTTGCGAACTCTTGGCTCCGCAATCTTTAGGGTTTTCCCTGCCCGTATCTAGCTTCAACGAGTTCCTAAACTCAGAGTTGCGAAACACGGCTTCCAGCCTTGCGGCTAAGTCTGCTCTCGTAAGCCCTCCGCGGCAGAGGCACTTACCGCTCACGACACAACCACTTGGCAAAGCTTGCTCTCGTGAGCCCTCCGCGGCAGAGGCACTTTCCTTGTTCGGTTACCTTCGGAATCGCCTAACTTACGTTAACGGCGCGTTTACGAACGAGTCGATCAGATATACGGATGTCGCTCTAACTCTCTACACGTGCTTGAAGTCGCAAGTTCAGTCTTCATGCATCGTCCGTCTGCGGGCTAGAGCGTCGCTCTTTCTCTTGTGCACTGTTCGAGTTCGCAAACTCAGTCCTCGGCGGTACTGCACAACGGGGGAGTTAGGCTAAGCGTTCTACGGTTTTCTTAAAACTTTTAGCGCTTCGCCTTGCTCTTGGTTTCTGTTCGTCCTTGTCTTTTCTCGCTTTTTTGCGGGAAAAATTTGCTCGATCGACTCGCGTTACGATTCAAGCGCCGCCGGCGGTCTTGAGTCGCTCGGCCGGCTCCTTGGAGGACCGCCTCTCCTCGGCCAGATTGGGACTTGAGTTGAATTTCGCAACCCCATGCGTTTTCGTTTTTGAGACCTTTCGTTAGCGTTGGTTTTCAAAACCTCGTTGGTCTTCGCTCCGTGGCGCTTTCAGCGTCTTGAGCATGTCTTTATCTGGCGACGACCTGTATAGCTCCGGTTAACCGAAGCGGTGCACCACCGATGAAGTTCTGCCCATCGTAAGCCGATTCTTATCGCAACGGGCATGCCCACCGTAAGCCGATTCTCATCGCAACGGGCACTCCTGGCGCTGGTTCCACACCCGCCGAGGCGACACTAACGCTGCACGGGTCCATGCCCGGATAAGATTTCGCCTCGCACGTCTTGCCTGCGGCTAAGGTCCCGATCGCCTTCCCTGGTTAGCGGTCTTAGCCACAGCGGGACTACACTTGTCCGCACACGTCTTTTTTTATCCATGCTACGTCCTTCGTGGCACGGTAATCCAGAGCAATGCACCACCAACGGAGTGCTGCCCACCGTAAGCCAATTCTCATCGCAACGGGCACTCCTGGCGTCGGTTCCGCATTCGCCGAGGTGACACTAACGCTATCGGGGGACGTGCCCGGAAAAAATTATGTCTTGTGCGGGTAGATCGTCCTTGTCGTGTTTTCTCTAAAACTCGCTTTGCTCTTCTTAGAGCCTGTTCTTACTCTCTTTTTTTTTTCCTTGCTGGCTCGTTTCTTGTTTGTCTTCTGCAGGAAGTACAGGAACGGGGAGCGTTAGTCTCCGGTGATGGTCGCGGCGAGGTTCCAGGCTTCCCCACCAAAACCGATGTCTGCATCCCTCTCTTCCCGGGTTTGCTCGCGCTGCCCGGAGACTAATTCACTTCACCCGCGTATGATTTCTTGTCTTTGCTCGCATCGACCTTCACACATTCGGCTAAGTCAAGGCGATCACCAACGGAGTCCTCGCCCACCGTAGTCGATTCTCATCGCGAACGGGCATGCCCACCGTAAGCCGATTCTCATCGCAACGGACACTCCAAGCGTCGGTTCTGCACTTGCCAAGACAACGCTTACACTGTCGCAAGAAGTACGTCATGGATAAAGCGTTGATTTCACACGTTCTCTTGCGGCTCTGACTGCATCGGGTTGTGATTCACCTCGCACCGGGCAGTTCTTCGCCCGGAGTGCGCATCTGGTCCCTGCGATGAGCTCCGTGCTTGGGGGCTGGTTCACCTCGCACCGGGCAGCTCTTCGCCCGGAGCGCGGGCTCCTACCGGGTACGTCTTTGCTTGGTCGCACTTTCTGGTTCCTTTAACGAGCTCCGTGCTCGAGGACTAGATCTCCTTACTTGGTTCCTTTGGCGAACTCTACGCTCTGGGACTGGGTCATCTTTCCCATTCGTATGCATTGTCTGCTCCTAGCACACGATCTACGTCTGGAGGCACATCACCTTCGCTCCTGAGCACGACGTTCGCTCGAGAGCGCAATCTATATTTCCTCGGGCAAGCTCTAACCCGAGAGATGATTCCTCTATTTCGTTTATGTTTTCCTAGGCATCTGAATGCCTGGATGCGGTAGCACGAGTCCGTCTCGCGACTTGCTATGTTCATTCTTCCGGAAGATCTGATCTTACCGGATGCGGTGGTACGCTCTTCACTACTAAGAATTCAAACCCTCCTTGATGACGTTCAGCCTCAAGGAGATGATTCACCTCACTTCTTCCGATTTCTGTATCGAGGGCTGGGTACTCTGCTCGGACAGATGTCGTTCCCTGTTCGACGCAACAGAGTTGCTCGGCGCCGGCGGGTTCGTTCGGTCCCGAACAAGTATTGTTCGATTGAACCATAACCTGTTTGGTCGCCTGCTGCATGTTTTTGTAGCAGGAAAAATACCCTCTTCGTGACTTGGAGTCTCGAGAGGAAGACCCCACTCTAGTGAGTCCTTTCACTTGTGTCTCGGGGGCTAGCTGTTGGGGATAAAATTACGGCCCATTGCCATGGCCCACTCCCTGACGGCCCAATCGAACAGCCTACCAGGGCCCAGCTCCCTGGAAGGTTCTATCGAGCCCATATGCATCTGCCGAATGCCCCTTGGGCGCACGATCGCGTAATGGCCTAGGATTCGTGTTCGAGTCCTACTCGAACAAGAGTTCTGCACGGCTTCGAGAAGACCCGGACGTGGTTTCCCGGATTGGAACAGACGTCGTGATCCCCAAGACTAGGAGTATGCCTTATCTACCTCGGGATATATTTGGCATGTACTGAGTTCGTTATGATCTCGTAGTTAGCCCGGCCCGATATTCCCTCGGTAGGTCGGTTTGCTCCGTACTATTTAAACAGAGCCCCTACGGCGTTTAGAGGGACCCCTGGTCAATAGATTTTCGCATACTATTAAGTGAGACTCGCCGATCTCGCCGAGTTCCACCTTGTAATCCTCTTTGATATAAAGAAAGGTTGGATGTAGGGCTATTATCTCTCCGAGAGGCTGAACCAGGATAAAAACCCCATCTCTGATTAGTTCTTTGTTCGTGGTTGTTCGGCGTGTCTCCTATCTCCTCGTTAAAGAACCTTGGTTGACTTGGGTCAATATCCCAACCGTTGACACAAACAAAATGGACTCGAATCTCGAGACTATCTCAAAAAGCTCTCAAAATTTAGTCATTTCAGCCGTTCAAATCATCTTAAAAGAACAGTACCTAAGACGCCATGTTTGCTCACGCCTATAACACTATTTTTCACTCTTAACCACATCATACTTGCACACGTTGCCATGCTTCTGCAATCCACTCCGTCTCGCGTTCATCCCTTAGATCCGACAGGATAGCTTCACCTCCATGATCAACTTTTCACGCTTCCACATGAGATTTGGTATACCATGAGTTACTTTTCATCCGATTGGTATATCGTGACGAAAGTTTTGTAAACATGGAACAAGGATAATAAGGCTAGATAAAAAGGTAAATTGGTACATATTAAGCGATCGTAGGCTTCTTAAGATGCGATGCACATAAATAATAGGCAAATAAATAGAAAAGAAAATATTTTACAATGTCAAGATTATTGCATCGAGAGTGATTGCTGATGGGGATGTATAATGTACCCTTGTCATTAAGCGCCTTTTTAAGGGAACAATAATGCTTTTTTAACAGTTTTTTTCTAATTAAAATTAATGGTATAATGGAAATTCTATTGTTCAAGCGGAGAGATTATCCTGAACAAATATCTGAAATACAAATCTGGGACCTTTTCTATTTGGTCCTCCTTTATGAGTTTTTATGGGTACAGTTGTTTGGTTGGATGCCTTTGTGTGGGCCATGGAGCAGGCCTACGTGGGCCATAATCCGGGTTCTGATTAGTTCAGTTCTGGTTGCTGGTATTATTCTTTGTAGAACTGATTAGTGGTATTTTTGTTCGTTTATATTTTGGTGAACTCTGCGTACTGCAACCGTGTCACAGGTAGCTCCTACTGGCGCAACCGCTGAAACGAAAGAACACGAGGAACTGCAGGGAAAGGAGGGCCGTGAGCACGGCGAGGGAAAGGAAACGGTGGCGGAGGGCGGCGACGGCGAACTTCCGGCGACCGGCGCTTGATATATATATACTAAGCACAGAAACGATCTGTGCTTCTACCATGCTCCACTTTGATTTCCTTCCAGAACTTCCAGGCCGATTCTTTTCGTCTGGGGCATGACGCGACTCCATGTATACATGCCCCTTTTGCGGTTTTGCCAAATCCTGCTTTTGGGTGATGCAATTGCTTTGTTTGCTTTATTTTACTCCCTAAATTTGTCTGGTTTGGAGAATTAGAATGAGACTATTCTTTGATGATGTGCCCTCATGCTGTCTGAACAAATCGAGTGTGAAGCGATCCGCTGGAGATACGCACCAAATTTGAATGGGTATTTCTTTGTGCTATGAAATTCTTTACAGAAATATAGGGGTTGTTTGGTTATATGCAAATGACTCATCCTAATCCAATTGATACAATGTTGGTCTGTTTGGTTGCCTGAAATTACTGTAGCAGCCAGGCTGGGCTCATGCAAAATCCCTGTAGCAACCAGGCTGAACAAATAAGGTAGAATTGGCTGTTTCTCATGGACCTGTCTCCCTGGGTGCAGGCATTCACCCCTCCCATTCACCTTCGATGCTCTCCCTATTGCTCCCCTCCCGCCGCCACTGCATCTCCTCCCCTCCTACCGGTGCCGCATCTCCTCCCTACTTTCCCCTTCGGCACTGCGCCCCTCCCCGTTGCTGCCCTCTCGCCGCCACATCTTCTCCTATCACACCGTCTCTAATCTTCTCCTCTCCCACCGCCGCCATCGCCAGATCTCCTCCCTACTTCCCACCTCGATGTGCGTATTTTGTTTTAACTCTATATTTTTTTTGGTACGTGTGTGTCTTTTGTTTTATATGATTATTAGTTGAGCCTTGGGTGTTATAAATCTCAAAAATAACCATCCATCACTAAGTTGATATCTAAGGGCCTGTTCTTTCTGACTTATCTTATTTTGCTTATCTACTTATTTAACTTATCTTCTAACTTTGAGAACTTCTCGAGGTGGACTTGAGAGACGGGTCCCCTTTGTTTGATTGGTTTTAGAGATATTTTAGACACGCCTTTAAGATAGAAAAAACGGGTTAAAAGAACCAAATTATTATTTTTTAAACAAGATAAGCAAATAAGCAAATAAGTTAAATAAGTTATTTAGAACAGGGCTAAATATAAATGGTTAAAAAGAATAAATAAATAAAAATATATGAAAAAAGCGGAACATATCCTATGAAATTAACGTTACGGTGCAACCAAACTATGAAAAGTTATCAAAAATTCTAAAAAAATTGTAAATATACTTTTTGATTTACTCTACCTATGCATGAAGTTTCAAAGTAAAATTTGTTTTATATTAAGAGTTATAAAAAACCTGACAGCTTTGGCAAGTTCAAAATTGATAGGCTTTTATTTTTTTGTAACTTTGAATATAGGATAAATTTGAACTTGAAATTTTACACAGAGATAGAGTAAGTCGAAAAGTGTATCTATAATATTTTTTAAGGATTTTTGACAACTTTGTTAGTTCGGTTGTACGTTAGTGCACCGTAAGTTTGATTACACGATATGTTTTCTGAAAAAACAACGTATTGAAGATACTATGGCACCTAAGTTTTATATTTCTAGGTAATTAAGGAAGGGAGAGGCTCTTCCGAAACCGCAGTAGCGAGAAGAACACGTAGGCGGTCTAGTCTTGGCTACGTCATACGCCACGCTTCATCAAGCAACGGCGACCGAAGTCCGAAGGACGAAGGTTGGTTCAAAGCGGAACAGCCGCACGAGCGCAGGAGACACGGCGTCCCAGCAGCTGCTCAAGATCGTTTAAAAACCAGCAGCTTGATTGCAAGGCAAAAAAGAAAAAATTTTAAAAAAATGACAAGAACCCAATTTTATCGGTCTAGGGGCAGGCAGCTCAGTCGCTGGTATGCCAGGCACACACGGCGGCAAAAGGGGCGAGCCCTTTTTATCGGTCACCTCGGACTCGTGTGCTGCTCACCGCAGCTCCCGTGCATACGTGTGGAATAGTGATCCGTGCTCCGTGTGTCCGTGCGTCCGGACTCCGGCGCAGCCGCGCCGGGGAATACGCGACCTCGGCCCTCGGGCTCTCGGCTCCGCGACCAGTATTTACGCCGCATTCTTTTCGGTTTAACAGTTTAACGACTTATTTATATTTTGTAAAGACATATGATTTAAGTTTTTTTATTTCGTTTTTTTGCTGTTTGAAAGGTGGGTCCTAACGCTTTAAAAAAAAGTCAAATGAAATGGATCTGAATCTCGAGATTACCTCGAGAAGCTTTCAAAATACAGTTATTTCAACCGTTCAGATCAGCCGAAAATAACAGGCCCTTAGTTTAACGATCTCGCACAACGGTAACGTGAGTAGCATGGTTTTACTCGTGCCAGCTAGTTGAGTTTTTTTTAAAGAAATAAATTATATCGTAGGTTTCTATATTTGACTCGTCATTTCATTTAGATTTATATGCTGTTTGGTTACCTGCATTCATATAGATTTGCATCAACAGATGCATAATCTAACTTTTTTGTGTTTGGTTGCCTGCAGCTGGTTTTGAGCCTGATTCTATAGATGCAAGATTCTCCATACAGCTTGACTCTAGAGAAATATAGAAAATGGGCGTTTCTTTGGATGCAGTGTATGGCGGCCTCGTGTTCTGCGCAAGGGGTCACAGTTAGTCACCATATCTAGCCATGCATACGCTGTTACGTGGTAGGTAAGTTTTTCTTTTTCCTTTTTTTAGTCATTTTATTAGCATATCCGATTATCGAACTGATTTTAAAGATGGATTACTGACATTTTTTTGAACAAAAATAGACCACATTCACTATATAAATTTTAAAAAATAAAATATTTACCTACTAAAAACTCAACCAAACACTGTCTCTACATCTGCACATCCCATATCCCACCAGCCTGGCTGAGTCGATCGGGTCAGGTTCATGAGAGAAGACAACCAAACAACTTATTACAAGTTATGAAACCAGATATTTGAGTTTATAAACTTATGTTGATGTTTCGAGTAGGGGTGGATTCGATCCGATCTCAAGCGAGCCTTGGGAGGTAAGCTCGAGCTCGGTTGGGGGCCGAGCTTGATGCGAGGCTCGAGATCGAGCTCGCGAGCATGAGGATGGGCTCGAGATCGAGCTTGCGAGCTTGATTCGAGGATTCAATGGCTCGCTTCACCTTCGAGAAGGCGGCACGCCATGGCGAGTGGAGCTTAGGGATGAATGGATGGCGGCACCCAGGGCCGACGGGGTGGAAAGGCGGTGAAGCTTGAAGAAGGTAGGAGCGGCCGTGCCTAGGCTGACGGCGATGCCTAGGCTCACAGGGGTCGGCTCCAAGTCCACGCCACGGGAGGAGGAGGAGGAGGAGGAGGACTCATCAAGACCACCGCCGCCGCGGCGTGGCCGGACACGCCGCCGCCACCGCCGCCAGTGCGAGCAGCTGGCCACGCCGCCATCAGAAAAGACGCCCTTGCGCGGCAACATGTCGCCGTGGGGATTTGGGCTAGGGGGAGGGAAGGGGATTTGCCGTCTGCGGGAAGGGGGGATCGATGGGCTACTGGGCTGGGGAGGGGGAGGCGGTGGGGATCGGATCGGGGAAAGGGGATCGGGGGAGTTGCCGAGCCCGAGTAGGCATGGCCGCATGAGCTGTGTTGGGGAAGATTGCATGAGGTGGGCTGAAAATCTAGAACTATGGGCCTCGTTCGAGCTTCCGTCGAGCTACTCGAATCGAGCTCGAGCTCAGCGCTAGGCTTGAGTTCGGCTCGAATTTCATTCGAGCTCGATCCGAGTCCGGTCCGATCTCGGATAGCTCGTCGAACTAGATCTTTTGTTTCACCCCTAGTTTTGAGTGGGTTCCAATTGAGTTTAAAGAGGATGCTAGAGTTTAAAGAGGATGGTTTCATGATATGGACCGTCGTGTCACTACGTACAAACATACATGATCACATTGCTATAGCTGTCATCTTTTGTCCTTAGGCCTGCTAATGGCTTGAGATCCAACCCGTAACCAAACCAAACCGTCACCTTCAATCTCACATTTCCCACCCAATCCAACCCACTCCATAGCTTGCAGGACCCAATCCAAACCGGACCATGCGATGAAAATACACAAACCGATCCAACCCCATTCCGCACCCCATGGGTTCAACCCATGAGTCGATCCATTGAAATCCATAGGAATCCTCAATCCCCTGTTGCAGATGACGATATCAGAGTGAAGAATGGAGGCGGCAGACTGCAGTTCTGTTTGGTCGAGTAATGGACTGGCGCTAGCTCTTCCATGAGTGCCGGAGGAGAGAGCACGGCGGGGCCGACTCGGAGTTGGCGATTGGTGCCATGTTGGAGACGGCCGATGACGGGAGGATGGAGGCGAGCACAAGGATGCGAGGAGCATCACCACCAGGACGCGGTGGGTCGGACGCCGGGGAGGAGTGCGAGGGGCAGGTGCCGCCGCGCCGGCGCCGGCGAGGTCAGCGAACCGCTTCATGGTGAACAGTGAGTTCAGTTCATGCTACAGATGTAGCACAGCAAACCAATCCATTGTTGTTTGCTACGAAGCAGTGAAGCACAACAAACCAATTCATGGCGGGCCGGCAGCCATTGTCGTGTGCTATAGAGTTTGCAGACCAAACAAACAACAAGCTCGGATGGAGGCGAGCACGAGGATGCGAGGAGCATCACCACCAGGACGCGGTGGGTCGAACGCCGGGGAGGAGTGCGAGGGGCAGGTGCCGCCGCGCCGGCGCCGGCGAGGTCAGCGAACCGCTTCATTGTAGCTAAACCAATCCATTTGGACCCATGGATTTCACACCATTTGAACCCAGATTTCTAAACCCGAACCCACACCAAACCAATACGTTTTTGGTGCGAACCCAAACCAAACCAATCCGTGAGCAGCCTTAACCCATTTCCATCCACTTAAAGGCAATCCAAACATAAAACCAATCCATTATAACCATTTAAAACCAGACCATTAGCAGGCCTATTTGTCCTTCATCTCCGCTGCTTCGTTTAGTTTACTTCAATTTAATTTGAACTGAAAAAACAAGATCAAATTTGTCTCCGTCTCCGTCGCTGTTCAGAAACTGCACGACGCGTTCTTTTCAAATAAAAAAAAGAGGTGAACGTACGACGTGCTTACCGCTGCTAGATAACCGATCTATATTTATCTGTTTTTTTAACGACGAAAAAAGTGCATTTGGTTACGGCTAATGAGCGCCGAACACGGCGCGCGCGGCGTCGGGGACACGCCCTTTTTCACCGCCCTCGCAGTCCGCGCCGGCGGCCGACCTCGTCGCCACAATTTCTGCGACGCGCATTTATTTTACCACCGGGCGACAGCAAAAGGGTACGGGGTGGCGACATCGATCGACGACTCGGAAACAGCGGTAACTTTTCCTTCCCTAGTAACGGAAAACTCGCACGGGACAACGGGAGGAGAGGACAGGAGAAAGTAGGTAGTGCAAAAGAGAGAGCTCACTCGGGTAGCTCACTAGCTTTTTGTAGTTTTGTCCCCGTGGCTCGGGCACTCTTTTGTTCCGAATTTAGTTTTTGTTATTGTTGATTTTACAATTTTTTTTAATAGAATATTCACTTTATTTTTTGTAAATAATCATTTTCGGTGCTTTGTAGATTTTTATCAAGGTCTCTGTCGACGGTTGAGATAACGATCTCAAGTCGCTAAGATTCTTTAGAAGTGAGATAGGAGACACGCCGAACAATCACGAACAGCAACGAACAGGAGATAAGGGTTTTTATCCTGGTTCGGGCCTCTCGGGAAAGATAATAGCCCTACGTCCAGCTTTTCTTATATATCAAAAATGATTACAAGAGCTGGCTCGACGAGACGAACAAGTCTCGGCGAGATAATGTGTGTACAAGCGAAGATCAGGTGTCTACCGGATGCTAAAAGCTAGATTCAAGTTCTCTCTACACGCCGTAGGAGCCTTGTTTATATAGTGTGGAGCAAACCGACCTATCAAGGGATAATCGGGCCGGGCTAACTACGAGATCACAACGAACTCGACATGCCAAATATATCCCGAGGCAGATAAGGCATACTCCTAGTTTTGGGGATCACGACTCCTATTCCAATCAGGTAAACCACGTCCGGGTCTTCACGTAGCCGTGCAGAACTCTTATTCGAGACGAACTCAAACACGATTTCTTGGCACATTCGCATCACCCCGCCAAGAGGTCATTGGCGAGATGCATATGGGCCGATAGAACCTTCTAGGAGCCGGGCCCCGTAGGTTGCTCGATTGGGCCGTCGAGGAGGGCCATATGGCAATGGGCCGTGATTTTATCCCCGACAGCTAGCCCCGAGACTCAAGTGGAAGGACTCACTAGAGTGGGATCTTCCTCTTGAGACTCTAAGTCACGAAGAGGTATTTTTCTGCTACAAAGACATGCAACAGCGTGGCCGAACAAAGTTATGGTTCAACCAAACAATACTTGTTCGGGACCGAACAAACCCGCCTTGGCGCCGAGCAACTCTGTTGCGTCGAGCGAACGACATCTGTCCGAAAGCGATACCCGACCCTCGTCTAAATCGGAAGAAGTGAGGTGAATCATTTCCTTGAGGCTGAACGTTATCAAGGAGGGATTGGATTCTTAGTAGTGAAGAGCGTACCACTGCATCCGGTAAGATCAGATCTTCCGGGAGAATGAATATAACAAGTCGCGAGACGGACTCGTGCTGCTGCATCCAGACATTCAGATGCCTAGGAAAAGATAGGGGAACCACCTCTCGGGTTAGAGTTTGCCCGAGAAAATAGAAATTGCGCTCTCGAGCGAATGTCGCGCTCAGGAGCGAAGGTGATGTGCCCAGACATAGATCGTGTGCTAGGAGCAGACAATGCATACGAGGGGGAAGGTGACCCAGTCCCCGAACGCAGAGCTCGCCAAAGGAACCAAGTAAGGAGATCTAGTCCTCGAGCACAGAGCTCGTTAAAGAAACCAGAAAGTGTGATCAGGCGAAGACGTACCCGGTAGGAGCCCGCGCTCCGGGCGAAGAGCTGCCCGGTGCGAGGTGATCCAGCCCCCGAGCACGGAGCTCGTCGCGGGGACCAGATGCGTGCTCCGGGCGAAGAACTACCCAGTGCGAGGTGAATCACAACCCGATGCAGTCAGAGCCGCAAGAGAACATGTGAAATCAACACTTTGTCCATGACGTATTCCTTGCGACAGCGTAAGCGTTGTCTTGACAAGTGCAGAACCGACGCTTGGAGTGTCCGTTGCGATGAGAATCGGTTTACGATGGGCATGCCCGTTGCGATGAGAATCGACTACGGTGGGGGGGGACTCCGTTGGTGGCGCATCGCCTTGACTTAGCTAAACTGTGAAGGTCGATCTTAGGGCAAAGGCGAAATCATCTGCGGTAAAGCGAATCGGTCCCGGGCATGCGCGAACAAACACAGGAAGAGAGTGATGCAGACATCGGTTTTGGTGGGAAGCCTGGAACCTCGCCACGACCATCACCGGAGTCTGACGTTCCCCGTTCCTGTATTTCCTGCAGAAGACAAACAAGAAACGAGCCAGCAAGGGAAAAAAGAGAGTAAGGACAGGCTCTAAAAAGAGCAAAGCGAGTTTTAGAAAAAACACGACAAGGACGACCTACCCACACAAGACATAATTTTTTCCGAGCACGCCCACCGATAGCGCTAGTGTCACCTCGGCGAATGCGGAACCCACGCTAGGAGTGTCCGTTGCGATGAGAATCGGCTTACGGTGGACAGCACTCCGTTGGTGGTGCATTGCTCTGGATTACCGTGCAAGGAAGGACGTAGCATGGATAAAAAAGACGTGTGCGGGCAAGTGCAGCCCCGCTGTGGCTAAGACCGCTAACTGGGAAGGCGGTTGGGACCTTAGCCGCGAGCAAAAGCGTCGAGGCGAAATCTTATCGGGCATGGACCGTGCGGCGTTAGTGTCGCCTCGGCGAGTGCGGAATCGCGCCAGAGTGCCGTTGAGATGAGAATCGACTACGGTGGGCATGCCGTTCGCGATGAGAATCGCCACGGTGGGCGAGAACTCCATCGGTGGTGCCTTTGCTTGGTTAACCGGAGCTATGCAGTCGCCGCCAAATAAAAGACATGCTCAAGACGCTGGGGCGCCACTGAGCGAAGACCAACGAGGTTTTGGAAAACCAACGCTAAGGAAAGGAACTGAAAACGAAAACGTCTCGGGTTGCGAAATTCAGCTCAAGTTCCAATCGACCGAGGAGAGGCGATCCTCAGAGGAGCGAGCGACTCAAGACCGCCGAAAGCGCGCTTGAATCAGAGCGAGAGTCGACCGAGCGGTTTTCACCGCAAAAAAAGAGCAAATAAAGATAAGGACGAACAGAAATCAAGAGTAAGGCGAATAACGCTAAAAATTTTTAAGAAAACCGGTAGAACGCTTAGCCTAACTCCCAGCCGTTGTGCGGTTGCTCGAGGGCTGAGTTTATGAACTCGAGCAGTGCACAAGAGAAAGAGCGACGCCTAGCCCCATGCAGACGATGCATGAAGACTGAACTTGCGACTTCAAGCACGTGCGTAGAGAGTTAAGCGACACCGTATCTGATCGACTCGTTCGAGAACGCTCGTTAACGTAAGTTAGGCAATTTCAAGGTAACCGAACAAGGAAAGTGCCTCTGCCATGGAGGGCTTCTGAGTGCGAGCTTTACCAAGTGGTTGTGCCGTGAGCGGTAAGTGCCTCTGCCATGAGGGCTTACGAGCGAGCTTAGCCGCAAGGCTGGATGCCGTGTTACGTAACTCTGAATTTAAGAACTTGTTGAAGCTAGATACGGGCAGGAAAAACCTTAAGATCGCGGAGCCAAGAGTTCGCAAGTCCGGGCAGCCATCAAGTGTTACCATTGAGAAAGAGTAGTTTAAGAAGACATATGGTGAGAAGGGCCGCAGGGGGCCGCAAACATTCACCGTTCAATGGATTGAACTTTACATAGCAGCCCGAAAGACTTGGACGAATTAAGGCGCGAAGTTTGAGAAAAAGCGAAGCTAGGAAGCGAAAGACCTACGAGGAACTTACGGTCGGTTGATGTTCCAAGTCTTTGGTCACTCTCTCGATATCCACCGCCAGCGAACAACCCCGGATCCGGAAGGAGTTTTGATCCATCCACGAGCACGGAGCTCGTCGCGAGGACGAGCAGGCCAGCGCGAAGAGCTACCCGTGCGAAGATCCAACCCCGGCGGAGCTTCGTTGCGGGACCAGACGAAGCTCCGGCGAAGAGTCGCCCGGCTTGAAGTGATCCGGCTCCGAGCACGGAGCTCGTCGCGGATCAGACGCGCCCGGCGAAGAGCCCGACGCTGTGATCCGGTCCCGGCGTGAAGGAACCAGATCTGGAGGGCGATCAAGATCGAAGGGATCGATCCGATCTGGCAGGGGAAGAGACATCCTGCCATTCTGAGTCATAGTCCTCAGGGAGAATCTCCTGGTCGCTGATAGAGTTCGACATGCTCGATCTGCGTATTCCCACAGACGGCGCCAACTTTCGACGGTTGAGATAACGATCTCAAGTCGCTAAGGTTCTTTAGAAGTGAGATAGGAGACACGCCGAACAACCACGAACAACAACGAACAGGAGACATGATTTTTATCATGGTTCGGGCCTCTCGGGAGAGATAATAGCCCTACGTCCAGCCTTTCTTATATATCAAAGATGATTACAAGAGCTGGCTCGACGAGACGAACAAATCTCGGCGAGATAATGTGTGTACAAGCGAAGATCAGGTGTCTACCGGATGCTAAAAGCTAGATTCAAGTCCCCTCTACACGCCGTAGGGGCCTTGTTTATATAGTGTGGAGCAAACCGACCTATCAAGGGATAATCGGGCCGGGCTAACTACGAGATCACAACGAACTCGACATGCCAAATATATCCCGAGGCAGATAAGGCATACTCCTAGTCTTG
Source organism: Raddia guianensis (assembly GCA_036346415.1). Taxonomy (NCBI): domain Eukaryota; kingdom Viridiplantae; phylum Streptophyta; class Magnoliopsida; order Poales; family Poaceae; genus Raddia; species Raddia guianensis. The sequence goes on from CM070538.1 coordinate 12,467,981, forward strand.
GGGATCACGACTCCTATTCCAATCCGGAAACCACGTCCGGGTCTTCACGTAGCCGTCAGAAACTCTGCTCGAGACGGACTCAAACACGATTCCTTGGCGTTCGCATCACCCCCTCGCCAAGAGGTCTGCTTGGCGGGATGCATATGGGCGATAGAACCTTCCAGGAGCCGGGCCTGGTAGGTCGCTTCGATTGGGCCGTCAGGGAGTGGGCCATGGCAATGGGCCGTGATTTTATCCCCGACAGTCTCAAAATTTTATTTTGATAATTAATTTAGCCTTTTCATAACATTTTCAAAGGTGATCAAATTTTTCCAACTAGAACTAAACTAAAATTGATGAAGAAAAGAATATTTTAGATTTAGAGAAAATGATAAAGGACGAAAGTAACGGTGAAATAGAAAATAAATGTGGACACGCGCATATCAGATCGCGCCAGTGAGCTGTCACCACTCACACTCTCTTACAGCTAGGACAGAGCCATCGAGAGAGTAGGAGTACACGGGCTGCAGTTGATGGGTCGGTCCAATTAAGCTCTCTTGATGGTTGTCCGATCGAACGTCAGCACCTCCATTTTTTATCGACCACTATGAAAAGTCGTTGAGAGAGCTTGTGTCGACAACTATGCTGTTGAGAAAGGTCATTTCTCTCGTCCCAGGTGTCACGACGATGTTTTCTTGATAGTCGGTCATTGAGAGAGGTCTCTTTTGACAGTTTGTGAACCTCTCTCGATGGTTTCTCCCGTAGTAGGAGGCCCGAAGGCATGAAAAAAGAATAGTCAAGTCAAGGATAAAGACACGTAGCAACGGGTTGACGAGGCTTTTTTTATAGCTCATGTAGGAATTGGTGTGTGGCCTGTCGGGGATAAAATCACGTCCCATTGCCATGGTCCACTTCCTGACGGCCCAATCGAACAGCCTACTAGGGCCCAGCTCCCTAAAAGGTTCTATCAGGCCCATGTGTATCCTGCCGAACAGCTTTCTGACTGGCACAGTGCGTAATAGCCTAGGATTCGTGTTTGAGTCCGACTCGAACAGAGTTCTGCACGGCTACGTGAAGACCCGAACGTGTTTTCTCAAATTGGAGCAGATGTCGTGATCCCCAAGAATTGGAGTTTACCTTATCTACCTCGGGATGTATTTGGCACGTTGAGTTCGTTACGATCTCGTAGTTAGCCCGGCCCGATTATCTCTTGGTAGGTCGTTTATTCAACACTATATAAACAGAGCCCTTACGGCGTATAGGGGGCACCTGATTATCGTATTGTCGCATAATACATCTTGTACACCCACAATCTCGCCGGGACTTGTTCGTCTCGTCGAGCTTTCCTCTTATAATCGTCTTTGATATAAAGAAAGGCTGGACATAGGGCTGTTATCTCTGCCGAGAGGCCTGAACCAGGATAAAAACCCCTGTCTCCCTGTTGCTCGTTGGTTGCTGTTCGTTCTGTTCGGCGTGTCTCCTATCTCACTTTTTTCAAGAACCTTAGTTGACTTGAGATCGATATCTCAATCGTCGACAGTTGGCGCCGTCCGTGGGGACATAGTAGATCGAGCATGTTGAACTCCATCAGCGACCAGGGATCTCTTCCTGAGCACTACGACTCAGAAGGACAAGATGTCTCATCCCCTGTCAGATCGGATCGATCTGTTCGATCTCGATGACTCTCCATATCTAGGACAGAAATCTCTGGATATGATCCAGAGATAGTCTTAGATCAAACTCTTGTCATTGACGATGAATACGGAACAGATGATCTTTACGATGGTTTAGATCTTTTGGATTCCAAGGCTATGTCGATCGATTCCTCCTGTGGCGACACGGTGATGACATCGTCTAGTGCACCAAAGCACGACCACCGCAGTGTCAACATGGCCGGTACTGGAACCTCAGAGGATCCTACACGGGTCGTGGCAGTCGAAGAGATCGAGCGGATCAATTCTGCTCGGCCTCAAGATGGATCCGCACCAGCTGCCTGTGAGCAAGATGTTGTTCGCCGCAGTCTAAATGAATCCATCAACCAAACTCTGGCGCAGATTCGCGATCAGCGCAAGCGTCAGCGACGCGATCCGCCTCGCGTACCTACATCAGATCCTCCGGCAAAAACTCAACTTGTCCGGGATGAATTCCCGCGCAACCGGACTCCGGTCAGACAAGACGCGGATGCCTCAGGGATCTCAGGACCCCTTGAGCAGAGCCGGGAACGGCTTCAGGCCCTCGCGACGGTGATCAGATCCGTCAACCAGGACAACCTCGCCCTTATGGGCGACGCTGTTGCTTCTCACCTTGAGCGACTGGCCGAAGACCTTAAGTGCATAGCTGAAGTTAATACCTCATCCGGGCAGCGCGGTCAGCCTGTCCGGGTGGATTCGGGCAGCGAGCGCTCTGATCTATCGTGTGACCCTCGTCACCATCGAAGGATCACTGTCCACGAACAAGCTACCCTTGGTCGTGATGAGGACATCACCAGCATGGATACGATCTGTGTGACCGCTGCCCCTCCTTCCTCTCACACCGCTACAACGACTATCGACGCTGCTCCATCTTCGTCGCCTAGGGGCCTTAATCCAGAAGCCCAGCCTTTCAAGCCTTCTCCGAAGAAGCGGCGCAACAAGTCTAAGACTCGCGAGGCCTCGACGACTCGAGGAAGGCCCACATGGAGGCTAAAGACGTCAAAAAGCCCGGTTCGGCCATCCAGTAGCACATCAACTTCAAACGGGCATAACTTGGGCTCCCGAACTCCGATTTCGACGTGTGACCACTCGTTGGAAAGCTTAGGAGATAAGCTTTCCAATGGATCCAGCCCCACAGCTAAATTCGTCCATGAGCGTCAGGAAAATGCAGAACAATGTTTCTGGCCAGAAACTTCGAGTCTTTGCGACACCGTATTTTGGGCCTATGGCCCATGTAACAAGGGTTTTGGTGGGTGCCCTGTTTTGGCCCCACACCTCCTGGCCGCCGCTATATATGTGGCGGTGCCTCTCTTTACGCTCGGGTTTTGTTGTGTTTGGTAGACCCCTTGTGCGTCCCTCCTCGTGTTCGCGTGTGTCGACTAGACCACCCGTGACGAGAAATGAACCTCACCCTTTATGAGTTGATTTATAAGTTATCATCTTGTTCTTGCTTGTTCTCGGTTGCAGCAGGTTCAAGGATCGATCGGGTTTCGACTTGGTTGATCGTTTCAGCGAGGTGACGTTGCGATTGTTCGGTTGCTGATCCCGTGGTTAGTAGCCGATAAATCTACTTCGTTGTACACCAAACCGACGTATCGTTCCTCACCAGAAGATCGGGCCGACTAAGTGCGCATCAGGTCGCTGTCGCTCACCAAGTCCCCGTAGTCATCGTGACCACAGGGGCAAGCGTGCGCATGACGATCACAGACGATCCCCTCGTGAGGAGCGCATCGTAGCGACCACGAGGAAGGAGCGTGGAGAATTATCACGAAGGGGGTTCCTCCAGGAAGAGTCCTCTCGCTCAACTAGAGTTCCTCCGTGCAACAGGACCAACGTCTTTTCGAGACTAGGTTATGCGGGAGAAGGTGGTCGGTCATACGTCTTGGGCTGTAAGGTTTTCTCTGACGAGTTTCGCGTTGTCAGGTGGCCCTCCAAGTTCAAGCCCGGTCACATGGAGAGGTACAATGGGATTCAAAACCCAGAGGAGTTTCTTTCCATCTATGCTCTGACCATCATGGCGGGGAGGTGATGAGCTAGTCATGGCAAATTACCTTCCAAGCGTCCCTGAAGGTCTTTGCTCGGACGCGTGGTCGTTTAACCGACAAGAGGTTCCATCCGCTCGTGGGACCAACTTTGTGGCGCTCGATCGCCAATTTCGGAGCTGTTATATGCGTCAGGTAAGGAGGACGATCTGCACCGGATGATCGGATGAGCAGAGAGACCCTCGCAAACCGTGAAGTGTTTCATCAAGATCCATAACACGATCCGAACATCTCGGACGAATCTGTTGTCCGCGCCTTTAAAACGGAGTCCGCGACGAAGCGTATCACCCAGATCTCGAGATCAATGAGACTGGACCGCCAACGACTTGCTTAAAGGCGGTGATTGCTATGCTAATCTGACGAACGCGTTCATATAACAAAGCATTCGACAAGGCGAAATTTGCCATTGACTGGTGTGGAGGAAAAGAAGAAGAGCAACAACAATCCTGGTGACAAGAAGTCCCAGAAGAAAAAGACCAAGGGTGATGCGAACAACACCGTCGCCGGTATAGATCGCACACCTCCTCCCAAAGACGGGCAGAAGAAGCTCAACAATAACTACAAGGGCAAGAAGCCCGCCCAGGGAGGCAATCAAGGCAAGAAAGGTCCCAGTGACCGATATTGCAAATTCCACCAGAACTACGGGTATGACACACGCCATTGCAGGACCTGGGCTGCAAAGCTCGAGGATTTCTACAACGGCAAGGGACCAATGCCTACCCTGCCCGTAAAAGGTGATGCCAGCAAGGCCAAGCGCCAAACCGACGATGGTGATCGGGACGATGATGATGAATATCAGGAGCCCGTAAACCATATCGCCGTCATCTTCGGCGGCTCCTCGGCTTACCCCTCTCGGCGTAGCCTCAAGGAAGCTGCTCGAGAGGTCCACAACGTTGAGAAGGACAAACCGCAGCCCGAATCAATGAAGTGGACCGAGATCTCTATCTCCTTCTCTAAGAAGGATTGCCCCACTGGGATGACCAATCCTCAGCGGCTCCCACTGGTGGTTGCTCCGACCATCAGCAACGCCAGACTTGGCCGTGTCCTGATCGACGGCGGGAGTGCGCTGGACTTGCTTCCTGGCCGACCAGCTGTCCAAGTATGGATCCTCACGCGAACCTGCTCCGGCAGGGGTGCTCGTCGAGTACCTTTACAAGCCCTCTATCACGTCTCCGGACGAGGCACCAGAGACAGGTGGTGCTGTCTCCGTTATCGAGCAGGTTGCGGATTGGAAAACTCCATTTGTCCGATACCTTGCAGATGGGACCCTGTCCGACGACGAAGCCGAGCATTTCCGGCTTATAAGGCGTGCTAGTCCATACAAGCTTGTGGACGACATCCTTTACCGCCAAGGTGCGCTAGGAGTCCTCTCCAAGTGCATCTCTCAACAGGAGGGTGTGTTCCTTCTTAGGGACATACACGAGGGTGCATGTGGCTGCCACGCCTCCTTCCGGACTCTGGTCGGCAAAGCATTTCGCATGAGCTACTATTGGCCTTCCGCGTTACAAGATGCCCGGGGTGTAGTGAATAAGTGCAAGGCTTGCCAATTTCACGTTCGGAAGGCACATAAGCCCGTCCAAGAGCTCCAAACGATCTTCCCATCATGGCCTTGCTCCACATGGGGTCTGGATCTGCTCGGCCCGTTCCCTAAGGGGTACAAGGGTTACACACACTTGCTCGTCTCCATTGACACTTTCACAAAGTGGATTGAGACAGAGCCTATGTCCTCTCTTCACGCCAAATCGGCTGTGCACTTCTTCAAGAGCAACATGATCACGCGCTTCGGGATTCCCCATAAGCTGATCACCGATAACGGCCCCCAGTTCAGAAGCGAGCTATTCCAGAAATACTGCGAACAGCTGGGTACCAAGGTCTGCTTCGTCTCTATGGCACATTCATAGAGCAATGGAGCAGTCGAGCGAGCTAACGGACAGATAGTCCAGTGTATTAAACGGCGCATGTTCGCGGCACTCCGCGAGCACAATAAAGCTTGGGTCGACGAAGTTCCTTCCGTCCTCAGGCGATTCGCACCCTACGGCCGGTAAGAACCGCAGAAACTCCTTTCCAATTGATCTACGGTGCAGAAGCCATCTTGCCCGCTGAAGTCATACTCGGCTCGCCTCGCACGAGCTCGGTCAACTTGGTTGACGACGAGCAAGAGCGCTTACTCGAACTCGATCTCCTCGAAGGCACACGCGAACGGACACAAGTCAGAATGGTACGCTACCAGCAAGATCTTCGTCGGCACGCTGCCAAGTCAGTTCGACCAAGGGCTTTGAAGGTGGGCGACCTCGTTCTGAGCCGTGTCCAGAACCTGTCCAATGCCAACAAGTTAACTCCCTGTTGGGACGGCCCGTTCACGGTCGTTTCTGCTGCTCGCCCGGGGGCTATTCGCCTGGCAATGAAGTACGGGAGAGAGCTGATCAGCATTTGGAACATCGACCAGCTTCGTAAGTTCTTTGTGTAGGTTCTTTGTTTGCTTAACTCCGCACTTTTTGTCAAACTTCGCGCCTTAGTTCGTCCAAGTCTCTCGGGCTGCCATGTAAAGTTCAATCCAATAAACAGTGAATTTTCGCGGCCCTTTTCACTTCTTGTCTTCTCAGACTACTCTCTCTCTGGTAACATTTGATGGCTGCCCGGTCTGGCGAACTCTTGGCTCCGCGATCTTCAGGGTTTCCCTGCCCGTATCTAGTTTCAACGAGTTCCTAAACTCAGAGTTGCGTAACACGGCTTCCAGCCATGCAGCTAAGTCTGCTCTCGTAAGCCCTCCACGGCAGAGGCACTTACCGCTCACGGCACAACCACTTGGCAAAGTCTGCTCTCGTAAGCCCTCCGTGGCAGAGGCACTTTCCTTGTTCGGTTACCTTCGGAATCGCCTAACTTACGTTAACGAGCAGTTCCTAGAACGAGTTGATCAGGATACGGGTGTCACTCTATCTCTCTACGCACGTTCTCGATTTATAAACTCGTGTTTCGAGCATCGTCTGCATCGGGCTAGGGTGTCGCTCTTTCTCTTGTGCACCTGTTCGAGTTCGCAAACTCAGGTTTTCGAGCAGCTGCACAACGGGGGCTAGGAGTTAGGCTGGTGTTCTACCGGTTTTTCTTAAAACTTCCTAGCACTGTTTCGCCTTTCTCTTAGTTCCTGTTCGTTCTTATTTTTTTGCTGCTCCTTTTTGCAGGGAAAAGGTAAGTCTTTATTGCTTTAACAAAATTTACAAGTACAAAGGCCCTTTCGGGAATAGCTCTATTGCTACTTAGAAGCGAGTTGCTCCTTGAGCTCCTCGATCACTTCCTTGAGGCGCAGGACGTCCCCTTGGGCCCGGAACCCTTCTCTGGTCTCAGCTCGGAGACGTTCGGCTTCCTCCTTGCTGTGCCTGGCCTGCTTCGTTGCCTTCGCATGGAAAGCCTCGACCTCTTCGGTCTTGGCGCGCAGCTGCTCGGTTAGATCTTCGCTCTAACTAGCTCGCTGCTCGGCGGTCTTGACCTGCTTGTCCAGCTCCTTGACCCTTTTCTCCGCGGTGCTCGCCCTTACGGCCAGTCCGTGTGTCGGGGATAAAATCATGGCCCATTGCCATGGCCCACTCCCTGACGGCCCAATCGAACTGCCTACCAGGGCCCAGCTCCCTGGAAGGTTCTATCAGGCCCATGTGCATCCTGCCGAACAGCCCTTGGCTGGCGCGGTGCGTAATGGCCTAGGATTCGTGTTTGAGTCCGACTCGAACAGAAGCTCTGCACGGCTACGTGAAGACTCGGACGTTGGTTTCTCGGATTGGAGCGGACGTCGTGATCCCCAAGACTAGGAGTATGCCTTATCTACCTTGGGATATATTTGGCATGTCGAGTTCGTTACGTACTCGTAGTTAGCCCGGCCCGATAATCCCTCGGTAGGTCGGTTTGCTCCGTACTATATAAACAGAGCCCCTACAGCGTTAGGGGGCGATCCGGCATCTGATTTTGAGTTTACGCATTAGCATCTCGTAGACATCTGATCTTCGCTTGTACACCCATAATCTCGCCGAGACTTGTTCGTCTCGTCGAGCCACCTCTTGTATTCATCTCTGATATATAAGAAAGGCTGGACGTAGGGCTATTATCTCTCCCGAGAGGCCTGAACCAGGATAAAAACCCCTGTCTCCTATTCGTTGCTGTTCGTGGTTGTTCGGCGTGTCTCCCATCTCACTTCTAAAGAACCTTAGCGACTTGAGATCGTTATCTCAACTGTCGACACCGTGCATCTCTTCGGCCTCCTCCTGTGATACCCACAGGGTGGAGAGTTTCTCTTGGAGCGCCGCGGAAGTCTACCTCTCTTCGATCAGTTGGGCCTTCAGGTTCTTCACCTTCGCCTTCAGCCGGCTCCGGCTTTTGGCTAGTGTAGGGGGCTCCTCCTCGAGCCCCCTCATCCGGAGCTGCTCCTGGAAGGCTGCCAGAACGGCGCTGCGCTCGACGGTGACTCCTTCCACGAGTTCCTCCATGGTTCCCTTCATGAACTGAAAGAGAGAAAACCAAGTTAATCGCTTTGGGCAGCTGTAACTCGAGCAGACAAGATTTGGTTTTAATGTTTACCTCCTCAAGCCGACGCTCCAGACCCTGGCGCAGGCGATCTTCAAGGCCGTGGGTCACGAAGCCTCGGTTGTTCAGGATGAGACCCGTGCGGTGATCTCTCAGCTTTGTCTATCCTGTGCGGGCGCGCGCCCGTCTTGGGCAGTTGCGGCGGGCGAGCTGTCGTCCCCGTGCTCCTGCCCTTCTTCTAGCTCTTCTGCCGTTCGCCTTTGGGCAAGACCGGCGCTTCTCTGACAGGAGATGCCGGTGGAGTGACGAACAGGGTGACTTGGGGCCCCTGTCCGCGATCTTTTTCTTGCTCCCCGGTGACAGGGATCTCTCCCTGCTCGTCGGAGGTTGCCGTCGCCATAGGGACGATCTCCCCTTGCGACGAAGTGCCGGGCAGGACCGCCTGTTCGGTCCCGCCTTGGGCAGCCGGCAGATCCAAGACCTTGGCTCCGCTCTCCGTGGCGCCGTGCCCCGCTTCTTGGGCTTTCAGCCTGTTGATCGCGCCCTTCAAGGCGTCGATTCGGTCGCTGGAGCCGGATGGGAGCAAAGCCCACGCCGCCAGTTTGTCCTTAAGGGCGAGCAGTCTCGTTGCTCGCGAGGCACCGTGCAGGTGCTCGGGTAGCAACGACCGCTCAACCGCCGCATACACGTAGTCCGCGTCGACCTCCTCCTGGGCAGCTGATGAAAAAGAGAAGAGTTAGTTCGTGCGTGGTTTGGTACAATGTAAAAGGAACAGCCTTGCTACCACGTACCTGCCGTAGGGAACGTGACCTTCTTCTTCGCTCCTTTATGGAACTTGCGCCTCTTACTGGGGGGCTCCTTGGCTTTCTCGCCTTGTCCTCCGGGAGCTTGCGGCGACAAGCTCAGCTCCCTGCTGAGCTGGGCACTCTTCTGGCGCAACGCAAGAAGCTTTTCCTTGCGCGCTACCTCCTCCTCGAGCCTCCTCTGCTTGGTGATCTGTTGCAGCCGTTCCACACGGCCCGGATGAGTTTGTGTGAAGCGCTTTAGCCAAACGGATAGGTTCCGTACCTCTTCATTGCTTTGCTCGGCGAGGAGGGATGGGCTTGGGCGTTCTCCCCTCGGTGGCCTCGCTTGTTGCCTGGGCGCTTCTTAGCCAGGGGCTTCAGGATGGTTGGCGGCCGCTGCGGCGCGGTGAGCTCCGCGTCAGCACCACGGCCACCTTGGACATCTCGGCCACTTTAGCCTTGCCCTTCCTCGCTCCCTCGGTCTCGGAGAGCTCCTCCACGATCCCTCCGAGGATCAGCTGGTCCTCCTGCTTGTTTGGGAAGCGAATGTTAGCATCTTTAACCGTGCAAGTCTTGCAAAACCGAACGGGGTATAAGTGTTTTACTTCTGACGTGCGGACGAGCATGTTGCGCGGACAAGTATAGGCCACCTCGCCGGTGACCTCGCCGTCCTTCCTAGCAGCCTTCAGCATGGAGTCGACCTGCTCGGTCACCCATGCGTCGGTCGGTTGCACTGCCCGAACAGAAGATGAGCTTAGTTCCTGTTCGGATGAAGTCGCCAAGAAAAGGTTGAGTGTTTTAGGGACTTACCCGTGCTCTCCCTGGTGATGTCTTCCCATCCTTCTATCCTGTAGAAGGGATAGGATCTTCTCCGCAGCGGACGGATCCTGTTCGTTGTGAAGTCCCGGATGATCTCCCTGCCCGTGAGCCCGAGGCCCACGAGGGAGGCGATCTTCCGCGTCAGGTACCAATCCTCGTCGGATAGCTCCGGCCGAGGCATTGGCGTTCCTTCACGAGCTCGTCCGGTGAAGACGAGTTTGCTGTCGCCGCTTCTTCTGGTGTAGAACCACCTCATCCACCACGGCCCCATCGAGTCGAGCAGTGGCGGACGAGGGTAGGGCGCATCGTTGACGGTGGCCCGGAGCTTGAGGTAGTAGCACCCAAGCGCCCGAAGCGGTGGAGCTCCTCGTCATCAGATAATAGTGGAGAAACAATTTTGCCGATGGATCAACTCCTAGGTAGCCCTCGCATGTGTGTCGAAAACAATATCTGGAGGATCGAGTTAGGGTTCAGGCTTGCGACCTCCAACCCGCTGATGTTCAAGAAGGCCTCCACGAAGTCGCTTTCGGGAGACCTCAATCCTAATAGTGCGAACTGCTCGAAGTTGACGAACTCGTCCTCGGCGGTTCTGTTTTCTCCTCCCCGGCGACCTCCATTCTTTGGTGTCGATGTGGCCTTCCTCCTCCCAGATCTTCAAGTCCTCCACGGTCATGCTAGTACCTGAGAATTTGGCCATAGCGGTTCCCAGGGCTGGACGAACAGATTTGAGGGTGGAGTTTGGTCGCTTGATCTTTGCGGTTGGAATTAGGGCTTGGGAAGGAAAGGTGTGAGAGCGAGAATGGCATGCATGGGCGGCTTGGGTGCTTTTATAGTCCCAGGCGAGCAGCTATGCAACGGATTTTCGACACAAACGGCTAGTTTTTACCGCAACGGCTAAATAAAAACGGTCGACTGTTTTCACTGCACAGCGTAGGTTACCGTTGAGATCTACCAACGGCTATTTTTTCCAGTGCCCGTACTGAGGACTAAGTACTCTGCTCGGGCAAATGTGTTTTCCTGTTCGACGCAACAGAGTTGCTCGGTACTGATCGGGTTTGTTCTGTCCCGAACAAGTCTTGTTCGGTTGAACCATAACCTGTTCGGTCGTCTGTTGCACGTCTTTGTAGCAGCAGTGTTTCCCTCTTCGTGACTTGGAGTCTCAAGAGGAAGACCCCACTCTAGTGAGTCCTTCCACTTGAGTCTCGGGGGCTAGCTGTCGGGGATAAAATCATAGACCATTGCCATGGTCCACTCCTTGACGGCCCAATCGAACAGCCTACTAGGGCCCAGCTCCCTAGAAGGTTCTATCAAGCCCATGTGCATCCTGCCGAACAGCTTCCTGACTGGCACGGTGCGTAATGGCCTAGGATTCGTGTTTGAGTCCGACTCGAACAGAGTTCTGCACGGCTACGTGAAGACCCGGACGTGGTTTCCCGGATTGGAGCAGATGTCGTGATCTCCAAGAATTGGAGTTTACCTTATCTACCTCGAGATGTATTTGGCACGTTGAGTTCGTTACGATCTCGTAGTTAGCCCGGTCCGATTATCCCTTGATAGGTCAGTTATTCAACACTATATAAACAGAGCCCCTACGGCGTATAAGGGGCAACTGATTATCGTATTGTCGCATAATACATCTTGTACACCCACAATCTCGCCGGGACTTGTTCGTCTCGTCGAGCTTTCCTCTTGTAATCGTCTTTGATATAAAGAAAGGCTGGACGTAGGGTTATTATCTCTCCCGAGAGGCCTGAACCAGGATAAAAATCCATGTCTTCCTGTTGCTCGTTGGTTGCTGTTCGTTCTGTTCGGTGTGTCTCCTATCTCCCTTTTTTCAAGAACCTTAGTTGACTTGAGATCGATATCTCAATCGTCGACATGGCCCATGAAAAGGTGTAAAGCTCGTGTGTGAGAGGTTGTTTGTAGGCTGTGGGGTGAGTAAATTCTAAATGCTGGAAGTTTCCTTAGGGACAGTAAAACTCGTTCAAAGATGAGAATTGATTATAGAAGAAATGATGGAAGGTTAGCTCTCTCATCCATTGCTAAGAGTTTGTGTCATGCTCATGAAAGTTTTTCCCGCTAAGGTGTGGATGTAAACAAATCAAAACGTGCAATAACAATTAAACAAGTTCTTGATGTGTTCATAAGATCTAGCAAGCCCTAGATCATTTCTGGTTTTTTTATGCAACTTGAGTGTTTGCATTTCTTCCTTCTAATTTCGTTTGCAATCCTACATATCATGATTCTTTCATGTTCTTTTTTGTGCAAGCTGAGTGTTTGTATTTCTTCATTCTAAACTCATTCGCAATCCTACCTATCATTATTGATATACTCCCTCATTCTAAACTCATTCGCAATCCTACCTATCATTATTGATATACTCCCTCCGATCATAAAAACCAAGAGCCGAACTAGTTTAACTTTTTTTAAATGTCCATATTAATTTTAACTTGTTCTTAAAAATGGTCCATATTAATTGTACCTATAATTATTGATATATAAGAACCAAACTAGCATTGCATGTTCACTATCACATATGGTCCATAATAATTTTAAGGAGCTTTTTAACACGCACCCCAACTGTTTTTAAACATTGATCTAATCTGATCCAATGGTATTTATGAGATCTCAACCCCCAGAGGGTTGAGACCACGTTTTCTTTAACTTTCCGATGACTTTTCCGTTTTCGATGACATATTCCCGATGTGTAAGGGCGTGAATGCACGACCATGCGTTGTAGTTGCCTGCTTCGTGAAAAGAAGGCTGCCGCCTACACCCGCCGCCCTCGTCGACGCCTGCCGCCGTTACACGCCTATTCCCATGTCTTTGACGGCAACTGGACCGGTCGACAATCACACGGCCGCGGTCGCCGTGTGACGCGCAGCGGTGGTGCGGCCGAGGTTGCATGGTGTTGCAGGGCGATGAGCGTGAGGCTGCAACTGCCGGGGGCCGAGGGACGCGTGGCGGCCGTGTTGTCGGGGGCGCGTGGCGGCGCCGAGCGGCAGCGCGCATGCCGGGGACGCGCAGCGATGGTGGTGGCCGAGGCGCATGGCGGCGCCGAACGCAGCGTGCAACAGCGTGAAACACGCGGCGGTGGTGGTGGGAGGATGGCGCGGCGTCGTCGACGGCACGCGCTGCTGGGGACGGGCAGCAGCGGTGGAGGCCGAGATGCATGGTGGCACCAGCGGCAGCGTGGCCGCCGGGGGCAGCAGCGATGGTGGTGGTCGAGGACGCATGGCGGCGTCGGGCGATAGCGCGCAGCTGCGTGAAGCGCGGCACGACGGTGGTGGCGAGGACGCATGGCGTCGCCGAACGCGAAGCACGCTGACGCGAAGGGCGCGACAGCGGTGGAGGCCGAGATGCATGGCGGCGCCAGCGATGAGCGCTTGCCGCCGGGGACGCGCAGCAGCGTGGTGGTGGCCGAGGCGCATGGCGGCGCCGGCGATAGCGCGCAGCGCGTGAAGCGCGCGCGAGTGGTGGCGAGGACGCGCATGCGTCGCCGGGCGGCAGCGTCTTGACGCGGAGAGCGCGCAGCGGCGGTGGAGGCGAGGAAGCATGGTGGCGCCGACGAGCGGCAGCGTCGCGCGCGAGGACGCGGCGCGGTGGAAACCAGGGACGCATGGCGGCGCCGGCGGCAGCCGCAGCCACGTGAAGCGCGCAGCGGTGGTGGTGGCCGAGATGCATGGCGGCGCGGGCGACGCGGCAGCGCAGCAGCGCGTGGGGCGCGGCGGCAGTGGTGGCGAGGGCGCATGGCGTCGCCGGCGGCAACGTCTTGACCACGAGACGCGCAGCGGCGGTGGAGACCGAGGAAGCATGGCGGCGCCGGGCGGCAGCGTCTTGGCTTGGAGGGCCTTGCGGCGGTGAAACCAGGACGCATGGCGGCGCGGGCGGCAGCGCGCAGCCCGTGAAGCGCGGTGAGCGGTGGTGGCGAGGGCGCCGGTGTCGCGGGTGACGAGCACGCTGCTGCGGGGACGCAGCGTAGCGGCGGTGGAGGCTGAGGAGGCATGGCGTCGCCGAAGCGACGCAGCGCCGATAGCGGCATTGGGGGACGCCTGACGGCGTTCGGTGGCGGCGCATGGCGGCGATGGCGGAGACGCGCGCACCGATCGTCGACCAGCAGCAAGCGCGGATCGAGGACTCGTAACGATGGCGTTAGCGAGCGTGCGTAATATTATCTTACGGACTCAAATCAGTCTTACAATGGATGATACAAGGTTAATAATGCTCTCACCCCCATGGGGGTTGAGAGGGAGTACACTAGAGACGACCATGTTATTGTTAGTTTATTTCAAAGGTTGTCTATATTTTATCGATAGATGATATGTCTATTTTTAATAGCTAGCTGTTGTCTATACCATTGATGATATTCTAATTTAGTAGATAGCCTTTATTTTTTCTCTTTTAAAATATTGAGCTGATATTTTTATAACTAACTAAATAAAAGCCGGTGGAAATACTCTAAGTTACATCCTCTTACTTCTTTCTTAATTTCGTAGCCATATTGTTCCTTGTGCCAAATTCGAGAAAGTTCTATATTTATCCACGGAACAAGATAGGACACAAACGTGGCATAGATTTTTGTCTCATGGTTCGACCAAGATTATAGTATTCGACGGAGGCCAAGATTTTCTGGGCGACCTGTGCATACGATTGCTCGTCCCATTTGGTATTGCTGGGAAGCATCGAGAGTCAGTACGTGTGCCGGTTTTTTTGGGATTCATATGCGGAACACCGAACACGAGGCCTCGAGAAAATGTAGAAGATATATGCGGTTGTTCTGTCCGCCCTGTTTCCCTTGTAAAGCTTGAAGCCTTCGAGTTCACGCAACTGACACGAACGGAACCTTGCCGAGTTGCCGGCCAATGGTGGAACAGCTGAATAGGGCAGCGGTGTGTAGTTCCAGAGGTCGTATTGGGTATGGTCGTATCCGACACGACCATACCTATAACTAGGACTCAAAATTGTCACCCATTTTGAATCTGATTGAACCCACCGAGACCTTCGTCTATCCTACGCCCGAAGTAAAGACGAGGAGAAGTGGAGAACCTGAGCTAGTGGTATCGTGGCCGCAGCCGTCGACATGGGGGCCTAGCGGCTAGCGCCATCGCAGTGAGGTTGGGAAGGAGGAAATAGCACCATGGTGGAGGAAGTTGTTGTCGACCTTGATTCACCACCGTCGTCCTTGAGGGCCATAGGCTACCGTATCTCCCTCTCCTCCTCCGCCCCTCGCCGCCACTTGTCGCATCGTGGAATTGTGGTGAGTAGTTAAGAGGGAGAGGCGTCACTGCTCCGTGGGGAGGAAGAAGAGGTGTCGCTATGTTTTGGAAAAGAGGAAGAAGCACTACAACATAGTCTACTCTGCGTTATCATGTTCCCATGGTCACTGTCAAGGGAAGATGCGAGAGAGAGATAGGAGAATTCTAGGTTTGGATCATTGTTGGGAGATGTGAGAGAGATGTAGGGATTTGGGTGTCGCTTGGTTGGGGTGAAGGGGCAGAGTGAGGCGTGCGGTGGACCTTTGCTAGGGACGCGTGACTTCGTGAAGGCTAAATGGGCCTTGCTAGGAGGGGACACATGAGGTAGACAAATGAGTCGGGTCGAGGCTAATCAGGTTGTGGCAGGAGTCCACCCAGACTCAACACGACCTAAACTCAACCTGATTATCGGGCAGGATCAGAACCCAACGGGTCGGATGAGGATCTAGATCTCTAGTGTATTCTTGACGTCTTTCATAATTTATTTGATGGATAAATTCACATTGTAGTACACGATGTATTATTTGAAGTAATTTTAGCATGTGTAATACTAAACCATTTCTATCTATTTTGAATATTCACCTCCTGATTCTATTTTATTCACCTTCTCAGCTCTGACCTTATTATCCATTTACTATTTCTCTCTCTTATATTTTGCTATCAACCATATTTTTAGTATTTTATAATCTCATTTCTATAATAACAGGGTCATCTATAGTAAAGGAATGTGATCACCGTTAGACATGCTTTAGGAGTTAATTGTTTTTTTAAGTAGTTTCTTCAGTTTGACTAACTTTCAGCCTTTTGAAACCATCCATTGGAACTCCTAAATTTTTTTATTAATACTAGCCATCATGCATGTGCAAAACACATCACTATGCATAAGGACTTTATGGCTTTGAGCTAAAATCCATTATGAAGGGTAAAATGCCCAACAGATAAATAAAGCTATCTCTTATTTTCATAAGATACAACCTTTAAACCATTATTTAGATACACAAAGTTGTAAAGTATTTCAAGTCCAAAACCAATTTTTTGTTGTTATTTTTACTATTTAAACCTTCAGAAAAATTCACTTTAAAAGGTCCAAATTTTTTGTATGGCGCCCGTTTGGACCTCCTAGTGAGTAAATATTTGTCAAATAAATAGGAATAACATTTTTATATTTTATATTTATATTTTTACATATTTGAATTCAAAAGCATATATTTGTACGACATCCATTTGAACCAAGATGTTAAACATAACAAAAGGCGGTCCGGTTTTGGAACTGAAACACACACAACTTTGCGTACATAAATATACGATTTTGTGAATTTTGAACCTAATAAAAATGTTGGACAACTTAATGAATATAAATACAAGTAACAAAGTACATACGTGAATATTAATATTAATAAATACAAGGGACAGCCGAGGTTTGCACCGTGTATTGGTAGTTCACACACACACAAACCGATGCTTTTTAAAGTCTAGGACTCGTTTATTAAATTCAAATTTGATAGTTAATGTAACGGAGATATTAGTGGACAAGGATTTAACTTGTATTTTCAGCTATCCGAAAAAAGTAGATGAAGGGCTTGGATTGTTTATGGGAATGATATTAATTGTATTTTAAAATAGGTACTTTTTATATTAGGAAAGAAATAGCTAGATTTTCAACTAAAGGGTATCTCTTGATGGGAAGTGGTACCATGCCCATATTTCCTAATACAGAAAGCTAATTTCTCCCTTCTCTTCGGCTTATCTTAACAATTACTATCAGGTATGAACGCCTTGACCAGTAAATGAAAAATTAAGATAGGATGTAGAGAAGGGCCCCCAAGTCTTGCTTTTTTTTTAGCTAAAACCAGTTGCATATTATAATTTTAAAAATTATGACGGTTTAAAGAGCCCAACAAATTGTTTAAAATGGTTTTAGAAGTATTGAGAAAAAAATCACTAAAAGTTTTAAAGAAAAAACTACAAATTGTTACAATATTTGCCTCTCACGGACATAATAAATTTTCAGTTGTAGATTTTTATTTAATTTAAGCTCAGAAGACCTAGGCATTATGGGTTGATTTCTATGTACTTGTCCACGTGACAAGAAAGATCATACTTGGGGTGAAAAGCGAAAGCATCTGACAAGAAAGAGAACAAAACAGGCAAGAAGCGTGGGATTGGTGTTAACTACGGGATTTGTACGGAGAGATGACCGTCATTATCTACCTTAATCTGCACTGGAGGATGATAGGAGGAGAGGTGCGTGACGACGATGGAGAGTGGGCAGCGGCGCGATGTGGTAGGCAGGATGGCAGCGCGGTGCTAGGAGTAGAAGGGCCATGGCCCATGCTCCAAATTGGATGTTTGATGGGATGGCATCTATCTGACACTTGGATCATACCTATGTCGAGATGAAACGTGAATAAATTGACAAAAAAAAATGAATATAATATCGATGAAAAATAACAAAATGTTGATGAAATATGAGTGAAATACTCATGAAACATGGCAAAGTACGAAATGGCAAAATGCCAAGAAACATGATGAATACCGATGAAACATAGATTTTGACCATGAAAATCAATGAAGCATCGATGAAACATGACAAACAAAAACACAATGAAACTTCATATTCCAAGATTATTTAAAACAACATTGTATACAAACAAAATGTTTCATGAGAATAAAAACATGTTTCATCAAGCAAACTCGAAAATTTTGTACATAAATGGCTAGTATTTGATGGCGAAATTGAAGAAGCATCTTCTCTTGTTTGTCCTCTTCTCTGGATTCGATGAGCCCCTATATTGTGATCATTGGATCTAGCCACCAACCTCGAGATAACTCACCCTAATTGCACTCATTTTAGTCTAGATAGCTCGAAACGAAAGGGTGGGAAAAGAGAGACGAAGGAAAGAGCAAAGCAAATGGAGAAGAGGAGGAGGAGCCACTCAATAATAGATAAGGCGCGATTGGGCTAATCATCAAGCTTTTGTTGTTGCCTCCGACAAACTACTACAAGTTGAGTAAAATGAGTATCGGTCAAAATAATTGAGAAAGATGCTATGTCATGTGAACCCTAGGTAAAAACATCCCTCGCGAGAGTATCGTGTAGAGTCCACCCACTTGTGCGCTTACATGGAGACCCACTCGAGCGCATGGTGTTCGATCCATTGGATGCCCGTGTAATAGCATTACTCTATTATAAAAATATTTTTCAAGAGCAACCTATAATAATAGTATTTTTTAAGAGTAATCTATACATAAAATTGGAAGTAAACCTTCCAGAGTATACCTTCATATATCTTAAACTAAAGTATATTTGTATTCAAGAGTGTTTGTTTGTAGTTTCATTGCTTATGTCATATATTTATTTGCTTATCTCCTAAATCTTAACAGTTTTTCTAGGTGGTTTTAAGATTTGGATCCAGACTTGTTTTTACAAATTTTGACCCACAACTTCAAGATTAAAAAACAATTAAAAACAATTAATTCATATTTTAAAAAATAAGTTGTAAAGAATGCATTAGCTACCTTTAACATTGGAACCATCGAGTGTTTTATGCGATTCACCTCTATCAATTTGCTAAGCACGCACTCAATAGCGGAGGGACCACTCGGAACCTAGCAAAATCTTTTAAAACCAGGTAATACGAGATAATCTTCAAATACAAAGAACGACGTAGGAATACTATAATTTAGAACAATAACATAATCCCTAATAATACGATTTTTTTTATGAAAGCATGCGTGGCCTGCGGGCATCTTTAAAGGTGATTTTTTTGGCATGTGGTCCGGTTCTGTCCAGTCAGTCTGGTTGTACAGCCACGCATCGGTATTCCCAGTTGTACCGCAAGTCAGCAACGCTAACGTGCGGGTGCGGCCGCTAGCGCCGGGAAACCCTGCCACGGCCGGGCCGGCGAAGCAGCAACGAAAGAGGCCAAAACTTAGCTCGCTTTTTTTTTTGTTTCAGGAGGAATTTTTCTGAAAACTTTTGTTCTTTTTAGCTTGTCAGCTTAAGGGTTTAGTAGCTTAACGATTTATTTATGTTTCGAAAAGATAAACGTTTTGAGTTTTATGAGTCTGTTTTTTCGCTGTTTTAAAGTTAGGTTCTAACACTTTTAAAAATAAATCAAACAAAATGGATTCGAATTTCGAGACTAACTCGAGAAGCTCTTAAAATTTAGTCATTTGAGTCATTCAGCTGTTCAGTCGTTCGGATTAGCTCAAAAAAAGACCAATTTACAAAAATTGTGACCCCTAAAAAATATATTTTAAAAATTTAAAATTGTTAAAAATTATTTTGCGACCTTTTAAAAAGATTATTTAAAACCACATGAAAATAACTATAAAATATTATATTATTTAGCTTACACAAAATTACAATTTTTTATTTTATTTAATTTAAGTTAATTTAAGCTGAAAAGCCGACCCGCTTCCCGGGGCGAAGCGAAAGGCACGCGCTCGCTCTCCTCCTCGTGCAGGGGGCAGGATGGCAGGCGAGCAGCAGCTGCACGCCGCTTCTCTGATCTGACTGACGCCGTCAGGCACGCCGCCAGGACGGGACGGGGAACGGAACGGAGCTACGGAACGGAGAGGTCAACCCTCCGCCCCCCGCCGTGGTCCGTGGACCAACGCGGCGGGTGATAAACGAACACCTCGTGCCCTCTCCCCACTGCTCCTCTTTGCCCCGCGGCCCCGCTCGCTCTCTCTCTCCGCTCGCCTTTCCTCCTCCACACCCACCTCCTCCCCTTCGCGTGGCCCAAGGCCCCAGGGGGAGAGCCGGAGAGAGATCGAGGAGGAAGCGGCTCGAAGGAGGAGCCGGAGCTTGCGCTGCGATTTGGCTTCCTGAGGCGGCGCCGGATCGGGATTTGCTCCTGCGCTAACGTGAGCTTTCCTCGTGGGGCTTCGGCTCGATTTCGAGTTCTTTGAGCTTGATTTGGTTGGCGCGTTGGCTGCTTGGCCTTTTCGGCGAGTAGGAGTTGGAGGGAAAGGCGTGATTTTTTTCCCCCCGGGGCGTTTCATTCCCGTCCGGATCAGGGGGAGTTTGTGTCCGGACACCGGACGTGTTAGTAAATGCGCGATCTTTTTTCGATTTCTCTTTCGGCGAGAAATAGAATTACCAAGTTTTTCCCCTAGCATTTTTTTCCTCTTCGTCTCGGTTAACTTTGGTCCTTGTCGAAGAGCTTGTATGCTAGTGCAGTATGCTGTGGTCTCCCTTTCAAATTGACCATGTAGATCTTGTGCAGGCATCCGCCTCTTCTCTTCCAAATCTTAACTTAGCCTGTCGATTGCAAATGTTTCTGTGAGATCCCTCCCTTCAATCCTACACTTGCTCAATCAGGGGGAAAGGTGGAGTCTTTTTGATCTTTTGAGTTTCGTATGAGTTTAAAAGCCCTATTTCCAGCATTGGAATGAGTTTGGCTATAGGAGGGCCGGGCTTTCTTTCTCCAAATGTTGCGACATGCCTCCGGAACGTTTCATATGGGACTCGACAGCGCTAGAAATGCTTTGGCCTTCTCTCGCAGCTGAGTTCCAGGGTTCTTTGCTCAAAGGGGGTCGATTCGCTCATGGCGAGCTATTCTTGGAATCAAGCTGATGTATACGTATATGTTGCTGGGTCCAACCCATGCTTGAGATCCACACGCTTTCTCACCAAGATTCTTTTCTTCTTGCAGGTACAGATTGATGATTGCTTCTTTGTAGACACCTCCCCCATAGCAGCAATCTTGGCTGTGGTGGCGTGATCTGCAACCACTGTTCAGTAAGGTTGTAGTGGCTTTCGCCGATCTTTGTTGGCCTCGAGTTCTTGGGGTTCCCCTTGCCGCACGAAGATGTCGTTTCGCAGCATAGTTCGTGATGTCAGGGATGGTTTCGGCAGCCTGTCGAGGCGAAGCTTCGAGGTGACCCTCGCAAGCCTGTCCGGGCTCACCGGGCATCACAGGGGGAAGTCCCAGAGCACGGTGCACGAGCTCCATGACTCCGGTCTCATAATCCAGGAGAGCCGCTGGGCTAGCCTCCCTCCCGAGCTCCTCCGCGACATGATCCGGAGGCTGGAGGCCAGCGAGAGCACCTGGCCGTCGCGCAAGCATGTTGTCTCCTGTGCCGCCGTCTGTAGGGCGTGGAGGGAGATGTGCAAGGAAATTGTGCTGAGCCCGGAGTTTTGTGGGAAGCTTACCTTCCCAGTCTCGCTAAAGCAGGTATACTTACCACATCCTCGATCTAATGAAAGCAGACCCTGAGCAGAAAGCTAGCACGAATTGTATTTTGTGCCTATGATGGCAACTTCTGAGCGTGGTAGATGCCTTGCCTGTTCTTGTACCTCTTCTGTCAATGAGATATGCCATAACCTTTGTTGTTTTGACAGCCTGGCCCTCGAGATGGAAATGGAATGATTCAATGTTTCATAAAGCGCGATAAATCGAAGTCCACTTATCATCTCTACTTGTGGCTGAGCACTGGTATGTATGTTATGTGCTTCTTTCACCTGTACAAGTACAACTTGACTGAATTGTGTTAACACCGTCCCAAGGATTCATCTTTGATTAATGTCCGGTAGCAATGAGTCTCCATTTACCACTTTGATTTTCTCTTTGTCATTAACATTTTTCTACTATTACTAAATTGGAAAGTTCTCTTAAATGTTTTTTTATTGGACAATTAAGAATGACCCATATGTTTGATTTCACCTGATTGCTAATTCAGTTTAGTACTGATTTTTCTCCTTTTTTTTTTCCCTCTGTTTAATCAGCGGTCCTTGTGGAGAATGGCAAGTTCCTCCTATCTGCTAAAAGAAACCGCAAAACAACATGCACAGAGTATGTTATCTCAATGGATGCTGAGAACATATCAAGATCAAGCAGCACCTATATAGGAAAGCTGAGGTAGGTGTATGCATGTGGATGACAGGCCTTTTCTTTTGATCATTTACTGGATGTGCAAACTGATCTTGTTTCTTATCTTCAGGTCAAACTTCCTTGGCACAAAATTTATAATCTATGACACACAGCCCCCGTATAATGGGGCAGTAGTTCCTCCTGTTGGCCGTAGCCGGAGATTCAACTCCAAGAAAGTCTCTCCTAAGGTGCCATCAGGTAGTTACAATATAGCTCAGGTTACATATGAGCTTAATGTCCTTGGCACTAGGGGCCCTAGGCGAATGCATTGTGTCATGCATTCCATTCCTGCCTCCTCAGTTGAGCCTGGTGGCATAGTCCCTGGACAGCCTGAGCAGATTGTGCCCCGAGCTTTAGAGGAGTCGTTTCGCAGCACCACCTCCTTCTCCAAGTCCATCATGGATCGGTCCATGGATTTCAGTAGCTCTCGTGATTTCAGCAGTGCCCGCTTTTCTGACATTGCTGGAAGCACCATGAATGGTGATGAAGATGGACAAAATAAAGAGAGGCCGCTAGTGCTTCGCAACAAAGCCCCGAGGTGGCATGAACAACTGCAATGCTGGTGTCTTAATTTCCGTGGTCGTGTGACCATTGCCTCAGTGAAGAATTTCCAGTTGATTGCAGCGCCAAGTAGCCAGCCTCCTGCAGGGCCTCCAACTCCGTCGCAACCAGCTCCATTGGAGCAGGACAAGATTATTCTACAGTTTGGTAAGGTAGCTAAAGATATGTTCACAATGGACTACCGATACCCGCTCTCAGCATTCCAGGCATTTGCTATCTGTTTAAGTAGCTTTGACACAAAATTGGCCTGTGAATAATTAGGCAACGAGTGTCCCTGGAGGCAGAACTGGAAATGCTACGAAGAGCATAAGAGATATGTCTGTTGTCATAGGATTCTACATCGCGTTTGCATTTTGTTGTCTCACCTGTTGTAATTCTACTTGTTTGTAGACTGGGACTGGATTGCTTAGCATGTATGCTTCACCAGTTCGCACCATGATAGCATGCATTATGCCATACTGCCATTGTGTAATGTACATGCGGTGATGCGGTTCATG
Source organism: Raddia guianensis (assembly GCA_036346415.1). Lineage (NCBI taxonomy): Eukaryota > Viridiplantae > Streptophyta > Magnoliopsida > Poales > Poaceae > Raddia > Raddia guianensis. The sequence goes on from CM070538.1 coordinate 12,491,000, forward strand.
ATCTTTTCTGAGCTTTGCATGATGCCACTCTCCGGTAAAGAGCACACAAACAAAGGACCGCTCTCTTGTTTCGTGCCTGAGTGGGGAGCAGATTCTTCTTTTACAACTGTTGTGCATGTGTGCTTGCATTATTCTATGTATGATGGGAATCATATTTGCATCCGGCAGTACTGGACTTGTCTCACATGGTAAAGCATTCTTAGCTACCACTTTTAAATATGTTTGGTCACCACTTACCAGGCATTATGTATCATCATTGTGCCATTTACAGATGCCGCCTTGCTTGGTTATCTCTAATAGGAGAATCATTGCACGTGTACCTGCCTCTTTCCAACCCCCTGAATAAATTAGTGTGTTTCAATTCCTTTTGGTTTGAGCACTTTTCAGTGGGGAGGAAGGGGACGCACTTTTGGATTTCTGTAGTGACAACAATAATGAGTAGTACAGCTAGAAGGGAATAAAGTGGTGAAAGAGAGAGTGCATCTGGAGTTCTGGACCCCTGAGTGTGACCGGATGAGAAGAATATTTTTCCTTTTCTTTTCTTTTCTGCAGGTGTGACTTGTGAGTGACGAGCTGAAATGCACGTTAACTGCACAGTGGGATGAAACCAACGTCTTTCTTGCAAGAAACATGCTACTACCTTCGGTCATAAAAAGAAGTCGCCGTTGATTTTTGAATACGTTTTTAACCATTCGTTTTATTCAAAAATTTAGTTCAAATATGTAAAATTATGAGTCATACTTAAAATACATTTAATAATAAACCAAATCATAACAAAATAAATAATATTTATATAACTTTTTTGAATAAGATGAATGATCAAAAGCTTTAAACCAAATCATAACAAAATAAATAATATTTATATAACTTTTTAAAATGAGATGAATGGTCAAAAGCGTGTATAAAAATCAACGGCGATTTCTTTTTGTGACTGGAGGGAGTATTATCGTTCTGAGTGAAAGAAATACTGATCATTCTGATGGCAATATATATAGTGAGTCTCGTGGCGCCCTGTATGGTGACAGTGTGCAGAACAGTCAAATTATCTCGATGGTATGTGCACTTTGGATGGAGCGAGTGGTCTCATCACTAGATGGCAATGACAATTAAGATGATGGCTTAGCACTACTATGATTACGAAACTCAAGCTCTTGAAACTCGGTCAAATCAATCTTTTTGGGCTCTCAAAATCCAACGTTGCGGCGGCAGCCGTGCAACCACATTCATCAGGTTAAACAGTGCATTAACTCGTTTTATTTTGGCCGGTTAAAAATTGCTATGCAGCTGAAATGATCTTTACTGTTGCTCTTGTGTTTTGCCATTGCTCCATGGTTCCCCTCTGGCTTTGCTTAAACAACATGCTGAAGTGATTTAAGATAATTACATCGTGTAAACTAATTTTATTTTTCAGTCCTTTTTTTTCTTTTTTTATAATTGAAGTTGACTTCTGCATCAACTATAGATGTATAGGTCGCTACAAACACTTATTAGAAAACTTAAAATCAAAGTGGAATGACAAACAATTGTCATGCTAAGACAAGCAACAAGAAAAAAAAACAAAAAAGCAAGCTTCTACCTCATAATAACCAGACGACTCAAACATCTTGATGTTTATAATTCTAAGCATCCTCATATAAAAGATGATTATCGACTTTCATGGATTGTTATACAGTTTTATTTTATAAGAGTAGCCAAGTTATAAATTTTCCCCTAGATCCAAAACTTAGTGAGAAGTTGAATAACGATCAAAACAACTAGTCTTCACAATGAATGTTGACCAGTCAAAACCAAGTGTAGTATCTCAATATCATCACCAAACTGTCCATTAAATTAACAAACCAAGATACAATCCAGTAGAAGAACCACATCCCACAACGACGCCTATAACAAGGTAACGACGCTCATGAACATCGTTGTTGAATCTACCTAAAAAAGGCAAAAAAAATTGATATTTCTCTCAAGATTGACACTTCAACACCTTTTTGCACTCGTCTTTTTGCACTTCAACTAAGATTTGGTTGCCTCCGCTCACAAACAATTGCACTCACATCAAATCCAACAATTGGCCAAGACGACGACACACCCACAAAGGACACCAATCAGAGCTTCATGGCTCACAAACGCAGAGATGAGACACACCCCTATGGACGAAACATGCCAAGTGGAAGAACCAACCAAGCGTAAACTCTCAAATTATGGAGGTTCTCACCGAGTAACCATCTTCCTCATCTCGGTGCCGGATGGACACTAATCGTGAGAATCAGTTAGATCTGGATCTAAGGTAATGTGCTTGGGGGATTTGAGGTGGATGGAGAAAGGAAGGAAAAGAGGTAGTGAAGGAGCTTGGTCCCCTTCCTCTCCTTAACAGCAAGCTCGACGAAGTGGAAGAAGGAAGGGCCAAGGGAGAAAAAGGAGAGGTTGTTAGAGGGAGGACGCTCTTAAAAAATAGAATAAACAAAGTCGAGTAGCTTTGAGAAGCATATTCAAAAGAGAGGTACTACTGGACAGAAGTTTGGTTCGGTACGCATCGAATGGACAAGCCTTTGACATCTACTTCTTCTTTGCCCCACCTCCTGCCTCAGCCTCCGCCTTGCCCTGCCATCCTCCCGGTCTCTAGCGGCTCTCTCGTCGTCGAATCTGACATCCCCCATTGTCGCTGCCTCTGACACCAACTCCTCCTTTCTCATCTCCCATATCACTACCCCATCGGATTTGTTATACACCTTCCTTGCCACGGTTGCCTTTGCCACCATCGACGCCTAGTAGCACCATCGCCGCCTCACCGCTCCGCCACCCAACCTCCCACCACCATGGCGATCCCGCCCACCCTAACATCGAGCCGTGTATGTGAAGCCACCAGTCGTCGCCAGCCTGACTGCCAACTCTACATAGGTGTAGGCCTATAGTACATAAACCTTTCGACCGTTTTCACGACTCCGGTAGTGCTGCCGCCACCTCACCATCCCCCTGATCCCCTCCCACTGTCTGGTCGCCGCCTCCCTGACATCCCTCTAAGCTCGGACGACACAAAAAACCCACTCCTAACCTCACCCCAAACCCTAACCAAGGGGAAGGGGACGACACTAATGAGGCCATCAACGGCGAGGAGATCATCAACGCAAGGAGAAAGAAGGTCGACCTAGGTAACGGAGATGGTTATCTATTTCTTTCTTAGATTTGATTATTATGGTATAGTGGATGCGACAAAACAATCATTAGAAAAGCCCACGACATTAATCGAAGAAAAGATAGAAAATATAAACCATCAATTATGATAGGTCTAGATTATAACGATGTTAATTTTAAATGCATATTTAGTTAAATTTAAGTGATTGTACCAAATCTAACTGTAAACTAACATATATAAACATACAAGCATGTGAGATTATAATATTGTAAATCGTTAAATATGGTTGAACATGTATGTTGTATTGAATCTAACCGCAGAACAATAAAATCTATCCGTGCAATTGTGCGGACCACCATGTTAGTTTTTTTTCTAAAATTTCAAGCACTCTCGTGCTAGCCCATCGCCTCTCGACGAACCTCCACTAGCTGCCGCCTTTTGCAACTCGAGGCCTAATCGTCGACAGGAGAGAGATCGATTGCACGTTCAGATCAGCGAGATCGAATAAAATCTCGCTGTCAGTTGAGGCGAACGAATGCTGGGTGGCGCAACGATCACTTCTCTGTAATTCAGGTGGGGAATTTCGATCGTGTTCTTTTCTCTGCTGCTTTTGATCGGATCGTGGACAGCATGATGGAGCTTCGCGGTGGAATCCCACTACGAGAAGCGGCATGGGTTCTCCGATCTTCATAGTAGGAATCATGATGGTATAATGCACTCTTTAATTCTTGGTTCGGTTTAATTTTATTTGTGCCAAAATTTGTAAATTTTATATAGATCATTCAGTGCAATATTTTGTAATAATTTTTTAGCCCTTGTGGGGTTTTCACAAATACTCCTCCGTCTCCAAAAGAATATCATTTTAGCATTCAAACGGAGAGACTAATATCCAAACCAAATGACGTATGTGCCCCTGTTTTTTTGAAAAAAAAACCATAATTAATGCGCATGCAAGACTAACATAGGCTATTGAGAGTGGTGGGTGCTTAGGTGTAAGTACAGTAACAAAAAAAGTGGGACCCATAACATAGGATGATATTCTTTATGCGACAAATTTTGAATGTTACAATGACATTTTTTTGGGGACGGAGGGAGTATCTCACAAATATTTTTTAACAATTTTTTAGTCTTTTGGTGCGTCTTTTTAAATGTCCTTAACTTTTGGTTCAACCAAAGAAAACAAAACCAAAACATAAATAAAAAGGATCGTAATCCCAGCCTTGTTGCACGGATGGACAAAAATGATCGTTTTTGCATAGCGTGTTGCAGTGGAAGAACTGTACAATGGTACATTTTTTTCTAGCAATAAAACAAAGTTCCAGCCTACAAGTTGTGCAAAATATATAACCTTCAACATACAGCACGTCGTGAACGAACCATCGACCGCATCGGTAGATCAACAAAAGGATATGACATTATTGTGCAAAGTAACTTTACATGGCAACTACACACAAAATTCCCACCATCGGGAGGCACAAAAACGAGGACTATGGGTACCAACACTATCAAAGACGTCACCGAGGAGGTCACTAAAGGCAAACATCACGCCGTATAATTGTACAACGGAACTTATTATAATGCTAAATTGTTGGCACAAAGAGCAGGATGAACAATAAACCCTAATCTTAGAAAAGTAGATTTGACAAAAAAAAAAATTGAAGCTTCAAGATGAGAAGATGACCCCTCACCGCCCTAACTTTGGTGAGATCACCGAAATTAGTGGAGCGAGGGAGGCGGTGAGCTTTGGCCATTGATGTTGTTGCCCTATACTCTCTTTTTTCAGGTTAAAGACTGGGCTCAATAGAAGCCCGATTAGGCTCGATGGAAACTCGGTCGAGGTTGGGTGAAGAGATCAATGCTATAGAAATGCTACAGAAAGGAGGAGAGAGGGTTGTATCGGCTCGGTTGAGCTCAATAAATGAGTACGAGTTCAGATTGATTGGTTATAGGCTCTCTCCAACAGGAATCCCTAAATTTGTTCCCCTATAACCTCATATATAGGCTCCCTTTAAAAAATCTCTCCTTATATTTCTTCCATCTCCAACAGCGTTCCCTATATGAAGAATTGTATAGGGGAAAGAAAGAGAACCCCTACATATAAAGGAATGGAGAGAAAAACTCTATTTTAGAGAACGGAATAGGGAATGCTGTTGAAGCACATAGAGGAAGAATCTGTCCCTTATTTTAGGGATAAAGGGTGCTTTAGAAGAGCCTGTTGGAGACAGCCTTATGCTAGCTGGATTAGAGATAAGGATATTTAGTGCAATAATATTTGTCTGAGCTAGGTTGGGCTCAAATGCTCAATAAGGGTTCCGGCTCAACACACCTAGAACCTTAACCCACACCAATAAAGGATTTGTTTCCTATATTTTTTTATTCTCCATTGTAAGAGTATGTGTCTGCTCATGATTTAGACAAAAATAAGTATCCATCGCATGGAAGAAAGGTGATCATCTAATAAAAGGGCAAAGGGTGGATCTAGTAGCATTGCCGTGAGATGATGGGGAACCTTTCACCCAACCATAGGGTGATCATTCAATAATTTGGATGAAAAGATCTTGTCCCATGACGTCTGATGGCATCCCGTGAGTACAGAGAAGACTAGATTCATATGTCAAACCTATCTCTCAACAATTGGCTATTTGGAGCCTACGTGGCACTATGGCACACCGGTATGTTGCAATGGCGGTGAGCTAAGCCGTCTTTGTCTAACGGTTGGTTTCTTGTGTCTCAACGGTCGTCCGAAAAGGCGTCATATGGGTTTGTAGAAGTGCCAGCGTCTAGTTGTCCCACCGATCAGCCCTCTATCAAGCAATCACCCATGTTCAAGGTGAAAAATGCCTATTTTTTATCTTCCAAAGCTTAATTTTACTGCTACAATAAATAAAACTAAATATATAAGCAAATAAAATCTGGATCGAGCGGCGGGCGGCGGCGGGCGGCCTATAGGCGCGAGGGAAGCTACTGGGCTGGACGCGATCTGAGAGGACCAGCCTTTGATGGCCTATTAGGCCGAAGTACCAGCCGAGAGTGGTTGATTCGGCGGCCTGACCTGGCCATCATCTCGGCCCAGGTAGACCAGTACCAGCACTCCCCAATGCCCGATCGAGAGGTCACACGGATAGCCAGTGCGCGCCGCGTGGCCTTCCTCCTTCCCAACCTCGGAAGTCGCGGCCCCGTGGCCAGCAAAAGGCACGGCCGCAGGGGACGGAGAGCACAGAGGAGGACACGCCGCTACGGCCAGACGGATTGCGAGAGGGACAGGGAGCCAGGGACCAGGGAGGGAGCACGGGTGGAGCTAGGGTTTCGTTCTCGCCCCCGCGTCGGGGAAACCCAAACCCTCGTGCTCTCTCCACCCGCCGGCGCAAGCCCGTCCGCGGCCGGGAGGGCTCCGATCCGCACGCCGGCCTCGGCCCCTCCGCTTCGCCCGGCGGCCCGGGAGGTTTCTCTGTTCGCTCCTCCATTTCCTGGGTCTCTTGCTTTCTCTCTCTACATTTTCGTGTCGCTTGCTTCGATTTCGCGGTGGTCGGATTCCCTCGGTCCGAATCGCGGTATATGTTTGCTCCGGTTTATGCGTTGCGTTTGGCATTTGCCGTTTGGATTATTCGCCATTGGCCCGATGATGATTACGAAGAGACCCTCATGGATGGATGGGTACTTAGATCTACTCAGATTTGAGCTCCGACGTAGTCGCGTACTCGCCTTTGCGTTCGCAAAGTTGGAGCACCTGAAATGGCCAGTGCAGCGTTGGCTTCTCTGTTCTGGGCGCTGGAGCATGCCTACGGATCGGATGAACAGTGTCACTGACAGATGAGGTTCATCCTCTGCTTCAATCTTCTTTCTTCTTCTTCACTTGTTCCTGCTGCCAGCAGCAATAGTTTGCTGGAAAAAAGGTTTGTGGCTCGCGAATCGCTCGTGCTCGGCTCGTTTAAAGCCCTATTGTCGTCGTCGTCATCAGTCCTGAATCATCAGTATCTCACTCCGCCGATCTCTCAGGACTCTCTCTAATGCCAGTGTTGAAGCCCACTGCTGCATTGGCCTACGATGTAAACATAGCTGCTAAACCTGAGGGGCATTTGATTGGTTGTTTCGGTCATGTTGCTTCGTAGTGATTTAATGGTGTAATGCTCAACGTTGGTATGAACTATGGATTATGGAACCTTTATGTGTTTTAGATGGCGCATGGTTTCCTTTTGAGCGGGCAGTTCCACTGCAGTTCTCTCGTCACCTTTGTGGCTTTGCCAACACCAACACAGATACACCATGGTCATGGTTAGTGGCATATCACAGCTGATCACGAATTCAATACCATATATATTATTCTTCATGTCCACTGTTGCTATTCTTCTAGTTCTGCTGCCATATATATTATATGTATCTTTTAGGTGGTAGCAGATCCGTTACCTTCATGCCTGTTCTCTTGGATTTTAATGACCATATCTTGCGCCATTTAGAAATGTCATTTGTATTATATGTGAGGGCACAAGATCACACTTATAAACATGGCCGCCATTTGTTCTCTTCGACTCATTTGCTTATCTTCAGTTTCGAGGAAAACAAAAAATGTTTTGGTATTTTTTTATCCTTTTTTTGTTTTGTTCTAGAGATGTAGCACAAAGCTCTAGAAAGGAAGTCAAATGAAGTGTGTCGAATTCTGCAAGACACTTTTATAAAATATTTCCTGTTTTCTTGTTTGGATTTGCATTGTTTGTGTTTCACTATTGATTTTTGAGGTGTTCTGATTCTGTCAAAGTTTTGATCCAATCTCTCTATAGATTTGCCATGTTGGTTCGTACGCTGCTTGGATTATTTGCCCTTGGCCCAATGATGACTATGATGAGAAGCTGATGGATGGATGGACCGATAGATAGATAGATATATCTACTTAGATTTAAGCTCCCATTGGTTTGCCCTGGAATGGCCAGTGCAGCTATGGTTTCTCTGTTCTGGGCGCTGAAGCATACCTGGGGATCGGATGAACTGTCTCACTGACAGATGGTCTGCCCATGCGGCAGGTCCATGCTCTGCTTCTGTATCTGCCTCTGCTCTGAATTTCTTTTCTTTCTTTCTTCTTCCTTTTCCTCATGGCCATTCAATCTCATCATCGAAATCTACCGATCCCTTGGAACATACTCTAGTGCCAGCGTTGAAACCTGCTGCATTGTCCTGTGATGTAATACTACACAGTGGCCTGTGTGCATGCAAACGATTATAGGAGCTTCTGCAGTGGCATACAAAAAATTGCCCCTATAAACAAAGCTGTGAATTCTGAGGGCCATTTGGTAATTCAGACCTTTCTGTTTTTGAGATTGTTTTTTTGCTGTTTCCTTTGTCCTTGATGCTGTGATGTACAGTATTAATGTTCAATAATATGGAACCACATGCATGGTTCCATGCCATATTTTTCTGGTTAAATCTTGCTATTTTTAATTCACTTCCTTCGACTTGGACTTAAGGGCTTGTTTGGTTCTTAGCCCGCGTTCGCCGTTCCAATCCACGGCGTTGGCGCGAGCGTTGGCGCCCGATTCCTTCGCCTTCGCCCCCACCCACGCTCGCGCCCCGTTGAAATCGCGGCCAAATTTGTTGGTGCACGTTGGCTCGCTGTGGATTGGCGCCAAACCAAACTGCGCCCAAATTTGTTGGCGCACCGTCGACCGGATTGGTGAGCGACGGCCAGCAACCAAACATGTCCTTACTTACCAAGTGCATGCTATTGCAGGTACCTTTGCTTATTAAAGTCACCGCCCCTTCCAGCCCTCCCAGCGTATCGACGTCGCCCCAAAATCGGCGTTCGTTCCATCTCGTGTCCTAAGCAGATCTAGCCGTCTATACCGATTGGTTATGCATAAAAGCCCTTGTCTTTTTTATAAATTAACCTGTGGTCCACATCTTTAGGGTCGATGCCATCGCAACCCACTCCCCAGTCCCCTCAGAGCGCCTCAGAGCGAACGCGGGGGCGGTCCGACGGGCGTCGGACGCGCCTCCCGTCCGACGCCTAGCGCTGGCCGTTGGATCTCCATCCAATGGCCGACGTTAGATCTTGAGAAAAGTTTTGTTATTTTTGTTTCACCATGTAAAAAAAATTTAAAAAAATCAATAAAAATCATAAATATGAATGCATGTCTATTTCCACCCAAATTTTTTGTATTGCTATACAACATTTATACATCTAGATTTTTCTTTAAAAACGTTTATATAAATGAATATTGATCATATAGATTTGAATAAAATACATGTGAGACCTGACGCTGTTTAGAGAATATTTATAATTTTTAATGATTTTTTCGATTTTTTTACATGGTGAAACAAAAATAGCAAGTTTTTACACAAGATCTAATGCTGGCGGCCATCGGATGGAGGCGCATCCGACGCCCGTCGGACGGGGGCGCATCCGACGCCCGTCAGACCGCCTCCCCGTTCCCTCGAGCATCTCTAAGAGCTCTTAAAACACACCTCCTATTTTTTAAAAATAGGGAGTCCCAACAATTTAAGGACCCTTTATTAACTGTTTAGTTCTAATAGACTACTGAAATATATAGGGGACTATATAGGGAGTACCTTGGATTAGGGGGTGTGTATGAGATTTAGGGAGATGAGAAAAAATTTAGGGGTATAGGGCTCTTCGAGAGTTGTTTCTCTTGCTACAACCGAGTCACAACCGAGTCTATTGGAGATGCTCTGTCTTGGGCCCGCCGCCCTCGCCTACCTTCTTCTGAGGCCCTCTTTGATACCTTGTTTAGTTGTAGTTTAGTTGTGGTTGGAAAAATTTGACCATCTTTGAATGTGCTTTGAAAAAGCTAAATAAATTATTTAAAAAATATTCTTGAGATGTTTGAGAAAAACCCTACAAAGTCCTAAAAAAAATATTTTCAAAAAATAAAGTATGTGACCTATACAAAATAGTCAAATTTTCCTAACCACAACTAAACTACAACTAAACAAGGTATCAAAGAGGGCCTGAGTCCCGAGGGACACCCGAGTCTCCTCCCGAGCGAAAATTTCGAAGGACCCAGGTCCTTCAGAAATAAAAAAGACCCTACCTGATGAATGACAAGTGTCCTCTCTCCCTCCAATCTCAAAGCACGCGGGGGTCAATTATCGCTGCTGAAAAAACAAAGCTGCGCTCACGGGCAGCTCACCTCAATTCACCCCGATTCCCCCAATTCCCACGTGACAGCCCTAACCCTACCCGTTGCCGTTGCCGCCGCCGACGAGCTGGCCACCGGCGCGCCCCCAAGTCGTTGTTCTCAGCCGGCGCCGCCGTCCCGCTGTGTCGTTCTCCGCCAGTGCCCATCATCGCCATGGAGTCCACCGCCGCCGCTGGAGCCTTAAGGCGCTGTGCGCGCGCCCCGTTGTCAACCCCAGGCTCCCGCGGCCGATGGCCAACCTGTTGAGTAGGGGCAAGTTGGAGAAGGTCGTCGATCGGCACATCGTTGGCGAGGTGAGGCCGGCGGCGGTGAGCAAGTACGGGGAGACGGTGACCAGGGGCCTGGTGGAGCGCGGCGCCGACCGGCCAGCGATGGAGGATGTCGTGTAGAGCCTGTCGATTTTGCCCCTGCCTCCGCTGCTCACCTCGTCCTCCGTCGCTGCTGCCGTCCCCTCCTTCTACTAACTGCTCCCTTCTGCTACCTATCAAGAGCAAGAATGCAGTGGCTGCTATCCATGGCAGCTTGAGGAAATCACCTGCAGAATGCATCAACAAGGGGTGTATAGAGTATGGTTACTTGCAGAATGCATCAGCAAGGGGGTGTGTAGAGTATGTTCTGAAAACCCAGTTCAAAGTGATGAAATTCATCAATTAGTCAGTGTGGTGTGGAATTGTGAGTGACCTTGCTGCTTGCCAGCATCATGTCAGCTCTACCTGGAGTTGCATCATAATGTTAGCTCTACTTGGAGTATTTCAGACGACATACGCATGCAGCTAGCTAGCTAGCTAGATTAGTAGTTACTTTGCGGTGTGTGTGTGTGTGTGTGTGTGTGTGTGTGTGTGTGTGTGAGATGGTGTATTATTAGAAGAGCTTGTAATTTCATATTGTAATTTCAAATTTCAGATCTTGTAATTTCATATTGTAAGGAGAGCTTTCATGTACTCTAGAAATTCATGTACATAAGGCTTTTATTTTTCAGGGATAGAAATACATGAGCAGCTAAGATCCTCTGAATTGCTTCTTGTATTGCAATTTTGATGCACTATTGTAGCTTCAGAGTTGATGCACTACAGGAGTAATTTTCTGAAATTATGATGCACTGCTATAGCTACAAAATGGATGCACTCCGAGAGTAATTTTCTGAATTTTTTATGCAATGGTGTAGCTTCAGAATTGATGCATATAAGGAGCAATTCATACATGTGTAAGGATCAATCATATTGCTGAATAACAATGAGCAGATTCTTGTGCCAATAGGGTTAATCAAATTGCTTATTTCATTGCCACCTTCCATTGATCAATCTGTATTCTGATGACATCCATTCCTCAGTTTAAGCTGTACACACGGATTGGAGCATGGGGTGACAAATCTGGTAGCTGGACACGGTTGTAAACTTATTTGTCAGGCAAAAAGGTGCAGATCGCTTCCTATTTAAGGGACCGTAATTAGAATCGGTCTACATGTATGTAATCGATGCGTGCCTTGGCCTCATTGTTGTAGTTGTAGAGCAGAAAGATCATATGTAAATTACATTTTTAGCTCAAATTTACAACATATTGGTATACATTGTCTCGCAATCCCTAAACCATGGATTGGAAGCATGTCCTCACATCATAGAGCAGTTGGTCTTTACCAGCATTTGGCTGTGAATGAAATGTAAGATTTCAAACAATAATCTGGACATTGCACATTTGCACTCACAATTCAAAAGGAACACTATTGTTTCAAGCTAATTCAGTACATGACTGAAACATTTGCATTAGTCATTAGATACATTTGAACTCACAATACAGCCTAATCCAGTACATGGCCAAAACATTCATACAAACTATAGACTAAAATTCATTTCAAAATCATACTTGGAGAAGCATCCATGGAGAAAGGGAGCTTGGCTTCATTGGTGCGGTGGTTAGAGACAGATGCAAAGGTGCGCCTGGACGACGAGGTGCAGGCTGAGATTGACGGCGAGGGACGGCGGCGTGGGGCGGCGGTGGCGGCGTGGGTCGGTGGTGGCGGCAATAGACTCTATGGTGACGAGGGGCAGCGGCGAACTCCATGGAGACGAGGGGCGGCGGCGGCAGCGAATGCGGAGAACGTGGGGCGGCGGCGGCGGACTCTAAGGCGACGACGACCCGGGTCCTTGGCAGTGGCGGCGGTTAGGATTAGGGCTTCTTGTGGGATTTTTTTTTGTGGAGGGAGCTGCTCTGCTTGTGGGATTTGGGGGAGAGTGAGGAGGGAGATGAATATTTCCCTACTGGCTGCCTGCGCGTCTTTCTAATCTGAGAAGGACCCAGGTACTTCCAAATTTCCTTCCCCCATTTTCCGCCCCCAATCCCCGGAGGGCGGGAGCGCATCTAGCGCGACGTCGGTCTAGACTCTAGAGGGACTGGGTGCTGGGTGCTGGCACAGCACGAGAGTACGGGACGGACTACCCCGGGGCGATGTCTCAGTGCGAATGTGCGACTGTGGAGGGGAGAGCGAGAGGGGGATGAAGGAAGGAGCACGGGCGAAGCTTAGGGTTTCGCTCTCGTCCCCGCGCCGGAGAAACCCAAACCCTCGTGTTAATCCCTCTCCATCCGCCGGCGCAAGCTCGCCGGAGACTGAGAGGGCTCCAATCCGCAGCGCCGGCGCCGGCTCCTCCGCTTCGCTCGGGAGGTTTCTCTGTTCGCTCCTCCTCGGACGGTTCTACTCTCTCCTCATCTGAGTTTCGCCTGATTCGATTTCGATGCCCTCGATCCAATCGCGGTATAGGTTAGGGCATGTTCGATGGAGAACCCAATTGTGACCCGTTCCCATGCCAACACTATTTATCTAGTTCATTGCCGTTTCATTGCCCTTGTGTTGGTTTGTGCATTGCGTTTCGCATGTCCTTTCTTCTTCTTTTTTCACGTTCTGCCCGGATTATTCGCCATTGGCCTGATGATGATTACGATGAGACCGTCATGGATATGGATGGATGGATAGATAGATCTGCTCGGATTTGAGCTCCAATGAGGTCTCTTTTGCGTTTGCAAGGTTGGAGCTCCTGAAATGGCCTGTGCTGCGTTGGCGTCTCTGTTCTGGGCGCTGGAGCATGCCTGGGGATCGGATGAACATTGCCAGTACAGATCATGCATCTCTTCTTCTTCTTCTTCTTCTTCTTCTTCTTCTTCTTCTTCCTTCTCTTTTCCCACTTGTTGCTGCTACCCGCAGCAGCGATGGGCTGGGGGAGAAAAAAGCTTTAGGCTCGATTCGATCTCAGCTTGTTCACGGCCGTACTGTGGTCGTCGTCGTCGTCGTCGTCGTCGTTGTCACTCGCCTATCCTCCTTCCTCAGTATCCAACACTACCGACCTCTTGGAACATACTCTAGTGCCAGCATTGAAGCCCGCTGCATTGGCATATGGTGTAAATAAAGCTGTGAAATCTGAGGGCCATTTGGTGATATATCCCTTCCGATATATTTTTTGAGAATCCCTTCGATATTTTTTATTAGTTTAGGCCTTGTTGCCTCAAGAGGGATTCTGTGGTGTGTAATGCTTGATGACGGTATGGAACTATTATTATGTGGTGGAGTTAGTGCAAGGTTCTCTTTGCAGCGTGCGTGCTCTGCTATGCTTCTCTCATCACCTTCTTGGCCTCATTAACAACACGGATATACCATGGTCATGGCCACTGGCATATATGAGTATATGACACTTGATCATGGCTACAAAACTAATTACCACTCACGTCCCTCTCACGTCCAATGTTGTTTTTCTTCTAATTCTGCCACTATATACGTATCTTTTGGTTGGTAGCATATCTCTTGCTTGTATGCCCGTTCTCTTGATTTTGATGGACGAATTTGATGATTATATCTTGCACCATTTAGAAATGCCATTTGTATCATGTCTGAGGGCACGTGAATGCGTGATCACTCTCTTACAGACTTGGCAGTCTATTTGGGGACCATTTTTTTTGTTACATTTTATATTATTTATTTATTTTATTTTTGTTTTCACTTAATGATGTTGCCATATTGCATCTATTGGATTTATGTTATAGGTGGGGTCGTGATAAAGATCATGGTTTTCATATGTTTCTTGAATATATGTTGCTCCATATGTTCTAAGATGCATCTTTCTAAGCATTTTGTTGTAAAAATTTTGTATATATGATATCTCCTTTCTTCCTTCTGTTCTCTTACTAGATTTCCCTTTTTCTCTGTTGGTCTGTAGAACTTCGTATTTTACTGTAACATCTTTTGAAGCTATCCCTACATTAATATTTGTGGCTGCACAGCGGTTATTGTTTGACTAAAACCTGACTGTTCGTTTTTTTTTGGATGGTTGGTGTGGTAGTATATGCTAGAGTATTGCATCTTATTGAATGCATTTTCCAGTGATGAGAACTGGATATGCAGAGATGGCACATGGTTACCTCTGTGCGTGTGTGCGCGTGGCATGTGTGTGTGCACTCCTGCATGTGTGCTGTCACGTATTGGCTGTGCAGCAACTCATATCGTAGTGGTCATATTGTTGGTGCTCTAAGGTCCTATCTGTGCTTCAGCAATTCCATTGGAAACTAGAGTATTGCTCCCTTCTAGAGAAAAACTAAACACGGCCTTTTGTGCTATTGATGAATGCTACATTTATGAGATCTGAGTGATTTCCTTTTGGTAAAGTTACTTGTAAAAATTTTGCGGTATGGATTTGCTACGTTGGTTTGCGCTCTGTATGATTTAGTTTCCTTTTCGCTTTTCTGCATGAATTATTTATCCTTTTGATGTTGATTATGATGAGACCTTTATGGATGGATCGATGGATAGATATGTCTGCTCAGATCTGAGCTCCCATTGTTTCACCATTCACTCTTGCAAGGTTGGAGCTCCAGAAATAGCCAGTGCAGTGTTGGCTTCTTAGTCCTGGGCCCTGAAGCATTCCTGGGGTTCAGATGAACTGTTTTATTGACAGAGGAGCTACTCATGTGCCAGATCCATGCTCACTGCTTCTGCTGCTGCTGCTGCTCTGAGTTCTTTTTTTCTTTGTTTCTTCTTCCTCTTCCTCTTCCTCACCAACATTCCATCCTCATCATCTGATCCCTTCGGACATACTCTTGTGCCAGCGTTGAAGCCTGATGCATTGTCCTATTAATCTATGATGTAATAATACACAGTGGGAGCCTGGAGGGGTACCTATGTGAACGTGAGGGATTATGAGCTTTTGCAATGGAAAATACAAAAGTTTGCCCCCATAAACAAAGCTATGAATTGTGAGGGCCATTTGGTAATACAAATATATCTATGATATTTTTTGGTTTTTTATGAGTATGTTGCCTTGGTCTGATACTGTAATGCAATGCTCAATAATGAAACTATGTATGTGGCGGAGGTGGTGCAAGGTTTCCGTTGGTGCGTGCATGCTGCGCTTCTCTTGTTTCATTACTTTGGTGGCTTTGCCAACACCATTATATGAAAAAATCACTATGCACTTGATTTACATTGGCCATGGTTGGAGGCATATAGCAGTTGGCCATGGTGTAGCATTTCTTTTTCTACAGATCATCCTTTTCATTGTCATTCTTGAATGTTTTCTCCTTATGTTGTTGCATTTTGTGACCAAAGTTATTATGTATGTCATTTGTTTTCCTCCTTGTTTTCTAACCAGTTATCTGAAAATCTTCATATTACACTATAATACCCCTGTGAAACACAATATTGAGGTTTATGGTTGCCCCACATTTGTTGTTTGAATAAAAGGTGGCTGTTCGCTTTCATTTGGATGGTGGCTGGTGGTATATACTCGTACTGCACGAACACATTTCCCTATGATGAAAACTGAATATGCAGAGATGGCACGTGGTTACCTCTCCTCCTCCTCTCCTCTCCTCTCTCTCTCTCTCTCTCTCTCTGTGTGTGCGCGCGTGCGCATGCACACGCTGATATTGCCTTGTATCTCAGGAATTCCTTTGGAAACCAGAGTTGCAGGCAAATTAAGGCCTTGTTTGTTCTTTTCAGCTTAAATTATGACCTAAAGGTCATCTCTTGTGCCATCAATGACTGCTAGTATGCTACATACCTGAGGGCATAGCTTTCTCTTGTGCCATCAATGACTGCTAGTATGCTACATACCTGAGGGCATAGCGTTTCCTTTCGATATTTCTACTAGTTGTTAAAATGTTCATTTTGACATTTTCAGTTTCATAATCTTGGTCTGGCTTTGTTGGCTTCATGGGAGTTGGGAGGTTCTTCATTTTATTCCTTTCTGCTTTTCATGTTTGGATTTTGTATTGGTATTTCACTCTCTTTAATTGTTACTTGTTTTTGTTTCTCTGTTCGTCTACCGTATTTCTATTTCAAGTTCCTTTTTGTTTGTTGCTTGGGTGCAATATGACTGTAGGAGGCTCATCTCAGTTCTCACTTAGTTTTAGCAGAGGGAAATCTTCTGCTTTTGTCCTGATGACGATCACATGGGCGTCATGTAAATAGAGTTGCATTTGAGCTCCACTAGGTTAAAGCTTTTAAGGTAGCCAATGCGTTGCTAGCTTCTTGGTGAGTCAAAAGGTATAACATTGAAGCTTGCTTGTGGTGGAGACTGACTGGAGAGGTGCACTTACTGAAAGGTATACAAATATTGCAGAACTGACTGAGTATGCAGAGATCACGTGCTGCAGCTGATGTTGCCTTGATTGGTCTTTGTATTTCAGGAATTCTATTGGAAACCTGAGGACGGAAGACGAATTAAAGGTTTCTCTCTTGTGCCATTAATGGATGTACAGACCTGCGGGCAAACTGTTTCTTTTCTATATATTTATACAAAGTTATTTGTAAATTTCTCTTGTTTTCATTTTTATCTGCTTGGTTTGGCTTTGTAGGCTTGTTGGGAGGTGGTTCATTTGTATTCCTACTGCTTTCATGTTTTGATTTTGCATTATTGGTGCTCTGTTTGATTTTTACTCGTTTGTGTTGGTTTTATCTTTCATGGCATATGTTTGCTCTGTTAATCTATCTTTTGCATCTCAAGTTTTTTTTGTTTGTTGCTTGGTGCAGTACGATTGTACGCGGCCCCTCACTTGTTTTCAGCTGAAGGAAATCGTCTGCTTTTGACATAATGATGATCGTAAAACCATCATGGTAAAGAAAATAGACTTGAGCTGTATCTGCACTTTATTTTCCTTATGATTTGATTTCATCTTGGATGGTGGATGTTACTGTAGCAGTTTTGCACCCTAAAATGTTCTCTGATGATGAAAGCTCAGTATGCAGAGATGGCATCCCCTTCCTCTCTCCCCTATCGCTCTGTGTGCTTGCGTGCACAGTTGTGGAGATTTATGTTTAGATGGCATGCACCCTCCCTCTCTCCCTCTTGTGTGCTTGCACACACGCACTTGTTGCAGTACAGCAGCAGCAGCAGGTCATTTGTGATGTTTGTTTTCAGTAATGCTTGGTTTTACAGATAATTTTGTGAGCATCTCTTTTGCCATCATTGAGTGCTAAGCCTACGAGATCTGAGGGCATAAAAGTTATTTTGCTTTGACAAGTTAATTTGTGTTTTTTTATTGATGTTTAGTTTTTATTTTAATTTTATCGTTGTTTATCATTGTTTAAATCACATCTTTGTGAGTACAGGCTAATTTTTCACAAATTCTTCTACTATTATTAGGCATACTGGATAGTTTGGCATCTTTATGCAATCAAGTTCTGACATTGCTCCTTTCTATTTTGCTTTAAGTTTTTTTTACTAGCTGAATGTGCTTGTTACAAAGAATATTACTACATGCTAATTATTGTCACAGCATGATGTGATTGAATATCATAAACTTATCATCACATTTTGATGTACTTGGCACATACTCCGCTGTGTTTCCGTGCTTAACTTGTATGTCATTTGATGTTTTTTATGATTTGTGTTGCCTGTTGGTCCTCTCTCGTAACGGCTTTTTCTCAACAATAGTGATACGAGTTAGCGAAAAATAGGAAGAACAAGAATATGTAAATCAAAATCTATAGCTATTCATTAATGGAATTACATATGTGGTGCAGGTGGTGCAAGGTTTCCTTTGGAGCGCGCGTGTTGTGCTTCTCATCTTTCATTACCTTGATGGCTTGGTCAACACCAACAATCCAAAATCAGTATATGGAAAAGTCGGCAATTGTGATTTACATTGGTCATGGTTAGAGGCCAAGAGGCATATAGCAATTGATCATGGATTTAAATTTTAAAATCACTCGCATAACCATTATGTCCATTGTTGCTACTTTTGTTTAATTCTGCTACTATTGATATATGTTATAGAGACAATTCTTTATTTGCCGCTGAAAGTTTACTTCATTCCTCATTTGCCGCCTCCGTCAGTTGGCTGTCATTTCATTGTTAAAGTGGCATGGAAATGTTATTTTGCCCTCGTGTAATTGGACCCAAATCAAAATGCTAATCAAATAATTTAAGAAGGGGATTTGTATATGGACGAGTGAGGCAGCCCAAGTTCGGGGATGACCGTCATTTGAGTCAAAACTTGACAGTTTAACATGCCTTAATGGTGCTCACGGGACGGTCAATTGACAGAAAGGGCAAATCAGGGATGAAGTGAACTTTTAGTGGCAGATAAGGAACTGTGAAGAAAAAAAAATGGCAAAGAGGGATTAACCTATCTTGAAGTGGCAAATAAGGAATTGCCTCTGTTATTACACTTATCTTTTCAGGGTCTAGCATGTCTTTTCCTACACGTTCATTATCTTGGATTTTCTTGGATTTTGATGAACATACTTGATGACAATGTGCTACAATTTCATTCTCTTGGATTTTGATGGACATACTTGATGACAATCTGCTGTGCCATGTAAAAGTGCAATATACAATTTTCTGAGGGCACATTATCGCTCTCTTGCGGACATGCGAGTCCATTTGGGTGTTATGAATATGACTCCTATTGATCTATAGGACTTTGGCCTATATGTTTCTTGTACAATGGAGAGATACAAGCGTATTTCATCTCTTTCTAAGCTATCCATATGTATGCATGCATGCTTGTATCTCTTGACACCACCTTCCCCTCAAATGCCTCAACTGCAAGATTTATAGCGTTGCGTTGCATTTGAAAGATGATGTCCTGAAAAAATTGGGGAAAAAGGGAGGGAAAGCACCCTATCTTCAAGTGCTAGCATATGCAATAGCGTTGCATATGAATAGGATTACACTAATAAAAAAGGTTTTATTTTATTTGTGCCACTATTGAGCGTTGTTTTTTTAGAAATGCCATTAAAAAGTGACTTTGATTTTAAAACTGCCATTATAGAAAATTTTTATGGAAAGCTTTAGGCATATACGAAATCAAAACACATTTAAAGTACATCCTAACTGACAGGCCTCACGTGCTATCTACCCATCCTCTCCATAGGTTCTACACACTTTCTTCTTCCTCCCAAACTCTCTTTAAACTCGTGCCATTCCATTTCCCCTAACTCATGGCTGCTCCTTCACCTTCACTAACTCTGCGTCGCCTCGACAGCATTGGCTTGCCTATCCTTTGCTCGCACGCTATGGTCGCCGCCCCCGATTGTGCTTCACTGTCATCGCTACCCCATCTCCCCAACTCTGACAGCCCCTATACCTCCCCTAACTCTAGCATCTTCCTAACCACACTGACCCGCCTGCATTCCTTTCACGCACCTTGGTTGTTGCCTTGATTGTGCCTCGCTGTTGCCACAACCTCAGGATGAGAAGAAAGAGAAAGAGCACTTGGGGAAGGAGATATAGGGGGAGATGAAGAGGAGGTTGGTCGACGACATAACCTAGTGGCGTCGACGCGATGACCAACCAGAGAGATGGGGCTGACGCTCGAGAGGAGCCCAGCGGCATCGATGGCTCGAGGTGAGGGGCGAATTATAGCTTGTGCCCAGCAGCATCGAGCGGTAGGTGATGATTGTGTGGGAGCGCTGTTGCAGTCACCGTCATCGGAGAAGAAAGAGGAAGGCCAGGAGAAGAAAGAAGAAGGCTAGGCGATGGGTTTGACGGAGTTGGAGGAGAATATTAGGTTGGGGAAGAAAAGCGTGAGTATGACATACAAGGCCACTGATCAGAGTGTTTTTTAGGTCATATATTTTAGATATTCTTCTTAATGACAGTTTTGAAATCAAATTCGTTTTTATAATATCATTTAAACCTATTCATGTTTTGTAATGGTGTTTTCGAGAAATCAATGTTAATAATGACATTCATGCAAATGAACCCAAAAAAAAAAGGTAAAACAAGAGTCCAACTTCTGCAAATGTCGTAGGTCCTGTTTGGAAGCAAAATATTTTCATAGTTCCTAGGCAATAACATGGTTTCTGGTAATATCATGATATTTTATACCATGAGGTGTTTGGTAGCCATGTAAAAAACTTTGTTTTAAAAACCATGGTTTGGGCAAAACCATGGTATTTTTGTAGTATTGAAAACTCCAATTCAAACTAAAGTTTCCACTTCTCTTCTTTACTTATGGTCAATACTTTGGTAAAAAACTTTACAACCAAACAGTTCATAGTTCTAAAGAATAACATGGTTTCATTGAGATTTGGTAAAAACCATAATATTTTGGTAAAACAATTAGCAAACCATAGTATTGTAAAACTATGATTTTAAAAAACTTTGCTTCCAACCAGAGCGTAGTATGGAGCTTTCAAAGATGTCAACCTCAACAAACTCTCGTTCTGGGCCGTGCGATGGTCAAGAATTCACATGGCACAAAAGGCAATGCGATGACAAAGGATAAAAACATTGCATGGACAGATAAAAGCCTAAACTAGTGTGGCGCATTAGAAAAACACATCAGCAGCTCAGCAGTAAGGGAAAGGGCGGGATCTACAAAGAAGTTGGGCATGTTTTCAGCACACGAAGGACTAGCGTGGCTTAGATGAACCATGGAGATAAAAGGAATCCTTAACCACTCAAGACATGCAGCTCAAGACACCTGAGTACATGACAGGTACCGACCAAATGGAAAACTCGATGGTAGTAGCAACAACTAGCAGTCTCTTTTGCGCTGACACTTTCAAAAAAACTACCGCACATGTGTCCAGACACGTATCGGACACCGTTAGTGTTGGACACTCCCCGATACGTGTTAGGGGTGTGTCGGTCAATTTCTAAATAATTAAATTAATTCTCAATATTCTACCAATGCCTTCCCGACACCAACTCGACACCTTTGGACCCAACACCCCTCCTCTCAAAGATCCACACCGTGGAGACGAATCGGGACGGGTGGCCTTGCTGGAGCACGTCGCTGTGGTGCCGCAAGAAGGGCGCGAGGCGACACCAAAAGGTATGCGGTGGAAGGGGTCGACGGTGTGGAGGAGATCGAGGGCGCGGTGGAGGAGGTCAATGGTGGACACCACTGATCCGTGCGAATCTAGGCCTGTGGGCTGAGGTCGAGGGCGCGGTTTGGAGGCCGACATGGGCACCGGCGGATAGGTTGACGAGCGTGCTGTTGCCCGGCGCTGGGGAAGGCGTGCGCCATTGCTGTAGGGCTCATCAGAGGGATCGAGGATGCTAGATTTGTTTTTTTTTTTAGCAAAGAGCAGGAGAACTGCCTTCTATTGATCAAAGAGAAGAGGAGTACAAAATTTGGGGGACAAGCCCTCCCCCTGGGCGTGTTTAATTAACTAATTGCAAAAGGGGCTTTCGCGGCCGACCACAACCGCAGGTCATCGAGTAGTAGTTGGAGGAAGATGGCATGTTGGATGTCTGCCTGTCTGAATATGCGATTGTTACGCTCCAGTTAAACGTGCCAGATAGTTTCGAAGACCAGCGAGAGGGAGCCTTGCTTTGGCCTGGCCCAGAGGATTACGTCTGCCCATCACTGAGGGATGCTAGATTTGGGTGTGTGTACGTCGAGTGGGAGTTGCAGCAGGGAATTGTGGCTAGCTCACGAACTCACGGTGGGCGCGCAGTTGATATTCTAAAAATTTTTAGGTGGTCTCTTGGTGACTTGCTTCCATTAAAAAAGGAAACGGATAAATGGTTCCTGGTCATACTAGTAAGATAGTACGCCGAATGAATTAATACACAGAGTTAAGCATCAAAAAGTTATACCGCCATGAAAATCAGTGCTTTGTGAGAATCGGTGTTGCGTGAGAATATGAGCTGGACAAGGCATAATAAAAGGAGATGTCTGCATACTGGTATATTACCTCCGTTTTTTTTGTTTAACGTATTTGACTTTTTGATACGTCTTTGACCATTCGTCTTATTCAAATTTTTTTTGTGAATATCATTTATTTTGTTGTGATTTATTTTATCAATAGAGGTACTTTAAATATGTTTTTTTTTACATCTTTGCACAAAATTTTTGAATGAGACGAATGGTCAAAGACTTACCAAAAAGTCAAATGCGTCAAATAAAAAAAAACGGAGGGAGTAGTAAAATTCTATCACGACGGGCCACTGCAGTGCAAGAAAGTCTCACGATTAAGCAAGCATCGCCTGTGAATATACCCATATAAAAGGTGAAGCTCTAACAGCGAAGAAACAAATGAAGGCGAGAGCGCTCGTACTTTGCAAGAAACTCTCGGAGACCAGTCACCCATTGTGATGGTAGTATTATGGTACCACCAGTGTGTAAAAAATATTTTGTTAAGAAGTCATGCGCCGGTGTAAGGTAACAAATATATATGTTGCGGTGTGAACATTATTCATGATATTGTAGCACGTGGATCCATATCGGTATTAAATCATTATCTTTTGATTGCTACATTTAATTAGATCAGTTTTGAGCCTTTTTTGGCGTACAAGTTGATTGATTATATTATGAGACTTTCTTAGTGTCCAAGTCAGTATTCATCATAAAAGAAAAGTCATGCATCCATCTATTATATATATATAAAGAAGGGGAAAAAGAAGCCACCACGTTCGTCCACATTATCCAAATTATTTCAACCGTTCGATCAACGGTGGGACCAAATTATAACGGTCAAGATCAATCAAAGAAATTCTCACATAAATCAAGAAAAAAAAAAGATCTATGCCGTTGATTTTGTGGGGCCAGATTATAACGGCTTAGATTAAAAGAAGAATACTAGAAATTCGGATTAAATATTAAAGATGATATAATATGGTTATTTTATCCGTTCAATCAACCGTGGGACCAAATTATAACGGATAGATTAATCAAAGAAAAAAATAAAAGATCTATGCGGCTTAGATTAAAAGAAAATATTAGAAATTCATATTAAATACTAAAGTTGATATAATATATTAGAGATAAACTCTAAATCCGATCTGATATGTTAGAAATAGATTATGAGTTAGATATAAACACTATATACCAAAACAAATCTAGCCGCGCAAACGCACGGGCCACCTTGCTCGTTAAGAATAAAGCAAAGTATTAAGATCAGTCTAACACCAACGGCGCCTCGTGTGACCTAACCTCGCGCCATGCCACCATGTGTGGCACCCCTTCCTGGCGACCATCACCGACATCCTACTTCCCTTTTGTAATCTGAACCATCATGATAAGAAAACACAAGTGCATTGTTCACTGACATGCAGCACATCATGTTTTACGTTAGTAAGCATGCGTTCTAGGACGTAGCAGTGATCGAAAACATCACTTCCTTTGGTTCGCCCACGTGTATGTCCGTCGTGCCACCAAGGCACGTCAACTAGCTCGTCTCGTCTTTGCAGGCAGCAACAGTCTGGTCTTGACAACTCAACTGTCGTGCTATAACCTGGGTGCAGTGCATTCACATTCACGTCGCACCTAAATCATAAATTTGAAGCGCTCTCTGTCACTCTCAAGTCTCAACTCGCTCGCTCGCCTTCTTTGCTGACCGATCAGGCATCTCAAGCTGTCACTACTGTGGAGCTCCAATCTCGTAGACCCGCTCTTCTTCCGGTCAATCGTCTTCGTACCTCGAGGAGCAGCATATGGCCGGCACAAGCAAGAGATGTGTGGTGGCCGGCGATGGCGAGCGCGGCGGCAGCGAGGACAAAATGACGGCAACGAGACAACCCTGAGCCCTGTGCTGAGTGAGCACGCCGTGGGCAACAACTGTGACACAGCCCTGGCATATGAAGTCTTTTTCAATGGCTTGTACAAGTAGAGTCGATTTATTGCATGCCATGTGGTGTTTGTGGCCTCTGATCAGAAGCTATCGGGAACCTTTTACTCGTCTAGTATTGTTCTTACCATTTCGATAAATATATGTTTCTTCTTCTTGATCACCCCATTTCGTTGGGGAGTCAAGGGTCGAGAACTCGTGCTTTTTTCCTTTTGTCATCGAGATACTCCTTTACTTCGATGTTCTTAAATTCTTTCACATTGTCACTTCTAATCATTTTAATGTTTAGCTCAAACTCATTTTTAGCCAATCTCATATATTTCTTTAGAATTTCTTAAATCTTATTCTTATCATGCAAAAAGAATATTCACCTGAAGCGTGAAAAGTCATTAAGAATAACTAGACCATATTTCTTTCACCAATGCTTATATAAACAATAGGTCCAAAGAGTCCATGTGAAGTAGTTCCAATACAAAACGTCATGCATGTTCTTAGCAGGGTGAGATGCACCGACTTGTTTCCCGTTTGGCATGAACTATAAATTCTAACCTTCTGAAAAGAGACATTGGTTAGTTCGAAAATATACTCACCTTTGAGTAGCTTGCGTAGGTTTCTTACCCTAGCATAGGCTAACCTTCGATGCCACAACCAACCCATTCTAAATTTGGCCATCAAGTATGCCCAAAGCTTGCCTTCCCCATTTGGTTGCTCCTTCGTAAATAGGCCCTCCTTTTTGGTTTGGTCGCTTCATAAAAGACATGAACTCTCCTATGAAATCTGAGCTACTTTTCATCAACTAGTTATGGGCCCTGTTATGTCGTTCCCCGTCAATGCCGTCATCACCATGCTCCCAAACTTGTTGCCGTTGTTGGTTGCCCTCGGTCTTGTTGGGGCCTCTAAGAAGGCCCTTACGAGGGGACAATGCTTCGCTCCGTCACCTACCACCCATCCTCGACGAAGCCTGAATTGTCCTTGCTCCTGCAATGCTCTTCTCCCTCTCCCCCCATCTTTGCCATATGTCCGCTAGCAAGGGCTTAATCCTTACTCTTCCCCCTCTTTTGCCATAGGACCCATTAGCCCTGTCATATCTTGTCTTCCATCCCTCTAATCGTAAGTCCCACCAACCCAAGCTAGCTTCTCTTGTGTTCTTTTCCTTCCTCTTCCCTCCTTCCTTCTTCCCACTATCCCCCTAGCCCGAGCTAGCCCCTTCTTCCCTCTCTATGTCCCTCCAGCTAGTCTAGGCCAGCCACTTCCTCACCCATCGTTCCCATTTATCCATCTTTCTTCTTCCTTCTTCCTCTGGCTACGGGACCCACCAACCCAAGCTAGTTTCTTCCTCCCTCTCTAGCCACAGCCAACCACTTCCTCACACACCGACATGCAGGTCCCATTTGTCATGCACACGAGGGATAGTGAGTTAATAGCACATATAAATATAATGCTTAAGTAATAGCCGTTTAAAATCAACTATTCTTGAATGTATAGTTGGTAGGATTTAGTAATAGAAAACAAGAGATACAGACAAGAAAGTAGACGATAGTATAATCTTTATTCATCATCAATTATCCTTTACAATGGGTGAACCCCCTTCATATAAAGAGTAAGAGCATCCCCAGCAGGGGCATCAAAATGGCCTGTACTGTGCCAATTTTCAAAACGCAGCAGGCGAGATGCACACAGGCCAAAGAGCAGCAGCGCACTGCGCGGGAGAAAACGCGATTACTGTAGCAACGCAGGGGAGTTTTGATGCCCCTGCTAGGGATGCTCTAAGAATTGCAACCGTTCAATGGACAAAACACAACCGTATAACGATTATTTGTCATAGAAACAAAGACATAACCGCCAATTAGCGTCGTCGAGACAAAGGCAATAACCATCTTGTCATAGATGCTTTAATTTGTCCACGTAACAATAGCAACAATGTGATTAAGCACTAATAGTGTCCTGCAAAGAAATTAACCCGTTGAAGATGTCAATTCACTTTTGTTTCTATATCTAAGCATAAAAAAAATCGATCTAACTATTCTCACATTTTTAGTGTTTTGAACAATTCAACAGGGCATCCCCTTATAGAGACGGTGAGAATTCCATATGCATAGTTTTGGATCAGACATGTACAAATATCTTTGTGCAAGACATTTTAACCCACTTCTCATGTAAACCTGCTTATTCTTGTTTGTACATACATACCACCAGTCACATCGACATGAAAAATAAATAACAGATCCACAAACCAATTCTGGATGGCGTGTCTTCTTGATCACGCACAGTCCTTCTCTACACTTTTCGATATCACTTGGGTTTTCATATCATCAAAAAAGTCTTCAGTTTCTACATCACCGCCAGCAACAACTATGGGAGACAGAAAACGAATGAACTCTATGACTGCAAGAGTAACAACAAAGCTTGGGTTACTTCTACCATGAATTGGTTCTTCTAAGATCTTGTGATCGTTTTTTCTTTATTACAACTTCAACGGCTTGTTCTTTGAGCTGCATAAACAAAAAAAATTACGAATAAGGCAAAATAAAAATACAGTGTTCTAATATGATGACTTTACTAACAATACAAAGGTTTGTAACAAAATGAAAAAAATAAGGCAGATCACTGGCCAGCGTGAACATCGAGAGTACTGTTAACCCTATGTCATGCTCAAATTTGTTAATGTGCAAGTTTATACCTCTTATTTTAAGAACTTAATGTGCAGTACTCACACGAGCTGCAAAAGAATATACTACAGATCAAATGGAAACAAGTTATGCCTCAGGTACAAAACAAGATAGCAATTTTATTTTCTTATCTGTCCTGGCAAGAAAACCGTTCAAAAAAGTACTGCCTGCTCCCAAAGATAGTGACAAGATAAGGTGATAACATATATTATGATGTTTAAACTTGACAGACAGTATTGTTTTACAAAACAGTTGTCAGAATTGCAGACCAAACCATTTTTTATGTAACAAAATTATATGCATGGGTATATCTTGATGGCCTTGGATTATAAGAATAAGCAAACCCAAATGAGTCGACATCCGTTGCTCTTATAGCAATAAAAAAGTCCAAATCAGACAGCACTAATTAAACAAACGAACACCTATGACCATGTTAGGGACCCTAGGAAAAATATGCTCTTATCAATACTAAACAGGTTTGCAGCAAATGCATTCATGGAACTTTGGGCCCAAAAAATTGTTCTCATTAAGATCATGGGGAACCATATTGTTGGAGTATGTGTGTAGGCCCATGTATCAGGCCCATCTAGAGGCCCATGTACTCTACTATATTACCACCCTTCTAGGGTTTGGAATAGAGCACTAATTCTCTCATTCTAACATGGTATCAGACTTCCTCTCCTCTTCTCCTCCCTCCTAGCGCCGCCAGGCCGCCGGCCGCCGCCGCCATGGCCGGCCCTTCCCCACCCTCCTCCTCTTCCTTCCCTCCCCTCCCCTCCTCTTCCCCGTCCTCGGCGCCGTCCGCCCTTGCCCCACACACACACAGCCTTGCTCCTGGCCTGTGCATCGGCGTGGGCGCCAGCCGCCTGCATGCCTGCGCGCTGGCCACGCCACGCCGCCTCCTCGCCTCCGCCGCCCGCTCTCCTCCTCCGCCGCCTCTCCCGCGGCGCCTCTGCTGGCGATGCCATGGTAGCCTCTTAGCCGTCGCCGGTTGCGCCAGAGGTTGACCCGCCGGGCAGCGCCCGTCGAGGCCGCGCCGAGGTCGCCGCCGCCCATGCTGCCGCCATGAACACCGCCGCTGCCCCGCCGCCTCGATCCAGGTGGTGGGCGCGGCTCAAGTCTTGTTGGCCGTGCCACCGCCGCCGCTGCCTCGCCCCTGCCCTGCGCTCCGTGATCCTTCCTCGCCGCCGACATTGCGGCGGCAAGCTGCTTCGCCAGCGGCGATCTCCCTTCGCCGACGCCTCCTCGCCGCTAAGTCACGAGGTCGCGGCGGCAGAGCGTGTCGCGCGCCGCCTTTTGTTTGGGGCGTGAGCGCGCGCGGCGATGCTATTGCTTTCGCCCGCGATCACCGAGGCGAGCTCCACTCTCCGTTCCCACCGCCCGCCACCATCCTTCAACTTCTGCGAGGTTGCCGCCACTTCCTTCCACCCGCCCCGCCTGGCTTCCGGCGTTCTCCGGGCGGATCCGGCCGATGCGATGGTCGCCCAGCTCCACCTCCAGGCTGCTGGCGTCCAGAACATCCGAGCCCTGGTCCCGGTCGTCCTCGACCCCGCGTCGTCCTCCTACGGGCGCTGGCGGGACCTGGTCCTCCTCACCCTCCGCCGCTACGCCCTGGACGACCACGTCCTCCTCGACACGCCGGTCGCGGCTCGGTCCCTGGCGTGGGCTGCGTCTCGGCAATGTCGCTCGTCTGGATCGTTGGGACCTCCTCGATCTCCGGGACATCGTCCGAACCACGGTGGCACTGCTTGCGTCGAGCTGGCCGCCTCGAGGGTCAGTTCCTTGGCAACGCCGAGGCCCGCGCTCTCATACCGACACGACCTTCCGCCACTTCAGCAGGGGACCTCTCCGTTGGTAGTATCTGCCGGCGGATGAAGGCATGGCCGATGCTCTTCACGACCTTGGCGGCGGTGGAGGACGGATCTCGGTCTCAATGTCTGCGGGGCCTCAACGACAACCTTCGCCACTGCGACATGGATCGCCCGGCAGCGCTTCTTCCTCCTTCCCGCGGTGTTCGGGGCGATCTTGTCTGGAGGAGATCACCAAGGCTACGCCCGTGGTCTTCTCTCCTACGGCCCTCGTCGCGCTCCACAGAGCACCACCGCCCCACCTGCCTCTCATCGCTCGGTCCTCCTCACGGGCCAGCGAAGTGGAGGGGTGTGATGAGCGTCGTCGCCGGGGAGGCGGGGTGGTGCCGGTCGCGAGACACGCCTACCTCTGCCAAGCGCTTGGCCATCCTTCGCCAACCCATGGTCCGGCAAGTCTCGATGTAGCCATTCCAGCCACCGGGGACCTCGACCTCGGAAGGCCGGCGGCTATGTTCGCTAGGGCTCTTCTTGGCCTTAAGACCCCACACCGCCGCCTGGCTCCACCGGGTGCCGCCTCCTCCTCCTACTGGCTCGGGTGGGACCAGAGCCAAGCCCTTCGCTTCAAAGACTTGACGCCATGGTGACACCACCAATCGATCTGATCATGGTCGACTTCGGTGCCTCCTACCACACCACGGACGCCGGTATACTTTCCTCCATCCGACCTCCCCATCCTTCTTGCCCTCTTCCATCATGGTCGGCAATGGTTCTTGTCTTCTGTCACTTCCGTGGGGCTGCAGCACCCATGGTCCTTTTCGTCTTTCAATGTTCTTGTTGCCCCAACATAGTTCATAACCTTCTTTCTATTCGCCAATTTACAACCGACAATTCCTGTTACAGTCGAATTTGACTCCTCTGGTCTTCTTGTGAAGGATTTGGCTTCCGGTCCATTTCATCCGATGTGACAACCGACGGGCCCTTTACACTCTTGACTTCCTTCTTCCACCGATCACCTTCCACTTCTTCGTCCATTGCTTTCACGCCACCACTTCTTCCACTACACGCACCTTGCCTTACCACCCCGGCGCGACGTTTTAGCTCGGCTTAGTTGTAGCACGATGTTACTTGTACTAGGGCTCTTGATGAGCATCTTTGTCATGCGTGCGGTTGGGCCGTCATGTTAGACTTATTTTCCTACCTCTTCTTCACATGCGGCTCATATTTTTGATCTTGTTCATCGTGACTGTGGACTTCTCCTCAGACTCGGCATTTACGGCTATAAGTACTATCTGGTGATGGTTGATGATTTCTCTCATTATTCTTGGACTTTTCCTTTGCGCGCTAAGTCCGAGGCTTTCACCACGATCTCCCACTTCTTCGCAGGTGTCCACTCGCCTCGGCCTCGCCATTAAGGCCGTCCGGTGTGACAACCAAGTGAGTTCGACAACAACGCCTCCGGCTTCCTTCCTGTCTCGCGGTGTCCAACAAGCATGTCCTCGTCCCCTATACCTCCCTCGAGCAGCAAGATCGAAGCGGATGATTCGCACCACCAACGATGTCATGCGCGCGCCATTCGAGCTTCTCTCACTTCTCGCTTTTGGCGAGAGAGAGTCTCCACACTGCTACCTACCGCTTCAACCGCTTACCCTCCATCGCTTCCCAGCTCCCACTCCACACCACGCTTCTCTCAAGATCCTCCTCGCCACGATCACCTCCGTGTCTTGGTGTGCGTGTTACCTAACACCTCCGCCATACTCCCCACAAGGCACCCCGCCGACTTCGTTGTGTGTTCCTTGGTTACTCCACTAACCACAAAGGGTACCGCCGCTTGACCTCACTTCGTCGGATCCTCGTCTCCGACGTTGTTTTCGACGAGTCGGTTCCTTCTCCACCACCTCCACCCCGCCTCCGACCTCGGTGAGTCCTGCTTCCGATCGACCGGTGGTTCACCCACCCTTGTCCGAGTCTTCGCGGAGTTCTCCACGGCGTGTTTTTCTGATCTTGCCGACACCGTTCCATTGGGCCCGAGGCCCCGGCGTACCGTTGCGCCATCGCGCGGCTTCGATGCACTGTCTCCGACACCTCCCACGCTTTCGCCCGGCCGTCTTGCGTCTACCACCGTCGTCGGCGCCAACACGCCATCGACATCACGGCGGCGCCTCACGGAGCAGCGCCGGTGGTCCTCTTCTGCGCCACGCTGCCTCGAGTTCCGTCGTCTCGGCGCCTCCAGCCTTCGCCCGGCCGTCTTGCGTCTACCACGCGCCGCCCGGCGCCACTCATTGCCGACATCAAGTACCTCGCCCGACACACATTGGCGGTGTCTCTCCGCCGGAGCCGCCTTGCCGTGCCAAGACAGCGCTCCATGACGAAGCCGTCGGTGTACCGCCCGCTTTATCTCCATCGGACCTCGTCATATTCACTCCTATGGTGACGCGACAGTAGTGGTGTTCTTCGTCGAGATCCTCTCTGCTGCGCCCGAGCCGCGCGATCTCTCGATACCCTCTTCCGTCTGTGGACGCTGGCGGATCCTCTTTGGCGCCAGCGATGGAAGAAAATCTGTGACCTTCTTGCCAACCGGACATGGGACACGGTGCGCGTCCGTCTGGTTATAACGTGGTCACCGGCAAGTGGATTTGGACACATAAGCGGCGGCGGATGGTACCTCGTCGCTACAAGGCTCATTGGGTTCTCCGGGGCTTCGCCTGGCCACGGCGTGGATTATGATGAGACTTTCAGCCCGGTGGTGAAGCACCTTCTGATCGCATAGTTCTCTCATCGGCGCTTCTCCCGCTCTCGCTTTGTGCATCGGTGGATGTGAAGAATGCGTTTACGCATGGCACTGACCGAGACAGTCTCTGCGGCCACCGGCGGGGTTTGTGGATCTGCTCGCCACGAGATGGTCTGCCACTCAACAAGTCTCTCTACGGCTTGAAGCGAGCTCGCCGGGCTTGGTACTCTCGGTTTGCCACATTCACGGTGACTTTGGGTTTCACTGAGGCCAAATCGACACTTCTCTGTTAAATCTCACAGCTGCGGGGATGAGGCGCATATCTGCTGCTCTATGTGGATGATATTGTGCTCACGACCTCGATCGGCACTTGCTTCAACAAGATCATCACCTCTCTGCGGCGAGGAGTTTGCTATGAAGGACCTTGGTGTGCTCCACTTCTTGGGTGTCCTTGTTGAGCCCGTCGCCCTTCCGGCTTCTTCTCCACCACGTGGCGAGATGCTCTCGATATCTGGAGCGGGCGAGCTTCATCGATCGCAACCCTTGCTCCACCCCAGAGTTGACACCGAGCCAAGTTGCCGGTGAGGTCCCCGATTCTTGACCCTATCGCCTCTGAGGCCTTGCGGGTGCCTGCAATACCTCACCTTCACCCTACGGACATCACCTATGCGATTCAAAGAAGTCTGTCTTCATATGCATGATCCCGGGGCTGCGATCTCATCTACCAAGAGGATCCTCCGCTACCTCCGTGGCACGGTTGACCACTACCGCTTCTCCACCGGTCTTCCTCCATCGACCTCGTCGTCTACACCGACGCCGATGGCCGGGTGTCCGGACACTCGCCGCTTCACTTTCCGCCACGCCGTCTTCTTGGCCAAGAACCTTGTCTCTGGTCGTCAAGCGGCGGCGGTTGTCTCCATTTCCCATCTTAGGCGGAGTACCGTCTTGTCGCCGCGGTGTGGCGGAGGCTTCACTTCGGCAGCTCTGGTGACTTCACGGCCCGCCGCCGAGCACGCTTCGTCTCATCGCGACAACGTCATCATGGTGTACCTCTCCACCAACCCGGTTCAGCGCCACCGACCAAGCATGTGGAGATCGACTTGCGCCGTTCAGCGACAGAGTCGCCATCGGCGATATTCGGGTTCTCCACGTCCCACCGCCTCCCGGTTTGCCGACATCTTCGCCAAGGGATCGCCTCCCGACCTTCTCCGAAGTTCGTTCGGCCTCAACATCGGTAGTGGCTAGTCTTTGAGGCTATGGGGTTTTGGCCCTGTGTGTTTTTTTCTTCACTGATCTCAAACTCATTGCGCGGTAGTTCAGATCATGCGAAGTGTTGGAGTATGTGTGTGAGCCCATGTATCGAGCCCATCTAGAGGCCCATGTACTCTACTATATTACCACCCTTCTAGGGTTTGGAATAGAGCACTAATTCTCTCATTCTAACACATATTATGAGTTCAGATATGTAAACACACATATAACTTAAATCAATGAAATATTCAAACAAGTAGTTAGGACATTCTACTCCATGTATATTAAAGAAAGTTATTAATCCTAAAAGACCTAAACATTTGTATGAACAATTAGATCAGCCAACCAAACTCACCTCCTTAAGTCTCTTTTTGTTTTGCTCCTCCTGTGAAACAACATTGATAAAATAAGATCAATTCAGTGTAAGGTCATATAGCCAAAAGTTTTATATCAAAGTGCATGCAAAAACTGCATGCTATTTTGAAAGGAAGTTAAGGAAATTTGTTCGAAACCAATTTTTGCTCATAACTTTCATGGGTCATCCTAGTTATGAAACACCAAGGTACAAAGAGCTCAAACTGTGACAAATGGTTGAACAAACATATGGGATCACAGCAAAATGCACATAAAACACATACCATTTCTCAGATGTTTTATCCAGCAGATTTAATACTGATCACAGCAAAATGCACATAAAACACATACCATTTCTCAGATGTTTTATCCAGCAGATTTAATACTGACAAATGCACAACAAAGTGACTCTAAACTCAGTTCACAAGTGGTCGCATGTTTTGGCTTCATAGTTCACAATGTAACAAGATTGATCCTTCTAAGCATCATACTTTATGTCCTAAATATTTTTATGGAAAAACACCAGCTTACTGAACTTGCTCGTGCAAAACAATTACATATTTGGTGTTGGATTATAATTATAGAGATTATACTCCTTACGGATCTGTTATTGCCCTGCATGCACTGAATAAATTAATGGTGCATACCACAGACCACAGTGAGCCTGAAAATCTATGCTTTCAACATAGCAGTAGCCTGAAGTGCACAAAAATTTACAGTTGAATTTCTTTCTTCTCCAGCTCCTATAGACGTGTGTCCTTGTGATGTATTGACATGTTCTAACAGCAAACAATTGGGGGGAAAAACAAGCATAGGCTGCCACGACATGCATATTCCATTGGACCATCCCATTCATTTCCAAACCCAGGCAGAGCCAGGAAGAGTACCTGTTCTCTTAGCAGCTGTGCATGCTCCTCCTCGAGCTGTGTGACCTGCGCCTCCAGCTCTGCGATATATGCCTGCATGAAGCCAAATGATAGCGTCAAATTCCCCCACTCAAATCCGCGATGCAAACAGTGCAATGCCAGTGATCAAATCCGCCACACCGAAACATTTGAACCAACCTGTTTCCTCTCCCTGGACCTCGCCGCGGACTCGCGGTTCTTGATCATACGCTTCTGCCGTTGCATCACTGCACGGTCCACGGGATCCATGGGCGGCCGCTTCCTCCCCCTCCCAGCGCCGCCGCCCCGCCCTCCTCCTCCCGCCGCGCCCTCCGCCACATCAGGATACCCCAGCACCACCTTCCCCTCCACCCCCGTAACCCTAGCGTCGTCCTCCCTCGCCAGGAAATCCTCCAGCGTCATCTCCGGGGCGCCACCTCCCCGGCGCCGCGGCCCGCCGCCGCCGCCGGCAGGGGGGCGGCGGCGGGAGCAGGCGCAGACAGCCCACCGGCGGCGGAGATCTCGTTCCACACCTCCTCCGCCGTCCGCCGGGTGGCGGCCTCCGGCGCGGGGGAGGGCTCCGCGGGGGCCTCCCCAGCGCCCAGCGGTGGCGCCTCCCCGTATATATTCCGCAGGATGTCGTCCATGTTCATGGATCCGATGCCGCTCCCGCTCCTGAACCGCGCGAGATCGGACGCGGCCTGCTGCTGCGGCGGGGACGACGACGCCATCACCCGCGACGACGCCATGCGCCCGCCCCCCTCCACCACCCCCACCCCCACCCAGCGGCTCGGGCCGGCCCACGGGGAGGAGAATGGGGTTGTTGGGATTTGGAAAGCTCTCGAGGGAGTCGAGATGAGACGAGGGGGGGAAACGAACGAGGTGGTGGGAGGGAGGGATGGGGTGGAAGCGAGCGAGAGACTGCGACTGTCCTAGTGTCCGGCCGGCCGGCGTGCGGTGTGCTTTTTGAGTTTGGCCTGCGCTGCGCCTGCGCTGCACTGGCTGGCTGCACACCGCACGGCGCACGCAGGCGCGGTGAAACTGAAAGGTGCCATCTGCCCGCGTCAGATTTGGCGGAATGGATCGTTGACGTGGGGATGGATTGGCATTTGGCAGACGGGGCGGAGCAGTGAGCCACGGGCCACGGCTGATGACTGGACTTGGCCACTTGGTAGATGATCGAATTTTTTATTTAAATATGCTTTTTAAATTCCGAAATTACATGAATAATTTTCTGTTTTACAAAATTACAGAAATAGTCGCCCTCCGTCGTTTGAATTGGCGGTTTAAATGGCCCGCCATTCAATATGGCGGGCAGGTGGTGGGCCGCTCTTTCAATAGGTGGTCAGTAACCGTTGGATTGGGCGGTTGTAAGGATCCTAGGCCGAGAGGGGGGGTGAATCGGCTCTTTTCAAAATTTATTTCACTCTATTCGCTTGCTTAATTAGTCAAATTAGGAACCCAAGCTATCGATGGATTTAGAGTCTAGTTGCTTGAAGCGATCACAATGAGACACAAGCGACTACTAGGAGGCTCGACGACTCACATGCAAACGATCAAGTTAATGTGCGAAGTAAATGAATGAGACAAGAAGGCAAAACCGAAGTTGTTTCAAGTTCGGTGCTCAACACATGAACACCTCGTCTCAGATTGAGAAACTTCTCACACAGAGAAGTCGGAACCCTTTCGTTCCTAGCCCTCAATCCACTCGTGGTAGCTCTTCACCAACACATGGTAGGCGAGCTCCAAACCTTCACACTAAGCGAAGTTCTCTCACACGCAAGAGGTCTCACACCCCACCCAAGCACCGACACACGGCACCGACCACCACACACGGTGGATTTCACCTCAACACATGAGGTACCCCAACACATGGAGGATTTGGATCCGACACACGGACACTTGGCACCACCGACACACGGAGGTGGCCACACACTACAGCGGACTTGTGGCTCCAACGGATGGAGAGGATGCACCCCACACAAGGCGGTGACCACCAACGGATGGTGGGTTTGTGGCACTGTTGATGTAGTCGTTCGGTTGATGAAGCTCGTGGCGTGGCGGCGATCTCTCCGGCCGAAGTCCCAAGAGCACAAAATCGGAGACCGTCTCTCACCACTACCCCTTCTCTCCCACCATGGAAACTAGGGCAAGAACACCATGGGACAAGGGCAAACCTTGGGGATGGATGAGAGGAGGTAGGGGCACCTTCTTCTTCCTCTTCCTCTCTTCTTCTCCTCTCAATCTCTCAAGCACATGGAACCCTAGGTGGAGATGGGAACCATGGGAGGAGCTCTCTTGGTGGCTAGGGCAAAGGGATGGTCGCTAGATTAGGCTCTCTCCGGTTTCTCCCGTGCTCCAAGCCCCTATTTATAGGCACAAGGCGAAACCCTAACAATGGATGGCTCGATTCATTTTTCCCGAGTTTGAATCAATCCATCGGACACCGTCCGAGAATTATCGGACTCCGTCCACCAGATTTTGTCCCCACCAGATTACTTTGACGCCGTCCGACGGCTTTATCGGACTCCGTCCGACCAGGGTTTTAGGCCAAAATTGTGCTCTGTCGGACGCTGTTCGACGGCTTATCGATCAAGGTCCGACAAGATTTTTGAGGCCAAAGCGCGCTCTGTCGGACGCCGTCGACGGATTATCGGACTCATCCAGACAAGATTTTTCGGCAAAATTGTGCTCTGTCGGACGCCGTCCGACGGCTTATCGGACTCCGTCCGACAAGAAAAAATGTGCTCTGTCGGACGCCGTCTGACGGATTATCGGACTCCGTCCGACAAGATTTTTCGGGCAAAATTGTGCTCTGTCGGACCCGTCCGACGGCTTATCGGACTCCGTCCGATAAGCTCCAAAGACGCCTCCGCCAAATACTAAAAAATTCATAACTTTTGCTCCCGAACTCCGCTTTTTATGATCTTGGGCATTAGGAAAGCTAAGAGAAAGGGCTATCCAACTAACTAAGTTTCACCACCTATTTCTAAATGGATAAACCATAAATTATATAGAAACCACTCTCGGCCCTCGGACACCTCTCTCTCTCTTCGCTTCGTCTAGGGCTTGGTTTTTGGATTTTGTCGCTTTGTGGACTCGGCGGGAACACTTGGATGACTTAGGCGGAACCCGGATGACTTAGGCGGAACCCAGTGACTTAGGCGCTAAGAAACCCTTGGACGGTGGAAAGTGGCTTAGGAGACTTCTGGCACTTTCAAGACTTAGGCGCTAAGAGACTCGAATCTTGGACAGCTATCCCACTCAGAACTCTCTCGAACCACGGACACCTGGCATCTCTAGAACCCACTCGAACTCACTCAGATGAACTGGAACTTGTGCTCAGTGGGACCTACAACCAGAGAGATGAGCTTGCAGACATCAATGGGCCGGATGGGCGAAGCGATTTCGCACACAAGAAAAATAGAAGAACTAGCAAATAACATCCTTAGCCTTGATGCGATCCGTCGAGGCCCAGTTGGCATCAATTACCAAAATATTAAGCCTATGGAAGGCTTGATCTTACAGCGGTACTTGTCGGTGTAATAAATACCGGGGTACAAAGAGTCCTGAGAAGACAAGGCGGGCCCCACGCGTCAGGCGGGCGAGCAAGGCCCCAGCGCGCGGGCGAGTCCCTCGGGAGGCCAAGAAGGCCCCACGCGTCGGTGGGCGATCAGCCCAGGCGTGGGCGAGCCTCTCGGGAGGCAGCGATCGAGCCCCAAATGTGGCGAGTCCCTCGGGAGGCCAAGAGGCCCCACGCGTCGGCGGCGATCGAGCCCAGCGCCTCTGGAGGCGAGGCGAGGGCCCCACGCCGAGGCGCGGTGCGTGGCGAGCCCTCGAGGATCGAGCAAGGGTCCCACACATCGGGGGGCCGACGACAGGAACGTTGCGAAGAGTCTTGGGACGAAGCTCCCCTGCTACTGAAGGACGGCGCATTTAATGAGACATCACGCGGGATAGACAAATGAAGACATGATTACCGTTCTGATGACCCTTGCGTGCCGAAAGCTATCCCATCAGAGCGTGAAGAATTGACCGCAGAGAGAAGGTTTGCTTGAGAAGGCCGCCTGCTCGAGAGGAGCGGCGAGGCCCCACCCGCAGACTCACCGGTGGTGATCTTGGTCGAGGCCACTGCGAAGCGCGCGAGCAGCGCCATGCAGCGGTGTGGGCGGCGACGTTTTCGTCTCTTCGTAAATGTCGTGTCGATTGTACTAAGAGTCTCAGATTGCCTACCTTCTCGGCTCTCTCCATTGACCCAAAGCTTGTATAAAAGGGGAGGAGAGAGAGGGAAAGGGGGAGGAGACGCAAGGTACAAACGTTGCACAAGCATATGTTTCGAACACACGCAGTTCACAAGCACCCTGTAAACACATTCCCATTCAACCACAATCAGAAAAGAGTTAAGGCTCAGCAGGAGTAGGACTATTACCCGCGAGGGTCCGAACTCAGGTAAATCTGAAGTCGCTCCTTGTTGTGCCCGACGCCAAATCGAACCGAGCTTGATCGAGTTGGCTAGCAGACTAAAAATCTGACCAGGGGTGTGATCCGCAGTGGTTGAGCGGAGAACACGCCGTCAGTACTGACCGCGGTATTGAACGGCGGGTGATTAAAAATCTGCCGTTCGAAACGGCAGTTCATGCATGCAGGGTTGGGCCGCCGTTTAAAACGGCAGGTAGTGTGTTGATATAAGGCGCGCGTAGACGCCCTAAGGTCGGCACAGTGCCATTTTCCTGGAAACCGAAAGGGAGAGGAGAGGAGAGGGAGAGAAATTGTTGCGGCGTCACATGAAGGTAAATTTTTTTAACCTATTTATTTTAGATCTGAAAACCTGATAGGTTAGTCACAATAAATACAGTAGTACTGGTAAATATTATTATTAGGTTTTGAAATGTAAAGTAATAGTTAATTATTTGTAAGATTATGATAGATAATTGTTATGGTATTTTATGTACATTATAGGGTAATGTAGTTTTATATTTGTAGGGTTAGGATAGATAATTATTACGGTAATTTCCTGTATATTATAGGGTAATGTAGTTTATATTTGTAGGATTAGGATAGATAATTGTTACGGTAATTTA
Organism: Raddia guianensis; assembly: GCA_036346415.1. Taxonomy (NCBI): domain Eukaryota; kingdom Viridiplantae; phylum Streptophyta; class Magnoliopsida; order Poales; family Poaceae; genus Raddia; species Raddia guianensis. Next base: position 12,530,055 of record CM070538.1, read on the forward strand.
TTGTATACTATAGGGTATGCAAAAAAAAAATAAGGTCAGATAATCCAAAATTTTTAGCGACTAAACATAGGAAAAATAAAATGGTATAATTGAAATAATTTGTGTATGGTTTGATGAGCCGAATTAATGATAGAAAAAGTTTTATTTTTAAATAGTTCATAGGGAAGGAAAAATTCTTTATGGTCCTACCGGGGTAGATTTGTCAAATTTTCAATCAGTAACGATAGGGATATCTAGGCCCACAAAGAGGATCAGAGGACTTTTGGTGGGTTGCAAAAGTGTCTGCTGCGAAACTTTGGACTAAACCCGAAAGAATACGTCATGAATGTTAGTGCTGTGGTTAGCCGTGCTAGAGAAGGATATTATTGGGAGTTGTTACCGATAACGTCCATTTATAATTGGAGGCGTTATGTGGAGATTGCCGTTGAGCGCAGTCTTCCTTTGACAATTTTTTGCTCAGGCTCAGTCAACCACCATGCTGGGTCTAGACATGAAGTGGGGGAAAACTGAATTCGTGGCCATTTTCCTGGGGCCAGTACGTCATGGCCTGAATTCGTCTGCTTGGCCCTAAAAAGCTAAAAGCAAAAATTGCGTAGAATTAAAGAAATATCATAAATTGAAATAAATAAATGTACGCTATAAGAAAATGAGCATTTATATTAGGAGTAAAAATGTTGTTTTTTAAATTTCCATTAGATTGCTCGAACTAGGATAGGGTCGAAGATCTTCAAGATGAAGATGGCGTCACAATAATATTGCTATGTGAAAGACAACGATCTAATCTTCAACAAAGGCCATCCTAGCTATAAGTATCTCAACTAAGTGGCTGTTCTTTTAGACTTATGATTTGTTGATAAGCTGAATTCTAAGAGTTTTTTGAAGCAGATTGAAGGCTCAACATACTTTGTTTGACATGTTTACAGAGCTATGTGATGCATCTTCAATAACAATAAAAAGAACAGACCAAAAATATCAAATCATTTGCATTTTTTTAACATAAATAATAAACACAAAATGTGCAACCAGGAGAGGGTGTCGACAGACAGTAGTTGCCGACAAGATTGTGCCGTCATGGGAGCCGACAGGGGAGGGTGGCAAAGTGCAAGCCATGAAACTAGTGAGCAATCAAAGAAGGGGGAGGCAATTGGGCACTGCCAAGGAGAGAGAGCGCTAGTGGGGGCTAGAACCAAGCAGCACAACCACGGAGGCATGCTGAGAGGGAAAAAGAGAGGGTAAAGAGCGCAAATGTCTCTACAAAAGAGGGAAAATAGGAGGAGCAATGCGCGGGAGAGACAATTACGAGGGGCATACTGACTACCAAACGCCAACTAGCAACACCTTTCAGTTTCAAATGCTTCGAAAAAACGATCGAAGAATATTATGGCATGTTTAATGACGAAACCCTATGCTTCCATTAGATGCCAAACACTATTTAACCAATTTATTTTCTGCACCATCTTTTATCTATTTTTCACCCATTCTGATGCTTCTCCTAAGCCCATTTAACTATACTAGATAGCCGTGGTTATGGAATCCTCAATGTACCGTCTGCGAAACCGATTAACCAACCGACTCTCTTGCAGTGCCGTGCGAGGAGCAGTTGTGTTCGGCGCTCACAGTTGCCATCGCCGGTGCCCGTCAGTCGGTGGCCCTTGCGCCCAGAAACTTCCCTGGTTCCGATTCCGACTTCCGAATTCGGACGCTCGGAATGTTGCGGACGCACCGAACACGCGTACACAAGCCGAACCGGCTCCATCCCGCAAACGCGCGCGCTCTCCTCGGCAGCGCCGACTCGCCGACTCGCCTTCCCCTTCGCTGATCCCAGACAGCCCCACTGCTTCCCTTGCTCTCGCACTCCGCCGCCCTCCCTCCCGGCGCCCGCGGCCGCGAGATCTCGCCGACGGCCACCGTCCACCGTCCACCGGCACCCTTAACCCGCGCCCGCCATGTCGCGCTCCCACCCCCACGGCGACACCATCCCCCTCCACCCCTCGTCGGCGCAATCCGACATGGACGAGATCGAGGGCCTCATCCACGCCGCCCCCGTCCTCCCCGCGAGGCCCCCCTCCCCTCCGCGCGCGTCCATCCCCATCTCCAACTCCCCGCCGCTTCCCCTTCCCGCCAGCTCCAAGCCCCAGCAGCTCCCCCCGTTCTCCTCCGCCCCGCCGTCCTCTTCGGCGCCGCTCCCCTCCGTCTCCGTCTCCGTCCCAATCGCCTCCGATGGGTTCGGACCCGCGCCCAACACTCTCACCGAGCCCGTCTGGGACACCGTCAAGCGCGACCTCTCCCGCATCGTCAGCAACCTCAAGCTCGTCGTCTTCCCCAACCCCTTCCGCGAGGACCCCGGCAAGGCGCTGCGCGATTGGGATCTCTGGGGCCCGTTCTTCTTCATCGTCTTCCTCGGCCTGACCCTCTCCTGGTCGGCCTCCGTGAAGAAGGCAAGCACTGCATCCGGATGATTTGTTTTCCCTACATTCGTTCTGTCATGTGAAATGCCACTCCAGTCAATATTCAATTTAGATTTAGTACATGCAGATTGTGCAAATGAAGACCTAAATATGACAGTCATCAAACCCCGCATTGTTTTAAGACAATCATCAAATTCCTTATCGATCAGCTGAAATATATTGACTGAACATCCAATGATCCAATAATAAGACCATCATCAAATTCCTCATTGATCAGCTGAAATATATTGACTGAACATCCAATGATCCAATAATAAGACCATCATCAAATTCCTCATCGATCAGCTGAAATATATTGACTGAATAGCCAATGATTCAATAAGTTCTGATCAGCATGCAGTACATACGAATTGAACATCTACCAAGGCCTGATAATCTCTGATGCCTCATTGACGTAATGCATGCTGCTGCTGCTGTGCCTGGCATAACAGTCTACCACATCATCACCATAGGGAAAATACAAATGATATGGTCTGGACTCAGAATCACTATAATGATTGGACACAGTAATCTTTATGCTGAGCTTTTGATTTCTCTTGGATGTTAGGATTCACATGCGTACACGTAGTACTTGTCAGATGCATGGGCAATATTTTTATTGTCCCGTGGTGTTGGTCCATTGGCATCCGTACATCTGGGGTCAACCGTTCGTCATCTGAACTGATCATGCCAGCCTCAAATACCTCCTGAAACAGGCCTTGGTAACATCTCAGCGACACTGGTTGAACAAACAAATGGGTGTTGATTTTACGGTGGAGTACAAGCTAGGTCGCTGGAATCAAGCTGCAGACGCCCTCTTTCGCCTCTAAGATGAGCCGACCCTCTACTCCACCATCTCTTCTCCGTCGGCATATGTTTGGGACACGTAACATGAAGTGTTGCTTGTCGATCCCAACGTCCGGCAGCGCTGTGTCGATCTAGTGGCCGAGCCGGCCCTGACATCGGCTGAACTGGCGGTTGTGTTGGCTCTGACACCGTTGACTCGGTGACTCCTTCCACGGATTCTGGGTCCGCGACAACGCACCATGAACCGCCCGCCTAACCGGCCAAGTCGTGGCTCCAGTTTGTGGCCCAGCCACGTGGGTGGCTCGCGACAGCCTCCACTACAAGGTTGGCAAGATCGACGTTCGTCGTTCCTGCCTCATCCTCGTTGCAGCCTGCAAGCATCACTGGATTCCACAACCTTACACATGAGGGCGTACACAAGACGGCCCATTGCATTCAGCAACACTTCTTCTTGGAAGTTATTTGGCCGACCTAGATGCCTATATTCGGTAGTATCGGGTTTGCTAGGAACACAAGGTGAGTACCCTCTCCCCGGCGGGCCTTCTCCAGCCTCTACCGGTGTTAGAGTAGGAGTGGACTGATATTTTGTTGGATTTAGTGGCCGCTCTTCCCAAGTCACAAGGCATGACTGCTCTCTTGGTGGTGGCGGACCGCCTCTCGAAGTACAGTCACTTCATCGCGACCGAGTACCCGACCTCGGCCCCAATTGTCACCAATGTCTTATTCGATCAGGTGGTTTGACACCATGGTTATTAAGGCGCCGCCTAAGCGTCGGTAAGGCGCTTTTTTCTGGATGCCACAGCCGACGCCACAGCTTTCCCCTGTATGGCGTCGCCTTGGCATCGTGTGGCGTCGCCGTAGCGTCTAAGGCGACGACTCGGTGATGAGGCGGGCGCCATGGGAGAGAAGGAGGCCCAGAAAACCCGATCCGATGCGCGATGGCGAATCCAAGCTCGCATCCGGCGGCGGCGGCGGCGAATCAAGCTATCTTGCCTTCCACTTCTCTCTCCGCTTCCTTCCTCTCGCCATCCGCCGCCTTCCCTTCCTCTCGTCACTCCGTGGATAGGGGTGGCCTTGGCGTGACCGGGCGGCGGGGGTCGGGCCGAAGCGGCGAGGTTTGGCGGGCGGCCAGGCTGCGGGGGGCGGCGGGTGGCGCCGACCTTAGGCGGCCATGGCGGCTGGGGCCAGGAGGAGGAGGAGGTCTGGGGGCTAGGGCTGTGCTGGTGGCTGGTGGTCACTGGTCAGTTGGTCTTGCTGTGGTGGTCGGTTGGGCCTTAGGCCAGTTGGGCCCTTGCCTGTTGGGCAAGTGGGCCTCAAACTATGTTAGGTTATGAAGTATGTATTAGAAGTTTAGAACATGGTGTGAACACTTTTCTATTTTGTGATAATTTATTACTTTTATTTCCCATACTTATATGTCTATGGCGTCACCTCGCCACGCGCCTTAAGCGCTTAAAAGGTAAAGCTGTGGGGTCTCTTCCTAAAGTAGGCCCGATCCGCGGGCCTAACAATGCTCCCTCCTCCAAATCAAGTTTGTCCTCAAGCTTGAAATCAGGGTAGGAATGCCGAAGGACGATAGCATCCACCCACGTAGCCTCCTCCTGTGGTTCATTGGCCAATGGTCCAGATTCTGACGATGTTGATGGACAAAGCGCTGCTGCAGTAACTTGTAGGGCATGGGCCGAGCATCCTCATGAGCTGGAGCAACCTCTTCTGGAAACAGGGGAGGCGCAGTCGGCGGGGTACCATGGAAGACCTTTAGGAGTCTGGAGTAGAGCTAGGTAGAGCCAACTGATAGGTTACCTTACCCACATGAGCCACCACTTGTAAAGTGTAAAGAAACGTGGCACGAGCTTGGACGGAGCGCTGGGTTGGAGGGAAAGAGAGCTACTGATGCCTCTGAAGACGTAACCAAACCCACGAGCCCACCTCAAAGGTGACCTCACGGTGATGGGAATCATACTGCTGCTTCATCGTATTTTGGGCACGAAGGAGATGATGGCGCGCCTGCTCTAGAAGGAAGACCAGCTTGCAATCCACCACCGCATCAATAGAGGTTGAACCCTGATCATGTGGCACTAAGCTGGGCGGTTGCCGTCCATAGACCAGCTCAAACGGTGAGATAAAGCGGAGTGGGACGACGAGTTGTAATAGAACTCCACCCACAACAACCATTGAATCCAAGTGGGGGGGTTGTCAACCTCCAAACAACGTAGGTACATCTAGATGGTGCGATTGATGACCTCTGCCTGGCCACCCGTTTGTGGATGGTATGCATCACAGTACCCTTGGGGATTCAATAATTAAAACTTATCAGATCAATCTTTTCCGATGTTGCAAATTTACTTCCTTCATTTGATATGATGCATCACATGCTGATTTAATGATTTGTCTTTGATTTTGTAGTCTGAAGTATTTGCTGTTGCTTTTTCTGTACTAGCTGCTGGTGCTGTAATTCTCACACTGAATGTGCTGCTTCTGGTATTTTCTGCTCCCTCCCTCCCTCCTGTTCTTCTTTGTGATGCATACACAGAGCTGATACCAACTTATTTTTCATTTGCAATGGCTACAATGTTTCACTGTAGGGTGGGCACATCATCTTCTTTCAAAGCCTCAGTCTTCTTGGATACTGCCTGTTCCCTTTGGATGTTGGAGCTCTGATTTGCATGCTGAAGAATAATATCATACTAAAGATTGTTGTGATAGCGGTAACATTAGCATGGAGCTCTTGGGCAGCATACCCATTCATGAGCGCTGCTGTTAACCCAAGGAGAAAGGCCCTGGCCCTTTATCCTGTCTTCCTTATGTATATTTCTGTTGGGTTCCTTACAATGGCAATAGATTAAGGGTGGGACAGATGCTATGGTACTATCAGAAATCTAGAGATTTTCTTGTCCAACCTTCAGAATGCATACAGGTTTCAGTTGAGAGGTTTTTTTTTTTTTTGGTAATCTTTGTTGTCTGCTTCAATATTTTTTCTTTTCCTTCTTTATATAGCATAAGCAAGTCTGTCGAATGTAGTGCAGAATGATACATCTTGTATAGATACTATCCTGTTTTGCCTCCATGCGTTGGATATTTTGTGGGATGGTGAATATGCTTTGGATGTCATGTTGTTGGCAAATGGCACGCGTCTGTGCGTGTTCTACTGTTATATCTCTACCCTCTGATGTGATGCTGGGGGGATGTATACCGGATTACCGGTACAACGTTTTGACTTGATAACCTTTATCACAAAGGAGAGTGGAGGTTGTCGGTGGTGTATCTGGACCATTGCTTATTGGGTCAAGTCCATCAATTCCGATTTTTGCTGATATCGCCATGAATCCCTGATGAAACAGCAACGCATAGCACCGCAAACTATGATTGGAATAGACGGATTGACCTCTCGCAATAAAAGGTTAATTTTTACTTATAATCTACTGGGCGGTGCCAGTAGATGTGCACTCGTCTGCCGTGTGACCAATCCGACTCCGACCGTGCTGACGAATTCTGAATGCTTTTCACTGTGTTCGCTGGGATGATCCTACACAGAATCTCTCGTCTGGGCGGTGCCAGTAGATGTGCACTCGTCTACCGTGTGACCAATCTGACTTCGACCGTGCTAACGAATTCTGAATGCTTTTCACTGTGTCCGCTGGGATGATCCTACACAGAATCTCTCGTCTGTTGTACGTACTCCATAGTTTTACACATGTCGACTAGGATGCAAATGGGTTAGGCCTCGGACCACATTTGGCCCTCCCTAGTTCATTTATTTGTACTAAATAGATTAGAGAGGGCCAAATGTGATCCTAGGATCGGCTCATTTGCATTTCTGATGTCGACACGTCATACTGGTCAGATCCACACTATTCTTGATTAAGAAACTGTAAATCTTCAAACAAGAAAAAACATATTGAAGGTAATCTTGCTTCCAACAATTCTTTCTCGGTTCTTAATGATGAGCATCTTCTTGAAAGAGCTCATAAAATGGGAGTAATTATATCTGAAAGTCCAGTAATTGCCTTGGATGCTTTTAGAGCTCTTGAGTCTGCTAGACTGGATTTATTTCTTAGCACTAATAAAAATGTTCACAATTCTGATACAGCTTCTGATTTAGATAATTTGGCAGATAAAATTGTGTCCAGTGAAAGTGACACTGAGTCTTTAGCTTTGCTGGCTAAAGATAGTAGAAGCAAACCTAGGAATAGGATTAAGGGTGTTTCTCCTATTTCTAGTGGAAGAAAAAGAGGTAGATTATCTAAGAAAGTAAGATGACTAATAACATGAACTGTTTGTTTTGGAACTGTAGAGGTATGGGCAAAAAAGGTTTTTGCAAAATGCTCAAAGATTTGGTGTCTAAGCATAATATTGATATAGTGGGGTTAACTGAAACTAAAAAGTCTAGCTATTCTGATAGTTTTTTCAGAAAAATTGATGCTAATCATGACTTCTTTTGGAATTGGGTACCCTCTAAGGGTAGATCAGGTGGGATTCTGTGTGGTACCTCTATTAACAAATTTGATGTTTTGGGAATAAAAAAAAGGCAATTTTATCTTACAAGTGGTGGTGTGGGATAAGATGAAAAAGTCAAAGTGGGGTGTCCTGGTGGTGTATGGAGCCCCTCATGCTAGTGAAAAAATCAATTTCTTGACTGAACTTTCTAGTTTATGTACCTCTGATGCTATCCCTCTTATTGTTGGTGGAGATTTTAATATTATGAGAAGTCCATCTGACAAGAACTTGGGTAAAGTGGGGGGTCATGTGGTGGACCTGTTTAATTCCACTATATTTGTTTGCGAACTTAGAGAATTACCTTTGGTGGGAGGTAATTTTACTTGGTCCAACATGCAGTCTGATCCCATTTTGGCAAGGTTAGATAGGGTTTTCATTAATGCTGCTTGGGAACAGCTTTTCCCTGCTGTTCATCTTTTCAAATTGCCTAGGGTCTATTCTGATCATAACCCTCTGGTAGTCTCTACCTCTTACCCCATGCAGAATAAAAAAACTTATAAACCCTTTATTTTTAACAAAAATTGGCTTAAGAAGGTAGAGTTTATTGATCTTGTTGCCAGCATTTGGGATTCCAGAGATTGCAATGGTGATGCCATCTCTGTTCTCCTTTATAAGCTTCATAAAGTGAGAAAAAAACTAAAAGGTTGGGGTGCTGATGTCTTTGGTGAAAATAAGAATTTCAGGGCTGCTAAAATGTCCAAATTAAATGAGCTTGAGAACTTAGAAGAAAAAGGTCCCTTGCCTGCTAATCTAGCTGCTGAAAAAATTTCTTGTTTAAAGGATATTATGAATATGTGTGATCAGGATGAGTTGCATTGGTTTAATGTCTCTCATTAGCAGTGGTTATTGAAAGGGACAATAATACCGCTTATTTTCATCGGTGTGTCAATGGTAGGAAGAGGAAAAATATCATCTACTCTCTTCAGGATGATTTGCATGAAATTTCTAGGACTGATAATTTGGTGAGACATGCTGCTGATTTCTATAAAAAATTGTTTAAGAAAAATCAGGTTGACAAGGCTTCCTGTGAATTAGATAACATCTGGAATTTTAATGAAAAAGTTTCTCCCGAAGAAAATGACTCCTTGATTTCTGCTTTTACATTGGAAGAAATCAAGGCAGCAGTCTTCTCAATGAAAAATAACAAAGCTGCTGGACCTGATGGTTTCCCTATTGATTTCTTTCAACATTGTTGGGACATAGTTAAGCATGACCTTTTAAAATTTTTTGTTGATCTGCATTTGGGGGTCCTAGATGTTAAAAGGCTTAACTATGGCATTATCACTTTGATCCCTAAGAAGTCTGAAGCTAACTCCATTACTCAGTTCAGACCTATTTGCCTTCTTAATGTTGTTTATAAAATCATAACTAAAGTTATTACTAACAGACTTGAGCCTGTTCTTAATAGAATAATTGCTGTTTCTCAAAATGCTTTCTTAAAAGGAAGGGATATAATGGATGGTGTGCTTGCCCTTCATGAACTCATGCATGAGGCTAAAAAAAGTGGTGATTGTGCTATTTTTTTTAAAGTAGATTTTGAAAAGGCTTTTGATAAGGTTAGCTGGTCTTTTTTGGACAAGTGCCTTTCCCTTAGGGGTTTTGATCCTATCTGGTGCAGTGGTGCTCTTGGATTAAAACTTTGGTGAGTGAAGGTACACTGAGTGTATTAGTAAATGGAGTTCAAAGCAATTACTTTAAAAGTGAGAAGGGTGTTAGGCAAGGAGATCCTTTGTCTCCTTTACTTTTCAACTTGGTGGCTGATTCCTTATCTAAAATGGTGTACAAGGCAGCTCAAAGTGATTTGGTTTGTGGTGTTGCTTCTCACTTAATCCCTGGGGGTGTCCCTATTTTACAGTATGCAGATGATACTATAGTCTGCTTAAATGAAAATATAGAGAAAGCTATTAACCTAAAATACCTAATGTATCTCTATGAAAACATGGCTGGTTTAAAAATCAATTTCCTTAAAAGTGAACTTTTTGTTATTAATGGTACTCCCCAAATAGAGTCTGATTATGCAAACATTTTTAATTGTGCTGTTGGTTCTCTCCCAATGCACTACCTGGGTGTCCCAGTCAGTTATACCAAGAGTAAAATCAGTGACTGGGATTTTATGGTGTCTAAGATTTCCAAAAGACTGGATAACTGGAAGTGTAGCTCTCTATCAAAAGGTGGTAGGCTAGTTCTTATCAATGCTTGTCTTTCAAGCATTCCAATTTATCACATGTCCATGTTTCTATTACTTGTTGCTGTTCTGGATAAGATTGATAAGACCAGAAGAGACTTTTTCTGGGGTAGTTCCAATATTAAAAGAAAATACCATCTAGTTCGTTGGAATAAAATTTGCACTGTCAAAAAGTATGGTGGCCTTGGGATTAAAAACCTGCGTGTTCTCAACATAAGTCTCTTATGTAAGTGGCTTTGGAAGCTTGAAACTAAAAACAGTCTATCGGTTTCTTTGATTCAAGCCAAGTATCTTAAAAATAGACCCTTGTCTCTGATTAAACTTCGTCCTTCTGACTCTGCTTGCTGGTCGCAACTTCTTAAGGTAAGAAAATATTATGTAAAAAAATAGAGCCTTTAAGTTGGGTGATGGTAAGAAAATTGACTTCTGGCATGACAGCTGGTGGGATGGGGGGCCCATTAGCTCCATGTTTCCTCTAGTGTATGATGTTTGTTTTGATAAGAACATTTCAGTTTCAGATGCTATGCTCGTTGGTTTAAATTTTAATTTTATAAGAACTCTTGATAACAATTCTGCTGTAGTTTGGAATGATTTTAAACAAAAGGTGCTTTTGCTTAATATGGGTGATATGAAGGATGAAGCCATTTGGAGAAGGCCTAAAAGTAATATTTTCACTGTCAACTCAGCTTACAAAGTAATTTCTGGTGTTGGAACTGTGGTGGATTATAAATTCATCTGGAAAGCTGCTGTCCCTTTGAAAATCAAAATATTTCTTTGGTTAGTTTGTAGAGGGGCTATTTTAACTAAAGATGTACTTAGAAACAAAAACTGGCCTGGAAATCCTTACTGCTTTTTTTGTGGGAAAATGGAAAGCATTCAGCATTTATTCTTTGATTGTTCAGTTGCTTCATCCGTCTGGTGTATCATATCTAGTATTTTTGGTGCTTCTATTAGACCCACATGCTGGGATGGTTATTTTGTTTGGATTAGATCAATTTGGCCCTCTGGGAAAGATTTTACTGTACTTGCATTGCAGCTGTTCTCTGGTGTATTTGGATGGCTAGGAACAAATGGTGCTTTGAGAAGAAGACCTTTGATTCTCCAGTTCACATAATTCACTCCGTTTGTGCGGTGCTGCGGTATTGGGCTGATTTGTTTGCAGGTGACTCAAAAGAAGTTTTGGTTCAAGGTGCTATGATGCTGGAGGGATCGGCAGTTGGGATACAAGCTTGCTGTCCAAAGCGGCAGCGGTTGCTGACCTCAAGTTCTCCGGTGCTGGATTAGATCATTTGCTGGTGGCAAAAAGAAAAAATAGCTCTTGTTAGGCTCTGGAGCCCCTTCGTTTGGTGAACGTTGTGTACGCTTTTAAAACATTTCATGTTATCAAGTACTGTTTAGTCTTGATTGCATGTAAAAACTTTGGAAGGCATGGTTTCCGTTGTATTGGTTTTTTGGTGCAATGGAAAATGGGGCTCGGTCCTCTTATAAAAAAAAAGAAAAAACATATTGTAACCTGAGACCAGTTCCTTCGCCGTCAGTACCAGCTAATAAAGTCTCTTCGTTTTCTAGGTCAATGCAGCCTCCGTCGGGCGAACTCCATACGCGTGCTACACCATTCGTCATCGCCTGTGGTTCCATTTCAAGTATAGTTCACATCACCATCACACGCGCACACACCAAAAAAAAAAAAAAAAAAAAACAGTAGCAGGCTTCGCTGCTTAGCCGCTGCAAAAAACGACCGAGAAATTCAGAGAAAATAACACACGCACCAGCACGCTGCTGCGCTTGACGGCCTGACTCAGTCAGTAGAAGTGTCGATTATGTGAAGTTAGTACGGTACGATGACATCTCGGCGTCAGTATACCGCATATACGTATAGGGCAGGCAGGCTTGCGTTAGTGTTTAATTGGACGACGTAGTCAAGCTTCAAAGATGATGTTGTAGACTTGTAGCGTATGCAATTAGGGTAAGAACTTTATTCAGCTTAAGTTAAAATAAAAAATCATGGTTCAAGACATGTTAATCAATGATCGATCGGAAAACTAGGGATAAGATATTAGTGGAATCATTCGAGATTAATAAAAAATTAATTGGTATATTTCGACAGCCGAGGCAATTTTTACGTTGCTAAACTCAAATTTTCTTTTCTCTTTTATCAACACCCGCTCATATCTCATTCCTTTTCTAGCCATCCTACTTATACCTAGCCTATGTTGCCCATCCTCTCCTTAATGCTATTTCTTAGCCGCCTTTGTTCATATTCCGCACACAACTGCCTCTAACTCTCCAATAAAGCATACGAGCAATGGTCGGTGGAGCAGGGAGCAAAACGAAGTGGGTGCAGAGCGGAGAAGAGGATATATAGTGGTTACCTTCGATGGAGCAGAAAGCATATGGAGGCATACAACAAGCAATCATCGCCTTCTCATCTTTCCACTCGGGCATGGCACATATTTTAAATTGGGCTCTTTTTGACATTGGGTTATTGATCAGATTTAAGCGTGATTAATCAATCAAACGAAGAATTAATCAGATTAACCAATTAATGGTTGATTATGGATGAAATCGTATCGGGTCACTACTGACCAAGGATTAATTATGTTTTTTAGAACAACGATAAAAACTACCGCCAAAAATTTGTTATTTTTGTAACCAAATGTTGTAGCATTTTGTAAGACATTGAATGATTTTTCTTAAAGATTCAAAAACCATTTTAAAAATCTTTTTGGCTCTTCAAACCCTTTATCGTGGGTACAACTTTCGTTTATTTCAACTCAAAAGAAAGAACAAGGCCTCAGCCAGAAACAAACGCTGGAGTTCAAGCAAAAGCAATTAGCAAACCACAAACCAGGCAAGTCTCCTTCCGGCCACCAAGTCTTTCCATGGCGCCTCCTCCACGCGGTCAGTCGTTTCGTCTGGTCGTCCCCATCGTCTCCCATATTTAAGCATTGCACGGCGCCTTCCACGGCTATCCAGCCTTGGGCTATCTTTTATCGGCGAATTCCTCTTCGTCTTCTGCCTTGGCCGGACGTGTGTATGGTGGTGTTCTTGGAGCCGGAGCTGGAGGCGATGGGCGAGGTGGGGGCGCCAGCAGCGACGCCGGAGCTCGACATGGAGATGGAGATGGAGGCGGCGGAGCAGCTCATCCAGCTGAGCGGCGGGTGCGGTGACGACGGCGGCGGCGAGTCGGAGAGCAGGAGCGCGGACAGCGTTCGGTGCTGCGAGTGCGAGGGCGCCTCGGCCGCCGGGAAGGAGAAGGACAGAGACCCGGCCGTGGAGAGCTGCAGAAAGAGAGACGAAAGGCTCGGCCCGGTGAAGGATGGCACCGCCGCCGGCGACGGCGACGAGGTCGCCATCGGCGGGGACGCGAGGAGGAGGCCGAGGCTCCGGTCGCTGACGGCGATATACAGGGAGACAAGAAGGCTGCGGGATCGCGACGTCGGCGGGTGCCGCGGGGGCGCCGCCGACCAGGAGAGCGAGAGGAAAGGGAAGAAGAGAGCGAGGGATGGCGCGGCCGGCGTCGACGGACGAGGTGATCCCCGTGGCGGCGGCAATACCGGCGTCGGCGTGCAAGGAAAGAAGAGCGGTAACTAGAGGCTAGAGCCATGGATTCATAGAACTATATGCCATGTAGCTAGCTAGGTTTTACGAAGCAAGATCGCTTATGCGTGGATCTGAGACACCATTGCCAAATGCATTGTGGCCGATCAAAAGACTGATGAAATTAATTGACTGTGGGTTTGTAGCTATCAGTTTTGTTTCCTGCAGTTGCAGCTTGCCACACCAAGAAAGGAATCACCAAACTTTGCACCAAATCTTTCAGGAATTGCATGCTAGAATTTCCCTCGGCGTTGTCACCGCAATAAATCGTTAATTTTGCAAGACCAGGATGCCGACCGTCTTGGTCGATGCCACGATCTTACAGAATTAATGGTATGCATGCTTCCCATCAGCGCGCGAGAGACTCCGCGGTGCTCGTCGTCGGAGACTTGGAAGTCACGATTCAAACGTACGTGAGGACGTCGAGCGTGGTCTTGACTCGCACGCGCGCGTTCGGGCGAAGAGGAAAAATACCAGCTAGAAACGTATCCTTTTAGCGAAAAAGTGTTCGGCGTGGTCTAGAAATAACAAGTTCTAAGGACACTAAAAAAAATAGTGGGTTCCATCTTTCTATAGTTCTCTTTTAAACGACAAGACCCTCTCTGTACACTGAAGCCCTTTCTCTCTCTTTTTTTTTTTTTCATAAAAAGGTATTGTGTGTGATCCAAAACCATGTGTTTATAACCTTACAAAACCACGTGACCTTAGTCCCTTAAGAGCATCCCCAGCACGGCCTTTGTCTGCTCCTGCATCACACGTTAACTGCTCCCGCCTTGGCTCATGCATGCAGCAGCCGTTCAATTTTTTGCTCCCGCCTAGCAGCAGCAGCAGCAGCATTTCAAATTTTTGCTCCGCTTGACCACCATGCGCTGATCGGGCCGGAGAAGAAGCGTCTTGAGGATGCTCTAACCGGTTAAAACTGTTTTTGCGGACGGCTTTGGCTGACGTGGCGTTCATGTGGCTTATTTTGCACACGTGGATGTTGATTAGACCAAATTAGGACACATGATGAGCTCGTCAATAATTAGGGGTAGCAGTTGCTGCCACCACCATTGCTCGGTTTTAGACTGTCGTGTCGAGAGACTGAGATCATCGAGAGAAAGTATGTAGTGAGAAGAGAGAGAAAAAATGGGGGAGGATAGGGATCAGAGTGGAGGGGAGGAGAGATGGAGACGAGAAGAAGGGACTTCGCCAGCGGTAGAAGTTTTGGCAATGACGGCTCTGGCAAGCTCGTCGGCGGCGTGGGGGTAACGTGACCCTTGGCTACCAAACGGCTGTGCAAAAATAAAATGCATCCACACAATTTTCCAATTATCTCCATGTATATGGGCTAATAATAACCCTGCTAATTACCATGACATCAAAGACCTAGCAAGAAATGAAAGGCTTAGCAATCATGCCTAGAAAGGTATTAGCAACATGTTCAGACTGACTATAGTCTTGGCTAGAACATATATTTAGTTTTTTAGTCTGGTTTTTCCCTTGATAATGAAAACATATGTAAAAGCTATTAAAAATGTAGTAGACCGGTCTCCAAAATCAAATCTAAGAACATTCTAAAGTTTAGCTTGACAATCAACTCATTTCATCTCAACTAATTTATTCATTTAGCTCAGCTACTCAAACATGTTGTAAATCCAAAAATGTAATAGGAATTAGGCACACATGTACGATCGAGTTCTATTGTTAGGAGATTGTCATACTGATTTTGTTAATCACAAAAGCGCAACACTAGTTTGCCGCAGCTATAGTGTTGTACTGCCCATCTCTCACATGTCTCTAGATTATAAAATAATGAAATAACTCACATGCAAGTATTGAGTCGAGGCACGTAGCATCTCAAACGGAAAACCAAGTAATTTGACTCAACGTATTTTCAAACCTAGCACACTTAACCTCTCGCAAGCTGCTCATGGTTCGTTCAGTTTGGCTCGGTTCAGCTTGGTCTGTAGTCTAACGAGCGTATGCTTAAGTTTTTTCCAACTTGTTCAAAAAATTAAGAGTCGAATCCCATCTAAGGCTAGCCTACTCGAGGCTCATCACCATTAACATAGAGTTCACTTCACACACATGTAACATGCCTAAACCTGCCATTCCAGACTCCCACCGAACACCAACATTTCGTAACCCAACAAGCTGGTCCATGAGGCAAAATTGAAATGATCATCGTGGCCTGTGGCCTGAACATCTATAAATAGTACATAACGCAGTTGCCGTCCGCGAGCTCTCTCGGACGGCCACGTGGCTCGCTGTCCGACCGGCGCCGCCGCAGCCGTCGGATTGCGCGAGCCGAGCAGATCCAGCCCGTTGGTTTCTTTTCTCGGTATAAAATGATTTTTGGCGGCCGGATAGCAGGCAGGCGGGCGGATTGCTCACTTGGTTAGCTGGCCGCGCTTCTACTTGGGAGCCCCGGGTTCGATTCCCGCGGGCTCCGTATACCCGAATTTTTTTCACCGCCGTCTTGCCCTTTTGCTTTGCTTAAGCGCTTCATGCGCCCTTTTTCCCCGCGCCGCCGTTCGCTTCGCATGTGCCGCTTTTTGTCCTCGTGTATGCGGCTCATGGCGCGCTACCAGCATCGGCGCGTAACGCGGCTAGTGTACTAACATGTACTAACGTACACGAGTAGGCCTAGCCGGGAGGCTAGATAAGAGTAGCTTCCAATCCTCCAATCGATCCCTCGACGAATCCCATCACACCCTATAGCACATTACTATTTGCACCGACTTCTTCATGCCACACCAAGCTCCAAAGGGCCACCTTGCTTCTCTCGACAGAACATCGTCTCCCTCCTCCTACAGATATGCTGCGTTCTCGTCCTACTACCGTCCATGGTGTTCGGTGGAGTAGCAGCGCACGCCCTTGTCCTGTCCTTTGGCCACTATGAAGCGCGACAAAGTAGTTTCTTGTCATCTTCTCCTCATTTGTCTAGATCTAGACCGGCCACCTCTCTCCAACATCTTCCTTCTCTTGACCTCACAAGCCCTTTCTAGCTAGCCCAAGCCCATGTGAGCCTGTGGTGACAGTGACCGATCCCAGCACGATCCAATCCAGGTGGTGCCAGATTTGAGCCAAGCCAGCGCTGACTTGCTCCGGCTCGTTGCCACTAGCTGCAGCCAAATTGCCCGCATCCATAGTGACTTAGAAATCTGGTCTTGTTTGTTTGAGTTGAAAGTTGCTGAAAACTTTAATCTGAAAAGTTATGACCCCTTGAAAAACGATTTAAAGAGTTTAAAAAATTATGATTTTTTTTATTAAAGTGTTACATCATTTGTCTTATAAAAAATACTACCTCCGATCATAAAAACAAGTCGCCGTTGACTTTTGGACACGCCTTTGACCACTCGTCTTATTAAAAATTTAGTGCAAACATGTGTAAATATAAATCACGCTTAAAGTACATTTAATGATAAAACAAATCACAACAAAATAAATGATAACTTACGTAGTTTTTTGAATAAGACGATTGGTTAAAGACATGTACAATAGTCAACGGTGATTTATTTTTATGACCGGAGGTAGTAGCAAATTTTCAATTAATATAATTTAATTTAAGCTGAAGCAATCAAGGCTAGCCGCTTGCCTCCGGATAGGGAAGCGTTATTTCCCTTTTCAGGGCGATTCAAGACACCGGCGGCTAGGCCTACCCCCCTCCACCACCTGCTAGTATTTCTTCTTCTCCCCTCTCTCCCCGCACTCCCCATAGCGGCAGCCGCGCGGGCAAAAACCCTAGATCTCCCTCCAGCTAAAACCCTCCAGGAAGGTAATGTTTCTTGCCCCAAGGTCGGAGTTTGGCTCTAGATCTCTTCGCGCGTCTCTTCTCCCCGCTTATCCGGTTTGTTCGGTCGCTATATGCAGGGGAATTCCGCGGTGGTTAGTGGCTGCCGCCTTCTGTTTCAGCTCGGGAGGATGGCGGAACCGTCGAAAGTGATACACATCCGGAACGTCGGGCACGAGATCGCGGAGGTGAGAATTGCTGCAGGGGGGAGGAAATCTTGAATCGTTTCGGCGTTGAATTTGTGGCTTGTATGGGATGACTTCTTTTTTTAATGGGATGGCTTGATTTCTTGGAGAAAGATTTGGCCTTTACTGGTTATTCACCCGCTTTGTTGTTGTTTTTGCAGGCTGATCTTCTCCAGCTGTTGCAGCCGTTCGGCGCGGTCGCCAAGATAGTCATGCTGCGTGCGAAGAATCAGGTGGGTTCTTTTTCTTCGTAGTTGGCAGGGGTATGATTTTGAGCTATTAAGCAGATGTGGTCTTGATATCATTGTCTTGTGGTCGTTTGGTGGTGGCGCAGGCTCTTCTCCAGATGCAAGACATGCATGCTTCCGTGAGCGCGCTGCAATACTACAGTACTGTCCAACCTAGCATAAGGTAATGTGTTTCTTGACTCTGATGATATTTGGATGCGAGGGGCTCCAGAAATGTAGAGATTTTTTTTAAAGTTTTACAATGTTATTTTCCATGGTAATGGATTTTCTGGATGATGCATGATTCATGACATTTATGAACACCAAGAGGGTCCGGGGCTTTGCATTGTGCTTGCTTTATATTCAGCAAATAATAATGCACTGTGTTTTATTATTGATTACTTAAAAAATATATCATCTGATATGTGATTACTCCTTTCGGCATGTGAATGCCATTTTAGGGGACGGAATGTATACATGCAATTCTCATCCCACCAAGAACTTACCACTGATCAAAGCTCTCATGGACGAAATTCTGATCAGGTATGCACATATAATCAAGCTAATGATAAATATTTTCACTCTGAATTCCAGAGTTTACTTCTAAGCTTTCCAAAATGGCTGGAAGTTGCCAATATCACACATGAGCTGTTAATTCTACTTATGAATTGTATGATTGGAAGTCACCAATATCACTCTTGAGCTATGAATTCTGCATATCTTTACTATTATATAAATTGTTGTTTGTGGCGGTGATGATGGCACATTGTATTATGTAATTTAAAGTTGAAACTATTACAAAAAAACTATGTCCATTACATCTTAACGAAAAGAACCAAGTTTGTTATAGCTTCTGTTCAAAATAAAGCAATAAATGATTGCCCATTTTTAGTAATCCCCTTCCCCATGTCTCCTCCAAATGCGAAACCAGCAACAACGCCCAACCAGCCCCCTCGCTGTTGAGGTGGACAAGATAACTCCTCGGCATCGGGGACCTTTTTAGCATTGTTTTATATTTTGTCCTATCTAAAGTTTTATATCATTGCAACTGTTCGCTAATGTTTTGTGGCAACACTGAATCATTGTATCTTATTGGTTATCTTTCATTGAACTCCTTATTTAACAATTAGGTTTTGTTCTTTTGGGCTTAATAGCTTAACGCCTTATCTACGTTTTGAAAAGACATATGGTTTGGGTTTTTTGAGTCCGTTTTTTTGCTGTCTTTAAAGTGGGTCCTAACCATTTGAAAGCAAGTCATACGAAATGGATCCGAATCTTGAGACCACCTCAAGAAGCTCTTGAAATCCAATCATTTCAGTTGTTTAGCTGTTCAGGTCAGCCCAAAAGAACAGAACCTTAGTTGCACAATACTCACTGTTCATATTTAGGACTGGTGGCCATAGAATATCGATTGAACACAAAAAAGTTTCATATTTTTCATTTCTATGTTGTGGATCAATAATCGGTAACGTGAAGTAATCAAGCATTTAGAACTGTTTGCAACTTTGTAATTGTTTACAGATGTAAAAACATTGCTCAAAGCTTCCTTTTACTTGGATGATTCAGTTGCCTACTCTTCTAGGGAACGATCCTTTTGCGGTTATGCTTTTACAGGGTCATTCAATCTCCCCAATTCACTCTCATTGCATAACTGAATTTTAGCTCTGATAAAGTAAGGTTTGATTATTCATGGCATCAGGCGTGACTCATTTCTATGTTGGTGGAAGGTGCCTAAAAATTGGAAATATGATAGTGTTATTGTGTTAAAACCAGAAAGTCAAATAACTGTTTCACCACAAAATGTAAAAAAAAAATGCCACTAGGTGTTATTACACATAAATGTTACACCAAAACCGGAAGTACAGTTAGCTTAGCTATATACACTATTTCTTCCCATTAATTCTTTTTAGATAGCTTAGTTAAATTGCATACTTTATCTACCCCCTTTTCTTTTGACTAGATATACACATTCCTCTCCATTTATTCTTATTCTGTCACTCTCCTCTCTTTCTATCTGGGTGCTCACTTGCTGCTGAACTTCAGGAGTCAGAACCCAACCGAATCCTCTTAGTTACTATTCACCACATGATCTATCCTATAACAGTCGAGGTTCTGCATCAAGTTTTCAAAGCCTATGGATATGTGGAGAAGATTGTCACATTTCAGAAGTCAGCTGGTTAGACCACCTCCCTCTCTCTCTCTACACACGCACGTACACTTGGTATGCATCTTCTCATTCACTTTTCAGATTGCATGTGAATGTTAAGTTTTTTTAAAATCAACTTAATAATTATAATACGTATATCACTAGGAAACCCTGGTACAAAATATCGTGTACCAACTGTTTTAGCAACAGTATGTATAGTACATAGCAATTTATTACATTAGATTCAGCATTACATAGTGATACATGGGATTGTTCAGTCCAAAAATGCTTGTGCTAAGAATTTACAGCAATGAATTAACTAAACTGTTGCAGCATATATGTTATCACATATGTATATTCCTGCCAGCCAATTGCTATAATTCATAGAAGCTTGCTATTTTGTTGCTGTGATATAGCCTAGTGCTTCTGTTTTGTGTATTTTCAGCTTGCTTTAGTTGTCCGTACATATTTGGCTTGTACTGGGGATAAACAAATTTGGCACCTTTGATGTTTGAAAAGGCAGGCTCTTTACATTCTTCTTGTTGATGCAGGGTTTCAAGCTCTCATCCAATATCAATCACGCCAAGAAGCTGTAGAAGCATTTGGCGCTTTGCATGTAGTATTTGCGACCCTTCCATTAATGTCCTTAAGTTGCACTAATTTATGATATGATGTATTCTTACAAAACAAAATATATCAGGGAAGGAACATATATGACGGTTGCTGCCAGCTAGACATTCAATATTCAAAGTATGATCTGTGATGACTAATTTTAGTTGAAGTTTGTTTTCTTGTTTGCTAGATCTGAATTTCTTCTTGGTTTCTTTTCATGAATCTCCAGTCTCAGCGAACTGCAAGTCCATTACAACAACGATCGGTCTAGGTAATGACTTTCTATCCCTGCAACTGATATTGTTGGATAATGTATGGGCATGCCAGTGCCTTTTAGGGACCTGCAACTCATTATGAAATTTTAACTTGATTTAACGACTCGATCTTTTCTCCTGCTGACCTTTTTTTTTTAATATCTTCATGACATGAAAGTAACCGCTGCCAATTCCTTCTCTCCTTTTTTGTCCAGGGATTTCACAAATCCATCATTGCCTACAGAACAACGGGCAAGGTCCTCTCAGGTTTAGTATTTTTTATCTTGTCGTCTTAACTCTTTTCATGTACCAACTTAAGCTCTGAAGCTAAATAGTTTATTTTCAATTCTATAATTATTGGATCAGCAAACTTACGCAGATCCAAGTGGTCTCTATGCCTTCCAGCAACCTGGAGGTAACATGCTTCACTTTGCTTTGAATTAATCATTCATGGATGATATTTGTAGAAGTGTCTGACTTAATTTCCTTTTTGGCCTGCAGCTTCATATGCACAGGTTGGTGCCTGACTGTTTTCTGATGTACTTCGTTGTTATTTTCCACTGCTCACTTTGCAAAAAAATGATTAGTTGGACAGACATTTTTTGCTTCTTAATTTGCATCTTGTTTTAAAAACGCCCCTTTGAATTCTCCTAAAAATAGCATTTGCATTTTATTTATACCAGATGGGAAGAGCTGCTATGATTGCAGCTGCATTTGGTGGATCTTTACCTCCTGGGATGACCGGTACGAATGAACGGTGCACGCTAATAGTCAGCAATTTGAACACTGATGTAAGTCTCACTTGTATTTCAGCTTAGAAGGCCTGTTTTTACCTCATTTCCTTTTACCACTTATCACAAGCCAGTGTAAAACAATTGGTTGTGTTATGCTGAAGCTCCCTTCAAGGGACAAGGGTTAATTATCACTTTTGCCATTGTTTCTTCAAACTGCCAAAGAGGTGGCTGAAATTTTGAACATTGTGCCTATATAAAGCCCATGTACACACCATATACACATACATATCTCATAGTAGGGATATGTTGGTATGGCGCAGTCTCTTTTGGTTAGTCTAGTCGCGATGAGCCATGGATCTTTGGGGCCCATGAGCAAAACATTTTTTTCTCTGTGTTGAGTATGAAAGGAAATCCTTGATGAATTTGGTTTGGGTCAGCAGGTCTAGCTGGAATGGCAGCTAAGATTAAGTCGTCGTCTTGCATCAAGAATCCATTTGTGCATGCAACGATAGTGAGAAGTCTATTTTCCCTATGCGGTGTAGAGCTCCATATCTTGTCGCAACTAGGCCAAAGTAGAAGAGATCTGGTGGGATTGATGTAAACTACCGAATCAAGGCTAGCTGCAACCATTAGCGATCTGATGGCCAATGTACTGAGCGCAAATCCTTGCAGTTCTCTTGTTCAATAATCTACTCACGCTACCTACTTGGTTAGTCCTTTGTGGACATTGTGACCTTTTCAGATCAACAAGCTTTGCATTATATGTGGTAGGGACATGTTGGTAAGACACATGTCTTCTGGTTAGTCTAGTTGCCATGAGCTTTGGATTTCTGGGGCACATGGGCAAAGCAGAATTTTCACTGCACTGAGTATGAAAGGAAATCCTTGATGGTTTGGGTCAGCAGGTCTAGTTGAAATGGCAGCTAAGATTAAGTCCTTGTTTGGCCAAATTTGAGACATCAAGAATCCATTTGTGCATGTAGCGATAGTGAAAAGTCTAGTTTCCCTATGCGGCCTAGAGCTCCGTAGCTTGTCGCGACTAGGCCAAAGTAGAAGAGGCTTAGTGGGATTGATGTAGACAACCAAATCAAGGACAGTTGCAACCATTAGTGATCTGATGGCAAACCAACTCCGCCCAAATCCTTGCAGTTTCTTTGGTTCAATAATCTACATATGCTACCTACTTGGTCCGTTCTTTGTGGACATTGTGACCTTTTTCAGATCAACAAGCTTTGCATGATGTGGTAGGGATATGTTGGTAAGGCGCAGTCCCTTCCGTTCAGTCTAGACACGATGAGCCGTGGATCTTTGGGGTGCATGAGCAAAATAGAATTTTCACTGCGCTGAGTATGAAAGGAAATCCTTGATGAATTTGGTCTGGGTCAGCTGGTCTAGCTGGAATAGCAGCTAAGATTAAGTCTTTGTTTGGCCAAATTTGAGACATCAAGAATCCATTTGTGCATTTGCTATAGTGAAAATTCTAATTTCCCTATGCGGCCTAGAGCTTTATAGCTTGTCGCGACTAGGCCAAAGTAGAAGAGGTCTGGTGGGATTGATGTAGACGACCAAATAAAGGCTAGCTGCAACCGTTAGCGATCTGATGACCAACCATCTGAGCCCAAATCCTTGCAGTTCTCTTGTTCAATAATCTACACCTGCTACCTACTTGGGCAGTCCTTTGTGGACATCGTGACCTTTTTCAGATCAGCAAGCTTTCATGATGTGCTAGGGACATGTTGGTAAGACACAGTCTCTTCTGGTTAGTCTAGTTGGGGTGCATGGACAAAGCAGAATTTTCACTGTGCTGAGTATGAAAGGAAACCCTTGATGGTTTGGGTCAGCGGTTTTAGCTGGAATGGCAGCTAAGAATAAGTCCTTGTTTGGCCAAATTCGTAACATCAAGAATCCATTTGTGCATGTAGCGATAGTGCTAAGTCTAGTTCCCCTGTGCGGCCTAGAGCTCCATAGCTTGTTGTGACTAGGCCAAAGTAGAAGAGGCCTAGTGGGATTGATTTAGACGACCAAATAAATGCCAATTGCTAGGTTGCAACCAAAAAGTTGTCTAGATGGTTAACCAACTGAATCCAAATCCATGCACATATCTCATGTAATATGTTACCTAGAAGGCGCGTGCTTTGTGTTCATTGTCACCTTTTTAGATCATAAGGCTTTGCATGATATAATGGGGTACATGTTAGTAGTGGTGTTTTTTTTATAGTTGGTAGTCGCAATATGGGCAAAAGAGATTTTACCACACTGATTGTCAAGAAAACCTTGGTTGTCAAACAGTCTCGCCAAACCAATCCTTCAGTTTATTATTATATGCTTGATGCTAACTTATAAGAGTGTGCTCTTAGATTTTATGTAGAGGTTACTAGCCTTAAAACTTGGCATATTCAATTGCTCACTCTTCTGTGCAGAAAATCAATGAGGATAAGCTTTTCAATCTGTTTTCCTTGTATGGAAACATAGTACGAATCAAGATATTGCGTAACAAACCAGACCATGCCCTTGTTGAAATGGCTGATGGGTTTCAGGCTGAGCTAGCTGTGCATTATCTAAAGGTATAGGCATTTTTCTCCTGATATCTGGGTTGTTAATTGCATATATAAGTTGCAATATATTTCATTTCCTGTTTTTCTGCATGCAACATTGCTCATGACATTTGGGATTTCAATTTACGGAATTTTCACAGGGGGCAATGCTGTTTGGGAAGAGACTGGAAGTTAACTACTCAAAGTACCCCAATATAACACCGGCCCCTGACGCGCATGATTACTCGAATTCAAGCCTTAACCGGTTCAATAGCAATGTGGTAAAGAACTACCGCCATTGCTGTGCTCCAACCAAAATGATCCACATTTCTGCCCTTCCGCAAGACATCTCTGAAGACACAATCCTTGCTCATGTGGCTGAGCATGGTACTGTCGTGAACACGAAGCTGTTTGAGGTGAATGGCAAGAGGCAGGCTCTCGTCTTGTTCGACACCGAGGAGGAGGCAACGGAGGCCCTTGTGTCGAAACATGCCAGCCCACTGGAGGGAAACACGATTCGGATTTCCTTCTCCCAGATGCAGAGTATATAGAGACTCTTCCAGGGACAGCTATTCACCAGCCCTCGCGAGCCACTGCCTCTATTTAGGAAGCCTTGAGCTTAAATGTGAATTCTGTGCGCTGTTCGTCCGGACTGATGCGTTGTGCTCTACCACCACCCCGTGACCAAAGGGTTGTACTCATTTTTCTTTCCATTTTGATTTTTTTTAGGGTTCCCAAAGATTTTACTTATGGATGTTGTGCTGTTTTTGTGTTGAAAGAGCACCGTCCCACCATTAACAGCAGTGTGCCTTTTAAAATCATGCCTGTTGGTTCTAGCATTACTGTTTCTATGCGGTTTGCTTATTTCCAACTTCCCGTTCGAAACGTAGTTTTTGCTTAAAAAAATGAAAGCAATGTTGAAAGATGTACTGAAGTCTTATATGAACTTTGAAATTACACTACTAAAAACTGCCCATCTCTACTTTGAAAGATATAGGCTTTGTTCTTTTTCAGCTTAACAGCTTAACGACTTGTATACCTTTTGAAAAGTCATATGCTTCGAGTTTTTTAAGTTCGTTTTTCGCTGTTATGTAGGTGGGTCATAATGCTTTAAAAAGAAAGTCGATCGAAATGGATCCGAATCTTAAAATTACCTTAAAAAGCTCTCAAAATTTAATCATTTTAACCGTTCAGCTATTCAGATCAGCTCGAGAACAGGGACGTACTGAGCTTTCGACCAAGTTCGATTCGATGGAACAAACCAGCCAACTTCGTTGAATAGTACAAACCAACTTTGTTGTTACAACTTTATCCATTTAGTCACCTTTAATTAGGATGGAATTTGCTAGGTGAAAAACGGAGAGAGTACGGAGTTTCCGCAAACCCGCGTTTTTTTTGGAACATCCACATCTTTCTGACATGATTTGTTGGGTATGGATTAGGGATTGAGCGCACGAGAGCGCTGGACATGTGCCTGCTTATAAAGTTTGTCCTGCTTATAGAGTTCTTTCCTTGGTATATTAGTGCGCTGGACATGTGCCTGCTTATAAAGTTCTTTCCTTGGTATATTACCAGAGTAGGGTAAAATGTGTGCCATACCGAGGGGGTTCTGTTTTTGGCAAAACAACGTTACAGCATCAAAAGAGAAGTACTATATGTTTCAGGCTTTCAGCTGTTATTATACTGCGATTGATTTAACATGAGCAAGAAACCTTCTGACATAGTGGCGATATACCAGCCTGTGTGCAGGACTGTTTTTTCGTATCACCCAGCGAACCACCTGAGCAGATGGATTGCCAACTCTCCCGACTCACTTTCGAATTCTGATATGCTTAATCTACCAGCAATGTTGCTTCATCAGATTCCTGGGTTCCAACTTCTAATTTACAAATTGGACATCAGATTTAGTGTCATTCGCATATCCACCCCTTCGACAACTATTGGCAACACCTACAGAACAAGCCAATATCCCTCATCAGTGTACATGCAAAAGAAATACAATATATTAAATACCAGTGATCAGAATCTATTAGCAACAGGCCCTTGTAAATAATAAATTTAAACTTTGAAGTTTGGTCAGAAACTATATACAAATGGGCTGAAAACTGGTACATGTCTAAGTGGCCAGGAACATAATTTCCAAGCCCTTCTTGCAACTGCATATCATACCTGATACAATAATGATTCTAAGGTCTCATGCAGTCATCACTCTATTTAAACGGGTGCTCTGAGTCTTATCAGGATTTGGTCCTAGTGATGTAATCACCTGCGGCATAGTCATTCCTCCAGAAACAATTATTTCTGTAGAAAGCATAATAGAAGAATCACATTATTAGAAAAATTCCCCAGAAATAAGCATAATAATAAAATCATAGAACTTCGAAATATAACAGAACATCTGAATAAATCTAGTTTCGGAGGAAGAGCGTGATATTGGAAATGCTAATAGAATTTATTCACAACCAAAACCCAGTTCATCAAAAGGAATTGCTATAGGAGAGATCAATTTTTCCTTTCATTTTTAAGTAGTACCAGTACAGCATACAAATCAGCTTATAAGGACAACAAATATAACTGACCTATCCCTTGTCTAATGGACATATTGGGCCTTATAATTTCCGCAGAATTCACCAAAAATATGTCACCAATATATAGATGATTAGTTGGCACATAAACACTGCATAGTTCTTCGTCGCCTTTTTCAGTCTGCAAAACAATGACAGATAATCACCACAGAGTAAATATAAAATAAGATAAAAAAGTGCAGTCGGTAAGAAAAAAGAATCATGTAATTCATGTGGGTCCTCGTGATATACTAATATCCAGACTAAGAATAGCAGTTATCAATGTAACTTTAAGCCCAATAAGCCAGCTAATAAGATAAGCATTTGCCTAACAAAAGATAAGTAAAAACCTAATATTTAATTATTATGGGCTAATATTTACATTGTTGGATCTAAAATGGTTTTTTACATACAAAACCATGACTAGTGTATGTCACTTTCCTGAAAGTGGAACAAATCCAGGAACAAGGCAGTGAGAAAAGAGGCAAAAATATGATCAAATATACAAAAATGTAAGAAAAGCTTCTTGAAAACATATTAACAGGTAACTTATTTAGAACGAGATATCCATGTGCTGGCTGAAGAAAGCCACACTATGCGATATGTACAAACAAGTACCTGAAGAGTCATAGTCGATGTTATGAACCCAAATGCATATTCACCGATACGGGGATGGCTAATTATCGCTACTTCTTTAAACGCTGTAGTATTTTGATCTGTCAAATGAAAATTTCATTGAGAAAAAAATGCTGATTGAACAAAAAAATATTAAAAACAATCCATCAACTTGCGATACCTATGAAAACTCAAAATGTAGAAAATAGAAATAAGGTGAACCATGAACCCCCCGCCAAAGAGTGATTGCCTCCCGACAGGCGACCAGCTCAGGCGGCGCCATATTGCAGCTTCGGAAGGCTGTGTCTTCTGTAACAGGGATGATTCAGTTGATCATGTTTTCATTCGGTGCCCTTTTGCAAAGTCTGTTTGGGATTCTGTCAAGACGTTGTTCTCTGTGCGTCTGCGGAGGAAGAATATGGTCTCCTTAAAACATTGGATTCTTGACTTCTTGACACGAGGAAATGCTGCCGACCTCACGGCCCTGGCCGTAACTTTTTGGCACATTTGGACTGCTCGGAATGAGGCTCTTCATAATCACTCGCTTGGGGATCCTAGCAGAACGGTCCAGAAGGTTTTTGCTTACACTAATATGATCTTGCAGCACTGTGCTAAGGAGACGACTGCTACCAGGTGTGATCGTCCATCTACTCCTCAGCTATGGACTCCACCGCCAGCAGGTACTGTGCTCATCAACACAGATGCTGCCATTTTCAAAGGAGCCCGGCCCGGGCTTGGTTTCGTGTTCAGGGATTTCTTGGGGCGTTGCCTCCTAGCTGGCAACGAGTTCCTCCCCCATGCTACCCCCCCTGACTTGGCGGAGGCGATGGCTGTCAGGCGGGCTCTCGGCTTGGCCAAGGCGGAGGGCTTTTCGAAGATCATCTTGCACTCAGATTGCCTTGGTGTTGTTAACAGAATTAACTCTTCTACCAGGGATCGGTCTTTGCTGGGTTGTGTCATTGGGGACATTAAGTACTATCTAAATCTCTTCACTAGCTGTGTGGTGAAACATGTCAACCGTCTATCAAATGTGGCGGCACATATTTTGGCTCGCAATGCTGAGCTATCGGGTTGTAATATTTACAAATCTGTAATCCCGGATTGTATTCGGGAAGCACTTCTGGTTGATGTTATCTGATCTATAAAGTGCCGCATTTGACTCAAAAAAAAAAAAGAAAATAGAAATAAGGTGTTGCCTCATGATTGATGTGATGTCCAATAAGTTAAAAGAAAACACAATATGGATTGCAGAACAAAGTTCCTAAGCTCATGTGGCTTTCATAGAAGAACTCATGACCCACAAATCATGTTCAACTCTTTAAGTGCTATGCTTAAAAGTTTTCCCCAATTTGGAATTTATCATTTTCAAGATATAAGTCTTGTAAAACAAAAAAGTACAATTTTAGTTTAAAAATACATACTCCCTCCGTTTCGCTATATTTGTCCACGACCTCAGGAATATCTTTTGCGAATTGTTTGTCCATCATGATAACCAATGATGCTTTATGATCCATTTGAATGGTAAAGCTGGTCAAATTGTTGTTTCTAAAGAAGCTTAAATGCATGCAGCCAATCAAATTCATGCATGTAACCAACCAAATTCATTAATTAGAGGTAGCATGGTCATCCCAATGCTCTTTTGCACTTGAGTTTGTCTCCTTGGTCTATGCGCAATGGTGGCGTGGACAAATATAACGAAACAGAGGGAGAGTAGATGTTTAATATGCGGGAGCATACATAATTGGTAGTGTGTGTAAATACCTGGTGAAACAGCAGTGCTAACTTGCTTTGATGCAGAATATATGTGCCTCACAAATGGCATTTTCTTTATAAACCATTCTCCAACCCAGAAGACTGTTGAACCCACCCATGAAGACACAAATATTCCAACAAGAAGTATAAATATCAGGGAAGTAAAAAATCCAAGGCCTGCAATATTGTCATACATATTAGTCGTAAACAATATGTGCATTCAATAAAAGAAGCAATCTGCATTAAAATAAATTATTAAAGTTATGCCGATACAGTCGAGTAATAAACTTGAGTGTTATATATAGATGAATTTTGTTTCACCATGTACCCACCAACAATATCAGTATCTCAGGTCCAATTTTGCACCGAATAAAAAAATAAAGCATTAAAGGCTAAAAATTGGCTGACGAAAGCTCCTAGATTAGTTTTATTCAGTTTTGCATTTGTCATTTCCTTTTGGAGATTAGATCTAGATTAAATTCAATGAAAGAACCATTGGAAAAAAACTCTGCATATGCCTTACACAACTCTGCATATAAGATAAAATGTAAATATACATGTTAAATTATCTCCAATACAACAAATTTACCATCGTTAGCAATTGACCAGATAGAAGCATTTGTGCAAAAATTACCAAATATGTCAAATCCAAGTCTGGCATAGAGTGGGCTGAAGAAACCATCAACAAATTGAATAAACCACCATGTGACAAAGAATGTGACAGCAATGGGGAAAAGAACTACACTGCAAACAAATAATATATTAGGCCTGAATAATTCAAGGATCTTGCAACATATCTGAGTTAGTTCTTGCAAAACATACCATCCAGTCATAAATTTTCTTGACACCCAGCTTTGAAGAACAGCAAAGCAAGCCTGTTGAAGTGTACCAAGTTTAGTATGAAAACAAAAACAGCTCGAAAACAATCTAGTACATATACAGAGAGAACATAATTCAGTTTGGTGAAGTGAGAAATAAGTACTATATTTGTTCAAGTTTGCCTAATTTGCTCAGACGAACACATCACCATAGTATATAGATGATGTAAACAATATTAAAAGTTCACTTTATCTGTTTATGAGACATCAATTGACTTGGTACAATCTCCAAAGTTGAATTTTCCAATGGCTATACTTTTATATATGAATCTAATGGCACAGTTTTGTGAGACCTATTTATAGTTCAACTATCTGTGGGTAAATATTATTGAAACTAAAATGTGTGGGTGATATAATTGTCCAATGGGACTTAACGTGGAAGTTTTTGTGTTACTCTAATTAGTTTGAGATTCCAGAGACCAACACTCAATGGAAGTTAACTAACCACAGTTGTCAAATTTCTAAGCGAGATGCATATTCCCTAATAGAATTGTAAGGGAGTGCCTCTATGCTTTCCCTACTTATGACAAAGAAATGCACCTAGTGTGTGCTCAAAGGCCAGATCAAGCCAAGCACATATACCAGTAGTTAACTCAACTGGAGGTCAATTCAACATCCAACATTGGCTGAGACCTGTCTAATCACTAAATTAACGTGGAGGAGAATCCCTAATTTAAAGTCTGAGGACTAATCTACATATAATCAAAATCTGCCAGTTTATCCAATAGTGCATTTAAACCCTGCATATGAGTCGCTAACTGGAAGGTTTTCGAAGGGCATTAGCAAATTAACATTCGAAGGATATAGCAAATTAATATCGGTTTTTGCTGCTTCTCAGGCGACTGATTTTTAATTAAGTCTTAGCCGATTTTCACATAGCTAGATTCTACCGTTAGATCTTTTATGTCGATTTTCACATAAGCATGTTGTGCATTTGGTTCGCACAAGCTGGAGGCCCTGTCGTTCGCATCCGTCAAATCACATCAATACTCCCTTGTTCTATGATCTCTACGGCTTGGCGGCCGCAGCCTTCTGCGACACAAACGACGAATCCCACGAAGAGCCTCTCAGAACCAATGCTACGATCAAAACTTCCATCACAGTGTTAAGCACGAGGCGAAGACTGGTCAGCCATCCGAACCGGTTTCCGGAGGATCACAAGGCGGCAGCACAGTCGCGCTACCAGATCGGAGCACTCGCAAACCCGCAAGGGTTTAAGCCCGGCAAGTGGAGAGTAGCAGGGTGAGGAGCAGGTAAGATCGATCCGAACCTTGCGGGTGGACGTCGCCGGCGAGCTGGGCCGCGGCGGAGACTTGACCGGGTCCTCGGGGTCAACGGCCTCCGGCGCCTGGCCGAGGTGCACGGGCGCGTACTCCTTCTCCTCCGGCATTGTCGGGGCCGCGGACCTTCTCGAAGCCTCCAGAAGCTTCTCGCTGCGGGTTGAGAGGGTAGGAGGAGAAAAGCAAGGCTAGCAGCGGCAGCGCAGCGGCCGAAGGGGGGGCAGTTCGACTTGGACCTCGTGGCGGTGGCGGAATTCGGAAGGGACGCAGCGGGATGAAGTGACCGAACTGCCCCTCCGGCCCTGGTTCCCGTGGTTCGCGACCCACCTGTCAGCGGCGTGAGGAGGGGCTCGTGGGGCCCGGTCGTTGCGTGGGCGCAGGGCCGCAGTGGGAGGGAAGAGGCGCGGCGGGCGGCGGGCGTTACGAGCTGCAGGCGGCGCGTCACGTCTTGCCTAGTTCAGGTCGAAGACGTCGGCCGGTCGGTGTCGGGCTCGGCCTCGGCTCGTGGTTTTATCCGCCGCGCGTCGGCCGTGGGAGGCGGCGTGCGGTTTACGGGTACGATACTGCATTATTGTTTGACCCAGTGATTTGTCCCTTTTTGGTCATCGACTATCCATAGCCATCACTTCAAAGTATAGTAACTTTGAATAGTGTGCTCGATAGAAAGAAATTTTTTTTTATAGTATAGTGTAAAATATGAAGGAAATTTAAAGGTAACAGTGAAATGGAGAGTGATAATAGAGTGTCTGGTGTGGATGCTCTTACTGGCGATGTTTACAAGTCCGTGTTGCCTGGCATTAGTTTCGTAAGACACGTGTATTTTAGATTTCTTTTCGCTGAGGTGGTAACACAATCTGGTTGCATGACGTGACACAGCTAGAAAAAGTAATTCAACTTTTTTTTTGAAAAGGGTGTTACCATCCGAATTTCATCCATGGAACGAAAGCAACAGTTACATGACTCATTGTTGTTAGCAACCTCGCCGACCGTTACAGACTTGAATCATTACATCTATACTCTTATAGCTTTTTACTACTTCTCTCCTCTTCGGGTCTACACGACATCTCGTATGTGTTTTTCCCCCTTCACTCTTTGGTTCTTCCCGGCGTATCCTCGCACATGCTTTTCCTCCTCCTCTTAGTGGCTTCGCTTGAACTTTCTCTCTTTTTATTGGCTTGGCTTGGACTCAGCTCTTCGGCTCATCACTTTAGCGTTTGATGACTCTACTCTCCAACTTGAACTTTCTTTCTCCTTTTGTTGGCTTGGCTTGGCTTGGATTTAGCTCTCCATCTCATCTTTACATCTTCGCGGCTTGATTTTTCCTACTCGGCTCGAGCTGCAAAGCAGAATGCAGCTCAGTGGCTCAATCCTTGCAAATATTTGATACCTTGGTGAGAGACGCGGTATCGGCAACTCGAACTTGCGTCGGTGGTTAGGCCACTGCCATTCCCCACCATTGGACCATTGTCCAGTTCTCTAAAGTAATTCAACTATTTACGTAACCTATATTTTTTAAAAAATGACAATTTTTTTATAAAACATCTATGTAAAATTATGGCTTTACATGCTTTTAAAATCTAGTTATATTTTTAAAAAAATAATTTTATTTCTATTATTTCTTAATTCATTTTATAGAAGTCAACATTTCTAACGCTTAGATTCATTTATGTTTTCTTTGTTGCATTTTTGATTTTTTAAAGATTTTTATGGTTTTTTATGGGATTTTTAAATTTCCTAGATTTTTTAAAGTTAATTTTTTTATTTCTATTATTTATTAATTCATTTTATATAAGTCAACATTTCTAATGCTTAATTTCATTTATGGACCCTCACCATGATTTTTTTGCATTTTAGTTTTTTTTTAAGATTTTTGGGATTTGTTTGAATTTTTTAGATTTTTTTGTTTTCTTGGGTGACGTGGCGCAACCAATGAGCTCCACCAGGAAGCACTTTGCAACCCTTTATAATCTCTACTCCTAAAAAGCATCTTGTGGTGATGAGTGATGACTCGTCAGGCACATCCTCGCCATCCATTTAGCATCGGACGGTCTACACGCTCCCTCGCTCAATTTGTGCTATACAGCATCAAGCGCCCTAGGCTGGCAAAGCTCCACCGCCCCTGCACACCAATCTGAGAGGACCCACTGCCACATGTAGCACTGCCCACCTCCTGAGTCCCGATTAGCGCGCTGAGCTGCCCTCACACGCAACTTCTACGTCTACTCCCCAACCCTAGCCGCCTCCACACACGATTCCCCTTCTCCTCTCCTCCCCTGATCTCATCTCTCGACGCCATCTTCCTCTCATCTTCTGCTCTGTTGTACCCGCCGCCGCAGTCCGTCCTCCGCCTCGCCGCGCCTGGGCTCCCTACTGCGCTCGCAGCCGCGCGACGTCGCTCGCCCTACGGCGAGTCGCCGCCGTTCGTCCTCCGCCGCGCCCTGGCCGCCCTGGCCTCGCTGCCCCGCGCCCGCGCCTCCACCATCACCTGACCTCGCCGACGTCGCTCTCCCTACGGCAGCCGCCGCCGTCCGTCCTCCGCTGCGCCCGGGCTTCGCCGCCGCCGTCCGTCCTCCGCCTAGCCGCGCCTGGGTTCCCTACTGCGCCCACAACCGCGCGACGTCGCTTGCCCTACGGCGAGTCGCCGCCGTCCGTCCTCCACCGCGCCCTGGCCTCGCTGCCCCGCGCCCGCGCCTCCACCAGCACCTGACCTCGCCGACGTCGCTCTCCCTACGGCAACCGCCGCCGTCAGTCCGCCGCTGCGCCCCGGCTCCCTACGCGCCGCCGTTCGTCGTCTCGGTAATTATGTTAACATTTACCAAAAAACTCATTTCAGACTTTATTTATTTGAATTGTGACTTGGCTGTTTTTGTATGACCAAAAAATTCTATGACCTCTATGCTTGAATTGAAGTCTCTCCCCAAGATGATTCGAGGAGAACAAAAACGAAAACAGATCATAGAATTTTAAGGATATAAATTAGATTTTGCAGAAATTTCAATGGTTCATCAATTGAAGAATGTATGATGGATAAGAGTTATTCCTGAAAATTTATAAAATGGTAGTTCTTTTAAGCTTGCTGTGATTTCACCAACTTAGAATCTCAGCCTTTCGATCACTCTCACAAGCCTCCCCCACTACCCTGCAGGTCACTCCTCTCCTCCTTGTTGTATATCAAAGAGGATTCCTGTCTCATGCAATTTTATCCAAGTTTGAAAGCTGATCACATGCAGATTGAAGAAATAGATTTTTAACTCATGGAATTATTTCATAATGAAATACAAAAATTGATCGTTAGATTGAAAAAATAGATGTGTCAGTGCAGAAGAGAGTAATGAGATAAATACTACCCAGACTACTTGCTATAGCTCTCACAGTAGTGTTAAATATGGGATGCAGAAATGAAATATCGTCTCAAATGAATGATCCCCTAAAACAAGTGCTGTTATTAATAGCAATCTCCATTACATCTTTTAGCCAGCATCAGATATTTTTTTGAGGTAGCATTGTCATAATAGAAGAAAGCCTACCTCTTCTTGATGATTTATTCTTGCTCTTTTTTATATATGCTATAATGGACATACGTGTGTTCATGATTTTTATGGTGTTCTTCTATCCATTTCAGCACATTTTTCTTTGAATTGTAGGCCTTGAGTTGTCTCTTGCAACACTCTCTACTACCTAGGCCTTCCTCACTATGTTATTTGGATGGGGTTAGTTTTTTATGCCGATCACATACAGATGCTCTGCCATTTCATCGAATGGAGCGATAGCCAAACTACATTTATGTTAGCCCCGTATGGTCATGAAGATGATACTGCATTTATTACATAAAAGATTGACTGAAAACTTTGCTCATCAGTGCATAGACATCACTGCACGCCAGATATAGCATTGTTCTGGTCTTGAGACTTAGAAGCAATGAGCAAGTACAGACGAAAAACAGCCAACAAGCCAGGGCAGAAGAGATTAAGAATTTTCAAATAATTTTCAGGGATTGCTGTCACCTAGATACGATGTGCCATGGGAACACTAACCTCCTAAAACAGATAAGATGCCTGTTATTTGTGTTTTTAATTGTATTCTTGTGGTGTAATGGTGCTGTAAAAAATGAAATAAAGTATTTTTATAACACATTTGTCAATGCATTGGATTAGCTCCCATTGTCATAACGTTGCTTGGTTTTTTAATTGTATTCTTGTGGTGTAATGGTGCTGTAAAACAATGAAATAAAGTATTTTTATAACACATTTGCCAATGCATTGGATTGGCTCCCATTGTCATAATGTTGCTTGATTTTCAGGGATTTTGGCTTGATTTGTTTTACCTAGAAGGTTATTATTGATATTCAAGAATATGTCATTGCGTCGTAGCCATCAATCCATGAAAGGAAAACAAGGTTAATTTGTTGTGTTCTGATAGTATACAATTTAAACGTGTTAAATCCTCCTATCACATTTATCTTTAATTCGTATCTCAATGTTGTATTAGTGATGGTTGAACAAAATGCATCGAAAAGATATTGCAACGACGCAAGTCTTTTGAGATCCCAACTTGCCATGGGGACAAACCTCTTGTGATTCCCCTTTGGCCTCTGGTTTGTAGACACTGAAAGTTTCAGTTTTTTAAAAATTTTCTTTAGGTCGTGTAATACAAAATTCACCTTTGGATTGTACTGAGAGGCAAGAGCAGCCATTTGTTGATGGCGCTTACTTAGATGGTAAAATCGACACTGTAGGTTTCAGTTTTTTTAAAATTTTCTTTAGGTCATGTAATACAAAATTCACCTTTGGATTGTACTGAGTGGCAAGAGCAGCCATTTGTTGATGGCGCTTACTTAGATGGTAAATTGAGACAAACAAATAGTTCATTTAGACGTAGAGCTTATATGTTGCAATTAGAGTTACTCCAAATTTCAGTTTTTTTTGAACTTTTCTTTAGCTATATAGGTGGTGTGCATCGAGATGGCATGACCCCAATGATCCAAACTGGGTTAGGTAGACTATTCATGTTGATCAAGGACTCGATCCAGAAGACAAGAGTTTCTTTAGAAGGTTGAAAGTTAACGCCTACTTATTTTGTTTGTAAATGTCAGGAGCTTTTATTATTTGTGCATAATGACATATAGTCTAATACTGCGCAATCACCAAAGAAGCAGTGGATTCATGAAGTCTTTTTGTCCCTAATTATCATCTCTACCATTAAAAAGAGCCTTGTGGATAATCTTTTTTTTAGAGCAATCAATTTAACTGTTACATTACCTCACGTGCCATACAATCGATCTAAAATAAGTTCATGTATAATGTCTTTTCTATAAATCACTCTTCATGCTTATATATTTTTTTACGAACTATGTTTTTCTTTGATCCCTTTATGATCCGTGGCAGAGCACGGGCATTGTACTAGTATAGAATATATTCGCGGTTCCGCTTGGTTGTCACAAGTTTTTATAATATATTTTTAAAAATTTTATATAATCTATTTAAAATCTGAAAAGATATTTTAATAATCTTTTATTTTTAATGAATTTTAAATTTTAGCTAAACCAAACTAAATTATACCAAACCATCAATCAAAGTGGGCCATATGTGTTGCCGTGTTGGATGCCGTGGACGATTGGTCCATAGCTGAGTCCACCGTGATGAAATGAGGAAAGCATTGGAATTTAAGTGTTTTTCCGGTTGGTTTCATGTAAAATCATACATGGTTTTACTTTTGTGAACAGATCAAATAACCTTCGTTGTAAAAGTTATTAGAATTTTTTTGAAAGAAGACGTGATGCTCTATTGACTTTTTTTTTATTTCGGCCGGAATTTCACGAATTTCGGTAATTTTGGTGCACAACAAAATTTTAAATCACCTCTCGAAATTTTTGAATCAAATAATTTTATAAAACTTGAGACTAACAAATAAAAAAGGCATAATATCCTTCTTTTGAGAACCTATTATAGCTTAGTGAGTAGTCCAAACATAAGGTGCATAGTTTGAGTTTTTGGTTTGCTATGTTTTATAACTTTTTTGTTTAAAATTCAAAAGCTCTATTTTTATTTCGGCCGAAATTTTGGGAAATCCGGTTATTTCGGTCGGCAACGATATTTTTGGTGTTGCGAAATATAAATCCCTGCTGTTGACACGTTTAGTACCTCATCCAAACAAGCCTGTTTAGAAACGTGAAATTTGTATTGACCATACAAACACTTTGTTTTGTGATTAATTGAGAGAAGGGTTGTTTCTGTTTATTCATAAAAATTAAAATAAAAGCTATTTCTCATTCCAAACTAAAAACATGATAGATACTCACATATGAAAACTATCAGAGTAAAAGAACAAGCCTGCAAAGCTGCAACAGTGTAACCTTCTTTGGTTTTTGGCTCTTTTGCTACACGCATGCATGCTGAAGAACACCACCATCTTCGCTAAAAGAACACCACCATTTCATTCATCCCTTAAAAAGAGAGAGAAAAAAAAAGGAGGAAAAGAACTGTTGCTATTGAGGACGTCGAGTTGGTGGTGGATACTGGCTCGAACCAGACCAAGAGCCCGTAGTAGCCGGATAAGTCCACGAGCCCTCGGCCGGCCATGTCCACTGCGGCGTCTGCTGGCCATGCTCCGCCGCTGCGCCATAAGCCGGAGCTGAGGAAGAAGAGGGCGGCAAGGCGGCCACGGTAACAGTGGAGGCGGGAAGAGAGTAGGACCCCAAGGAGCTACTCACGGTGCCGCCGCCGCCGCCGCCGCCGCCGTAGTACAGAGGAAAACCGGCGCCTCCTCCCTGCCGAAGCATTTGGTACCGCAGGCAGTCGGAGACCGCGCCGGCGGCCGACGCCGGAGAGGCCGCCGGCGTCGCGCTCTCGGTGGCGGCCGTGTCGCCGCCGCTGAGGCGCGCGTCCTCGGGGAAGTTGAGCTTGGCGCGGCTGCCGCGGAAGCGGAGCGCCGCCTCGTCGTAGGCGCGCGCCGCCGCCTCGGCGGTCTCGAACGTGCCGAGCCACACCCTGGCGGCCTTGTGCGGGTCCCGGATCTCCGCCGCCCACTTGCCCCACGGCCGCTGCCGCACGCCGCGGTACCGCCGGCCATCGGCGGCGCCGCCTCCGCCGCCGCCGCCATGCTCGATGGTGTACGTGGGCGAGTGCTCCTCCATCTCCGGCGCCGTGCTCCGCCCTTCTCCTACGGACATGCGACGAGTAATAAGTTGATATGTATGATAAGAGCGCGAAAGCACCAGCGCAGTAGCACGTCACGTTTGACTTCCCCACCCGTTTCGCGCCATACCATACAGGCACGTACGCACTTTTGTTTCCATGTGTTGAAGATGCGTCTATCTCCATGCCTTGGACCAGATGCAAGCACGTATACGCTCTACACTAACCGCCCTTTAGCAACGTACATCTACTACGTTGATGCAATATATGATGCGTCCGTACGTGTAAACGTGTCGTCACGGGAAAGCTGGTGGTTTTTATTTATTTTTTCTTGTGTTGCACGCGTGCAGAGCTGAGCTGGCTCATCCGTGTAACTGAAATGGGAAGATACCAACCATGCATCGTTTTTTTTTTTCCCTCTTTGAATGGAAAATTTCTGTTGAATTAAGCAAGGCGTTACGCTGCGTGTGAATTGAGTAATGCGTGGTTAGAACTTCGATCTGGAATTGATATATATTGACTGGAGGCTGGAGCAGTTTCGATCAAGAACACACGTACGGCACTGTGCTTCAAAAATTCGGCCTTTGGATTCCGCATCACTAACACATGCATGCTAAACATAAACAGCAGCATTGATTAAGGAAAAGAAACTTCACCGAAAGAAAAACGGGGGAAAAAAAGAAAGCAAAAGTATGTCAGAGCGAGCTAATCAGTTCTTTATATTTACTAACGTATGACCTGCAATCGAATGCAAGGAATGCTCGGAAATAAAATACAGACCCTCACCTTCCGCGAACTCCGGTGTCGTCGGCGCGGCGGAGTAGCTCCCCTGCGCATGCACGTAGCCGCTGCCCCCTGCCAGATCCTCCGGGGAGGCCCACTGCCCGGCGGCGCCGGCGGACAGCGAGGCATTCCACTTCGCCGGCCACGGGTCGTCGCCGGCCACGACCCTTGTCAGCGCCGACACCATTGTGTCCATCTCCTGGGACTGGTACTCCCCGGACAGCACCGAGCCGCCGCCCGCCGCCGCCGCGGCCTCGGCGTCATCGTCCTGATCATCCCCCGCCGCCACCCACCCTTCGCCGCCGGCGCCGCCCCACCGCCGATCGGCCATCTCGCACCACGCACGGGAGACTGCAGGCGGCGCCAATGCCGCCGCTCGCATGCGGCGGCGGCGGCGACGGCGACCACTCTGTAGTCTAGTCTGTACGTTCGTAACGCAGCACGTGTCGAGGA
The DNA here is from genome assembly GCA_036346415.1 of Raddia guianensis. Classification (NCBI taxonomy): domain Eukaryota; kingdom Viridiplantae; phylum Streptophyta; class Magnoliopsida; order Poales; family Poaceae; genus Raddia; species Raddia guianensis. The sequence goes on from CM070538.1 coordinate 12,569,516, forward strand.
CTCGAGCTGCTGCCTGCCTGGTTGGCTGGTTCAAAGAACTTGATCCATTCCTGTCCAGGAGGCGGGCACGAGCTATATATATACAAGTATAGAGCAGCGACGAGCAGGCGACGAGGGAGACGAGGCGAGAACATGTGATGTGATTCGTCAACCAATTGAACAGAGGGCCGAGAGAAATTAAACGGACGTGGCGAGCGATCGAGCGAGCCGCCGCCACGGAAAGGTAGCTTTCAGATTTGGACCGGGTCGCATGGGCTAAGGCCCACGGGAAACTTGCATTACACCAATTAGGCTATATTAGTGGTCTGATTAGGTAAACTAGGCGATCAAAATTGCTACTCTAGGCGCATGCATGTGGGCTATAGAGCATAACCTTGAACGTTTACCTGCACCCTTTTATGATTATTATTTTGAGCAAGTCAAAACCATGCATGCATCGTTTGGCCAAAGATTTCGCATGCATGTGGATCCAAAATATGCTTATTTGCATTTTTTTTTTTTGCCGACATAGGATAAACTTCAGAATCTAAACTTAAGAATCTTCTAATTCTCACTAACAATATAAACAGGGAAGGTAAATACCTCCTGTCCAACGAAGTCGTCGATTTAGAAGCGGGATAAATTAAATTTCCTTTCAACCCTCAAAATTGAGCGCACCCAAGTAAACCGCTTTCTGCGGCTTTCAGTCGGTTTTCGATAAAAACCACAAATGATTCAGAAAATAAAATTTAAAAATTGTTAGGCTGATTTTTTTTTGCTATCTTCTTTGAAAAGCCGTTCCATAAAAAAAGTGTTTTAGATTTTTAGTTTGAAGTTTGATCGGTTTTTTTTGTATAAGGGCAGGGTTATTGTCATTTCATTAAATCCGAAATGAAAGAGCATATACAATAATACAATAGGAGTTGGCAGATAGGATCACCGAATTGAAGCAATTATTCATTAGAGATGGGATCCAAGAGTAGCGGTTACTCATTAGAAATGGGACCCCAGGAACGAAACAATACCGATGTTTGCTCCCACAGTGCAAGGTCCTCTATAATGCACCCGATAACTTGGCCAACCGTTAAGAAACGATTGTGAAAAACATGATGGTTTCGCTCCTTTCAAATATTCCAAACAACAACGGTGACCATCTCGTTGAACCCACGACTCTAGGAAGGAATGATTCCTATGTCTTCCACCAATGTTGGATCGGAAGGACGACAAATAGGTAGAGGCCAATGAATATATTAGTCCAGGCCTGTTGAGTGAAAAGTAAAGTGTGGATTTGGTTGATGGTTTTTCTATGGGCGAGTTGCAGAAGTGACAAGCAACCATATGCAACCAACCCTTCTTGGCAAGGATATACATTGTGTTGATTCTTCAGTGACATTGTCCCATCGAAGAATTTACATTTGTTTTTGTCATGAAGCGCCTTTCAGATCAAAGTAATGGTTGATCACACAATGTTGCCTTAGAATTATAGGAAGTACACCGTTTTGGAGGAGAAGATCCCATTTGTTGTATATGTTCAGGTAATGTCATTTAAATCTTTGGAGTGAGACCAACAATTCGAAGCTTGCCTACAGTGTAACGAGCTTGACTAGGAGTTGCACTGTGAGAGTTTCTCGTAAAGATCGTAAATCATTAGTCTAGGATAAGGCATTGGCTACGTATTGATTCCGATGCGTGGAGATGTTGTAGATACGAGGGGTAATAGAGTTGGGGCCTCCCTATAGCCAATGATTGTGCCAACAGTTGGTGGATGTCCTGCTCCCAAGCATGACTAGAGTACGTAGCAACTCAAAACAAGGCTCGATCCATGTTGTCACTAATTGTACGTAGGAGATCCCATCCATGGTTTTTATGCCATGACTTCCACTCATGCTAGAGCAAACATAGCTTGACAGCGTGTCGAAGCACCATAGATCTGTAACTTCGAGCCCCAACCTCAAATATATGCTTAACAAGGTAGTGGCCTCCCTGGCAAATTTTGTTGATGTGTTTGATGGCTCATGCTGGAAGTGGAAGGTTAGCCGCAACTTTCGATATCGTTGCCCACTAATATATTTGAAAACTACGAAAGCCGGTCGATCAAAATTTTGTGGATTTTAAAACCGTGATCTATGACGTTGAAGACTTAAAAATCAGTATTCAATATTTTAAATTTTAGATTGATTACACAAAAACCATACGTACTTACAGATATCTATAGACATCTTCATATTATTATTTTTTTAGATTTTATAAAATAATATAAAACAAATTTTATTTTTTGACGAAGGGAGTAAACAGATGCTGCCAAAGTGCATCGATCAGCTTTTGTGCCTTTTGAAACCATAATTTCTGCAAGTCACTATTTATTTTTAAACATCTAAATTGATCACATAAAAATTATAGTATATCAGTATATGTGTCTATTTTCATGATATTAAAATTCTTTTGTATTTTATAAACAAATTGGCATAAGTTCGACACATTTTTTTTTTCCAGACCGAGGGGAGTAACAAATACATTTCGGCGCCCAGCGAAAACGACTACTTCCGGCGGCGGGGGGCCGGATCGAGGCCACCGCCGTCCGGCCGCCGGCAACTGTTGCCATGTACCGGACTACCAGCTTGCTGACCGACGGGCGTGGCTCGTGCACGCATCCAAACAAAACTAAGAGAACAAAGTGCAACGTTTCTCCAGCCCCGAGCCCTATACCGGATGGCTCCTTCTCCTCCTCGGATTGCTTGCGCGTTCGAATGTTTTCCCATGCACGTCCGTGGACGCAGGCGCGGATCGAGCTGGCAGAGAACATGTACGTGATTCGTCCACGCCGGGCATGCGTGCGCGTGGATCATACTCCGGAGCGCGTGCATGGCTCGCATGACCGAGGTCCGGACGCCTTTGACGCGCGGCGAGATGTTTTTAAGTCGATGCGCGCAGATCATCCAAGAGGACATAGAACATGCCCAACACTAACTCTTTTTTTTTTTGCAATTAGTTGAACAGAGTCGGTATATATCAGGTTTTTTTGGACGCTCCATGACTATTTTAGAAGGCTGATTTTCAAAATTAGAAAACAAATAGCAAAAAAATTCAAAAAAAACGAAACTTGATTGGTGGCTACCTTTTGATATGACGAACAAGAGCAACCGTTTGGATCGATCACTAAAGTTCTCGAATTTCAAAAACTCATCGAAATTCACGGAGGCTCCGTACACTCGAGTGTACACTAGCAAATATATATATATATATATATATATATATATATATATATATATATATATATATATATATATATATATATAGTAAAAGTATCTGGGACTCCATGGAGCCTGTGCTCCGTGCCTTATTTGGAAACAATTAATTGTGCAGTTATTGCATTCACACCTTTGTATGGCAAATGATAATGTTGTTGTGCATGTATTTACTTTGTGTGCACGAATCTTGATGAAATCCGACGGCAACAAGGAATGGAGCACTGACTCCATGGAGTCCCATTCCGGCGCCTATATATATATATATATATATATATATATATATATATATATATATATATATATATATATATATATATAGAATGCTAGCGTGCACCCGAGCACGGATCACGGCCGATGCTCCCAGCGTTTTGAAATCGAGATGTCTAACAACTGATCCAAACCATGGATCTCGTTAATCTCATCGAAATGTAGCCAGTGACCAAGTTTTGTATTTTTCAAAATTTATTTACTATTTATTTCCTATTTTCAAAAATCAGCTTTTTTGGACGCACCAGGACTAATTGGAAGGCTGATTTTTGAAAATAGGAAACAAATAGTAAATAAATTCAAAAAAATACGAAACTTGGTCACTGGCTACATTTCAGTGAGACGAACAAGATCAACGGTTCGGATCAGTTGTTAGGCATATCGGATTTCAAAAACGAGTTGGGAGCACGGATCTCTCCGTGCTCTGGGGTGCACGCTAGCATTCCTCTATATATATTTTGCTAGTGTACACTCGAGTGTACGGAGCCGCCGTGAACTTTGATGGGTTTTTGAAATTCAAGAACTTTAGTGATCGATCCAAACCGTTGATCTTGTTCTTCATGTCAAAAGGTAGCCACCAACCAAGTTTCGTATTTTTTTGAATTTTTTTGCTATTTGTTTTCTAATTTTGAAAATTAGCCTTCTAAAATAGTCGTGGAGCGTCCAAAAAAGCTGATTTTCAAAATTAGAAAACAAATAGCAAAAAAAATTGAAAAAAATACGAAACTTGGTTGGTGGCTACGTTTTCACATGACGAACAAGATCAACGGTTTGGATCGATCACTAAAGTTCTTAAATTTCAAAACCCGTCGAAGTTGACGGAGGGATCCGTACACTCAAGTTCACGCTAGCAAGTTTAGGAGAGAGAGATTCTAATCTCCCCCTAGATGTAGAGCTACATCTGGGTCGGGTTGGGGCTAGCCGGTTAGACCCAACCAGAACCAGACCTAGTTATTTTCTGGTATTAAATGCCTGTTTAATAACCACCCACCACCTCCATTCTCTCTCTCTCTCTCTCTCTCTCTCTCTCTCTCTCCTCTTGAGCTAGAAATTTCGGATCGCGCCCCGCCGCCCTCATCCGCCGCCACCGCGCCACCCCCTGCCCGCCTCGGCCCGACGACCACGCCAGCGCCGCCTACACCGACCCGCCCGGCGTGGCCTCGCCGCCCAGCGCCGGCGCCGCCTCCCGACCCGCCTCGGCCCGGCGACCACGCCCGGCTACGCTGCGCCGACCCGCCCGGCCAGCGCCTCGCCGCCCGTGCAGCGCCGCCTCCCGACCTCGCCCTCGTCACGCCTCCCGAGCCAGCGCCCGGCGTGGCCTCGCCTCCCGCGCCGGCGGCGCCTCGCCGTCCCAGCGCCGGCCCGCCTCCCGAAACACGCCCGCCACCGTCCGCGCCGACCCAAGGTGATCTAACATGACAATCCTTGTTGCCAAGGAACATGTCCTCCAGGGCACGCCACACGTGTCTGCCGGTGGCCTGGTGATCCGGGTCACTGGAGGTCATGACAATCTCGAGGAGATTGGCGGAGATTGTGCCAAAAATCCAAGAAATCACGACGCAGTCCATGCGATGCCAGGGCGCGACGTTGGGGTGAACGTCGTCGGAGAGCACGTGGTCGATGAGGGCGTACTTGCCGAGGGTGATGAGGTGGAGGCCGCGCCACTTGGGGTAGGAGGTGGAGCCGACCTCAACAACCATAGGGACGAGGGCCCTGATGTTCGTGAGGGCGACCGCCTGCGCGTGTAGATTGGCGATGAGTAGGGCGTCAGCATCGACCTCGCGGCGACTGCATTCAGACTCCTCACGTTCGGCCTCCAATCGGAGGCGCTCAGCTTCAGCCTCGGCCTCCACGCGACGACGCTCGGCATCGACGCGGCGCTGATCGTCCAAGGCGCGCTGGGCAGCAGCCGCGCGTAACTCCTCGACCTCCTGGCGGAGCTGGTCGAGTTCAGATAGATTGGCAGCCATGAGGCGGTAGTAGATGGGAAAGGAGAGGGAACACGACGTGCACGACACAGGCCGGCGGCGGCTCGCGAAGGGTCGACGCTCAGGTGGACGTGCCGTGAGGGAAGCACGACACGGGAAGGGCGGCGCGATCACGTAGATCGGTGGCGCGATCAGGTAGATCGGCGCGGCATGAAGGTAAGCAACGGAAGGATGGAGCACGGGGAAACCCGAACTCGTGATACTATGAAAGCGGAAAGATTTCTCACGCAATGAAAATCGCATTGGCCATTTAGGCATATAAATAGGAGATGTTACAACCGAAGGAAACAATTAAAAAGATTACACGTGATTGTAACTAATCCTGGTCATGCCTAATATAACCTAACTAGCCAAATATGGCACCGTGCCATGCGGGCACTGTTGCCCGTCCGGCAACGCGCAAGGGGCGCGAGTCCAGGGCTGGACCGAAGGCAGGGGCCAAGGGACATGCATATGTGCATGGCTAACAATAAACTCTATATGCTGACACAAATCTAAACGCGCAAACACGCAGGGCCATTTTGCTCATTACAATAATAAAATAAAATCAATCAAAATTTTGAATAAAAAAGTAATACGAAATGAGCTCGTTTTAAATACAAGATTTAAAAAGGTACAAGCCGATTACTGTACCTACTGTGCATCGACGAAGATGGCGTACAACGAAAATCATCTATACATGATTTGGAGGGAAGATCGAGGTGCCGAAGATGAAATAGATGCATGTGCGTTGAGCCGTTCAGCTCAATAGGCAAGCCGTGTAGCAAGGTGAAACTACAGGTTAGGTGCAACATGAGTTTTGAGTCCGTGGATGGCAGATTATTTCGAAGGCGCATGCATATTATTATATTATCATAGGAAAAAGTTTATATTCCACCCTAAACTATAACCATTTGTCTACATACCACTAAACTACGAAACCAGGTATTTTAGCCTGCAAAACCAGAGAAAAGGTGCAAATAACCCCCCAAAGCGGTTTTAGACATAGTTTTGCCCACATGGCAACTGACGTGGCAAACGATCACAAATAAAAAGAATAAAATGTAGGGGCCCATTACAAGTCTCTCCTCTCTCCCCTCTCTCCTCCCTCTTCTCCTCTCTCCTCTCTCCCCCCTCTTCCTCTGAGTCTTTCCTCTCGCTGGCCACCGACACAGCCCCTTCCTCGCCGCCAGGAGGCTCCACGCCGGCCGCCGCCTCGCCGCCCATGTGCCCCGCGCTGTCCACCGCCTCATGTCAGCCGTCGCCTGTGGGCCCGCGCCGGCCACCGCCTTGCCGTCCACTGCCACTCCACGCCCGTTGTTGGAGATTAGGGTTTTGCGGAATTGATGTGTTGTATTGATCAATGGTGGAATATATATAGAGTATAGGAGATGGGCCTCCCCAAGGCCCATATACTCTAACATTCCCCCGCAGTCTGAACGGCACTAAGCAGTCAAGACTGATACAAAGCAAACACACACTCCCCCGCAGTCAAAACAAAGTGTCCATCAAACAAAGTGTCCATCACTCCCCCGCAGTCGGAACGGCAGTAGCACGGACATTTAGGCTGGACCGAAACTCGGTGAAGACCGAAGTGGGCAGCCCCTTGGTGAAGATGTCGGCGTACTGTGATGACGTCGGGACATGGAGAACGCGGACCTGACCATGAGCCACCCGCTCTCGGACGAAGTGTAGGTCGATCTCGACATGCTTGGTGCTGTTGGTCTTTGCCGCAGTTGGTGGAGAGGTAGACCGCTACGACGTTGTCACAAGATGGCAGCGGTAGCTCGACGAAGGGGACTGTGAAGCTCCTGGAGAAGCTGCCGTAGCCAGCACGCCTCAGCCACACCATTGGCGACGGCGCGGTATTCTGCCTCAGCGCTGGAGCGGGAGACAGTGTGCTGGCGCTTAGAGGACCAGGAGACCAAGTTGTCACCGAGGAACACGCCGTAGCCTGAGGTGGACTTACGGTGTCGGGGCAGCTGCCCGGTCGACATCTGAGTAGACAAGGAGATCAACGACCTCGATGCGATGCAGGAACAGACCAAGCTCAAGTGTGCCCTGAAGGTAGCGAAGGATGCGCTTCAGGGCAGCAAAGTGAGGCTCCCGGGGATCATGCATGAAGAGGCAGACCTGCTGGACAGCATAAGTGATATCTGGCCGGGTGAATGTGAGATACTGAAGAGCACCTGCTAAACTGCGGTAAAGGGTCGCGTCAGAGACAGGAGCTCCATCAGCAGAGAGTTTGGACTGAGTGTCCACCGGAGTGTTGCAGGGCTTGCAATTTGACATGCTGGCACGGTCCAGAATATCCAGAATGTCTTGGCCCAGAGAGATCTGAGCCACCGATGTGATGAACTGAGACTCCCAAGAAGTGATGCAGGGGCCCCAGATCCTTGAGAGAGAACTCACGGCGAAGGCGGCAAAGGTCCCGCCCGAAAGAGCGATCGAGGCGGTCGAGACAATGTCATCCACACAGAGCGAAGATAGGCGGTGTCGGCGCCACGGTGAAAGACAAACAGTGATGTGTCGGCCTTTGCTTCAACAAAGCCCAGAGAGAGCAGATGAGAAGCAATCCTGCTGTACCATGCTCGGGGTGCCTGCTTCAGACCATATAATGACTTGTTGAGTCGACACACATGATCTGGAAGGGATGAATCGACAAAACCGGATGGTTGAACACAATACACTGTCTCTGTAAGGGTGCCATGCAAAAAAGCATTGTTGACATCCAACTGACGGATAGACCAGCCGCGAGAGAGAGCCAGTGTGAGAACAGTCCTGATGGTGGTCGGCTTGACAACTGGGCTGAACGCCTCGTCGAAGTCAACACCAGGGCGCTGGGTGAACCCACGAAGAACCCAACGAGCCTTGTACCGATCGAGAGAACCATCGGCATGTAGCTTGTGCTTGAAGATCCACTTGCCGGTGACAACATTGGCGCCAGGGGGACGTGGAACAAGGTCCCATGTGCGGTTGGCCTAGAGAGCATCGAATTCCTGGCTCATAGCGTCGCGCCAATTGGGATCTGACAGCGCGCCACGGTATGTCTTCGGGACAGGAGACAATACGGTGGCGTGAAGGTTGAGACGCTCCCGGGGCCGAACGGATAGTCCGGCCTTCCGACGGGTGACCATATGATGAGCATTGATCACTGCGGGAGGGGGCACATCACTGGCAACAGCCTGTGGAGCAAGTCCGACAGGGGCAGTGATATGCAGGGGTGACGAGGTAGTTAAGGGCACCCCAGCGGTGATCGGAGAGGACGTCGAGGAGGCCCTGCTGGTAACAACACAGGGCGTAAAATAGCAGGGGCAGCGGGCGGGTCCGCCGGCAACAACTCGCGGAGGGGATCCAGCGAGGCGTGATGACGGTGGCGATCGTCTTGGCGTAAAGCAGTGATGGCCGACATGACCACTGGTGGGGCAGAGACAACCGTCGTCGCAGGAGTGGCCGACGTGACCACTGGCGGGGTAGAAGTACCTGCAGAGGAGGTCGAGCGACGAACACCTATAGGCAAAGGAGGAGGGCTGTCGGGCTCGAGGAGAAAGTCGAGATCAGAAGGGGTGGACGGGGTGGCGGTGCCAGGGGCGAGGGGGAAGCTTGACTCGTCAAAAGTCACATGACGAGAAATGATGATGCGGTTGGACAAGAGATCCATACAGCGCCAACCTTTGTGATCGGATGGATAACCGAGGAAGACACAAAGGGTAGAGCGAGGGGCGAGTTTGTGCGAGGCAGTGCTAGAGAGGTTAGGGTAGCATGCATAGCCAAACACGCGGAGGTCGTCGTAAGAGGGGTGGATGTGGTAAAGGGCGAAGTGAGGAGTGGGTTGGGATAGGGTGGAAGTGGGACGAATATTGATGAGATAGGTGGCCGCGTGGAGGGCCTCGACCCAGAAGGAAGGGGGAAGACTCGCTTGGAACATAAGGGAACGCATCACATCATTAGTGGTGCGAATGGCGCGTTCAGCCTTACCGTTCTGAGGAGAAGTGTAGGGACAGGACATGCGAAAGACAACGCCGTTGGTGAGAAAGAAGGAGCGAGAAGCGGAGTTGTCAAACTCGCGACCGTTATCAGATTGGACACACTTGACGGTGGTGCCAAACTGAGTTTGAACATAGGCAAAGAAATGAGAGATGGTGGGGAAAGTGTCAGACTTCAGGCGGAGGGGAAAGGTCTACATGTAATGAGAGCAGTCATCAACAATGATGAGATAATACTTGTAACCAGAGACACTAAGAACGGGAGATGTCCACAGGTCGCAATGGATTAAATCAAAATTGTGAGCAGCTCGAGAGATGGAAGAGACAAAAGGAAGACGGACATGACGACCAAGCTGACAGGCATGACAGAGGTGGTCAGGAGGATCCTTAGGGTAGGGGATAGCAGACGAGCTAGCTAAACGGGAGAGAGTCGCATGGCACAGGTGACCAAGGCAGCGATGCGGAGAGATGTGGTGGAGGTCTTTGGTAATAAACGCAGGGAAGGAGGGGTGGAGGGGTGAAAGGAGTAAAGGTCCCCGGAGCTATTGCACCTAACAATGATATGTCTGGTACGAAGATCCTTGACAGACAGGCCTATCGGGTCGAACTCAACAGAGCGCTGGTTATCTATGGTGGAATATATATAGAGTACAGGAGATGGGCCTCCCCAAGGCCCATATACTCTAACACCCGTGCACCCAGCGGCGCCTGCCGCCTCGCCATCCACCGCCGCTCTGCCTATGCACCCTGCGACGTCCGCCGCCGCTCTGCCCGTGCACCCTGCGGCACCCGTCGCCTCGCCGTCGGTCCCTTGCCTCCAGGCTCCGCCACACTGTTGGTGTGCAGGAAGGACGGGGCGTCGCCGACCTGATGTGGAGCAGGGGAGGAGAAGGACTGCCGGGCTCCACCGCCCTAGCCTACGTCGCCGTTGTCCGAGAGAGAGAGAGAGAGAGAGAGAGTAGGGTGGCCGGGAGGAAAGAGGGCATGGCCGGCGATGGTGGCGACGGCGACTACGTGGGGAGGGGCGCAGCAGCGGTAGTGGGGAGCTTGGCAACGGGGACAGCAATCAACAACAAAGGGAGAACTGAGGTGGAGAGGAGAGAGAAATGATATATTTATTTTATTTTTAAGAATTGCCAGCTCATGTGCCACGTGGGAAAAACCACATTAAAAACCGCTGCGGGGTGTTATTTGCACCTTTTTTCCTGGTTTTGCGAGGTAGAATACATGGTTTCATAGTTCATGTGGTATGTAGACGAAAGGTTATAGTTCAGGTTGTAATATAGACTTTTTTCATTATTATACATGTATTCATATTAATTTTAAAAACAATACTATATCCATTTTATTGGACAAGTTTCTATTCTCCATTTATAAATGATAGGTCATTTTTATGGTTAGCGATTAATTTTCTTATTTGTAATGCTCTGAAATTTTGCTCCGAGGCTTCGAGCTTCTAGATTGATGGGCACATATGGAAGTGATGCAAAAGTACATGGGGATTGGGATGCACGCATGGGGGAAGGATGGTCAAGCATTTTTGCTCGAGGAGACCCTGCATCTGCACGCGAAGTAGCCTCCCTTCGTCAAACGGTTCGAAGTTCCTGCTCGCTGATCAATCGCATTATTATTATTATTTTTGTACGGGGCGAGCGAGCTAATGCATTCAGATCGTTTTTGCCGGGTCATGGAGAGAAAGATTTGTCCTCGGAAGACGATGCAGAGTTTGGCCGCGCTACGGATGTTTGATCCCAGGGCAAATTGGGCATGATGGAAACTGAAAAGATGATGAAAGGTTTATATTTCCGTTCAAAAAGTAAAACGTTTATATTATGAATATGCCGTACGCCCGTACCTAGAGTTGAAAAATGAACCATCCTTAAACTCAAGTTGGTGTCTGATATGCGATGCCTCTAACCGTGTCAAACAACATATCGCCCTTTATCCATTTTTTAGATTTATATCAGATTTCAGTATTTCACACTACCTTTGCGAGCACTATTGCTCTTGTTTACGGTCCAAACGTTGAACAACAAATGAACGACTGCTCTAATTTTAGTTACAACTTTTGGCACTAAAAAAATGAAGAAAAGAGCAAAGCTTATCTTCATAGAGCAAAGCTAAGGATCTGCCAAACACATGCCAAAGCTAGAACTCTTCCATCTCGGGACACAACGCAAAATTGGGCTGTTATTGTTTATAATGATTTTTTTAATACAACATTCAATATCAGTGAACAGAACACGTCAATGCCACCCTAGAAACGTCCCAATATTCACAACCTTTTTTACTATTCATCTATGTTTATATCTCTACCGTTTTGTTTGCTATAATATGGGAGCGTTCTAAGTGCAACCTAGTAGCCCGCTATCCCACCAATAAAACACTATTTATACATATGAATAATGTTTTATAGGATCGGATGGAGGAGCTATTGAGGATTCTCTAACATAGAACCATTAGATATTCCTTAGTCCCTTGAAAAGTAGGGGATAAAACAATAAGTATATTTAAACCGTGTCTTCAATACACCGACACAAAAAACTCATCGAATGTTCCTTAAAGTTAAAAACTTTTGAAGTTTTCTTTACAAACAGACAACAGAAGAGCTGACCATATTACCATAGCACGTCTATCAGTTAAGTCGAAGTCCTCTCCAAATTTGAGCGCTCATTTTTCTTCACTTTTTTTTAGTCGCATTTGCTTGGTGCATAGAACTCTTATCCTCTATAAATTAGAGGATGGGTACATACGTACATTTAATCCTACGGTACAAAGAACTCTTATGGGATAAGCAATTGTTTTGAACATTTGATACCGTATTTATAAAATTTCAACTTTACGATGACACTTTTTGAAGAAATCTTTATATGATTTCCATGTACCTGGCTTAAACATTTTAAAGGACATGGATGACCAAACTTTTTCTGTTTGACTGCAAATACTTGAAATTGTAGTTTTTTTCCTCGGAAGAGGGGTGTCGTTTAGATATTTTACTCTTATTTCAGACCTGTGAACTGGTCGATATTGAGCACCGACAAATAATCAAACCAAAAGCTTTTGTTTACATTCCTTTTTTGACAACGCCACTCCATGAAAAGGACCATGTGTTATCCCTGACAAAAGCACCGTTACATTTACATGTGTCAGGAAGACCAGCGCACACAGACTAGTCTAAGGTCCAAAGGTCCGCACTTTGAGGGGCCTTCTCATGAAAATTTTACAGCTTGCATTTGAAGAGAAGATGCCGTTCATACCAGAACATGATCAACTACGATTAAAAAAAAAAAGGCCGAATGCTCAATTGCTTGAAACTGTTCTGCAGAGGTGGCAGTTTTCCACTCAAAACTGGTGACACTATTATTCAAAAGAACGAGAGGCCAAATGCCGCTGCATGTTGTGTTAATCATGGTTATAGTGCGTACATTTTGTCACATAACAACGTAAAGCTCTCTGTAAGGGAAGTCTTTCCCTAAATTACAGAAGAGTTAATCTTTATTGGTTATAAATATATCATTAGTGTCGATTGATGATCCAACACAAAAGAGCGTGCACTAATGTGTCCGATCACCTGTACCAGCTTATGGCTAGAATCGACATAAATATAGTTTAAATATTTTTTTAAATATTTTAAATTTACTAGCCTAGTTGGCACCCTTGGTGAACTAGCTACTTCCTATTTACATCTTAATGTCCTTCTCTTCAATGTCATACTCCTCGGAATCGAAGAAGCTTATGGCAGGGCTGCCTAAGGTGTCGAAGGAGGTGTCCGCATTGTTAGGCCCTCAAATCTATGTGAGTCCCTCCTTCAACTTGATGATGGGATTCCCTCCTCCTCTAGCTTGTTAGCAATGGAGCCACTAAAGCTCGGCGATGGGGCATGTTGGCATCACCATCGGGCCACTGGCTCATCCTCCTCGTCGGGCTTCTCACTAGTCGACTCCTTGATGTCGATCTCCTCCCCCTTGGTCAGCTTCGAAGACAACGTCGAATGATGAGTTGAGACTAAAGCGCTAAAGACAATGTCCATAGAGACCATGACGAGGCGGGTGGAGACATCAACCATGACCATGGCACTTCAAGAGACTTGACCAAGGCACCAAATCGAAACTATTGAATGGGGGAGAGAAAGAGAGGAAGTAGGAGAGGCTTGGAGATCTATGTGTGAATGGGGAATTTTGATTGATTGAGATGTAGAAATAGAGTGCGGGAGAAATATTCACAAAATGCCTCAAGGGACGAAAGGACGCTATGTGTGTGCTAGTTCTAGTAACCAACCAGCACATGTGCCTACACATCGAGAGAGACAGAATGATGCTATGTGTAATGTGTGCTATTTCATTTGTGGATACATGACAAAATCTTATGTTAGTTTTTTTACACTATTTGTGACGTTTTTGCACGTGGCACATGTGGAAAACCTATCTATGCTGGTTCTAATTACTAATTGACACATATATGCAGATTATATGTGGTAGGTTGTGATTAGAACCAACACGTAAAAGTTTTTTTTACATGTGTCCACTAAAGAACCAGCACTAATAACCTTATCTCTTTTTTCAAAAATAAAGAATAGTACACAGTACAAGGTAACGCCCAACCAAGCGGGGTGACAGGGCTCCACTGCGCTAAACTACGAGAAGTGGTGTGCCATGCTATCTAGCGAGTTTGTATAACGGGTGCTGATCAAAACCTTACAAAACACATCACTAGTCGAGGACATAAATATCCTCTGGCTTCGCTTCAACCAGATGTGCCAACTAGAGCTATGCCACATAATTCTTTTGTCTTTTTCGACATCGACAACCAGGACAAGAAAGATTGTGCAGCCAGCAGGTTTGCGAGAAGTTGTCCCAGCCTTACCGCGAGTAGGATCTTAGCCCAGAGTTATCGAGATAAAGGATACCGTAGAATGAGGTGATCAACTTATTCTTGCACTCCTAGACATAAAGGGCAAGAGCGATTAGGACCCTGTCTTGAACCATATAAATCAACATAGATATACATGTAAAAATGACATGTTTTGTTGTAGTGCCGAATGGTGGTAGTGGTGGCGGCGAATGCAGTGGTGGTACGCCATCTATCTCCACCCTCCAGCCTCATCCAATGGTCAAGCCAATGAAGGTGACCAAGGCCCCGACCCTTGTCCCTTAATTAAGGGGTGGGAACCCTCTTCTCATATGGAATATGTAGGTTTTTAACTAGATCTAGTTGTCTAGGATTAAGAGTTTGCTATCTAATCCATCCTTCATGACAACGTTAATGGTGGAGCAGTTTGGTATGGCAATAAGCTCTCTTTTGAGATTCCTTGAAGTGATATTTGTCTTTGGTAACCTCTTCAACTGTGTATTTCGTAGGGTTGGTCTCCGAGCCATTCATGGACTATTGAGATTTGTCTTCCCCTATGGTGAGAGTATTATTGTTCCAGGTTGTTTCACAAAGTTTCTCTCCACACTGATGTCATATGCTTGTCTTGATACATAGATGCAACCGAAAGAGACATGTCCAAGAAAAATGGTGGAGTTGAATTGGGTATTCATGCACAATCTTTTCTAAATAAAAACATGCCTTTTGCATTATTTGAGTCTTTTTTCCCAATAGTTGTAACCCTCTGGTTAATTATCTAATTGAATTAGATTATCTCTACTATTAAAAAGTCACTTGTGGTGAATGCTAATCGTGTCACATTTCACCAACATTACCCATTAACACCTTCAATGGTAAGAGCATTCCCAGCAGCTACTGCAAAATACTGTGGTTGCGCTAATTTTTCCCACCCTGCGCTAATTTTTCCCACCCAGCGCGTCCGCCCCGCGTATCCGCAGCGCTGCGTCCGCCCCGCGTTTGAATTTTGTAGTCCCAGCGTGCGTGATGCCGGCCCGTGATGCCGTCGCTGATACACATACTCTAACAAACTCATCTGCTTCGTTAAAATTACCCATCATCCCAAATGTCATAAAAAAAACTCATTTTATTTGATTTAGGTCTTGTTCTTTGCAGCGTATCGCTGCGTTGGTGAATTACTGTAGCAAATTTAAGAGCCCTCAAAAAGAGTTTTATAGATTATAAAAAAAATAAAA
Source organism: Raddia guianensis (assembly GCA_036346415.1). Taxonomy (NCBI): domain Eukaryota; kingdom Viridiplantae; phylum Streptophyta; class Magnoliopsida; order Poales; family Poaceae; genus Raddia; species Raddia guianensis. The sequence goes on from CM070538.1 coordinate 12,585,043, forward strand.
ATAGTTTTATCGTCTTTGGAAGGACTACTAAAAGCCACGAAAAAATCGTTACAAATTATCACAACATATAGACTATACAAAAATAACAAAATTTGTTACAGTAATATGTAACGGTACGATACGCCGAATAGAACAAGGCCTTAACCATCAAAAGTTAGAGTAGGTACTATCATCTATGTAATCCTTCGCAACATGGTGCGTCATGTAATGTGTAGTACCAATCATTCAAGGTGAAACCAAATATGGATAATCCACACGGTTGATTGTGATGCCATAACTTATGGTGCGTAGAAACAATCGCTCACAACGATTGGCTAGTTCTGAAAAAACTCCATTAATTAATTCATAAATCTAGCTGCCCTTAGGACACGAGAATTACTGGTGTTTTTTTTTTCTGATTCCATCTGCGGTCGTGACATGGCACTACCACTATGGCAGCCATGCCCCAAACGCCCAACAAAACGATGGTCAACGTGACCTCAGCGCCACCATTGGTACATATCCAGTGCGCATTCAACGCCAACTTGCTAGTCAAACCACATCCGCTAGTATTCATGGATCATATGGATAACAGCAACATTCCTCTGTTCGATGCCCATATGTGGTGAACCAAACAAATCTGGAGCTCCAACGAGACAAAAGAGTCTTCTGGTCAAACGGAGTCACCACTGCATCTTTTTATTGCTTTTTAAAATCTTTTTCCTCCTTAGCTGCTGGTGTTTTATGGGGCCAGAGCATTAAATATTTAAGTAGTCTGGCTCTGCAACTTAACTGTTTTTATAAACTTTGACATGCGAACCAGGAGGGAATTCACGAGAAATGGACAGGGGGTGGAACAAATGGTTGCTCGTCGCCACTGAAATTGAAGGGTAGCTTTCATGGAATGATCACCACCAAATGTTCAGCGAGGGAAACGCGTGGAGAAAGGTGAAAATCCGATTAGAAGTACGTGTAAAACTATTAGCAAACACAGGATCCAAAATGGGTGAGATGGAACCACCGAGAAAGATTCCCCATGTTCAATGGGCATATCTATTTGAGACTATTTCATGCCTATTAATCCATTTTTCTCAGGACATTTTTAATGGATGCCTATTTAATTGGAAACTATCCCATGTCTATTTTTTTTCACTTTTCACTCATCACCCTACTTGTTCCTATATTTTCTCTCTTATATTTTAATCTCTATCCTATTCATGTAGTGTTTGGTGCTACAAATGGACACCAAATGGGTATGCCTATTAAACATGCTCTCACGGTTCATAGTTGAGGACCCGAAGTTTTCAACTTAGAAATGTCCATGAGAGCATGTTCATTATTGGCCCTATGCTAACTCTATCCCGACACCATTCACTCACTTTTCGATCATTACCTAATTTTCTCCTGCACAATCGCTACATTTTCTTCTTATATTTTAGAAATAAGTCCATTTTACACCTTAAAATATCAAAAAAATTCATTTTACCCCCTAAACTATAAAAACGGTGCAAATAAACCCCACTCTGGTTTTTAAGGCGGTTTTGGCATTTCTAATTTCAATGTTCCTTTTTACCCCAAACCCCCTCCCCCCCTCTCAAATAATTGAAGGTCTAGTAAAAACCGTAGGTTGGAAAATAATATTATACAACATCCAATTTTAAAAAAATATATAGAAAATAGTTGTTTTTAAATTTTAAGTTGGGTGTTTATTTGGATAGCTTAGTGATTTTTAATTATCATTATTAAGAAATAGAATAATTTTATAATATCCCTATTTTAGTTTTTAAAATGGAACATATTTTTAAAAATTTATGCTTTCATGTAAAAGTCCAATATAGATCTATTGATAGTAAAATTTTCAATAGTTGTAGATTTTGTAATTTTAAAGAAATGAATATTTAAAAAATTCTTTCATAGGTTGAGGATTATTGAGCTTTTTTAATAATTTGAGGGGGTAAAATAAACTTATTCAAATGTAATATATCAAACCCACTCGTAAAACCATTTTAAGGGGTTATTTGCTTAGGCATTATTAAATAGATGGTTTTATACTTTAGAAGGTTAAGTGAACTTTCAACATAGTTGAAGGGCGTAAAGTAGACTATTTCTAACCCTAGTGCTACAGTATTGATGCTAGCTACAATGATAGGTTTGAGGCTACCATTAGACATGCCTTGATAATGTGGTTAAATGTTGTCAATCCAAGTAATAGAACAAGAGAACAATCTTTTATAGTAGAGCTAGTGGTGGAGGCAGCAGTGCCAAAATGTTCCACGACCTTTTTTTCCCTTCCAGGATTGGATTTCTTTTACATGCGTATTGGTTTCTTAAAAATAAGGCTATGTACTTTTTAGCTTAACGACTTATCTACATTTTCAAAAGACATATACTTTGGGCTTTTTTGAGCCCTTTTTTTTTGCTCTTTCGAAGGTGGGTCCTAACGTTTTAAAAACAAATCAATCAAAATGGATCCAAATCTCGAGACTATCTCGAGAAACCCTTAAAATTCATTCAATTCAGACGTTTGACTATTTCGATCAACTCAAAAGAACAAAACTTAAATCAAGCAACCCATAATAACAAAAACTTATCATCTGAAATTAAACTTGCAAAAAAGACAGATTATTTTCGTGATAAGAATGTTTACGTGAAAATGAATGTATTATTTGATGTCTTCTATTTTGATTCCACTGCAATATACAGACACTAGATTAGTACAAAAAAAAAAAGACCAGTAAAAAAAGATAAAGACATGAATGAAACATACACCTTAGAAATCCAAAAAAAAATCTATTTGGGCAAGCAAAAGCTCTTCAATTTTAAAGAAACAATTCCTTCAAAAAAAAGCAATAAATAAAAAACAGAGTAGACGCGGTCGCTCCACTACTTACATATCACGCATCAACACCGACCAGATTCAGAACTGCGGCTCAATGATCACCAGTAGAGTAAAGAACAAAGCAATAGAATTATCATCCGATGACTGTCGAGTGGACCTTAACCATGTAGTTTTTAAAAAGAGCTGCTATAAAGTCTGCAAGTGGTAGTCACTCTCAAAGGTAAACTACAGCTGGAGTACAAATAATTAAAAGGACCAACTTTTCCAACATACATTGTTGGCCACGAACTCATTGGAGCAGCCATTGAAGAAGCCAAGCATTCCTACTGGTCCCAAACTCCCAATGCTACGGTCTGAAGAATGGACCAAAGAATTGTGAGGGGTCACTGTCAGGCTCCATGCCCTAGTCCTCCAGCAACAGCAAGTCCTTCGCAGCAGTCAGAGCCCAGAAACCAACTGAAGAAGTGAAGATGGTCTCTCATCCTTGACTTTCCACTAAAAACAACAGAGCTATCAAACTTCAAGGAGGCAATTCTAGAAAGAACAAGAGTTTTTGTCTTGCATGCAAACAAAGAGATGATAGCAACAGCCTATTGGATGCTTTGACCTGCTAGAATGATAATGCCAGAATTCAACTGTGTGGTGTCCTCGAACACCCAATGGAGCATAAATTCAATAGCATTGTCAATCCATCTGCATCCATATACTCCTTACAAACATAGGAGGGGAAAGATCATCATGAAAGCTAAGCAGAGATGCACATTAGAGACCATAAAAGAAAAAGCTAGAATTACAGGTGGATTACCATGCATTATCAGTCTAGATAAAGAATCGTGAAGACACGCCAAATGAGACTGACACAAACACACCAATGTGTAGCCCCAATCCCGTTAATATTTTGACTACAATAATTGCTCATACATGAAGGATTGAAAATACCAACTGCAGCAGTCAAAGTCAAAATGCATGACGTGCATTCTTCTTCCCCTTGCTTCTTTGGGTTTGCGTCATCATCAGATAAACGGTCTCATAATCCAAATTGCTGGCACATGTTCTGAGTACACAATGATTCACTAGTGAGGTTCTGTTTCAGATAGAGATGCAACCTCAGTGTGTGAAGCTCTTCTTCCAAGTACATCCGAAGCACTTCTGCCAATTACATCTGATGACATGTCCCAATTTCCACTTCTCTGATCCCAGCTCGAGTGTCGTACACGTACCTCACTTCCGACAGCAGGAAACTGTGATTTTGAACCTATCACACGTTTGGCATTGGCCATGCTTTCCATCTCACTGCAGTCCTGATTTTCCATTTCAACATCGACATGCTCGTAGTTGTGTCGTTGAGAGATCTTCAAGAGGTCACTACCAATCTCAAGATCATCTTCTACTTTTGCCCGACGACCACCAGCTGGTTCCTCTTCGACCTGCCTACCAAAGTTAATTACTGGAGCCTGTACTTCCTCTTGAACATAGGCTCGAAACTTGTGTTTGGAAGGTTTCGTCTTACGGCAGAAGGCTTCTAGGAAATTATCCACACATCCTTGATTATAGACATTAGGCCTGCTATCAGATCTATACCGAAAATTCTCATATGTGGTCTGCAAAGCATAGCCAAAGCAACATATTGGAGTTACCGCCTTGAGTCTTTGACTAATACAGTAATAAGTTTGAGCAAAAAGGAGGCCTCGAGCATATGACATAAAAGTCATTATAATTCAGAAAACTGTATCTCTGTTCCTTTCCACCATACATATATTATTAGGTGTCTGCTGATAAGGAAAAAGCTTGGGTAGATGATAAAATTACATTCTTCACAAGCCACAAAAGCAATTAATCGACCGTAATAATTTCCTGATATTTCAGTGAGTTTTAAAGTTTTGACAATGTGAGAGTAACAGTTCCCAATTATATCACATACACAAACAGATAAGGCGATGGTAGCAATTTTAAAATTTAAGCATGGGCTTGATGTAAACCGATAGACAATAAACAGTCAACCTAAATAAAACCTAGGGTACAAAAATCTGTTAGATAAATTCATAAGGCTATAATATTTTTTTGAATTTTCCGTGGAAGCAATTGGATACAATAGGCATCCTGAAAACTTGCTAAGCATAGAACATAGACATCCTCCATCTTATAGTTGCATAAACATCACAAGCCTATCAATTATTTACAGCATAACCAGAAAAAAAAACGCTGAATTCACGGATGCAAACAAATTACTAGCAGAGCAATTTTGTATTAGCAAGCTAACCTGATTAGTGCTAATGAGATACAGATGAAATCCAGTTAGTCCACCAACAAACCAGAGGGCAGTGAAACAATATATCATAAGCACCAAAGAAGCTGGAGAGTGTTTGAAAGCCTTCCATACTGTATGATAGTCCTCGTCCATCAGAAATTTGATGTATAATGCCGACATTGCAAATACATAAATGCAAAGAAGAGTCGAGGAGGAAATAAATAGGAAAAAGTATCGGTAATTGCGCTGCACAATGTAAAATCGAAACAATAAAGATCAGAAGAAAAACTGGTAAGAAACAGATTGAATCAAGGAAGAAAGCATTCTTCAAAAGGTTTCAATAAGAAATATATAGAGAGTATCTCTCAGTTTGATATAAGTTTTTAGATTAGCAAGCACATGGTTCAAATGGTCTATTTTCATGGCATGGAGAATATTTCAGCTGGACTATAGAATAAAAATAGTGGTTTCTCGTGGATAACTTATACAACCTCTCATAGAGCTTATAGTTGCATAGACATCCTCCATCTTATAGTTGAATAACCCAACGCAATATGTGCTTCCTAAAATGTATTATCAGTCAATGGGATGAGTTCGGCTTCGGATGTAGTAGTTGTGGATTGGCTTGCAGGTTGGTGGTTTGAGATGACGGCGAGGGGGAGCCAGCCAGCGTCAATCAACACACAGCAGGGTGCCATGTGCGAGGGTGAAGAGAGAGAGAGAGGTGGAGCAACAGAATTGATCTATAGCTTATCTTTTCCTTCCAAACAATTACATAGATATAATGGTCTTAACATGCAAATCAAGAAAGCAACTAAATCTGCTAATAAAACGGAAACTAATCATGTCCTTCCAACTTAACGTAAACGTCCATATATGGCCAAACCCATCTGACTTGATCGGCTGGTCACGTTATGGTGCAGTGTGGCGACGTGCATACGTCGCGCCGAACCTAACAGTCATTCACATGACTTAAATTCCAAGATAGAAGAAGGACAAACTCCAGTGAACCAAGTACAACTATGGGTATATTTTGATAATATAGAAGTTGAAAGAGAAACATGTCCCCAGAGTGGTGCTAATTTTGTAATGAAGAGAAGTTCCATACTAAAAGTTTAAATAATGGAAAGAAAAGGAAAGTATCTGCATTCCAGCAAAAAATGCTACGTTAGATCATTAATGATCCCGATCACATTAGCAAAGCAATCTTGGTACAATTGACCAGGCATGAAAGGTCTAAAAATAGGTCACAAATTTACTGTCTCTCTGAAGTTCCTTATTTTTTTGAGGTACATCTTTTAGGCTCTTTTGGTTGAATGTTAGATTAACCCAGCTAGGTTAGCTCAACCAAAAAAATTTTATTTGGGAAGTAAACCCAGTTAATTTAAAATTGTTTGGCTGCGTTAATGGGGTTACTAGATAAGGATAACTTATGCCACAATTTCAGTGGGTTTACAGTTGACTTAATCGAAAGTTAGTTGCGTTAAAAGCCTTTTGACCAGGGTAATTTAATCTCGTTTAGCCAATGGTTATTTGGCGGGCTAAACCCCTATCCCACCCCTTTAACCCCAAACCAAGGCTTTGTGCGTTAACACATTGCGTTGGGTTTGGGCTCCGGCTCAGCTGTGCGTTAAAGCACAAGTCCTAAGTATCTAGGATTCCTTTAAACCAGTAGGCAGGATTCCTAGAATCTTAGAACAATATAAAGCAAATGAATTCATAAATCATAGAAGGAGAAATACGGTTCTTACATGGGCAAAAATTTGAACTTAGAAACTAAATATATTATGCATAAATCGTGCCTAGTAATTGGTATGTTAAGTTTTCCAAGGTGTCAAGGCACATCCATCAAGAATTAATAAGTTCAACCGTTCAAGTTTCTTAAGCTATTTTTCATGACAATGTAGCTAGTTTTTAGCAGACCAAGAAGATAGCATACTTGTCCAATGCATTGTCCAACCCAGGGGCAATGATGATCAAAGCGCTCCACACAATTGTTGCATATTGAACAGTGCGAACACCGAGGAGGCCGGTAAATCATGCAGGTGTCACAATACTTCACTTTCACAGGCATCCCATTAACCATCACCTCCTTTACACGGGGGAATTGCAGCCTCCCAGGTGTTTCCCCGGTCAATGGATTGCCATACGCAAACTCTTCCTCTGGTGGATGCGACGCGCGAGGTACAATCCCAGGATCCTGAGCAGAGGTGATCAAGAGCAACAGAAGAACCTACACCTCGCAGAAAGAAACCAACATCCCATGCTCAGTTGAGTGTCCCCAATGATCACCGACCAGCGATCACTACCTGCAAGAATCAGTGCAATGCACTCACATAGATCATGAACACTATCGCCACCGCAGGGATCGCATATCCCGCATTGTAGGCGAACTGACGCCGAAGGTGTCGCGCGACGAACGCGCAGAAGACCAGAACCGGGACCACGATGAGCGAAACCGAGACGAGGAGGGACTTGGCGTCTGGCCCGAACACCAGCCTCCCACCAAAGAAAAATTTCTGCAGACAGCGAGCGAGCCAACCATGTCAGACTGCAGCAACAAACGTACATTGAAATTTTCCATTTTTTAACATCCCAAGCACATAACAACGCAACCAAAACATCCCAGCCAACCTATACTGTTCATGCCTGGAAGCTTCAAGAAGGGTAAAACACATCCAGGCACCAAGGATAGCAAATATAAGCAGCAGGAAGAAGAATTGAATTCCCCAAGAAAGAACTGAATATAACGATGCCAATCGTTAAACCCCAAGATTCCCGGATCAAGAAGCGGAGGCGGAAGTGAGAGACAGAGAGGCAGGTGGGGGGGGAATGGGGAGGAGGATCTTTACATTGTTCCCTTTCCAAGCCTCGTAAACCCGCTGCGGTTGCGCCATGGGGATTGGGGAGCCAACGCGCCGGCTCCCGTCAGCACGGCCGCCTCATCCGAGCGCCGCCGAGAACGGTGGCGACTCGGCGAGCAGAGCTCGAAGGAATCGACACGCGGAAAGGGTGACTTGAATCCTTGAAACAGTGGAACGCGAGGAATTGAGGAGGAGGATGTGGCGACTGGCGAGTGGCGATGCCGAGCACAGCGCAAAGCTGCTTGCTTGCGCTGCCTTTTGTGCGTGGGGTGAGTTGTAAAAAGAGAGTGTGTGTGTGTGTGTTTTTCCTTCTTCTAATGGAAAAGGTTTAGAAATTAATAGTGCTAGTATAGGAGATACAAGCTGGCAGAGACGAAGGTGAGACCGTGAGTGTGCCTTCCTTGCAAATGAGCCCTTCGCTTTCTCATAAACAACACATGTGAGATTAGTGTGAGTCGATAGGGATGGCAATCGGGTTAGGTACAACCCCTCATATTTAAACCTAAACTCAAAAACTATATCTGAACTCAAACCCGAAATTTTTTATGGGTATAAACCCATGCCCATACCCGAACCCGATGGGTACCCAAACCTGAACGGGTACCCGAACCCAAAATATATAATAAGCATATATCTCTATATTGAATACAATATGTATGACATTAATCAATTTCAACTATAACCTTTCATCAACTTTAAACATATAAACTTATATTTATATTTTTCCCTTTCATTAATACATATTTATTGATAACACATGATAGCATGTTATATTATATTTAATTTTATTATTTTTTTGGATACCCATGGGTGTAAAAATAAACTCGTACCCGAGATCCAAAAACCATACCCAAACCCAAAACCGAAACATTTCATGGGTATAAATTCACGTCCATACCCGAACCCATCGGGCTGGGTACCCGTGGGTACCCAAACACATGGGTAAAATTGCCATCCCTATGAGTCGAACGTCGTGCAACCATGAGCCGCCCAGAATACAAAAAAGAAAACTGAACGTCGCCACATATTTTACCGAGATTCTCTTACACAACAATCTTTGAATGGTCAGTGCGAGGAGACGGCGTTGGACCATTTCTTTTTTAGCCTAAGTATTCAATCAGATTAGCTGATAAGTGTTGGTGATTCATAATCGGCCCACTCGAGATGGGCCTTGGGTCGGATCCGTACCGGCCTGCCACGCGTAGAATGAGCACAGAAGGCCATCCCTGGTTGTACCAAAAGAGACGTCTAGCCCGTCTTGGCCATCCCCGGGCTTGACCAAGACAACCGCGCCTCCTTCGATCGTAACAAGGAGTGTTGCACACTTGCACCTCTCCCGGGCTATCCTTAGCCCGGGAAAGGGCCCCGCGAACAGCCCGTCTGTCCCCCGGACAGATGGTGGCAGCTGTCATGCCCCACCACATTTTCCTCGGCCTTGATCGAGAGGACTGTACCTCCCCGGGGGCCTCGGTAACCCGAGAAGAGCCGCAGAGCAATTAAATCGTGCCGTTTGTCCTTAGGCGGATGGTAGCACGCCGCGCTCCATGACGCCTCAACGGGTGGCGCGGTAGGCTCAAACCGATCAATACTATATAGGGGATAAAGGGAAAGTGCTTTCTCCCTGTGTAGTCTGCTTCCCCGTATTGGCATACCGAGACAAACACGTGTCCAGTACTGATCAGACAAGCTTCTCTTTGCAGGCCACATATAGACGGAGCCCGGAACGAGACAAGGGTGCCGCCACTAAAGATGGACAAAGTATGGATAGGCGCGGGGCCCGCGGTATCAACTCCCAACAACCCGCCGCGCCTATAAAAGGAGAAGTCTGCCCAACGTAACGACCAAGAAGTCTAAGAGGGCAAGCAACAGGAGCATCCGAAGCTTCCTTACCAGTAGCAACAGTCGTAGCAGAGTAGATTCTAGTCACCCCAGAGTCCGAAACTCCCCTATAATCTCGGGATCAGCGCCTCCTAGCCCGGTCTCGGCGCTCCTGTACTGTTTCCACCAAATAATCAAGAGTGATGTAGTAGAGCTATTACCTGGGAGTGGGGACTCGAACCAGGGTAAAATCACTTGTCTCCACGGTTTGTATTCCCTTCACCTTTCCTCTCACCCCCTCTTAGTCTCGCCGTACGACGGATCTGTACCCAGATCTCAGATCGCACCAGGCGTAGTCCGGGAAGACCGCGTGGCCAGAGCCCCCGTGAGCTCGGCCGCCATCCCGGGCTGCTGGGAAGGGTTGTCGTTGGGCCTCATTCCAACTACAAATTCGTCTGCCGGTCCGTGGACCTGCTGCCCTCAGTAGGCGCGTTTCCCAGACACCGACAATAAGAGACCTCTTCGGGTCGTTTGTGTCATGGATGAGGAAGGGGAAGAGTCTTGACACAGGATCTACTTTAGGCGGCGGAGATGGGGCATGGTTCAGATCTCTTCACCAAAGGATTGTTAAATGTGGAGAAGTTAAAGAAAAGAGAAAGAGTTGGGATGCATTCTGCAACCTCACATGCTACAAATTTCGACAATGACAACAACGGTGCCCAGTAACACATGCTTGGATTCATCTTTCTCGATTGCAGCCATGACGGGTATAGAAGCTTTCAAGCCTATTATTGATATTGATCTCAATTTCGTCTCCCTCTAAGGATGTGCCCAGGGAGATGAAGTTTGCAGCGGTGCGGACGACGACGATCTTTGGATTTGATACTACCTACTACACTGTAGCAGTGTTGCCCACTACATGGTGTGAAAAGGCGCGCCCTCTCCTGATCCCGCCCGAGTCCTGACCACCCGGTCCGCCCTTGTTGCCCTGGCTGTTTCCTGCTACATGTAGCAGCGATGCCCACTACATGGTGTGAAAAGGCGTGCCCTCTCGTGATCTCGCCCAAGTCGCCTGACTGCCCGGTCTACCCCTGTTGCCCTACTGGCTGCTGCTTATTGCAGTGTAGTAGTGCTTCCCAATACATGGTGTGAAAAGGTGCGCCCATTGCAGCCTTGTAGAAAAGAGGACAGCGCCCAGTTCATCGCATTGTTCTAGACTTTTTCAAATTCCTTGCGTTGTTTTGAACTTTTTTTATATATTTTTCAAAAAGGGCCAACATGCACCAAGTGGTCGAAAGGGGCCATATGTAAACTGGGCCGGCCCGATTCACCCGGTTCTAAAACTAAACTGTGTCTGTGCTTAAACCTTGGTCCGTTAGCCCGGTTGGCCCGATTCACATAGTAATCAGGCCAAACCAAACCATGTCGGCCCATTGGCCAGGTCTAATCATGGCCATTGCGTGAGATGCGAGAGAGGGAATCTCACTACGCTGACTATTTAGGGACCTTTCTCTCGACGACATCTGATTTCACTTAAAAGCTCTAAAAATACATTTCAAGTTCATTAAAATAAGGATAAATTGCATCTATGTCATTATGAAATTGTATTTGACATAAATGCCATTACAAAGTGTCATATGTTAGAGACACCATTATAAAGTGCTGAAACCTACATATAGAAAAGGCTTGAAGGATATACGAAATCAAAATACAGTCCAATATATTATGGATATACAATCTAAAAATGAGTCCCATGTGGCATACTCTCAACACCCTCTCTTTTCGGCCTCTCCCTCTCTCTCTCCACCCCTACTCATCGTTGCCACCCTCTCTCTTCCTCTCTTACTGTTGCCACTATCTCCACTCCGACTCACCGCTGCTGCCTTCGTCCCCGACACGCGTTGGCAACTTCTCCTCTCCTCCCTCTCTCCTCCTGGCGACGGACGACATTCTTTTTGCCCTAGCTCCAAGCCTCGCATCTCCATTGTAGCACAAAGGCGGGTGGGGACAGGGGTGGCAGCGGCGGCCGAAACTGGGGACGGTGGCGGGTGTGGCCAAATCCATTGACAGTGGTGGTGATGGCGTCTGACTCCGAAGATGAAGGTGGTGGGGGTGGCAAATTCGGGGACGAGGGTGCCAGGGCGGCCGGATCCATGGACGGGTAGCGGTGGCATCGGGGGTGGACGCTTGCGACGATGGTGTGCGAAGGAGATGAAGATGGATGGTGTGTGGTGAGACAGAGATGGACACCGGCGACGGTAGCACGCGATGAAGGAGATGGGGACAACATTGCGTGGGAGAGGCGTACGGAGAGATGTCGGCACCCGATTTACAAGATCGGATTCCACCTGCGTAAACCCGTACTAGTCCCAAGGATCATGGCTAGTACACACAGATATCTGAAAGCGAAGCGAAGGCCAGCGATGTTATCAATACAAACGGAACATAGTCCAGTACACACAACATACAACGGCTCGCAGGCCGCAAATCAGAGTACACAACGATACAAGCCTAATACAACATCTAGAATTTTATTCATCCCACGAGCACGGAGGCAGAGGAGCAGCAAACCCTAATCTTCATACTCTTCATCGGAGAACGCCTCCTCGGCGTAATCCGGGTCCTCCTCCTCGGACGGCGGGCCATACTCGGATGGACCATTGTTGAAGTTTTGAAAAGAGAGGGAGAAAAAGATGGTGAGTACAAATTGTACTGCAAGTCCGGATTATGCAAATGCGGTTCAAGACAAGTAAGGTTTAGGATATTTGCGGAAATCGCGATTATTTAACCTAGTTTTGACAAAGCAATTTGAAACTTTAAATCTCAACATTTTCTTTGGGCTCTTCTCAAGCGGTTCTCGCCACTTGGCCTCGGTGCCATAGCAAGAACAAAATTCTTTCTTCTTTTCTTTTCTCAAACTCGCTAGGTCCATTCCGCGTGACACTTCGATAGGCGAAACCCATTTGGAATACCACCGTGGCACCTCGCTCAAACGAAATCCTTCTCAAATCCTTACTCATCTCAAATCCTTTCTTCAAAATCCCTTTTCTAAATTTATTTTAAAATGAAGAAACTACCATATAATCAGTCCTTGGCGCTCATAACCATGAAACACGGCTATCATGATAGTTTTAACTCTGCTGAGTGGGTACGCCTTACCCTCGAGAGGCTACGCACCCAGACGATGTTTCGCCACAAGACCATCAACCACGAGGGCCAGCGATCGGTCCGTCCCATACCGGAGCTCGAGGTCGTCTTGTAATGGCTCCGTTCATAGGATTATAGGATGAGCGGTCCTTAGACTAGGGAGAGTTTATATCTTAGCCGGTTTCAAAACATGGTGCCCTCTGCACCAACCGACAAAATATCCCCTAGTCGGAAGATTTTGGGGTAAGAGGAAAATCATTTCCTACTCAAAGATCACCCCGATCGCTATCTTTAAATCACCCTTTTCCAACCATTTCTCAAAACATTCACCTTTCACACAAATGATTGAATCATTCCGCATAAATGATTTTAAGCATTTATCCTACCACAATCGAGCATATAAATAAGAGCGGCTCATATTTTAGCCTTAGGTTTAATCCTACCATATTTCTTACCTTTCTATATATTCGGTCATGATAACTAAGCCTAGGAAATCGGCATTTAACTTTTAAACTAGCATGCATAATTTCAAATCTAATAACATTTTCTAAATAACCGAAAATGGCTTCTCAATATGATCAAAGGGGGGACTTGCCTTGATCGGTTCCGGGGAAAGCGAAGGGGACGTCGATGATCGGGTCTTCGGGAGCTTGACCTCCTAAACGCGCTACGCATGCAAAGCAATACAACACACATAAGCAAAATATTTCATGTCATCTTTGTTTTTAGGTAATGGGACATACAACAACTTTTAATGCATTTTGTTAAAGAGATCATGCCAAATGACTTATCTTGTGAATGCAATGATGCCATTATTAATCCAAGAATACTTCTAACAAATGTATGCTGCATGAAGGGCATGACAACAATTATTTCTTAAGGTCCAGGGACTTGTAAAGTATTTTATTTTCATTTAAAAGGGATAATATGACCATTTCTCTCATGCACATGAAATGATGCACCTAGAACTTATCTATTTAGCTAAAATGGATTCCACATGCAAGACATGCAAATGCATATTTTCTAGGGTCCAGGAGTGGTTAAAGCATTTGTCTGAATTTTATAAATTTTCACAGCACAAAAGCAAATTTTAACTAAAGGTTTTACGATACTACACAATGGTTTAACCAGAAATTAGAAAAGAATTAAAAGAAAAGGGGTCTCGATCTTGGTAGGCTCGGCCGAACGGCTAAAAGCGCTTGGCCTTCAACACCATGTGGCCTTGGTCAACTGCGTGATTGATGGCGAGTCCCACCTGTCAGTGCTGTGCATGATGGCAAAGGGAACAGAGAGACTCCGTGGCGGCGAAACCTGTGGCATGACAGCGCCGCCACCACCGGGTTCGAATAGTTCTTGTGAGGAGTGACATTCAGTGAGGCGAACACCATGGTGGTCTCGGCGGCACGGAATGCACTGAGGCGGCGCAAGCAGAGCACTGGCGGAACCTCGAGGCGTCCATGGCGCCCGTGAAGCGGAATCAAAACCCGATTCCTCGGCCGTAAGCAACAATGAAGAGGCGAAAGCTTGGTGAGCTCACCGGACGAAGGGTGATCGGCGGCGGGACCACGGCGGCGGCAGCGGTGCGAGCTCCGGGGCCTTGCGGATCACACAGCGTCAATCCACTGGCGTAAGCCATTGGCGACCTGCGGGTCACCAAGGAGGCATGGATTAGGAGCAAAGAGGCGAGCGAAAGGAAAAAAGAACAATGGCAAGGTGATGAAGATCGGCGACGCACCGGCTCGGCGAAGGAAATGTGTCGGTGCAAGCGAGAGCAAAGGGGAAGCGATTCCCATTTAAAGGCGAAGCTCTGCCGGAGAAATCCTTGACGACGTGCGATTAGGTATCGCCGGCCGATCCCGCGGTCTGCCGAAATGCTAACGCATTGAACGCGAGGTGGTTCCGCCGGCGATAAGACAAGGAAGGGTAGGGACGGAGAGGGTCAGCGGAAGAGTGTAGGGGCGCGCAATGCGTGGGGAGACAATGGCGAGGCCGGGAGAGGAGAGAGAGAGAGCACCGGGCGATCAGCGGAGATGACCGCGACTCGGAAGAAAAAAGGGGGAGAGAAGAGGTCGACGAGGCGGGCCCGCTTGCCGGTATAGCGCTCACGGGCATAAGAAGAGGAGGCAAAGAGCTGGTAAATGACTGGAAGCAATTTGGCCTTGCGTCAAGCCCCACCAGAGAGAAAAAGAGGTGGGCGGGAAAGGAAGGAGAGAGGAGAAGTGGGCCGAGACTTGGGCGAGAGGAGAATGAAGGTCTTTAAATCTTTCTGATTTTCCAAATGCATATCTCTTTCAAATACTCTTTTTGAATACAATAATACTTAGGAAATAATACTTTAATTCCCAAAAAAATTAATAACACCTTTCCAAAATATTTTTACTTTGGAGATTTTAAATGCACCAGTTATTTCCAGGATGATGCATGAAATGATGATGCCATGATGCAATATAAATAAATGATTAACATTTTTAAATTATGCATTTTAAGAAATTAATTAACGTGCCAAATTGGTTTTAAAAATTTGGGATGTTACAAGAGAGGTGTTGGAGAGAGAGAGAGAGAGAGAGAGGAAGGGGCATAGAGAGCAGAAGAAAAAGGTGAAGAGGAGAGGATAATAGATGGGATCACCATATATTAATATGTATTTTGATTTTTTATATTTTATATATTCCCGGTAATGGCATATATGTAGGTTTCAACATTTTATAATTGCGTCTTTGGCATAAGACACTTTGTAATGATACTATCGTTCGAGGCGACCTCTATAATGGCATATATGCAAAAAAAAAATTAAATAATGTTTTTGAGAAGCATTTTTATGGAAGAGGACAGTTTCTGCAGAAAAGACATTGGACAATGGTGTCCACTGTCGAGCTACGCTTTTTGAAAAGTAGACGGTACACGAATCATTAACACCACTTTTGGGTACAATCATCTGTCAAACGGAAGCACAGTAAGGCCAAAAAAGAATGAAAGAGACAGAGGTACTTACAAGGAATAAAATCCAGAAATGCGCGAGGGGCTATGTGCAAACTGCAAAGAGAGCCAGGCCAGGGCAGCGAAAAGGCCCCCAGCCACTACGCCGGGTCCACCACGGACGTTGCCAGGTCAGCACGGGGCCAGAGATGGTCAACGTTGAGCCGGTCAGTGTTCGGCCCGCGCGGTGGACCGGGCCCAGCCAGGCCAGCGAATGGATACTGCGCCGGAGGACACAGACAGACGCCTACCCACCTAGGGTCCTAGAGTACTTTCCTCCGTCTGCCTACCATATAGGATGTGATTTGCAGGAGAGCTGGATTAAAAAAACTGCACGTGTGTGTGTTCGCCAATCAAATCACAAAAGAAAGAAAAAACAATCATATTATTGTTTTTTTAGACAACCATATTATCATTTGACCGACCAGAACTGCTGTTTTTAAGCGCATTTGTTTGTCTATTATATTTATTTTTCATACATAGTACTACCTCCATTTTTTTTTTGTACTTCTAAACAAATGCATAATGGGGCGTGATAAGACGGAGCCAGAACGAAACATACTTCTACAGGTAACCTTTTTCCTCTTTAATTAGTATTCAATTACATTTTTCAACACTTTAATTCGCTGGTGCCGTTTTTCGACAATCTCAAAATCACATGTAAAACTTTGTTAAATACGGTTTCAACTACTAATCTTATACTTTCAAAACCAACAGTTAAAAGAAGCCAAATTTTAGTTTCAGCACACGATGAATCATCCTTAACTACCCTAATTTTTATAGTCAGCAGTCGCAATAGATAGCAATTAGGGGTCATGTATGGAGAAGTTTTTGTTCATGGTACCAGCGTTATGCCTTGAACTTAGGGCACAATTTCAAAAGACCGGTGGTTAACCGCGGCTAACCGCATCTCCATAGGGTCTGGTTTGGTAAACCGGCGGTTTAGAATTTAAGGGTTTGTCCAAAATTTGATAAAATAATTTTTAAATGTAAAATGGACATAAAATTCCTAAAAAAATTATTAATCATCTTAAACATTTTGGCTTAAACAAAATTTAAATTTCTAATGTATATTTTGAATGAATTTTTATCAATTTTCACCAATTGTTTTTAGAAACCGCGATAAACCATGGTTAACCGCAAAAAACCTCGGCTAACCGCAGATAAAACCGGCAATACTTAGTTTTGAATTTAGGGCAAAAACCAGTTCAAAACCGCAGCTAGCCGCGATTAACCGCTGTTAACCGGCTCCATGCCATTGCTCGCTCGGAGATCCTCCCACGGTTTTGTGAACCCTGACTTAGGGTGAACGTAGGAGAAAAGCATAAGAAATCTTGGCTAAAAAGCGGATGAGATCTTGTGGCTTTGGAATCCTATGAAAAGTTTATTTTTAGCAGTAAAAAATCTAAAGTATGTTTAGAGTGGCTGAGCTGAATAAATAAATTGCTTGAACTAAAGTTAGTTATGTGGATGACTGAATGGATAAACTAACTAAATAAGTTTAAACCACTCTGAACATGCTGCTAGGAAAGGACAATCAGTTTTAAGTTGCATCTCATCTCATCTTAGTTTATGGGAATGTAGACAAAGGGTAATAGTTTTTAGGAAAAAATGTCGATTTGATCCCTCAACTATGC
The DNA here is from genome assembly GCA_036346415.1 of Raddia guianensis. NCBI lineage: Eukaryota > Viridiplantae > Streptophyta > Magnoliopsida > Poales > Poaceae > Raddia > Raddia guianensis. The sequence continues at coordinate 12,602,551 of CM070538.1, forward strand.
CTGCTGGACCACTTTGGTCCCTGAACCTCAACACCAGACTTGTGAGGTCCCTCATGTATATTGATCCTTTGACCGGTCAAAATAGCGGTATTAAGGGTCAAAACAGCGATATTAGACTTGAGAGATGAGAGATTTGAGAGATAAATTGAGATATAAGATAATGAGATGGATGTCATGTGGCCATCAAATCAGCAAAATTTCTACATGTATGCCACACAAGCAAAAAAAACTTAAAACTGCTCATTGACATGGTCAGAGGACTAATTTGGTCTGATTTTGCTATATGGGTCCGGTATCGAGGTTTAGGGACCAAAGTGGTCCAGCGGACACAATTGAGAGACCAAATCAGCACTTTTTTCTAGTTTTTATGGGACGAAATACTTAGTTTTATAGTTTATGGGATATGTAAACGAAGGATCCTAGTTTAGGGTATAACATGAGCGAACACTTGGGCTACAGACAGACGAGACGAGTGATTCGCATCACTCCCAAGTTTGCGTGTGCACAGGCTGCAGAATCTATGATATGCAGTACATTTGCAGATATAGTACAGTACTGCAACAATTTTGTCGAAAACCTGGGAACGTATGCGCAGAAAAAGAAAAAACTGGGAACGTATGCGCAGAAAAAGAAAATGAAGTTCTTTTTCAGTTTTTTAAGAATCAGGAGTTCAGGACGTTAGTTTTGTAGGCTCAGATATAAACCAACCATTTCAAAACATTTGCGTCACATTTTTTTTTTCATTGGAACAAGGTGGTATAAATTCTAGCTTCTGGTTTATAAAGTCATTGGTCCCTCTATTAAGAGGCAAGCGATGCAACCCATGAGACACATTCCTGCAAAAGGGAATCCTGCGCCGACGACATAACTCTGTTTTACCAGGAATCTTGTCCATTTCAATCAGAGTTTGCTTTTTTTTTTTTTGAGAATCAATCAGAGTTTGCTTGATACATGAAAAGCTGCAACCCATGAGACACATTTTTCTGAGAATCTGAGACCATCAGACTTCAAGGTACTTCAACAGAGCCCATCCAATGCACGTCTACCCTGAATTTGTCGGATCTGCCTTGATGTAAGCTTTTGTTGAAACAAAGCTCTGTCAATTTATTTAAGTAGAAAAAAAATATAAACAAACCACATGATGTCAAGCCACACCACAGTTTTATGTTGCCAACTTGAACTAAACCCGACCACACCGCCAAACAATCTGAACAACACTACAATAGACAGCTCCATCTGACGGCGTGTTCTTTACTTAACCACGGTGAATCACACCCCTATCAGATTTCTATCTTGCTAGCCGATCAGCCCGGGCTCGATCCGATTCGAGCGTTGAACGCAGCGAGGAGCGACACGTAGAGATTACCCAGGTTCGGACCCCCCTGCGGGCTGCGGGTAATAGTCCTACTCCTGCCGAGTCTTAGCTCTTTTCTTGTTGTGATTGTTTGAGAATGCTTACAGAATGCTGAATGCAACGTACTCCCTCCCTTCTCCTTTTATACGAGCCTTGGACTGGCGGAGAGCGAGAGGGTAGGCGGCGATCTGATCGTTTAGTACTGCGATAAGGCGTAAAGGATGGGGCGGGAGACAAAACGTCTTTGCTCTTTGCTGCGGCGGCGCCGCCATGCGCGTGCCGCAAGTGGCCTCCGACTCATGCGAACACGCCAGTGTGGGAGTAGGCGGGGCTCACCTTGCGCCACCTGACGCGGGCGGCCATCCTGATGACGGCGGACTCTTTCTTCGCCGGTCAATTCCGCAGAGCCACAGTGACAGTTGATCAGACCTGCAGAGGTCACTGTGGCGGTATTCATCTCTTCTTCGGTCCATCTGCCCGTAATGTCGCGTTGAATGCGCATGTCCTCCGCAGCAGAGGAGAGCCTTCGCCCAGAAGACTCCTCTCGGGACGCTTCCTGTAGCACGGGCCCCACCTGATAGGGAGGAGACCTCTCGTGCTTGCCCGGCGCGCTGAGGGGCTCGCCCACGCCATTGGGCACAGTCGCCCGCTGACGCGTGGGGCCCGCCTAAGCGTTGAGGGGCTCGCCATGTGTTTGGGCACAGTCGCCCGCCTGACGCGTAGGGCCCGCACGGTCTTCTTTAGGACTCTTCATACCCCGGTATTTATTGTACCGACATTATCCAACAACCCACTAGCAGCATATTGGGCGAAGCAACCAACACAACCGCAGCTACCACTCTACAAATGACAGTTTGGCAACCAAATTACAAGGATACACTCAAGCAGCGGGGCACCCAATAGCCTAGAAGACGACATCTTCAACAAAAGGGGCGGTGTCAAAACAACGCCGTTGCCCATCTACACACATTGGGTTTTCACCAAAGGGGGCTTTAGGGATGGAGTGACATTCGTGGCAATACCTTAAAAGAAGGGAGTGTCACCGAACGATGTCACCATTGCTGACCCAAGCAAGGAAAGCAAGGTAGGGTTTTCGCCCGACACACCCACTTCAAAGCCACAGTTGACGGAGGCTAGAAGTTAGGGTGTTAACGTAAATACTGTACCTGCCAACCCACGTCACCGCAACATCAGTAGTGAGAAAACGTCCAAAGACCACTGAGCGCCTTACTGGAGGAGAAGAAGGTTAAGGCAGTGAGAGTGACAAACACCATCAGGAGGAACCGAGGGACGAGGAATCCATTGCCATCAAGGGTAAAGGCCTCGGGGCAACATCAGCGAGGGAACTCATTGGAACCACCCACACCACATTGGATTTGGCCGTCCCGTCATCGGATCCGACCAACTCACCGCCGAGGGAGATCTGACTGGGTGGTACATCTTGCCTAACCACATCCACAGAGGGGAGATGCGGCTGGATAAAGGAGGCTGAGCAGCTCAACGCCGTTCAATTGTTTTATTTTCTTTGATAATCATTATGGTCGGAGGTTTTTTTTAAAAAAGGTTCTATGCTAGTTCATTATTTGAACTTTGTTTTTTAGCCATTTTGTTCTCTTGTAAGACAATTGATCATGTACGTTTTGTTCTCTTGTAAGACAATTGGTCATGTACGTTTTACAATGTAGAGGCAGAAACTATTCTATTATCTAAAAAAAAGCTATGAATCCTAACAAATAATCATTCAAATAACGAAATCCCTGCCCAGATGAAATTTACGCTGACATCCAATCCAGAAAATTGCCTGACACATTCGTCTATAGATCATGTTTGAAATGAAGTGACAAACACTGAAAAGAACTATATAAATCATAGAGCAATCCCGTAACATGAGGTTGAATTTCAGCAGCCAAATATAAGTAAAAACTAACGCTAAAAATTTGTAATTTTGTACAAGTCAAATTTTGTATCACTTCGTAGCCATTTTTGTAAGATTTTTAATAGTTTTATCCAAACTTCCATAGCCATTTTTTAAAATTTTTTTTGGCTATCCAAACCCCCTATCAAGGGCATGCAACTTTTATAGATTATTAATCCCTCGGAAAGAACTTTTCAAATTATTATTTTTTCATTTGGATTAAGCTAAAAAGAACAGGCATGATGTCCTAACGTAATCCCAAAGCTCTATTTTGGCTGTTTGCATCTACACACTGCACTCAATATTAAATTTTAAGGATTGGTTTATAGTATTGAATACACAAAAACATCTCTAGGAGACTCAATAATTTCTCCCAAGGATAGATGGGCAATGGGCCCTGGGGTGTTTTGTAGGCTTTTAACCTGAACCGAAGAAACCATGTATTTACTTCTCTACTGTTTTTGTAGGTGACAGTTATAAGAGAGCATACATATGGAAAACGCTTGCCATGGAAGTATGAAACTATAATAATAGCTCAATATTCACCCTCTAAAGTCTAAACAAAATGTAGTTCTGCCAAATATCCGATTTGATATCGTAGTGAAGTCAGACCCAATGACCTAACAGTTTAAGATTATCGTCAGTTACTAACAAGGCTAATTGCTAACACTAACTTCTTTGGATACTTGGATATATAGGCCAGCAGAGTTGATTTTTCATCAAGCATTTGCATAATAATCTTGCCCAAGATATATGGCACAAAAGGCATATTGCCACTGGAACTTATTTGAAGGATAATGGGTATTACTAGTTCTTGAAAACTACCAATATGTTGGGTAACCGGTTTAAAGTAGTACTAGCAATGTACAGCTATTTATTTAAGAACGAAGATGCAAATATAAATCCCCTATTTATCGAGCCGGTCCAAGGTCTTGGATCGGCGGCGGCGGCGCGTTGAGGAAACCCAAACCCGAGAGGGGCGCGATACAAGAGCCCAACCGAGCCCACCCCAAATCCTGTACTAGGCCTGAACTCTCTCCAAAATGGCCTCCGTTTCCTTCCGCCTGTGGCCCAACTAGATCCGCTTAGTCGGCGCCGCGACGCACCACCAATGATCATCTTGGCCTGTGTCGCGTATGACCTCGAGACCGCAATTCCACGCAGGGAAAAAAGAGAGAAACAAAAAAAAATGGCGGGAACGTACGTACAGACAGCGCCTCGTGCCGTAGCTCTCGGCGTTTCCCGCCTCCCGTGAGCCCGCCGGGCCGGCGCCCCATCCACCCTCTAGCCAACGACATGATGAGGAATTGATGGCGGCGGCGAACGGCGGCCGGAGGCGGCGGCGGCGAGCAGCGCGACGTCGACGTCCGTCGCCGGTGGCCGCCGTTGGTGCCGCCCTCACCATTCAATGCCGGCGCGAACGGCCACCACCACCACCCTGACGCGCGCGCCACCTAACATTTCGCTGACGGTTTTAACGCCTGCTTGCATGCCGCCCCGAAGCGCCGCCACGTCGATCCTCTGCTCCGGCCGCTGTTCCCATGCAGCCCATGCGCCCAGCCCAGTGCTGGCACACGGCCTGGCAGCCAAACTGAAGAGTTTGGAAGCGTCGGATAACGTCGAGAGCAACAAACGCAACACGGAAATCGTTTCACATTCGCCACAAATTCTTTTTCCCTGAGAGCATCTCCAATAGTAGAGACAACTTGTTGTCTATAAGATCTAGCAGTGGCATCCCGGTCGAACAAGAGACCATTTCTCCTCCAATAATTGGCTATAAGCCCCACTCCAAACCATGGGACCCACATAATAATATTTTAATTAATACTACTTCTTCCTCCCGTTCTCCACTTCTCCCCAAATCCATTTCTTGGCACACTTCTGGCCGCCTCCCTTCCGCCGCGTCCGTCCTCCCTTGCCGCCGCCTCAAGCCACCAAAGACGGATCCGTGGCGGCGCCTCACCTCCTCCAGGTGAGCTCCGTGGCGGCGGCGGCTCAAATCTCATGGCTGGCCGGCAGGCGCTCGTCCCTTCCACCCTTTCCGTGACGGAGCTCCGTCGAGCCTCTCTCCTTCCTCTGCCGTGACGGAGCTCGCCACTCCTCCTCCTTTGTTTGGGCGAGGCAAGACTCACCGTCGCGCCCTCCTCGCCGCGACATCGCGCTCCTTGGATCTGGGCAGCATGGGCACGGCTCCGGCTCCGACGCGGGCGCAGCTTCGACGACGACAATGGCTTCGACGCAGCTCGTCGGCGACCAGGAGAGAGAGAGATTGGATGGGGAGTTTGGCCGTGGGGGACACGTGGAGCACTTTGCCTCGGGTTGTCTGCCTGTAGACGGGCGCTTAACTAAGCGTCTGTGCTCGCCCATTTGCTCCTCTCTCCTCCGGATCGGCCAAAAGATGATGTGGAGTGCTTTCTAACTCGCCGACGTGTCCCCATGGAATCTTCGATCTGCACGCCGATATTGCCACGAGAACAAGCCAGCGTAACAAGAACCGTCGAGGAGTAATGTCTCGGAGGCTTAGCTCGTACTGTCAACGCGTCAGTCTGTCTCAAAGTGTGGATGAATCTGACTAATCACCCCGCTGTTGTCTGTGTGCAACATGCAATGCCGGAAGGGTCGTCGGGGAAAAAAAATATAAACACTAAACACGCAGGCTGGCGGCGTGAGAGCGATAGGTAACCGAAGCATCAATTCCGGCCGCGGCCGAGCGCTTTGTCTGGAGGAAGCATCCAAACCGGCCCGTCGCTGTGCGGATCGCAGGGACGGCGAGAGATCCTCACGATTTGCTGGCTCCATGCGGCCATGCATGCATGGCCTTGCCAAGAAGCAAGCCCTGCAAGTTAAATGGTCCTTGCAGCTGAGCTGAGCTCGCCCCCTCGATCTCACGCTGCGACGCACTCATGCACGCACCTACCCACGAGGCCGAGGGGGCAGAGCAATAAATGGGCAGGTCTAAACCCGCAAGCGACAGGACGGCGTCACAGCAAGAAGCTTCTCCCCATGCCCAACTCTGTTCGCCGCAGAGAGCAGCAGGAGCGAGCAAGTAGCCAAGTACTACGGAGTACCACGTACCACGCACGTACCCAGTGGATATAGCAGCTGATATGAGATAGATGCTCGCAGCGGCGTCAGAAATCTTCACCGGAATTCCTCGCCGGAGCACGAAGCAAATCTGCCTTCCATGGCAAACGATCCCTGCTCGCCCCGTGCGTCGATCGCCGTACGCACGTACGTACGTGCCTGCGGCCTGCCTGCCCTTGCAGTGGATTTAGGTGAGGCACTGGCGTACGCGCCTGCACTACAGCCTCTGCGGCAAGAACTGATCGGACGCGTGCTTGCAGTGCTCGATCTGCAGACTGCAGCATCGATCGATCTCGGAGATGACAGGGGCAGCATCTCTGCCATCAAGAGCGCTGGTACTCGCGGTAGAGGCTCTGAGGAGATGGGGTCCTTGCGGTGATGCGAGTGAGGCCTGGAGGAGTGAAGCTGTCATGCCAGCTCGCCAGTTTTGGCGCAGCTGCTCCTTCCAAGTTCCAACTGTGCTCCACGTTCCTTTGCACTAGCGTGTAGACACTACAATTCTACAGAGCAGAGACGAGTACCCTCTGCTTGATCATAAACTGCCTTTTGGTACTGCTTGTGTAGATCTATCCTATACTATATGTGAAAATTAATAACGACGACGTACCGGTGATCGACGATCGATCGTGTGGTTTTGTCGAAAATATGCATGGCTTCTGCAGTCCTACAGAGCTGATAACTGCCTGCGCAATGTATGCTATATATATACTCTATTGGAATATTGTGGGACCCAAGGAGAGCCTCTGTGCGCCTTTGTTAGTGCAAGATCTCGCTAAACATAGCCCAAAAAATTTACAACATGTTGCAATCATCATTTTATACAAACACGGGGACACATTTATTCATAAGGATTCAGATACATATTGGGTAGGTTAATTCCCGTGAAATCAAATATTATAATATCAAAATATAAACCCATGCTATAATACAATACGACGGACATAAAGACGAGTAGAAGTCTCGTGGCTTTGCCAGCCACCAGTCAATCAAGCATTTGGAGTCTCGTATTATCCTTGTCCTAACTTAGTCATAGGACAGTCTTCTTCTCCGTCTTCCTATCCTAATGTGACATAGTGATAAAAAGGTTGTATGGTGGAGTTTGGGCTCTTAATTGCTGAAAGTTGAATTTACAATACTAGTATAATAAAAAACTATGACTTAGCCAGTTTGTAAAACAAAGACACACTATGTTATATATGCAAGTTTTCTCCGTATTTTAGGGGTTTAAATCTTATGTGGACTCATTGCCATTGCTATGGGACATGATCTCTGATTCAGCTTTGGATTCGTTTTCATCGCCATGGCATATGATCCTTGCCTATAGGGTAGCTCATTCCATCGCCATTGATATGATGCCCTTTCCAACAACAAACCCATGAGATTGTAATCACAACCATGGAACGTCTCCCATATTGTGGGGGTGAACTCACCCTCTTCGCCAAGAGACATGATCGATCCTCTTAAGCTCAACTAAGGCCTAGACCCCAAAGATCAACAATTCATCAAGTGTTATCAAAAGTTTGACTGACTCGGTTTCGCACTTAAACAAAAACTGGTACCCAAGCACATGAGCTATCTTTTTAGCTTACTGAGTACAAGGAATTCACAGGAATAGGACACTACTCATCACCATATTTGTGCACTCGAGATACACACAATTAATTAAATTGTCCAATGCATTTGCAGACGTTGTAGTGTTAATCAAACGGGATTTGGTACTATTTTGTTACATTATGCTTTGCAACAATCGTGCACAAAAGAGACTAAATTCAATCATCCAATGCCATGATACTTTTAATAAACTATTTAGATGTGTCATCTAGTATCATGATACTTTGCTATGAAGCACAAAGTTCTGGTACATGACAAATATCTACTCATGCATGCTCTCAATTATTCTAAAGCCTTCTAAATATGCTATAAAAACCTAGGGTTTCGGCCCCTGGGCGCGATGCTATATAAGGGAGGTACGGACGTATGGCTTGATCACTTAAGCTAATAACGTTGTACCTAATCATGCCCTAGTCCTCTACACCCTAACATGATATTATGGGATCGCGCCGGAGCTTCTCGGAAGGTTGCCGCCACCATTATTGTCGTGCTGCTGTTCTAGGAGCTGAAAAGGAGGACGCTCTACTTCTGTACGTCTCCCTCGTCGACTATAACCTACGACATCTACACCGAACTAGCTAACTGGAGATGGCTTATACGAGCAACATCTGTGATAGTGATTATTCATCTAATTTTGTGATACGTCCTTGCGTTCATATATTTAGGCTAAACTAATTGAGGTAGATTTCTAACAGCCTCGTCGGAATTATGAGATACTGGACCCTGCCCAAATGCTCTTCTACTCAGGAAGCGTATCCTCTGTAGTTGTTGCCGAATCCAACCATTCAAGGCGCACAACGAACGGCAAGATACCGCTTCGTGGATTGTGTAAGTGGCCGAACTTACCGTGCGATGAGAAGGCAGCGGCCGGATGCGGGGATACCGAGTCCCTGACGTATGTCAGAGGATCCACGTCCACTTCTACTCATCGCTAACCTGACACCCTTCCCATCTATCGGAATCTTGGCACGGACGCGACCTCCATCCCTTCTCTCGCCTCGTCCGTCCGCCACTCCACGAAGGTTTTTTTTTTCGTGTTGCGATCGAGGCGGACGGACGGACGAGAGATGCATCAAGAGCGAGTCATGTCACGCTATGCAGAATTCGAGCCTGCATTAGGGCGCAGGGTTACTCATATCACATCAACGCCCCTGCACAAAGTGTCGGTAGCCTAGCTTGATTTGCTTTGCTCGCTGCCTTGCTGGCTGGCCACACATGGTTGGATGGGGGTTATATTTTTCTTTTATTTTTTTGCGAGGACAATAGAAAAGTGATTGCATATTTTGTTCTTTCTTTGATTGCTGTGCTCCATGATTCATAGCAATGGGGAAAAGGAGTCGCAAATCGCTTATATGTGTGTGTATGCAGAAAGCCATGGGACAAAAGGGCACCAACCTGTTCTCCATTACACGGTGATCGATGGTGCCTGTACCAGTAGCACTGGCAGTGAAGTGAAGTGAGTGTGCATTGCATAGCTCAAACGACACACAGGAGCTCTCAATTAGAGTAGTATTAACGAACAAATGCGTGGCGCCAAGTCGGATGCTGCGTGATAAATCGCTGGCTTGTTTTCTTCCTGAGGGAGCGGGAATGGACGAATGGTGGCGTTTATGTCAAAAGACGTTCCCCTTGCCGGAAGAACGTCTCTGCTTGACCTCACTCTGTTTTTAGATTATTTTGGGTGCGCTCTTGGACACGGAAATTTCATTGTTGGTTGCGTAAAAACTGAAAGTAATTTGGAGAGAAAATGCTAGAATTTTCTATGTGTGGGTTGGGTTGAATCGTTAAACTTTAAGCGGTATTTATGTTTCGAATTACATCTTCAACTTATATTTTTAGAGCTTTTAATAAACAGCCGGTTTCAAATTATGAGGAGACATGTTTCAAATTAATGTTACATGCGTATCATACAAAACATTTTAAATTGAAATATGAAATTAAAACTCAAACTAGGTAAAAGAATCACAAAATAATAAAGATGGTATTAACATACCTAAGGAGTTCGACATAAAATTTTATGGAATAACTCTCTGTGGCATATAAACGCGTTGTGCTGCGCCCCGTGCATGCTCTTGCAGCGCAAGCCGTGCTATGGTCAAGCTGTGAAATTGAAGATCTCGTTTGTCGAAGTTTTGAGACGTTCACAGCATTTCAACGATTTCGCTTGGGATTTGCTTTTTAAATGATCGACAACATTAAGTTTTATGAAAAATTAATGAAGCTAAGGGGCATTTTCGTCAAACTTAGCGGTTGTGATTGCTAAATGTGTCAAATGGTAAAAAAAAAAATCGGAATAATCTTTCGATGGCATTTTCTATAGCAGTTGTGATGTCATTTTGTGCGCTATGAAACGAATTTTCCCACAGGACAAACCACGTCCACAAGCAAAAGGTGAGTTCGCTGTTCGCAGTACACCTGGGCCCTGAAACTAATTTGCAAGTGTGCCACTGAGTTGCTGTCGATCCTGTCACGGCCTGTCCCGTCTCACAAAAAGACGGTGAATACCACAATAGGCCCTCGACCTCGACACATTTGGTGCCGTCGCAATGAAAACTTTCAGGCAGTAGTAATCAGTAAAAAAAAATTACAGCCGTTTTCTCCCACCGAAGCCGACTGCCGAGTGCCGACCCCTGGCTACGCGTAGCCAGGGCCAGGGATTCCCTGCAACCGCTTCAGGACTTCACGGGGCTTCTCGATCCCCTCCGGGGCCCTGCTGTCCGTCCGATCGGCAGATCAACGGCTCAGATTGATCCGGAGAGACCGACGCCATGCACCGAAAAGAAGAGGGAGTGGACAATTGTACAGGCCATACGCAGTACTGTGCGTTTCGACTGTAGTGCGGCAGTTTAATCCCCGGCTTAATCCATCGCGGATCCCCCGGATCTGTCGGTGGTAGGCCGTAGACCCCCGGAGTTATTATTACCCGTGCGGTAGGAGTGATTAAGATCATCGCTCGCTCTAAAATTCTCTATCTTTTAATAGATTAGCCGATGGAAGAAGGTAATCTTTTAAATAGTAGTGTAAAATATGAAAAAAAAATTAGAGTGAAGCATATAGAGAGTAAGTAATAGTGAAATAGAGTATAATGATAGAGGGTCAGATGCCGATGCTCTAAACCGTGTGCAAATTGTTACGGAAACTATTAGACTATTGGCAACAGCCCCTCTATGTCTCAAACTATCGAGAATGTTTTTATAGGTCTGATTCCGGCGGCCGATAACGAATACGACTAGAAGTCTATCTATATTGGATTAGCCTAAAACCCTAATCTATCTGGTGGTATAAATAGAGGTGATGATCCATTTGTTCTTCAACTGAAATAAATAAAATAAAACACCACTTTATATCCTATCTTTTTTATAAGGAAAAAGTTTATATTACACCCTGAACTATTACCCTTCGTCTATATACCCCCTGAACTATCAAATCGGGTATTTTAGCCCACGAAACCATGAAACCAGTGCAAATTACACCCCGAAGTGGTTTGGTGGGAGGTTTTGCCACCGTGGCATGTCTAGTCAGCATATACCCAAACAATTCAACATATATAATATTGTGGGGCCCACATGTCATTATTTTCCTCTCGTCTTCTTCCATCTCATCCCTTTCATCACCGGCAGGGTGGCAGCGGCGGCACACAGTCAAGGAGGCAGCGTTGCCTGGGGCAAAACGACGATGCGCGGCCTAGTGCTGGGATGCACCTAGGAGCGGGACGACGGCGCGACATTGGGTGGGACGACGCCTTGCTGAAGAAGCGGAGACAGTGGCGCCTGACCAAAGGCGGGGACGGCGGCGGCTGCTAAAGCGATGAGGCTGACATCTGACGAGGATGGGAGGCGACGTTGGCGGGCCCTTGAAGGCGGCGCAGGGGAGGAATCGGCGCCGTGGATTGTGGCCGACAATGAGCTCGGCGGCGACATAGAAGAGGAGGGATGGCGACACGCAGCGAAACTGGTTGCTGGCGGCGAGGGGGAGAGGATGGGGTTGCGGCTAAGCAAGAGGGAGGTGAGGGGAAGATGATGGCGGCGCGGATTTGAGCCAGAGAGGGCTGGTGAGGCTAGGCGGTGTGGGGCGGTGCGGGAAGAGGCTGGCAGGTGCGGGGAGGGTAGTGAGGGGCGTGTGCGGCCGGGCAAGGCTGAGGTAGAGGAGACGGCGGCGCGGGGAGGCATAGGGAGGGGCAGGGGAGGAGGCGGCGGCGGGGAAGTGAAGTGAGAGAGAGAATGGAGAGATAGACGAGGGAGAGAGATGAAATGGAGAGAGAAGAGAGGGTGACAACCGGGACCCTTGTATTTTAATTTTATTTGCATTTATTTTTTTGACTAAATTGCCACCTCACCCACCACGTGGGCAAAATCACCCACCAAACCACTGCGGGCGTAATTTGCACTGGTTTCACGGTTTTGTGGGCTAAAATACTTTGTTTGATAGTTCAAGGGGTATATAGACGAAGGGTCATATTTCAGGGTGAAATATAGACTTTTTTCTTTCGGTTTTGCTGCTTCTCAGGCGACTGATTTTTAAATAAGTCTCAGTCGATTTTCCTATAGCTAGATTCTACCGTTAGATCTTTTATATGTTCTATAAAGATGTTTGATCAACGGTTTACAAAATCGACCGAGAGATAAATAACTCTCAGACGCCTAATGATAAGTCAGTCCCCTTTTTTTATAATTACATAATTATTCTACTGTATTGTAGACTGCACCCGGTACCACGTTTTGGCAACATAAATATGCAAGCCGGATTAATCACTCAGTAGTAATTCACCACGGCCTCAGCTCACTGCTCACCTCTCCTGCTGGGTGCTGGGCCCCACGGGCACGTACAGAAACGGACAACCTTCCGTGCCCCGCGCGTGCCCCCACTGACTCCTCCGGGCCCACCGAAACCACCCTTGCTCGCCCTCTCCTCGCGGCTTCTGCGGCCTCTCGCTCTGCTCGCTCACTGGTCACTCCTCCCGCTATATGCAGCATTGCAGCTGCGTTGCCATTGCCAGTAGCCAGTGGCGGTAGTACCATGCAGTGGTGGCTCGCTTGCTGTAAGCTATAGCTAGCTCGGTGGTAGGTAGGGGGGAGGAGGAGGAGGAGGAGGAGCACCGAGGGCGCGTACGCAGCTGGGAGGCAATGTCACCGCCGGCGGCGCCGCCGGCTCCGGTGCTGAGGGACGAGCTGTCGCGCAGGACAGCGGTGCTGGGGCTGCGCCTCTGGGTGCTCGTCGGCATCGCCGTCGGCGCGGCGTTCCTGCTCCTGCTCGCGCTCATCTCGCTGCACCTTGCGGCGGCCCGCCGGCGCCGGCCGAAGAAGATGGCCGGCGGCGCGCCGGCGCAGGCAGCGGCACCGCTCTCGCCGGCCACCATCCCGCCGGTCTCCAAGGAGATCCAGGAGGTGGCCGTCCACGTCGGCTCCCTCCGCCACTACCTCGAGGCCGGCACCGCGTTCCTCAAGGACGGCGAGTCGCTGGGCGCCCCGACCGCTCACGGCTCCCAGCGCGTGCACATCGAGGCCGGCAAGGGCCGCCGCATGGTCGCGTACGCCGACGGCGAGGTCGGCTCGGTGGAGTCCGACGTCGCCGCGTCAGCGGCGGCGGCGGCGGCGGGTCCGCCAGAGGTGTCGCACCTCGGTTGGGGCCACTGGTACACGCTCCGGGAGCTCGAGGAGGCCACCGCTGCCTTCGCCCCCGAGCACGTCGTCGGCGAGGGCGGCTACGGCATCGTCTACCGCGGCGTCCTCGCCGACGGCTACCAGGTCGCCGTCAAGAATCTCCTCAACAACAGGTCCAAAACCCCATCATTTCGCATCTCCATGAATCATGATGTTCTTGACCAAAACATCACCTCTTTTGCTCATGCTCGCCGCAGGGGACAAGCCGAGAGGGAGTTCAAGGTGGAGGTGGAGGCGATCGGCCGTGTCCGCCACAAGAACCTGGTCCGGCTGCTGGGCTACTGCGCCGAGGGAGCTCACCGGTAACGAATCCTTTCGTTTTCACCGGATAAAACCAAGCAGAACGTCGTCTTCTTCGGGAGCGATTCGCCGATTCCTGTCAATCCTACGTACCTACCGCCGTTGCTTGTAATCCCAGGATACTCGTCTACGAGTACGTCGACAACGGCAACCTGGAGCAGTGGCTGCACGGCGACGTCGGGCCAGTGAGCCCCCTCTCCTGGGACATCCGGATGAACATCGTGCTCGGGATGGCCAAAGGGTCGGTGAACATCTGAGCATCGTGCTCTGCTAATCTGCTTCTGCTTCTTGATTGCGTCGGTTCATGAGTTTGTGGATTGTGGTCTCACGCTTCTGGGCTCGAGATGGTTCAGGGTCACGTACCTGCACGAAGGGCTGGAGCCGAAGGTGGTGCACAGGGACATCAAGTCGAGCAACATACTGCTAGACAAGAGGTGGAACCCCAAGGTCTCCGACTTCGGACTCGCCAAGCTCCTCGGCTCCGACAGCAACTATGTCACCACCAGAGTGATGGGCACATTTGGGTATAAGAGAATTTCAGACATTTCAGTCCTGAGAACTCTGAATGCTCAGGGTTCAGGCCTCTTGAGCCTAGCTAGCTGACTGGATCCCTCTGCTTTGGCAGCTATGTGGCGCCGGAGTATGCGAGCACTGGCATGCTGAACGAGAGGAGCGACGTGTACAGCTTCGGGATCCTGATCATGGAGATCATCTCCGGCCGAAGCCCGGTCGACTATGCAAGGCCTCCAGGGGAGGTTGGCTGAATGAGAACCAGTTTGGATGAGTCCATGATACAAGATCCAATGTGATGCACAATGTGCTTAGTTCTCTGCATTTTCAGGTCAACCTTGTGGAATGGCTCAAGAACATGGTGAGCAACAGGGACTACGAAGCTGTTCTGGACCCAAAGTTGCCCGAGAGGCCTACCTCCAAGGCACTGAAGAAGGCACTCTTGGTTGCACTGAGGTGTGTGGATCCGGACTCGCAGAAACGGCCGAAGATGGGGCATGTCATCCATATGCTCGAAGTCGACGACTTCCCGTACCGAGATGTGAGTCTTGTTGTTTGTTTCTTTACATCTTTACAGTCAAATGTATATGCATATTCAATCAAATCAATCCCAAGTTACATATGGTGAAATCCGCGCAACTGCCTGCTACTGTCATATAGTACGCTTACCAATTACACCATACTGATCCGTACCAACTGGCCTGTAAAATTGCTCACTGTTTCTTAAGACCCAGATGCAGAGGGTATTCAATTGGTGATGCCCTCTGCATCTGGGTTTTAAGAAACAGACACAGCATGCGCATCAGGATTAAAATAGCGCGCTGTTGGCTCTGATTACTAGCTCATTGTCTGACCATCGGCCATGTGTCCTTTGCAGCTTCATCGAGGTCGATTTAGCTATTCGTATTACCATGGTCCCACACTGTGCTTTGAACTGACTTTTAGGATGTTAATTACCGTGTCATCTCGGAGAAGAAGCGAAGGGCTAGCTATTAATGACCTCGAGATGGCCATGTCAGCCATGGTCCATGATTTCATTGCTCACGTTAACTAATTAGGACACAATCGTGATCAGAAGCTCCAGAAACATGTTCTGCTCTCCCCTGTCTGAGCTCAGCTTTTGCCTTCATGTGCTCTCCCAGGATCGCCGGACTCTGCGGCCGTGCCAGGGCAGCCCGCTGGAGAAATCAAGAGACGCCAGCAAGCCGGCGGCGGAGTCAGGCGACAGCAGCTGCTACGAGGGCAACACCACCACTGCCAGTACTCCCTCCAGATTCCGGAACAGCTAGCTCATCGTCGGCGATCCTGCGTTCAGCAATCAGGAGGCGCCATGGAAATGCAGTGATGTAGCTTACTGTCGATCAGTGTCGTTATTTACTCTTAGCTCTACCGTCGTGATGCATAAATTTTTTTTTTTGAACATTCGTGATTGACATAGCTTGCCGGACTGCTGTATAGTGAGTTGCTCTCGTCTCGATCGATCAGGTGGTTTTCGTTCATGCCCTGATATACAGAAGTGTGCGTGCAAGTTTTCGCCCATGCTCAACCTGAAGCTTGCAAGGCCAGATATAAGTTTCGCCTCTGTATCGAGGGCATGGATTTAAATAGCACGCTATAGCGCCGCTATAGCGTTTTGGAGACGCCGACGCTACGCTATTGCCCATTTTAACGCTATTGACGCTAAGACCGCTATAAGCGCGAAATAGTCTTGCTAAGCAGCGCATAAACAGTCAATTTAGCGTCGCTATAGCGTTTGAGCCAAATTTGACATGCAATCACCATCTGCTTCATCTTCATCTGATAAGTCCATCTCGTTGGCTGAAGATGAAGATTGAGCCCATCTACTGCTTGGCTCCGTCTTGTACTGAGTTTGTGTTGTGCTGTTAGACTAATATGCAGAAGAGCTGCAGAACTAATTTTTGTTGGCTACTTGGCTTGTTGAATTTCAATAGCTGTTGTGAATCCCAGAATTTTGCATGTTTTTTGAAAAAACGCTAAATGGCTTAGCATCGCTTAGCATTTCTAGGAGGCCTTCGCTAAACACTTTAGCGCGCCATTTAAAACACTGATCGAGGGGCTTCCTCACTATTCACGACAATAATATTTTGGCCGACGAGCCTGCTCTCGTTTACTGCGGTGGTTCAGTCGTTTTCCGCAGTGTGTTTCAAAATCAGGTTGTTGCAATAAATACATCCAATTAAAATTTTATTTTAAAAGATTACACAATCGCAAACAAACACCACTAGTCGGTGATTCAGCGAGTAGGCCGCGAGGTGCTTCTACCAGGGAAAAAAAATTGGTAATAACATAATATAGAACGCTTCGGTAAAATTGGCATGACTTTCATAGAATAACAAGCGAGGCGGCCCGTATGTTTGCGCGGCTAGATTTTAGGCTGTTTGGTTGTCTTCTCTCACGAGCTCAGTCCGTCCGATTCGGTAGAAGTTGGTGAGATCTGAGATGTCTTGAATCTTGAGAGCAGGTGTTTGGTTGAGTGTTTAGTAGGCGAATATTTTTAAATTTAATTATTTTGAAATTTAAATTGCGAGTGTGGTCTGGTTTTGTTCGAAAAAATGTCAGACATCCATTTTTATAATCGGTTATGTAATCAGATATGCTAATAAAAAGATACAAACAAAAAAGGAAAAAAAAAACTTATCTGCTACGTGGCAACCCATGCATGGTTTGATATGGTGGTATTTGTGGCGCATCGCATGAGAACATGAGGTCGGCATGTGTTGCATCTAGAAAACGTCCATTTTGTGTTTCTCGAGCACAGCTTGCGTGCGTGGAGAATCTTGCATCCACAGAGCCAGGCTCAAAACCAGATATAGGCAACCAAACACAAGAAAAAAGCAAGATTCTACATCTATAAATACAAATCTCTGTAAATGCAACCAAACTTATTTACTCTTAGCTCTACCATCGTGATGCATAAATTTTTTTTTTTGAACATTCGTGATTGACATAGCTTGCCGGACTGCTGTATAGTGAGTTGCTCTCGTCTCGATCGATCAGGTGGTTTTCGTTCATGCCCTGATATACAGAAGTGTGCGTGCAAGTTTTCGCCCGTGCTCAAGCTGAAGCTTGCAAGGCCAGATATAAGTTTCACCTCTGTATCGAGGGGCTTCCTCACTATTCACGACAATAATATTTTGGCCGACGAGCCTGCTCTCGTTTACTGCAGTGGTTCAGTCGTTTTCCGCAGTGTGTTTCAAAATAGGGTTGTTGCAATAAATACATCCAATTAAAATTTTATTTTAAAAGATTACACAATCGCAAACAAACACCACTCGTCGGTGATTCAGCGAGTAGGTCGCGAGGTGCTTCTACCAGGGAAAAAAATTGGTAATAACATAATAGAACGCTTCGGTAAAATTGGCATGACTTTCATAGAATAACAAGCGAGGCGGCCCGTATGTTTGCGTGGCTAGATTTGTTTTGATATATAGAGTTTATCTCTAACTCAAAATCTAACTCTAATATATCGGATCGGATTTAGAGTTTATCTCTAATATATTATATCAGTTTTAGTATTTAATTTGAATTTATAATATTTTCTTTTAATCTAAGCCGCATAGATCTTTAATTTTTCTTGATTTATGTGATAATTTCTTTGATTAATCTAGACCGTTATAATTTGTTCCCACCGTTGCTCAAATGGCTAAAATAATCATATTAGAATTTCTTTGATTAATTTTGTCGATGTAATAAATATCGAGAACGAAGAGTCCTAAGAAGGCCAAGAGGCCCCATCGTCGGTGGCGATCGGGCCCAGTGCGTGGCGAGCCCCTCAGAGGCCAAGAGGCCCCCCACGCGTCGAGTGGGCGACGTGGCCCAATGGCGTGGCGAGCCCTCGAGGAGGCCAAGAGGCCCCACACGTCAGGGCGGGCGACCAGGCCCCAGCGTGGCGGCGAGCCCATCAGCCGGGCGAGGAGCCCCAGCGTCATCTTGGTAGCGTGGCGAAGCCTCTCGGCGAGGCCTCCCACTATCAAGCGGGGCCCACGTGGCGGGCGTTCGAAGGAGTCTTATGGGCGAAGGCCCTCTCTGAAGGACGGCGCATTTAATGCGACATCACGCGGATAGACAAACAAGAAATGATTACCGCTTCTGATGACCGGCGGTCGGCGCCACCTTTATGGCTACTGCGGATTGACCGGCAGAGAGAGGTTTGCTTAAGATGGCCGCCGCGTCGGGAGGAAGCGGTGGGCCCCCCACGCCTCACCGGTGTGTGCATGCGGGTCGAGGCCACTGCGAGCACCTGCTGAGCGGCGCCGCTCGGCGTGGCGGCGAAAGACGTTTTCGTCTCTCTGTCGTGTCTCGCGTATCTTGTCGATTATCTTGAGTATCTTGTCTTGCCTACCCTCGGCTCTCTCCGTCGGTTCAAGGCTTGTATAAGAAAGCGGAGAGAGAAGGGAGGGGGTAGGTTACGTTACGTTTTACACACACCTCGCAAGCATTCTGTAAACACATTCCATTCAACCACAACAAGAAAAGAGTTAAGCCTCAGCAGGAGTAGGACTATTACCCGCAGGGGGGTCCGAACCTGGGTAATCTCTGAGAGTCGCTCCTTGCTGCGTCCCACGCTCAAATCGAACCGAGCACGGTTGATCGGCTAGCAGGATAGAAATCTGACCAGGGGTGTGATCCGCAGTGGTTGAGCGGAGAACACGCCGTCAAATCTAGTCCGTTATAGTTTGGTCCCACCTTTGATCGAATGGCTAAAATAAGCATATTATATCATCTTTACTATTTAATCCGAATTTCTAATATTTTTCTTTTATTCTAAGTGTTATAATCCAGACCCACAAAAATCAGCGGCATCGATCTATTATTTTTTCTTGATTTATGTGAGAATTTCTTTGATTGATCTAGGCCATTGTAAATTGGTCCCACCATTGATCGAACGGCTGAAATAATCTGGGTGATGTGGACTAACGTGGTGGCTCCGTTTTCCTCTGCTTTAATAGTATAACGAGCAAGGTGACCCGCCCATTTGCGTGGCTAGATTTGTGTTAAGATATAGATAATATATCAAATTAGATTTATAGTTTATCTCTAATATATGGATCAGCTTCAGTAGTTTGTTATAGAGGTTAATATTGACCGCTAGATTTACATAATAATATCCATATTCAACGATGTAGATTTTTTTCTTTTTTCTATGATTAACGTGAGAATTTTTACTATTTTTCGATTAACGTGGAAATTTCTAGGATTTTAGGATTAATGTGGTGGCTCCATTTAACTCTACTTTATATATATAGTAGATGAGTGAGGTGGCCCGCGCGTTTGTGCGCGGCTAGATATGTTTCGGCATATAGAGTTTATCTCAAACTCATAATCTATCTCTAATATATCAGATCGGATTTAGAGTTTATTTCTAATATATTATATCAGTTTTAGTATTTAATCTGAATTTCTAATATTTTTTTAATATAAGCCGCAAAGATCTTTATTTTTTCTTGATTTATGTGGGAATTTCTATGATTAATCTATGCCATTATAATTTGGTGATCCCATTGTTGATCGAACGGTTAAAATAACATATTATATCATCTGTAGTATTTTAATCCAAATTTATAATATTTTTCTTTTAATCTAAGTCGTTATAATTCGGCCCACAAAAATGAAATGAGCGGCATAGATCTTTTTTTTCTTGATTTATGTAAGAATTTCTTTGATTGATCTATGCCGTTATAATTTGGTCCCACTGTTGATCGAACGGTGTGTCCTGTGCATTTGTGCGACTAGATTCGTGAACATATAGAGTTTATCTCTAACTCAAAATTCTTGTTTTAGGCTAATCATCAACTCATAATCTATCACTAATATATCAGATCAGATTTAGAGTTTATCTCTAATATATTAGATCGGCTTTAATAGTTATTTTTTATATCTGATTTAGTGGATATTGATCAATATATTGGATAGTAATCGGACCGTGGAGGATTTTTGGCCCATATGGTTTATTGTGGTGGCTCCGTTTTCCACCAACCAGCTAATGAAACGCGAGTGCATAGAGGCCGTATGTGTGGCTGGGGGCATCGGCGAACGTGCAGCGGGAGGAGGTGGCGAGTGGGATCCAGGAGGTGATGGACGGCGAGCGTAGCGCCGAGTACCGGAGCAACGCCGCTGCCTGGATGGAAAAGGCGAAGGCGGCGATCCAGGAGGGCGGCAGCTCGGACCAGAACATCGCCTGAGTTCATGGCCAAGTACACCTCAAGTGACCACATGGACGGGTGGATCAATGAAGCATGCATCGTGCATGGCAGCATGCAAGTATGAATTGTTTCACGTACGCACCATTGGCGATATATGCATTTGCATGTGTGATCGATGCATCGGTGTGCGAAGGTGACTTATTTGTTGCACGCATCTTTATTAGGTCGGGCGGATGGAACGAGAGAAGAGGAGGGGTAGTTAATTATATATAGCTCTTGGTCGGATAATCTTCGAGTCATAATCTATCACTAATATATCATATCAGATTTAAAGTTTATCTCTGATATATTAAATCAGGCTTAATAGTTATTTTTATCTGATTTAGTGTATATTGATCAATATATTGGATAGTAATCGACGGTGGAGAATTTTTAGCCCATATGGCATATTATGGTGGCTCCGTTTTCACCAATCAGCTAATGAAACACAAGTGCATAGAGGCGGTACAGTGGCTGGTGACAGCAGCGGACGGGCTAGCGCGGCGGGAGGAGGTGGCGAGTGGGATCCAGGAGGTGATGGACGGCGAGCGCAGCGTCGAGTACCGGAGCAATGCCACCGGCTGGATGGAGAAGGCGAAGGCGGCGAGCCAGAAGGGCGGTAGCTCGGACCAGAACATCGCCTGAGTTCGTGGCCAAGTACGCCTCCAAGTGACCACATGGACGGGTGGATCAATGAAGCATGCATCATGCATGGCAGCATGCATGTATGAATTGTTTCACGTACGTACGCACCATTGGCGATATATGCATATGCATGTGTGATCAATGCATCGGTGTGCGAAGATGACTTATTTGTTGCTTGCGTCTTTATCAGGTCAGGCGGATGGATGGGGAGAAGAGGAGGGGTTAGTTAATTATATATAGCTCTTGGTCGAATAATCTTCGACTCATAATCTATCTCTAATTTATTAGATCAGATTTATAGTTTATCTCTAATATATTGATCTAGTATATCTAGATCTTTTCATTATTGACCGCTGGATTTACATAATATTATCCACATTCAACGATGTAGATCTTTTCTTTTTTCTGATTAACGTGGAAATTTCTAGTATTTTTCGATTAATGTGGAAATTTCTAAGATTTTAGGATTAATGTGGTGGCTCCATTTAACTTTGCTTTTATATATATACATAAATAGATAGATAGATAGATAGATAGATAGATATTGCGATCATGAATTGGTTCATTTCTCCCATTTCTCTTCGCTTTCCTCTCTTTTCTACTCAAATGGATGAAGATGAACATATTGTATTCATAATTTGTATTTTATAATTCAAAAATTCAAATACATACATTATAAATTCAGGTTTTCGTATCATAATTCCAAAGATAGCACAAACAATTCTGAATTTAAGATTATAAATTTGGAATTGAGAAATTTTGAAATTTGAATAATATTCAAAATTGAGCACAAATTTGAATGTTGTATTAAGAAATTTTAATGTTGGTAGTTTAAGCCGACCACAAATTTGAATTTAAACTTTGATTCCTCATGTTCAAAAAAATTGATACAACATTTTAGAATATAGATACCTGTTTTTTGAAATTTTGGTTTCTTAAATTCAAAATATGAGTTCTGTTTTAATTTTTTAAAGTTCAATTGTGCTTGAGTTTTCAACATAAGTGTATTTTCACCAACCTAATTTGAAAATAAAAACAAATAAAAAGAGGAGTCCGTTTGGTATGCAATCAGCTTAGGCGTGCACGCGTGCAAAAATCTGTTTCTAGCCGTGCGATCTGCATCCGAGGGCGCGCTGCCGAATTTGCAAATAGCCCCCCGCTGCCTGATCCAAAATTTCTGGAGGAACCCATCGCGCCCAAATCGCCTCGTCTCCCCAGTCCCCACCAGATCACGCCCAAATCGCCTCTCGACGAGCACAGGTCTCCCTTCACCACGGCGGCGCCGGCGCTGCTCTCATTTTTCCCTCGCGTCACACAGGTCTCTATCTCTCTCTCTCTCTCTCTCTCTCTCTCTCTCTCTGCCCACTTCTCGTCTCTCCCTCCCTCTCTTTCCCCAGTGCGTCGTTGTCGTCGTCCTTGAGCAAACCCTAGCCGCCTCTCTCTCTGATCCAAGCAGCTAGTTGAGTAGATGCATGATGCCGGCCATCGTGGCCTCCCTCTCTGATTGGGGACTCACCTTGTGCCTCTCATCTCCCTGAGATTCATCACCACACCACCAGCTTCCAAACCATCGTGGCCTCATCAACTTTATGTTCTAATTTTTTTGAGTTACTATTTCTGCTTTCAGGTAGCCAATTACTTGCAATGTCCAATTGCTTGCAGTAGATTGAGGATATTTGTTACTACGTTGAGGAAGAATGTCATGGCAATCTATTTTGCATTGTATAGCAGTTGGTCAGATCTTGGGCTATTGCTTCAGTCCTTGAGCAGATTTGGATGGCTGACAATAAAGAGCATACATTTAACTGAAGATGGGCTATTGCTTCAGTCTTTGAGCTGTAGCATGTAGGTGGCCTGAGAATGAACTATGTAATCTGTAGTTGAATTGAACCAATGTATTTATCCAATGTATTTGACTCTTATACCTGTGCTCCAATATGTAATGTAGTTTAATACTCCGGTGTGTAATGTAAATTGATACGAGAAATTATATTTGAATTGAAACTGATATGAGATTGTATTGTGTGGTCTAAGAGAATAAATTTGAATTATGTGATCTATGTAAAGTGCTTTGAGTCTATAGAGTGAAGCTTCAGTCTTGTGTCCTGTATAAATATTATAGACTGACATTTTGTCATGAATAAAAGTGAGCAAACAGCAACCCTATACTGTCAGTTCAGGTGGTTCGCATGATTGACATCAACTAAAATAAACACTATCAGGTGATGCATTAGCCAAAAAAATGGTGCACAAATTCACCTTGAATTCTCATATTGAAAAATACATCAGGTTGCAAAATAAACACTATCAGGTTGCAACCTAATACATCATCTTGAATTCTCATATTGCAAAACACTATCAAGTGATACATCACCTTGAGTTCTCAGATTGCAAAATAAACACTATCAGGTTGCAAAATACATCGTCCTGAATTCTCAGATTGCAAAATACATTAGCATGTGTCCTCAGGTTGCAGAATACATGATTTTCATACAAAACAACTGGACCAGCCTGATACAATTCTTAGATCACAAAACATGGAATTTGTACAAATCCTTCAACTATGAGTTATTTTATTTGGACAATTCCGGCTGTCATGGTAGCCAACTTCTTTGCACGTTTTACATGTGCGTGTTCCTTCCTCTGTCTTCTTTTTCATGTCACCTTTCTTCTTTTCCTTGTCTGCATGTCTGAGTATTCTTTTGCATCTCCCCTTCGTATGTATATCGGTGGGTGGATATACTTGGACCTCGTTTGGAATGGTAGCACCAATAAAAGCCTCATGTTCTTCTTGTCTGGAAAGTGAGTGTGTAGAAACTAGCGAACACATATTTTCCTTTATATTGTCCAAACTGGTCATTAAATATTCAATGCCTTCTTTCGATGTCTTAGCCATTTTCAAGACATCTTCAAACTTGTGTTGTGCAGCTGAAACATTCCTTCTCATGGCTTCATCCATTGAGTTGATGGGATTCTCCTCTAGCAGATTACCTTCGTAATCATAGACACTATCCCTGTAGAATGAAATATGTCAGGCCAGTATACTATAAATAAAATTTTTAAAAAGAACGTATTTCAACTAACCTTTTACTTTGTTCCCCCCATCTTTTAATGATATAGTGACTTGGCAATTCAGTTGGTCTTGCACCCCTCAATACACGAATAATATGGCGGCAAGGTATTCCAATAGACTCAAAAAGCATGCATGAGCAATTACATATCACAGTAGTTGGGTCACAACGAGCTTCTCAGACCTTATTGAATTGATCGCTCACTTTCACAATTTTCATTCCCTCTACAACCGTTGTACTTTGAACATCACAATAATCTCTTGCGGCGACTACCTCATCTTAAAATTTGTCGAAAACCTCATGTGTGAAAACCAGGCTACCATGTTTCTCTAGCTCCCATGATGTAAGCAGCTGAGGGTTCGTATGGAGGCTTGTATTGTCAGCAAGCAACTCTAATTGCCGTTGACATTGCAATGCCGTGTCAAATCTTAGCCAGAACTCAACAAATGCGAGCTTATAATTGATAAAACGGTTGAAAAATGAATTTGCACTCTCCGACCTTGACGTGGTTCGAAGGATGCCTGCAAGGAATATATCCATAAAATATGCCGGTATCCACGACTCACGTATATGATACCTTCTAGCCAACCATTCATTATCTTGTAAATTAAATTCTGAAATTAAAGAATGCCATTTCGACTCAAATTCCATTGTTGTTTCTGAACCCCACACACATGATCTAATGCTATTCCAAAATGCATCATTCTCTCTTAAATGTGGACCAATTTTCTCAGGGAGTTTTTTCATAATATGCCACATGCACAACCGGTGAATGGTATTTGGCAGAACACTCATGATAGCTGTCCTCATGCTAGCATCCTCATCGGTTATGATAAGCTTAGGAGAAATCCCACCCATAGATCTTAAGAAGGTTTGAAACAACCAAACTGTCGATGGTTGGGATATCGACCCAAGTCAACCAAGGTTCTTCAAAGAGGAGATGGGAGACACGCTAACAACCACTAACAAAGAATCTAACAGAGACAGGGTTTTTATCCTGATTCAGGCCTCTCGGGAGAGATAATAGCCCTACGTCCAGCCTTTCTTTATATCAAAGAGGATTACAAGGTGGAACTCGGCGAGATCAGCAGGTCTCGGCGAGTAGTATGCGAAAATCTATTGGTCCGGGGTCCCTCTAAACGCCATAGGGGCCCTGTTTATATAGTACGGAGCAAACCGACCTACCGAGGAATATCGGGCCGGGCTAACTACGAGATCGTAACGAACTCATACATGCCAAATACAACCTACGGTAGACAAAGGTAATCTCCTAATCTTGGGGATCACGACTCCTGATCCAATCCGGGAAACCACGTCCGGGTCTTCACGTAGCCGCGCAGAACTTCTGTTTAAGTCGGACTCAAACATGAATCATAGGCCATTACGCATCGTGCGCCCAAGGGCATTGGCCGAGATGCACATGGGCTGATAGAACCTTCCAGAGAGTGGGCCCCGATAGAATCGCTTGATTGGGCCTTGAGGAGTGGGCCATGGCAATGGGCAGTAATTTAATCCCCGACAGTTAGCCCCCGAGACTCAAGTGGAAGGACTCACTAGAGTGGGGTCATCCTCTTGAGACTCAAAGTCACGAAGAGGGTATTTTTCCTGCTACAATGACATGTAACAGGCGACTGAACAGGTCATGGTTCAACCGAACAAGACTTGTTCGGGGCCGAACAGACCCGACCAATACCGAGCAACTCTGTTGCGTCGAACAGGGAACGACATCTGTCCGAGCAGAGCACTCAGCCTTGAAACACGGACCTTTGGGAAAAAAAATAGCCGCTATGGACTCCAACCAGAATTCCGATCATTAGCGCAATGAAAGCAAAGACCGTTTTACCTAGCCGTTGCGGTAAAAACTAGCCGTTCTGGGACAAAACCGTTGCAGAGCTGCTTATACGGGACTATAAAAGCACCCAAGCTGCCCGCGGCCAGCCACTTCTGCTCTCACGCCTTTCCTCTCTAAGCCCTAGTTCCAACCGCGCTCAGCATCAAGTACCCAAACTCCACCACCAACCCTGCCTGTCCAGCCCTGGGAATCGCTATGGCCAAGTTCACCGGCACTAGCTTGACCGAGGAGGA
Source organism: Raddia guianensis (assembly GCA_036346415.1). Classification (NCBI taxonomy): domain Eukaryota; kingdom Viridiplantae; phylum Streptophyta; class Magnoliopsida; order Poales; family Poaceae; genus Raddia; species Raddia guianensis. Next base: position 12,628,989 of record CM070538.1, read on the forward strand.
CCTGAAGGTCTGGGAGGAGGAGGGCCACATCGATCTGCAGTGTGGAGGTCGCCGGAGAGGAGGATACTCGAGAGCCGCTCGAGGAGAGTTCGTCGACTTGAGCGATTCGCCTGCTCGGGTTGAGGTCTTCAAGGCGACCGTCGAGGCCTTCTTGAACATCAGCGGATTGGAGGTGGCAAACCTCAATCCGAACTCCATCCTCCAGATGGCTGTCTTCGTACACCTGTGCGAAGGCTATCTGGACATCGATCCACCGGTGGGGCTGTTCCTCCACTATTACACAGTGACGAGGAGCAGCTCCGCCGCTTCAAGCAACTGGGTGCTACTACCTTAAGCTCGGGCCACCGCCGACGACGCGTACCCTCGCCCACCACTGCTCGACTCAATGGGCACGTGGTGGGTGAGGTGGTTCTACAGCAAGCGGAGCGGCGACAGCAAACTCGTCTTCACCGGGAAGGCACCGGCAAAGGGAACCCCAATGCCTCGGCCGGAGATGTCCGCCGAGGATTGGTACCTGACAAGGAAGATCGCCTCTCTCGTGAGCCTCGGGCTCACGGGCAGGGAGATCATACGGGACTTCACAAATAACAGATCTCATCCGCGGAGGAGGTCCTATCCCTTCTACAAGATAGAGGATGGGATGACATCACAAGGAGAGCACAAAGTGCCTTTAAGACTCAACCTCTTCATTGGTTATTTTCTCCGAACAGAATTAACGACTCCATCCGTCTCGGGCGGAGAAGCCAACCGATGCGTGGGTGACCGAAGGGTCGACGCCATCTTGGAGGCGGCGAAGAAGGACGGCGAGGTCACCGCGAGGTAGCCTATACCTGTCCGAGGAACGTGCTCGTCCACACAGACGAGGTAAATCACTTATACCCAATCTGTGTTGCTAGACTTGCACCGTGGTTTTAATGCTAATGTTCGCTTCTCAAAACGCGCAGGAGGACCAGCTGATCCTCGGAGGGATCGTAGAGGAGCTCTCCGGGTCCGAGAAGGAGAAGGCGAAGAAGGGCAAGGCAAAGATAGCCACTAAGCCCAAGGTGGCGGCTGAGCCGACGCGGAGCTCACCGCGACACGGCGGCCGCCAGCCGTCGAAGAGACCACCACTAGCGACGGAGCGCATCGAGCAAACCAAGCGACGCTACGGTCACCCGGTGGGAAGAGACCAAGCCCTCCCTCCTCGCCGAGCAAAGCGACGAAGAGGTAAAGACCATGGCCCTCTGGCTTAGGCGTTACACGCAAGCTCACCCTGGCCGCATGGATCGGCTGCAACAGGTCGCCGAGCAGAGGAGGCTCGAAGAAGAAGTCGCACGCAAGAAAAAACTTCTTGCGCTGCGCGAGAGGAGCGCTCAACTCACCAGGGAGCTGAGCTCATCGCCGCGAACGCCCAAGTGCCAAGGCGAGGAAGCCGCCAAGGAGCCCCCGAGGAAGAGGCGGAAAGTGCCGGCGAAGAAGATCAGGATCAAGCCCTCCACTACGGTATGTAGGAATCGATCTTTTAGATCTCTCGCCTTGACGACTGCGTCGACTTAACGACCATCTCCTTTTCATCACCGCCTAAGAAGAGATCGCCACAGGCACGCGCTGAGGAGGCGCGGCGAGCGGCCGCCGCCCGAAAGCATCTACACGCGCATCGCGGGCGGTGAGGCCGCATGCCTCAAGGACAAAGCGGGCGGCGTGGAGCTCGCCTCCGCCAGCTCCAATGAGCGGCTTCGACGCTACCAAAGGCGCGGTGGAGCGGCCGGAGGCAGGAGAGGGGCGCTGGCGTCCGGAAAGCGGAGCCAAGACGACGGCTCCGGAGTTGCCGAGGTGGGACCGAGCACCGGTCCTACGTGCACTTCGCCGAAGGGCTCACCCCGGCGATGGATTCTCTGGCGAAAGCGTGGTGAAACCCGGCCGCCAGGAACAAGAAGAGCCCGAGCGGTCGCGCAAGTCGCCCCGCCTGTGGAGGTACCGGCGCCACCAAGCGGAGCGGCCTCGGTCTTGCCCAAGACGTCGGGCGGAAGAGGAAGGGGAGCGCGGAGATGAAAGCGCCGCCTGCTGCTCTGCTCCGAAAGCAAATCGCTCCCCAATGGGAAGAAGGAGCGAACAAGGCGGCGACGGAACAACGCACCGTCTCATCCCGCATGAGCGGGCTTCGTGGACGCATGGCCTCGAGGATCGCTGCGTCGCGGATCAAGCAACGACTTGGAAAGGTAAACACCAAGACCACGCCTAGCTCAATTGGGTAGCTTCACCGCAAAGCGGCTAACTAGTCTTCTCTCGTGTCTTGAAGGACACCATGGAGGAACTTCGAGGACAGCGTGACCATCGAGCGGAGCGCCAGATCAAGGCCCCTCCGTGAGCACCTCCGACGAGGGAGTCCGAGGCGGGACCTCTGCACCACCCCAAAGTCAAAGCCACCAAGGCGAAGGTGAAGAAGCTCAAAGTCCAACGGCCAAGAGAGCGCTCTGCGAAGTCTCTACTAGGAGAGGTCAAGAGCTTCACAAGGAAGCCGTTAAGCGAAACCTGGAGGAGGAAGCCGGCCGACAAAGTGGCTCAAGAGCAACTCGCCGACACGTCGCTGTCACAAGGACCGACTACGTGGCGGAAGCCAAGAAGCTTAAGGCCCACTGCTAAGGAAGAGCAAACTTCCATGGTCTCTAAGCAAAAATCTCGACCTTCGTGGGCTTCACAGGAGAGATCGAGAGATCGTGGGATGACGGTGAGGGCGATCACCGCAGAGGAGAAGGTCAAGGAGCCGGACGAGCAACTCAAGATCGGCCGAAAGCAATGAGTCAGCCAGAGCGAGGCTCGACCGATCAACAAGGCGCCAAGACCGAGGAGGTCGAGGCCACCTGGCAGAGGTTGCAAGCAAGCAAGCCAAGCGAACAAGGAGGAGATCGAACGCCCGAGCTGAAGCAGGAAGGAATCAAGGCTCAGATAAGTCGTGCGCCTCAAGTTAGAAATTGAGGAGTGAAGGAGCAACTTGTTCCTAAGTAGCACCGCAACAGAATCTGATAGGGCCTTGTACCAAACTCATGATTAATGCAATAAAGTACTTACCTTTCTTCACCAAAAGAGAGCAGCAAAAGGACAAGAACGAATGAAACTAAGAGAAAGCGAAGCAAAGCTAAGAAGTTTAAGAAAACCGGTCTGTTAGCTACGCCTAACTCCCAGCCCCCGTTGTGCATCTGCTCGGAAACCTGAGTTTGCGAACCCGAACAGGTGCACAAGAGAAAGAGCGACACCCTAGCCCCCGGTACGGACGATGCTCGAGAACCTAAGCTTGCAAACTCAAGCACGTGCGTAGAGAGAAAGAGCGACACTTGTACCTTGCTCGATTCTGCTCGTAGTCCGCCTTTCTTAGCGTAAGTTAGGCGCCCGAGAGTAACCGAACAAGGAAAGTGCCTCTGCTGCCGGGAGCTTACGAGAGCGAGCTTTACCAAGTGGTCGCGCTAAGCAATAAGTGCCTCTGCCATGAGGGGCTTACGAGCGGAACTTAGCCGCAAGGTGGAAAGGCCGTGTTACGCAACCCAGAGTTTAGGAACTTATCGAAACCAGACACGGGTAGAGAACGATCCTTAAGATTGCGGAGCCAAAAGTCCGCAAGGCCGGCGACCATCAAGTGTTACCAGAGAGAAAGAGGTAGTCTTCAAAAGACAAGAAGTGAAAAAAGCAGGTCCGCGAGAATTCATTTAATTATTGGATTGAACTTTATATGGTGCCCAGAGACTTGGACTAACTAAGACGCTAAGTTTACAAAAAGCGCAGGCTAAGAAAACACGAAAAAGACCTACACAAATAACTTACGGCCGGGTCGATGTTCCAAGTCTTTGGTCGGCTCTCCCGTCCTCCATAGCCAGTGAACGATTTCGGGCGAAAGTAAAGAGAAACGATCGTGAACGGGCCCTCCCAATGAGGAGTTAACTTGTTGGCATTGGACAAGTTACGACACGGCCTTGAACGAGGTCGCCCGCCTCAAAACCCTTGGTCGGACCGATTTGGCGCTGCGTGAAGATCTTCTTTGTAGCGCCATTCGACTTAATGCCCGTCGCGGTGCCATCGAGGAGGTCGAGATCGAGTAGGCGCTTTACTCGCCGCCAACTAAGTTGACCGAGCTCGTCTGGGCTAACCGAGTATAACCGGCAAGCGTGATGGCTTCGCACCATAAACCAATTGGAAAGGAGTTTCCCGCCGCCTTACCGTCAGAAAGCGAATCGCCAGAGGATTTAAGGAACTTCGTCAACCTGTGCCTTGTTGTGCTCGCCGAGAGCAGCAAATACCCGCCGCTTAATACCCCGGACTATCTCGTCCGTTAGCTCGCTCGATCGCTTCCATTGCTCGTGGATGTGCCATAGAGGCGAACAGACCTTGGTGCCCAAATGCTCTCGCAGATTCTGGAATAGCTCGCTTCTGAACTGGGTACCTGTCGACGGTTGAGATAACGATATCAAGTCGCTAAGGTTCTTGAAGGTTGAGATAGGAGACACGCCAAACAACGCGAACAAAAGAACGAGCAGAGAGGTGGGTTTTATCCCGATTCAGCCTCTCGAGAGATAATAGCCTCACGCCCAAATTTTTCTTATATATCGAGATGAATACAAGAGATGGCTCGGCGAGACGAACAAGTCTCGGCGAGAATACGGGTGTACAGGAAGCAATGTGCTATAATCAGGTGTCTAAGAGACGCTAAAAAGCCAGATCAAGTCCCCACTACACGCCGCAGGGGTCTTGTTTATATAGTACGGAGCAAACCGACCTACCGAGGGAATATCGGGCCGGGCTAACAACGAGTACGTAACGAACTCGACGTGCCAAATATATCCCGAGGCAGATAAGGCATACTCCTAGTCTTGGGGATCACGACTCCTAATCTAATCCGGGAAACCAACGTCCGGGTCTTCACGTAGCCGTGCAGAACTCTGTTCGAGTCGGACTCAAATACGATTCCTTGGCCGTTATGCACCGCGCCAGCCAAGGGCTGGTCGGCAGGATGCACATAGGCCTGATAGAACCTTCCAGGAAGCTGGGCCCTGGTAGGCTGTTCGATTGGGCCGTCAAGGAGTGGGCCATGGCAATGGGCCGTAATTTTATCCCCGACAGCTAGCCCCCGAGACTCAAGTGGAAGGACTCACTAGAGTGGGGTCATCCTCTTGAGACTCCAAGTCACGAAGAGGGTATTTGTCCTGCTACAAAGACGTGCAACAGGCGACCGAACAGGTTATGGTTCAACCGAACAAGTCTTGTTCGGGACCGAACAAACCCGCCCGGCGCCGAGCAACTCTGTCGCGTCGAACAGGGGCGATATCCGTCAGGCGAGCACTCACCTTCGATCGTAAATCGGAAGAAGTGAGGTGAATCATCTCCTTGAGGCTGAACGTCATCAAGAAGGGATTGGATTCTTGGTAGTAAAGATCGTACCACCGCATCCGGTAAGATCAGATCTTCCGGGAGAATGAACATAGCAAATCGCGAGATGGACTCGTGTTGCTGCATCCAAGTACGAAGATAACCAGGAAAGTATGAACGGAAATAGGAAAACCATCTCTCGGGCTAGATCTTGTCCGAAATAGAGATTGCGCTCTCGAGCAAATGTCGTGCTTTCGGGGAGCGAAGGTGATATGGCCCCAGCGTAGATCGTGTGCTAGGAGCGCACAATGCATCTGAGGAATGTGACCCGATCCGAGCGTAGAGCTCGTCAAAGGAACCAAGTAAGGAGATCCGATCCCGAGCACGGAGCTCGTTAAAGGGACCGAAAATACGACCAGGCTAAGACGCACTGGTCAATGGCCATCCAGTCCCCGAGCACGGAGCTTCGTCGCGGGAACGAACGTCGCGCCGGGCGAAGAGCTGCCCGGCGCAAGGTGAATCACAACCCGATGCAGTCAGAGCCGCAAGAGAACGTGTGAGATCAATGCTTTACCCATGACGTATTCCTTGCGACAGTGTTAGCGTTTTCTTGGTAAGTGCAAAACCGACGCTTGGAGTGTCCGCTATGGATGAGAATCGACTTACGATGGGCATGCCCGTTGCGATGAGAATCGACTACGGTGGGAGACTCCGTTGGTGGCGCACTACCTTGACTTAGCCGAACTGTGAAGGTCGATCTGGAGCAAAGGCGAAATCATATCGCGGTGAAGTGAATCGAGTCCACAGGCATCTGCGAACAAACCCGGAAGAGAGGATGCGTATATCGGTTTTGGTGGGGAAGCACGGAACCTCGCCCGCGACCATCACCAGAGTCGATGTTCCCTCTCACGTAACTCCCGCGGAAGACAAACAAGAAACGAAAGCAAGGGAAAAAAAAGAGCAAGAACAGTTTCTAAGAAGAGCAAAGCGAGTTTTGAAAACACGCAAAGCGACCTACCCGCACAAGACATAATTTTTCCGTACGTCCTGATAAGCGCTAGTGTCACCTCGGCGAATGCGGAACCGACGCTAAAGTGCCCGTTATGCGATGAAAATCGACTACGGTGGGCGGGACTCGTAGGTGGTGCATTGCTCGATTACCGTGCGGGAAAGACGTAGCATGAATAAAGAAGACGTTAATGCGGGCAAGTGCAGCTTATGTGGCTAAGACCGCTAACCGAGGAAGGCGACGGGACCTTAGCCGCAGTAAAAGCGTGCGGCGAAATCTTATCTGGGCATGGACCCATGCAACGTTGGTGTCGCCTCGGCGAGTGCGGAACCGCCAGAGTGCCGTTGCGATGAGAATCGACTACGGTGGGCGAACTCCATCGGTGGTGCACCGCTTGCTAACCGGGCTGCAGGTCGTCGCCAGATAAAAAGACATGCTCGCATGGGAGCGCCAACGAGGTTTTGGAAACTAACGCTAAGGAAAGGAACTAGAAAACTGAAAGCGCATCGGGTTGCGAAATTCAGCTCAAGTCCCAATCGACCGAGGAGAGGCAGTCCTCCGAGGCGGCCGAGCGACTCAAGACCGCCGGCGGCGCTTGAATCGAGCGAGAGTCGATCGAGCGCTTTTCCTCGCAAAAAAGCGAGCAAAAAGACAAGGACGAACAGAAACCAAGAGCAAAGCGAGCAGCGCTAGAAAGTTTTAAGAAAAACGGAAGAACGCTTAGCCTAACTCCTCAGCCCGTTGTGCGGTGCTCGAGGACTTGAGTTTGCGAACTCGAGCAGTGCACAAGAGAAAAGCGCGCCTAGCCCCGTGCAGACGATACATGAAGACCTGAACTTGCGACTTCAAGCACGTGCGTAGAGAGTTAGAGCGACACCGTATCTGATCGACTTCGTTCGAGGCGCTCGTTAACGTAAGTTAGGCGACTCGAAGGTAACCGAACAAGGAAAGTACCTCTACCGCGGAGGGCTTACGAGAGCAGGCTTTGCCAAGTGGTTGTGCCGTGAGCGGTAAGTGCCTCTGCCGCAGAGGGCTTACGAGAGCAGGCTTGGCCGCGAGGCTGGATGCCGTGTTACGCAACTCTGAGTTTAAGAACTTATTGAAACGAGATATGGGCAGGGAAAACCCTTAAGATTGCGGAGCCAAGAGTTCGCAAGACCGGACAGCCATCAAGTGTTACCAAAGAGAAAGAGTAGTCTGAGAAGACATGTGGTGAGAAGGACCGCAGGGGGCCGCGAGCATTCACCGCTCAATGGGTTGAACTTTACATGGAAGCCCGAGAGACTTGGACGAACTAAGGCGCGAAATTTGAGAAAAAGCGCGAAGCTAGGAAACGAAAAACCTACACGAGGAACTTACGGTCGGGTCGATGTTCCAAGTCTTTGGTCACTCTCTCCGCCATCCTTTGCCGGCGAACATGACCGGGATCCGGAAGGAGTTTTGATCCGATCCCGGCGAGCTTGTCGCGGACGAGACAAGCGCCCGGCGAAGAGCTGCCCGCGAAGAGATCGATCCCGAGCACAGAGCTCGTCGCGGGACGAGACGCGCCCGGCGAAGAGCCGCCCGCGAAGAGATCCAGCCCGAAACACGAGCTCGTCGCGGGACGAGACGCGCCGGCGAAGAGCTGCCCGGCGAAGAGATCCGGCCCGAGCACGGAGCTCACGCGGGACGAGCCGCTCGGCGAAGAGCTGCCCGGCGAAGAGATCCGGCCGAGCACGGAGCTCACCGCGAGGACGAGCAGCGCTCCCGGCGAAGAGCCAGTCGCGAGGAGATCCGGCCCGAGCACGGAGCTCGTCGCGGGGACGACGCGCCCTAGGCGAAGAGCTGCTCGGGCGAAGAGATCCGGCCAGGCGAAGATCCGACCCCAAGCACGGAGCTCGTCGCGGGGACGACGCACGCCACAGGGCGAAGAGCCGCCCGTAGCGAGGTTGATCCGATCCCGAGCACGAAGCCGGGAACCAGATCTGGAAGGCAATCAAGATCGAAGGATCGATTCGATCGGCGGGGAAGAGACATCCCGCCGCCGAGTCGTAGTCCTCGGGAGAATCTCACAGTCGTGATAGAGTTCGACATGCTCGTCTGCGTATCACCACGATCGGCGCCGGTTGTCGGCGGTTGAGATAACGATCTCAAGTCGCTAAGGTTCTTGAAGGTTGAGATAGGAACCACGCCAAATAGCGTGAACGACGAACGAGCAGAGATGCGGGGTTTTATCTGGTTCGGGCCTCTCGGGAGAGATAATAGCCCTACGTCCGATCTTTCTTATATATCGAGATGAATACAAGAGATGGCTCGGCGAGGCGAACAAGTCTCGGCGAGAATCTGGTGTCTGAGGAAGCAATGTGCTATAATCGGTGTCTAAGAGGCGCTAAAAGCGAGATCAAGTCCCCACTACACGCAGCAGGTCTTGTTTATATAGTGCGGAGCAAACCGACCTACCGAGGGAATATCGGGCGGGCTAACAACGAGTGCGTAATCGAACTCGGCGTGCCAAATATATCCGAGGCGGATAAGGCATACTCTAGTCTTGGGGATCACGACTCCTAATCTAATCCGGGAAACCAACGTCAAGGTCTTCACGTGGCCGTGCGAGAACTCGCTTGAGTCGGACTCAAACATTCGATTCCTTGGCCGTTATGCACCGCTTGACCAAGGGCTGGTCGGCGAGGATGCACATAGGCTGATAGAACCTTCAGGAGCCGGGCCTGGTAGGTACATTCGATTGGGCCGTCAAGGAGTGGGCCATGGCAATGGGCGTAATTTTATCCCGACAAGATGCCGTTATCCGTGATCGACATGGGGATCCCAAAGCGCGTGACCACGTTGCTTTTGAAGAAGCGCACTGCCGTTTTGGCGTGAAGAGATTTACACGTGCTCGCCTTAATTCACTTTGTAAAAGTGTCTATGGCGACAAGCGGTGTGTATAGCCCTTGTACCCCTTAGGGAATGGGCGAAGCGGATCCGCACCCCATGTGGAAAAAGGCCAAGATGGAGGATTGTTTGGAACTCTTAGGCGGGCTTGTGTGCCTTCCGGCGTGAAATTGGCAAGCCTTGCACTTAGTCACGAAATCCCGGGCATCTTGTAACGCAGTGGGCCAATAATAGCCCATGCGAAACGCTTTGCCGACCAGAGTTCTGAAGGAGGCGTGGTTGCCACAGGCACCCTCGTTTATGTCCCTAAGAAGGAACACACCCTCCTGCTACGAGATGCACTTTGTGAGAACTCCCAGAGCACCTCGACGGTAAAGGATGCCGTCCACAAACTTGTATGGAGCAGCACGCCTTATAAGCCGGAGCAGATTCTCGTGAGGATCCATACTTGGATGGTGGTCGGCCGGAAGTTGTCCTTCACAGGCACAAAAGCACCTCGAAAATCGAAAGTGCGCTCCAACTTCCTCACTTCAACCGTATCGCGCCATTGAGTCATCGCAAAGATCGATACTCCTTGTTCATCGGTTGATGACCAGTGTGAATCTTCCTTCACGATCGGCCGTTGGACACCGAGCGACTTGCGCTCTTAGTCCCATGAGGAGGGTTCGTACTCATGGCGTTGTTAGTCGCCGCGAAGTGTAGTTGGATAGAATCTTGGAGTTGCTCTCCGTTAGGGAGATGAGAACAAAACCAGCCCGAGTTTCCGGTCTGTGAGCCATCAAAAACATGGTCAAGGGGGTCACCGGGTTGCTCGGGAGCTTCACGGGATTTGGGCGAGCAAGTCCATTCAGCGACAAAGTCAGCTAGGACACGTGACTTAATAGCATTTGGGCGACAAATAACAGATCAAACTCGCTAGTTCCATTGCCCACTTAGCTATCGTCCATTTGGATTCCTTGTTAAGTAGAATCTCTCCCGGAGGGAACGTGGTCGGGACCATGTTTGATCTTGCTGAAGTAGTGGCGAAGCTTCACGGAGGACATGAGCAAGGCGTGGGTAACTTCGGACCTCGGTAACGCTCCTTTGATCCGTGAAGTACCTCGCTCACGTAATAGATTGGTCGCCATGCCTTCCTTTCGACCGTCAAGACCCGCTCCTTTGCTTGTGGCGTGCAACCTAAAATACAACAGAGTCGCTTTCGCCATGCCATGGGGGTAGTCGGGACGGGAGGATTGGACGAGTATCGCCGAGATCTTGGAAGGATCTATCGGCTTCTTACATCCACTCGAAACCATTGTGCTTGCGCAGGCCTTAAAGAAGGGCGACCGCGTTAGCCTTGACGGAAATAAACACGCTTAGAGCAAATTTATCCGCCCAAATGAGGCTCAGTACTTCCTTTACGGTGGTTGGAGCACGCATATTTTCAATGGCCTCGATTTTTTCGGGGTTGGCGTAAATACCTTGCAGAACCAATAACATAACCGAGCAACATTCGGATCGAACACCAAAGGTACACTTCTCTGGATTTAGTTTTATTCGATGCTGGTGAGATTACGAAAAGTCTCTGCCGGTCTTTTACATGATCTGGAGCATACTTGCTCTTTACAACTATGTCGTCGACATAGACCTCGAGTTTTTTCCACATTTGTTGCGGGAAGGTCTTCTCCATTAAAGTACTGGGCGTGGCACCAGACATTGCGCAGACCGAAAGACATGGTCGTATAGCGAAGAGTGTCGAAGGGGTGATGAAGGCGATCTTCTCTTCATCCTCGGGAGATGCTTATTTGGTGGTAACGGAGTAAGCATCTAAAAACTCGAGGCTGGCGTCCTTGATCGCATCGACCAATTTGGTCAATCTGGCGGCGGAAATTGTCCTTAGGACAAGCGGCGTTCAGATCGTGTGATCGACACACATCCTCCACTTGCCGCCTTTCTTCTTTACAATGACAAGGTTGGCTAACCACTCGGTGTGATCAACCTCGCGGATGAACCCGGCAATGGCGGTTGCTGTCGATCTTTGATGATCCTGTTTGAATTCAAAGCGGCGAAGCTTCGGCGAAACAGGCTTTTGTCGGTCGGACGACCGATTTGTGCTCGATGACCTCCCTTGGGACTCGGGCATGTCGAGATGCCTCTCGAGCCTTGTTACGCCTACACGGCCGTTTAGACCGTTTACACCCGCTTCGCTACTCGATAGTCAACTGTAGGCCGTGTAGGCCGTTTAATCCGTATAATCCCGTTTAATCCATTTTTGGCCCGTTTAATCGGCCGTGTAGTCCGACTATTAAGCTAAGCGAAGAGTGGCCATTGTTTAGCGTTTACCGTTTAGGCTAACTGCGCCCTGTGCAAACACATCTGCATTAGCTCGGAGGAAGGCAATGAGCTCGCTTTCCTTTTGGGGTCCAGATTGGCCCCAGTGAACTATCTTGGAAGTATCGTCAGCGACAATGAACTTTCTTGGTTTCTCCCCGGTGAAGGAGACCCTAGGCGTCTGCAGACTTGGTGCGGAACTTCAGATCTAGCAGCGGAAGCTGGTCGATCAGGGCAAGGGATCGCTCATCGCAATCCGTAGCGACTTTGTAGTTGCCCTTGACCGTGATCACACCGTTAGGACCGGTATCTTCACGCAATGGTAAGCGTGGTGGGACACGGCCATAAACTTACCGAGAGATGGCCTGCCCAAGATTGCGTTGTACGCCGATGGAAAGTCGACCACATCGAAAGTGATCAACTCTGTCCGAAAGTTGCTTGGGTTGCCGAAGGTGACAGGCAGGACAACCTGCCCCAACGGCTTGACAGCTTCTCCCGGAACAATCCCGTAGAAGGGCATTGCGACTTCCTTCAGCTTAGAACGAGGAATCTGCATCTCGTCCAAGACCTTAGCAGAAAGCAAGTCCAAAGCGCTCCCGCCGTCTACTAAGACACGGCCAACTCTCGCGTTGCTGATGGTCGGGGCGACCACCAGTGGGAGCCGCTGAGGCTTGGTCATCCCAGTGGGGCAATCCTCCTGAGAGAAGGAGATGGGGACCTCGGTCCACTTCATCGATTCAGGCTGAGGTTTTGCCTTTTCGACGTTGTGGACCTCGGCGGCTTCCTTGAGGTCACCGAGAGGTATAAGCCGAGGAGCCGCCAAAGATGACGGCGATATGGTTCACTGCTCTTGATATTCATCATCATCTTCCGATCACCATCGTCGGTTTACGCGCTTAGCCTTACCGGCATCACCTTGTTCGGGCGGGGTGGGCATTGGGCCCTTGCCGTTGTAGAAATCTTCGAGCTTTGCGCCCAAGTTCTCTGATGGCGTATATCGTGCCCGTAGTGTTGGTGGAATTTGCAAAACCGGTCGCTCGGACCTTTCTTGCCTTGTCGCCTCCTGAAAGCGTGCTTTTTGCCTTTGTAGTTATTGTTGGACTTCTTACGCCCATCCTTGGGAGGAGGTCTTGCGATCTATACCAAATGACGGTATTGTTCGCATCACCTTTGTTCTTCTTCTTCAGGGACTTCTTGTCACGAGGAACATTGCTGCTGCTCTTCTTCTTTTCATCGACACCAGGTTGGGCGGGTAGCTCGCCCTTGTCAAACACCTTTTTGTACTGAACACGCTCTGCCGCGTTGACATAGCGGTCAGCCGCCTTGAACAGGTCGTTGGCGGTCCAGGTCTCGTTGATCTCGAGATCTGGGTGAGCGCTCGTCGCGGACTCCGTTTTGAAGGCGCGGACAATGATTCATCCGAGATGTTCGGGATCGTGTTGCGGATCTTAATGAAACGCTTCACGAAGTTGCGGAGGGTCTCCCGTTCATCCGGATCATCCGTGCAGATCATCCTCCTTGCCCGAGACGCACGTAATGACTCTGAAAATTAGCTATCGAGGCGTCACAAAGCTGGTTCCATGAGTGATGGAACCCTCCTGGCGATTGAACAACCACGTCCGAAAGCGGCACCCTCAAGGACAGTCGGGAGGTAATTAGCCATAACGAGCTCGTCACCCCCGGCCGCCATGATGGCCGTAGCGTAGATGGAAAGGAATTCCTCTGGGTTCTGAGTCCCATTGTACCTCTCCATGTGACCGGGCTTGAACTTTGAGGGCCACCGGACGGCTCGAAGCTCGTCAGAAAAAGCCCTGCAGCCCAAAGCGTATGACCGGCCACCTTCCCCGGCAGAACCTAGTCTTGAAAAGACGTTGGTCCTGCTGCGCGGAGGAACTCCTGCTGAATGGGATGATTCGGCCTGGAGAAACTCTCTCCGGGACAATCCACCACGCTCCTTCCTCGTGGTTGCGACGACGCGCTCCTCACGAGGGGACCGTCCGTGATCATCGCGTGCGCGCTTGCCCCTGTGGTCGCGATGACTACGAGGACTCGGCAAGCGACGGCGACCACGGGCAGCCTGATCATGGACAGTGATCCTTCGACGGTGACGAAGGTCACGCGATCGATCAGAGCTGTCCGAACCATCCGGCGATTTGGTCTGTTGCCGGAGGAGTTGTTGACTTCTCCTAGAGACTTTAGGCCTTCACCAATCGTTCTAGGTTAGAAATAAAGATCGCCCATCTTGGCGAGTCGGCTGGTTGGTAGATCTAATCACCGAAGCCATGGCCGCGAGTCGTTCCCGACTCTGCTCTAGGGGTTCTGGGACCCCCGAGGCATCCGCGTTCTGCCCGACCGGAGTCCGGTTACGCGGGGAACTAATCCGGACAGGAGAAACTTCTGCCGGGAGACTTGGCGAGGGCACGCGAGGTGGGTCGCGACGCGGTCGCTTGCACCGATCGCGGAACCGTGCCACGGTCTGATTGATGGAATCGTCGAGGTTGCGGCGAATGACGTCTTGCTCGCGAGCAGCCAGCGCAGCCTCGTCTTGATGCCGAGCAGAGTTAATCTGCCCGACCTCGCCAGCCGCCACAGCCCGTGCAGGATCCTCAGAGGTTCCTACATCGGCCATGTTAATGCTGCGGGGGCCATGCGAAGGTATGCTAGACGGTGTCATCGCTGTGTCTCCACAGGTAGAATCTACCGACATAGCCTTGGAATCCGATAAATCTAAACCGTCGTAAAGATCATCGGTTCCGTAGTCATCGTCAATGACGGGAGTGCGATCTGCGGCTATCTCTGCCATATAGGCAGAGACCTCCGTCCCAGATACGAAAAGTGTTCGAGACCGAGCAGATCGATCTGAATCGACGATGGATGAAATGTCACGTCCTTCCGAGTCGTAGCCCTCGTGAAGTATCTCTCAGATCGTTGACGGAGTTCGACATGCTCGTCTGCGTGTCCCCATGGATTGTGCGGTACCGTCGACGGTTGGGATATCGACCCAAGTCAACCAAGGTTCTTCAAAGATGAGATAGAGACACGCCAACAACCACGAACAGCAACGAACAGGAGACAGGGTTTTATCTGGTTCAGCCTCTCGGGAGAGATAATAGCCCTCGTCCGACCTTTCTTTATATCAAAGAGGATTACAAGGTGGAACTCGGCGAGATCAGCGAGTCTCGGCGAGTAGTATCGAAAATCTATTGGTCCGGGTCCTCTAAACGCCATAGGGCCCTGTTTATATAGTACTGAAGCAAACCGACCTCCGAGGAATATCGTCTTGGGCTAACTACGAGATCGTGAATGAACTCATACATGCCAAATACAACCTACGGTAGACAAAGGTAATCTCCTAATCTTGGGGATCACGACTCCTGATCCAATCCGAGAAACCACGTCCGGGTCTTCACGTAGCCGCGCAGAACTTCTGTTTGAGTCGGACTCAAACATGAATCATAGGCCATTACGCATCGTGCCAGCCAAGAGCTGTTCGGCAGGATGCACATGGGCCTGATAGAACCTTCCAGGGAGCTGGGCCCTGATAGGCTGTTTGATTGGGCCGTCAGGGAGTGGGCCATGGCAATGGGCCGTAATTTAATCCCCGACACAAACATAAGACTCTATCCTCTCATTTGCTAAGAATGCAGCACAGAAAAATACAGATTGCATGTGATGATTCACCCCAGTGAATGGTGCAAAGATCATACCATATTGGTTAGTATTATATGTCGAATCAAAAGATACCACATCACCAAAGTGACTATAGTTTTTTCTACTAGTGGCGTCTGCCCAAAAAACATGGACCAACTTACCATCATCGACTTCATACTCAAAGAAGAAGGCGGGATTTAGTTCCTTCATCCGTCCAAGTTGGTCTATGAACATATGTGCATCAGCATCTTTGATTTTACTTTTGAATTCGCTGTAATAATTTTTTAGGTCCCTCTGTGTGCACCCCACATACTCAAAACCACCTGCACTCACCGGAAGCAACCTATATGCTTGCGAGGTGCCTATGCTTGCTTTATGACAGTTGAACAATATGGTTTTTGCCTTTTGATTTACATGGCGGTTGGATCTAAGCAAATGGCGTTTACTAGGTGTCACTAGGTTATGGTTGTGCTCCTCAACAAACATTGCTACCTTGTACTTGTTATCACTACACCGCTTGACATAGATATGAGCTTCACATCCACACCTTGTTTCTTTCATCTTACGAACTAAGGGATCGACAACATTTTTATCTTTACCAGATTTAAATCCTTGCCTTGCACATAAGTAGCGCTTCCATAGCACTACCGTATCATCCTTTCTGTTGATCAATACGTACTGAAAAGCCACTGTCATGCGCATACTTTTTGTAAAACTCCTCTACTGCCTGAATATTGTCAAACAACATCCCACCATAGGCTTGGATTCCTTTTGACAAGCAGGTTTGAAACCTAGACACTGCAACATCATAATTACTTCAGCACTAGTAAATCCATAAGCACAACAACAACAGTAGGTTGAAAATACTCACATCGAAAGATATATTCTTTTTGGGTGTAATAAGCTTGTCATTAGCAACTGATGGTTGTTCAAGGTTAATGGTTGAGGAGATGGTAGCATCTTCCATCGAGGGATCGCCAAGGTGATGGTTTTCGTTGGTGAGGTTCGCATTGCTGCTGCCATAATTAGGAAATATTAGGGGATTTACAAAAGCACGTGATGCATATAAAGAGAGAGAGAGAGAGAGAGAGAGAGAGAGCATGGGAGATTACATAGGGGTGAGCACATTGGTGACCATTCTTGGTGCTTGGCGTTGCATGTGGGGGAGACAAGAGGCACGAGAGAAGTCCCTGATTAAAGACAGAGGCCGCAACAACTAGCGATCTTCATCTATTCGACCAGCAACATGAGGGAGAGAGAGACCTAGGCTACGTGAGGGAAGAACGGGAGCAGCGCCGGCGCCGCCGTGGTGGAGAGACCTGCGCTCGTTGAGGCGATTTGGGCGCGATCTGGTGGGGAGACGAGGCGATTTGGGCACAATGGGTTCCTCCAGAAATTCCGGATCAGGCAGCGGGGGGCTATTTGCAAATTCGGCAGTGCGCCCTCGGATGTAGATCACACGGCTAGAAATGGATTTTTGCACGCGTGCACGCCTAAGCTGATTGCATACCAAACGAACTCTAAAAAGAGACGTTGATTTATTGTCATTATGCTCAAGGTGTTGGTATGGAGTGTTGTTTACCTAATTTTACCCTTCTAGTAGTAGCTACCAAGGCAGGCCCTTTGAACGGCTAGCTACTGGCTGTCCAAATTAAGGCGACGGTCAAAATAACGTTGAAGTTAGTTGTATGTGAGACTAAATGGCTAAACCGAACAAATAAGGTAAAATCACTTGTGACACGTTGGGAAGGTTTTCAGACGACCCGGCGACGAATGGACCACGATCTGCGTTGGATCGCAATTCGCAAATCACCAGCCGGCGAAGACGTCCCATCCCATGCTCCCATGTAGTGCCCTCATGGCCTCGAAATAGTGGAGGGAGGGGACAAGAAACGCCTTTCTAACCTTCGTCGCACTCGGCAAGAACCGGGGTCTCGAGCCACGTATGGCGAACTACAGCAGCAGCCATCCAGGTCCCATCGATAGCTACAGCAGTAGCACTCCGCCGCTACACCTCTGACCTCGCAAGATCGCGGCACTCGCGCGGACAGTGGCCAGTGCCTGCATTCGAGTGAGATTCCTCCAGCTTTTGGGCCAGGTTCTCATGCATGTCTCAACTCTCAAGCACTCGTTCAAGTATATATGCAACTATAGGCACCAGAAGTCAGTAGGCCAATCCCGGTACAGTGGTTTGAGCTGCAGCAATGCGCACCATTCGCTAGCTGCGTGGCTGCGTAGCCTGCGTGTCAGCCACTTCTTTCACAAATTCAGCTGCATGCATGCTTGCCAATATTGGATGTGTCCGCGTGTGCTCTGCGGTCTTAAGTGTTCACTCATTAACAGGGTTTCCTCTCTAAACCGCAAGCTCCGACCGGTTAGTGATCTTCACCGAAAACAGGTTCAAATTCGGCATGTTTCGAATTGAAATTTAATGGAAAACGGATTGGTTGATCATTGGTGAACCACCGGTTTGGACTTTGGACAGGTTATCGACCAGTTTTTATACTAAGTATTAATTGACGGTTTTGTCCGTTTCAATTGAAAAATCAGAAAAATGAGAAAAATACTAGTAAGAGTGAACCGGCTAGTGAACCGAACCGTTTGTCGTTGGTGAGTGGTTAACTGGCGGTTAACGAAATCCTGCTCGCTATACACCGGTACCAGGCATGCACGAATGAGGTTGTCTGGTTGTGTACTGCGAGATTGATAAAAGCAGCGATGTTACGTTGCAGGTTGAATTGTTCGTCTCTAGAACAATTTCGTTTCTCCAAGAATGATGTTACTACGCCATTAAGCTAACCAAAAACATCGTCCAGCATTCAAGACACAAGTTAACTCCAGGTTAAATTAACATTCCTACTAGTTACTATTGGGTTTAACGTTCCATTTAACCCTTGTGCTGTTACCATGCGTTCATACATATCTTCACCTATATAAACTCCCGATTGACGAAGAGAAATACACCAGTGCAAGAAGTCTCCTAGCCTGACATCGATCGCCGGAGCTAAAGCCCAACGCAGCTAGCAGATCGACAGCCCAAGATGAGCCGCTTCACCGTCGTCGTCTCCGCCGCCTTCTTCCTCGCGGCCATGATGGCCATGTCGGTGGCGCACGCCGGCCGCTCCTTCACGGAAGCGGAGGGGCCGGCACTCGCAGCAGGGGGCGCGCTGGTGGGAAGCCCGGGCGATCTGCCCGAGCAAGGGGTGCGGGTCTTCAGGGAGGCCGGCGGCCCTGCCGCCGCCAATGAGGCAAACGGCGTCGTCTTTGTTCATCGGAAGACCGAGGGTCACGGCGGCTTCAACTGCTACGAGAAAGTGCCCGTCTATGGGCCGTGATTTGTTGCTCTGATGGATCACCGATTACTAGCTTGCTCGTGTGATGCCTGAGCTAGAGAGAAGAACGACCTTAATTATCAAGTGCTGAATAAAGAAACCATGTTTCCAGTTTTCACTATACATTTGCTATATTTTAACCTTGATCTGATACTGTTAAATGGGCTGGATTACACCGGCACGTCTGTTGTACGTAACATTGTTTCACATCAACTAGCTATAGCGTTTTGGGTGCTAAGTGGTAAAAATAATTAACCCCTAGAAAACAATCCCTATGAACTTTTTTAATCCACTTGGGAATTGAGAACCCCCTCTAAAATATTCTTGCAGATCCACCGTAGATCCACCGAACACTCGATGATGCACATCGAGGTCTAAGCCCAAGCACTCAATCTTCCACACAATGACGCCTTTCTTTCCCAAGATCCAACCTAGCACCACCCTACTCCTCCCTCTACCTCCTCTTACTCAACTCCTTCTTGGCCCCTACCCGAGGTTGTGTCACCACCATATGCCTGAAAAGGAGCACATGGTCCTAGATTTTATTGGAGATGACTTGGCCGACAAATGAGCCAGGCCCATCACGATCTCTCTCCCTGTTCCTCCTCATCCTTTTTCCTCATGGTCAATGACATTGAGGACCCTTGATTTAGGCTCTCCTCATCCTCTTTCCTCATGGCCAATAACATTGAGGACCCTTGATTCAGGCAGGACTAACGCAATGGTAGCGCTTGGCTCCATTCCTCCTTCCTTGAGGTCAACAACTTTAACTCCTCTTTCATGGCCTGTGATGCTTGGGTATACCACTGGAGCTTGGAGGAAAAGGCAGATGAATGTTGTAGGCGCGCCAGTAAAAACATGTAGATTGGACGGTGCCCTGGATGTGCCGATGGCTATGTGGGAGGGCACTGGCCACGTGGCAATGATAGGGGGTTGTTGATGACCTATGGAGGAGGCAGTGATAGAGATGCATGATGGGATGGGTGAAGTTTCCAAGTTGGATGGGGTTAATTTCTCATTGGTTGATAGGTGTTTTTTCTACCTAAGGATTTCACTGGGAATGGGTTGGATTTTTCTTCTTCCTAGTCTCACCCAAACATCATTCAAAAATTTAAAAATAAACTAAATGAATAGTATTGGGTCACAAAAATTAAAAAAATATCAGTTAAAGCTACCCTTACGACCTGTTTTGTTCGATAACAAACTTTGCAAGCTACGCGTATAAATATACCACGAGTACACTCCGGCGATAAATGTCCTTCCTCTCTCTCTCTCTCTGCAATTTAGCTGTAATCTTGTAACGAAGTATGTAACGGAGTATAAATACCAAATGTACCTGCGATGCGGAGTATAGACTGTATGGTGCACAGATTTAAACCAAGGTTACGAGATGAGGGATTACAACATAGATTTAAGCACAATTTCTAACGCCGCACAAGGCTAAAAGGCCCAAAAACGAGTCCAACTAAGCACAATTTCTCTTGGCTCAGTATAAAAACTGGACCATTTCTCAATTTATGTGTAATCTTTGCGCCTTGTTCTTTGATCCAAAATTAGCTGAAAACTGTAATCTCAAAAAGTTTTTCCTCTCTTTACTTGGAAGTCAAAACTACATATAAAATATTTTAAAAACTATGAGAAGAAATATTTAAATCACAATAAAATATTAAAATTTTTGGATTGTATAAACTTTTAATTTTAATTTAAGCGGTAAAGAATAGGGCCCAGCCTAGCAACTTGTTTCAAATGGGATGTCTCCGAAGAGACCTCATATTAAGTTCAAGGCCTAGCCTAGCAACTCAGACGCTGTGAAGGCATTAGGCAGCCCAGTCGCCGCTGCTTCGCTGAGCCAAACTACTTCAGAGAAGCCGAGCCTCCAGGCATTGGGAGAGCCCAGTGTTTTCATTCGACCTGTCTGGGCCCGAATTCTATGTCCTTCAGTGGCCTGAATTTTCAATTTTGCATGGGCCGTAGATCAGTAATTTAACCAGTTTGGAACGGATGCCACTGAAATAAGCACGTCTGATTTCCTCTTTCCCTTCCATTTCCATTTATATTAATCCGTAATATAAGATTTTAGGGTCTTGCTAAGGATTGAACATCCTATCCTAGCAAAAAGATAAAAAATAAAAAATAAAACATGAGCAAACCATTGCTGAAACACATCTGGAAGAAAAAAAAAAAAGACAAATGTAGCTAAACATAGTAGCACTACAATAATCCTACGTAAACCAACATAAATAGCTTAAGGGCATGTTTGGATTGCAGCCCTGGGATGCCATGCCAAAGCAATGGTCATGCCATCCCAGGGCATGACCTTTTCATTGGCAAAATCACAGTGTTTGGATTGTAGCCATTGTATGACCAACCATTGGCAGGTTCTCAATGGGTGGTGTTTGGTTGCAAGACAAATGTACAAGCCAATGATTGGCAAATACACAAGGTTGTTGTTTGGATCAATGCCAACTTGTGTGCGATCACCTTACCAATGGTGTGGTGAGCATAAGCGTTCCTCTTCCTCGGTTTGTCTACTCATCATCATCCATGCTAATTATCAACAATGCTAATTATCAAGACATGAAACAATCCATACAGATGTACATACGTCGTACTACACCGGAGAGGAGCCAACAATTAATTACTTGTTGTTATCATCCCCAAGTGCTAATTTAATCCAACACAATCTGAAGTAAAAAAGAAGAAAAGAGGAAAATTTAGAATTTTAGGACAACAAAGCAAGCAGCGGCCGGGTGGGTAGAAAGCGAGAAAACAACTTAATTAATTGCCTAATAAATAAGGAACCCATAAACAAAGATTAGTAGAACAGTCCAACTATTTTTATAGATACAAAATATGGCTTACATTAGTAGAATAGTCCACTACCATACATAAGTAGAACAATCACTACTATAGGTAGAAACAGGTCCACTACCATAAGTAGAAACAGTCCACTATCATACATACTGAGAATGACTTACATTAGTAGAACGGTTTAGATACCATACATACGAATACTCCAGCTATCATACATACAAAATGATTATGAACTAATAACGCATGATCCAACTACCATACTAATGATTAAGCAAGGGTCAGACCAAGCAAACAAAATGTGTACCACCATCATCAAACTAAGAACGCATGATTAAAAGCAAGTCTACCATCGATGCATGCCATCATATTTGTTAGAAATAAAGTCAATAACCCAAGTCCGGAGTGTGTTATCACTAGCATAATTGAGGTAACTCGAAAATGCTCATTTTCGTGCTTGGAGAGATGACTTGCAATTTCTAACTTGTCCTTAGCGGTGATAGTGAGTGCATCTATTTTTCTCCATAGATTAGCATGAGGATCCTCACGTGCAGGTAAAGCTGTGTACGTGGGTGGCGGAGTTGCTGCAAGAGAATCAGCTAGCTTCTTGATGCTTGCCGCCATATCCTCATTTGATATTTTACTAGATCGTCAATTTTTCCTTACCAATCTTTTTGGAGGTGATTTTGCTCGCTTCGTTTCTTGCTTGATGTTGAGGACGGATCAGCACTGTCATCCACATTAATAGGACTGTTGTGAGCAATTACGTCAGAGTCATAGCCATCATTTTCCTTGGTGGGCATAGAAGAACCAAAGGCAGCCTCACAATCTTCATCGTCACCACTACTTAATGCATTCACCGTTGCATTATCAGCAGCAAAAGAACCATCAGCTTGTGATTGATCTGAGTATAACTCTTGTAGCAAAGCAAAGAACTTGATAGGCCTACTAAGATAGTTCGCTGTTGTTTTCTAAAATATTAAGAAGAAAGATCGGCAGCGTATAATCTCATATATCATGTAAATGCAAATGAAATGAGTATCACAAGCAAAGTACTTACAGAGAGATTTTCTTTCTCAGATTCAGAAAGAGTAAATTTGAATTCCTTGGAATCAAATCCATTCCCACTATTACGCATGGCACGATGAATCCAACCCCACTTCTCCTTGTAGCCCCTATAGTGCCGGTTCACTTGGTCTTGAGTTGCACTCATAGCAAACTTTTCATTAAGAGCATTAGCACATTGCAAGTGGTGTTGTCTCTTCAACTTAAATGTGGCTGATTTATTCTTGCGAAGGTCAATGAACCACTCAAGCATAAAGATGGTATTTTCTTCTGTCCATTGTAAATACTTATCACGAGAGGATGATTCTCCTCACTCTTCACAACAACATTCTTCTTTTGCTTGCTCATCTCTCTCAATCAATAGTCTAGAACATGATTTTTTTTGTTAAAATAGTTGAACAAACTGAAGTATTACTTGCAATTCAACAAACTTGAAATATTACTTGCAATTCAACATAAAATAGTCTTACATCAATAAAATACTCGAATACAAGTAATAGAGGCAATATTACAGCTAGCTAGCTCATTCTTACTCACAACCATCGATATATGCTATTTTATCATTCCACATTTGTTGTGCTATGCTATCACGCTTAGCAGCCCATGCACATATATCAATATCTTGATCAGTAACACGACCTTTGCTCCTTGGAAGGTGAGAGTACCAAGTCGCTTCATCCAACATAAGTTCGTCCGGCCCATTTTCTATAATCCAATTGTGCAAAGCACAACACGCAACAACTACCTTAACCTGAGATTTGATTGAGACAAATGGTCTCTCACTAAGCATCTTGAATCTTCCCTTTAGGGATCCGAATGCACGCTCCACGGTTGTCCTAACCGACGAATGTCGGAGATTGAAAAGCTCTTGTGGGGTTGTGGGTGGGTCTGAACCAGATATTCATTTAAGTGGTACCGAACACCACGATATGGCGGCAAAATACCGGCCTTGCAAAGATAGCTAAGATCGCCAAATAGAATTTTCCTACAATAGGAAGTGGTTATCTATCAGGTTATCATACTAAAGCAAAGCTGAAATTTTGCGGCATTGAAATACCTTCTGGTATTTTTAATCCACTAGGGCGGGATAAGGCATCCTTGAGGACAGTAGAGTCATGGGCAGATCCCTCCCACCCCGCTAGAACATAGGTGAACCGAAGATCAAAGTCAACAACGCCCAAGACATTCTGCGTTGGGTATAATTTGCGTCCTCTAAACCTATCCTCCATGTGAGGGGGGACACATGCCTTCACATGAGTCCCATCTAGCGCCCCAATGCACCCCTACAACCAAATATAGTTAAGGTAAGAGAGGTAATATATCTCTATAATGCACCAGCATGATTAATCTATAGCTCAACGGCCAATTTACCTCAAAGTATGGATGAAATCTCGACGAGTTAGTGATCTTGGTATGTGTATCAGTAGACTTCAAATAGATGAGTTCCCGTGAAAGTTCCCCCATGGCATTCAACACAGCATTGAAATACCTACTAACTGTCTCGCCTGATCGCCAAAATTTAAAAGCCACAACAAAGATTTGTGTGACGATGCCCTCGATATATAGAAACATAGCAACTTGTTCCTCTACAGAGACATGTAATGTGTCAACTAGGACCCCCTTTTGCCTAAGTCGAGCACAAAGCTTGTATAGAACAGGCCTACTCATACGGAGTTGTCTAATGCATACTTGATCTGAACTCTGAGTTAGCCTAATCATTTCATGACTTCTCCAAATATCCCTTTCAATAAGTGGACCATACTTCAAACCCCGATTTTTACACCTCCTCCCATCTTTAAGCCTTAACCATAAGGATATCATAAGAAGTAGAACAACAATGGACCTTTGCCTCCACACATAGTAATTAAGGCAGAAGAATACATAGCATTCCTCATTGTAATCCATCTGAGCAAATATAAATAATACTGAGGTTGTTTGCAATTTAAATAACTATTGACAAAATCAACGGGTTCAGAACATACCAATCTCAATTCCGGAGCTCAACATACAAAAGTTGCGAGAGATCCAATAGAGCTTAAGTAAAATCCACCAATCTCAATTCCGGAGCTCAACCGATGATGTCTTTGTGCGGTTATTATGTTTCCTATTCAACCAAAGAGAGCACTAATATGTCAAGTGTGTGTCTGTACATGCATCGAGAGGCAAGTGTGTGTCTTGTACATGCATCGAGAGGCGAGGGCGACCACTCACCGAGAGCGGAGGGCGGCGACTGCTGAGCTGCCGGAGGAAGGTCTTGGCGGAGATGTGCTCGGAGGAAAGTCTGCCCTCGCGCTCTCCGACCAGCGAGGCTCGCCGGCCGGGAGGCGCTACTGAGGCGCTTCAGCTGCGTGGTGGGGCAGGCGAAGGCGGTGGGAGCTACCCATGAGGTGCGAGGGCTCGCGCCTGCTGCGGCTCCTCCGATCCGATCGCAGACGACGGCGGGAGGAGGGCGACGCCGATTGGACGAGACAAGGGCGCGGCGCCGATCTGGAACGGAGAAGACGCCGCCGCGAGATGTGAACGAGAGGAAGGGATTTTTCTTCGCGATGGAGGAACGGGTATATATCTGAGACAATTTTTTAGGAGAAGGGTCACGGGGCAGCGCGTCTCGCCTGGGCAAAAGGCGCGGGCGCCACTTTTCCGCGCCCTCGCCGCGCCCTGGAAACGTGTGGAAAGCCAAAGGCAGCCAAAACATCGGCAGGGCGCGTGCCTTCGTCGGTAGCCATCCAAACTCTAGCCAAAGCACGAAGGCTCACCTTTGTTTGGCAGGGTAAGCGAGGGTAACCAACCAAACACGCCCTAAATGCTCACATAAACAAGCCAACTTTAATAAAAATTCATAACAAAATCGCTTTGGCTATTTTGCAGGCGCCTACGTGCGGCGAAATCTCACAGGCGCCTGCGCGATGCCATCCGATGCAGGCGACGGCATGCACGCACGCATCCGCACCATGAGTGCACAGGTTCATTTTTTTCCATTTAATTTTTTTTCATTTCTATTTTATCTGAAGTCCAAATTGCGTAGAAAAAATTTCATAATACTTCTAAAATCCTAATCAACCCATTTTAAATATTTTTCTATTTTTTTTGATTTTTCAATTTTTTGCTTTTTTATTTAATTAGCACTCAATTAGTGAAAATTCCACAAAATTTCTACTGTTTTTTCACATTTTCATTTATTGAAAAAAATGTTTTGTGATAGTGGAATTTTTTGCGAGGTCTGATCTATTATAGATTTATTTTGTTTTCTGTTTATTATAGATTTTTTCTATTTATTATAAATCTTATTTTGTTTTCTATTTTTCACGTCGAGAGATTTTTTGGTCGTATAATTTGCGAAATCGTGTAGGCGCAAAAAATTCCACTAAATTTCTACTGTTTTTCCACATTTTCATTTATTGGAAAAAATGTTTTGCAATAGTGGAATTTTTCTACCCAAGGTGTGCATGCCGGCGAGTGCACAAAGCGCCTGCGCGCGAGTGAAGGGAGCAGGCGCCTGCGCCAAACCTCCCTGTGCAGGCGCCTGCTCATTAGCCGGTCCCTAATAAAATATTGCAATGAATAGCCTGTACGCAAATAATAAATTTTAGACTTAATCGAACAAAACCAGATTAAACCACGACCAGGCTTCTTTTGCTTTGAGATTGGAGCAAAGGCCAGCCAAGTGGTGTCCATCCAAGCAACGTAGCATGAGAGCCGGTTTACATATGGATGCGTATCCTCTGCAGTACTGCACGGTGCAGTGCTGTCATTGACATGTGGGTCTGGGATCTGGGACACATGGGCCCACATGTCAATGACCCCACCTAGGCACCTATAGAAAAAGTACTGCAGAGGATGCCGACCTTGTGAGTATACGTGCTTGCACGCACTCCAGAGGGGGAAATCCAAAAATTGCCTAAGCTATAGATCTACGCCAAGAGCAAAATCCCTCATTCCCGTGCATGCTTATAGCAAGGACTTCCAGTTGAGGAGGAATGTGGCAATGTTCCAGTTGAGGAATGTGACCCATTGCCATCCTCACAGTCCGGCAGTCCACGTAGCTTTGGACCCATCGCTCGTGCGCCACCCACAAAAACCGAAAGATCTCTCGGACGACGAGGCGTCGACGCATGGCACCAGCTGTGACCGCGCGCCGCGCGCCTTGTACCGCGACGGGACGGCGAGGCGCGCAACACACGGCCGTCGCGATCGATGGCCTGCATCGGCCACATCGAGCTAGTGTGCTCCGCATGCAACGCGTCGGAGCCCGATCGATCGATCGATCCCCCGGAGATCCACTTTCCGGCGAGAAATCATCGCTCGCGAGCCGCGACGCGCAGCCGGTGAATGCGCGCCCCCCTGTTACGTGAGCGTCACAGGTCACGATCAGACATGAGCCGTAGCCACCAGCGCCCGTGTTCATTTCAGTTCGTTTCAGCTTGGCGTGGCCTCTGTTTCGGCTTAAATTTTTTTTCCAGAGCGAAACGCCCCACCTCCATTTCCTTGTATAAAGAAACGAAAGCACAAGTCTTTTTACAACCAGTTTTTGCACGAAGCAAAACAACCAGCAACAGAGGAAGTATGACATACCAAGCTCTGGGCTGCCAATCAACCAAAAGTCTATCATCAGGAAAAACAGGCACTAACAAGATAAAAGAGAAAATCTGCTAGGTATCGTCTCTTCCCAGAACTTCATTAGGAGCAAAGACAAACACAAGCAGAAACAACAAGCCTGGAGAGACTCCACAAAACGACGAGAGCAGCTACAGGTCCTTCAGAGTCTTGAAAATTCCTTCAATCCCCATATCCAGAAGCTCTTTGTCATCTGTTTTGACCAAACCTGTCCAGTAACGAAGCAGAGAGCATGAAATGTAGAGAGCATTAAGGGGATTGTTAATTTTTCTCTTTTCAAAACATGAGCGGTTTCTTATCATCCATAAGGACCAACAAACCGATACCACCCCAAGGCATCTGAAAGCCTTGGAATCATTGATTACTCTTTTCTTCCAAGTCCAATACTGCCTCATATTGAAAGGAATCCACTTGATCCCAAAATGACTAGCCAACACACTCCAAGTTAACTTGGCAATATGGCAGTCAAAAAATAGGTGGTTCGACGTTTCTATGTTGTCACAAAATTCACAAGTTGGGTTGCCTTTCCAACCTTTTTGTCTAAGCTTAAACTTGGTTAGCACAACATCTTCTTTTAGCATCCACATAAAAATCTTGATTTTCATGGGAATCTTGGCTTTCCAAATGATCCCCTTATGACCACTATCATTTGCATGGTAAAAGTTGTACATGGATTTAACACTGAAAGACCCCTTTTCATTTAACAACCAAATATCATGCCAAAAACTTGTATCTTTTCCATTACCCACTCTCTTAGCTCTATTATTAACATACATTTCCCTGACTTTTAGCAGGTCACACCTTAAATTAAATTAAATAAAAGTTTGTTATTATTTTTGTATAAGATAACAGAATGTAATGCTTTGTAGTCATTTTTTGGAGTTTTAAATGTTATTTTTTAAAGTTCCTAAAATATTTTTTTTATAATTTTTAAACTTTTTAAGACGTCTTTTAAAGGGTCACGCTTTTTTTTCAGATTAAAGCTTTCAGCAACTTCTAGATCAAACAAACAAAAACCAATCTAAATTGAAAAGTAATTTAGCTTTTTTAAAGGAATGATATGTAAGAAGTAGACCGGCTTCGAAGATGAGATTAAACAACTAATCGAAATTAAGTTTAACACTCAGTTCAGCTAGCTTTCAGTCTAGCTATAGCCACTTCAAATAACGAATGAGATCGCCACCCAAAACCTTTGGCTGATGATGCTAACGGTAATTGTTAGTGGTTTTTCTGAGGGGTAATTGTCAATGATTGATCAATGCTCGTACGTGCGATCGACCTTCTCTTTACGACACATAAATGAAATGCATGCGATGCTTGCACAAGTACTAATTAACCAACACACGTTTCTGTTAATTGTCTATTTCAGCTGGATAGCCATCACTGTCTGATGGAGAGCTCCAGGAAGAAGACGACATAGCTTCAAGTATCTGAACCGACAGTCCACGTTGCGCATGGGCTTTTTTTTTTGTTCTTCGTATTAAGGAATATAGATTATTGTTTCCGATAAATTAGTATCTACATTGCTTCTACCAAAAAGAAATGTGCCAACCTGCGTGATTGCTACCATCGGGGGCAATGACGGAGCTTGAAGGGAAATATCGAGAGAATCGAAACGATGAAATTTTACTTGCCGAGCTTAATTTGAAAAAAGGGGCTAGCTTTGCATTTAGATTAACACTAAGTGGCAATCCTAATTCCTAAATACAAGCTTACGAATTTCTCGAGAGAATGACACACAACAAAACGGGAATGCAATTAGGCACAAGTTGCAAGTTGCCATTCGAATTTGAACTTGTTCATTTTTGTAATGGTTTATAAAATTGTGAAAAATCGTTCAATAACCGTGATGTTGAGCTTATTATGGGGTTTATTTGTTAAATCAATCCAATTTTCCTATTTAATATCAATTCAAATTTTTGTTGAAATTGGTTGACTAGAGTGCATCATTCGGAGTTGCTGAGCCGAACGAATAAACTTTTTGAGCTAAAATGAGTATAATGTTAAGCTGAACTTTGAGAAGTTTTTAAATCTTCTACTCGTGGTATGCTTCGTTATTTTTAAGAACTTTTATAGTTGACTTCATGATTAAGAAAAAAGACTAAAAAATAAATTTATTTCCAAATAAATAAGTCTAAGACACTTTCGACGAGTTACAATCGTTTTCTTCCAAAAGCCAACCGAAATTTGAAAACTGAAATCTCTTATTCGATTAGTTTTCATCAATATCTATTATTATACAAAAGCATTTGCAATATATATAAAGGAGGATAAATTGGAGCCACCATGTTAATTCTGAAATGCTAGAAATTTTCACGTTAATAAAAAATACTAAAAATTTCTTGGTTAATCAAAGAAAAAAGATCTACACCGTGATTATAGCAGATCAGATTATAACGGATTAGATTAAAAGAACAAGTTTGTACTACTACAATTATAAATAAAATAAATAAACCATATAAATCTGGAATATAAATAATAGAAATACGAGACCATATCATACTAAGAAAAGACCTAATATGACTACAATTAAAGTTTTATAAAGTAATAATAAAAATAATATCCATGTCAGATTAAATGTTGACATAAATCTAGTTGGGTTACCGTGCTCGTTACAGATAAAGCAGGGACAAATAGAGCCACCACATTAATCAGAGAAATTCCCACAACAAATAAGAGAAAAATGAAAGATCTCTACCATCGATTATAGTTGGGCCAGATTATAACGGTATATATGTGTGTGGGTGTGTGCGCGCGCGCGTGCGTGCGTGCATGTGTCATTATGCTACTCAGAGAAATTTCCACATAAATAAGAAAAAAAAAAAGAAAAGATCTACACAATCGATTACATTGGGGCTAGATTAATTATAACGGATCATATTGAATCTATCTATTATTACAGAACCACCATGCTAATTAGAGAAATCCACACATAAATAAGAGAAAAAGAAAATCACTGCCAAGAAGTGGTTTTCAGCCAAACACACAATTTTGGAACCCTGATCGGGACACTTTGCAGCTACAAACCTCCAAGCTCAATCAACTTGCTCCGAACATGACAACTCATGAACGCTTGTTCTCTTCGCCTCACGCCGTCCCATACGACGCATGCAATCATCTTGACCAGAATCTACACTAAATCAACACGGTTGTTGCTTAATTTGCAACGAGAACGAGCCAAAGAGATATAGCATCGGTAGATGCATGATATGAACACATGATACCGTATCATACACTAGTAAAGTAGGGTTACTCGCCGCCAGCCCGGTCCGCCGCGGTATACGACACACCACGCATGGTTTGAAGCAGACGACGACGCCCATGCGATTCGCCTAGCTTGCACTGGCTTGTCCAAACAGGGACTAAGCAACTACCTGCAGGTGGATCGGATAGGCCACTACGCCATCGAATTATGATCCAATGCCCAATCCCCTGCAAGAGCATGCAGATTATATAGCCAGTGCATGACTGCAGCACACGGCGGCGCCATTGGTGCGAGCCGGAGTTCAGGACGATCAATCTCGCCGGACATGGTTGCCATGGCGCCGCCGTGGATGTGGACGTCGTTCATGTGGCTCGCGTTCTGCGTGGCGGCCTCGTCGGGCGACACGGCGGCGTACATTGTACACATGGACAAGTCGGCCATGCCGCGGGGGTTCTCGAGCCACCTAAGCTGGTACGAGTCCACGCTCGCCGCCGCCGCCCCCGGCGCCGACATGTTCTACGTCTACGACAACGCCATGCACGGCTTCGCGGCGCGGCTGCCCGCGGCGGAGCTCGAGCGGCTTCGGCAATCCCGGGGCTTCGTGTCGTGCTACCGCGACGACGCGCGGGAGGTGCGGCGCGACACCACGCACACGCCGGAGTTCCTCGGCGTCAGCGCGGACGCGGCGGGGCTCTGGAAGGCGGCGAACTACGGCGAGGACATCGTCGTCGGAGTGGTGGACACAGGCGTGTGGCCCGAGAGCGCGAGCTTCCGCGACGATGGCTTGCCGCCGGTGCCGGCGCGGTGGAAGGGCTTCTGCGAGTCCGGCCCGACGTTCGTCGCCGCCAAGTCGTGCAACCGGAAGCTCGTCGGCGCGCGCAAGTTCAACAGGGGCCTCATCGCCGGCACCAACGTGAGCGTCGCCGTAGACTCCCCGCGCGACACCGAGGGCCACGGCACGCACACTTCGTCCACGGCCGCCGGCTCGCCGGCGCCCGGCGCGTCGTTCTTCGGCTACGCGGCCGGCACCGCGCGCGGCATGGCGCCCCGCGCCAGGGTGGCGGTGTACAAGGCGCTCTGGGACGAAGGCACGTACCCTTCCGACATACTCGCCGCCATCGACCAGGCTATCGCCGACGGCGTCGACGTGCTCTCACTCTCCGTCGGTCTCAACGACTTGCCGCTCTATCAGGACCCCGTCGCCATCGGCGCGTTCGCGGCGATGCGGCGGGGCGTGTTCGTGGCGACCTCGGCCGGCAACGACGGCCCCGACCTCGGACTCCTCCACAACGGCACGCCGTGGACGCTCACCGTCGCGGCGGGCACCGTCGACAGGGGCTTCGCCGGCGTCGTCAAGCTCGGCGACGGCACGACCGTCATCGGCGAGTCGCTGTACCCGGGCAGCCCGAGCGCCGTCGCGGCCGCCGGGCTCGTCTTCCTCGGCGCTTGCGACGACGACACCGCGCTCGCACGGAGCCTCGACAAGGTCGTGCTGTGCGACGCGACGGCGGCAACGGCTTCTCTGGCGTCGGCGATATCGGCGGCGCAGAACGCCGGAGTGCGCGCCGGGCTTTTCCTCTCGAACGACTCGTTCCGGGAGCTCTCGGAGCACTTCGCGTTCCCGGGCGTGATCCTGAGTCCGCAGGACGGCGCCGCGCTCCTGCAGTACATTCGCGGGAGCCGCACGCCCAAGGCGTCGGTGAAGTTCGGGGTCACCGTCATGGGGGCTAAGCCAGCGCCGATGGTGGCGGCGTACTCGTCGCGCGGGCCGGCGGCGAGCTGCCCGGGGGTGCTCAAGCCCGACGTGCTCGCGCCGGGCTCATTGATCCTCGCCGCGTGGGCGGAGAACTCCAGCGTCGCGACGGTCGGGTCGTCGCAGCCGCAGGCGCTGTTCAGCCGGTTCAACGTCATCTCCGGCACGTCCATGGCGTGCCCGCACGCGGCCGGGGTGGCGGCTCTGGTCAGGGCCGTGCACCCGGAGTGGAGCCCGGCGGCGGTGCGGTCGGCGATGATGACGACGGCCAGCGCGGTGGACAACACGTTCGTGGCCATCAAAGACATCGGCCGGGACAACCATGCCGCGTCGCCGCTCGCCATGGACGCCGGCCACATCGACCCCAACCGCGCCGCCGACCCGGGCCTCGTCTATGACGCCGGGCCGGAGGACTACGTCAAGCTCATGTGCGCCATGAACTACACGGCGGAGCAGATCAAGACGGTGGCGCAGTCGCCGTCCTCCGGCGCCGTGGACTGCGCCGGCGCATCGCTCGACCTGAACTACCCGTCGTTCATCGCCTTCTTCGACCCCAGCGGCGCCGCCGGCGAGAGGACGTTCACCAGGACTGTGACCAACGTGGGCGGCGCGCCGGCGAGCTACGCCGCCAGGGTGAAGGGCCTGGTCGGGCTGACGGTGAGCGTCGTGCCGGACAGGCTGGTGTTCCGCCGCAGGCACGAGGAGCAGCGGTACACGGTCGTGATCCGGGGGCAGATGAAGAACAAGACGGACGTGGTGCTGCATGGGTCGTTGACGTGGGTGGATGACGCCGGCAAGTACACGGTGAGGAGCCCGATCGTCGCAACGACCGCGAGCTCCGCACGGCTGTAGGATACGGACGTACGTATAGAGTAACATTCTTGACGATAAATTAGCTTCAACTTTCAAGCGAAGGCAAACAAGGGAGCCACTACGCATGTTCCATCTTAA
The DNA here is from genome assembly GCA_036346415.1 of Raddia guianensis. NCBI lineage: Eukaryota > Viridiplantae > Streptophyta > Magnoliopsida > Poales > Poaceae > Raddia > Raddia guianensis. Next base: position 12,661,895 of record CM070538.1, read on the forward strand.
AAAAAATGAGACGCTTGTTCCGATTGTGTACAACTTATTTCGAACGTATATAATGTAACGCTGAAACATACACAATGTATCACTGAAATATTTGGTTGTCCGTTGAAATATAATATTATGCTGATATACATGCAATATGAAGTCATCGAAAAAGCAAACCAACTATAGAAACATGTCAATAAACCTATTGATCATGACAAAAAAGTTGATGGAATATGACAAAGAAACTGGTGGAACATATTGAAACACATTCGATTATTGTTGAAACAATATAAAAAATCTTTGGAACAAAACAAAAAAACGTTGTAACAATGAAAACAAAGATGGGACATTCTAAAACTCAATGAAAACATCATTTTTCATGGTCAATCATCCACCCTGATACAGAACTAGATGCTCCGTAAGAATAAAAGTAATGTTTCGACATGTAAGCTTGAATGTTCTAAACTTACAACTGTGATATTCCAATGGGCAAAAAATTGACACATCTCCTCTTCACCTTCTTCCTCAAATCAGACAAACTCCCGCCATCCTCACTAGATCTAGCCACCTAGCTGTCGGGGTATAAGGTGGATTAAGAGAGAGAGTAGTGAACACAAAGAGTGAAGGGAGAGAGGAGATGGCAACGACGGCGATTGTAAGGAGCCACCGCCGCCACCGGGAAGACGGTGAGGTTGTGACGACACGACAACAACAACAGGATGATCAACGATGTGTGTGGAAAGAGAGAGAGAGAGAGTGAGAGACATGAAGGGAGTAGTCCAAGGAGTCGTCGTTTTATTTGACGATTTTTGAATCAACCCTATTAGCCACCGTTTTAAATGCGCGGGTTTTAGTTCGACACTATTTCCCGCCTTTCTAATTGGTGGTTATCTTTCATCATATCCCGTCGATTTATATGGCGTGTTTTGGTAACCACTGTTTTATTTGGTAGAATTTATATTTCTTGCTAATTCATTGGGCGGGTTTTGCCTTGAATCTTTTCTCCGCCAAGTGGAACGGCGGGAGGCGGGAGTTGTATTTATTTAAATTTAATAAATAAAAAATTTATTTAATTTCCAAAAAAATAAAAAAAAATATTCATAAATTTGTGAAGACGGTAGCACAAGAAGGCTTCACCAGGAATCGGCCCATTCGTATCGTATGTTCTGACATCTAGACCACCGATCGGCCCATCAAGATGTGTGGTATGTTGTGTGCGGAGAGCAGGCGAATGATTTTCTTAACATTTTAAGTTTTCTAAATTTTCAAAATAAATAAAAAATACTCGTTATATTAAAATTAAATAAATAGATTAAATAAAAAATATTTTAATCTTCTATTTATTGTACTTTTGCCAGGTAGTTCCTTTCTCTTTTAACAAATGTACGAAACTTAAGATCTTTTATTTTTCTCTAGGATTTACGAGGATTTTAAGATTAATACGGTGCTTGTTTAGATCTTGTTTTAATTAGATACTCATATAGATTTGCGAACAAATACCACAGTTTATCACACATAAAGTTTTGTAAGTAAACAAAGCAAAGTTAGTACATCCACCGAGGGGGATTTGCGAATGTTTGCTGCGCCAATAGTACGACTGTACGAACATTTCAAAAAAACAACGCTACAAACAGGCAAACCCTCTCCTCTGTCTCAGATATATCACCTCTTTCTCTTCTACAAGCGTCGTCGGCTACTCGGCTGCGGCATCACAGCGCGGAGCCGCAGAAAGGGCAGAACCGGAACTGCGGGTCAACGGCGCGGCTGCACGCGCCGCACCGGGCGTCGCGGGGGAGGGCCGGCCCCGCCTGCCCCGGGTCGCCGCCGAGGGAGCCTGGCGCGAGGAGGCCGCACTCGCGGCAGAGGTAGGCGGGGTCCCTGCCGGGCCATCGCCACGCGGGCACGAAGAAGAGCTTGAGCACCTTCTCGGTCTCCACCAGGTCGGCCGTGCCGCCGCAGCGCAGGCACCGCCCCGCCGCCTCCTTCAGCACCCTCCCCGCGCCCTGCTCCACGCCCCCGACGAAGAAGAAGAACATCCTCGGCCTTCCCTTGTTCCTCCTTCGCTTCAGTCGACCTCGTGAATCCCACGATCGCCTCGCTCGCTCCGACCCAACTCGAGCAGATGCCGATTTTGCAAGCGCGCTTCCGCTCGATCGATCTGGGTTTGGGCAGCTTTGATCTAGGGAGAGGGGGAGAGAGAGGAAGCGGACAGGGGAAGAATTTTCTGGAGAGCTCCGATTGGGATCACGAGAACTCACGACGCTTCGCATGTCTTGATAGGGAAGAAGGTCATAGCTTGGGCTCGGCCCATGGACTGAGGATTCCATTGCTTCGGAATCAACTTTGGACAGCGGCCCGCAGCAAAAGAGGCTGAAGCTCTATGCATGGTCCGCGCTTCGGCCCATCTGCGGCAGAAGATGGACCGAGGATTGCAAAACTTCGGAATCAACTTGATTTTTTAAAATTTCTAAAATAAACAAATAATATTTTTATTAAAATTAAATAAATAGACGCATATCCCTGTTTTATTTGGTGGGATATAAATCTCATCTATTCAACTAGCGAGATTTATAAATTTTGCCAAATGATCAGACGAAATGGGCATCAAGACAACTAGGGATTATACAGTAACAAAACCTGCTATTTGGTTTGGCGAGAACGCTAAGGTTTAAATCCCGCCAAACCAAATAACGAGATTTGTCCAAACTAACAAAGTGTCCACAAGAAGCCAAGAAAAGCGTTCCAATAATTTGCCAAAAACATGCAAACGCTCCTAAAAGTGATGTGAGGATTTCCCCCACACCTTTCAACTTATTTGTATTATGTAAGGCAGAAGCGATCGATTGTATCACTTATTTTGTTGACTCGGTGGTTTTTATACTAGGTTGGGCCTCCCGTTGTTGGGATAATGACCTTATGGCCCTCTTTGATAGCTTGTTTAGTTTTAGTTTAGTTTTAGTTGGTAAAATTTGACCACCTTTGAAAGTGGTATGAAAAGGCTAAATAAATTATTTAAAAAGTATTTTTGAGATCTTTGAGAAAAACCCTACAAAGTTATAAAAAAATATTTTCAAAAAAAAAGTGAATGGTGTATATAAAAATAACAAAAGTTGCAATTCCAACAAAAACTAAACTAGAACAAGGTATCAAAGAGGCCCTATATCTAGTGTAGTTGATTCAGTAAAGCTCTAATTAATGAGCTTTCTGAGTACAAAATAGGTCGTGGTACAAATGTTTAAAAATGAAAATATTTTTCGTTCTGGATCCAATATGTGGATCTCAATGAGTGTTTTTTTTCTTCAATGGTTACCCTGCTTCGATCCGCCTTTCCTCTTCATCAATCTTTCTTTAAATGGGTCTCTTATGTTGTCATGTAGCTTTTTGGGGGGTCATAACCCAATTTTTTTTTGGTCGGGTATTCAATCTTTGGGGGTTGATCTGACCTTACTACCTTACCCCCTTCTGAGGCGAATTAGATTCATTATGAAAAGCAGGGCATAGTCTTTCTTCGTGGTGACGTCACGAGTTGATATTTCTTCCTAGCTAACCGTGGTTGTCTCATGACAAAGTCAAGCATCCTCCACCGAATATCCTATCGCCATCGTCGAACCCGCCAGCATTAGAAATCACCAGGACGCATCATAATTCTTTCTCCAATCTTCAATTATGTCACCATGGACCGCCCACCAGCGATGAGATTGGCCCACTCAACATCATTGCCTCCTAGAGCAGATCATACAACGAGGCTACTCCTCTTCATCCGCATCGCTAACGACAAAGATATATTTTTTGGCTATTGCAAAAACAAGATGTGATCAAAGTCAGAAACCCGATGGCGACCCCAACCCTAAACCATACACCTAGACTTAGGCAAGGGAAATGCAATCTGAAACAAAATCTAGAGGCCTACAGTCAACCCCTCGCCACCGCTGACATCGAAGAGATGCCTACGACAGAGGGGTGGGTTAGAGTCAATGGAGCCCTTGGTCACCTTTCCTACTGCTACTAGACTTAGTGAGGTAGGCATTGTGTGTAGTGATGGCAAATGAGTCGAGTTTGAGCGAGCAAAGGGTTGGCTCAGCTCATCTTGGTCGACGAACAAGCTTGAGAAAAAGCTTGGCTCGGGCTTGCTCAAAGCTCGACTCCGCTCGTGAGGGCTCGCGAGCCTAAAAAACAAATAGAACATATATAACATTTATGGATTAAGAAATTAGGGGATTTATGGGGCTCGACAACGAAAGCTCTTGGGTTTAAGGTTTTAAAGGTATTGTTGAGGGTATAACGGAAGCATACTACAGCCATGTCGGAGCAAAAGGCTGATCAATGATGAGAAAGGGTTAGATTGGCACAGACAAACATGATAACACATGGTCATCCATCTATAGGGGTGGACGTACTTATATATTACTCCGTATCGCACATACAAATTCACCTCCTCTATTTCTAGAAAAAAAAATCACCTCCCTCAAGCTCGGTACCGTGTGGCCTTTGCACCTCACTAAGTCAAGATCTGAACGTACAAATAACGGTAGTAGTTACGCGCACCCGTGAATGGTTCTCCAAAGATGACAAAAGAAAGTCAACGAATTGATAGAATACATGTTGCATACGCAATTTTTGAGAATTTGCACCGCAAAAGATCCCCACTATGCCACTCTGAAGCTCTGACTTCACATTACTTCAGTGAGGCGTTGAGTGGTATAATCCTCCAATCGCATCTCTCAAGAATGATCGAAACTCCCATAAAACAAAACGAAACAACATTTCTTACATCGACCGCCGCCACGGCACCACCCATGTATATAATCTCGAAAATTATGATCAGGTGATCAATCGAAGGACACGCACGGGCGCACGGCGCTACACCTCTGCATGCCCTTGAGGAGGCGGCGGCTGCTGGTTCGGCGCGTGCGATCCATAGCCTTGAGCCGCCGCCGGCGGAGGGAACTGCGCGTTCGGCGGCTGCCCGTGCCCCTGAGGCGCCGGCGGCGGGTAGTTCGGCGGCTGCCCGTATCCCTGAGGCGGCGGCGGTGGGTAGCTCGGCGGCGGGAACTGCGGGTGCCCCATCGCGACGCCGCCGCGCGGCTGCTCGCCTGGCTTGGGCGCGCCCGCCGCCGCGTCGGGCTGCCTGCGGAGCATGACGAAGGAGGTGATCCCGAGCGCCGTGGCGGCGAGCGTGAGCACGCCGGCGCCGGCGAAGATGCCGTCCTTCAAGACGCCGCAGGACGTCCGCGTCACGTTGCCGACGTTCCACGCCGCGCCCTCCATGAATAGCCCGAACGCGATCACCGCCGCGATCCTGCACGCACGCAAACGCAAGCAGTAAATTAATTAACCCGTTGATCCATGCGTGGTCAATGATCGATCTTACGTAGTACGTACACATGCATGCACTTCACTCACCATGACACGACGGCGCAGACGATGCCGGCGACCCGCTTGGTCTCCGACGGGATGGCGCGGGACTTGCAGCAGCCGCAGCAGCCGCCGACGGCGGAGATGGTAACCTGGGCGATCACCAGGAAGATGGCCGCGCACACACCCAGCCCGAGCGCGGGGTTCGTCGGGTAGAAGCAGTAGGCGCCATCCACCAGTACTATGTTCGAAAGCTGCAAGAAAACCATCGAGCTCGAGTAATTAATAACTTTAGGTCCATGTGAGGCGCACACAATTATTACAAACGTTTATTGCAAGAAAAAAACTAAAAATACAACGAAATAACTAGTATTTGCCGTGCGAAGGTAGGCGAAAAAGAAGAAGAAAAAGGCAATCTTCCATTTCAATGCTTTTTCGATGGCATGCCTTCGAGAGTAGTTTGTCTTAACGGTTTTTGATCTTCTCTCGACAGTTATAGACTGAGATCAATCTGTATATTAGGGTAACAAAGAACGCGATGCCATACCAACAAATAAAATATCCTCAACTGTTCATACGCATATATAACACACACCATACACACAAATTAAGATCCAAAAACAGTTTCAACAAGAGCACACACATTAATTGACACATCGAGCGTTGTAACTCTTGTAACTTTGGTGCGTCGCACCGTTCTTCTTCTATCAATGAATGGACGGCAGCTCTTCTGCCTTTCGCTTCAAAAAAAAAATTAAAAAAAATTGGCACATCGAGCGTTGGTACGTACGTACGTACGTGCATGGCAAAAGCTTGACGTACACACACGATCGAACATTCGAACATGCATACACAAGCTACAGGAGATCGATGGAGATGAGTGGAGCGAGAGCTTACAGTGAGCTTTGTGCCCTCGGCTGAGAACCCCAGGATGGCGCTCAACAGCCCCAGAGAACCTGCAACGGCGGACACGATGATCGCCGTCTTATCCATTTTCTTGGCCAAGCTAGCCAGATTTGTAGCTATGCTTGCTAGCGATCGATGGTGTGTTTATATAGAGAGAGCTGGGGATCAAACTTGTTCGTGCTGAGGTACGTATATAGTGGGCAAGTAGTGCCCTCGGCACACGGTTCTGTGTACGAGTTTGCTAGGACGGGAAGACTTTTTTATGGACCATCGATCATGATCTGGCCATGTTCGGCGTAATTTCTGCGCGATAGGTTGCATTGACTAAGGGAGTTGACACCATATAGGAACGCCCAATAAATTTAAGAGAGAAATCTATTATGCATATCGTTTTTGCTAACGGCCAGGCAACTGTTTTTTCTTGTAATTTCAGTCGATCGACCTAAGTAGCTGGAGTAAAATCTTGTGCCTCGAACTTGACAGAAGTGTCATCCGGTCCCGAACTTAGAAACCAATATTCGGGTCCTCGAACTTGCACGGGTGTCATTCCGGTCCCGAACTCGAAACCACCATTCGGTCTCGAACTTGCACGGGTATCATCCAGGTCCCTAAACTTGGTAGGTGTGTCATCCGGTCCCCAAACTCAAAATTTTTTAAAAAATCATTAAAAATCCAAAAAAATAAGAAAAACATATGAATTTTAGAAAGTCATTAAAACATTCAAAAACAAGTATACAATATTTAGAAATATCATAAAAAGAAAAAATCTTATAAAACTATGGGAAGATCATGAAAATTAGGATAAATCTTATAAATCTTATAAAACTTTTTGAGTTTGGGGACCCGGATGACACCGCCAAGTTGAGGGACCTAGATAACACCCGTGCAAGTTCGGGGACCGAATAAATTGGTTTGAGTTCGGGGACCGAATGACACCCATGCCAAGTTCAGGGACTGGATGACACCCGTCAAGTTTAGGGACCGAATAGTGGTTTAAGTTTGGGGACCGGGATGACATTCCCTGCCAAGTTCGAGGGCCGTCGGTGCATTTTACTCTAAGTAGCTGCATGCTCGCCTTTGTTATGTTTTGTGTTACGTGCATGTCTTGAATCTACTGAGCTAGAGACCTTGTTCACATCAGCACACTCGTTGCGTAGTTAGCTAGCGCACGCTCAACCGCTTAGTAATTAGCTAGTACATGCTGAGCTAGCTGCTTGTGGAAATATGATCTCTGACACCAGAAATATATGCCTGGAAGATGTTGAGGTTATAAACAAAACGAAATTTCTATTGGTGAATGGACAAACTTTTTTACTTTTGAATTTTGATCGCCCAAAATTACACATTATTAAACCTAAAATTACACTTTGAATCAAGCTATAATTTTAGTATAATTATAATGCAACTTCATCTAAAAATATTTTCATTTCTAACCAATTTTGCATAGTAATAAGCCTAAAATTGCAGTCTAAACCAATGTGCATTTTTACAATTGTAATGCAACGTTCTATGCTATAATTTGTTTATCTATTTTTGTTTGCCTTTTGCTTTTGCTTTTATATTTGGGTTCACCAAGTTATCTCTTTTACCTAGACAAATTAGAGTTTTTGGCCGTGACTCGTCATCACTCAATTAGAAATGGAGAAAATTCAAGTCAAGATCTTTTATAGTAGTCAATAACTAAATTTACATGTAGTTTGATGTTGTAAAAAAGGTACAACAATAAACTAGATGATATTTTTTAGTTGTTTCATGTCATTCAAAAGGAAAAAAAAAAAAAGGGTGCACACATAGCTATCTATATAACCGAAGGTATGTGTATCAAAATAGTACATAAATATTTTTATAGTTACGTCGACTGAGGTTTCATTTATTTTGAGACAACTCGATAAATCAAGTGGGATGGTACATGGCGTTCGTTTGAAAATTAAGAAAAAATGCAGAGCATGCAGTGGAGGGCCGACTCGAGGCAGGTCGTGCAAGCGATGCGTATGAAAAAATTCACACATCAAATACAGGAATGCATGTAGGAATGCGCGGACATCCGAGCCCATGGGTTGACCAGCCAACCCACCCATGTTCCAAAGTCCAAACTCCAATTAAAGTCGCCTCTCGCTGCATCACATCTCACATGCTCCAAGTCCATGCCAACTAAAATCTGTAACCGTAGGATCAACTTAACTAGCTAGAGCTGTGTGTGGATCAGTTGACCAGGCTAGAGGCTGCCTGCTCTCTCTACACAGCTAATCACCTCGTTGACGCTTACGTAGCACGCATGAGCGCGCCATACATATCACAGTCGTTCTTGGCCAAGCTTTCCGTTGCACCGATGACCACCAGCGAGGGGCGCGGCGTGTCGACGAACTTGCGCGCGCGCGTGCAGGTGAAGAAGACAAGAAGAGATCGAGCCGTGCCATCGATTCCGAGCGAGCAATTAAACGTCATGCATGTGCATCGATGCATATGCATGCCAAGTGCCAACTCCCAAATTAACCCCATGATTGATATACAGAAATGTTCATCCGTGGTATCTTCGCATCGCTAACGGCGCGCCTCCCCGTGATATCGATCGATACTGCATTATTGCTGCAGCGAGCGCGTCGACGACGGCGCTAGCTAGCTAGCTGCCTGTCAAGGCGGATCAGTTCCACGATTGCACGATGGCGCAATTAATCATGCAAGTTGCAGCCGCAATGTATGCATGGTTCGACGACTCAACCCGGGTTGTTTTGGTTCGCGGCGCGTCAACGTCCACCGGAGCGGAGGCGGGGAGTGCGGGACAAGGAATAGTATAGCATCCCCACTGCGCGCGCACACGTAAAACAATCGATCAAAGCACACGATCGCTGTGACTGCCGGTGAGGATGTACCGCGTCGGTAATTTTTTTTTGAACTACGTACTCACTGCAGGAGAACGCCGCAGTCTCAACGGCCAAAGCCGTAAAAAAACAGGGCAAACCGTTGAAAAAAGCATTCTCGACGGCAGCCGTCGAGACAAGGCCATCGAGGATACTTCGTCGAGAGAGAACAGTTATCTCGACGGCCAGCCCATCGAGAAAGTTTGTATCGACGGTTATAGCTTTAGCCCTCGATACATAGCTCTCATACGCCGCCGTTTGTCGTTAGGCTGGCATAGTATCAACGGCCAGATGTCAGCTGTCGAGACAACGAAAGGTGGCCCTACGTGGCCCGAGAAGACTGTCTTGACGGATATATACAGCCATCGATAGTATGACAAATGGGCCCCACATCTGCCCAGGTGGTCTCGACGGCTCCAAAAAAGCCGTCGAGACTGCATCAGTACAGGGAAAAAACTGATTTAAAAATCCAAAAAATCACAAATTTTCGCGACTGCCGCCGATGCTCCCAGCAACAGCAACAGCCGTAGCTGCAAACTCAAAATTCCCAGCAATTCATATATACCCACGTCGCAAATATGCAACCACAATTCATTAAAAATATATAAATATATAATTCAATCACTACAAGCATATAATTGGATCACCACAAGCACACAACACATGCAAGTTCAAGTTCATCTCCACAAACATCGAAATCCAAGTATAAACTAAATATAATGTTCTCGAAAGATAAACCTAACAATCTAGTGATCGAGAACGCTCGGCCGGGGATCGCTTGACAGGGGATTGGGTGGTTGGGTGAACATTGGCGATGCGCCCGCGAAGAGATCGGTGACCCAGGTTGGACCCTCCTGGCTCGCCGATGTGTCGCCTCCCTCCGTGCCGTGAAGTTCACACAAAGCCACTGAACCGGAACCCTGCATATATATACAAAACATATATTTATCAGTTCATCATTTTTAAATGGTTTGCAGCATGAATTAATATAAGTTAATGACTTACCGTCTTCGTAACGTATGACAAGTCACCCGATCGAGTTGGGCCCACGTAGTCACTTGGTGGAGCAGTCTGGGCGACGTAGGTCATGTAGGGAGCCGGAGTCCTGTATCCATTGCAAAACGGTGGCGGCCCCCATAGAAAGCCGGACCACTAGTGGTACCATTAGGGCCAGCCTAAAATTTTATTTACGTGTAACTTATGTATTAAATTGTAATAAACGACATGTGGATGGATATTATAAGTTTTAGGACATTACCCCGCCTAGTCGAGAGAGAGACTTCAAATAGGCGAACCTCTGCTCGAGACTACAGCTGGCAGTCAACTCTATTTTTGATTCCTGTAGTGACTACGCAGAGTACGCAACGAGGTAGCGTTGTTGTCAAGGAGGTAGCTTGACGAGAAAATCCCTTGGCTCCTCGCATAGCTAGCTGCGCCTCTTATGTACATCCACTCTGCCCTCACGCCTCCATCTCTATCCTCGTGCCACCAAATTTGCTTTGTGCATCTTCCCTATTATATTCCATCGCTTTTGGTCACTACACACATTGTTGGCACCGTAACCACGCCTCGCTGCTTCACATCCTTTCTTCCACCGTCACAACGATCCCACACACCTAACTCTAGATGTCGGTGCTAATCGTACACTTGTGGCCACTGCCCCCACCATCTTGGTGCGTCCCTGCGACTCTAATGCCCTCCTTTACCATCCCCTCCCACCGTCGAGCCGCCGCGCTTTCCTAACCTCTTTCTAAGCCCGAGAGCAAGATGAACCCTCCCTTGAATCTGATTCCTAACCCAAGGAGGAGAGGCAATGCTGGTAAGGTCACAGAGGGTGAAGTGTGTAGGGAAGAAGGGGAGGGTGTCACGCGAGCCATAAGGCTATCTCGTCATGAACATGATAGCGTTCGCTAGATTTTTTTTTGATCTTGTGTAGCTATTTTTGCATATGCATACGATACAACGGGTGTAAGTTCAAGGTACACTTTGTGTGATTTTGGTGATTAATGACAAACACACTTAATGACAATGCTTGGTTTAGTGATTGATTATATTGCTATGAGACTAACATGTTTATTGCCAAGTTGAACATTAGTCTCATGTATTTAGAGGAGAATCAAATATAACAAGTGGACAAGCTCTCCATCCTAGAAAGGTATGCTCATGTTTTATGTTGAGGCTAACACACTTGATTATAGATTTTCCTTAGTCTCATATATGCAAATAGGATGGATGACTAATTGAGGTATGCAATCTCGGTATGCTTGATCTACATTTGTTATTGCATTTCTTATGTGCAAGTGCTCTATATCTTATCTAGAATTAAACTTCATATTACTATAAATGGAATTGGTGCATGCATGCCTTGTTTGTGTATATTCTCATGCATCTCACTTAGTGAAGTTTAACATAGTTTAGTCCACATCTTCACTCTTGCTCTAAATGTTGTTCGCACATATACAATTCTTGTATATCCCTTCATGTGCTTCATTTAAGTGAAGATTGTGTTCTTTGCCTTGATTTAATTGTTTCATCATGTTGGCAATCACCTCTCTAGTGCATATAGATTAGCTACATATGTCATGATGCACTTAATGAACAAGATTGTGTCAAGTGTTTTTATTCATATTGTGTCTCCTTGTATGAAACACTTGACGCGCTTAATTGCTCATAAACATAAACTTATTCATATATATTGAGCTTTCAGGACTAATGGATTTAATGAGTGATTTGAAAAGAATTAGGTCCCGTGCATGTGTGTGATGACTAAGGTATGTCAAGAAAATGACGGCTAAGCCGTAGTCAACAAGACGACGGTGTCACCAAGAGTTGAGGACCAAGTCGAGATCGATTTGACGTGGAGATCGCCGGGGGATGATCAAGTCAAAGTCGATAAGACAAAAGTCTCATGAGGTGAACCAAGTCAAGGTTGGCAAGGTGAAGGCGTCATCAATCAATTGGTGAAGGTCATCATACACATTGCTTCAAGTTTGCGACGGCATCAAGAAAAGAAGACGGCAAGTGCTTTTCCTAGACTTGTACTATATTACTTTCATTTGAGTCTAAGGATTGCCGTACTATTAAGGGGGATGCCATGGAGAATGGTTTTGATATGTCTCAGGTGCTCAATTGATCAATCCTTGTGAGGAGACAAAGAGAAGTGATTGGTGAAGGTTAGAAAGTGCAAAGATGTGGAGTTGGCTTTGATTTCCCTTGATCTATGCATCACTCACTTGGGTTTGAGGTGGTGATACCTTGTGGGTTAGATAGCCCTTGTTCTCAGCTTTCCGTAGAGTCCAAGATCACCTAAAACGGAGTTCGGAGTAAAAAGTTATCCATGTTTTAGTCGAGGCTGTGATGCAGTTTCGGACTGTCCGAGATCTGCACGGACTGTCAGTGAGTTCGAACTATCCAGTCCGGATTGTTCGATTCGAATGTCCGAAGTTCGGACTGTCCGAGGTAGCCTCAGTTGAGCTCTGTTTGATTTATTCGATTTACGGATTGTCCGAAGAAGCTCGGATTGTCCAAGTCTGCGAACTCTGAACTCCAACCACTAGTTTTCAAGCCATCTATTTAAAGCCCTCTCTCCCACTTGCACATAACGGCTAGATCACAAGTTTATTGACCTATCCTCTTGTTCTTGAGCCTCCCACACCTCCTAAACCCTAGATCTTAGTGATCCTCTTTGAAAAAAGAGTTAGGAAGGGATTAGGGTTAAATCTTAGTGATTCTCCCCTTGTGAGGAGTGTTAGGAAGAAGGATTGAATCTTTGTGATTCATCTGGTGGGAGAGAAGATTGGTGAAGAAAGTGTGAATCCAAGCAAGCAAGCAAGATTTGATTGTTGAGCACTTGAGTACATCACCGAGGTCGTTCTTCGTTGAGTATCTATTACCCTTGGAGGTTGAGGACTCCTAGACGGCTAGACGTCACCGGTGAGTCACCGACGAGGTATGGTTGGCCATAGCAAGTTTGTGAAGGTACGATTCCGTCTCCGCAAGGGAAGGAATCAAGAAGCAAAGTCGGTGCGTGCGTTGGCACAAATCCGAGAGGGAAAGAGTCAAGTGGGACTCGGGCTCAAAGGTGTTGGAGCCTACCTCAACGGAGAGTATGATCCCCTCAAGGATCCGAACTTCGGAAAACAAATCTCTGAGCCTCCATCTTCTTACCGGTTTTATCTACTCTCACTCTCAAGCTTGATTTACTTGATTATTGAGCTATTGGCTTGATTGTTTTATCTTGTGAGATACTATTGCACACATGCTTGTGAATCATTTTGTGTCCTTGTGATATTGCTTGTGGTATTCTTGTTATTTGAGTGGTGCAGGACATTTTCGGAGATTTTGGGGAGGATTCTTCACAGTTGACCTCGGACTGTCCGAGGGGTGTCACGGACAGTCCGAACCTACTTCCGCAGCGCAGTTGAAGATTGAATTTGGTGTCACGCCTATTCACCCCCCTCTAGGCGTCATCTCGGTCCTTTCAACAGGAAACCTCATTGTTTATATACTAGCGGAGCTCACGCGCTTCGCGCTTGTACGAAGCCCCGTGCGGTGTACACACGTACCTGATTCCCTAGCATCAGCTAAATCGGCCTCTCGTTGCTCACTGAGGCCGAATTAATGAGCCCGTCGTTGTTCGACCGTCTTGCCGTCTCTAAGCGTACGGTCCCGACGACTGGGTACTAACATGGATCAATGGAGCCGCCAAGGAGGAGGGGGGCACCGATGGATTATGCAAACAAACATCGTCAATTTGTCTGTTTTCCAAAGATTTACACGAAAGGCCGAGCCACTGCTTGGTGACGATGAAGGTGGAGGCGGTTCCATTGACAGCCTACATTCAAATTCCAAAACCCAACTTACAGCCATCCCAAGAGACAGAGAAATAACTAAGTCTACACAGTGAATAAAAGGGATCTGAAGAACCTCAGCGCCAATGGCTTGGCCACGTCGGGCAGTCTCAACGTAGGTCTGCAAGATAGGCTTGGTTGGCGCCAGAAGCTCCTTGCTCATATCAACTTCCACACTACAATACACACACTAGATCACTAAATTTGCCAGCTGAGTGTCTAAACGCCGGTTGATAAGCAGATAAGGTGAGGTGAGACCGTGAGAGTAACTTGTCGAGGCTCATTGCACGGTTGATGCTTAGAAACCCTAAGTCCGTGTCCTCGTCCACCTGATCAAACAAATTGTTGCATCTAAAGCATAGAACAGCATCCAATACAGGAAATTCATGCTCGAGTTTTAGCTCGTAACAAGTGAGACTAGGAAATTATGTACTCCCTGTCACTACAAAAGAAGGGGCCGGAACTGCAAGAGCAAGAGAGCAAAACATAAGCATGAACTGAACCAAGCAGTACTTGAAGCAAATTCACTATCTAAAGACGGTATCTACCTTGCGGACCCAATGAACTCTCATCGTGGCAGTTGTCTGACAACCTTCCAGCGTCTTATGGTAAATAAGCATATCATCCCACTTGTTGGACATTCAAAACTCGTCATCTCCAAAGAAGTCCCTCGCTTCATCTGGAGTTGCATTCTCGAATATAGTACTGCTCCGGTATTGCGGAGGTCCAGTCTAATTGCATTGAGATACAATTAAAAAACTAATGAGCCAATTAGCATCAACCAATTCAAATCATCAAGCACAAAAGAACCAGGAAATGCCACTCACCCCGGGATCCCTCCTCCATGCATGGTATGTCACGGTGGGCAGTGCCTTCTCCATCATCTTAATCCACACCGGGCCGCCGTCCCTGCCCTCCACCAGCATCCATAGGTTCACCAGATCATCCTTCCTCACAGCGAGCTTCTCGTTCGCCATCTCCACCACCTGTTAATCCAAGCGCCAGCAAATTCAGTAGTCCCGCCATCGAAGACCAGTCCAATTCCACACACCAAATGAACTAAAGAACACGGCTTTCACCGCAGGGAGTGAGAGAGACTACGCGGAGTGCTCCCAAATTCAGCCGTACCAGTAGTGGTGGGAGTTGGGCCGTGCCAAAACGGGCCAGCCCGGGCACGGCCTGAAAAAATAGGCCCGTGGCACGGCCCGGCATGAACATTTGATGGACCGGGCCAGCATGGCCCGAAATGGCGTGCCGGGCCAGGCCTGAAAACCAGGCACGGTGTGCCGCCCGGCCCGACCTGACTGTACGGGCCGTGCTTGGTTCATTGCTCAAATCAATTTCTGTTAAATACGAAAGTTGTAGATAATGTCGAGACGCATCTTTTTTATGTAAACAAGTTTTTTATCTGAGCAACGTATGATTTTATAAAAAATATTTTTTTCGCTGCCTGCTTTCGGGCCGACGGCACCATCCTCGGTAATTCATAATTTTCGAGGTCTTATGCTGCTCGGATGAATTTGGGTTGAACACGAAAGTTGTAGATAATTTTGAGACGCATCTTTTTTGTATAAACAACTTTTCATTTGAGTAACGTATGAATTTCTAAAAAATCATTTCGCCTGCTGTTTTTGTTACTCGTGCCGTGCTCGGGCCGACCCGGCCCGAAGCCGGCCCGCCGTGCTTTCGGGCCATGCCGGGCCTAGATTTTGGCACTCTGTGCTGGCCCAGCACGGTCCGAAGTGGGCGTGCCGGGCCGGCCCGTTTTGCACCGACCCGAGGCACGACGGGTCGGCCGCGGCGCCGGACGGCCCAACTCCCACCACTACGTGCTGCATGCAGGCGGGGATGGTGGGGGCTGTGTCAGCGCCGCCATTGGCGACGACGCGCTCCATGTGCGGGAGGAAGTCCTTGTTCCAGATAAAGTCGTCGGTGTTTCCTACGGGGTCGCGTCCTCCTTCCCCATCCACTACTTGCGCGGCTTGGTGGTGGCCGGCCCTCCGCCGTACTCCCCCGGCGCCATCCCCGTCAACCACTTCTGCGGCTTCTTCTTTGGTAGTATCACCTTCACCGCGCCCGTCCGGCCCCCAACGCCACCTCGCCCGAGGGGGAGAAAAGGCCGAGCCACTGCTCGATGACGATGAAGGTGGCCACGGCGGAACGCGCGGCGATGAGGTGGCGGCGAACGGGGGGAGGCGGTGGTGAGGAGATGGCCGCCTGTAGAGGGGGCGGGGCGCCGGACCCATAGGCCGAGGACCGCGGTCGCCAGGCATCGATAGGCCGACGTGGTCGGGGCATCCGAGGCATCGAGGAGGCGGCGACGAGCCGGTCGGGCGGAGCGAGGGTGGAAAGAGGCGGCGGCACAGAGGAGAGCGGCAGGGCGCGACGGAAGAAGAGGCGCTTGAATGGGAAGAGGGAAAATGGAGAGGCGAGCGGCAAAGGGTGGAGAAAGGAAGAAGAGCGCTTACTGTGGGAAGAGGGAAAATGGATGGGAATGAACCAAGCGGTTGAGAAAGGCCAAACAACGCGAACAAAGGACAAAGGTATATCGAGCGATGAATACATTTGGCTTAAGACGAACAAGTCTCGGCGAGATTATGTATCTGAGGAAGCAACAATGCGAGGATCAAGTGCCGAAGCCTTAAGCTAGATGCTAAGATGTAAACTCAATGCCGGGATCCTCTAGTAGGGCCCTCGCATAGGAGAGCAAAACTCGAGGGAATATCGGCCGGCTAACGGAAAACAACTTATATTGGAAAGGACCCCGATGAGAGCATACGGGAAGGCGGATAGAAAATAAAAAAGTATAAGGGTTTTTGATGCAATGGGCTCGATAGAACCTTCCTCCCCCGAGGGCCGATAATGATTTTATCCCGACAAGTGGCATTTGCGGTTAATTTCTCCAAATCCAGTGCATCTAGACGGAGGCAAGGAGAGGAAAACTCGTGGCGCGATCCGTCGCCCCGATGAGAGCATTTCGGGGAGGTGGTGGGTTTTTCGTGGCCTCGGAGGCACGATCCGAGCAAGTGACGCGCTCATACACACTATATAGTAGCGCAGCAAGCACGTGCTATATAGTAGCGCAGCAAATGTTGTCCAATGTACATAGAGAATTAAATTGTATAGATATTACTCCACTCACAAACGATTCTCAATTTTTGACCAGAGAAACCCGCCCCATAATTTTAGCAAGTGGCTATTAAATCTATCTATCTACTTATCACACAATATAATGGGACCACTATATTATTCCTAATATACTAGAAATTTTCTATGTTAACAAAAAATTATAAACTTTCACGTTAATCGGAGAAAAAAATCTATACCATCAATTATAGTGGAGGGAATTGGTTGGGGGATCGACATTGACATCTAAAGTTAGGTTGGGCAGGGTCGGCATGATGATGGGAGGACAGGGAAGAACAATGGAGAAGAGCTGAAAAAATGTTGGTGTGGTTAGCTATGGTTTTCCCATAATTCTAGAATATTTTATTATTTTTATCATGAATTTCTATTTTTCTATTGCAGTTTATATGAATTCTTTCTTTTAATCTAATCTGTTATAAATGAGATCCACGTCAATCAACGGTGTAGATCTTTATTTTTCTCTTTGATTAACGTGTGCTCTATATAACTCCGCTTTATATTTATATATATTGATCGAAAAATTGAAATTTTGTTTGACCAGCTAGGCAGGGAGGAGCGCGACGGATATGGCAGATAAGACAGGGAGTAGCTACTCTTGGGAGTATAGAGTATTTTTCCTTATATATAAATATAATAGATAATAGATAGATATTTTAACACGCCCCTGTCTGGCACCGTGGGAGACTGAGCGAACTGATGTGATTGCCCGATGGGCTCCTGTGCCATGTGCGCCGCAAACGGGCCCTAACATTTCGATGTTGGGTTACGGTAGACAGCCCGCTGCCCGCAGCCCCAACTGTCGAACCGTGCCCAGATTTTCTCGGGCCGAACGGTGAGTAAATTGGTCTAGTTCGCCTTTCCGGATTGCGGCTCCTTCATTCTGGGCCGAAAATGCCATACGAACTTGGGAGTTGGGAACTCAACTCGCATCATGCTTGCGCATTTCACTGAACAATATATAGCCTACTCGATGTTTCATGTTTGGTATGGTCTATTCTAGAAATCTTTAGCTTCATTAAAACTTTTTTTTTTCGAAGTTTTTGGAGGCTGGATCAATATCCAACTTCTCGAAACTGTTTTCGAGGACCCATTCAGCCATGCATAGCTATAGATATCGACCTTATAAAATAAAAAGGGAAAACAGTATTGGTATGCGTAGTAAACAATGTCCGATTGCACCAAATTAAAATAGCGTCAAGAGATTGGAAGCTGTTAGCCTCGTGCGGGCCATAGTCGGTTGCAACCTGCACATGTTGTGGTGGTTGTACTTGATAAATTCTGCCAATTAACGTGTTGAACACGATTATAATGGAAGGCCACCGACCGGACGAGCTATTTATTACATGTTATTTGGCCATAACAGAAGGCCAAACACGGAGACGGACGTACGATGCAAATGTGGGAAAGCAATAAGTATAAACAAAACACACAAGGGATGTAACCGTGCTTCGCTATCAGTTGGGTTTTAAAACGCCACCGAACAATTCCGGATAAGCTTCTTTTACCGCTAGGTTGATTGATGCATCGTGCATTCGTGCATGAACTGTTAAATTAGCGGTTGGACCTTTTCACTCGCTAGAAGCTTATAACTAGGCGAGGGCCACAGCCCAGCGGTAAGGCACGCAGGTGGCGGCTTTGCCCTAGTTTCGTTCAAGAGAATTTCCCCGTTACAGCATCATTCAAAATGATCGAGCCAGTGAGCCAATTTGGACGGGAGAAGCCGGACGTGCGCCAAGCGGGAGCGTGTTCAACCCTGAAGAATAGGAAGTTGTAAAATGGAAAGCGTGAGAAGCCAGAGAGAAGAGAGATGTGTAACTAAAAGAAAGGCATGTGTAAAATGGAAAACCTTGTAACATGCTTCCGTTTCAATGAAATGGAGATCGGGGATCTTTCCCCTTGTTGAAAAGAAGCTTATAACTCGACAAGGGCTTGACTGATGATAGGCCAACCTAGCAGTAATTTTTATTAAAAGTGCCAGTTTAGTTCGGGAATTATCGTTCAAGCACTAAATTGGTCCTTCAATATAAAATCGAGTGGGTTGCCTCCCGTGGTATTGTAATTTGCAAAAGCATCATTTCAGTTCTTTGATCGGTCAAATTCACAGCTGCAGACATTATTTTTAGATAAGATTACACTGTTGCTCCCTGAACTTTCAGCACTTTTCACTTGACCCCTAAATTTGAGTTTTACTATTTCACCCCCTAAACTTGTCTTTATTTGCACGGTTGTCTCAAAACCGTTAGGACAATCGTTAAGTGCTGACGTGACGCTTACATAGCCGTTAACCGTTGATGTAGATGCCACATGGTAGATGAAAGATGACATTACGGCCCACATGGCTAGTTATTAATTAAAAATTCATAAAAAATAGAAAAACGAAAAAACGTAAAATTTATATAAAAAATTCAAAAAGTTAAAACAACATAAAAATTAGGAAAAATAATTTTAAAAATCATAAATTTAGGAAAGAATCCTAAACATTCATAAAAAATGGGGAAAAGTACAAATTAGAAAAAATAAAACATAAAAAATGGGAAAGAATTTGATAAAAAAATGAAAAACATTAAAATCAAGAAAATGGAAAAACGTAAAAAAGGAAAAGAGCATGAAAAATCATAAAAATAGAAAAAGATTTTTCTTTCTTATTTTCTGTCCTATTGTTATGCTTTTTTATCTTTTCGATTTTCCCTATTTTTTAATTTTTTATGAAATTTGATTCCCCCATTTTTAATGAATTTCTATGTTTTTTTATGAATTTGTACCTTTTTCCCTATTTTTATGTTTGTTTTATTTTTTATGACCTTTTGTTTTTTCCCCTGTTTTTTATGATTTTGTACATTTTTTTTATAGTTTTTTGCGGTTTGTTTTCTTATTTTTATTAATTGTTTATCAATAACTAGTCGTGTGGGTTGTCATGTCATCCTGCAGCTGCCATGTGGCATCCACGTCAACGGTTTACGGCCACGTTAACACTTAATGGTTGGCCTAACGGTTTTGGGCAACCGTGCAAACAGAGATAAGTTTTGGGGGCTACAAAATAAAACTCAAGTTCAGGATTAAGTAAGAATCGCTGCAAGTTCAGAATGGAAACAGAGCAATTTTCTCTCTCTTTTTTTATAAGAGTAAAATGCACCAGAGGTCCATTAACTTATAGCGTGGTGTCATTGAGGTCCATCAACTTTCAAACTGTAGTTTTGGATCCATTAACTCTTTAAGTTGTTTACTGCAGGCCCGTACCCCTTCGTTTTGTGCTTAGATCCGACATGGCATGGATATCACGCTTTAAGTTGTTTGTCTGCAGGTCCATTAACTCTTTAAGTTATTTACTACAGGTCCATTAACTCTTTAAGTTGTCCTTGCCACGTCGGATATAAACACAAAACGAAGGGATATGTGCGTGCAATAAACAACTTAAAGAGTTAATGAATCCAAAACTGCAGTTTGAAAGTTGATGGATCTAAATGATACCACGCTATAAGTTAATGGACCTCTGGTGCATTTTACTCTTTTTATAATGTGTAAGTTGCGCCTAGAGTTTTGCAGAAGCTCTAAAAAAAGTGAGTCCTATAATCCTATTTGTAAAAAAGAAAACCGTGTCCTAGTACTTGTATAAACACTCGCACTTCCTGCTCAGCTGATTTTCAAAAAGAAAAATTGTCTTTTAAAAAGAAACTGAACATTCTCAAATAGAGAAATTCAATGGCGGATCATAGTACCCGTTCCGTTTGCACCTCTAGTCAAACGTTGTCGGACGCCGCAGCAACACCCTGCATACTACTTCATTCAACTGTGTGTATCAAACACATCTCCATCTCTCTCTTTTCTCTCAGCACTACCTTTTTGTTGAACATAAAAACCCAGCACTTTTCAATTACCCAGATCTGCTACATTTGGTTTGTTTTACTAAGACATTCTCTTCTTTCTTCAGAAGATGGTACAATGCTTTCATCCAATTATTGTGGTGCTCTCTAATCCAAATATTGTAGCAGCTTTTTTTCGATGTTTCATTGCTCTAATTTGAAGTGTTGTAATGCTTTTATTCAAATGTTGCAATACTCTAATTTAAATATTGCAGTAGTTATTTTTTGATGTTTCAGTGCTCTTATTCAAATGTTGCAATGCTTTTTGTTGGATTATTACAGTACTCTAATTCAAATAATGTAATTGCTATTTCTGGATGTAACAGTGCTCTTATTCGAATGTTGCAGTGCTTTTATTGAAATATTACAGTGCGTTGATTCAAATGTGGAAACAACTATTTTTGATGTTTTAGTGATCTATTCAAATGTTCTATCAGCTACTTTTCTTTTTTTTAGAGGGTATAAAGAAGGCGCACACAACTCACTCCCTAACTCCTAAACCCTAAACTAACACGCACGCACACGCGTGCACCCCTAACACATGCTAGAAACAGTGACTACCCTAAGGAACAGCAATTAGGTATGAAGGCACACACATGTGCGTACCCCTATGACTATAGAAAAATCTTAGAAAAATGCGACACACAGAGCCAAACCTGGGTTTGAACTCTGGTGGGTAGCACTGCCACTTTTCAATGTCCAGTACTTGCTATCTGTGTTTTAGCGCTTACTTTTCATTGTTGCAATGCTTTTACTTTTCAATGCTGTAACATTTTGTTAATTTACTATAACATCGTTCGATTTGGTGCAACATTGTGGTTCAAAATTAGTAAATCAACATTTGATCAAAGTACTGCAATATTTTTTAACTAAGTGCAACAACGTCCGGTGTTAAACTTTTGAAACTTTTGATTGAACGTCTGATCCATATAGTTAGCTCCTTGAAACATACTGCTGACATACTGTTGGATAATCTAATTCAATTAGTTTAGCCTAAATACATAAACACAGAGACATAATGTGGAAATAGTTAGATAATCACCATCGATGACGTTGTTTGTTCATGCCATCTCTAATTTTGTTAGGCTAGTTAGCCTGCGTGACGATGATCCGATGTAGAGGGTCGTAGAGGACGTAGATAGTCGGTAGCAGATCGAGCTTCTCCTTTAGCTCCTAGAACAACAACACGACAACAATGACGCCGGTGGCTTTCTCAGAAACTCCGGCGCAATCCGATGAGACCAGATTGAGGTGTCGAGTAATAGGACTAAGATTGAAGTGGTTGTAATTAGCTTAGGTATACTGTCGTGCACCCTCCTCCGTATCTTATATAGTGCGCCTCTACTCCATATCTTATATAGCACCATGTTTTAGGAGGCTTAAACCAGATAAGTTAGCACGTCATCCTCGGTTAGGACTACAATTAACTTAATTAGAGACAAACTCAATTAGATGACTATACCAACCGGTTAGTCTGAGATTAATCTGACACATACATACATACATGATTCGATGATTGTGTGATCGTGTAACTAATATTTGTGGAATATCCCACGTAAACCTCACATAATCTCATGTGTGGCCTATTGTTCCGTTGTTCCCAAGTCCCAACATCCAACAATGTACATTGTAATCCCTGGCTTGAGCAGAGACTTATGTTGAGCAGAGAAAGGAAGGTGGGAATCATGCACGGAGAAGCCGTATCAGGGGCCTTGCTGCCAAGGACGAAACAAACATGGCCACGCTTGTGAGTTGTGAAGGCAGCAACAAAGCAAGCTAGGGGCAGGCTGCAGGCAGCTTCTTTGTTGTTGTTGGCAAGCGATGATGCGAACAGCGGCAGGCAGCACACGGTGCACGGCCGCTGCTGCAACTTTGGACGCAGCTCCGGGCAGCCCCCACCCCCACGCCGCCGTGCCTCCCTCTCTCGCGTCGCGTCTCCTCCAAAATCTTTCCACTCTCTTGGCGTAGATTTCGTCCCCGGGATGTGGGCCTGCTTAGGTGCATCTTTCGTATCCGATCCGCTCCAGCGCATCGAACGAATCCGTGCCAGGCTGCTAGCTGCGTGCCCTGCCCTCGGCACCGTTTCTCTTGTTCTCTTCTCCTTGGGGCTCTTTCGTTGCAGTAGCAATTCTTGTTCTCTTCTCCCTTTGGCTCTTTTGTTGTAGTAACAATTTTAAAGTTTTCGGTCTCTAAATCACAGATGCATACGGCCTCTTACAGCCTGCTCAAAGTCATAGTCAAAAACAGACTTACATTAAAAGGAAGTGAAATAACATAAGGCCGATTCAAACATTACAAGGACGATTATTATTACATCCATTTTTATGCAGAAAGACAAAAAGGCCACCTCCAAGGAAAGGTAAGCGCCGAGTATTGTATTGTTACTCCCTCTAGTTCCATAATACTTGTCATTTTGAATATTGACACGGTCATCGAAATTCAACTTTGACCATTAATTGCTAATAAAATATATCTTCAAAATTAATGAAAATATGATATTGTGAAAGTATTTTTCAAGACGGATTTATATGTACGGATTTCATGTACACAATCCAAATATTTTAAAAGATGTTTATAGATAAAGTTTTAGAACTTTGACTTAGGACAAACCTAAAACGACAAGTACTTATGAAACTGGCGGAAGTATAATCATTTTTCTATAACAAGGATCATTGTTGTAACCAATAAGCTCCTTTAAAAGTGACGTATATATAAAAAACTTTACTTTTGTCAAACACAATATCGTTTCGATAAAACCAATTAGTCCAACACAAAGCCGTTGTGCTAGCCAAAATTTGATATTTTTATTTTAATGCAACACCCCGAAGCCAATCCTAGAGAAATAAAAATTAAGTGTCATATTGCTTGAAGGTGTTTCAACCGCATGGCAATGAAAAAGACGTGGTTAATGGTTTCATTACAGTTGCGGAAGTCACATCTGACTTTTTTTTTTCTAATTTCGCTTTGCAAGGTTATCTGTTGTTAAAAATAATTCCTCTAGCCTAACACCGAATAAAAAAAAAAGTCTTCAAGGATAGTGTAAGTCTCCAAAGCAATTTATTTGGATAAGAGATTTGATGATTCATCATTCTTTGATATACAAGTGGACTGGAAAATGATCATTCCTGTTTAGGTCCAAAGAGTAAAAGTCTCTGTTTTGACTCAAAAAAATATTGACCAATCTACTAAGAAAGTCATGCTAATCTAATAGCCTTTGACCCAGTAGAGCTCGATGAGAAAATATTCTATTAGGACAAACACTGAGAGCATCCCCAGCAGGGCCTTTAAATTTCCCTCTATCGCTACGATGTGAATTTCTGATAATCACTACTGATTGCAAATTCCTCTCACAAGCATCAAATTCCCTCCTGCTTGCATTTGAAAAATTTTGAAATAGAGGTGCATTTGGGGGGTGAGATGGGGATGCTCTGAGCACCTTAGCTAAATTATGAAGCTTTTTTTTTAACGCAAAGGGTAGGAGCTCTGCCATTTCATTCAAGAAGGAGAGAAAAAATAACAATTACACCGGAGAAAAGAGGGAGAGAGAAAGAGAAGGAGAAGGGAGAGGGGAACATCGCTTTTATTACACGGGAGAAATTATGATGCTTTTATTCAACAATTTGAAATAGATAGATACTGTTCGCTCAAAGCATCGGGACCTAGCCATTTAGCTTTCTAGAATTTAATATGTTTTTCCTCTCCAAATTTGAAAAATTCTCATTTAAAAATTTATGTTTTTGGCTTTCATTAAGCTCTTCCGGAAACGCAAACCCTTAGGTTGTGAGTCTAACTAAGAAAGACTTATGTTTTAAATATTTATTTTAAACAAGTCGTTATCATATCTCATTCTCATTAAATAGGTTAAAATACTATTTTCTAATAGGCTATTTGGTTGCCTGCATCCAAGGAATTTTGCATCTAGAGATACAAAACTAGGATGTTTAGTTATCTTCTCACCCATCTGAACCAGGCTCTCCAAATGTAATTAACCTCTTCGGGCCAGGTTCTGGAGATACGATCAAATTGGGCGTTTCCCTAGAGCCTGGCTCCGCTGATGCAGCAACAACCACATGCGCGATACATTTGATTCATTTATTTGCTATATCTTTTGATTAGTATTTTTGATTACCAAACCGATTTAAAAAATGGGTTATTGATATTTTTTCGAACAAAACGTGACCACACTTGCCATATAAATTTTAAAAGTTTAAAAGTTTCTTTTTTGAATTTATTTATTTATGAGACTTTCTTTTGAATTTTTTATTTTAGTAATTGATTTTTTGTTATTTTGATTTTCTAGAATTTATTTTTAAAAATGTTTCATCACTCTTTAAATTTCTTCATGCCATTCTCTCCTTAGTGCAGTCAACCAAACAATATCTCTATGCAACCTGTACAATCTCATACACCTAACCAAACAACAATCATTTGCATCATCTCGATCGCTCCAACCACTGGCTCGGCAGATATCTGATCTGGTTCAACGAAAAGCAACCAAGCGACCTATAAGTAAAACATTTATTCTGGATATCTAGATTGTGAATCCCTAGCCTACTCCGATCTTTGGAACTATTGTTAATCCCTAGCCAACCCTGATCTTTGGGACTATGAAAAATATCCCAATTGAATTTACGGCAACACTCGGCTCTTCTTTTTATTCTCTTCCAACGGTTCTTATAGGTTGTTTGGTTGCTGTCGACGGTTGAGATAACGATCTCAAGTCGCTAAGGTTCTTTAGAAGTGAGATGGGAGACACGCCGAACAACCACGAACAACAACGAACAGGAGACAAGGGTTTTTATTCTGGTTCAGGCCTCTCAGGAGAGATAATAGCCCTACGTCCAGCCTTTCTTATATATCAAAGATGATTACAAGAGGTGGCTCGACGAGACGAACAAGCCTCGGCGAGATTATGGTGTACAAGTGCGCAATATGCGACAATGCTAAGACTCTTGGCCCTAACAGATGATGGTTTGACCCCTAAACACGCCGCAGGGGCCTTATTTATATAGTGCAGAGCAAACCGACCTACCGAGGGAATATCGGGCCGGGCTAACTACGAGATCATAACGAACTCAACATGCCAAATATATCCCGAGGCAGATAAGACATACTCCAATTCTTAGGGATCACGACTTCTATTCCAATCCGGAAACCACGTCCGGGTCTTCACGGTTGCGAACTCTATTCAAGTCGGACTCAAACAGAATCCTAGACCGTTCATGCCGTGCGACCAAGAAGCTGTTGGTAGGATGCATATGGGCTGATAGAACCTTCGGAGGGGCCTGGTAGGTTGTTCGATTGGGCCGTCGAGTGGGCCATGGCAATGGGCGTAATTTTATCCCCGACAGCCTAGCCCCGAGACTCAAGTGTAATGACTCACTAGAGTGGGGTTTTCCCTTGAGACTCCAAGTCACGAAGAGGGTATTTTCCTGCTACAAAGGCGTGCAACAAAGCATCGAACAGTTATGGTTCAACCGAACAAACTTGTTCGGGACCGAACAAACCCGACCGGCGCCGAGCAACTCTGTTGCTTGAGCGAGGAACGCATCTGCCCAAGCAGAGTGCAGGCCCTCGTCTGTAAATCGGAAGAAGTGAGGTGAATCATCTCCTTGAGGTCGAACGTCATCAAGGAGGAATTGAATTCTTAGTAGTGAAGAGCGTACCACCGCATCCGGTAAGATCAGATCTTCCGGGAGAATGAACATAGCAAGTCGCGAGACGGACTCGTGCTGCTGCATCCAGGTATGAAGATACCTAGGAAAGCATGAACGGACATAGGAAAACCATCTCTCGGGCTAGAGCTTGCCCGAGGAAATAGAGACTGCGCTCTCGAGCGAAAGTCGCGCTCAGGAGCGAAGGTGATGTGCCCCCAGACGTAGATCGTGTGCCAAGAGCAGACAATACATACGAGGGGAAAGTGACCCAGTCCCCGAGCGTGGAGCTCGTCAAAGGAACCAAGTAAGGAGATCTAGTCCCGAGCACGGAGCTCCTTAAAGGAACCGAAATACGACCGGCGAAGCGTGCGGTAGGAGCACGCACTCGGGCGAAGAACGCGGTCGAGATGATCCACCCGAGCACGGAGCTCGTCGCGGGGACCGGATCACAGCGCTCGGGCGAATAAGCGCTTCGGTCGCGAGGTGAATCACAACCCGATCGCGTCGAGCCGCAAGAGAACGTGTGAAATCAACGCTTTACCCATGACGTATTCCTTGCGCAGTGTTAGCGTTGTCTTGGCAAGTGCAGAACCGACGTTTGGAGTGCCCGTTGCGATAAGAATCGGCTTACGATGGGCATGCCCGTTGCGATGAGAATCGGCTTACGGTGGGCAGGACTCCGTTGGTGGCGCACTACCTTGACTTAGCCAAACTGTGAAGGTCAGTGCCGGACAAAGGTAAGAAATCATACGCGGGTGAAGTGAATCAGTCCCCGGGCATGCGCGGAGCAAACCCGAGAAGAGAGGGATGCAGACATCGGTTTTGGTGGGAAGTCTGAAACCTCGCCATGACCATCACCGGAGTCTGACGTTCCCCGTTCCTGTATTTCCTGCAAAAGACGAACAAGAAACAAGCTAGCAAGGGGAAAAAGAGAGCAAGAAAAGGCTCTAAGAAAAGCAAAGCGAGTTTTGAAAAACACGCAAAAGACGACCTACCCGCACAAAACATAATTTTTTCCGCACGTCCCCGACAAATAAGTGTCACCTCGGCGAATCGCGGAACCGACGCTAGGAGTGCCCGTTATGATGAGAATCGACTTCGATGGGCGAGGACTCCGTGGGTGATGCATTGCTCCGGATTACCGTGCAAGGAAGGACGTAACATGGATAAAAAAGACTTGTGCGGGCAAGTGCAGCCCCTCTGTGGCTAAGACCGCTAACCAGGGAAGGCGATCGGGACCTTAGCCGCAAGCAAGGCGTCGCGAGTGAAATCTTATCCGGGCATGGACCCGTGCGGCGTTAGTGTCGCCTCGGCGGATCACGGAACCAGCGCCAGAGTGCCGTTGCGATGAGAATCGACTTACGGTGGGCATGCCCGTTGCGATGAGAATCGACTACGGTGGGCGAGACTCCATCGGTGGTGCACCGCTTCGGTTAACCGAGCCGCATCTGGTCGTTGCGGATAAAAAGACATGCTCAGACGCTGGGGGCGCTCACGGAGCGAAGACCAACGAGGTTTTGGAAAACCAACGCTAAGGAAAGGAACTGAAAACGAAAACGTCGGGGTCGCCAAATTCAGCTCAAGTCCCAATCGACCGAGGAGAGGCGATCCTCGAGGAGCTGGCCGAGCGACTCAAGACCGCCGAAAGCAGCGCTTGACTCGAGCAAGAGTCGACCGAGCGACTTTCACGCAAAAAAGCGACAAAGACAAGGACGAACAGAAACCAAGAGCAAAGCGAAGCGCTAGAAAGTTTTGGAAAAACCGGTAGAACGCAGCCTAACTCCGGCCCGTTGTGCGGTGCTCGAGGACTGAGTTTGCGAACTCGAGCAGTGCACAAGAGAAAGAGCGGCGCCCTAGCCCGGTGCAGACGATGCATGAAGACTGAACTTGCGACTTCAAGCACGTGCGTAGAGAGTTAGAGCGACACCGTATCTGATCGACTCGTTCGAGGCGCTCGTTAACGTAAGTTAAGTGATTCGAAGGTAACAGAACAAGGAAAGTGCCTCTGCGGAGGGCTTACGAGAGCGAGCTTTGCCAAGTGGTTGTCTGCCGTGGCGGTAAGTGCCTCTGCCGCAGAGGGCTTACGAGAGCGAGCTTAGCGCGCGAGGCTGGATGCCGTGTTACGCAACTCTGAGTTTAGAAACTTGTTGAAATAAGATACGGGTAGGGAAAACCCTTAAGATTGCGGAGCCAAGAGTTCGCAAGACCGGCGACCATCAAGTGTTACGGAGAGAAAGAATAGTCCGAGAAGACAAGTGGTGAGGAGGGCGCGAGGGCCACGAACATTCACCGTTCAATGGGTTGAACTTTACATGGCGGCCGTGAGAGTTGGATTTAACTAAAGCGCGAAATTTGAGAAAAGCGAAGTTAGGAAGCGAAAGACCTACGAGGAACTTACGAAGGGGTCGATGTTCCAAGTCTTTGGTCGACTCTCTCCGTCACCCATCGCCAGCGTAAACGGCCGGGATCCGGAAGGAGTTTTGATCCAGATCCCGAGCACGGAGCTCGTCGCGGAGACTGAATAAGCGCCGGGCGAAGAGCTGCTGTGGCGCGACGTTGATCGATCCCGAGCACGGAGCTCGTCGCGGGACCAGACGCTGCTCCGGCGAAGAGCTGCCCGGCGAAGAGATCGATCCCGAGCAAGGAGCTCGTCGCGGGGACGAGACGCGCTCCGGGCGAAGAGCGCCCGGCGGAAGAGATCTAGCCCGAGCACGGAGCTCGTCGCGGGGACGGAGATCGCGCCAGGCGAAGAGCTGCCGCCGCGAAGAGATCCAACCCGAGCACGAGCCGGAACCAGATCTGGAAGGCGATCAAAATCGAAGTGATCGATCCGATCTTGACAGGGGAAGAGACATCCTGCCCTTCTGAGTCATAGTCCTCAGGAAGAATCTCCTGGTCGCTGATAGAGTTCGACATGTTCGATCTGCGAGATCCCCACGGACGGCGCCAACTGTCGACGGTTGAGATAACGATCTCAAGTCGCTAAGGTTCTTTAGAAGTGAGATGGGAGACACGCCGAACAACCACGAACAACAACGAACAGGAGACAAGGGTTTTTATCCTGGTTCAGGTCTCTCGGGAGAGATAATAGCCCTACGTCCAGCCTTTCTTATATATCAAAGATGATTACAAGAGGTGGCTCGGCGAGACGAACAAGTCTCGGTGAGATTATGGTGTACAAGTGCGCAATATGCGACAATGCTAAGACTCTTGGCCCTAACAGATGATGGCTTGACCCCTAAACACGCCGCAGGGGCCTTATTTATATAGTGCAGAGCAAACCGACCTACTGAGGGAATATCGGGCCGGGCTAACTACGAGATCGTAACGAATTCAACGTGCCAAATATATCCCGAGGCAGATAAGGCATACTCCAATTCTTAGGGATCACGACTTCTATTCCAATCCGGGAAACCACGTCCGGGTCTTCACGAAGCCGTGCAGAACTCTATTCGAGTCGGACTCAAACAGGAATCCTAGGTCGTTTCTGCCGCGTCTTGACCAAGAAGGCTGTTGGCGGGATGCATATGGGCTGATAGAACCTTCCAGAGCTGGGCCCGGTAGGTCGCTTCGATTGGACCGTCGAGGAGTGGGCCATGGCAATGGGCCGTAATTTTATCCCCGACAGTTGCCTTCTCAGTTGAACCAGGTTGTATAAGCTAAGCCGGTAGGGGTTGGAGCTAAATTTGAGATGATGCAAATGGTTGTTATTTGGTTAGGTGTATGAGATTGTACAGGCTGTGTAGAGATGTTGTTTGGTTGATTACACTAAGGAGAGAATGGCATAGAGAAATTCAAAAGAGGGATGAAACATATTTAAAAATAAATTCTAGAAAATCAAAATAACAAAAAAAATACAAAAATAAAAAATTCAAAAGAAAGTCTCATAAATAAATAAATTTAAAATGAAAATTTTAAACTTTTGAAATTTATATGACAAGTGTGGTCTAGTTTTTTCGAAAAAAAAATCAATAACTCATTTTTTAAGTCGGTTCAGTAATCGAAAATACTAATAAAAAGATATAGCGAAAAAATGAATCAAATGTGTTGCGCATATGGTTGTGTTGCTACATCCACGGAGCCTGGCTATGGGAAACGCCAAATTTGGTCATATATCTAGAGCCATGCTCGAAGAAGGTAATTGCATCTGAAGAGCCTGGTTCAGATGGGTGAGAAGACAACCAAAACACTCTAGTTTTGTATCTCTAATGTAAAACTCTTTGGATACAGTCAAAACAGCCTGTTAGGAACCCTGACCCTGTGGCTCCCCGACATCCCCGTGCCCTCCTGCCCGTTGAGTCTACCACGTAATTTTTGCAGTCAACTTACCGTGGTGTGTAATTGAAAGTCAGTTGCTGCCACTTGGACTAGCTACACGCTTACACCGCCCGCACTGGAGATAAAGTTTTATTCTTTTGTTGATATTTTGATATATCGAGATAACTGCTAGCTGGTGATCGGTGGAAGAAAGCAAAGACGATCAGCTTCAAGATCCCTCTCGGTCCCTATCCCTATCCACCTGATGGAGCGGAATCAGCGGACGGCATGCGCAGCGAGCGCCAGAGGATCAGCCTGCCGTTGAACGGCGACGCCCCGGTCGCGCCGACGCGCGCGCCCGTCGTCAACTCGTTTTTTCTGGGCGGCGCGCGGGTCGCTCTCGCGGGCGCGTCGGCGTCGGCCGGGGCTCGGGAGTCGGGACGGGACGGGAGCCCGACCGCCTGCTTCACTGGCCAAACGCGGCGTGCAACCTGCCCATGCGCGACTCGGCCGCCCGGGGGCGTGGCGCGCGATACGTGTCGCCCGGGACTTGACCGGCCGCCCGGGGGCGTGGCGTTCAGCGGCTCGGCTCAGGTGATCAGAGGTCGGCTTGGGCAGGGAGCACGTCCGTCTCCGTTGGAGAGAACAAAGCTAACCCACGTGCAGGCGTTTTTGAGCTTATCTTCGTGTTTATATCTCGACGTCTTTTCGTCGAGAGATACATGTGTTGCATGTAGGTGCTAAAGCATTTACTGGAAGACAGAAAATTTAAATAATGTAAGAAAATAAGACGATGTTTTGAACTAGGTTAAGAATGGCTATTACTCCCACTAGTTTCATAATACTTGTCGTTTTAAACATTGACACGGTATTCAAAATACAACTTCGACCATCAATCACTAATAAAATATATCTACAAAATCCACAAAACTATAATATTGTGAAAGTATTTTTTTTAGATGAATTTATATGTACGTTTTTATGCACATAATCCAAATAGTTTAAAAAAATTTTATAGATAAGGTTGTAAAATTCTGACTTAGGACAAATCTAAAACAAAAGTATTACGGAACTGAGGGGGTACATAATAGCGGACAACCACCTATACTACTCTCAAACATCCACGTCAACTATAGTTGCTCTCTTCACTGTTGAGTGCATGTTTAATGGTGGTATTTTTTTTAGTACCTTTTTGATCCTAACACTATTCATCTATCAATGTTGGGATAAAAATGGTAACAAAATAAAGACGCTGATAAAGATGCCATGACTCTCCAACAAGTACACGGAGGTCCAATGGGTGTGGAACAAAAAACTTGTTGCATCAAGACGACCAGCCCTCTACTCCACCTGTTTCACTCTGTTCTCTCCCATGTCAACCCATCCATGCAAATCACTCTCACCCCTCCATAGAGATGTCAATGGGGACTTCCCCGCCGGGTTTTAACCCCCCAAACCCATCCCCGCTGGGTGAAACCCGCCCCATCCCCATCCCCGCCCCCGCCCCCGGGGATCAAATTCCACCCAAACCCATCCTCGCGCGGGTATCGGGGACCCGACGGGGCCCCATACCCGACAGCCAACAAGCCAAACCCATCCCCGTCGCCGTGCTCTGGAGACCAGCGACAGCCGACAGCCAACAAGCGACGGGGGAGTGAGGCGGCGCTAGGGAGTAGGGACGAGGGGAGGCGGCGCGCGGCGAGAGCTCACCGGCAAGGCGGCGAATAATGGCGATGGCCTGATGCTTGAAGAGGCGGCGGATCGGCCGCCATAGCCACTGGCGAGGACGACGGCGACGGCCGCCACGGGCCACCCGAAGGGCGATGGGCCACCTGAAGGCGGCGGCCTCACGGGTGAGTGGGCGATGGCGACGGCCGAGCCGCCGAGGTCGGAGGAGGACCGAGTGAGGAGAAATTTTAGGGTTTAGACTTTAGAGGTAACATATATGGCGATTAAACTTGTATCTGGGTTGCACTGCACGACGACGAGGAAGCCTGAAGAAAGCAATGCCGAGCCCGCGAAGCCACGAGGCTAAGCGCCGCCCTGGCACAGGCGGTGGTGGCCAGCTCTATCTAGGCGGGTTAATGGGTTCGAGATAGGATCCCAAACCCATCCCAGCTAGACCCGATGGGGATTGGTTTCCTCCCAAATCCATCCCATGAAGTATTTTCACCCAAACCCGAACCCTAATAGGGGAATTCCCCTCGGGTTAGCGGGGAACGGGTCCCCATTGACATCCCTACCCCTCCACCTCACCTAGGGCCATCTCTCTCAAATCACACTTATCTCAACACCGCCTCTCCTCAACTTGTCATCCTGGTCACGTCTACCCAAATCGTCACTCACTCCAACCATGAGGGCATCTCCAGCGGTTGTCGGGGATAAAATCACGGCCCATTGCCATGGCCCACTCCCTGACGGCCCAATCGAACAGCCTACCAGGGCCCAGCTCCCTGAAGGTTCTATCAGGCCCATATGCATCCTGCCGAACGACATTCTGGCTGGCATGGTGCGTAACGGCCAAGAAATCGTGTTTGAGTCCGTCTCGAACAAGAGTTCTGCACGGCTACGTGAAGACCCGGACGTGGTTTCCCGGATTGGAATAGAAGTCGTGATCCCCAAGACTAGGAGTATGCCTTATTTGCCTCGGGATATATTTGGCATGTCGAGTTCGCTACGATCTCGTAGTTAGCCCGGCCCGATATTCCCTCGGTAGGTCGGTTTGCTCTGCACTATATAAACCAAGCCCCTACGGCGTTTAGAGGGCATCTGGTCAATCCTCTGAGTTTACGCATCTAGCGTCTCGTAGACACCTGGTCATTGCATTGTCGCTCTTGTATACCATAATCTCGCCGAGATCTGTCTATCTCGTCGAGCCACCTCTTGTAATCCTCTTTGATATATAAGAAAGGCTGGACGTAGGGCTATTATCTCTCCAGAGAGTCGAACCAGGATAAAACCTCATCTCCTGCTTCGTTGTTGTTAAATCTGTTAGGCGTGTCTCTATCTCACTCTTAAAGAACCTTAGCGACTTGAGATCGATATCTCAACGATCGGCGATTAGCGCCGATCGTGGGGATCTCGCAGATCGAACATGTCGAACTCTATCGGCGACAGAGATTCTCCACGAGGGCTACGACTCGGAAGGCGGGATGTCTCTTCCCTGCCAGATCGGATCGATCCTTCGATCTTGATCGCCTTCGAGATCTGGTTCCCACTCGTGCTCGGGATCGGATCTCTTCGCGCCGGCAGCTCTTCGTCCGGGCGCGCGTCTGATCCCATGACGAGCTCCGTGCTCGAGGGCGAAACTCCTTCCGGATCCCGGCTGTTCGCTGGCGATGGATGACGGAGAGAGTCGACCAAAGACTTGGAACATCGACCACCGTAAGTTCCTCGTGTAGGTCTTCGTTTCCTAACCGCGTTTTTCTCAAATTTCGCGCCTTAGTTCGTCCAAGTCTCTCGGCTGCCATGTAAAGTTCAACCCATTGAGCGGTGAATGCTTGCGGCCCTGCGGTCCTCCTCACCACTTGTCTTCTCGAGACTACTCTTTCTCTCTGGTAACACTTGATGGCTGCCGGTCTTACAAACTCTTGGCTCCATAATCTTAAGGGTTTTTCCGGCCCGTATCTTGTTTCAACAAGTTCCTAAACTTCGAGTTGCGTAACACGGCATCCACCTCGCGGCTAAACTGCGCTCTCGTAAGCCCTCCGCAGCGAGTGTCGAACCCGGTCTAATTGATCAATCCTAATTGTGCATCTGATACTAGTCCCGAAAGATCATGGCTAGCACACACAATTTAACAACAATAATGGTACATTGCCTTGAGTTACATTATTACAACATAGAGGACTAAGCGTCCCACGTGAAGTCACGATTTAATACATCAAGCACGCACGCAGTTAAGATACTGCGTTACACACACGTAACGCAGAGCCTAACATGGCACGATTTATTCTAGCACTAGACTATTCCACGCGGCGGCGGCAGAGACACAACCCTACTCTTAGTCCTCGAAGTCCTCCTCCTCCTCGAAGTCGGGTCCTCCTCGGATGGCGAGTCGTGAAGCGCTTCCTCATTGTTGAAATTTTTGGAAGAGGGAAGGAGAAATAGGGGTGAGTACAAAGGTACTCGACAAGTCGAGGATATATCTTGATGGGGTTTAGTACAAATGGATGGCTTGGGCAATTTTGCGGAAGTGCGCTTATTAGCCTAGTTTTGACAAAGCGATTTAGAAACATTGAATCTCCATATTTTCTTTGGGCTTTTCTCAAGCGGTTCTCGCCACTTGGCCTCGGTGCCATAGCAAGAACAAAATCCTTTCTTCTTTTCTTTTCTCAAAACCGGCTAGGTCCATTCCATGCGACACTTTCCGATAGGTCGTTACCCATTTGAATATCACCGGTGGCCCCTAGCTCAAGCGAAATCCTTCTCAAACCTTACTCATCTCAAATCATTTGTTCAAAACCCTTTTTCTAAATTGGTTTTAAAATGAAGGAGCTACCATATAATCAGTCCTTGGCGCTCATAACATGAAAGCACGGCTATCATGACGGTTTTAACTCTGCGAGTGGAGTACGCTTTACCCTCGAGAGCTACGCGCCTGAGCGATGTTTCGCCACAAGACCATCAACCACGAGGACCGGCGATCGGGCCCGTCCCATCTGGGGCTCGAGGTCGATCAGAATGGCTCGATTCATAGGATTATAGGATGGCGGTCCTTAGACTAGGGAGAATTTATATTTTAGCCGATTTTCAAACCGGTGCCATCTTGCACTAACTGACAAAATATCTCCCTAGTCGGAAAGATTTTGGGATAAGAGGAAAATCATTTCCTATTAAGCATCACCCTTGATCGCTATCTTTAAATCATCTTTTCCCAAACATTTCTCAACAATATTCTCAGTTCACACAAATGATTGAATCATTCCGCATAAATAGTTTTAAGCATTTATCCTACCTCAACAAGGTATTTAAATAAGAGTAATTCATATTTTAGCCTTAGGTTTGATCCTAACATATCTCTTACCTTTCTAATTGGCATAATAACTAATTCTAGCAAATCGGCATTTATCTTTTAAACTAGCATGCATATTTTCAAGTCTAATAAACATTTTCTAAATAACCTAAAATGGCTTCACAATATGATCAAAGGGGACTTGCCTTGGTCAAGATTCGGTAGGAGCAACCGGCGACGATGGGCGGGTCTAACCACGCGGACAACACATACAACATAATATAAACATCCATCAAACAGGGAAACATTTATATATGATTTTTGTTTTAAAAATCATGCACGAAATAAATATGCATGGAAATGTGATGTATGCACAACTATTTTATATTTTTATTAAATCAAGTGTATGCATCAAAATAATATTTTCATCATTTTCTAAGGTTTTTGAAAATCATTAGTTATTTGCTAGTTAATGAAAAATGATTAGCTTAATTTTTATTGTTATAGGTATTAATATAAATAGAGAGTTATTAAATTTTTGGATTATATTTATGTGTGCACTTTGAACTCGGAAGCGTATTTTGATCGAATACGTTTCCATTTATCGAAACCACACACCTACACAGCTAGCACTAATCTCAAAGCATGGGTCTTCTTCAACCTCAAGCCAAGCATGCACAACACGTCTGAGCAACTTCCATTGGAGCATCTTTGGGCTCGGCTGGCAGTGTGGCGACCTCCGTTCGCCAAACCGATGCAAAAATGGATCCTCTCGACTCGGCGCCTCAAAGGACCCTATAGTCTGCGATCCGCCGTCCGCGACGACGACGTATTTTTATACATAGCTACAATGCATGCT
The DNA here is from genome assembly GCA_036346415.1 of Raddia guianensis. NCBI lineage: Eukaryota > Viridiplantae > Streptophyta > Magnoliopsida > Poales > Poaceae > Raddia > Raddia guianensis. Next base: position 12,698,580 of record CM070538.1, read on the forward strand.
CTAAACTAGCTCGCATGGCTTCCATGAGAGCTCTAGCTCGACATGGCACACGCAGAAGACTACGGCCTCCCGGATCATCTTCCCAAGCTCAAGCGCACCTAGAGATGAGCGAAGCTTACCAAGGCGACGCGAATGAGCGCAGACTTCTTTTTAACTTGGTGGTTCTTGGGTTCCTTCGACATCGCGGTATGGAGGATGAGAGGAAGCGAGTGAGAAAGCGACGAAGAAATGGCGAAGGCGGGGAATAAGCGAGCTTACGAGGAGAAGCACGGCGGCAATCCTTTGGATAAGGAGAAGCAGAACACGAGCTTTATAGTTTGAGAAGAGCTGACGCGTCGGACTTTACTCCGACGGGTGGCACAAATGTGGAGGCATCGAAAGACAGTGCTATTACTGTAATTGCAACAACACGACGGCGAAGTCGGGGTGCTTAGCGTGGCGTGGCGGCGAGAGGAAGTCGTGGCGTGGTCTAGATCTTGGCCGACGACGCACGCGGGTTGCAGAGAGTAACTTCATAGCGGCAATTTGAGCTCTGAGCGATAAACTTTATGCGGTCTGAGAGAAGAGAAGCGAGAGAAAAGGTGAGAGAGAGAGAAGTTTTCTAATTTTTCCAATTTTGTTTTTTTTCTTTTCTTCTTTCTAAATAATTATTCAAAGGTCAAATATTAAATAGGTTTTGACAAATTCACATGGGTTTGAAAGCTTCTAAATGCACCCATGAAAATATTTATACCTTTAAAATTAATGACCCAACCCATTTTCAAAAGCGGTTACATGCAATGATGATGCCATGATGTTTTCAACACTTAAATAGTTTAATATTTTAATTATGCATTTTAATGAAATTATTAACGTGCCAAATTTGGTTTTGAAAATTTGGGATGTTACAAACCTTCCCCTTAAGGAGAATCTCGTCCTCGAGATTCGGATTCTTCGAAATAATTAGGGAACTTCGTGCCAAGATCCTCTTCACGCCCCAAGTAACTTCCTCGAGTGGTTACTCCTTTCGGACACGGCAAAACCAAACATTTTTCTCCGGGTTTTAGCATAGCCACATCAAAATCTTGACCGGATATTCTTTAAGTGTCAAATCAGTCAGAGGTCCGCTTTGTCCAATGGCAATCGCTCCTCGGGCACGGAGACATTTCTTTAATTGAGAGACATGGAACACATTGTGCACATCGGACGACATCAGGCGATTCAGTGGTATGCCACCTCACCCCTTCGGGCTAAAATTTGGAAAGGACCAATATATCTTGGAGCTAACTTTCCACTCACACGGAATCTGCGCATGCCTTTGAGAGGAGAAACCCGCAGATACACGAAATCACCCTTGGCAAATTTTAGATCACGCCGGCGATTGTCGGCGTAACTTTTCTGCCTAGACTGGGCTGCCTTCAGCCTTTCTTGGATTAACTTCACTTGCTTTTCGGCCTCTTGCAAGATATCCAAACCAAATACCTTTGTCTCACCAGTTTCTTGCCAGTACAGAGGTGTACGACACTTTCTTCCATACAATGCTTCATAGGGTGTCATTTGGATGCTTGATTGGTGACTGTTATTGTAAGAAAACTCAGCATATGGCAATTGCTTATCCCAGCTTGTGGGGTTGGCTAGGGCACTTGCCCTCAACATATCCTCAAGTATTTGGTTAACTCTTTCACCGCCATCGACCGAGGGTGAAAGGCGAGATTGAAATTCAGATGGGTACCAAGCGACTCATGGAGCTTGTCCCAGAATTTGGAGGTGAATTGGGTACCTCGGTCAGAGACAATCTTCTTTGGCACCCCATGTAGACAGACTATTTTGCTCATGTACAGCTCGGCCAACTTGCTTCCGGTGTAGGTGGTTGAGACGAGGATGAAGTGTGCAACTTTAGTGAGACGATCGACGATTACCAGATGGAGTCATAGCGGATTGAGTTTTAGGTAACCCGACAATGAAGTCCATCCCCACTTCTTCCCACTTCCATTCAGAATCTTGGCGGTTGTAACCCAATGAGCCTTTGATGCTCGGCCTTCACTCTTTGGCGAGATGTCGCAGAGCGACATACTCGGCAATATCTCTTTTCATTCCATCCACCAATAAGTGGTTTTCGGATCAAGATACATCTTGGTACTTCCGGGATGGATAGAAATTGGCTTTCATGGGCTTCTTTTAGGATGACTTCTTTAAGAGATTTATTGCTTGGTACGAAGATTCTCTTTTAAACCAGTAGTACTCCTTCTTCATCCATGGAAAAATCTGGTGCCTTATTCCTTTTAAGCTTCTCTTTAATTTCAAGAACTTCATCATCACCTTCTCGCGCTTCTTTAATTTGATTCATTAAGGTGGGTTGTAATTCAAGCATATTTATTTGGCCTACCTCAACCATTTCCAAGTTGAGGTCGATAATTCTTTGTATAATTCAGGTTGATCTTCTTTAAGCATGAGATGATTGCAAGCGAGCGCCGGCTAAGGCATCGGCCACCACATTGGCCTTGCCAGATGATAATGGATTCCCACATCATAGTCCTTGATTAATTCCAACCATCTTCTTTGTCTTAGATTGAGATCAAAGTTGAGTGAATATATATTTGAGACTTTTGTGATCGGTAAATATTTGGTTACATTGCCAATTAAATAATGCCTCCAGATTTTTAGAGCGTGAACCACGGAACTAGCTCAAGATCATGAGTGGGATAATTCGCTCATGAGGTTTGAGTTGTCTTGATCGTAAGCAACAACTCTCCTTTCTTGCATCAGCACGCAACCTAGGCCTTGCCTAGATGCATCGCAAAATACCTCAAAATCCTTATGGACATCAGGCAAGATTAACACCGGAGCGAAGTTAATAGCCTTTTCAACTCTTGAAAACTAGCTTCACACTTATCATTCCACTCAAATTTATTTTCCTTTTTAAGAAGATTTGTCAAAGGACGAGAGATTTTTGAAAAATTTTCAATGAACCGACGGTAATATCCCGCCAATCCAAGAAAACTTCTCACTTGCTTCACAGATTTTGGTTGTTTCCACTCAACAACATCATGTGACTTTTTCCGGTCCATCGCAACACCTCCTACCGATATCACATGACCAAGGAAAATCACTTCCTTCATCCGAAACTTCGCACTTGCTCGACTTGGCATACAACTGATTTTCTCTTAACCTCTCCGTAACCTTTCTAAGATGAATTTCATGCTCCTCTTCCGATTTAGAAAAATTAGAATATCATCGATGAATACCACCACAAACTTGTCCGGAAAATCCATGAACACTTTATTCATTAGATTCATGAAATATGGCGGCGTTGGTCGCACCAAATGACATCACCGTGAACTCATAGAGGCCATATCTTGTGGTGAAAGCCGTTTCGGAATGTCGGTATCTTTAATCTTTATTTGGTGGTAACCGGACCTCGTGTCGATTTTTGAGAAGATACAAGCTCCTTTCATTTGATCAAACAGATCATCGATTCGGGAAGAGGTATTTATTCTTAATTGTTACTTCATTTAGAGATCGATAATCTATGCACATGCGAGAGATCCGTCTTTCTTTTGATTTAAAATCACGGGTGCTCCCCGAGAAACACTTGGTCGGATAAATCCTTTTTCTTGCAATTCTTCAATTTGTTTCTTCAATTCAGCCATTAGATTGGCGGATAGGCGATAAGGTCTTTGGGAGATAGGACCAAGGCGAGAACCAGATTATCACAAATTCAATTTCCGATCGGGGGCATTCGAGTAGCTCGTCCGGAACACATCGGGAAATCCTTTACCACGCCTATGGTTTTCGTGGAAGAGGCCTCCAACTTATTAAGGGTGATTAGATCGGAGGGAAAGAATTTATATGAATTGGACCTCCGTCCAACACTATTAATTAATTTTACTGCTTTTGGTGGCACATCTATTTGACCTTTATTTTTGGTTAACCAATCCATACCCGTAATCACTTCAATTCCTCTTGAGTTTATAACCACCAAGTCCGCCAAGAACTCGGTGTCTTGAATTTTAGCTTAACCCCGGCACATCAAAGTGGATCTCATGATTTTTCCCGGATTTAATTAGCATTGATTCTTGATTGCATCAGTTTTCAACTCATGATTTTTGACAAAAGATCTTTGAGATGAATGAATCGTTGCACCGTAATCGAAAAAAGCAGAGTGAGCATCGCACTTATGAAAAACTTACCCATCACCACATTAGGATCGGCGTGGGCGTCCTCAGCAGTGACGTGGTTCACACGCCCACGTCCAACAGCAGGAGCAGATCTTGCAGGTTGGAAGTTCCCGCGACCCATCCCAGAAGACAGGAGTCGCGGAGCAGCAGGCTTCCCTTGAGGCTCAGTATTCTTATTGGGACACGAGCTGGCATAGTGACCCAACTGCTGGCAAGCAAAGCACTTTATGGTGGAGATATCTTTCTTTTGAGGAGTGGAGACTTGGGTGCGAACTGGTGGAGGTGGTAGAGGAGCAGGTCGCGACTGGACCCACTGAGTGCGAGGGCGAGGAGGGATAACATGCCCACGATCACGAGAGCGCTTGATCTTGAAACGAGAACTTCCAGAGGAATGGCTATCCTCATGGGCCCTCTTCTTCTTTCGGGCAACCGAGCATCAAGCGACGGTTTTCCTCTTGTTTAACCGCTCGGGCAAACATTTGCTTAAAAGTGGGGAATTCAGAGGAGTCAATCAAGGCACGTATCTCAGGGTCCATGCCTTTCTTGAAGAAATATATCTTATCAAGATCGCCTCACGCCCCTTGGAACATATCGAGCCAAGAGTGTGAATTTGGTGAGGTACTCCTGCAGGTCATGCTTCCTTGCACGAGGGAGTGGAATTCAATTCTTTTAGCCTCTTTAACACCTGCTGAACATAGTTCTCTTCAAATGCCTCAACGAACTCAGCCCATTCGATAGCATCGGGGTTATCATGGGCTTCACGTAACGTGTCCCACCAAGGCGGAAGAACTCCGGTGAGTTGATGTGTTGCGAAATGAACACTCTCAATCTCACCACATTGGAACATGATAAGCTTTTTCTCGATCTCCTTTAACCAATCCGCCGCTTCGGAGAGTCGTGCAGAGCCAGATACTTAGGGGATTGGCCCTAAGGAAGTCATTGATCGGAACGATAGGGAGGTGGAGCTGTATGAGCGGAGAGGGAGCTGGGGCGAGGATGATTCCGCTCTTGAATCAAGTCGCGGATCATCTGGTGTTGCATTTGCATGATTTCTCGGGTGGTAGGTTCTTCAGAGGTGGTGGAGGAAGATGGTGGTTGGAATCGACTTGATGTTCGAGAGAGTTTTCGGTGGGATCTTGGTTGGGAATTTGGTTGGGAATTTGGTGGAGGATTTGGCAGAGGAGTCAAGGAGGAACCTAACAGAGGAGGTCCTCCAATGAATGTTGATCCATACGAATCGAGCGATCTTGCTCACGAGGTTGGTGCTGAAGCACTTGCTCGGCTCGGGGCACTTCCATGACCTCGGCCCCTGCTACATCCTTCTTCCACCACTCGAGCAATCACCATCCGATGGGTAGGAGAGGAACGAGATAAGCATAAGGAGGAATTACGTTTTCATCCAAAACATGGTTTTAAATATGCAATTTGGCACAATGCACATTCATATTCATAACATAACAATTTTAGGGTACAAACAGGGCGCAATACCACAAACCGGTACGTCCACCCAAATCACGAGCTAACTACCTACGGGTTACACGACATACGCGGGACGGCTAATAGGATTGATCCACAAGGCCCACGGGTAAGCACCAACCGAGTAGGATGGTTACCACGGTGATCGAGAGGAAAATGCCTCATCTCCTCGAGGAAGAGATTTTAACTCGCTTCGGCTCGGGCGGGCGAGGACTCGGGAACGACGAGGACTTGGGCGCGTGAGGAGGACTCGGAGAACGGCGAGGGCTCACCGAGCGGCGAGGCTCGCAGAACGGTGAGGAGGAGGACTCATGAGCGAATCTCCGACCTTCTCCTCATCGCGCCGGAGAAGCGGCGGGCACGGCGGGCGGCAAGACAGCGTAGGCGGCAAGACCGACGCTGGCGGCAAAGCAGCAATGGCGGCAACGCAGCGGCAAAGCGCAGGCAGGCGCTTGGCGAATCACAAGCGGACGGCAAAGGCAGCGTAGGCGGCGAATCAAGGGGCGGCGGCAAGCAGCGTAGGCGGCGAATCATATGGGCAGCGGCCTCTTAAAGAGGCGGCGAATATTTGAAGTGGAGGGGGACCGCGGCAAAGCACGGCAAAGCGCGGACAAGACCCAAAGCAAAAGAAAAGAAAAGAAAAGGGTGACAACGACCCAAACAAAGGATACAGGGGCTACGAGCTAGTCCCAGTCGCAATCGGACCCAGAGACCAACTCCACGGGTCTTCCCGTCATCATCATCATCGTCGGCATCCACAGTGGGTGCCAACCAGACGGTGGTGATCGAACCATCAACGGTATGCCTTGGAGCTCGACAAGAGTGGGGCGGAGCTCTCACTCCGGAAGGACCAGATCCAACTTGAGATCCTTAGGGGTGAGCTCGAAGGAACACAAGGGAAGATCGGCAGGATCCTTAGGCGGGGGCGGGTTTGTCCCGACCTCCTTCTTCTGGGCGCGCGAGGTCGGCAAGCGATGGCGAGTCCCGGAGGAAGAAGCGGCATTCCCGGAGACGCGGTTCTCGCGAACCAAGCGACGGATTCTTTTGCGGCTGGACCTTCTCCACCAAGTGAAAAGAGTCACGCTTTTTAAGTTCGCGCTCTCCTTCTTGGCTTGCTCCACCGCGGTTGGTGTCATAGATGCGAGTTCAACTCCCGCAGACGATGGTGTACGCGTCGTCCGAGGATTGGACGAGCTTCGGCAAGGTGGTACACCGTCGGGTCGCTCTCACCTCGGCCGTCTGAGCATGGCTGAACAGCTCGTTAAGCGAGCGAGAGGAAAGTAGCGAAGCGGGGAGACATGCAACTCACGCGTGAATGATCATGCTGTCGGTGTAGAGCAAGTCTGACACGTCTTGGATGGCGCCTCGAGCAATTGACGCGATTGGCGTAATGAACGGTCCACGAGTAGGCGGTGGACTGCAAAGAAAGACGATGGACGACACCACCCAAAGAAAAGTCCTTTGCGCAAAGTAGTGGCCCCATGATACATAGGGTCACCAAACCAAGCGTGCTCAAGATCGGCAATAGTCAAGCCACGAAACCTCCGTAGCCAAGTCCAAGGGCGACGCGAAAGACGGCATCTACAATTTCCAAAAGATTATCGGCAAAAATTGGATTGCGAAGATTACTAATTTATTTAACAATTATTTTCTTTATAAATTATATGGTCTCTAATTCTAGGGCTACGTCCTAAAGCCGATCGGCTCGATACCACTTTTGTTTAACCGGTCTAATTGATCAATCCTAATTGTGCATACAAGATTAGTCCCGTAAGATCATGGCTAGCACACACAATTTAACAACAATAATGGTACATTGCCTTGAGTTACATTATTACAACATAGAGGACTAAGCGCCCCACGAAGTCACGATTTAATACATCAAGCACGGCACGCGAGGCCAAGATACTGCGTTACACACACGGTAACGCAGAGCCTAACATGGCACGATTTATTCTAGCAACTAGACTATTCCACAGCGGCGGCGAGGCGGGACACAACCCTACTCTTCGTCCTCGAAGTCCTCCTCCTCCTCGAAGTCCGGGTCCTCCTGGATGGCGAGTCGAGGGCGCTTCGATCATTGTTGAAATTTTTGGAAGAGGGAAGGAGAAATAGGGGTGAGTACAAAGGTACTCAAAGAAGTCGAGGATATATCTTGATGGGGTTTAGTACAAATGGATGGCTTGGGCAATTTTGCGAAATTGCGGTTATTAGCCTAGTTTTGACAAAGCGATTTAGAAACATTGAATCTCCATATTTTCTTTGGGCTTTTCTCAAACGGTTCTCGCCACTTGGCCTCGGTGCCATAGCAAGAACAAAATCCTTTCTTCTTTTCTTTTCTCAAAACCGCTAGGTCCATTCACATGACACTTTCCGATAGGCGTTACCCATTTCGAATATCACCGGTGGCCCTAGCTCAAACGAAATCCTTCTCAAACCTTACTCATCTCAAATCATTTGTTCAAAACCCTTTTTCTAAATTGGTTTTAAAATGAAGGAGCTACCATATAATCAGTCCTTCAAGGCGCCATAACCGCGAGCACGGCTATCATGATGCTTTTAACTCTGCAGAGTGGGTACGCTTTACCCTCGAGAGGCTACGCACCTGACGATGTTTCGCCACAAGACCATCAACCACGAGGACCGACGATCGGGCCCGTCCCCATACCGGGCTCGAGGTCGTCTCAGAATGGCTCGATTCATAGGATTATAGGATGAGCGGTCCTTAGACTAGGGAGAATTTATATTTTAGCCCGATTTTCAAACCGTGCCATATCGCACTAACCGACAAAATATCTCCTAGTCGGAAAGATTTTGGGATAAGAGGAAAATCATTTCCTATTAAGCATCACCCTTGATGCGCTATCTTTAAATCATCTTTTCCCAAACATTTCTCAACAATATTCTCGCTTCACACAAATGATTGAATCATTCCGCATAAATAGTTTTAAGCATTTATCCTACCTCAACAAGGTATTTAAATAAGAGTAATTCATATTTTAGCCTTAGGTTTGATCCTAACATATCTCTTACCTTTCTAATTGGCATAATAACTAATTCTAGCAAATCGGCATTTATCTTTTAAACTAGCATGCATATTTTCAAGTCTAATAAACATTTTCTAAATAACCTAAAATGGCTTCACAATATGATCAAAGGGGACTTGCCTTGGTCAAGATTCGGGGAGCAACCGGCCATTTATGGACGGTCTAACCACGCGGACAACACATACAACATAATATAAACATCCATCAAACAGGAAACATTTATATATGATTTTGTTTTAAAAATCATGCACTAAATAAATATGCATGGAAATGTGATGTATGCACAACTATTTTATATTTTATTAAATCAAGTGTATGCATCAAAATAATATTTTCATCATTTTTCTAAGGTTTTTGAAAATCATTCGTTATTTGCTAGTTAATGAAAAATGATTAGCTTAATTTTTATTGTTATAGGTATTAATATAAATAGAGAGTTATTAAATTTTTGGATTATATTTATGTGTGCACTTTGAACTCGAAAGCGATTTTGATCGAATACGCTTCCATTTATCGAGCCACACACCCTACACAAAGCTAGCACTAATCTCAAAGCATGGGTCTTCTTCAACCTCAAGCCAAGCATGCACAACACGTACAGGCAACTTCCATTGGAGCATACTGGAGCTCGGCTAGCCGGCTGTGGCGACCTCCGTTCGCCAAACCGACTGCAAAAATGGATCCTCTCGACTCAGCCCTCAAAGGACCCTATAGTCTGCCGATCCGCCGTCCGCAAGACGACGACGATTTTTATACATAGCTACGATGCATGCTCTAAACTAGCTCGCATGGCTTCCATGAGAGCTCTAGCTCGACATGGCACACGCAGGAAGACTACGGCCTCCCGGGATCATCTTCCCAAGCTCAAGCGCACTCTAGAGATGAGCGAAGCTTACCAAGGCGACGACAACCGAAAGCGCAGCTTTTTTTTAACTTGGTGGTTCTTCGGTTCCTTCGACATCGCGGTATGGAGGATGAGAGGAAGCGAGTGAGAAAGCGACGAAGAAATGGCGAAGGCAGGAATAGAGCGAGCTTACCGAGGAGAAGCACGGCGGGCACTCGGATAAGGAGAAGCAGGAACACGAGCTTTATAGCCGAGAAGAGACGCCAATGTCGGACTTTACTCCGACGGGTGGCACAAATGCTGAGGCATCGAAAGACAAAAGCTATTACAACAATTGCAGCAACACGACGGCGAAGTCGGGGTGCTTAGCGTGGCGTGGCGGCGAGAGGAAGTCGTGGCGTGGTCTAGATGCTACCGACGACGCACGCGGGGGTGCAGAGAGTAACTCGCATAGCGGCAATTGAGCTCTGGCGATAAGCTTAAAGCAGAGGAGAGAAGAGAGCGAGAGAGAAAAGGTGAGAGAGAGAGAAGTTTTCTAATTTTTCCAATTTTGTTTTTTTTCTTTTCTTCTTTCTAAATAATTATTCAAAGGTCAAATATTAAATAGGTTTTGACAAATTCACATGGGTTTGAAAGCTTCTAAATGCACCCATGAAAATATTTATACCTTTAAAATTAATGACCCAACCCATTTTCAAAACGGTTACATGCAATGATGATGCCATGATGTTTTTCAACACTTAAATAGTTTAATATTTTAATTATGCATTTTAATGAAATTATTAACGTGCCAAATTTGGTTTTGAAAATTTGGGATGTTACACAGAGGCACTTACCGCTCACGGCACGACTATTTGGTAAAGCCTGCTCTCGTAAACCCTCCGCGGCAGAGGCACTTTCCTTGTTCGGTTACCTTCGGAATCGCCTAACTTACGTTAACGAGCGCCTCGAACGAGTCGATCAGATACGGTGTCGCTCTAACTCTCTACGCACGTGCTTGAAGTCGCAAGTTCAGGTCATCATGCATCGTCTGCACGGGGCTAGGCGTCGCTTTTTCTCTTGTGCACTGCTCGAAGTTCGCAAACTCAGTCCTCGAGCAACCGCACAACGGGCCGGAGTTAGGCTAAGCGTTCTACCGGTTTTCTTAAAACTTTCTAGCTATGTCGCTTTGCTCTTGGTTTTCTGTTCGTCCTTGTCTTTTGTTGCTCTTTTTGCGAGGAAAAGCTGCTCGGTCGACTTCGCTCTAATTCAGCCGCTTTCGGCGGTCTTGAGCTGCTCGGCCAGCTCCTCGACCCTTCCTTCTGCGATGCTAGTCCTCGTGGACAGCGCGCAAAGCTCATCGGCTTCTTCCCAAAGAACCTCGGAGGACTGCCTCTCCTCGGTCAGTTGGGACTTGAGCTGAATTTCGCAACCCCGATGCGTTTTCAGTTTTCGGCCCATTCCTTAGCGTTGGTTTTCCAAAACCTCGTTGGTCTTCGCTCCGTGAGCGCTCCCACAGGCGAGCATGTCTTTTTATCTGGCGACGACCTATACGACTCCGGTTAACCGAAGCGGTGCACCACCGATGGAGTTCTGCCCACCGTAAGCCGATTCTCATCGCAACGGGCACTTCTGGCGCTGGTTCCACACCCGTCGAGGCGACACCAACGCTGCACGGATCCATGCCCGGATAAGATTTCGCCGCACGCCTTGCCCGCGCTAAGGTCCCGATCGCCTTCCCCGGTTAGCGGTCTTAGCCACGGCTGGGCTGCACTTGCTCGACACGCCTTTTTTATCCGTGCTACGCCCTTCCTTGCACAATGTCCGGAGCAATGCACCACCAACGGAGTTACGCCTTCAGAAGTCGATTCTCATCGCAACGGGCACTCTGGCGGCGGTTCCGCATTCGCCGAGGTGACACTAACGCCATCGGAGGACGACTCAAAAAAAATTATGTCTTGTGCGGTAGGTCGTCTTTGCGTGTTTTCAAAACTCGCTTTGCTCTTCTTAGAGCCTTTTCTTGCTCTCTTTTTCCCCATCGGCTCGCTTTTGTTTGTCTTCTCGCAGAAATACAGAACATGGAACGTCGACTCGATGATGGTCGCGGCGAGGTTCCAGGCTTCCCCATCAAAACCGATGTTGCATCCCTCTCTTCTACGGGTTTGCTCCGCGCATGCCCAGGAATTGACTCACTCCACCAGCGTATGATTTCTTGTCTTTGCCCGGCACTGACCTTCACAGTTCGGCTAAGTCAAGGTAGTGCGCCACCAACGGAGTCCTCGCCCACCGTAGTCGATTCTCATCGCAACGGGCACTCAAGCGCCGGTTATGCACTTGCAAAACAACGCTAACACCGCCGCAAGGAATGCGCCATGGGTAAAGCGTTGATTTCACACGCTTCTCTTGCGGCTCGACCGCATCGGGTTGTGATTCACCTTGCACCGGCGCTTCTTGGCGGCGCGCGATTCGTCCCCATGACGAGCTCCGTGCTCGGGCTGGATCACCTCGCACCAGCAGCTCTTCGCCGAGCGCTGGCTCCTCTACCGCACGTCTTCGCCTAGTCGCACTTTACGTTCCTTTAACGAGTTCCGTGCTTGGGGACTAGATCTCCTTACTTGGTTCCTTTGGCGAGCTCTACGCTCGGGCACTGGGTCATCTTCCTCCTCGTATGCATTGTCCGCTCTCGCACACAATCACGCTCTGGGCGTCACCTTCGCTCTGGAAGCGTGATATTCGCCGAGCGCATCTCTATTTTCTCGGGCAAGCTCTAGCCCGAGATGATTCCCCTGTTGCTCATGCTTTCCTAGGTATCTTCATACCGGATGCAGAAGACAAGTCCGTCTCGCGACTTGCTATGTTCATTCTTTCTAAGATCGATCTTCTGGGATGCGGTGGTACGCTCTTCACTACTAAGAATCCAATCCTTCTTGATGACGCTCACCTCAAGGAGATGATTCACCTCACTTCTTCCGATTTCAGACGAGGGAAATGGGTACTCTACTCGGACAGATGTCGTTCCTCGCTCGACGCTTACAGAGTTGCTTTCGGCGCCGGGCGAGTTTGTTCGGTCCCGAACAAGTCTTGTTCGGTTGAACCATAACTTGCTTGATTACTTTGTTGCGCCTTTGTAGCGAAAAATACCCTCTTCGTGACTTAGAGTCTCAAGAGAAAGACCCCACTCTAGTGAGTCCTTCCACTTGAGTCTCGGGGGCTAGCTGTCGAGGATAAAATCACGCCCATTGCCATGGCCCACTCGACGGCCCAATCGAATAACCTATCGTGGCCCGGCTCCTAGAAGGTTCTATCAGCCCATATGCATCCCGCCGAACGGCATTCGGCCGCATGGTGCGAACGGCCAAGGAATCGTGCTTGAGTCCGTCTCGAACAAGAGTTCGCGACGCTACGTGAAGACCGGACGTGGTTTCCCGGATTGGAATAGAAGTCGTGATCCCCAAGACTAGGAGTATGTCTTATTTGCCTCAGGATATATTTGGCATGTCGAGTTCGCTACGATCTCGTAGTTAGCCCGGCCCGATATTCCTCGAGAGGTCGGTTTGCTCGCACTATATAAACCAAGCCCTACGGCGTTTAGGGGCATCTGGTCAATCCTACAGGAGTTTACGATCTAGCTTTTAGAGACACCGGTCATTGCATTGTCGCTCTTGTACACCATAATCTCACCGAGATCTGTCTATCTCGTCGAGCCACCTCTTGTAATCCTCTTTGATATATAAGAAAGGCTGGACGTAGTGCTATTATCTCTCCCGAGAGGCCCGAACTGTGATAAAACCTCTCGCTCCTGCTCGTTGTTGTTCGTCTGCTCAAGTGTCTCCTATCTCACTCTTAAAGAACTTTAGCGATTTGAGATCGATATCTCAACCGTCGACAGCCTCATTTTTGCATGCCCGATCTCTATTCATCTACAGTTATGGGCATTACCCTTCATTATTTTTATTGACCCATTTCTATTCACGTTTTCCTCTCCATATTCACCATTCATCGCCCCATCACTATTCTCCTCCCCAATAATGTACCTCCATTTTAACTACTACAATGATGGGTATGTCCATTTGAGATACATCGCTAGAAAAGCCTCGAGAGTACCCCAAATTTCCACCATCCTAAGTTGTGCCTCCTTCGATTCACCATCATCCTTGCTGTCTTCTTTGGACTCGTTGTCACGAGCCAATGTGATGTGGCACAATCTAGAGAAACTCAATTTTGTAACCAAAGTTAGCTCGATCTTTTACGATACACTCGGCATCAATAAATAGATAGGATCGGTAGCTTGGACCGAACTTCCTCATTCCACACACACAATAGTACGTGATTTCAAGAAAAATGGACCTTACGGTTTAGAGAATAAGACCTAGAACCATAGCTAGAACTGGTACTCCAAGACAAAATCTTTGCCCGAAAATCACATCAACGCACATGCAAAGTGGTCACCAATCATGGCGATTTTCTAGATTTTTATTGAACTCAAATATAACTCAATCTGCGTTACATTGACCTGGCATGAGCTTATATACGCATGCTAGGAATTACAGAACAATAAACAAACTCTAAATATAACTTAGACTATAGAATACCAATAAGGGTAAGTTCTCGTTAGTTTATTTGACTTATTTGTCTTATATCTGTCTATTTACTTATCTTCGTTTAAATTAAAATAATTTGTTTTTTATTTTGAAGGCATGTCTTAAAACTCTAAAATATAAGTAGAAAGAAGTCAATCTCTCTTGAGGCTCCCTTAAAAAGCTATTAAAGTTTGGAGATAAGCCTTTAAATAAGCAAGTAAAATAAGATAAGTTGAAAAGAACATGATCCGATAAAAGAAAAACCTAAATGCTACCTTCGACTTTCATGGCTCAATGCGCCCAATATTATTTCTTGAAATAGAAGTTAAGACCTTGTTATTTGATGGGGCTCGAAGGTAACTTTCACATAAGAGAACACCCAATTTGGACTTAATCCATAGGATTTACGACCGTTGTCTGCCAGCTCAAATTTAACTCGAATTTGAATTCAAATTAAATTCAAACCTTCATATCTTCAAATTCTTTGATTGATCTTGATCCTCTGGTGACCCCCACCCATATCACATAGGGAAAGAAAGGATTTCATGGAAATATCACGCTCAATAAACCAAACTTGATTTTATACGACTAAATCAAATTTGATCCGAGTCTTTCCTTAAAGCAAATTTGATCCGAGTATTTCCTTGATTGCCATGATCTGCTACGCATTTTATATTAGTTATCATTCCTTTTCTATGGTAAATCGTGATTCTCTCTTCTATTTCCTTTTTCCTGTAAACCGTGTGGACCAAGAACTAAATGTGTTACATGCAATTCCCTAATTCCACCCGTGGCACTAATATTTTCTCCTCAAGCATAATCCAGCGGCTCCCACTTTTCCTTCTTTTTTTTAGACAAACCTTCCTTTTCTTCTTGCGCAGCACTGCAAGAAGCTTCGTTCTTTTTCTTCGATGCCAACCAAAGGGATTCTATTTCCTTCTATAATTTCTGAAATTACTTCTTTATCAGTAGCATGCCCGTATCACAATGGATCGCCCCCTCTTGGAGAGGCGCCACTTGTATCCATTCTGCCGTAGCGAACAATTTCCCACTCCCTTCGATTTTATTTGTTTTGATGTTCTCACATAAGAGTTTTATGACTCTAGTAATAACGTACATTTTGGGTTTGTGCAATGCGTCTGTGCATTGTTGTTTTAAATTTCTGGTATTTTTGCCTATGAATTATGTATGTAAAAATGATGTCTGAAGATTTTTTTGGGTATACCAATTCTGGATGAAATTTACGTATGATGTCTAAAGTGTATGATTATGATTGATGGTTCCGTCTTCCGTGTGAGTTTAAAGTAGAGCACACCCTTCTTCCATTGTATAATGTGCATTGTTGTCATAGATCTCTCTATTTTTTTTTCGAGCGAAGTGTCTCTATTTTTTTTTCTTTGGCTCCCTGAAACTCCCATATAGCTATCTCTGTAAAAGTTTTTTGGTTCACCCTTTCCATCTCTTTTCAATATTTTATGGTGCGGACTACAGGACGGACGTCCGTTCGGCTAGAGGCCGATCGGACGCTCCTAGCCCAAATTGGCCCACAAAACCTTGCACCAGCAGTCCATCCAGTGCGCGGAACAAAAACCATCCTGCGTTGTTCCGGTGCCCCGCGTGTTGTTTCAGTTGTGCCGACGGATAGAAAACATGTGCATGCAATCATACAGGAACGCGCTCTCTCCCCATGCTGCATGCGATGACGTCATCACTGACGTTGGCGAAGATTCCTTCCTCGTTTTTCTTTAAACAGAAATAACTTTTAACTAGAAGCTCCAATCGACAGACCGTTTTCACCAACGTGTTCCTCGCATTTTAGAACAAAACAAGACCCATATTGCTATATAAATTTTTACTGAAACAATTTATCTATACTAATGGAACAATTAATTTGGACTATTGGAACAATACGTCTAGTACCATGGAACAACTTGATATTTGGCCTACTAGAACAATAGGCTAAGCCCAATTGAAACAATGCATTTGGTCTGATGGAACAACTTGCATACCTATTGGAACAATATATTTGGTCTGCTGGAATAGTAAAAAGAAATGCCTACTAGAACAAAAGGTTTGCCTACTGAAACAATAATTTTTGCCTGCTGAAACAACAAGGTTTACCTACTAGAACAAATAAAAATTGACTACTGAAATAATAAGGTTTGTGTAACAAGAACAGTTGAACTTTACCTACTGGAATAATAACTTTTACCTTATGGAACAATAAATTTGCCTTCTGAAACAATAACGTTTACCTTTTAGAACAATAAAGTTTGCCTACTGCTACTGGAACAATAAAGTTTGTCCTACTAGAATAGTTGAGTTTTGCCTACTGGAACAATAACTTTTGCCTTTTGGAACAATAACTTTTGCCTTTTGAAACAAATAATGTTTTATCTACTGGAACAATAAAGTTTACCTACTGGAACAATAAAGTTTGTCTGTTGGAACAATGAGTCTAGCCTCCCGAAACAATCTATCTTGCCTGCTAGAACAATGAGTCTAGCCTCTCCGAACAATCAATTTTGTCTGCTGGAACAGCTTTTATACCTGTTGAAACAATGTATTTGGTCGCTAGAACAATAGGTTAACCCAATTAAAACAATATGTCTAGTTTGATGAATCACAACTTGTATACCTACTGGAACAATCTATCTTGCTTGTTAGAACAATAAGACCTAGTTCTTTTCAGCTTAACGGCTTAACAGCTTAACAACTTATCTACGTTTTGAAAACACATATGATTTGAGTTTTTGAGTCCATTTTTTCGTTGTTTTGAAGGTGTATCCTAACGCTTTAAAAAGCAAGTCAAACGAAATATATCCGAATCTTAAGACTACCTCGAGAAGCTATCGGTTCACTATTTCAAATTGCTCAAATTGATCAAATTGCTCAGATCAGCTCAAAAGAACAGGGCCTAAGTCTAGCCTTCCGGAACAATCTATCTTGCCTGATGGAACAATTGTACCAATAAAAATCAAAAATCAAAAAATAAAAAATAAAAAGTATTTAAAATGAGTTTATTAGGAATTTAGATGAATTATAAAATTTGTACTATGCGATTTGGACTCCAAATGAAAAAGATACAAAAACGAGAAATCGAATAAGAATAAAAAATGAAACGCAAAAACTAGCTAGTTGCCTCTTGCCTGTACATGGGAAGCTAGCGCGTGTGGGCGTGTAGCCGCGTGGGTGTTTGCTAGCTGCTTAGCGCGCGGGATGGGCCGAGTGTCAAATGGATCGGACGCCCGGTCCCGAGCATTTTGATATTTTATTCATTCTATATATTTTCTTTTCTAAATTTTGTTGTTGAGTAGGTTGTTTGTCCTTAGAAAATTCCAGACTCCTCTATCATTGGTCACACGTTGAAATCCGTGCACAAGGCCCATTCTTTCTCATATTTCTTATTGAAACCCACCTAGAATTTCAAAACAAAAGCGACTAGGTCTTTCTTCTTCCTCTTGTTTCTCCCTCCTTCCCTCAAGTTTCAACCTACGTGAGTCAATTCTACCCTGTGAGGGTGGCTATTGGCTTCAGTAGCAGCTGTGGCAACCATAGCCTCTTGGCTCAGCTTGGCCAAGGTAGAAGTAGAGGGGAGAGGAGGAGAGGGAGAGAGGAGGGAAAAGAAAAACTTAAACACTTTTTTTATTTTGAAATTCCAACGGTTTTATTTTTTTTTGCAAAAGATCCATACCACAGAGGATCCTAGAAATCCTAAACTGCACAGTATTCCAATCCACAATATCATCCGAGGATGGGTTGACCGTGTACCTTGATCATCTCCGACAGTGGGTTGACCGTGTACCTAGACCATCTCCAACAGTATCTCTTCAAGGGTCAATTTCTCTTCGTGAAGAGATCCTGGTCCCTTCAGATGTTCCAACAGATTCTCTTCACGAATTTCTTCATGAAAGTTTCTCCGTGCATTTTTTTCATAAGAAATTTTCTCTGTTCTATTCACAATTTTATTGAAGTGTTGTTGTTGGAGATGATGAGAAATGAAGAAAAAAAAATGTGAAAAGAAAAACGAGGAAGAAAATGGAATGAAAAGAAAATAATTGAAGATGATCGTGGCAAATATATGTCCCTTCTCTACTCATATATATTCACCGTAGCGTGCAATGTCTCGTACCATAGAATTTGGAGCCTGAGTCTAAGCTAACGTCAAGCACGATCCAATCCGACTCGGGAAAATCGGGCTGGGGTCGTTGGACCGTGTTGTCAATTTTAAACATGCATAATTTTTCTAATCTAGAAGTGCCAATTTTTTGTATGCAATTGCATAGCCAGATATATAGGGAGCGACTTGGTGACGGGATCCCGTTGGGATCCGCCCCCAACGGGATAGGCCCGCTCACCTGCGCCCGCGCGTCAGCGTCCCGCCGCGCTCACCCGACCATCGCCACAGTCCTCCTCTCTCTCTCTCTCTCTCTCTCTGCTTCCTCTTCTCCCTTTTCACCTCCGGTATTCTTCTCCTCCTGGGAGGCAGATGCATGACGCGATCAGCGAAAAAACACGCGCCTTTCCCTTCGGATTCGCCACTCTTTTCGGGTAAAGAAGAAAGGGGAGCACGGCAGCATTGCTTCTGCTCGCCGTTGCAGCCTTGCTTTAGAGAAGCCGGCAGGCGATGATCAAGTGCTTCCTCGTTCCAAAATCTAATGCCAATATTAATGTGATCTCTTTGCCATAGCGTGTCGTGACACTGGATTGAAAGAAAAAAAAATAATGGTCGAGATTGGACGCGCACTGTTATCACTTTTGCGAGCACAGTAACAACCACAGGACGCATGTTTGTCATAACCACAGTCTACTCTGATCTCTAGAGTGAGCTGAGCTGCAACTTCAAGCTCCCTCTACTAGGCAGGATTAGTCTATGTACAGTTTAAACGCGGCAAGTCCATCCCGCGCCAGCGTCCCACCGTACATCAGATATGTAGTATCATGTATTAAAGTTGTAGTATCAAGATTAGTATGATGTATCAAAGTTGCAGCATCAAAGTTGGAGCAGTATCAAGATTGTAGTATCCGTAATGTTGTATCATGTATTAAAGTTGTGGTATTAAAGCTGGAGTAGTATTAAAGTTGGAGTATCAGGTATGTAGTATCATGTATCAAAGTTGTAATATTAAAGTTGGAGTGTTATGTATGCAGTATCAAGGTTGTAGTATCATGTATCAAAGTTGTAGTATCAAAGTTGAAGAGTCATGTATGCAGTATCAAAATTGGAGTATCAGGAATGTAGTATTATGTACCAAATGTGTAGTATTAAAGTTGAAGTGTCATGTATGCAGTATCAAAGTTATAGTATCAGGTATGTAGTATCATGTACCGGATCAAAAAATAAAGTATCGAGTCAAAAAATCAAGTATCGGGTCAACAAAAATAAGTATCGGATCGTTAGTATCATCAGTTATCAGGTCAAAAAACCAGGTATCGGATCAGAAAGTATCATTGAATATCCAAAACAAAAAAACAAGTATCGGATTTGGGGGTGTCGAGTATCGGTGGTAACAGATTGTGTTGAGTATCGGTGGTATCAGATTGGTTATATCGTTAGATGATACTAATTCTAACTAGTAAAAAATAAAAAATGTGAAAGTATATAAACTAATTTTAGATGAATTATGAAATTTGTTTCACGAAATTTGGACTTCAGATAAAAAAGATATATAAATGAGAAATTTCATTGCAAATAAAATCAACTGCACAATATGATTATAGACAATGAGCCAATGAACTAGTCGGCGTGCACATGACGGCACGAGAGAGAAATCCATTTAATGAAGCGCGTCGAATCGATCGACACCGCACCCTATCCCGTCACGCCCCCTGCTTTCAACGGGATCCCGTTGTAAAGGATATCTGAAAATAATATCGGGTCAGGGGTGCCGAGTATTGTTGGTATTAAATTGGTGGTATCATTAAGTTCCATGGAAAAATTGAGGTATCAGGAAAAAAAGGTATCACAAAGGGGTATGATATATCATAAACAAAGTATCGGGTCTGGATGTTGAGTATTGGTGGTATCAGGTTAGTGGTATCATCAAGTTTCATTGTATCATTGAGGTATATCTCAAACAAAAAGTGTCGGTACTAGATGTGGAGTATCAGTGGTATTAGGTTGGTGGTATTGTCGATTATCAAAGTTGTAGTATCAGGTATTTAGTATCATGTATCAAAGTTGTAATATCAAGGTTAGAGTGTCATGTATGCGATATCAAAGTTGTAGTATCAGATATGTAGTATCATGTATCAAAGTTGGAGTGTAATGTATGCAGTATCCAAGTTGGAGTATCAGGTATGTAGTATCATGTATCAAATTTGTAGTATCAAAGCATGTCCTATTCTCTTCCAAAAAATCAAGTACCGGATTAAAAAAACAAGTATCATATAAGAAGTATCATCGATTATCAGGTCAAAATAATCAGGTACCGGATAAGAAGTATCATCTAGTATCGAGTCAAAAAACAAGTATCGATTCAAAAAGTATCGGATCGAAGTATCATCGATTATCGTGTCAAAAGATCAGGTATCGAATCAGAAGTTTCATCGATTATCGAGTGAAAAAATCAAGTATCAGATCAGAAGTATCATCGAGTGTCAGGTCAAAAAATCAAGTATCGGATCAGAAGTATCATAGGTTATCAGATAAAAAAACAGGTATCGGATCAAAAGTATCATCGAGTATCGGGTCAATAAAAACAAGTATCGTATTCAAATAACCAAGTATCGGATCAGAAATAGCATCGATTATTGGGTAAAAAGAAATCATGTATCGGATCAGAGGTATCATCAAGTATCGAGTCAAAAAATGAAGTATCGGATAAGAAGTATCATCGAGTATCGGGTCAACAAATTAGGTATCAGATCATAAGTATCATCGAGTATTGGATAAAAAACAAGTATCGGATTTAAAAAAGTATCGGATCACAAAATATCATCGATTATCAGGTCAAAAAATCAGGTATCGGATCAAAAGTATCACTGCTATCGTCGAGTTTCAGTATCGAAAAAAGTATGAATTTTAAGTGTCAGGTATCACAATTAAAACAGTTAATTCTTCTAAAAAGAAAAATAGTAAAATTTAAATAAATAAATGTGTAAAATTATGAAAATAAAATACAAAATAGTATAAGTGAAACCATGTAGACTAATACCATGATTAATTTAGTCATGTACATGTAGTCGTAGTTTGTCATGCAGAGCTAATTAGATTGACATGCAAGCGCAATACGCGAGTTAGGCGTGGATCTGCGGCAAAAAACGCCAGCCGAGCATAGGAGCTAGGTGCTAGCGAGCGTGGGGATCAGGTGGGTTAGCGCGAGAAGCCAGTGATCCGCAGCGATCGGACGGTGGATGCCTGTCCCATCCGATCGTGTGTGGAACGGGATCCCGTTAAGAAGATTTTGTCGTAAAAAAGGGTATCAGATATCACAAACAGGTATCAGGTCAGGTATCGAGTATTCGGGAAAGTATCATAAGGGGCTATCAGATATTACAAAACAAGTATTGGGTCTGGTGTCGAATATCGGTGGTATTAGGTGGGTGGTATCATCAAGTATTGGGTAGTATCATCGAGTATCAGGTCAAAAAAAATCGAGTATCGGATCAAATAGTATCGTTGAGTATCGGTCAAAAAAATCAAGTATCGGATCAAAAAGTATCGTCCAATATCGAGGCATATACAGTAGTTGGATCTTGCTTTGAAAATAAATTATCTTTTAATTTTACTTTTGATCGAGTTCATGTGCGTTTTGTTTTAAACAGAGCAAAAGCCCCATATACTCATGTATCAAAAGCGAATAAACAAACAAAACAAGTACTATGCCCAGAGCAAAATAGCGTACATGCATGATTGCATGCGTGCTTGCCTGCTTGGAAAAACGATAAAAAAGTAGCTCAGACGATTACTACGTGCATGGCGGTGCCGTGGATGTCAAAAAAGCAAGCGGCAGCAGGAGATGCAAACAAGAATCGACGGAGAAAAAACTCCCGCGCGGGATGCGCATGCAGAGCGTGGAGTGCGTACAGGAACAAATCGGACGATTCACAGTGCGCGTGGAAAACAAATCGGACGGTCGCTCCCTATCCCGTCGCGACGAGCCCGGACGGGATACCGTTGTTTAGAATTTCTGGATATATATCACTTAGCTGACTCTTTCTTATTTATCAACACAATTGCTCTAATATTATCGTGTTGAAAACTTGCCCTTTTATTTAAACCGTGTAAACTTACCCAAAAATTATAAACAATCATAGTCATTTTTTTTATTTTACAAAAGTTTTTTATGGTAAAATTAACCTTAAAACAAATTTGAGCATAAAAAAATTATCTTCAAAATACAAATTAAAAGTATCTCATATCGTCGCATATAATAGATTTGTGTTTTTATTTTTTTGAAATAATTGCAAAACTCAAACAAATTATGATAATGTTTTTTGCTAATCACATGTAGGGCAATAATTGAGCACCTGCAATGACATAAAAAAAGATAAGCCTCTAAATGATGACATGTAACACATTAGGTGGCTCTATAATGACATGTGACATATTTTTCCATGTAAATAAAATCCATTATATCTAATCAATTCTAAATAATACTCGCACAATTACTCATAATTACTAGTCCTAACTAAGCTTAGGAAGAAGAGCTAAGAGTATCTCTAAAAGCCCCCTAAACAAATCCCTAACTATTATTTGAGAGTTTACTGGGGAAAAAACCACTTTAGAAGAACCCCTATTTGTCCCTATTTTCTCTCTCCTCCCCCTAAAACTCTCCCACGCCCCCTATTTCTAGGGGCTCTTGATCGGCTCTCCAAATCCGCACAACTATGCAGCAGCTCCCGTGAGCTGTTCCATGGCGACGACTCTAGCTCCTCTGCCTTCGATTGCTTCCTCCCTCTCGAGCGACCTGTACGGCGACGGTGACAGCAGGCGGCAACGACGTATACTTCATTGGTCTAGTCAAGCATGCATAATGAACAAAAATTAGCATATATACTACATTGGTTTAGTCAAGCATGTGCAATTGAATAAAACTAACTAGCATATAACTTATTTAATGCGTGTTACTACGTACGAGTGGCAATCTTATTTATCAGGTCCATATTTCCACGAATTACTCAGGTTTATGTTTATATTAATTTATTCAGCTGTTGCAACACACTTTTGCTAGAAACAGCTACAATTTTGGAACCATATCAGCTACTACATGCATCGTTTTAAATGTGGGAACATTCCTTTGTAAATTGTTGTAATCCATTGGTCACATATATTGCAAGGCAATAGCGAGGAAGGCAGTAGTGAGCATGAACAGTGGACAAGGAGCGGCGAGCGGAGTAGACCAATAGAATTTGTTGCGACGGTGTGCCAACAAAAAAAGAGAGTGATTTTAACTAGTTTGTTATAACTAGAAAGTTATAAGGGTACTTTTATGTGTTGGGGCTCCCTAATTTTTTTAAAAAAGGGTTGGTTTTGGGCGCTCCTAAAGATGCTCTGATTGCTGTTAGCGTAAAAAGATCTGGCACAATATAAATACTAATGGAACGAGCGATCCATCTGAACACAAACCCAACGCAGGACAGCTAGAGGCCCTGATCTGACCAAGAAAAAAAAATTGTATTCATCTAAGAATTGAATGAATCATCTATAAAACTTCCTGTAAAACTCGTGAAATCCACTTATTTGTATTTCAAACTCCGCAACATATAGGGCCAGCGTCTTCCTTCCGGGGGCACGCCACGGGCACTGACGGCGGGCCCGCCCTGCGCCCCCTCGCGCCTATATATACCTGGCGGGGGCGCCCAAGACGCGCAAAGCGCCACGCCGGAAAGCGACGCACACGACACAAGGCTACACCGGGTGACACAGCCCCCCCCCTCCGCCACCTGTACCCTGTACCCATCCGTCGATTCGTCGAGCTCGCCTTCCTCCTCGCCTCGCTCCCCTGCCCTCCCCCTCCTCCTCCCCCGAGGCGGCGGCGGTGGCGGCCACCGCGCCCCTGCATGAGAGCGCGCCCGCCGGCAGGCGGGGCCACCCAGACGGCATGGACAAGTACGAGGAGGTGCGGGACATCGGGTCGGGCAACTTCGGGGTGGCGCGGCTGATGCGCAACCGCGAGACCCGCGGGCTCGTCGCCGTTAAGCTCATCGCGCGCGGCCGCCGGGTCGGGACCCCTCGTGCTTCTTTCCTTGTCGGTGTAGGGTTTGGGTGGGTCGTGCTGGGGTTGGGTACTTGGGTTGGCCTTGCGCGTCCGGATCCGGGTAGCGTCTTGCTCGTTCTGATGAGTGGCCTCTGGTTCTGCGCAGATTGACGAGAATGTGTACCGGGAGATCATCAACCACCGCTCGCTGCGCCACCCCAACATCATCCAGTTCATAGAGGTGCGTGTTTCGTTTCTGGATAAGTAACAGGGAGTTATGAATTGTTTTGTCCTTTCTTTTGTCCTTTTGGGTTTAATTGGCTTTTGTTAAAAAAAAGTTTCTTTTTTTCCTTTGGTTACGTGTAATGTTCAAGGTTTTCTTTTCTGCAGTGTGAAAGAAGAGAGAGAATTTTTTTTTTTGAATCCCTTTTTTTTTGGTTTTTTAAATTTGATTTAGTTTAATGTTGTGAGGTATATTTTCTATTTCAAGGTGAGAATCGTGGGGAAACATATTCACTTGCTTTCCATTATAGATTCTTCCAGGTTTAATTATTGTGTTTACTTTTAGGATTGTGGGTGCTGTTCTGAAGTGTTTACTCGTGAAGTTGATCCCTCTCTGTTTAGTATTTGTTTAGTGGTATACCACTCCATGTTCTTTGATTGAATATTTCCACAGGTCATCCTAACTCCGACACATCTTGCAATTGTGATGGAGTATGCCGCTGGTGGCGAACTCTTTGATAGAATTGTTGATCGTGGGCGGTTTAGCGAGGATGAGGTCACAATATGTCCTTGATTTGATCTTCCCCAAAGAAGAACGAAGTTTTAGCATTTTTACACCACTTTCCCCCTCTGTTCAATGCAGGCAAGATATTTCTTCCAGCAGTTGATCTGTGGTGTAAGCTATTGCCATTACATGGTATGAATAAGCTAAAAATTGGTCTCATTAGTTGTGCATCCAGCAATTTATAATTCACATCTTGCTTTTTTAGTAAAAGGTGCCAGTGGGGTTTTTCAAATAATGTTAGTGGGACCTAAAAATATGCTTAAATGTTGCTATCATCTTGTCTGCTTTTCAGAAAATATGCCATAGAGATTTGAAGCTGGAGAATGTTCTCTTGGATGGCAGCCCAGCTCCACGCCTTAAGATATGTGATTTTGGGTACTCCAAGGTTGTTTGTTAAATTTCTTTTATAGCGAAATCTGTCAAATTTTTTAGAGCGGTGCCTTTGTAGTTCTTGATGTCTTTGCAAGTTTGCTTAGGAGTTAGGAATAATTATTTACCATTTTAAAAACAGTCCTCCATATTACATTCAAGGCCCAAATCAGCAGTGGGGACACCAGCATATATTGCACCAGAGGTGCTTTCTTGCCAGGAGTATGATGGGAAGGTGACTGTAAAAAACTTCCTTCTCTTTTAAGCATAATTTCAATTTCACTTTCGCTAAAAAAAACATATTTTTCACGATGCTTCTTGGCAATTGGCATGAATACACACACACATGCACATCAGCACATATTTACTTATCTTTCTTTAACGATGGGATGCTAACAAATGCATGATGTTACCGTCACTTTACTTACATAATGCAATTTCATCCCAAGCAAACCTGGAAGTGCTGTTTGGTGGAACGTTATGATTATTTAGGCATAGAGGTACCACTTTACCATACTCTTTGCAATCTGGTTTCTTTTCAAGATCACGATAGAGTACAGTTTATTTCTGGGTTTTGTTTTTTTTTGGGACGTTTTGTACTTGGATCTGATGATGTGCAGTCTGTTTCTTGATTTCCGAGAACTTGCTCTCAACATTGACATGACGTGAGAAAGGGGATTTTGATGAAAATATTTACTTTTGAGAGGAAATGATTTTGCCAGTTATGTTTTTTGTGAGTGACCTGTATAACTATAAAGAAATACCGATTCATTAAGGAACATTTTTCCATAATTTTTTGGGAGGTAAAATAGCTCATTTTGTTTTAGGTTTATTTCATGGCTAGCTACGTTCAGATATTTGATCAACAGAAAACCTGGAATTCTTATAATAAATGCTTGTGACTTCTAAAATAATGAATGTATTATTGGAATAAGTAACTGTGAATAAAGGATTAGTTGTCATGGTCAAATATGTTTTGGAATCTCTTTCCTTGGGTCTGTTGAGGTAAAGTTGTACCACAAAAGATGTTGACATTGATAACAGTATAGACTCATCTGCAAATGCAGACCATTTATCAACCAAGTGGTTATTATCCTACATATTATCCAGGCAGACCATTGGCTACATTTCTGGTTGACTAATGGTCTTGCATGTAGCGTACCTTTTAGGACAATGCAATCATGCATTACTTATTGTAGGATTTAGCTTTGTTTGATTCAGTTCATGCTGTAAAATCTATGAAATTTACTGGTATTAAGTGAAAACCCTTTTTTGCTGTGTCTGCATTCTTCAATTCAAATGATATGACACTGCCAATCAAGTCAGATTGTTATTTGATTACCAGTTTTGATGTAAAGAGCCATAAGCAGCTTGTGGTGTACATTCAGTGCTTTCACCGCAATCATAACTTAAACTTTAAACACAGTATCAGTATATGGGCAACATATCTAGTGCTAAAGATGGTTTCAGTGCTAATGTGCTAAACTCTAATCTAGGCCATTGGATCAAGTTTTGAAGGTTGAGATCTAACTAACCAGCTAGGTGTGAAAACATTTATGACAATGAGTTGTCTCCCATCTCAAATGTGTAAGCATTTAAGTGAGTGAGTTGGCCTTCATCTCACTAGATCTTAACCTTTAAAACTTGATCCAATGGCCTAGATTAGAGTTTAGCACATTAGCACTGAAACCACCTTTAGCACTAGATATGTTGCCCAGTATATGCTATCATATTACTATAGTTTTTACACTTTACATACTATAAAGGAAATAACAGTTAGCTTCTGTTGATTGAATCATGATATCATTGTCACTGACTGGAATGGACAGAGTATGCAAGGCTTCAGCTTATGATTCACAAAAACTAACAGAACGCTATGTGCCAATCTACAATTGTTGTAGTCAGTCAATGAGATATGAGGATGGTGCATCCTTAACTCCATTATTATTTATTTATGGTCATACAAGTTACTTTTATTGAAAGACTATGCCATGTTTGTTTGAACAAAATAAACTCATAGGGATTAATCTTCTTGACTAGGATAATAATCCATGTAATGAATATTCTGAGATAGCTTTTTTTAAAGGATGTAAAACAATATTGAAATTGTCTGGTCAAATACTGCATACAGTCAAATACTGCATACATTGAATTATTTGCCTAGTGCAACTATCTTCTACTGTCAAATTATTCATTATTTGGCATAATTCACACAAATCAACAAATTATTATGAAGGTAACTAAATCTCTCTATGAAAGTATGCTTTGGAAACTGTTATAATTACCACAAATTGTTGAATTGCCAGTATCACCAGTCTCCTAATTTCAACCTGCCCCCCAACCAAAAAAAAAAGGAAGTGCGTATTGTGAATTGTGGTAATATCGATTCCATGTTTCGAGGACAAACTTTCTTATTACAAAAATTGAATATTTTCTTCCTGGAAAACTTTACGTGTACATGTCTGAATCAGCTACTTTTTCTGTAAACCAATTTTGGTGGAAATAGTCAAATGAGAGAGCATCTAATATATGCTATGATTCTTGATCCATAGTGTAAGCACACTTTTAGAAAGCACAAATAGGGCCAAGCTGAAGTGAATTTAAGTTGACCAATCATAAGCATTGGTTCAGTTATTTTGCTGTGTCACTTAAGAAGCGAAAATATTTCTCTTCCTTGTGCTTCTTTTCAAAAACTTTTAAACCCTTGTCCTTGATATTTAAAACTTTGTTGTTGTTGTTGTTGTATAGAATGATATTGACTACCTGGTGCAACTGAATAATGAGTACTGACAAGTGTCTTCTGGTAGTGTAGCTTGCAGATGTATGGTCCTGTGGGGTGACTCTCTATGTCATGCTTGTTGGAGCCTACCCATTTGAAGACCAGGATGACCCCAAAAATATTAGAAAGACCATTCAGGTGATAGCTTAGTCCTATATTTCGTAGACATCCTTCATGAGTTCATGGGCCTTGCTACAACAATTCTTTTTCCGCTAAATTTACTCTCGCATATGCTGATAACTTATCTTTATTTGCAGCGAATTGGGGCAATTGATTATAAGATCCCAGACCATGTCCATATATCTGCTGATTGCAGACAGCTTATTTCACTTATCTTTGTCAGCAATCCAATGAGGGTAATGATCTCAACTATCTAGGTTGCAGTGTGAATGTGCCTATGACTATAAGTGAGTGAGCTTTGACATAGTAAGTCTCATTTTGTATAGAGAATTACCATGAAGGAAATAAAGAGCCATCCATGGTTCTTGAAGAATTTACCGAGGGAGCTCACAGAATCGGCACAATCTGTGTACTACAGGAAGGACAGCAGTGTCCCTGCTTTCTCGGACCAAACTAACCAAGAAATCATGAAGGTCGTGAAAGAAGCAAGGAGGATGCCAAGATCAGCCAGATTAGACTATGGCTATAGCGACGGGGGATCAGATGAGGAGGAAAAACAGGAAGAGGAGAACGGGCCAGAAGAGAAAGAGGAGGAAGATGAGTGTGACAAGACGGTCAGGGAGGTTCGTGAGAGCGCAGGTCTGGATATGAGCTCGCTGCACATCTAAATGCTGCTCCGTGGGGTGGTTTGATGTAGATAATTGGGTCATTAATACAACTGCTTAAGTTTGGTAGGATGTATGAATTCTGGACGCAGATATAGCAGTATTTTATTTATATCTTTTCCCAACAAGCCCAAGTAACATAATTTTGCTTCAACTCTATGGTCTGGTCTGAGATTCGTTCCTAGGGAGAAAAATTTTGTACAGAGAATCCATTCTGTTTCGTTTTTGGATACGGATGTTTGTCATTTATGTCTAATGTGTGTGCATAAAACTAATTTTAAGATTTTGAAAGGCCGTGCTTGTGACAGTTTCAATGCATCTTTCTGTCTTGATTGGAGTATACTGTAGTTGTCTGAAGTGGAAGCATTACCCTAAGTAACCCCAAATTCAAGCACCCCTACCATTGCAAGTGGAGTACTTCCCAGTTCCCACTGTCATGTGGCCACGAGCAGTATTGCGAGGCATTTTTTCCTAAAAGGAAACTGCTAGTACATGTTTCATCGGTACAGCAGTTACATGAGGTTAACTGTTCATAAAAGTATGTTTATAATTTATATATTCGAACAAGAGTTCTGGATTTCTTTTGAGTATTGCCCCATGATTGTGTTTCGTTGAATTTCACTTTAAAAATTGTAAAAGCTCTCTTAATTATCATTACCGAGTTTCATCAATTCCTGCCCAGTATCGAGTTTGTACTTTAAAATAGGCTCACTCGCTTACCTACTGTTTTTATTTAATCGAGAGCACTGCTATTCATTAAAAAGAGTAAAATTTGGGGAAAAAAACAGCATATGCGAAAGCATCAGGACCCAAGTCAGTGAAGTCACCTCCGTCTAAAGCTGACCAACACGCAAACCATCTTGGCCTAAAACCGATTACGTTGGACAATATGGCGTTGGACAATATGGCGAGGGAGACAACACTGGACTAACACCGGCCAACACTCACACGCTGGCAACCGAACAAGCCAACCCAACCGAAACAGTCGCTCATGTAACAACAACACAATACCGAAATAGAAAATACCCAAGAGAACAGCATGGAAATACCACAACGAAGCCTCCACCAAGATAGCGATGACAAGATCACCACCTTTGCTCAATTGGTTTTCCACACAAGATGAGGGAGCACCTAGGACGATGTCACCAAAATGGGGAACAACATTGGAGAGGTGTCACCACTGCTAGGTAGGGCTTTCGCCTGGCACACCCTCGCCTTGAAGCCACACTATCGAGAGAAGAGTGTTGACATGAAGACCCGTAGCCAGTAGATGCTGCCACCACGACCACTTCCAAAAGGCCTCCGAAACCATCGTCCACACAACCGCATTGATGCTATGCGGCTCCCTCAAGAGGGTGGGGAAGTCGAGTAGGAGAACGAACTGCAGGGAGATGACAATAACGACGAAGATTGGAAGGGCCAAGGACGGCATCGACATCGCCAAGCTGCCCAAACGGAGGAAGGGGCTCAACCATCAATTATTAGGAAGCCCATATTCGTCCTCTCACGATATCTTCTACGCACAAGCTTTCACGCGACCCAATCACGCACTTTGAAGTCATCTAATGCATTGTTTGTGTTGATAAATCTCTTTATGAGAAGAAAATAATGTATGGTTTTTGATAATAACATATATTTCCTACGGCTTTTTATAATATGATGTTTTGGATATTGATATTGATATGGGTTTCAAAAAATGAACCTACTAATTACAATTTCAATTAATTTATAAATTGATAAAAATTATGAAATTATACAAGTAGTTTTAGAGGTGAATCTAAATGTATAATTTTTATCTGCCTAATCTAAATAGTCTAAATTTTTTATAGATAAAGCTTTTAATCTTTGACTTAGGATATGTCTAAAATATCAGGAACCGAAAGGTGTATTGTTTTGTATGATGACTTTATCTCTTTTTACTACTTCGTGCTTATATGGTAAGGTATTAGGAGATAACCGACTCATTTCATTTCTTAAACGAAATGAGTGATCGGTCAATTTAAGATTAACACCACTCTTTTACTAGGTCACCGTGCCAGTGAACTAGAGTTTCTAAAGTAGGCTTTCTTTAGATCGACTAATTCTCATCGAACGTCCTTTCTTTTCTTTTCTTTTTAAGAAAATGTGACATTGAAAGACAATGAAATTTTAAAAACCGAACTATATGTTTATTGAAAGGTTCATCAAAATTCCATTAAGATTTAACCAACTGAGTGGAATACAAATACACATGAAATCTAATTTTAAGATTGAAGAGTGACATCTTTCCAAAATCACCCTCTTTAAAATGTTGTATAATTTATTTAAAACAATTTTGTTTATAATTTATTTAAAATGTTGTATAATTTATTTAATAAACATTTATCGTTTTAAATGTTTATCAAATGATTACAGTTTAAACTAAAATTTAAAAGTATAATTGTACAAGTCGGACGATATGCTTTGTAGATATTTTTATAGGGTTTTAAATTATTTTTCTGAAAATTGTTAAAATAAATTTTATAATATTTTAAACTTCCTAAAGCTAGAGAGGGTTTTGTCTTTGTTGATGAATATTACTCTTAGAATACTGCCCACAGCTCCACAGGCATCCCTTATTAGATAAAACTTTTGCTGGGTGAGCCTGCAAATTTCCGTGGGGCAAGAAATGTACTTCGCGGAGAAGGCAAAAACAAGCCGAGAAGAAAGAACGCGGAGGCGGAGAGGGGGAGGGACGCGTGACAGCGCGCGATCACACGGCTATTAAAGGCACAAGCCACCTCCGAATCGACGGCGATGAAGACTAGTTCCCCGTGTAATCTTCGCCGCTCTCTCCTAGTCCTCTTCTTCGCAGCGGCGGCGGCAAGCTCCCTCGTCGAGATCGCCATGGCGGCCGAGCCGGAGAAGGCGCCACCCGCGGCGCCGGCGCAGGAGGCGGCCGTGCACATCGTCTACGTGGACCGCCCCGAGGGCGCCGACCCCGAGGAGTTCCACATCCGCACCCTCACCCCCGTCCTCGGCAGGTAGGTACATGCCGTCGAGCAGAGCCGAGCCCGATCTCCTGCCGTCTGCGGCTGCGGGTGATTTCTCGGAGAGATTTTGGCTTTTGGGGTTGGGGACTCGATTGGCTCCATCGTGCTTTGTCGCTAGAAATCAATCGTGGGTTCATATGGCAATCTGCTGATTTGGGGAAATTTTGGCAGCGAGGAGAAGGCCAAGGACGCCGTGCTCTACCACTATAAGCATGCCGCCAGCGGCTTCTCTGCGAAGCTCACCCCCGAGCAGGTCGAGCTGCTCAAGAGTGAGTAGCCCCTTCCTTGTAGTTTATTGCGTTTCAGTTGTACTCGCTTCGTCGTTCGGTCTATCGGAACAAACATGCATATAGGGATATGCCTGCGTTGAATCGTTGGATGTCCATCAGTGTCTCGAAAATTCGTACTGAAACCAAAACATCGGGTCTTACACAAGAAGGAACAAACCGTGGTTCCATATCACTTCAACTTGTAGTGTAAAAACAACTTCAAGCTGTACATCAGTGGATGCTTGAACTTAATATGTTTGATAGGTGATACTTCTTTGGTGATTATGCCCTCTTTAATTTTTAGTTCATATGGGCAATTGAGAGAGATGGGGGTCATCATGCTTTTCTCCCACACTAGGGGGTTTCAGTGCATATTCACAGGTCACAGGCTACAAAGAACTTGTTTTTTGGATTGCAGCTTAGAGCTGCTATAATTATGTTGCTAAGTCCTCCAGAACAAGTGCTTGGACCATCTGCTTATATAATCAGCCCTTTCGAAATAGGCCCCAGAAATGAGAGTTTGGTGTCATATTTATCATACAACATTTGATCTTGCTATTTCCTGTGGACATATGTATGATTGTGAAATGTGAATGTCCTGCTTGTTTAATAAAGTGGACTCATATGGTTGATGGATTTGTGATGTAACAGTTCTAACTATTGTTGCAAGATAGATTTTCAATTCTTTGCAAGGTGTTTGGGAACTAAATTCTCCTTGAACCAGGACCTATATTTCATTATTTATTACAATTAGATTAGATATTCTTACTATCACTTTTTTATGGTGGGCTTTACTAATTTTGCTTTTTAATTGAAGCTTTTAACATAATAGGATCAAATTTGAAATATCAGTATATTTTGTTAGGATACAATTACCATTTCTCAGGACTACTGAACACAGTTGCACTCATTCATCATTAATCTAGAAAAGACTTTTTGTAATGCATATGCAATTAGAAGTCTCTGTACAAGATATGCTAAAGTCCTCTGTTAGAGATTATACAATAGGGTGCACAGGCCAGGTTCCCAGGGCCACCTATGCTCGGTTGCCACCACAAAGAAGAGATAACTGTAAATGGCTTGCGTGGTTGTGGTATATCTTTTTTCAAGGGCTACCAGCATACCACTCGAGGGCTGAGGCTTCCATACATTATACACGTCCTTACTCCTTTAGAGAAGCAATATTTGATACATGCTCCCTCTTTTCACTTCTAATTGTTGCATCGTCTGTTGGCTCTTGGTTTGCAGATCAACCAGGTGTTCTTCAGGTTGTGCCAAGCCAGACCTACCAGCTCCATGGCCCTGGGGGTGGCACCGAGGGTGGACATGCCAGCACCACCCACACCATGGGCCTTATGTGAAGGCATTACTGATAAGGCCGTTTTACTGTATGATTAGTCTGATGAATGCATCTCATAGATTTAGTACTGTGAGAATAAGAGAAGCATATCACATTTACTTCCAGTGGATACCCCTCCAAAGCTTTGTTTCTGAAGTTTGTAATGCACTAATGCGAACAAGTCTGTTTAATATCAGGTGGTAAGTGTGTTGATCTCATCTTCTCGAAATTTAGGTGACAGTTCGGGTTGATTATGCGTAAGTTTGTATAAGCTCGATCTAGAATGGACTGTGCTGCTACTTGGTGCAAAAACAGTGTTATCGGACCCGCTTGTCGGGCTCGCATCAGACGAGTGGCTGTTTTGCTGCCATTGCATTTGCATGGGTCACTGAGATGGGCCGTAAAAAGGGTATTCAACGAGATTGTTTCTGATTGCTTGTCTATCTATCAAGGGGGACGGCAAATACATCGTTTTATTAGCCTTGCTCAAATAAACATGAATTGGTCGCATCCGCCTGGCTCATACGAGCTTGATGTACTCATCTACCTCTCATTTCTTACATCAACTTAGTGTAATGTAAGCAATCAAACAATTCCATTCAGCCTCAGCAAAATCATCAAATAACATAAAGACCCTTTTTAACGAATCACGTGTAAAGATATTGCCAGCACACAAAAAAATTAATTGTATTCCATAACTAATGGATTGAGCAGCAGCTCAATAGCTCGTGTCTCCAAAAGAATATTTATTATTTGAGCTATATTCTGCCATAAGAAGACCAATAAAAGCAATACTTGAAACGACAATCCATAAAAAAAACACCAATACTAAGATCAACTAAAAGAAACAATATCCCAAAGGGATAATTAAAAAAACTTGATGAAATTGATATGACTGCTATAAAAGATCAATGCTAAATAAAAGATTATCTCATTGGGATGACAAGATATACATCTTCCTTAAAAAGAGTTTTAGTTCGGTTCCATCGACTAGCTCGAAGCAGTCCTAGGGGCCAGCATATTCATCACCAAAATGTTATTGTATCTCTTTCGACCACATAGCAGATAAAACTATCTTGCCTCTTTTTCCTCCTCTTAAATGAGATCCGCCGTTCAATTTTACCACATGAGTTGAGGAGGAAAAGTGAACTTAAGGAACTTTGGACTTCTTCCTTACTACTTCTATTGCCATTCCCTGTAGAAGGGCCAAATGGACGGTAGAATCCATATCAATCCCTGACCAAAAATCATCTCGGATGATGTATACAATATCATTGTGTATGCTACATAGGAGTATGGCTGAGTAGATGTACAACCAAACAGTCTCAAAATATAGCCCAGTGTTCGCACAGGCAAACCCCCTTTGATTTGCGGTTGAGTTCGGTTTTGTTTGGTTAGCCTTTCAAAAAAGGTAAAAAAAAATAAAAAATAATTTTAAAAATATTTTAAGATTATGGAATAAAACCCTATAAAGCTTTGAAAAATTTATTACAAAATATTATACCAAATAGTCTGTATAGAATAATAAATTTTAGCCGAACCAAATAAAATCGAAGACAACCGTGAACTTTTTGAAAAAAATAAAAACCCAACCGCGAGCTGAGGAGGGACTTATAATGCGGGCCCCGTCCCCACATAAAGTTCGTTTCAAAAACGGCTCAATTGTCGGCCACATTAGACATCACTACTAGAAGCACTCGTCATCGCTTCCAATCCTATCTCCGGCTCTCCGTAGCGACGTCTCCCCCGTCCAAATCGATCCCTAGCACGCAGCATTCCAAACGGATGGCGGCCGCGGCCGCGGCCGCCGCCGGCGACCTGTTTCTCCGCGCGGCGGCGCTGGTGCCGCTGGCGCACTACGCCCTCGCGGCCCTCGCCCTCGCCTCCGCTTTCTTGTACCGCTTCCTCGAGCTGCACCTCCTGGGCGACCTCCTCCGTGGCCTCCGCGGCGGCCGCGTCGCCCTCACCTTCCACCCCGCTTCCGAGGTCTACCACCGGGTCGCCTCCAAGTGCCGCTCCCTCCACGGCAGGTGGGGATGAGAATTGAGACCTCCGGCTTGTGGATTCGTCGTCGCTCCCGCAGAAACTCGCTCATCGTTCCCTCTTAAAGCTGCGAAATCTGGTTGCGCAGGTACTTGGCGACGCCGTGGTTGGCGAGTCCCCATTTGCAGACACTGTTCCTAAGCATTTCGGGAAGGCCGCCTTCCTTCACCTATATAAGGTAGATTTAGAGTAAATTCTATCGTACGGGATGCATTTACTTTCTGTATTTGCCGAATTGAACTTGTTTATCCCTGACTCCCTGCACGGTTGAACAAAGTTAGTAGTACATTGTGATTGTATATTTGGTGTGTGATGTTGATGTCATAATTATGTTGATATTCATTCAGCGCTCTATGCAATTCTGCTTCTTTTTATGATTGATGCACACATTTGGCAGAATGAAAAGAAATAATAGGAAATCTATTATATGTGTGCGCTACCATTTTCTGGATAAAGTATGACATATATATGGAGGCGCTGTAGGGAGGCTATATTAGTTTTAGCAGTTCTAGAAAATGTTTGTGTGTTCTCTTGTTTCAATTTCAGTAATTTTTCAGTGTGGTGCCAAACATGATCTGTCATATTGCAGGCACCCAAATTTTATGTCGTTTCATTCTAACAAAATAAAGTGGATCTATGCTTTAGCAATACTTATGACAATCCTAGTTTGACATATTGATTAAACTCTCTAAATTGCAGGCAACTGTACACAGTTCGTGATGGTGGAACCATTGCTTTGGATTGGCTACTGTCCTCTGGTTGTGAAGATCCTGAGGATTTTAGATAGTCTTGAGAATTGAGATCTATTGACAAGCAAGGAGATGCCTGACCTTTTGTGCTCTGTTACAGGTTCAGGTGTTGATTCTTGTGATGTAATTCTCTCTGAGGATGATTCAACACCCCTTGTTGTTGTGATACCTGGATTGACTAGTGATTCTTCTGCTGCTGTAAGTTCGATGGTTTAAATAAGATCTGGAAGTTGACCATATGACCCATACATATTTAGTGTTGGGCTACCTTAATTATTTGTTTCAAACAAGATGGGGTGGTTCATTGCAGTATGTGAAACACTTGGTCTTTTCTATGGCAAGGAAAGGATGGAATGTTGTTGTAAGCAATCATAGGGGTCTAGGTGGCATCTCCATAACAGTAAGTTCTCTCATACAACACATGTTATGATAACTAGTGATGTACTTATTAAGTTAGCGAAACCTTGAATATATGGTCTGGCACCAGAAAAAAAAATCACAGGAACCAGCGGCTGAAAAATATTAGCTGGCAATTGTTACTTGACTTTAGTATTTTCCAATTTCAGTCCGATTGCTTTTACAATGCTGGATGGACGGAAGATATTCGTGAAATTGCTAACTACCTTCATCAAAAGTATCCAGAGGCTCCACTATTCACTGTTGGGACAAGCATAGGTGCCAATATTTTGGTATAACTTGCTTCTACTCTTTCTGCATGTAGTATTTAAAAAACGTACTTTAATTTATGTTTTTATTCATTGCACATTTAGGTCAAGTATCTTGGAGAAGAGGGTGAAAATACTCCTGTCGCTGGTGCTGTATCTATTTGTTCACCCTGGGATCTGTTGGTCAGTGAGCCACAATTAATTGATAATTTGATTTAGCAGAATGTTTGCAATTTTTTCTGTTACAGTTTTATTTTTTTCATTTATGGAGAACTTTTATTTAAATCTTAATTATACCGTACCTGTAGTATCTTAATTATACTATACCTGTAGTTATGTTTACAATTTACATTTGCACACTACTTCCCTCAGTGTCGTATTTAATAATCTAATGGGTTAATAGCTCTACGGTGCCATGGTGTAACTCAATAAGAAACAATAGATGATACTCTTGTTGTGCTCCATCTTAGTATAGTACCAATAATAGATGGTACATTACTTCAATTGTGCAGGTGACCAACAGATTTATTTCTCGCAAGGTTGTGCAACGATGTTACGACAAAGCTCTTACAATTGGTCTCAAAGGATATGCAAAACTGTATGCTTCTTGCCTTACTTATTATCATTATGTATGATCTTCATTGATCTTTATTTATTCATTCCCATCTTTTTGTGTTAATCAAGGCTTACTGATTACTGAATCCTTTTGCAATTATTATTTTTTTTCCAAGATAATTTGCCAATCTACATTTCGATCACCATACATCTTTATGTGCAACACCTTACACCTTGAGATAATTCTTTTATAAAATTCTGAACTTTCATATTAGTTATACGGAGGATCCTTATTTGACTTTACGAACCACCAAACACTAATGGTGATGGATATTTTTTTATTATTGGACCTTAATACTAACAAGATCTCCAACATGTAATCTGTAGCAGTTAGTTAAAACTTGCTTGGATGTTGGGAAATCATTAGGAGCCACCATCTGTGTCATGGTCACCATGGTGGTTGCATCCCCTACACCCTGTAGATTTTTTTGCTCTGGGTTGGCTTCTAGATTGTTGGCACAAGTAATTTGACTCGTGTGATTGTGTGATAGCTGATTATTGAATTAGATGCACCGATCAGGGCACCAAAAGCTTAAACTGTTACTCCACAATATATTTCAACACTCCTTGATTTGCATGCGCCCAAAAGCTTATGCTAATGGAGAAAGACGGGCAGTATATTTTACCACCGATCAAAGTCTCTTTGGAATTTGGATGCATATTCGTCAAGAGGTGTAAAAGGCTGTAAGAGTTGTCAGGTAGATAATGCCACAGGTGGAGAGAAATAACAAATATAAGTTGTTGAAAGTGACAAAAACCATTGATGACTTTGTGGAGTGAAGAATTTCTTCTTTTGGTTAATTTGAACTGACATAAATGTGAACTTCTGATTGATTGGATTGTTATTTGTGTGATTTGTTGACCATGTCTCCATTAAGATTTTGTTTGCATAGATATGTCTAAGATTATAACACAATGCACGACTGCACATGCAACCTAAAATGTGTATAGAACTTTTGTTGGGACTGTTGCTGGCAATCTCTAACTCAACAGTAGAGTAAAATCAATAGTTGTCTCCAACTGAACTGGTAAGGCACTTCGTTACTCTAGTAAGGGTCCAAACTTCACTCTGTACGGTATGTTGTACGAACACAAATTGAGGTGGCTACTATAGCAAATTCTTAGTGATCCTCCATAGTGCAACTGTACAAGTGCTGCCACTGCAGGATGTACACTTTGTTTACTGGTTATCTTATTAGAGACAACAGCTGGAAGCCTGGAATTCAGGGCAGATAATTAAACTAATTTAACTAATAATTTCATCGAATATGTTTTTTGTATCATCGGATCATCTGCTAAACAGAAAACAGCTTCATGAAAAAACGTTTTAGTATAAGCCCATGATGCACATTTGTGCAACTATGTGAGCAAGCTAAAAAGTTGTACCAAGTATTCAAAGTGGCTTAGGCTTATTTGCTATAAAATCAATTTGAGTTTTTAGTCCAATTATTTTCCTATCATAAAGCCACCTCTAAAAGCTCTTAAATAACATTAACAAAGCGAATGAGTTTTGAAAAAGAAAATTCAAGAATCTCTTGAATCTTAACATTCAGGCCACTTCAGCTCAGCCAGCTTATTTATTCAGTTCAGGCACTCCGTACATGCTCGTAATCTACTTTGCTTTGTATGCAGTTATTTGCATATTTTACATGTCACCCCTTTTGCAGACATGAACCAGTCTTGTCACGACTCGCAAACTGGGAAGCTATTAGAACAGTATGCTAACCCTGCTAATCCATTTCTTTCTGTTATATAGTCTTTAACAGAGTTATATGATATCCGTTTCCATAAAAAAAAATATATTTGTCTATGTAGGTGATAGTATGAACACGTTTGAATAAATTAGCTGATAATGCAAAAGGAATGTTCTTATCTTTCTCCATTTGTTTCATTTCATCAGTCACGCTCTATCCGGGAATTTGACCATCACGCCACTTGCGTTGTTGCAAAGTATGAGGTATTTTTTTTTATAAAATCTGCTCCCTATAGTTCTGTACAATCAGATAAGTAT
The DNA here is from genome assembly GCA_036346415.1 of Raddia guianensis. NCBI lineage: Eukaryota > Viridiplantae > Streptophyta > Magnoliopsida > Poales > Poaceae > Raddia > Raddia guianensis. The sequence goes on from CM070538.1 coordinate 12,738,227, forward strand.
TCATATTCTGTTATCAAATTATGAGTTGGACCAAATTTTGCTGCTCTTCTTGATACTACTCAAATAGCTTAGCACTGATTGGATTTTTGGAATAAGACAGAATCACAATTGTTTAGTTCAACCAGAAACGGACTGCAAATCTGTTTCCTACTTCTGGTTGTCAGACCTGCGGGGAAGGGGTGGGGAGTGGGGTGGGGGGGGGTTGTGAAATCCAGGCAGCTCATAAGCTAGTGCATCGGATACAATTTTCAGTTCAAGTTCTCTTTCATAAGAACCAAGCTAAAACCCAAACCTTTACATCAAACACCATCTAGTTCACTATAAAATTCTGAACCTATAAATGTGGAACATTAAAAAAATGAATAAAATTAGAAGTAGCAGTACCATCGCAATACATAATTATGGAGTAGTAGTCTAAGGAAAAAAAAAGGACAGTTTGACCTATGGAACTTTAAATTTAGGGTCTGTTCTTATCAGCTTATCTTACTTATTTGACCTATCTGTCTATTTACTTACCTTCGTTTAAATTAAAAAATATATACCTTTTGAATCCGGTTTTTTCTTTCTCAAAGACTTGTTTAAAAGCTCTAAAACACAAGTTGAATGAAGTGGATCGGACTCTCGAGTCTACTTGAAGGAGATAAGTCAAATCAGTAGATAAATGATATGCCGAGGAGAACAGGGCCTTAGTCACTTTATATTGCAAACCATTAGTTAGTTATAGGTCGCAATCAGATAGAAAAAATACACAAAGCATAGACTAGATAGAAAAAATACACAAAGCATAGAATGGTGTTTATTCCTACGTTGGGCAGTTGTGCCTCTTGCTTTATCACATCCACTGCTGGCTGCGATGTTTTTGAGATAGTGAGTTCGATTATGGTACTTGTGGCCGCACCGCTAGCATGAACTGCATATATATTGGGTTTCACCTCTTGATGGAACATGCACAGTTTGTGATGTGTACTGCTGGTAGTGACAGTAATTGTGTTATGGGCCAAGGGTTTGATCGCGTCTATGTGCGGCGCGACGCGTACGCGCTGGGTTAGCTGGCAGCGTGCATGGATAAGCTACAGCCAAAGCTGTAGCTGGGTTGGTTGGCGTGATTTATCCCAGCGTGAGTTTAAGATCAAGGAGTGTGTTTAGGGGTGTTGTTAGCCGCATGTGGCTGCTGTGTGCGTGAGTGAGTTTTGGGTGAATAAAGGGAGCAAAAAGAATATAATGGCATGCTTTTGATGCCGCAAAACTAATCTCAGGCGGTGTCTCCGAAAACAGCCAAACTACCCAAATCGCGCACTGCCGCGGCGAGCTCTTCATCGTGCAGCTTGCGATCCGGCCACCGGCCGGGCACCCGTGCATACGAGCAAGCTCATCCTGAGCCCGCCTGTACCAAATTGCAAGGGTTGGAGTGTTTCTGTTTCTGTTTATCAATAGCACCTGCCAGGGTCCAGGCCTTGGGTTTACAGCTTTTGCATCAGAAAGGGGATATTGAAATGGATATATTATTAATGATCAATCAAATATGTGAGAGATGATTTGGGTTGCAGTGAATCTTTTGAATTCAATTTCAGTTCATGAGAATTGCTGCTGTGTCAAAAATCCTACCACCATTATAACAGCTTAGGTTTGGATAGCTTTAGACATGAATTTCATGCAGTGAATAATTATATTGTCAGACCGTGGACACATTCTATCGCCGGTGCAGTAGTGTGAACTATATTGGTAATGTGTCAGTTCCCTTGCTTTGTATCAGTGCTTTAGATGATCCCCTTTGCACGAGGGAGGCCATTCCCTGGGATGAATGCAGGCAAGTGATTTATTTTACGAACTTTGTTATCTTGAAATTTCTAGTTTTCTGTATTAACGTGAGCCACATTCTATGATTTAGGGCAAATAAAAATGTTGTATTGGCAATTACACCTAATGGTGGCCATCTTGCTTTTTTTCAAGGCATGACTGCTGGAAAGCTATGGTACGTTTTTTGACAAAAGGGTCACCTCCTTGTTCCTCCCCCTCACCTAAAAAACTTGTACAGGATTTGGCACGGACTGTGGTCCCCACAAGAGATGGTGTGTGTTTGTTGAAGTTTAAAATTCCTAGTGTATTTTTAATAAATAAAAGCAATAGATATGCATATACTCTAAAAAATTGCATTGCAATGTGCAAATGCCTAAATTGTGTCTTATGTGGGAATCTCATTGGACAGGGAAAGGGACAAAACCGCTTTTATATACCATTTGCCAATCTGCTTTCCTTTCCAACTCTCACTCTACTTCTGATGTGGCTTCTATTATTCTATGTATAGTGTCATTCGATAATGATTCTTACTTAGTCTATATATTTGTATGTTTTATAGGTGGGTGGGAGCCGTATCTGAGTTCCTCTCTGCTCTACATGATAGCCTTTATATGCATCGGCAAAAGGTATTGATTATTAGATCACGGATCAGCTTTTAGCTTTTAAATGCATAACATGTTTTATTTGAATGCAGAAAGAAGAGCATGGCGTGCATTCTTCGTTGGAATCAACCATCGATAAGAGCCCATATGTTAGTTTCGTGGAGGATGGAATGGTAGCTGCGGTAACAAATGATGGTGCCAACAGCAATTACTCTGGTAACCAGATTACTGATGAAATAGAATTCAGTGATGGCATGGTTGCTGCCCCAGAAATACAGAATGAGAGTGAAGATGAAGAAAACAAAAGCAGGTCAGAAGAGAATGTGACACTCGTGCAAGGCACTTTAGGGTCACAAGCACAGAGAGAGGACCAATTAATAAATAAAATGCAAGATGCTATTGCCCCTGTTAAGAAATCTGTTAACCAGTTATCTCGATCCCAGGGGAGGTCAGTCTGGTTGCTTGCTTACATTGCTTTTGTAACATCTTGGCCTTTGCTTGGCGCCCTAGGCTTTATCTTTCTAAGGAAAAAGTTTAGGAATTCTTTGCCGGCTAAATGGATAGGAATCTAAGATACTGTGCTGACGCCTTCATTAGTTGACTGTTATATGTAAAATCATGGCAATAACGAGTGATGCACATATTTGACTGTTATATGTAAAATCATGGCAATAACGAGTGATGCACATATTTGTGCAGTCCACTTGAGCACTGACGCCTTCATGAAATATAGAGCACGGGGTTAATGAGTTGTGACATATTGACAAGCAATGATTAAATTTAGTTTTTTCATAGTTGATGCCGAGTGGAATTAGGCCCTCTTTGATATGCACTGCTTGGTTTGGTTGAACCAAAATTTATCATTTTTGTACGAACTAACATTTTGTAATATTTTTTAAGAGTTTTGTAGCATTTTTCTCAAAGATTTTAAAATATTTTAAAATTAATTTTCAGTCCTTTTGTGTCTTTTTTTAAAGGTCCTTAGTTTTTTGCTCAACGAAACACCACACCATGAATCCAGTCCTAGTAAAGACCTCTCACATTTCGCTGGTTCTAGGTTTCTTATATGTTATGGGCCTTTTGTATTATAAATAAAATTTTACCTTGAATCAAAGAGGGCCCTAGTAAAGACCTCTCACATTTCGCTGGTTCTAAGTTTCTTATATGTTATGGGCCTTTTGTATTATAAATAAAATTTTACCTAGTGTTTACCATTGGCCTTGACTGCGAAAATATCTGTATCGGTGAACCAAGATCAAATTGTGAGACTTTGCCACAGAAGACTATTGCGCGAGGGATAGCTCCTCCTAAAAGGTCATAGCAAATAAGACATACGCTAAGATGTGGTTTTGCAATTTTTCATGTTCAATCACAAAATTACATCCCCAAGCCAAAACGCAACTGTAAGCCAAAATAAGAGAGAACCAGATATTGGTCCTGGGTTTTCTGATGAAGTACTGCGCCTTAAACATTCCATTCGACCATAATGAGGAATTTTTGTCAGTCCCGCTTGTCACGGGAAAGCTGAGCCCGATGCCTTAGCTCTGATCTCTTCCATTTCACCATCAACCGACATAATGTAATGAGAGAGCTAACCTGGAATGAACGAAAAGAGTTGGCACATAAACATAGGATAGGACTGCAAACAAATAGCAAGCCCTAATTAACAAAAAAAAAATACTTCACAACATGCAACGTAATTTTACTAACCACAATGACAATAGATATGACGATAAGAGGGCCCGACCAAACAACAGAGATGAAAACTCCAGCATGGTCAAAGTAATTCCGGCTGGCAAAGCTCTTCCAGTGCTCTCCCAGGTAGCTGTTAATCTTTTCAGCCATATACACTCCAGAATCTACACGGGCAATCATGGAACCAATCAGAATAGCCAAATCAAATCGTGCATTGCAAGGCTCCAATCCTAGGATCTTACTACAGCCTAGTGTTGCATAATAACATAGACCATTTTGTCTCCTTCCAAATCCAAAAGAATTTTTTTCACGTTATAATAGCATCAAACTCTATATGTGGTGGTAAAAATACGATGTGAATTCCAGGAGTACGCATTAGCAATCAGTGGGGAGCCAGGGTCCAGCGACCTGGGCTCGTCCCCGGGCTAAGATATTGAGCCCCATGTAATTACATAGAAAAATTAGCCCAAACCCAGACACGGATGGTATAAAATGGACAAAGCTAAGAGCGTCAGATAGGTTTATGCCCAAGCTCCCCGAAGTTCATGACTCCGCCACTATTAGCAGTCATATAATTCCACACATATTGTCAAATTAAGTAAAATTGAGCATTTGCATCATTCTCCCTCTGTTTCATGGCTGTAAGTTTTTTCTAGTTTATACTTTTGTTTAACATTATAAGCTGTACCTTCCCATGTCAAAAGTCGCCATCTTTTCTATCCAATAACCTTCATTCAATTGGTATATCCTACCCACATAGATGGTATGTGTTTTAACAAGACATCCTAAAAATGGCTAGCCAGTAATTTTGCCAAACTATAATTTTTGTGGTAAGGCCATAACAACTAGAGTGAAGTAATACATCATCTTTATGGTATTATAAAGTAGAGTGCAAAAGATGAGATAAGCACCAACATCATCTCGAAAGCTCTGCGACAACTGATAAGAATCCAACAAAAGTAGATCATATTTTTCCTACGAAATTTGGAATATACGAGTATTAAAAGATAATGAGGAAATATGTTGTTCTAAAAAAACCATAACCCCTCCTAGGCCAACTTTGGGCAAATAATCAAGGGCACATCAACTTTGGGGCAAATAATCAATTTTGCCTCTTGGGCTAGCCTGTCACATATATAAAATCACACTAAAGAACAAGAAGGGAGAACTCACAAGCTAGAAACAACAAGACGAACTGCAAGTTGGGAGTCCTCCTCAACCCGACGGCCGTGAGCAGCAGAATCGCATGGAATGCCATCAAGCAGATCAGCCATGGCTCCTGAGGCCGTCTCGCATGCACGAACACAGAAATGCACGCGAAACATCAGCACCAAAAGAAAAGGAGAGGGCAAAGAAAGGGGGCCATGGATCCTGCACTCTAATTGGGTGGGAATCGGGATTACCGTCCAGTCGACGGCGTGGACGAAGGCGAGCAGGGCGTCGGCGGCAGGCCCGATCCCACGGCGGAGCTCGGAGGAAAGCGCCTCGACGAGGCCTGATATCTGGTCCAGATGCGCCGCCACTGCCGCCTGCACCTCCTCCATTGGATGGGGCGCCCGGCGGAGGCGGAGTATCGAGTACGGTCTGCTGACCTGCTCAAGGGATGGGGAGTTCGAAAGAGGAGAAACGGGCAGGACCGTATGCAGGATTTTTTTAGCTGCGAGCCAAGGCCCTTCGAAATAAAATTCGGTAAACAAAACTTACGCCTGGCGTAGTGACTAAAGATAAAATTTAAAATTATCATAATTCTGGAAAATAACATGGTTTAGAAAATCGCGTGATGTTTGAATAGAAAGTTTAGGGCATGATTTCAAAACTCTGCTTTCATGGAAACCATTGTTTTTGGTATTTTTTAACAGATTTACTCACTGTAAGTCGCCTATGCGACAGTTCATTCGCCCAGAAGACTGCCTCCCTTTCCTCCGGCGCCACTATCTTTCTACTCGTCGGCGACCGCGACACTGCCTTCTTTTTCCTTGGCGACTGCCACCGCCGCAGCCAACATGAGTTTTGGTTAGGGTTAGGGTTCAAGGTTGGAGATGGAGATCTCCATGCCGCCAAGTTTAGAGGATGGTCAAGGGAGACGGTGGTCTGGCGATTGGTTGGCGATGGAGTGAGGGCGGCAACGCCGCCACCGAAGCCGTGGGAAGGGGTGAAGGCGGTGGCGAGGGCAAAGACGTCAGTCGGGTTAGGATGGGCAGGGTGGCACAACATGAGGGAGTTGGAGACGAAACGACCGACAACAGGCGTGAGGAGTGTCGCAGGGGAGGGAAGGGGGAGGTGGAACGAGATCTAAACCGTTGGATCTTAATCTAACGGCTAAGAAATAAATGAGGAAGCCCTATAGATGGACAGTCAATTGCCAGCAAGACGGTCTCCGTAGATAAAACATTACAGTTTTTTCCAGCCAGTGCATATGCCGACATAAATATATCAGAAATTGAAAAAATTATGAAACCATGTAATCTCGAGCCTCAAGTCTCTGACCATAGATCTATCAACATATTACACATCGATTCATGGAATGCATTTAAGTTTTCTTACAAATGAGCAGCTGTATAGCCAGTTTTGATAAACTAAACTCAACGTGAGGCAAATTGAGCTAGACATCATTCCAGCAGGAATCCAACAGCCTCCAACAGAGCACAGGTCAAAGGTGAAACACCAGGGAGGACTCTTTTCTCCCCTTTCCTTCTCTGAACAGGAAAATATTATAGCCCCAAAAATTGAACATTTAAAAGAGTCTAGTAGATGCTGAACTATATAGGCTAATCAGCAAGTAAATAGCACAGGCCAATGAGTATGATAGATTCTTGATGTTATTAAGAACGGAGCATTTTAACTTTGGGCATCGACTTTTTCATCTGCCGAGATCTTTCCTTTTCCTCTTTCTTGCGGAGTGTCTCAGCACTCAGTTTGGCCTCTGCCTCTTCCATGAGTTTTTTCTTTTCGGCCTTTTTCTTTTGCAGAGCTTCCTGCCTGACACCCTGAAGTTCCCTGAAAGCCTCTTGAGCAGCCTTTGTTCTAGCAGCTTCAGTTTTCGAGCGAGCCTGTCATCAGCATGGATTGGAAGCATTATAACACAATCACACATAACATGAAACAGATAGGTAACTTTTAGTAAGTGATAAATAGGAAACTGACATGCGAGCTGAGCTTGTAACGTCCAACCAAATCAATGTAATATGGCACAAGAGCAACTAATCTTGTCATCTCAGTCATGTTGCTTGCATCTGGTAGCACAAACTTGAATGTGAGGACCTTCTTGTAAGAGCCTGTCACTTGATCTGAAAAATGAAGTGAAATGAACCACTTCCCAAATTTTTCAAATGCTTTGTCACCAAGAACCTGCAGATAATGTATTGTTGAAAATATTATATAGATGAAGATACATGTATAAGCATCACTCATTATGGTAAAGGCGCACTAACCACAAAAATAACTCTAAGAAAGGTTCTGTTGATTGCTTATTTGACTCATTTGGGTTAGCTTAAGCATAGCTTCCAAACTTGAATTGTATAAGCAATGCTAACAAACTAGTTCCAGAGAACTTACTTTGATCTAACTTGATGTAAAAGATGAGATCAAATCTTTTTCAAACAATACGATAAAGCTGAGGTCAGGAATAACAGCAGAAAGCGTAATAAGCCAGCTAAATATGAAAATATGTAGCTTAGCACTAGGGCCTTAATTTTAGTGTTAAAAATATAAAGTTAACACAATCATAAAAAATGTGGTGACTTCGGTATAATTCCAGATTAGCTAAACTGTTACTGTAGAAGTAGGACAAGTATTCCTTCGTAATGAGGCTTCAGTATGTACCGAATCTCCAAATGTGGACAAATATTGAAATATACCATGTTTAGAACAGAGAAAACATCTCTACTATTAAAAAGAGCCTAGTGGGGAGTAGTGATGAATGAATGATGATACGTCACAACAAATTATTATCTCAAATAAAAAATTCCACTCCAAACCCAACAACCCCATAGACTCATCTTATCTCCCCACCCCTGCTTCCAGATGCTGAGATGGCTCGTAGTGAAGCCAAATATGTGTGACACTTGCAGTCTTACAGCCTCGACTACAGAATTTGATTTTTTTTTTCCATAGAAGAGCATGTGCACTTGGCCAGTTATGTGAAAGTCATCATCATGATATTACACTTCATCAGTCATAAATCACAAATATAAAAACAGGTTTTTTGTCATATCCCTTGAAAATATGACCCCAATTTACATCTTACAAATGGTACCCGCAAGACAGATAAGATTGCATATAAACATGGAATTCAAATGCCACAAACTTCTCCATTAAGCATGAAAATCAGCACAATTTTACTGTTCATTTTCTTCAACTTTATCCAAATTCCATGCCAGCAATTAATGACATAATTCAAGAAAGTGGGAGGGATGGAGGGTTCCTTAAATGAGAAATTGATATCTTTCTGTTTTGGATGTATCATTACACAATCTAAAAGCTATAATAGCTCCATTTTAAAGGAGATGTACCAGTTTCATACAAAAATAGAAGTCAACACTCAGCAGTAGTCCTCACTAGAATTATATATTTTACTATATTACCCAAAGGAACTATTAAGCCAGTTCGGCTGTATCTACAAAACTACAATTATAAATTAAGCAAGAAAACAAATACTCACCTGATCTAGCACAGCCTCAGTGATCATATCCCCAGCAACCTCCTTTGACTCAGCCACCACCGCAAGCTCATCCGCAACCCATCTCCTCCCTGCAGGAGCCGAAGTGAGAACACTAGCAAACCTTTGCAGGTCCCTCTCCTCCTTCTGCATTGATTTTGCCGCCTTCTTCCTTGCCAAAGCCACCACCACGTGGTCCATGGCATCCTCATTCATCACCACCTCGAACGTGATGGTGTCCTTCCTAGGGAAAACCAGCTCCACCAGCTTGGCAATCAAGTCGTGTCGGGCGCGCATCTCCATGGTGGCAAGCATGCCCTGGCAGAACCGCCTCCCACTGGCGTAGAACTTGAACACGTCCTGCCCTTCCTTGAGCAGCAGCGGTGTGTCCTTGCCGTCGCCAGTACCAAGGAGGCTGAAATTCTTGTCGAAGATGCAGTCTCTGGTGGCGAACTTGGTGGCCCAGGCCAGCGCGATCGCCTCGTTCTGCTTCTTCCCGGTGAAGTAGTTGAGCACGAAGCAGATCAGGAAGCTGACGCAGGCGATCTCGATGGTGTACGCACGGAGCAGGTCGGCCGGCCGCCTTGGCGGGGCCGGCGCCGCCTCGGCAGCGGCCTCAGCAGAGGGATCTGACGGGGTGGCCTCGGTTGTAGTGGAAGATTCATCGGACAACGCCACCTCCGGGACAGGAATGCCCTCGAACTCGTCCTCGTCCCAGAGATCGAGCGCCGGGGTGGGGTTAGGAGGCGTGGGCGCGGAGGACGGGATGGGGTTAGGGTTTGGGGCGGAGGTGGTGGTGACGGGAGGAGACGGCGCGGAGGTGGAGAGGGATATGGGCGGAGGGGGCGGGAGGTCTACGTCGAGGTCCACTCCCTCGTCGTCATCGTCGGCCGCGGCGAGGCCGGCCGCCGCGGAGGGGAGGTCGTCGGAGTCGAAGCCCTCGAAGTGGGCTGCGAGGGAGAGGGAGAGGTGCAAGGCGAGGAGGAGGAGGACGACGACGAGGGTCGAGCGTGGCGGCCGGATCCAGCTCGGCGTCGCCATGGATGGGTCAGAAGCGGCCGGGGTGTGCGACGGGAAGGGGAGGGGAAGGTGTTTTGCGGCGCAGCCCGAAGCCCCGAACGCGGAAAGCTGAGAGATAAAGGTCGGAGATCCGTAGAGCCGTGGAAGCTGTTGATCGTTGGATCCGATCGCAGAACATGGGCACTTGAAAGACAATTTGATCATTTTGATGCCCCTCTCGGCCTCTCGATCGTCGGAGGCGTAGTTAATCCTAGGTCACGAATCTACTTAAATGTACAAGAGCGGGTTTACGTCCTCCCCTGCAGCCACGTGGCGAGCCTCCCGCCAGGCCTCATGACGGCCGTCCGATTGGACAAGCCTCACAGATCTGACCGTCCGTTTCGCTTTTACGTATAAAAAGGTTTTTTCCCCACATTTCTCAGGCAAGGGGGCGGTTTGCCCGCTTGGTTTCTCAGCATGTTGGCTACGCAACCCGCTCGGGTTCGAATCCCACGTCCCCCTATTTTCGCTACCTTTCTTCCTTTGTTTGGCTGCGTCCGCGTTCCCCATGCGCTGCTGCGCGGCGCTTTCCGACCTCGTCTGCGCCCAAAGCGTGCCCGTCTAGTTAAATACATATTAGGGTTGGAGTGAAATTTTATCTAATCTTAAAATTTCTAAAATTAATTTCTTGATTTTTTTCTCGCTTTAGCTCCATCGAGGTTAAGTGTTAAAGAGTTAGCCGTTCATGTGGGTCATAATGATAACAATGCTGCTAGCAGATAGTATACCGTCCATATGGTATAGGTGTTTCACGTAAAACATCACATGAAACACATAAAACACTCATGAAATATAACACACATCAAATGCTAATGAAACACCACGTGAAAAATATATGTTGTTTGGATGGTATAATGTCCATTAATATTTCTGTAATAATAATGTAGCATTCATATATGGCTCGTGTCATCGTCTTCTTCCTCTCATCAAATTAGCTGGCAAATGGAAGAAGAGGCATACGAGAAGGGGTTAATGCCTTATTGGAGGAGGAGGATAATGCTTACGCTACTTTTGTTACTTGTCTAGCATATTACCCCTTTTAGCCTCAATTGTTGTCCAACGTGCTCTTAGCTACCTAACAACAATCATGCAAGATAACCACAAATTACCATGGAGATCAATAGCCATGTGCTTGTCAAATATCCTAGAGACTAGGAACATCGTGCTAACTAGGTTTACCTTTCATGAAGGACATTGGCCTCGTGCTCATTGAGCCACCCGACTACAATAAATGACCGAATAGGGAAAAAGATGTGGTAGAGAAGGAATTCAGAGAGAATAATTAAGAAGTTGGGCGAGGAGAGCAATCAAGCAGCATGAATGAAAGAAAAGGTGGAGGAGGTTAGGAAAAGCGGTTGTGGTTAGTAAAGATCAGAGGCTGACAAAAGAGGCTAGAGGAGTGTAGATCCATGGTGAACCTCAATGTCGACGTGATACAAGGCGTCGCGGTGTGCCCATAGGGGTTATTTGTACCACTTTTTATATTTGTAGAATAGAATACCTAGTTTTCTAGAATAAATGATTAAATATACTATTATTATAGTTGTGAGGGGTGGAGCAGATTTTTTTCACAAAACCATGAATGCTAGGTGGCCGTTTAAGCTTCTTCGGTGGCCTATTTCGTGCTATTTCGGTGTCATTTTTTTTTTAAAAAAAAGTCAACTAATACCCATGCTGCAAATTTACAGCTTTGCTACAAACATCCTTTCAGACTTTACACTACACTTTGAAAGATTCCCTCACCTACTAGATATTTTATACGTGCTGCAAATTTAAAACGCCATATAGAGCTTCTGCTAGCTTTGCTCTAATGCCAAGTACCCCAGTACTGGACTCGCAGGTTGCAGCTTCGCACCACCACTCCCGAGAGCAGAGAACCACCGCTGTAAATGGCCTTCTCCTCCCTGTCCACCCCCCTCCTCCTCCTCCTCCTTCACACCCTTCCCCCTCCCCACCAATCCCTCCCCCAGCAGGAGCTCCGCCTCCTTCCCCAAGTGAGCCGCAGCGATCTCTTCGCAGCGATGCGGGTACCTTGCCGGCCTGCCCGTGCTGGTGAGGACTGAAGATTGGCTGCTTGTCTCTTGGTTGCAGGGCGTCGTGGGAGAGGCAGGCGCCGAGGAAGTACAGGATGGTGACGGTGAGGACGGAGGCCGTGGACGCGTCCATCAGCCCCCGGGTGAGCGCGCTGCGGCCGTCCAAGACCATGGCCATAACCGACCAGGCCACCGCGCTGCGGCAGGCAGGGGTGCCGGTCATCGGCCTCGCCGCCGGGGAGCCGGACTTCGACACGCCGGCCGCGATCGTCGAGGTGAGCAAGTTCGAATTTCAATTAACACCAATCGCATTTTGTGCTTATTGTTATGCGCGCGTCGGATTAATGTTGCAAAAAAAGAGAGAAAGAAGTAGGTTTTTTTTCTGGATCACGGAACAATTTGGATCATTGCGGAATGTGTTTGCTTTTGATATTAGGTAGCTTTACCATGAATCACTTCATGTTTCATTTGGACTAGTGCCGGGAGAATGGGCCGGGCCAGGTGGGCCGGCACGGGCATGGCCCGGCACGAAATTTGATGGGCCGGGCCGGCTCGGCCTGAAATAGCGTGCCGGGCCAGGCCTGGAAATCAGGCACGGTGTGCCGCCTGGCCCGGCCCGACTGTACGGGCCGTGCTTAGGCGGCCTAGCCCGAATAGAGGCACGGTTCAGTTTTATTATTTTTCGTGGTCTTTTATTGCTCAGATCAATTTATGTTCAATACGAAAGCTGTAGATAATGTCGAGACGCATCTTTTTCATGTAGACAAGTTTTTCATTTGAGCAATGTATGAATTTATAAAAAATATTTTTGTCGCTGCCTGCTTTTGGGCCGACGGCACAGTCCTCGGTAATTCGTCATTTTTGAGGTCTTATGCTGCTCGGATGAATTTGGGTTGAACACGAAAGTTGTAGATAACTTCGAGACGCATCTTTTTTGTATAGACAACTTTTTCATTTGAGCAATGTATGAATTTATAAAAATTATTTTGCCCGCTGTTTTCTTACTCGGGCCGTGCTCGGGCCGGCCCGGCCCGAAGCTGGCCTGCCGTGCTTTTGGGCCTTGCCGGGCCTAGATTTTGGCACTCCGTGCCAGCTCAGCACGGCCCAAAGTGCCGACCGGGCCATGACGGCCCGTTTTGCACCGGCCCGAGGCACGACGGGCCCGGGCCCGGGCCGGCACGGCACGGCACGGCCCAACTCCCACCACTAATTTGGACCATAGCAAGTTATTTTTTTTTATATCTTTGGACAGAGTCCAGAATGATGTATTTTGCAGACATGCGTGTCGTCGTTATAACAAGATGGATTCGACATTTTGGTTTCTTGGTTTGGTCCAGGCTGGGATGAATGCGATCAGGGATGGTTTTACGAGGTACACACCTAATGCTGGAACTCTGGAGCTGAGGAAGGCTATCTGCAACAAGCTTCAGGGTGTGTGAAGATGAGATTTGTTTCCGGCTTGCAGATTTTCAAGCATGCGTAAAGGGTTTAAGTAACTTCCTTGATGTTCGCCTTTTCATATGCAGAGGAGAATGGTCTATCTTGCAGCCCGGATCAGGTCCTAGTGAGCAACGGAGCTAAGCAGTGCATTACGCAAGCTGTCCTTGCAGTTTGTTCACCTGGTGACGAAGTAAAGTTATCAATTGCCATTCCTTTTTAGGATTTTTAGCAAATCAATTGCCATTTCTGTACATAACTTTTTGAGCAGAAATATTTATAGCATGTTAATGTTTGAACTATCCATGAGAACAGCAGCACCAACTATTTATCCTGTAGTTTTTTTTCCCCTTGAAAAGCTACTATGTTTCCTGTAGGTGTCTCTTTACTTTTCAACACCCTTACAAAGTTACAAGCTAGCTGATTGCTTGATTCTTCTTGGTTGAAGAGCATACATATCTTAATCTGAATCCGACAAACCTGTAATTATTGTGTCTCCTTCTTGTTCATATCTCTTGACATAGATATTCAGAATAAATGTTTTTACATGCTAACATGTAAGGTTCTCTTTACATAGTTTAGGTTGTATGTTCTTACTTTTTACAGAGGGGCATATTTGATCTTTGAAATATCTACAAGAATAGATGCACCCAAATTCTTATCTCATAGTCTCTTTATCGTTTTTTTTTTAAATGCTTACAAGCTAGTTCATTGTTTGATTCTTGGCTAAACTGCAAATATAGCTTAACCTTGATCAAACGAGCCCTGGATAAATGTTCTTACTTGCTAACGTCTTAATCTTTGAGATGGTGGTGAGAACAGCAGGACATAATGCTTCATTTGTAGTCATCTTTTATTTTTAGAACATCCTTACGAGCATAGCTGATTGCTTCATTCTTCCTAGTTGGACCTCCATTAATTTACAGCTTAACATGGAGCAGACAATCCCTACAATATCTCATGTCTGCTTATTATTCTTAGCACTGCAATACTGTGCATCACATATGAAAAAATTTGGGTTTTATCTTGTATTAGGTTTTGATACCGGCACCATATTGGGTCAGTTATCCTGAGATGGCTAGGTTGGCTGGTGCAACACCAGTGATCCTCCCTACAAGCATATCAGACAATTTCTTCCTAAATCCAGAGTCGCTTGCCTCAGTGATCAATGAAAGATCAAGGCTCTTGATTCTCTGTTCTCCATCTAATCCAACAGGGTCTGTATATCCTAAGGAGCTGCTTGAGGAGATTGCTGATATAGTCAGGAAGCATCCTAGGCTCCTGGTTCGCATTATTATTTTTTGAATTTTATTCAAGTTATTTGAGATCTTTTGCATCAACATTTCATCTTGATTATTGATGTCTCACTATGACAATCAATTTTCCAGGTTTTATCAGATGAGATCTATGAGCATATCATCTATCAACCTGCTAAACACGCAAGCTTTGCTGCATTGCCCGGAATGTGGGAAAGAACGTTAACTGTAAATGGGTTTTCTAAGGTGATTACATGATTGTTTTGTTTTTTCCATCCTTTCTTTTTTAATCAATCAGCAAGTCTGTAAGGGTGCTTCTGCAGTAGAACATGGGCCTCATAACTCAATTTGTTTTTGGTTCATTTAGATTTAGTATCTGGGTGTTCTTATATCTTTAAGCTATTCTGTCAAATGAACTTGATAACTAAGGAAATAGATCTATTGATATCAAGATAAAACTTTGGCCTGTAGATATGCATGGTCTATTTCAAATTGAAACATTTTGAATATTTAAATATTATATGTTTTACAGGCTTTTGCTATGACTGGCTGGAGACTTGGATACTTAGCTGCCCTTAACATTTTGTCTCAGCCTGCGGAAAGATCCAAAGCCAGGTAGATGGATGTTCATTTCTCTTGTCCTTCACCTATATCATTTTGTGCATATCCGTAGTATCGAGACTGGCTGATATTACTTAGCTGTGCTATATGCCTATATCTGCAATACGAATGTTGCAACCTACGATCCTATTTAGTTATCTGCCTTTGTTTCAACTGGTTGGCTCAATTCACCAAGTTTGTGTTTTCATCATGAATTTCGACAATATATGTGCCCATTTCATTATTACTAAAATATGACCCTCATATCTCTGAATTATCTGTACAGCAGCAGCAATTAGGTCATATACCATCGTCTGCTAATTAAAAGAGAGAACTTCAATGATGCAAGACTCATTCTAATATCCAATGTGCCATGCCATTGTCTCATAATTCTCTGGATCTTGTACAAACTGACTTGAAATCTTGAATTTTCATTCCCCTAATGCTAGTGACTCGTTTACTATAGTTCACCTCCGGTGCCAGTAGCATATCACAGAAGGCAGGGCTAGCAGCTTTGAACCTAGGTTATGCTGGTGGTGAAGCAGTTTCAACCATGGTCAAAGCATTCCAGGAGCGCCGGGATTACCTTGTAAGAAGTTTCAGGGAACTGCCTGGAGTTAAAATATCAGAACCTCAGGTTAAGTTTGGTATATGCTGTGAAATAATGTAGCTAATTTAAACCAGGAAAATAGCTAAGTTTTCGGATTTACAGGGAGCCTTCTATCTGTTCGTCGACTTCAGCTTCTACTATGGGTCTGAGGTAGAAGGTTTCGGCACTATTAAGGACTCGGAGTCCCTCTGCATGTTCCTGTTAGAAAAGGCACAGGTATGAATTACACTGTGTTTTTTAATATATCCCTCACAGAAGAAAATATAGGTCATTAATGCCTTTAGTATCGTGGTGGTTGAATTATAGGTTGCACTTGTCCCTGGCGACGCGTTTGGAGATGACAAGGGTCTTCGCATTTCGTACGCCGCAGCTCTGTCTACGCTACAAACTGCAATGGAGAAGATAAAAGCAGCGATGGCTCTGCTCAGGCCTCCCGTTGCCGTTGAACGAAACATGGGAGTCGCTAGCCAGTAGTGGGCCAAAATCATATTCACGTGCACACTTCTATCGTAACAATAAATTCATATTGGCGTTGACGTGAAAGAGGAGGTTCATCATCTACCTTAACATTGGAAAGCTTGCAGCGGGTTTTCTTTCGTACAATTTTTGGGTGGTGTTTGTATCTGTAGGTTTGTAGTTAAATACTTGTATTTGGAGGGGATAAAAAGGAGCACAACAATTTATGAAGAGATTGGAAATTCAAATAGCCCTTTTACCTTAGGAAGTTGTTCTGTTCACCTGACAAATAAGAAAAGTCCTCCTTGATCTATTATCAAGTAGAAACTGATCTATGCACATTTCGGTTTGCTTTCCAGGCCCATGTTCTGGCATGGAGCTTTTCAGCATCACAGAAACAGCTGATGAAAACTGAGCACAGCACCGCTATATACCACCTTCTAAACTGATTACCCATGTGGCGGAAAACCTCAATAGCAATATATCCAAGGCCAGTTCCAAACACACAGGATAAGGGTGTGTTTGGTTTTCTCGCATTTTTTATTTTTATTTAAATTTTCGTTATTCCAGTTTTTAGCAAAATCACTTTAGCAGCAAATCGGTAACAAACCAAACAATGCCCACCTCCTTACCAAAGTTTGGCACACTCATTTGGCTTCAATCCAAACAAAATAGATAAACCAATTAATTGTTAATGCCGTGGATTGGTCATGACCAATCCATTGACATGGCAACTCAAGGTCATGAACAAAAACACCCTTATGTCATTCATAATAGACAGGGAACTACATGAGAACATATCCATGTTTAAAGATAATAAAAAATACCTTACAAATTATTCTAGCTACACAGGTTGACAATCACATAGAACTGCACTAACAGAAGACTGCTCATAATTCATGAAAAGTACCATTAGTCTTGAGCATTTCCCAGGAACTAAATAAGTACTCAGATGTATCCCAGATGTATACAGTATATAGTAGCAAAAAAAATGTATATTGAATGATGGAATATTCTCCTGGTTAAGTACGAGTGCAGAGCTCAACTGGGAACTGTTGAAGGCTACTCTAGTTTGTGACAATGGCTTCATCAAAATTCCAGTCTCTGACAAGATCCCTGGATACAGCACGGCTCCGTTGAAGGCGAGGGGTGCCCTCAGCGCCTTGACCAGTTACCATTTGTGGGAATGGGGTCACTTTTGATGTCCCAACACTAGTAGCAGATCCAGTCGGTGTTGCTCTCCGAGCTATGCAGGCAACAACAGCTCCACATCGGTTCTCCTCCTCTGAACTTGACACTGAGTAGCTTCTAAGAGAGTGTGAGGGCTATTCATGCCATGGCATCTGAGACAAGCAAGACTCATGATTATCGTCCAGCCAAAACTGCCAGTTACTACTGCAAGGGAACAAACAATAATTAGAGAAATTACGGACATTAATTGGAACTGTGTATTATTCTAGGAAATATCTCCTGTGAACAATGCATATAGAATACTGGTAGTTACGTAGTACCAACCCTGCAACAATTATCGGTCTCAACAAAACTTGCAGACATAATTTGAAGGAAAAAAATGCAGGATATGCCACTTCCCGTGCCAATGACATGTGAGTCCTAGAGCCACATGTCAATGAGATATGAGTAGCAAGTCCTGCATTGCCAATTTTTGGGAGTGGATATGATGAATTCTCACAATTTAAGCAGCCATGGCATTGCCATATAAAGCAGGCACACTTCAAACACTATTGCTTCGGTAATAATTGATGGGGTAACCTAATGTAGACATGAGTTTCAAAATTAAATATTTCCTAAAAGAAAAGGGCTTATGTGATAGCAAGCAATAGCTACCATGCTACATGACTACATCATGATTCATGGTTGTATGTTGTGTAGTAGCATCAGTTCCCATTATATATCTGCTCAATCACAGTAGAAGGAACAATTGATACCCAAGTTAGGAAATTTGGCAGGAAATTACTAATACTCGTTTTATAGAGCCAGAGAGCACATCTTGAACAAAAACACGCAAAACAAAACAAAAAAAAAAATCCGATCTGTACTATGGACTGACGTACCACCTAGGCATCCACTCACAATCTGAAGATGCCTGGCAATTCAAAACAACTATCAATTATGCCAAAGGATATGAGCGCAAAAGCTAGACACTTTCTCAAATAAGGGCACAAAAGCTTGACACTTTCTCAAATAAGGGCACAAAAGCTTGACACTTTCTCAAATAAGGGCAAGAATCCATCCCAAGATGTTAGTGCCAGAGCAAAAGCGAGATACCCGGATACATCAGAATCAATGATCAAGTTATCTAAGAAATTCCACGGATGAACCCTAACTAAAAAAAACTATATCTAAAGAGAATTTCTCTAAACCGCAATGATATGAGAAGCGCCTCCTCGATCTGTAGTCACATCTCTGATTCCCCCTACGGTTCAAGGCCCCAACTTTTCGCGAAGTAAACCCTACTCCGCCTCGCGGCAGACAAATCCTCAGTAAATACAGAGGGATTGGATGCCGAACCCAGAATCGAAGATTTGAATCGGAGTGTCCACAGCAGAAAAATATACCGGAGCAAAAGCTAGGGTTTTCTTACCAAGAAGTCAATCAAATCCTCAATGGACGGATCTCCAGCCCCCACTCCACGCCAGTCCAGTAGAGAGGTCGAGCACAGACGAGGAACGACGACGGCGACGACTATGACAGAAGAACTCCTTCCAGGCGGTGTTCTTTGTCTTCTTGATATTTTCTCTTCAGACTTCACCCACGCACGAGCATTCATCCGGACACATTCATGTGGTGAGTGGTGACCTCAAAGAAAAAAAAAATGTGGTGGTGGTGCAGACAGAATTAAATACTGTTCTGACTTTATTTTAATTCATAATTTAAAAAATAATTTGTCAGTTTAATTAATTAAAAAATAGCCCTCCGACGCCGGACCATCAGGCGCCATATATGAACCGTCCATTGGACGGGCGTTATTAAAGCCGCATAGTTATTAGCGCCGAACGAACGGGCGTTTAATAAGCCCAACAATCCGGGGCATGTTTGAGGTAAACATCGCCCGTTCGTCGGGCGTTTAATCCACTGTGCTGTAAAAACCGCCCTACTGACAAGTGTTTTATGTGGCGCGGGAATGAATCGTCCGATGGGCGGGCGCTAAATCCTCCACGACCGGTAGCGACCCATGACTGCCTCGTCCACAGGTGCACATTTGCACCGGTGGAATTGATAGGTCATTAATGCCTTTAGTATCGTGGTGGTTGAATTATAGGTTGCACTTGTCCCTGGCGACGCGTTTGGAGATGACAAGGGTCTTCGCATTTCGTACGCCGCAGCTCTGTCTACGCTACAAACTGCAATGGAGAAGATAAAAGCAGCGATGGCTCTGCTCAGGCCTCCCGTTGCCGTTGAACGAAACCTGGGAGTCGCTAGCCAGTAGTGGGCCAAAATCATATTCACGTGCACACTTCTATCGTAACAATAAATTCATATTGGCGTTGACGTGAAAGAGGAGGTTCATCATCTACCTTAACATTGGAAAGCTTGCAGCGGGTTTTCTTTCGTACAATTTTTGGGTGGTGTTTGTATCTGTAGGTTTGTAGTTAAATACTTGTATTTGGAGGGGATAAAAAGGAGCACAACAATTTATGAAGAGATTGGAAATTCAAATAGCCCTTTTTACCTTAGGAAGTTGTTCTGTTCACCTGACAAATAAGAAAAGTCCTCGCCCAGTCTATTATCAAGTAGAAACTGATCTATGCACATTTCGGTTTGCTTTCCAGGCCCATGTTCTGGCATGGAGCTTTTCAGCATCACAGAAACAGCTGATGAAAACTGAGCACAGCACCGCTATATACCACCTTCTAAACTGATTACCCATGTGGCGGAAAACCTCAATAGCAATATATCCAAAGGCCAGTTCCAAACACACAGGATAAGGGTGTGTTTGGTTTTCTCGCATTTTTTATTTTTATTTAAATTTTCGTTATTCCAGTTTTTAGCAAAATCACTTTAGCAGCAAATCGGTAACAAACCAAACAATGCCCACCTCCTTACCAAAGTTTGGCACACTCATTTGGCTTCAATCCAAACAAAATAGATAAACCAATGAATTGTTAATGCCGTGGATTGGTCATGACCAATCCATTGACATGGCAACTCAAGGTCATGAACAAAAACACCCTTATGTCATTCATAATAGACAGGAACTACATGAGAACATATCCATGTTTAAAGATAATAAAAAATACCTTACAAATTATTCTAGCTACACAGGTTGACAATCACATAGAACTGCACTAACAGAAGACTGCTCATAATTCATGAAAAGTACCATTAGTCTTGAGCATTTCCCAGGAACTAAATAAGTACTCAGATGTATCCCAGATGTATACAGTATATAGTAGCAAAAAAAATGTATATTGAATGATGGAATATTCTCCTGGTTAAGTACGAGTGCAGAGCTCAACTGGGAACTGTTGAAGGCTACTCTAGTTTGTGACAATGGCTTCATCAAAATTCCAGTCTCTGACAAGATCCCTGGATACAGCACGGCTCCGTTGAAGGCGAGGGGTGCCCTCAGCGCCTTGACCAGTTACCATTTGTGGGAATGGGGTCACTTTTGATGTCCCAACACTAGTAGCAGATCCAGTCGGTGTTGCTCTCCGAGCTATGCAGGCAACAACAGCTCCACATCGGTTCTCCTCCTCTGAACTTGACACTGAGTAGCTTCTAAGAGAGTGTGAGGGGCTATTCATGCCATGGCATACGAGACAAGCAAGACTCATGATTATCGTCCAGCCAAAACTGCCAGTTACTACTGCAAGGGAACAAACAATAATTAGAAAAATTACGGACATTAATTGGAACTGTGTATTATTCTAGGAAATATCTCCTGTGAACAATGCATATAGAATACTGGTAGTTACGTAGTACCAACCCTGCAACAATTATCGGTCTCAACAAAACTTGCAGACATAATTTGAAGGAAAAAAATGCAGGATATGCCACTTCCCGTGCCAATGACATGTGAGTCCTAGAGCCACATGTCAATGAGATATGAGTAGCAAGTCCTGCATTGCCAATTTTTGGGAGTGGATATGATGAATTCTCACAATTTAAGCAGCCATGGCATTGCCATATAAAGCAGGCACACTTCAAACACTATTGCTTCCGTAATAATTGATGGGGTAACCTAATGTAGACATGAGTTTCAAAATTAAATATTTCCTAAAAGAAAAGGGCTTATGTGATAGCAAGCAATAGCTACCATGCTACATGACTACATCATGATTCATGGTTGTATGTTGTGTAGTAGCATCAGTTCCCATTATATCTGCTCAATCACAGTAGAAGGAACAATTGATACCCAAGTTAGGTAATTTGGCAGGAAATTACTAATACTCGTTTTATAGAGCCAGAGAGCACATCTTGAACAAAAACACGCAAAACAAAACAAAAAAAAAAAATCCGATCTGTACTATGGACTGACGTACCACCTAGGCATCCACTCACAATCTGAAGATGCCTGGCAATTCAAAACAACTATCAATTATGCCAAAGGATATGAGCGCAAAAGCTAGACACTTTCTCAAATAAGGGGCACAAAAGCTTGACACTTTCTCAAATAAGGGGCACAAAAGCTTGACACTTTCTCAAATAAGGGGCAAGAATCCATCCCAAGATGTTAGTGCCAGAGCAAAAGCGAGATACCCGGATACATCAGAATCAATGATCAAGATATCTAAGAAATTCCACGGATGAACCCTAACTAAAAAAAACTATATCTAAAGAGAATTTCTCTAAACCACGCTGATATGAGAAGCGCCTCCTCGATCTGTAGTCACATCTCTGATTCCCCCTACGGTTCAAGGCCCCAACTTTTCGCGAAGTAAACCCTACTCCGCCTCGCGGCAGACAAATCCTCAGTAAATACAGAGGGATTGGATGCCGAACCCAGAATCGAAGATTTGAATCGGAGTGTCCACAGCAGAAAAATATACCGGAGCAAAAGCTAGGGTTTTCTTACCAAGAAGTCAATCAAATCCTCAATGGACGGATCTCCAGCCCCCACTCCACGCCAGTCCGGTAGAGAGGTCGAGCACAGACGAGGAACGACGACGGCGACGACTATGACAGAAGAACTCCTTCCAGGCGGTGTTCTTTGTCTTCTTGATATTTTCTCTTCAGACTTCACCCACGCAGGAGCATTCATCCGGACACATTCATGTGGTGAGTGGTGACCTCAAAGAAAAAAAAAATGTGGTGGTGGTGCAGACAGAATTAAATACTGTTCTGACTTTATTTTAATTCATAATTTAAAAAATAATTTGTCAGTTTAATTAATTAAAAAATAGCCTCCGACGCCGACCATCAGACGCCATATATGAACCGTCCCATTGACGGCGTTATTAAAGTCAAGATAGTTATTAGCGCCGAACGAGCAGGCGTTTAATAAGCCCAACAATCCGGGCATGTTTGAGGTAAACATAGCCCGTTAATCGGGCGTTAATCCATCAGGTTGTAAAACCGCCTCTCGACAAGTGTTTTATGTGGCGCGGGAATGAATCGCCCGATGGGCGGGCGCTAAATCCTCCACGATCAGCGCGCGACCGACGCTGCCTCGTCACGGTGCACATTTGCAGCCGGTGGAATTGGGAGAAAAAAAAGAGGAGGAGAGGAGAGGAGAGGAGGAGGAGGAGGAGAGGAAAAAAGGAGGTACTTTTATAGCCCTCTCCTATTTTTATTTTGTAATGTTTGAAAACAAGGTAGGTTAGCAATATGCCACATGATAATTTGAATATTCCGTTTAATGCCTAGATATAGCGATTAGGTTTCGATAATAATTAGGTGTATTTTCTGTAATTTTTATGTACATTCGATTTAGAGGTTTAAATTAGGATAATATTCCGTATGGTTTTTGTATGACATATGTAAATTAGTTTTAGGATTTAATGTATGATAATATGTACGGTAGATTGTAGACTATATTTAGGGTTATAACTAGGGTTGTAAGGGAGGGTAATACGTTGATTTAGTGTGTATGTTTATTTTTTTTACAGTTTAGGGTAAGGGTTTAGAAATTTGGACGGTATGTGTAGGTTTGTTGTTAGGATAGTAGTAGGCTCGATTTATATAAAGCATAATGCACGTAGGTTTAATGCATAGTATTAAGGATAAATGATTGAAATAAATACCATAATCCTATGAAATAAATACCATAAATTATTTACAATCTAATCTTGTTTTCAGCGCATGATCCCACTACGGCATAGTACGATGACGGAAACCATGATCGCCTAACATTGAGAAAACCTAATTTCAATTTAAAAAGCCTCATGATCTCGCTGCATCCTGTCTTCGACGACGCTTTAGGGCCGATGAGGTGGGGATTTAGTAGGTTGTAACATCCACTTTTTTACTAAAAAAATTATTACAAACAACGCATAGCATTTGAACAAGATTAATTTTTCTGATTAAATATTTTATAACATAAAATGGGTATATGCAATAGCAACATCGTCGTCATCACAGATTAGCACAAACACAGAAATATCACCAACTATCCGCAAGCCCACGGTGCACTCAGTCCGCAACCCAATTGCGTCAATACAAAAAAAACATACATGCCGAGCAGGGGATTGGGATAAAAGTAAATGACGTAGGATTAATTGGGATAAAAGTAAATGCCGTCCCCAAAAGGAGGATTTGTTTAGTGACAAGCAGAAGCCCTCGATCACTCGCTTGCGTTCCTCTGCCGCTTGGCGGCCATGAATCCGCCCCGTGCCACGACTTGAAACCGAGGGGAAAAAAGCAATTGATCCCGAATTTATTCCTTTATGCCATAGTCAAATTGATCCGAGTACATTCTTTATTCACATCTATGGCGCATTCATTTTTTTCAAAATAAAAACAACAAAAACACGCCCACTGGACGGGCGATACCCAAAAATCGCCCACTGGATGGGCGTTACCATAAAAACGCCGTATGACCGGGTGATTTTTATAAAACGCCCTTTAAACGGGCAATTTTATAAAAGCCCGATCGCTGGCGTTTTTAAAACCCGCTTCCGCTCTGCGGCGTTTTAAAAAACGCCTAATGGTCCAAATACGGAGGTTATTTTTTAATTAATTAAAACGGAAAAGTATTTTTTTAATTACAAATTTAAAAAGTCAGAACAGTAATAAATTCGGTGGAGACAGAGGTCGCCAATGGGCCGGCCCTGTTCGAGTTTTCGGGCCCTTTTCTATGGAATCGAGCCACACATCTAGCAATGGTGGGCTTGTACTGGTTGAAATCTACTACTCATGTAAATGAGGTGCTTCACAGACCAAAGGAGAACTGATTAGAGGTCCACAACAAGCTGCTTTACGCCTCACTTGTGACTTCCGAAGCCAATAAGTTCCCATGGGTCCACCAAGCCAATAGTGCGCGGTTATAACCTTAGCTCTTACAGTCATCTTTAAGAGTAAGTGGCATCACAAATTTTGACTTCCCTTGTTTTCCATTATCTTTTTTTTTTCCCTCAATGCCATTCTTGGCCGATCAACCCATGATGAAACCGCAAGACAATTATTCTTCTACCTTTTAAATACGTTAAAAAATAAAAAAAACTTAAAATAGTAGAAAATTCATAAAATCATTAGAAATTTATCTATGGGTTTAGAACAATATACACACTCCAAGTGAAATTTTAAAAGTTTAGGATGTAAATTCTGCTATAAAATTAATGGTATTATGTCTCGTGAAAATGAGAGAAGAAACTAGAAAATACGGAAAATTCTTAGTTTTTACAAATTTTCATAGCAGGTACACAGCACGATTTTATATAAATTTAGAAATTTTAGTCGCTTAACTGATAGCTAAAATGTAGGAGGCACAATATTTCAAGAGTTTGAAATTTTAAAAAATGAAATAGCTATGTTGGGAATTACTAGAGCTTTCTAACGGAACTAAATATATGCTAACTAATGGCATATAGTGGAAACTAAAATTCGTGATGATAGATCAGTGAAAGGACTAACGCTAAGTAGCAAATAATGAATCCAAACCTTTTTTAAAAGGGGACCACTAAGGAATGGATCGCTGTTGCAACGAATTATCTGTTTCAAATAGTTTTAGGTAGTATCGCTTAGTTTCATAAGATGTTTTATATAGTTTTATGTTACTTTCATATAGGTTCATAAAAGATTCAGCGAAGTTTTCATATAGTTTCATGCGCTCTACGGCTCATCCGTCTAACGGTAATATGTTAATTAGCATTTCTGGTTTTAAAAAGTCACGTCACTGTCATCGGTGTGTGCAATACAGGTACAAAATAAAATAAATGCAGTTTGTTTCCATAGGCTGTTGCGCGAGTGTTCATGGAAATATCTTTTTACGATTTTTTATCATATGTTTATTCATGCTGAGCTGAAACATCATGGACGTTTTAAGAAGCAACGGTATACTCTCACAGTGACTCCCATTCTTGTTATACCGCCAGCAAAAAGGATAAAAAGAGTGAAAGAATTGAAAAACATAGTGTCAGCGCACATGGATTTGATGCCGATTTGCAGGATTATATAAATCTTGGAAACAATAATGGCTTTAGTTAATTGAAGCGTGGCACACGCGCGCACAGTGTAAAGGTAGGCAAGGCAGCTAGATCTGGAGACTGGAGTACTGCGAGGGACACGGGGTGTAATTTTGTAATCTAAGATGTACGAATGCCAATTCATTTTAAAATATAAGAATCACATGCAACTTATTAAAAAATATTGTATAATTTTACATATCACATATTTCTCTCCTCTACATTTGCAAACAACGCTCTATCGTCTTAGTAGTAGCTGTATGAAAACAGGCAGTGGAGGTCCTGAGACCTGAGGAAGAGGTACGCACCCCATTCTAGGTAGTATTTTCTCTCTTTTCTGCAGCTAATAGTTGATAGTCTGCAGGCTGATTTACAGATATTGATGTAGTACTACTGACTTACAGTGAAGAGGGATTGTGCATCGGCAGCAACATGGGCTGCAACTTTATTCCCCTGCAGCTGCAGCTGATACCACTGGCACTAGTCTTCTTCTCTGCTGCTGCCCCTCAGGTCCTTCTGCTCCTTCCACACAAAAGGGAAGACATGAATCTTGTAGCAAGCAGAATCACGTTTATATCTATACTTGTATATATGCAGGTAGTCTTCGGGGCAGCTAAGGCAATCCCGAGTCCCAATCTCCGCGTTGGGGAGGGAGACAACTCAAGAATCATCCAGGTTAATATCGATATTCTTCTTTGTCCCACGACTCAGCTCTTCCCGTTTCTCATTTTTGAAACAATGTTTTCCTTTTTTGAGAAAAAAATGAATGAATGCATGAAAGTGGTATTATATTTTCACAGAACGACATCATAGAGACAGTCAACAAGCATCCCAATGCCGGGTGGACGGCTGCACAGAATCCATATCTTGCAAACTATACAGTAAATAACGACACCCTCTTGTTGACGATGCATCCGTCGAATTATTTGATCTTCTCTCTGTCTGATAATTTGGTGACCTGACCTCATAGTCATCTCCTCTTATGCACAGATTGCTCAATTTAAGCTTATCCTTGGAGTGAAGCCAGCACCTCGGAGTGTACTAAGCGATGTTCCTGCCAAAACTTATTCAAGATCACTGAAGCTCCCAAAGGAGTTCGATGCCAGGTCTGCATGGTCTCATTGTAGCACAATTGGAACCATACTTGGTATGTTCTATCAGTTGCCTCAACGCTAATCCCCTTTCAGCCATAAACCCATTCTACTTCCGTATGATTGTACTGACAAGCTTCTTTTCCTCATTAACTTTCCACGACTTTGGAAAATGCTGATTTCGTGAGCAGATCAAGTAAGCCACCCTGCCCACCCACACCGCCTTAAATTGTCAATTTTGTCAATTTTCATTGAAGGCTTAAGCGGCAATGCAAGAAGCTCAAGATAGTATATCTTTGTTGACAATGGCAGGGTCATTGCGGTTCGTGTTGGGCGTTTGGTGCTGTGGAGTGCCTGCAGGATCGTTTCTGCATTCATTTCAACAAGGCGAGTGAATATGAAAGACATATATGTTCTCCTGTGACATATATGTGGTGTTTGGTGTTGAAGTATAAGTGAATTGCCCTCCCTTCTCTATCAGCTTAAACTTTTGGGTGAATTGGTAGGGCATGCAATCAATATGGTCGAGCGAGGGTCTCGAGTTCGAGTCTGGCCGTATGAATTAAATAAGTCGCCCACTCTATTCCACGTTTGAGGCTGCGAGGAGCCTACACGCAGGGGAGTGTTGAAGTATAAGTGAATTGCCCTCCCTTCTCCATCAGCTTAAGCTTTTGGGTGAATTGGTAGGGCATGCAGCTCAATATTTGGGATTGGTAGGGCATGCAGCTCAATATTTGGGAAAGCTCCAGAACTCACTACTCTCTACTACCCTTCTTCTTTGGTATACATATACATCAGTACATCAGTAATGGGCCTTTGGGCCTGAGCTAAGCTATATCTCATATACAAGAACACAGCCCAACACTCTTCTTCAAGATGGGTGATATATATCTATCATTCCCATCTTGTTACAGGCTAAAACACATTCTCTAGTTCCTAATCCTTTTGTTAGACAATCGGCTACTTGTTCTCTATTCTCTAGTAGTTACAAAACCCAAGAGTAGGATTCCATCATCTAATTTTTCCTTTATAAAAACCGGTCTATCTCCACGTGTTTTGTTCGATCATGTTGGATAGG
Source organism: Raddia guianensis (assembly GCA_036346415.1). Lineage (NCBI taxonomy): Eukaryota > Viridiplantae > Streptophyta > Magnoliopsida > Poales > Poaceae > Raddia > Raddia guianensis. Next base: position 12,766,182 of record CM070538.1, read on the forward strand.
ATTGTTGGCAATGTTTATTGCAGACTTGTTGTCACACCATAGCTTCATGGGTGCAGTCTCTGTTAATTTTAGCTCAGATAATAGGTTTTTCGTCCACAACATCTCACTCAAGCTTACAGCCATCGATCTATATTCAGCTTCAGCTGTTGAACGTGATACTACATGCTGCTTCTTACTCCTCCAGGATACTAAGTTACCTCCTACAAACACACAATAGCCAGAAGTTGATCTTCTGTCATCAGGACAACTAGCCCAATCCGCATCACAAAATCCTTCCACATCCATGTGTCCATTTTTCTTAAACCATAATCCTTTTCCTGGGCTTCCCTTTAAATATCTTAGAATTTTGTGAGCAGCCTCCAAATGACCACTTCTAGGATCATGCATATATCGACTTATCACACTTACTGCGTAGGATATGTCAGGTCTTGTGTGACATCAATAGATAAGTCGTCCCACAAGTCGTTGATATTTTTCTTTGTCAACCGGATCTCTTGATTGTGCACACAACTTGCGATTTGGTTCAATAGGGGTTAGGGAAGGACGACATCCAAGCATACTTGTTTCAGTCATAAGATCCAATGTATATTTCCTCTGTGTTAACACTATCCCCTTCGGCGATCTTGCAATCTCAATACCCAAGAAATATTTAAGTTGGCCTAGATCCTTCACTTCGAACTCCTTCATCAAACTCTTCTTCAATTTATTGATTTCTTGCGCATCATTACCTGTAATGATCATATCATCCACATACACAGCAAGAATAGTGATGTGACCCTCAAAATGATGATAGAATAGTGTATGATCACCATTACACTGTTTATATCCCAAACCACATATAGCACGTCTGAATCGATCGAACCATGCCCTTGGTGACTGTTTGAGGCCATACAATGATTTTTTCAATTTCAACACCTTTCCTTTAGTTTGTAGAGTATTAAATCCCGGTGGAACTTCCATATATACTTCCTCTTGAAGGTCACCATGTAGAAAAACATTCTTAACATCTAATTGATATAATGGCCAATCAAAGTTAGCTGCACAAGATATCAATATCTTTATCGTACTCATCTTTGCCAACGGAGCAAAAGTTTCATCATAGTTAATTCCATATGTTTGGCTATACCCCTTTGCGATGAGTCTTGCCTTGTACCTCTCTATTCCTCCATCAGGATTTTGCTTCACAGTATATACCCATTTGCAGCTAACCACTTTCTTTCCTATAGGAGAAGGTCCAAGATCCCATGTCTTGTTCTTCTCAAGAGCCTCCAGTTCTTCCAGCATTGCACTCTTCCACTTGGGGTCTTATTTCGCTTCCTTCCAATTCTTAGGAATTATCATCGATTGCAGTGATGCAATGAATGGTTTGTAGGATGGAGATAAAGAAGCATATGATACATAGTTAGCTATGTCATTCTCATGCTCATCCTCGACATCATCCTCAAAATCATACCTTGATGGGGGCTTCCCGGCTGTGCTCCTCTTTTCTCTTCTCACTGCAATTGATAAGTCAGATTCATCTTCCTTCATTTCTGATTGTTCTCTCCCTACCTCCAAAGCTTCTTGTATAAGATTTGGAGACTCAGATGGCTGATCTTCTTGTATAACATCATATGGTATTTGTTGCTCCACTGGTTGAGGCACCATATGCTTTCGCCGTCTGTAGACATGTAGATATCTCCTTTCGTTAAGTTTTTCCAATTCCTTTTCACAACTAGGCTCGCTAACTGAATGTGGGATCAAACCCGTCATCATCTGCCTTGATTGTGCCTCGTCCTCCTCTTCTACATGTTCTACAATTGGGTCAAGATCAGCAAACAACATGCTTAGGTCCGTTCTCTCTCCATAAAATGGGACTGATTCTCTAAATGTCACATCCATACTAACAAAAGTACGCCTTTCAGACGGACTCCAACATTTGTATCCCTTCTGTCCAGTTGAATAGCCTATAAAGATGCACTTAACAGCTTGAGGATCCAGTTTTCCTACCGAAGGCCTGTAATCTCTAACAAAGCAAGTGCATCCAAATACTTTTGGGAGAACAATAAACTCATTCTTTCCGAATATCATTTCATATGGAGTTTTCATTCCAAGTATTCGTGATGGCATGCAATTGATAAGATATGTAGTAGTCATCACTGCCTCACTCCATAGGAATTTTGGCACATTCATTGTATACATAAGTATAGATAGCTAGATGGGCCGGGCCAAATGGGCCGACACGAAAGCCCGTAATTTTGGCCCGGCACGAGCACGGCCAAGACGAAAATAAACGGTCATGGGTACGACCCGACCCGCAAGACGATTATTTTTTTTGTTTTGTTCCTGTTTTTCTATGTATATTATTTACTCTTGGTGTACTAAATGTCTAAATCACAACCGTAGTTGCGTTCCAGTGGCTAGCCGAGCGAGCGCTAGTACTCCCACCTCCTCCTGGTCTTGTGAGGTCGCGGGATCGATCCCCAGCGCAAACATTTGGCCATCTATATACATAAGTGACCTAGTCACTTCCAATAGATGACGATTTTTCTTTTCAGCCACTCCATTTTGAGGAGACGTGTCAGGACATGAAGTTTGATGCAATATTCCTTGAGCTGAAAGGAAGCTATCAAATTCGTTGTTTACATACTCCTTCCCGTTATCAGTTCTTATGATCTGAACACGAGCATTGAACCGATTTCTAATATAAAAATAAAAGCCCCGAAAACAGTTAAGCACCTCACTTTTATGCTTCAAAAGATATATCCAAGTCATACTAGAATAGCAATCAATAAAGGTTACAAAATACTTCATTCCACTCATAGAAGTAATAGGAGAGGTCCACACATCAGAGTGAATTAAAGTGAATGGTGAGATGCTTCGAAGCCCCCTTCTCACATATGATGTTCTTATATGCTTGCCAAACTCGCATGCATCACATATTAATTTATATTTATCCACCTTGTTCATTTTAGTGGGAAATATTTTTCTCATAGTCTCAAAAGATAAATGTCCCAATCGACAATGCAGAAGTATTACCTTAGCCTCTTCACTTGTAACATTTGTTAGTGTAAGACACACTGCTCCACTTGTTCCCCTCCTATCTAAATACCACAGTCCATCACCCCTGACGCCAATCCCAAGTCTCTTTCCACTCTGTCTCTCCTGAATTAAACAATTCTCACGATCAAGGATAACCCGGCAATCCATATGATCAACTAGAGCACTTATTGACACTAAATTAACAGGAAATGATGGAACATATAAAACTGATGGTAATGTAATAGAAGGAGTGCATTGAACAGTGCCAACACCTCTAATGGAGAGAGATGTTCCATTAGCCGTTTGGATTGTTTCTCGATGTGTGTTAGTGTTAGTATATGGTGTATAAGAATTGAGTTCACTATACATACCAGTAACATGCCGGGATGCACTAGAATCCAATATCCAGTTTGAGTGAGCATCTGAATGAGCAATATTAGCAACATTTTCAGCCACTGATGTTACACCTTGTTCTTCATTCTTTTCCCCTTTTATTTCAGCCATCACCACATTTGCTTTAGGATCACCACCATAGCCACGACCTCTACCTCCTCTACTAGAACCATCTATGTAGCTGCCTCTGTTTCTTCCCGTCTCCTAGCACCACCACCAGCTTGTGCTCCCACTGTTGCTGCTGCTTCCTCTTCTCTTCTCCAGTAACAACGGCAGAATGGCTACTGCTTCTGCACTACAGCGCCACGCCGTACATGAGCTAGCTGCACGCGCGCGCTTACTCCTTGGCCACCACACGCGCCGCCGTCGCCCTACAGCCTGAGTCGCCGGCAAGCTCGCCTGTGCTCTGATACCATGTGGTGTCTGGGAAAGCTCCAGAACTCACTTCTCTCTACTACCCTTCTTCTTTGGTATACATATACATCAATACATCAGTAACGGGCCTTTGGGCCTGAGCTAAGCTATATCTCATATACAAGAACACAGCCCAACAATATATGTTCTCCTTACATAACCAAGCTACTGTTTCTATTCCTTGCAGAGCATTTCGCTTTCTGTCAATGACCTACTAGCATGCTGCGGTATTATGTGCAGCGAGGGTTGTGGTGGTGGCGACCCTTTCATGGCATGGAACTACTTTGTTCAAGAAGGTGTCGTGACTGATGAGGTATATATAGGCCCGTTCAACATTCCTATTATTATGAAGGATTTTTCGGTTTTAAAAAAAGAGAGAATTCCCTGTATGTCACTGGAAAAGTTTACAATTCTCTATCCGCCACTCGAAATTCTTTCTTCCCTTGCATGCCACTGGTTCAAGTTTTCTTTTCCCCCAATGCCACTATCGTTAAGTCCGTTAGTTTTAGCCGTTTAAAAAGTTCATTAATGTCTAAAATGCCCCTTCGGTTTAAAACTTTAAAAAATCATATATCCTTTATTTTAACTTCAAATTGAGTAATTCAAATTTTTAAATTTATGTAAAATCATTATCTATTTGCTATTCAAATATCTGTAACATTTGGTATTTTCAGCTTTTGTCCTCCTTTTTCATGAGGCATGGCATGTTTGATTAATTTTTAAATAAAATTTACATCCAAAAAGTTTTAATTTTAACTTTCAAATCTGGCTATATATAATTTTATGAATCCGTAGAATTTTTTCTCATGTTTTTATGAATTCTATACTATTTTTATGAATTTTTTCTATTTTGTAACATATTAAAAAGGCAGGGGCATAATGGTCATTTTGTAACTCCGTTATATTCTTTATCGCTTGAGTGGCACCTAGGGAAGAAAAAATTTAAACCAGTGGCATGTAAAGGAAGAGCGAATTCCGAGTGACAGATAGAGAATTGTAAACTTTTCCAATAGTATATAGGGAATTTTCTCTTCAAAAAAATGAATGACATCTTAATATTGAGATAGTTGCTTTAGAGCATACATCATTACATTACATTATGAGTAACTACTACAAGCTGTAATTGTTGTTCTATTCTTCGTGAAGGCATAAACGCTATTGATTCCGTTTCATATTCATTGCACCACACAACACAAAATAGATGTGCCATCAAGAAATTTCAGCTTCATATACATACAAATACTTATTGTTCATGTTGCAGTCAATACTGAACTGTTGCAATGTCATGCAGTGTGATCCATACTTCGATCAATTAGGTTGCAAGCATCCAGAATGTCCTGTTTATCCTTCACCAGTGTGTGAAAAGAAATGCAAAATGCAGAACCAAGTTTGGAAGGAAAAGAAACATTTCGGTGCCAATGCATACATAATAAAATCTGATCCACATGACATCATGGCAGAAATCTACAAGAATGGCCCTGTAGAGGTTGCTTCCACAATTTATGAGGTGAGGTAACACTGAGTTGTTATTCCTGAATTTTGTCACATTCTTTTACAGTGCTTTTAACAAAAGGCATGGTTTAATATGTGTTGCAGTTACTACTAAATTGCTTTAAATTAAAAGGTAGAATATAAAGCTCAGAAAGGCTATAAATCAAAACAAATGCGCATTCTTGTTTTTTATATATTTTTGAACCAGAAATATTTGTCTGAGCACTTGTCAGGCACACTACTGATATATGAAAGGCTGTTGTTCCCTTTCAAGCGTTGAGTTAATTTGTTTCTATTGATTAATCATCTAATCAATGTGCAGCTCACATCACATACTATTATATAACCTTACAAATTATATTTTTCGATAGAAAAGAAGATATTCTATCATCCACACGTATTTCCGTTGGTCCTCATTTAACAATGCAAAATTGTCAAGGACTTCGCACATTACAAATCAGGAGTGTACAAGCACATCACAGGTCGCATGATGGGTGGTCATGCTGCCAAGTTGATTGGATGGGGAACCAGTGAAGCTGGCGAGGACTACTGGGTATTTTGTTTATCATCCACATTATGTTCTTTACTAACTGATGGATAAATTCTAATTTGTTTTGTTTAATATATCCTTTCTGCCATGCAGCTTCTTGCAAACCAGTGGAACAGAGGTTGGGGTGAGGTAAGTTTGTGACAAATACCCAGTTTTGTAGAAGTACCATGGTGAAATTAGCAACATATGTGTGTTGAGCTATTCATAAAAATTGGCTGGCACTAATTGTGTAGGATGGGTTCTTTAGAATCATCAGAGGCAAAAACGAATGTGGCATTGAAGCATATGTTGTTGCCGGTATGCCCTCGGCAAAAAACATGGTCAAAAACTATGAAGGTGCCTTTGGAACGGCGATAATATGACCCCTATCAAGAGCAGTTGGGAAGCTGGAATCAGCCATATGTGCAATCGATTAAAAGGGTAAAGTAGCCTTGATGGCTTCTGTATTCTGTATTCTTTATACGTTTGCATGTTCACAGCGCTGCAGCGACAACTCTTGTTCACGAACAAGATGAAATAATACGAATAAGATCATGGTTGTCGTATAGGGTTACCATGTGTGATGGAGAAGATTGTTGGGTTTAGTTCTATATTGGTTATCAATTGAAGGTTGCACGGAAGCACAACATAAAAGGTGGAAAAGTCATCATCTATTAGATTGGTCGTTTGGATTGAGTGGGTCCTAGACCTTGGTTGTGGTTCTGATTGTGTCTGTGGATGTAGCGGTTGCAAGGTTCAAAAACCACCTAGTGATATTCTTGATGAATTTCTTGTATTTTGGTGATGATGACATAAATGGAAGACTCCAAGTGTGGCATCAAGGTGAAATAAGTTATCGATGTACCCGGGGTTATGGTAGGGTTCACGTGCATCTTTATTTAACTTTAGCTTGGATCTTAGGGGATTGGAGACAAATTTGTCTTGTCATGGTCCTTTTGTTTCGTGTAGCACCTAGGTTTGGTTTGGAGTGTTGCTTGAGTCTTTTGGTGCAGTGGTCATAGGAGGTGAGTTGGCTCTGTGTGCATCGGAGGATCCGGTGCACCGTTCAGCACATGGGATCTTTAGGTTCAAGGGGTGTGCCTCGATAGTGTTGTGTGCATTAGACCGTCTGGTGCACTGTTTGACGCACCAGACCTTTAGTTCTAGTGCGGGGTGTTTTGTTGCTTTTGCTTGCATTGGGCGGTCCGACGTGTCGTCTGATATGGCAAATGATTAGTTCCAGTAGTGTGGCATGTCCTCCTTCACACACGACGGATGGTTGGGTGTGTTGTTCGACGCGGCATACAGTTAGGTTTAGGGATTTTTTTTGGCTTGGCGCGTCCTGTAGGGCGCGTCAGAGGGTTTTGTGCCCTGCTTTGAACAGTGCACCGAACGGTCTGTGCAAACCTTTTGGCACCAGGGACAGTTAAGTCCTGGAGGGTGTGCTGCCCTACCGGATGGTATGTTGCATCAGACGGTCCGGTAGGCTAGTGTGTGTCGAACCGTCCATGCACTGTGGTCTGTGCCCAATGGCTAGTTTTTGGTGGTCAGTATTTAAACCCATCAGGGTGGCTTTGGGATGTTTTGTTGCTTTAGTCTTAAACTCTAGGAACTTATTTCAAAGCTAGCCATCAAAACTAGTGTTTGGAAGAAGAGCTAGGGAGAGCTTGAGAGAGTGAGTGATAGGATTATCAAGATGAAGTACAACCTAGGACAAAGACACACATCACATCCCAATGTCAAAACACATGATTTTGCACTATCAGGTGTCGGACTAACTGGTCCAAAGTTTTTGGATTATCTGATACCTAGGACATCATACTGTTTAGAATTTCAAGAATTGGCGCTCTCAGTTTGCTTCTTCAAATATTTATCAGAGTATCCAGTTCAAAGTATCGGAGTATCCAGTATCTGGGATATCGGAATGTCTGAAATCTCAGGTTTTGGTGCGCTTTGTCTTTTTTGTTGATTTTATTTTATTTTCATTGGAGTGTCCGGTGATTTGGATCATAATATTTGGTATCTAGTAAATCGGAATGTTTAGAAATCACTACTAGAAAAGTGATTATTTATGACGAAAATGTTGTGACAGTGTCAACTTTCGTCATGGAAATAAACTTTTCAAAGGACAATTTTTCTCAATCGTCATAAAGTGTGTCGTATGCGCCTTTGCCCATGTATTTTGTGACGAAACATGAAATTTCATCATAAAACAAATACAAATATCGTCATAGAAAAGCGAATCCATGCTTCGTTGGTGATTTGTTCTTGACATCATATATGTATTTCTTGTGACAATTTGAGTTCATCATACAAAAATCATTCAGATTTGAATACAAAATTCATTATAGCACGGAACAATATAAATAGTTTTCTAAACTTGCAAGTTGGTTGCTAGCATAGATGCATCAAATTGCCCTTTTGATGATGGTAGCCTTCACCAAATAGCTTCATCCTCGCATTCGACAAAATCTCTTCTTGAAACTAATAGAGTGTGAAATGTCCATAATGTTTTTGGGTATATTTACAGATCTAAACTTAAACCTAAGTGGATTAATTCAACTTCTTTTTACCATGTACATAGTCCTTAAAATTGTACGACTCAAGTTTTTTACAAGGGTTCGAGAATTTGGGTTAGAACTCGTTCAATTCATTTGTTCACATAATTAATAAAAGATAATAATTTATTAGCAAAAGTATTGCAATGAATCACGGAAGAGCAAAAAGATACACATAATTAGTTGATGAACAATTTTATTGCTCTAAAAATTAAATTTGTAGCCGTTATTTAAAATTTCATGGCAGCGCCACTCTTCCAAGGCCACCCAAAAATTTCACACTTATCCCGCCTACTTAAATCCAAAATTCCTCCTCTCAAAATCCAAAATCCTCCGCTCTCTCCTCATTTCAGTTACAAGTCCCGGGGAGGCGGTGGGAGCGATCTTGGCAATGGCGGCGGCGCTCAGCCGGCTCCCGAAGGGAGAGCGGTGGCGAAGGTAGGGCGGAGCGCGGGTACTCCAGAGGTGGTGTCGGCCTTGGTAGAACGCGACGGCGACGAGGCTTGCAGCACCTTCGGTGGTCGGGCGGCGAGGAAGACGGCGTGACGACGCTCGTTGACGGTGAATGGCGGCACTTTCGTCCTGGGCGACGACATGGGTGTCTCCCAATCACCTCCTTTCTCTCTCTTTTTCACCCCGTCCAGATCCAGCCTTCTAGATCCACCGCGAAGCCCAACCGGCAAAACCCTAGCCGCCTCTGTTCCCCGCCTGGCCGCCTCCGAGGCCTGCCCCGCGCGGCCGCGCCTTCGAGCCGTCCCGCCGCCTCCCCTCCGTTCCTCGCCCCGCCGTCTACGAGGTGGTGGTCAGGACACCTGAGCCGTGCGGATGCTGAACCGAGCACTGCCAGCATCACCGGCTACAAGCAGAGCTCAAGCGCACCTCTCGTATGTGCCTTGGTTCCTGGTTCATCGGAATTCAGTTGCGTTCAGTTTATTGGTTCCTTTTCTTCTCCTTTTGGAGCGCTCGATCGTGGATTATTAACTGGATATCTATCTCTTCGCCTCTGATCGCGGTTTCATTCAACTTTGGCTTCTCCTTTAATCGATCACAACCGACAAGTGTTACATCCAACTTTGGCAAGAAAGACGGGTAGGCCTGGACTTTGCTTTTGCTTGGCTTGCAATTTAGTTTCAACTATAACCTATTTCTGTCGTACCGTCACAAATTCATGCTATTTTGGTGCCGACAAATGGAAGTACTGCTGTGCTCCACAGTGGAAACAAAGGAACATAGATTTTGAATCAATTGTGGAGCTGTGAAGCCGATATGTGCATCTGTTGATAACCGTAGGCACTTTAGGATCTATGCATTTTTTTTGCTTTGAGGGGGTGTAGAATAACTAGTCCTTAAGTAATACCCTGAATGATGAGCCCCTTCTCTGACATGATTGTAAATCTTCTTTTTCAGTGAGGGCATTTCCCTGCTGAATTAGTAACCAGATCCATTTGAGTTCTTGCACTTTTCTCATGGATTCGTTATGTGGGACTATTTGATTCCTACGCAATGAATTTCTGGTGGTGCCACACTAGCATATACCAGTTGGAACCAATATACTGTGGTTCATATGGCACATAGAAGTTGCACTATTTTTCCTGTGTTTGACAGTCTGAGTACAAAACTTTCCCTAAATTGAAGCCCAGTGCACCCAAATTGTCAACTGGCACACTAAAAACTATACCTAAGCATCTTTGTAAGTTTTTGTGTAAGATAGTAGTAACTAAGCAAGCCTACCATAGATTTGAAATCTAGCATTTTATTAATACTGTACCTCTTTGTCATTTGCAGGGACAATGGTGATTGATGAGCAAGACCTTCTATGTAAGAATATTGTTGTGCTTATCAAACGAATCAGCATCTCTGATTGATGCTCGCTGCCATGGTTATAAAATAGAATGGTATTTACGTGTTAGAACTGCCATGATCTAGATGTATCAGTGAAACATAGAAATGTAATATGTATCTGTGATGATATGTACCGATGAATATTATATGACTTGATGACTTGTTAATTCTATGTATCGGTGAAACACTTAAATCTTGTGTGTATTTTGTGCTGCTCTATTTAATATATGAGTCAATTTGTGTCATGACATTATTTACTGGGTCTAATTGTATTGTTGGGCTGAAATTAATGTAGCCCAAAAAATGGGTCGATGTTGGGTCTGCATTAATAGCTAAAAACAATAAAATTAACAAAAAATGACATGGTAGATATGATATGTCATCATTCAATGAATATGATGACGTGGAACATACGCCAAGATATGCGATATCCTAGACGTTGACGTGACATTAGAATGTTTAGTGATGAAATAATCTATCCACGTGTCATCATATTATGACGACATTTTTCGTCACAAAAGATCGGGTCAACGCCCTTCGCAGTCCATCGGCACCGTTTTTTATGACGAATTGGTGATTTTGCATGACGTTTTATATAATTTTCATGACGACTGTTATTGTCATAGAAAATAACTCTTCGATGATGAAGAGTTAAGTCGTCATAGAAAATAGCATTTTCTATGACGAAAAGAAAGCAATTCGTCGAGAGAAGTTTTCTATGACGCACTTTCGATGACGACTCTGATTTCGTCATAAGATCGTCATAAAAGACATGTGATGACGCTTTCCTGACTTATGATGACGAATTCGTAGTGTCACTAAAAATCATTTCTCTACTAGTGAATTCAAGATTTGGGGTTCTCTGTTTGTTGGATGTATTTTGTACCAAAGTGTTCGGTCTCTGGACCGGAGTGTATGATGTGCGTAGAAAGCTGCCCCAACGGCTAGCCCGAGCCTACACCTATTTAACAACCCTTCTACCAATCCAACCAAGGTTAGCACTTCACTCTCATCAATACTAACCTCTAACAACATTTTAAGTGTTAAATCTTCTATCCACCCCAAATCCTCTTACTCTATGCTTTGGGTAGGGTTTGAGAAGTGAGATCGAGTGTCTCGTGAGCTAGCTTCATCCTTTGAGAAATCAATTCATCTTGAAGCTCGTTCTTCACCGGATTTGTTACCCTTGGAGGTCAAAGATTCCTAGACGACCATGCGTCGCCTTGAGGCACCGTGCGTCCGTGCCTTTTATGTGGTGCGCCAAGGAAGTTTGTGAAGGCCGATTCTACCTCTTGAAGGAAGGAGTCAAGGAGTGAAACTGAGGGGTTTTGGTGTGGCCTCGGTGAGAGAAATGACTAAAAAATACTCGGGCTCAAGTGTTACCGAGCCTACCTCAACAGAGACGTAGAATCCTATAAAGGATCCAAACTTTGGAAACAAGCATCGACCCGTCTGTTCTTCGCCTTTTAGTTTCCCCTCTATTTGCTCTTTAGCTTGATTTGCTTCGGTTTGATCATGTTTTTGTGATCGGCTAGCATCTATGTCTGCTATTACTTACTCTTGTGCTATGAATTGTCTTTTGGTGCTGGTGGCAACTCGCATTGGTTAGGCAGGCTCAAGGCTTAACCCTAGCTTTGTTTGCAAGTCAAAATGTCCAGTGTTTTTCATCAGATACTCCGGTAACCATCAGACTATTCGGTGTTTAGGACCGGACTGTCCCAAAGTAGTAGCTTCCACGTATTTTTGTGTTCAAAAAAATTGGTATCGCCTATTCATCTCCCACGAGGCGACATCTTGATTCTTTATACAACAACCTTTTAAACAAATTTGCTTTTGTCTATACCCTCAACAACCGGCATTATGGCCTAAAATCCCCCATATACCTTCATTGTATTCATCTATGCCATTTGAGGATGCATATAGCTATTGAGCGTGTTTGGATTTTAAGAGGGATGGTGAGTTCGAGGAGCATCGATTCGAAAAAATTCTTTAAGACTTCCATTCACCTTGGTCGCGATAACTAGCCTTACACATTTCCCGGTGATAGATTCAATAATTTTATATCGATTTTAAAGGTACTAGCTAGTTAGTAGTGTTAGTCAATTTTTTTTATCATTTTGCAAAATAAGGGTTTCTCTAGATACTATGTGAAACCTCGACAGAATGGACCTTCAGCAAAGCTGGAGCTTTGCAGGGAAAATTATACCTTTTGGGCCTATGCCCATGCCTTTTGAATAGTAGTGATAGGCATGCATGCAAAGTGATATAGATGCTTGTTGTCTATAATTCAATCCATATCAGTTATAAATAACACTAAATACAATATATATAATGGTAGAGATGGTTGAAGGTTTTGCAAACAGCTTCTTCACGATACAAAATTTCTTATTTCTTGAGTAGAGTCGATTTTTGCATTGAAGATAACCAAATTTTTGTGCTTGTTCTGTTTTCTCCACATCATCATAGATCCTAGGTAATAAAACTCATGGACAGCTTATAAACAACTAAAAGTAAACCACTATACATATTTTGAACGAGCCTATGTATGGACAGCGAGGGGATGTCACAAGTCATAGTCATAATTGCTCTTGGATGTTACGTTGAGCCACAAATGAAAGGAGGAAAGGCGCCTAACTTGAAGTACAAAAAACTTATACTTTCGAGCTGTCTACAGGATTGATCCGGACGTGCATAGATAACTCGGATGGATTGATGGAGTAACTTGTTTCAGTCTTTCAGAAGGAAACAAATGCTAAACAAGACATAAAAGACAGGCGTCTGCGATCGACAGATGCGCATGCATGACTCCCTTAGCTAGACACGGAAGGGAGATGGAAAATGGAATTCCTCACACGCTAGCTGCAGCATTTCGGTGGGCATGCTTTTGTTGTGGATCCTGAGACTTCAAGCAACGTTCGGCATGATTACTTCCCCCGCATGTAGATTGTGGATATAAAGCAGGGACAAACGAGCCACCACGTTGATCGGAGAGATTCTCATGTAAATTAGATAATAAAAAAAGATCTCCACCGGAAATTACGGTGCACTAGATTATAACATTTTAGATTAAATCTATTAATGGATAAATTCTAATGTAAATTAGAGAAAAAATATCACAACCATTTATTACAATGGGACAAGATTTTAAAGGCTTAGATTGAATCTATTATCGAAAAAATTTCCATGTAAATCAGAGAAAAAGGAAAGATCTCCACCACCCATTATAGTAGCGCCATATTTTAATGACTTAGAGTAAAAGAAAATAAATTACAAAATTATAATGAAAAAATAAAAATAAGATCCCATAATAAAATTATATAAATTTGAAATAAAAATACTACAAATAAGAGTGCATTTGAGATTAAAAGAAAGCTTCCATATCGAATACAACAAAAGATAAATATATGAAAACTCAAAATAAAAATAATAAAATAAAAGCCTATGACACATTAAAAGAAAGTGTTCATGCTTGATACAATATAAAAAATACAAAACTACAGTAAACAGTAATAACATTTATAGTAATAAGAGTCAATATATGATGAAAACAAAGGGTTCATATCAAATATAATAAACAATAGAAATTATATAAATTCGAAATTAAAAATAATAGAAATAATAGTTCATGTTTGTATTAAAAATAAGGGTTCATACCAACTATAGTAAAAATAATAAAAGTAAAATAATTCAAAGTAAAAATACAAAACACGTCTATAAAACTGTCCATATAAACTACAAGAAAAACATGAAAAAAAATTCAATGTAAAATAATAGAAAAGGTTTCATGTTAACTATAAAACTGAAAAAATGTTAACATCAATACAGTAAAAATATAACTGCATTGCATGTATAAAAAATAAAAGGAGTACATATCTATTAGATATATAAAAATAAGAGAGTCCAACAGAGCTACCAAGTTAACCCTAAAATTTTAGAAAATTTCACATTAACCCTAAAGTGCGAAAATTCCTCGGAAAAAGGAATATGCGATATTTATTATAGTGGAACCAGATTATAATAGTGGAATTATAACAAGAATGGATATAGTGGGGGTATATTATATTGGCTTAGATAAAAATAAAATAAATTATACATTTTAAATTAAAAGTAGTACGAAGAAGAGTGCATGTCAGATTGAAATAAGACTTCATAATAGATAAAAATAAAATCATGTAAATTCTAAATAAAAATAAAAATAAGAGTCTACGTTGGACCATGTCAAATAAGATAAAAAATAAATTTGAAATAAAAATAACAAAAACAAGAGTCCATATCGTATTAAAAGAAAATGTCCATATTAGATACATGTAATATTAAATTATGTAAATTTGGTACAAGAAATGTTAGAAATAAGAGTACATGTCCGCTTAAATGAAAAGTCCAAATTAGCTACAATAAATGATAGAAATTACATAAATTCGAAATTAACAGCTTAGGTTAAAATAAAATACGTTAGAAATCTAGAATTAAAATAATAGAAATAAGTGTTCATGTCTAATTAAAAATAAAGTCTATATAATTAAAGCATGGTCCAATGGAGCCACCACATTATATTAAAATCCTCAAAATTCTCACTTTAATCATAAATAAAAAGAAAGATCTACACCTTTTATTGTTGTGGTTTTAAACTATAACGGATTTTATTAAAACAAAGATTTCATGTGAACAATGGAATAAAGAAATTTTGAATACTATTTAATAAAGGAGCAAAGTAGTGTTTAATATAACTTTTTTTTAAAACGCACGCATCGGTGCGCTAATCGTGTTAATACTACTAGAAGACAAGTGTTCCAGTCTAGCACACTCATCTTTAGGCACAGAAACGCCCTGTTTTCATAGGAAGTAGTACTCGCGTCGTCTTGCCAAAATCGTGCACACGTACATAAATTTGATCCGGCCGGCACCCGTGCGTAGCCTGCAGTGTGCGTGCCATTTCGATGTGGTCACATGCAGCAAGCATACAAGGCGCCCGTGCCGTGTGAGCAGCGAGCGTGCCAAAAAACTTTTCGTAGGCCGTGCCAGTAATTTTGCCACCGGAACGTCCGCACGCACAACGAGTTCTTGTCGTGCCTCGTGCATGCGCCGCCCGTGCGAATCGCTGCTCGTGGCACGTACAGCTAGATTTCTCCAACATACGCATCCATGATGAAACAGCCTGATTTCTTAGGTAATAGAAATAAATTTTCGACCTCTACATCGTCAGATGGATATGTTGATGTACAGTGTCATAGTCATGTCGTACACTACTGTCGTAAACATGTCACAACGTCACATTGATTTACAGCCTTGGGCGACAGTTTGGCAAAGGCTAAAAAAACCCTGAAATAAGCACAAAAAAAAAACCAGAATTCTTAATTCCCAAATTATATGGTTGAGATAGCAAGTAGTAGTCTAGTACTTCCTTCGTTTCAAAATTTAATGTGCATAATTTTTTACACGATCACCAATGTAGAACTTTGATAATTAATTTTTGGGTGATTCGGGGGGTGTTTTGCTGAGTTGGCCTAAACTGATCTGGAAAGCTAACTTGCCTTTGAAAATTAAGATTTTTGTTTGGTTAGTCTTTCATAATGCTATTTTAACCAAGGATCAGTTGGTTCGTCGGGGTTGGATTGGGAATCATTCGTGCCTTTTTTGCTCTAGTTCTGAGAATGCTGATCATCTGTTTTTCCTTTGTTCTACGGCTAGAGTAATATGGAGTGTAGTGGCCATTTGTTTTCGTTCTGATAACCGTCATGTGAATTTTGGTGGGGCTTTTGTCTGGCTGTATGATATTTGGCCTAAAGGAAAAAATTTGCAGGGGTGTGCATTTTATCTATAATATGGGCTATATGGTTGGCAAGAAATAAATGGTGTTTTCAGGGGAGTGTTATTCATTCTCCTTTTACAATTCTTCATTCTGCTTGTGCTTTTGTTTACTATTGGGCAGGACTGTATTCAGGTGAAGACAAGGATAAATTGAGAATGGTGGTAGCTCAAATGAAGAAAGTTCTTCAGAGTTTTGCTGATGTCAAAACTAGTGGATGTGGTTTATTGGATTTTGGGGAGCTTCAACAGAAGGGGGCACCCAAGAAATGAGTGTTGCTTTGAGCAGGGAAGATCGTTTTTGGTGATTGGCTTCTTATATGTTTTGAGTTGGATGAGGGTGTCTGTTAGTAGTGATCTGGTTTCTAGTTATAGTAGTATTCTGTGGTTGTTCTTTTTTGTTGGACTTTAGTTGGTCTTATGATGGGGTATGTCTAGTTTTGTAATGCAGTATCGCTCATGGTGGTTGTTTAAACCTTAGACCTAGAGGAGACAGTTATCTTTTGGTGCTTAAACATTGTAATTCTGTTCTCTTAAATGGAATTGGGGTGAGGGCCCCCGTTGCAAAAAAAAATAAAAAATTCTTTCATAAGATATCATCAACAGGTATAAAATTAGTATAATATAAAAGTATTTTCAAATACAAATCCAACTATATCACATGCATAACTCTAAACATAAATATTTTTAGTTTGCTTATTAGTCAAAAGTTACAAACACGAACGTGATTCAAAATGAATATACTGGTCAATATTCAATAAGCTTTTCGTCTACAAAAACCCTACAAAAGTACGTGGATATATATCGAGAGGCGTCGAAAGAAGCACATACGCTACGCGGCAGCGAAGAGAGAAAATCAAATTCTTATTAAGTGGTTTATCACCCAACCAACTATTATTCTCCCAAATCTAGTTTGGAAACCATTTTTAATTTGAAATCACCCCACTTCAGACATTCCTGTTTATTGAGATCGTAGGCTGGCTGTCGGTCTACATAGACATACACATGGTGATTCTATTTATTCATATACGATCGATCGATGGATGGATCGAATCATGTACACAAACTTAGCACAGACATATATATCCACACATCTGAGTTGTGACTTGTGACTCAGGCTGGGAGCAGTCACGCATGCTTCACGAGTGGGCCGTACATAGCAAGGTAAGGTACTAGGTATATTGATCGCTATAGCATGTTCGTCATGAGGTTGGCGTTTCCGGCTTCATGAGGTCGGCGCCGGCGGCGAGGAGAGCTCATGGGCACTTGTGGCGTCCCTTGTGGGTGGTCATGTGGGCGTAGCAGGGGCAGACGTTCTCGTTGTCGGAGGTGCCGGGCGGCACGCAGCCGCAGCGCCGGCAGCACGTGTTGCACGCCCTCAGGCACATCTTCGGCCGCCCCGACTTGCTGCACCGGTACGAGCACGAAGCGCCGCAGTCTGCACATATGCACGTCGCACACAGTACCCATCAGCTAGCTAGCTCGCTATACATACATACACACGCGGCAAATTAATCAGCAGGGAAGACAACGATACTGCTAATTGATTAGCTAGCAAGCTGAGATCAGTCGACTGATCATCGATCGGCCGATCAATGAAAGCATATGCCACTCACTGATAGCGTACGCCTGTCCATGGGGAGCGGTGGTCTGCATGCATGTGGATCAAGAAAGAAAGAAGCCCTCCATTAATCATACCAGCAGGGTTACAAAACACAGATCAAATCAGCAGCTTAATTATTAACGATCGACCCGATGGACATGCATGATCACCTCGAGGAGGAGCAAGAGGAGGACGAGCGAGAGCGGCAGGAGCAGCGCCCCGGACTTGGCCATGGCGATCGATCGATCGAGAGCGCCGAAACCGAAACGTCAAGAGGCTCACAGCTCGCTCGCTCGCTCAAGATGGACTCGGTGGATCGATTCAGTAGTTTCTCTCCGAGAGAGGTAGATTTCAATATTTATAGGGCGGCGAGGCTGGAGCCCGGAGGCTTGCGGTTGCGCGCGGATGGACGCCTTCCGTCCGTTGGGCCGGCACGCAGCGCAGCAAGCTCCGCGTGCTGCCCCCTCCCCCCCTCGCGGACGCAACGCAGCTTGTTTCTGCAGCTGGTCGAGCCGTATCCGCCGCTGGTATTTCCCCTCTAAAACACTATTAGCGTCCCCTCTATCCATCCCTCTAAAATTCCTTCATAAATTACACTACCCTCTAAAAGATTCCTTCCCTCCAGCAGCCTCTCTATATCTACTACAGTATTTCCCAGGAGCTATTGGAGTTGCTCTAAGCTACGCATACAGCATTACGGCCCCAATTAAGTGCCACGATTAGACGACCCGCTCATTAATCAGTGCAATCTGCCGTGCGTAGTGATGCTAATGCCGGGTGATAGATCTCCCCTAAATCGATTGAGTATTCTAATTCCGGCGTCGATCGATATGTTCGCGTGTGGGTTGTGTCGTCTGGAGATGGTATGGTGTTGGTGCGTCCGTGCGTGGGTGGTGTAGATTAATTGGGTGTGGGATTACGGTTCCTAAAGTTATCTGAAATATGCTGGTTACTTGCCGGAAGGCTGGTGACATTCCAGTTAATTTCACCTAATTTTTCTGGTGGGCTAGCTAATAATTTGTGCTAGACCGATTATAGCAACCCGAGGGGATGAATGGAAGCTTTTAAAAAATCTATCGAACCGATGTTCTTTGAACCGATAAGCACTCAACAAATGCATGCACCCCAAATGGTATAAATAAAATCTACACAGGTATGTGAGAATTTTCAAATTCAGTTTTGCTGCTTCTCAAGGTGACTGATTTTTAAATAAGTTTCAGTCGATTTTCACATAGTTAGATTCAACCGTTATATCTTTTATATGTCCTATAGAAACGTTTGATCAACGGTTTAGAAAATCGACTGAGAGATAAATAACTCTCAGACGCCCGATGATAAGTCAGTCCCTTTCAAATTATGGTCCTAATTGTTAAGAGTTCAAACAGGATGGAATCAAAACTAAAAGGCGAGCGCCAGCGTTCGGACGGACGTCCGGACGCTGGCGCGCAGAACCTGCCCCAGCCGTCGGATGGCCGGCTACCGCGCCGATCCAACGCACGCATACGCTCCCGCGTACGTGCCCTTCCCAGCGCGTTGTTAGTCGTCGTTTGATTTCAATTCCGATTAAACTTCCGATTTTTGTACAAAATTCAAACAGTGTTTAAAATGCGTGAAATAAATTTCATAATTCTTCTAAAATCAAAAGCAACCCATTTTAAATACTTTTTTGAATTTTTGAATTTTTTTCACTTTTTATTTTTTTGATGTGAACTAAGAGAAGACACTTATAAAACTTACATCTATACTAGCAAAACTTAGCCGTGTTCTGATGAAATCTGATGAAACTTCGATGTAACCTAATGAAACTTGGATGAAACCTGTTGAAACTTGATGAAACTTGAATTGACCTGATGAAACTTGATGAAACTTGAAAAAACTTGGATGAAACCTGATGAAACTTGACAGTTCGGCAAAGTTTTACAAGTATGAAACTCAAGTTTTACTAGGCGAAACCTAAGTTTCAGTAGGCGAATCTCAAGTTTCACCAGATAAGTTTGAAGAGTTATATGGCAACATATATCTTGTTTTGTTCGTAAAAATACGAGGAACACGTTGGTGCAAACGGTTTTTGGATTGGAGCACCCAGTCAAAATTTGTGGTCGCCGAAAGGAAAAAAAACCATGGGCCCCACCCCTGCATGTGCACAGTGCCCCTCCCCCCGTTTCCCGAGCGCTACGTGGGAGTCCGGCGCATCCGGACTCCCGGACTGTAGCCTTTTCGAAACTAAAATTGTGTTAGTAAAAGATAATCAAGCCAAAATGGCCAAAACAGATTTTAGGAAAACAAAAGCAGGTTCCAACAGAGTTTTGTCCTCTGATAAGGGGGTTGTCTTGCCTTTATTTGAATACAATAATTATGAGAATCTTTCTCAAGTAAGATGAATGAATCGTGCAGCACTCCAAAAAATTTCATTTTGTATCTACCAAGGATGCATCCGAGGCCCCCTGTTGCTAGCGCCCCGCTCATTATTGCATCAACGGTTTGAACGGGGTCTCGACCGAGGCGAATCAATATGTAGGGTTGATATCTGTCTTGTCCACCAACCCAGGCCCACTGTTGCGGCTGCAACACTACACCAGTCACTGTTCTGTCACTATTTTGTCACTTGCGCACGAATTACACCTCCCGATGATAGTAGATCATTCTGATTGTTAAAGGGATCTTTGTCAGGCTTGTGCCTTCACAGGGGGAAGCCACACCCAGGAGGCCTCGCCTTGACATGTGTCCGCCTTGCTGGTGTGACTCGATCAAGGCCTCGTCGAGCAAGGTTATGAGCAACCGTTCGCTCGGGGCGCCCTTCGCTCAGGCAACCCTTCCTAGTGCCTCTGCTCGTGGACTTCCTTCGAGCAGCCTACGCTCGGGCAACCTTTCCGAGAATATTTGCTCAAAAGCTTTCTCTGAGCGCGACCTCAAGCAGTAAGTCTTGTTCGAGGCGCTTTGACTTGATCAACACGAGTGGCAATACCTCACCCTATGTTGTTCTTAGCCAATTTTCAGTTGTGTCTCTTATGCCATCCTATCCCCGTGAGAAACCTTGTCCTACTGTCATATCCCTAGTTGGTTAACTGAACACCTCCCCCGCCGCAAATTCAACGTAGCCTCTACCAACATCCGTCCATAGGCCTTCGGCGGTGAACACGGCTAGTGTTTCTGCCATGAAATCGCTGCTTCACATGGTTTTGGTTTTCCTGGCAATCAGGGTCTCTCCTCTTCAATGTTGTTTTACCTAGTGGGTTGCTCTTGATTTTTCATCTTTGTCTTCCATTCCGTAGCGGGTTCTCGCTAGCATAGCAGCTATGTGCTGTTATGGTTTTGTGGTTGGGTCATGAAAGGCCGTGTTTTTAATGTTGTGTTTACCTAGAGACTTGGTTTATAAACCAGCGAAATATTCACCGCTGTATAAAAAAGAGAGAACAAACCATCCTCCTTCGTTTTCATGATTCCACCATGCATTATGCAATGCATGTAAGAACATGACCAACGGTAAACCTATTTGTCGCCCATTTGCTATAAATGGAGTTATGAATAGTAAAAAGGTTGGGAGTAAAATATAAGGGTGGATGACACCGATCGGACGTTCAATGGAAGCTTCTAGTCAGCACTCGGCCGCATGATGTTAGCATGGAATCTTGAAAAAATAACTATGAAACCTTCAAAAATAGTTGCAAAGCCTCGGCAAATATTCATGTGAAACATATGTGAACCGTGATGAACCTTAAAAAATAACTGCTAAAAATTGAAGAACTATACTGATGAAACTTCTGCGAGTGCTGATGAAACTTGGTTAAATATTAATGAAATCTCGAAAAAGTAATGGTGAAGCTTGCTCAATAACCTGATGAAACTTAATAAAAAAAACCTATTAAACACTGCTACCTAATGTTGAAACTTGAAAAATGACCAAGTTTTACTTGTGCGAACAACATGTTCCCTCCAACAAAATCTAGTTTCAACAAACAAAATGCCAAGTTTCACGTGTGCATTGCTGGAGTTCCATGCAAAAATGGGATGGACATCACAGTGCAAATAAGAAAAGTTTCACAAAAACAAAGATAAAGTTCTGCATGTGAAAACCAAATTTCACACGACTGAGGTCCACACGGGAATGGAACATAGACTTTCTCCTTATCATCTTTTTCTCTATATCTAGCGAGCCCCATGCCATGCTCATTGTACCTGGCCGCCGATCATGTTGGGAAGGCGCACTATGGCACACAATATCCAATCTATCCATTTTCAACTCTACATGAACACTGAGAAAAGAAAAGGAAGAGATGAAAGGAGAGAAGGAGGAAGGATAGATGAGGGGAGCATCACGACACTGACACTCGGTTGGCCAACTACGGCAGGAAAAGATGCCGCTCTTTATTAGCTTCGTGTGTCAGTGGTGTTGAGCAAAATAGTAGTTTGGCGGGGAGATCACGACTATCACTCACGTCACATCGCATTGGGGCAATGGTAGACTCACAGGAGTAACAGTTCTGTGTTTGGACAGTGTGTGGAGCATGTAGGAGAGCTTGCATTATGCTTACACACAACGTGTCAGCGCGAAAGATGCCCTCGCATTAGTGTCTGATGTGTCGGACGCAAGATCATCGGCGTTTAGATATATGCGGAATGAGAAATAGTCCAATATTTTTTGAGATAAGAAATAGGTTTAATAATAGTACAACAGATGAATAGAAATGAGTTTAGTATTGGCCTTGTCCTACGTACGCAAATTAAAGTCTCGATTCCTTGGTGCATGCAAGGAAAAGCGACACCAAAACGTGGTCAATCAGCGAGTTCTTCCGAGACGAGCCCGAATGGCAATGTCGGTTTGTCGCACTCGCCCCTGTTGCTCGGGCCGCCGAGCCTCTCTCCCCACCTGACGAGCTCATCCAAAACACTAGCCCAGCCCACGATTCCAATGGATCTGAATGGATCTGGGCAAGCAGTCAAGCACGCTCCTTGGTAAGTTGGTATCGGCACGTCTACCGCCCTTGTCTGGCGTGGCCGCCG
Source organism: Raddia guianensis (assembly GCA_036346415.1). Taxonomy (NCBI): domain Eukaryota; kingdom Viridiplantae; phylum Streptophyta; class Magnoliopsida; order Poales; family Poaceae; genus Raddia; species Raddia guianensis. The sequence goes on from CM070538.1 coordinate 12,788,839, forward strand.
CCGCCGATGGGGCCGCGATGTGTCCGGCCTGGACGGATTGTCTGCGCCACCGCGCATCCTCATTAAACGGCCACCAGCCAGGCAGCCACTAGCCACCGAGCCACCAGCTGCTTCTGCTCCTGTGCGGCTGTGCTCCAGCTAGCTAGTTGCTCGCTGCCGTTCCGCGACGCCGCCGCCGCCGCCGGCCGCCGGCGCGAGGGGCGACCGTTCCACGAGCTCCGAATCCGATCTGCTGCGTATTTGCGTGCGAGCACGAGCGTTTACTTTGCCAGCCCAGTTGCCGCTGCCATCGCTGACTTGTGAGATCCTGAGCTATCTCATATTCTCATCTCCTGCCGTCGCATCGCGTCTCCAGTGTCCCACGCCATATAAAGCCCCGCCCCATCCCCACCGCCGACGATGCCTCCCGGCTCCGCCTCGTCGGACCCCCTCCTCGCGCACGCCGACGGCATGGCGGATGGCGGCCCCGTGGCGGCGGTGGACCACCGCGGCCGCCCCGCGCCCCGCGCCTCCACCGGCCGCTGGAGGTCGGCGCTCTTCATCATAGGCAAGCAAGCGCATCTCCATTCCACGCTGCCGGTGAGTTCGATTTGATTGGGGATGCTGCGATTGTGTTGTGATCGTCGGAGGGCATGTGCAGCGGTGGAGATCGCGGAGCGGTTCGCGTTCTACGGCGTGTCGGCGAACCTGATCAGCTACCTGACGGGGCCGCTCGGCGAGGGGAACGCGGCGGCGGCGTCGGCCATCAACGCCTGGAACGGCGTCGCGCAGCTGCTGCCGCTGCTGGGCGGCGCCCTCGCGGACTCGTGGCTCGGCCGCTACCGCACCATCGTCCTCGCCTCCCTCCTCTACATCCTCGTAAGCCAAAAAAAACTCCATGACCCAACCTTGCTGAGCTCGTTCGATCGAGGGCGCCTAGTGTACGGCCCCGCAAGTCAGCGGAACACTGCCCCATTGGTGGGCAGGCTTGTCGTCACATCGCCATTTCCAATGGAAATTATGGAATGATGTGGCAATTTGGCCGTAAAATACGCAGATTTCATTTGGGTAGTTGGAGAGAGGTCACAGCTGGCGTAGCACGGTAGCATTAAGTAGCACGCATTGTAAAATAAAACAATACATCAAACTTGGAATAGATCTGTTGATGGAGGAAAAAATTAGACTGTAATTTAAAATAAAAAATTTAGAAAGAATAATAGAGTCAGTAGTTGATAGTAAAATGATGTAAAATAAAGCCATAGATGTGGATGCTTTTGTATTCACTATTCAGAACAGTCGGTCTATGGTCATATGGTGTCGTCCTCATGGACCTCGGGGGTCAATATCTTGGACCCCGGACCATATTAAAATTGTGTTTATCCAAGTTTTACGGACTCCGTCTCATGGGCCTGGAATATTGAAATTCATTCTGTTGAAATTTTGGCGTGCAGGGCTTAGGCATGCTGGCTCTCTCCACCTTGCTCTCCTCCGGGCGGCACCACTGCAGCAATGCCGGCGGCGGCGTGGCCTGCGCGCCGCCGTCCACCCTCCAGATGGCCTTGTTCTACGTCTCGCTCTACACGGTGGCCGTCGCGCAGGGCGGGCACAAGCCGTGCGTGCAGGCGTTCGGCGCCGACCAGTTCGACCCGGGTGACCCCGAGGAGGCCGCCTCCCGGAGCTCCTTCTTTAACTGGTGGTACTTCGGCATGTGCGCCGGCACCGCCGTCACGCTGGTGTTCCTCAGCTACGTCCAGGACAACATCGGCTGGGGCCTCGGCTTCGGCATCCCTTGCGCCGTCATGGCCTGCGCCCTCGCCGTCTTCCTGCTCGGCACCCGCACGTACCGCTACTACGTCTCCGGCAGCAAGAATAAGCAGGGCCTATTTGCTCGCGCCGGCGAGGCTATCTCGGCGTGGCGGAGCAGGAGGAAGGCGCGCCCTCTTCCGCCTTCGGCTTCGCAGGAATGCCAACCGGCGGCGATAGCCTCGGCGGAATCAAGGTAGTGCTTGCGTCTAGAGCCTTCACCCTTGCGTGCAAGGTGTTCGATCTGTGGTGCAATGTCAAGTGATCCATATTCTTGGAGAATTTAATTTATGCAGTAACCTCGTCGACGAAGAAGAGCAGGAGGTGGTAGACAGCGCCGGCGCTAGCCTCGTCAAGGAAGCCAAGAGCGTCATCCGGCTGTTCCCGATCTGGGCGACGTGCCTGGTCTACGCCGTGGCGTTCGCGCAGTCGTCGACGTTCTTCACGAAGCAGGCTGCGACGCTGGACCGGCGCGTCGGCGCGCGGCTCCAGGTGCCACCGGCGGCGCTGCAGACCTTCATCAGCGTCACCATCGTCGTCTTCATCCCGGTCTACGACCGCGTCATCGTGCCGCTCTCCCGGCGCTATTCCGGCATGCCCTCCGGCATCACCATGCTGCAGCGCATTGGCGCCGGGATGGTGCTGTCCCTTGTGTCCATGGTGATCGCGGCGCTCGTCGAGGCGCACCGCCTGAAGGTCGCGAGGGACGCCGGCCTGGCCGACAAGCCCAAGGTCCCGGTGCCGATGAGCCTGTGGTGGATGGTGCCACAGTACGTGCTGTTCGGCGCCGCCGACGTGTTCACCATGGTCGGCCTCCAGGAGTTCTTCTACGACCAGGTGCCTGACAAGCTGCGCAGCCTCGGGCTGGCGCTCTACCTCAGTATCTTCGGCGTCGGGAGCTTCATCAGCAGCGCGCTCGTGTCGGGGATCAACAGGGAGACGGCGAAGAGGGGGCGGAGCTGGTTTTCAAACAACCTCAACCGCGGCCACCTCGACTACTTCTACTGGCTGATCGCCGCGCTCAGCGCGCTCGAGCTGCTCGCCTATGTGTACTTCGCGGTCACTTTTAAGTACAAGAACAAGGTAGTTACGGCAACAACTAGTGCTGCTGGTTAGCGATGTGTACGTGCATACTTGTGTTGGGGTAAGCAAATCAGGCATCAGGGTACGTGTTTATAAGTACACAGTGATTTTTTTGAATCAAAAGTTAGAAATCAAACATTGTTGCACCTAGTTCTAGATGTTGCAGTACTTTGATAAAAATATTGCAGTAATTTTGAACTACAATGTTGCATCAAATTGAATGATATACAGTAAGTTAAACAAAATGCTGCAACATTGAAAAGTAAAAACATTGCAACAATAAAAAGTAAGCACTAAAACACTACATAGCAAGTACCAAAACATTGAAAATAGCTGCGGTAACATTTGAATAGAGCATCGAAACATCAAAAATAGTTGTTGCAACATTTGATTCAGACCTTTGCAACATTTCAATGAAAACGCTTCTACATTCGAATAAGAGCAACATTTGAATTAGAATACTACAACTGTATATTGAAAATCACTGCAACATTTGAATAAGAGTGCTGAAACATCAAAAAATAGTTGATTCAACATTTTAATTAGAGCATTGCAACATTTGAATAACATCACTAAAACATTTCGAATTAGAGCAATGAAACATAAAAACAAAAGGTTACAACATTTGAATTAGAGTACTGCAACAATTGGATGAATACACTACAACATTGTCCGAAGAAAGATAGGAACATTTCAGAAAGAAATAAAATGTTGCATAAAAGCAAACGAAATGTTTCATTACCCGCATGTGAATATTTTAAACTAAATTTGGGATCATCTTCTTCCAAAAATCGTACCATCTCCCAAAATTTGACCATCTTGTCCCAAATCCGGCCATTTTCCCCAAATCCCAGCCATCTTCTCCGTTAAACCATTTCACAAGAAGAGGGGAGAGTGCAAGAGGGGACGACGGATGGGGGAAGAGCAAGAGGGGAATGGGGAAGGAAGCCATTGCATGAGGAGAGGGGAGGGAGCAAGCGGAAGATGGTGGAGGTAGATCAGAGATAGAGAGAGGTGGAGCAAGGGATGAGAGAGAGTGGTGGTGCAAGAGAAGAGAGGTGGTTTGTGACCATCTCTCGCCCTTTTGCATAATGGTGTGGTTTTGGTATTGATGATGGTAATTAAAAAATTATCAAAATTCGTAAGAGTGTTTGTGGTATTCGTAGAACCCTAGCCACATTGGCAGCATCAAGGAGCGATAAACTCAAAAATATGAACGCATGACCGACGTGTGGCAAGGTCGCGTAGATAGTCTAGGCTTATCAGCTTTTTCGTTTTTACCATCTTGTCAAGAGGGGTTCAAAATGATTTGGATATGTCGGATCTTGGACTTTTGTGATGCACATTGGTCTCTTCCTAAGGTCGAGAGAGTGTGCGAGTTCATCGGGGCTAGGGCTAGGTGAGTCCTCAGTTCTTAATATTGTCGGCTTCACCGTGGAGATTTGGTTATGTTAGGTCTAGAGTTTAAGTTGTCCTCTAAACAGTGTCCAGCCGTGGCCGGTGTCCCGAGAACTATCCCCTCCTCTCTGTCTGCCAGCTGGGTTCTCCGGATTGTGTTTGGTGGTCTCCGGACTATGTTTCGTGGCAGTGTTTGGTTCAAATTGTGTATTGCGCTCGCTTGGCCAGAACGGTGTTCGGTGGAAGCTGGAAGCGTCCAGCCAGCCTTTGTGAGTGTCTCCAGATGATGTCCGACCATCATCGGATTGTGTCTAGTGGATGTGTGACAATGCGTGTCAAGGGTGCCCGATGCCACTAGACGGTGTCCGGAGGGCTTCGTACCTAGGGTTTGATCTTTCTTCAGATGGTGTTCGGTGAGTGCCGGACAGTGTTCGATGAAGTTGTGTTTTTTCAGCCTGACTCCATCGGGCATCGTCTGGTGCGCCGTACTTATGTTGTGTTACTCCATCAAACTCTGTCCGGTGGCTTCCGAATAATGTGCCGAGGAGCTGTAATGGCTAGTTTTGCTTAGGAAGGTTATAAATAGGGTGTTGTGGCTGGCTAGAGGAGGTTTTAGGCTTCTGTTGAGGTAGAGCATAGAGACTAAAGCTTTAGTATCCATCTATCTAGGTGTTTCTCTCCTCTGTAACCGTGAGCATCAGATGAGGTGTTTATCTGGTGTGATCAATGCCATTTGGAACTTATTACTCTTGGAGATCTTGCCTTCAAGACAATTGATGGAGTAGACTTGAGGAGCTTGCCGTTGCGTTTGGAGCCCTTAAGCTGGGGTACAAGGTGTTGGATTCAATCTTGCCAAAGCGGCGAATGACAACCACGAGTGGAGATGAGACGTATGGCTCAATATGGAGCCGATCCATGAACACAAGAGCTAACCTTAATGGAGAGTAGGAGCTTGGTTTAAAATCTCAAAAAAGAAATTATCTTCTCCTTCGCTTATTGTATTTACATTCTTTTTTAGAACTTACGCTAAACCTGCCTAGTGCACCCACCAAGGCGAAGGCATGTGCCAAAAAAATCACAGCACACGTCATAATTCAAAAGCCTTTGCCAGTTTCGAGGGAAGAAAATTATTTGGAACCCGGGTGTAAACCACACTGTGTGAGGCCTAGCCCCGATGGCCGCCACATGTCTTGGTGCAACAATCTCAAAGCAAGGAGGCGGGGAGGAATCGGGCGCAGCGCTCTCCTGCCTGATTCCCCATTTCCCCTTGTAGTCGTAACCCTATATCCTCCTCTCCCCTCACTCCCCCATCCAATCGCGCTGCAGCCGGCGTCCCCGTCGATCCAGTCGCCGTCGCCATCCCCCGTCGAGCCAGCCGCCGCCGCCGCCATTGTCCCCTGTCGCACCGGTCACCGCCGTCGTCGTCCCCCGTCTAACCGGGCGCCGTCGCCATGGAGTCCGCGGTTGTGGCCCCTAGTCGCCACCGCCACCGTCGAGCCAGCTGCTGCAGCCCCTCACCGTCATGGAGTCCGTCGTCCAGTCATGCCGCCGCCGCCACCTCATCGTCGTCCTCCGTCGGCGCCGCCCGTCCCTTGCCGTCCTCCGCCACCATGCTGGCCGTGTGCGGCGGCAGCTGGGAGCTCGATGTCGGGGGCCGAGGCGGCGGCCAGTTCGGTTCCTGCGGCGACGGCGGCGACAACGGCCATGCCATGGCTAGGGAGAGGGCACCGAAGGGAAATGGGGAATCGGGAGAGAGACAGAAGGGAGAGCGATGCGCCTGATTCTTCCCCTACCTCCTTGCTTTGAGATTGTTGCGTCAAGACACGTGGCGGCCATCAGGGCGAGGCCTTACACGGCGCGGTTTACACCCGGGTTCTAGAGAATTTTCTTCCCCAAGGGCCAACTCCTGAAGAGTGAGCAACCAGCGGGTCCCAGCTCCCCAGTACACAAAAAGGCCACCTCTGGCTGTCAGCGATAGAATAACTCCTATCTCACACCGAGTACCGCCTCAGTCCATGGCGTCGGAGTCGGGCTCGGCCTCCGAGCCCCTCCTCCCCCTCCCCTGCTCCGGCCACCGCCCCGCCACCGGCGGCTGGAGATCCGCGCTGTTCATAATCTGTAAGCCGCAGCCCCGCACCCGGCCTCCTCTAGCTTGGCTTGTTCAATTCCTCGATTCGATTCGCTTTTACGAGCTCGTTCGCTCTCTGTGCGTGCCGGAATTGACAGGGGTGGAGGTGGCGGAGCGGTTCGCGTACTACGGCATCTCGTCGAACCTGATCAACTACCTCACCGGCCCGCTCGGGGAGACCACGGCCGCCGCCGCCGCCGCCGTCAACGCGTGGTCGGGCGCCGCGTCGATGCTGCCGCTCCTCGGCGCCGCCGTCGCCGACTCGTGGCTCGGCCGGTACCGCGCCATCGTCGCCTCCTCCGTGCTCTACATCACGGTCGGTCAGCTTGCCTAACCGAAAGCTCAGCTCTCTCTTCCTTCGTCGATTTCATCGCTGCAACTTTGGAATATATCTTTTTGTTCCTGCCACTCCAATTCCTGTCTCCACTCTCTACTCTCGAGCATGGTGGATAAAAGTTTTAAAAGTTTTTTTTCTTTCTAACTGATCCACTTGGTACGTGCGTAACTCGTGCGGAGTTTAATTACATATATATCGCGCACCATGTGGTTGTTAAACTATATATATATATTGTTCCCGTTGAAGCCGTAGCACATAAACAAAAATTTTCTCGGTCCAATCATCCCTTCCGTGATTAGTCGATAGACGGTGATGGCTAGGCTGGATCTGGAGTAACTAGCAGGCGAGTAGTGGTTGTCGTTTTCCTTGAACAGAAAACGCTTTCGCTGTTTGAACAGAAAAATGTTTTCGCTGTTCATCAGTTGATCTCTTGTTTTTTTATGACATAATCAGTTGATGACCATGACAGTGCATCGTGGCAGTACATTGTGAGTTTGAGATTCTTGCCCTCCACTGAACTTTAAAATTATTGGAACCAGCTACCTCTCAGTTGCATTGCACAAATCTTGGACCAAGATCCAACGGTTCGGATCTCTTTTTTTCTTTATATACAACCGAGGCTTTTCTTCCTTCATCCCTCAATCTCATCCTCCATCCTAATCTCCCCGACGCATCCACCGGGGCTGCGCCTCCTCCCTTCCCCTCCTGCCGCTCCGTGCACCTCCATTGCATCCCCCGCCCCTAATGGCCCACCGGTACATGGTCAGTGGCGGTGTTGTTGTATGGGCCTGAAAATATAGTCGAATCCCTTCTATGATTTATATGTTCTAGTCCACGAATTAAGTAGATAGAACACACAAAAATCCAGTTTTTATTATATTATGATATTTGCCAACATGAAAGTTATTATAAAATTTAGATTCAACCTTATAACAGTGGAAGACTTAATTATTAAAATATAACCAACAGTGGAAGACTTAATTATTAAAATATAACTAACAGTGGAAGACTTAATTATTAAAATATAATCGAAAATACGATGAAAAACCAAACAACTCCATTGCAACTGCAGTATGCACTTCTAGATGTTAGTGTAGTCTTTGTCTTGAATTCCATCAACAATCTCATCCTCTGGTACTCAGCTTCTGTATCAACACTTTGTGGCTCCCGTCCTAATGGTCGATTGAACAGCTCCGCGAATAAAACACAAGGGTGAGTATATAAACATACTCGCAAGCTAATCGACAATATGCACAACATGCCTCATCAGGGGGATAGGTTTATTTGCGGAAATGCTAATTTTACAAGTGTTAACTTATGCCTTTGAAAGGTTTGTTGAAACTATCTGTGCAAGGAACCAGGCCTCGATCGATCTTACGAGTTTATGGTGGGAAACACATCCTTTTCTTCACAAGTTTGACGTTAGGATGATAATGAATAAACGAAACAGGGAGATTATGTTTTTACCCTGGTCCAGACCCTTACTAAAGGAAGTAATAACCTTTATTTTCAATCATCCTTTACTTATATGGAGTATGAATACGAGGGAAGATCTCGGTCCGAGCCTTGATAAAGACGTCGAGATCAAGACCGAGCTATATGGTGGTTCTAGATAAGAACATATCTCATCAAGAATTGCGTTTGTAGGGGATGTACAAAATATGCTATGAATGCAAAATGGGATCTATGCATGTTGTGCCTATGCGTTGGATGTGTTACAAGAAACAATATAGGGATACATGTAGTTTCTATGTGTCGGCTATGAGATCCTAGGTAGATGTAGTACTTGCCGAATACAAGCCAAACTTAATATCCAAGATGTCTTGAGGCCTTCCGGATTTGTATCCTCGGCAGTACTGCAGAGGGGCAGTTCCCTCACTGCATGTGGGTACTGCAGAGGATATGCGAGGCCTTCCATACCAGAATGACATTGCCTTGGTAGCACATCGATTCCACATATAGATTCAAACCCTGCATGGAAACTTACATGCAACCGGTGCCCAATTCTTGCCATATCCGGAGCTCGTGAAAGCCAGGTAGGCTAGACCTCACATTGGGCAACACCTCGGGCTCAAGATAGTCAAGAACTCTTGATCCGGATAACTTGGGCCAGGGTAAATAAAGCACAATCACCACCAGACTACGCGATTTGGGCTTTGCGTTAGGCCAAGGCCTAAGGCGCCACTATGGGCCATGAGGTGAGGTCAGATGATACTATTGGCCCATGGGATGAGACCATAATAATAGTATTTATTTGTGAGGACGATTTGTGGTGCCCACCTAATAATATTTATCTGTTTATTTATCTATTTGCTGTTTGAGATGCTATGTCTTTTGTTACATAGACAACACCACATATAAAACCGTCTCGTAATTAAGGTTATTTGCGCTGGTGTTAGATGTTGTGGGACATAATACTCGGTTTTATAGTTAGGAGGTTACGTAGATGAATCGTGATAGTTCGGATATAAAATAAATTTTATGAAAAAAAACTAATGTCTTCTCTTCATTTCTCTCGATCGAATTTGGCAATTTGGCAGGGTCTAGGCATGCTGGCTCTCTCATCCATGCTCTCACCACGTCGTGACCAGCAATGCAGCGTCTCCGGCGACGGCAAGCGAGAATGCCCATCTTCCTCCCTCCAGACTGCCTTCTTCTACGTCTCGCTCTACCTGGTGGCCATCGCACAGAGCGGCCACAAGCCCTGCGTGCAGGCCTTCGGCGCCGACCAGTTCGACGCCACGGACCCCAGGGAGTCGTCCGCGAGGAGCTCCTTCTTCAACTGGTGGTACTTCGGTATCTGCGGGAGCGCGGGCATCACAACGGGGCTGATGAGCTACGTCCAGGACAACATCGGCTGGGGCCTCGGCTTCGGTGTGCCGTGCTTGGTCATGCTGCTCGCGCTCGTCGTCTTCCTCCTCGGGACGAGGACCTACCGCTTCTACGACGACTCCGGCGCCGGTGGCGATGGCGCCGGCATGTTCTCCCGTGTAGGGAAGGCGTTCAGGGCATGGAGGAAGAGGCGGCGAGACGATGGCGCCAAGGCTGAGCACGGCGAGTCCGTGGAGACGACCGCCGTGCTCACGGAGGAGGTGAGGGGCTCGGCGAGGCTGTTCCCGATATGGGCGGCGTGCCTGCTCTACGGCGTGGTGTTCGCGCAGCCGCCGACGCTGTTCACGAAGCAGGCGGCGACGCTCGACCGGAGGATCGGGGCGTCGTCGTTCCAGGTGCCCTCCGCGGCGCTGCAGAGCTTCATGGGCCTGAGCATGATCACCTGCGTCGTGCTGTACGACCGCGTGCTGGTGCCCGTGGCGCGCAGGCTCACCGGCGCCGCGTCGGGCATCTCCATGCTGCAGCGGATCGGCGTGGGCATCGCCCTAGCCCTGGCCTCGCTGGTGGTCGCCGCGCTGGTGGAGACGAAGCGGCTGAGCGCGGCGAGGGACGCCGGCGTGGTGGACCGGCCGGGCGCGGTGGTGCCAATGAGCCTGTGGTGGATCGTGCCGCAGTACGCGCTCCTCGGCGCGGCGGACGTGTTCGCCATGGTCGGCATGCAGGAGTTCTTCTACGACCAGGTGCCTGTCGCGCTCAAGAGCATCGGGCTCGCGCTCTACCTCAGCGTCCTCGGCGTCGGCAGCTTCATCAGCAGCTTCCTTATCTGGGCAATCAACAGGATGACGACGAGGGACGGCGGGACGAGCTGGTTCGCCGACAACCTCAACCGGGGGCACCTCGATTACTTCTACCTTCTCCTTGCCGCGCTGTTGGCTCTGGATCTTGTTGCTTTTGGTTATTTGTCATCGTCTTACGTTTATAGGCGAAAGACTGTAGGTGTTCAGTGATTCTTTTATGTGTGTGTCTATATATTTATTTATTTATCTACATGGAATTCGACCTTTGCATCACATCTCTCGGGCCTCGGCAATATGTAAAATAAATAATAAAAGGAGAGAACTGAGCTACAGAATTATGTCAAAGTACAATGACAGTTATGCTTACCAAGTTCTACAATGTAAAATTGCAAAAGCAACCTCAAAACTTATTTAGTAAAGCAATCAGTCCTTGTTCGGCCTCCCCTCCCTCACTCCTTCCCTCTACTCGTCCCAGATCAAACTGGCTGCCGCCAACCACCCGGCGACAGATCTATCCTTGGGATGCATCGGAGTGTGCGCCCCCTCCAATCTTGACAACTCCCATATAGAGCCTCTCCGGCCATCCCCACCACCATGAGCGCCGCCTAGGACTACACAATGATCAAGCTACTGCTTACTGGAGACGGCAATCCACAACTCCAAATTCTAACACCAAATCCTCATTTCCCCACATATCTGAGCATCGGACGACAGCCGCCATGAAGCATGAGCTGATGAGCATCTAAGAAATAGCGAGTCCATGGTTGACCTGACTTGCGCCAGCGAGACGGGTGTGGCTTAGTGCCTGGAGGCAGTGAGCCATTGAGCTAGGCGTGCAATGACGCAGGAGAGCCTAAGCCAATTACAAGTCCTTGATGGAGAAAGTTGTAGCTTGCCTCTATGTTAGAGATCAAGACTTACCTTTGGTGGAATGGGGCTTGCCCCCTAAAGAGAACATTTCTATCAAGGCCCCAAAAAGGGTCCGAGCTTCCCATGGCGAAGACCCCTTGCACTCGTAGATCGGGCAGAAGGCCTACTTAGACCTACTCCTGAGCTTCTCTTGGCTCGGGTTGCCTACTGAGTAGCTTGGAGAAGCAGGTAATCATTGCTCGGTGGGCCAATTCGGCTGGCCTGGGAAGTCGAACGAATTGACGTACCGCACCTACGAGCATTAAATAGGCTGGCGTAGGCCGCGTGAGCTTCGACACCCGCCCATCCCACCGACGCACACGCGTAGGGTAAGGAACAGCGGTCCGAGACATACGGTCCAAAGCTGATGGTCTGACCGCCTTCCTATAAATAGAACACTAGGGCTTACAGGAAGAGGAAGGAAAAACACATACAGAGAGACCCGAGCCATATAGAGAAGAACATCTGTTTGCGGTGCCACTAGCCATAACACTGCTTAGCTATTAATAGGCTCTCCGGTAGTCCTTAGAGCATTTACTCCCTGTTGGTGTACCCACTCTTATATTCATCCTATTCTCGTAAGTAAGAAGCTAGATGTAGAGGTATTATCTTCTAGCGAAGGACTGAACTAAGATAAAAATCTCTTGTCGTCTCCCTCTAGAACCATCTTCTGAACATCATCATCTGCTGTAGAGAAAGATTTTGGTTGAACCTCACATCAACTAAATAAGTTCGGCTAAGGGCTTCCCAATCTCCCACACTCTGTAGTGCCGACCGAGGCAACTCGTTGGCGAGGCAGATGATTCGTTGAGAAACTATTGAAGCACAGACAATTTGAAACAAACCTCATTTCTTTTGCAGCACCTTGAAGCAAAATGGTCAGATCAGAAAAAAAGACAAACATACACATGTGAAGATCTTCTTCCGTACATTAATTGTCTAGAAACAAAGAACTAAAGAGAAGAGTATTTTTGTTTTTACTTTGTCGCTGTCACTAGTGCGAAAGTGGTCAAAGAAGAGATGGTTGTGCTATTTCGTTGGCAAAAGGATTATTACATCTCAACCTTTTTTTATTAGCTCTTTTGAGCATTTTTCATTTCAGTGTGATTGGTTCTTGTATGGAGTGGGGTGGGGACGAGGGAGGCTAACAGGTATGAAGCCATCGGAAGATTCAATTAGGGTGCGTTTGTTTCCACCGACCAGGACGGAACCATCAGCCATCCAGGACGAGCTCAGGTTATTGTTTGAGCAAGAATCGGCTCATCCCATGTCACTAGCAAAGTTTCATGCTAAGGAATGAGTTCATCCAGCACAATCCATCTTCAACCAAACAACAGATTAAGGAAGACGATCTCGATTTGTCCAGGATAATTCAGCCAAACAGTCCCTTAGTGGACTGACTGGGAAATCTGGTGGCTCAAGACAATTGCATCCGACGGTAAAGCAGTCGACTGAAACTCTAGGATTATTTTAGCCTACTGATATATAGATGGTTCCTTAAGAATGTGGCATATGTTTTAACTGCTGCCACATATCGATAAACCGTTCCCTAGAAACCAATTTGAAACAATTTCAGACAGGTATATAACTACATGAATACACTATTTTTTAAAATTTGGACCTAAGCAAAACTATGGGACAACTTCTTGTACATACAAACTACTACTCTATTTTTTTTGTTTGACGCTTTTGACTTTTCGACATGCCTTTGACCATTTGTCTTATTCAAATTATTTTTGTAAATATCATTTATTTTGTTGTGATTTGTTTTATCAATAGAGGTACTTTAAATATGCCTTATTTTTTTACGTATTTTTACTAAATTTTTAAATAAGACGAATGGTTAAAGACGTACCAAAAATCAAAAGAGGTCAAACAAAAAAAAAGAGGGAGTACGATGCAATTTACTCTTAACTAATAATCTATCAACTTTACAAGATTTATTTCGATTTAAATCACAAAAACGCCTCGTAAAAATTGAAAAGGATTACACACCATACCAACCAAACATAAACTAACATTATTTATTTACACCGTAAGTCCGTAACGTGATGGCAGTCGAAAGTGACATGATCATGAACAACAGCAACCAGCCGCAGCCAACGCTCCCTGCTGGTTTACGAAAGGACACCTCCAAGCAAGCCGGCAGTCGTCGAATCACTCAGCCATGGCGTCGGAGCCGGGCTCGGCCTCCGAGCCCCTCCTCCCCCTCGCAGCTCCGGCCACCGCCCCGCCACCAGCGGCTGGAGATCCGCGCTGTTCATAATCTGTAAGCCGCAGCTCCTGGGCACTTTGCTCGACTCGATAGATAATCTCGTTAGCTGTGCAGCCTGTGCTCATCATCTCTGTGTGAGTGCCGATCGGAATTGAAGGGGTTGAGGTGGCGGAGCGGTTCGCGCACGCCGGCGTCTAATCGAACCTGATCAGCTACCTCACCGGCCCGCTCGGGGAGACCACGGCCGCGGCGGCGGCGGCGGTCAACGCGTGGTCGGGCACCACACTGATGCTGCCGCTCCTCGGCGCCGCCGTCGCCGACTCCTGGCTCGGCCGGTACCGCGCCATCGTCGCCTCCTCCGTGCTCTACATCACGGTCAGCTAGCATAACCGATGATGACTCGATGACCTTCCTTTGCCCATCTCACCGCTGCATTTTGGGATATATTTCCAAATTTCAATTCCCCTCCGCCTCCGCCATGGGCCATGGCGGGGTGAAATTTTGGGGAAAAAAAAAGGTCGTATCTAATCGGTTCAGCTGGTACTTGCGTCACCGCGTACGACCTCGCGCGGACTTTGCACCATGTCTATCGTCATCAATGGTAGCTTAGACAATATTTTCATGGTTCTTAGCACAACTTCGATTTCAAAAGGTACCCTGATTTAGAATAGAACGAGCATGTCCCACGCATTTACATAGATATAGTTTTTTTATTTCGAGTTTTGTTATTGTAGTTAATATAGATTGGTTTATAGTTGATAAGGACTCTTATATATGTTACTTACTTATTTTGATATGAACTTCTTTTAAATTTAAACCATTATAATCTATTCTCAATATAATCGATCAGATCCCATTATAATCGATGCTGTGGATTTTCTCTCCAATTAACGTGGAAATTTCTAATATTTTAAGATTAATGTTTAACTCTACTTTAAATAATATAATCATTGATAGATATATAGGATAGTGTTCATACAAAAAATAAAACCATGTAACTCTATGTGAGGTGAAAAGACCATGGGTGATATATTGGTGAGTATATAAGGTTTTGGTGATGACAAATTTCTTAGTCCAAACACTGAAATTTTGTGGACACCAAAGTGAAGGACTTTGTTCTTGGACCCGAACGTCGAGTAGAGTCCAATACCTAGTATAGGTCTTGCTTTTTTTTTTTGGCTTGTGTATGAGGCCGAGGATTTTAGATGAATTTGTTGTTGTTGGATCATTTGTATGTCCGTTCCGTGGAGCACCTTTGTCAGTTGTAGGTAGTGTCATGTGTTGGGTTTTGTGGTTTGAGAGGTGTTTGGGTGTTGGTCCATTGCTACTAGACCAATTGTTGGATGGTCCGGTGTTCTATATCTTTTTATCTAGAAGGTGTATGTTGGAGTTCTGGGGCACCAGACGGTTTGGCATTGCGGAACATTTTGTCTAGTAGGGTTCTTGAGTTGTTCTAGGACTTTGCACGGTTTGACGCGTGCCAGACCGTTATATCTAGAGAATGGGCCCTGTGTGAGTACGCCGGACGGTTCAACATGATGTAGTCGGTAGTGCCAGACTATCCGACAACTAAGAGGCTTTCTCCCCAATGGCTCTTTCTAGGGTTGCCTTATAAGGTCCGAGAATGCCACTTGGGGGAGTTGTTTTAGTCTTAGTTTCTATTGAGCATATTTTGAAGTGAGACATCTAGGGGTCTGGGAGGGAGTGAGAGGAGAGCTTGAGAAGGAGAGTGGTAAGCCTTGCTCGGCTCTTCATAGAGGCTTGATTCGGTAAGATCAGTCATCTATGGCTTATTACTCACGGCTCAAGTTTGGAGATCGAGTCTGGTGACCTCTCAAAAGAGGCTTAAGTGGTTGTGAAGATTGAAGTCCACTTACCGAGATGGTAAAGAGCTACCACAAGTAAATCATATCTATATTTTTCTTCATGAGGAGTGCTCCAAGAGGATAGGGTAAGCTTCTTCCTAACCTTGAGAAAAAAGCCAGTCTCTCTCTTTTACTTTGTGTTATTTACCTTCTAGTTTGACTTGCACTTGCTTCTTGTTCATATTTGCTTTTGTACATATAGGATTAGGAAAATTTAAATCTTGACTTAATTCCAAGAAAACCAAAAAAATGTTAAAACTTTGCTTAGACCCAATTCACTTCTCCTCTTAGGCTCTTGATCCTTTCATTCTTCTCCCTCTGGCCACAAATAATTTTTGAGTCATACATGCTATCTCAACGAGGTGTTTCCTTATATACCCTTATATTTTTATTTTTTAAATCATCTACATTTATTAATTAACACGCACACACGTAAAGCGGCGATGATTTTGAGAAAAACGTGAAAAGTGACTTAATATAATTGTCTTGAAAAGATGAGAAAGAATACTTTTGCGTGTGTACAACTGAATACATGTAGATAACCGAAGAGAATAATAGGGATACACGAGAAGACACCTCATTAAGATAGCATGCATGTATTATATTTCTACACAAAATCATTTATACTATATGTCTCATATTTGCTACCAGAGGAGTAGAAAAACAGTGATTGTTGTATTTGGAGTGAAACAAAAGTGAGTAGCGTTAATCAACAAATTACACGGTGAATTATGAATTTATGAGTTGTGAGCTATGAATTTGGTATTTGGTTTGCTACCGATTTGCCTTTACAGACCTTAATGAGGATATCACGGTATCAATAGAAGGATACAATTATAACCTACTCCGTTGCTACAGATTGGCAAGATAGAATCTTGTAAAAAAGTTGGTAACAAACAAAACGCCCGCCGGAAAGGTCAACGCTATAAGATTTGCTGATACAATAATCAGGAATCATTGATGACAAACGAAAAAAAAATGCTAAATTCTGATTTCGCATAAGTGCCGGTTAAAGTGTGTTGTGCTCAGAATTCAATCGAAACACACTTGTTCTGTTAGGATATTACCATAGTTTTGCTTTTTTTTTTTTATGAAATAAATGTCAAATTTTTAAGGGAGATTAATATATTAATATCAGTTTATTACAAGTTTAGCTACACTTTCAGATAGCAAAAATGTAGAGTATCTGTCGAATATTTTGGTCTAACACCCACACCCATCAAAGTAATCTACCTCCCTTTACATGTCTTTCCCTGTTCCCATAGACATGTAGGTGGCATTGCCCTTTTGCAAGGCCCCATGATTTACTAAAATTTCTTCGTATTTTATACTATATTTTTATATATTTTTTCTGTTCAATAGCTTCCTTATCCTTAAAAAGTTTAATGAATAATAAAACCGGGGAACTCCTGGGTGCTTGTCCAATCCTTTGAATATCGGTAACTTTTTTTCTTGGTAATTGGCGATTCTTCGTGTAAGAACCTCTGCAGCATGAACTAAAATCTTCAGGCGTCCATAAACAAGGCCGATAGAACAGATCTTTGTACCAAGTAACTAGCAGGTTTTGATTCTTCTGATCCAAATTTGGCAATTCGGCAGGGTCTAGGCATGCTGGTGCTCTCATCCATTCTCACACCACCTCGTGGCCAACAATGCAGCTCGCAGCAGCGTCTCCGGCGACGGCCGGCGGCAATGCCCGCCTCCCTCCCTCCAGGCGGCCTTCTTCTACGTCTCGCTCTACGCCTTCTTCTACGTCTCGCTCCAGGTGGCCATCGCGCAGAGCGGCCACAAGCCCACAAGCCCTGCGTGCAGGCCTTCGGCGCCGACCAGTTCGACGCCACGGACCCCAGAGAGTCCTCCGCGAGGGGCTCCTTCTTCAACTGGTCGTACTTTGGTCTCTGCGGGAGTGTAGCCGTCGCCACGGCGCTGATGAGCTACGTCCAGGACAACGTCGGCTGGGGCCTCGGCTTCGGCGTGCCGTGCATGGTCATGCTGCTCGCGCTCGTCGTCTTCCTCCTTGGGACGAGGACCTACCGCTTCTACCACGACTCCGGCGCTGGCGGCCACTACTACGGAACGGGCCTTCCATCCCGACATCGTCGGTCAGGGTTCCATCAAACCGGATCGAGGTTAACTTCGATCCCGCTTCAATAGTAGCGAGACAAAAGCGCCGCCAGCCGGTTGGTTCCACCAACCGGGACCAATCGTCGATTAGCGTGGGTTGGTTGGTGGGAGTACTAGTCGGCTGATGATACCAACCGAGACTAACACTCGAGCTCGATAATTGGCGCCATTTCTCCTGTCACAAAAGGTCCGGTTGGTGTTACAACCGGGATCGATATTTATTATTAGTCGATTGGTGTTACAAACCGGACTAATACTGGCTCCGATAATTGGAGCCATTTCTCCTCCAGAACAAAAAGTCATCTGCGTGTCTTCTTATCGCCAACTTGCCGAGGAGCTTCGCGCGCTTGTGAGGAAGGAGCGGAGACCGGAGCTGAGGAGCAAGGAGCTGCTGAGGCGAGAGCAAGGAGGAGTGGGGGGAGCCTCTCTTCGCCGCGCTGGGGAAGCGGTGAAAGAGGATCGGATCATCATCGGAGCAACGCTCGTGTCGCCGCGCCTGCCGCGTTGTCACCACGGCCCCGGCCTCGCCGCTCTCGTCGTCGCAGCGCTCCCGCCCATTCGTCAGCGCCTCTCCGCCACGCCGAGGTACATTTATCCACCGCATCGCGTCCTCGTTTGATCCCACCGCCACCATCGCCACCGCCGCCGCCGCAGCCCACCGCCGCCATCGCTACGGCGAACTACAAATGCCGACCTTTGTGCGTGTTTTTCCATTAAATTTCCGTCCAGATTTAGGATGTCTTGTTGGACCGGTGACAACGCCACTAACATCGAAACCACGCTCCCTCCAACTAGATCCAAAATGTCTTGTTTTCTAAAGTGTTTTTGCCCTCCACCATTGCTTGTTGTGGGGAAGGAATACCCACGTAAAAAGCGCAAAAGACAAAAAATACGTGGCGACCAATGATGTGCCACGTCGCGACGATGGCGGTGGTGGTGGTGATGAGGGCGAGGCGAGGCGAGGGCGAGCGATGGCGGCATGATGGCGGCACGGAATGGTGGTAATGAGGGCAAGGGCAAGGGCGAGGGCGAGGCGAGGCGAGGCGAGGCGGCGAGGGGCAAGGGCAAGGAAGTCACGTTCCCATAGAGTGTGATTGAGACATCGAGATCACATTCTATGTTGTACTTTTTAATTTAATTTTTATGCATTTAAGAATTGTTGTTGTCGAACAATTATTATAATTGTACGTCTTCGCAGACTTTGTATGTTTATTGATGCATTTTAATGTGTACTATCATTGGATGCTTGTATGTGAAGTATCGGATTATGTTTGTATGTGTATTGTTAAATTATGTTTGCATGTGTACTAGCATTGATTAATGGAGGGACAAGGATTGGGAAGGGTATTTCATGAATGATGGATGTTAAAAATATTATTATTTTTAATTCCACATATCTACACCAAATTCCTAATAGTATCAATGATGGATGATCTTTCTTTGATTCATCCAGAGTATTTAGCCTTGCAAGATGTTTGTTTGTATGGTATCAATATGTGTATTTGATCACAAGGTATCGTTACACTCAATGCTATGAATATGTATAATGCGAGATGGATCGGCGATGGATGTACATGGACCGATGTTCCTCGCAGTTCGTGGAGGGTTTAGAAACTTTTATTCGTCATGTTGAAACCAATATTACCTTAGACTATATATGTTGCCCATGTATTGATTGCAAGAATCAAAAGGAGGGGCAAACGTGAGCAAATTCATTTTCATTTGATCTCAAGAGGTTTTATGGAAAATTATACTGTTGGACCAAGCACGCTAAGTAGAGATTACACTGTGAAGAAGAACAGTGGACGATAATATCTCTAACGCCGCCAACACAGCTTATTTCGAACATATGCGGGGGAGTTTGGCGGCGATGATATAGACCAGATGTCGCTTGATGGAGAGGAGAATACGTTGATAAAAGGCATTATGAAAAGTTTCAGCCTTTGGGAGGACTATGAAACACTGTTGTATCCAAACTACGGACAGGGGCACAGAAAGTTGCGTACCACACTAGAACTAATGCAATGGAAGGCGGCAAATGGATTGTCTGATAAGGGATTCAACGAGTTGTTAGGCCTCATGAAGAAGTTGCTTCCAGAGGGTAACACATTGCCTGAAACTACGTACGAAGCCAAGCAAGCTCTCTGTCCTTTGGGTTTGGAGGTACAGAGATACATGCATGCCGTAACGATTGCATCCTCTATCGCAATGAGTGTGAGAATTTGGAAGCCTGTCCGGTGTGCAAAACATCGCGGTATAAGACCAAGCGTGATGACGCAGGTGAGGTAGAGGGGCACGTAAGGTGAAGAGAACCCCGCTAAGGTGGTGTGGTACTTTCCTATAATTCCTCGGTTGAAGCGCCATTTTACGAACAAAGAGCATGCGAAGATGATGCGTTAACTAAGCGATGCTCGTAACGCTGATGGAAAGCTAAAATATCCCGCAGATGGGTCGCAGATGGCGAAAACTTGATAGGAAATACCCGAGTTTTCAAGCGTCGCGAGGAACATACGGTTTATGCGTGAGTACGAGATGGGATGAACCCTCACGGCGAAGTTGAGCACCAATCACAAGACTCGCCGGTGACTCTATGTATCTACAATCTTCCTCCTTGGTTGTGTCGAAGCGGAAGTATATTATGATGCCATTACTCATCCAAGGCCCCAAGCAACCAGTGGAACGACATCGATGTGTACCTAAAACCGCTGATCAAAGATCTGCTAACATTGTGGAACGATGGTGTACGGTATGGGATGAATACAAAGAGAGTACTTCACCCTACGTGCATTACTATTCGTGACCATCAATGACCGCCAACACTTGTAACTGTCGGGCCTATCTATCAAGGGATATAAAGCCCGCATCGAGTGCTTGGACGATATGGAAGACAAGTACCGACAAACTCTCGGAAGGTTGTATACATGGGTCATCGAGGTTCCTAAACTCAAGCACCCGCTACGGAGTAACTTAGTTAATTTTGATGGGACGGAAGAGAACCGCAAGAAACCTAAGCATCACAATTAGGGCGATTTATTTTCATGGTGAAGGATCTAAAATCGATTTGGAAAGGGTCATGGTAGCAAACATGTCCCATCACTCCTTCCCAAGAAGCTAAGAAGAAGGCTAGTTGGAAGAAGCAATCAATTTTTGGGATTTGCCTTCATCGAAAGACTTAGAGGTTCGCCACTCATTAGACTTTATGCATATAACGAAGAATGTCTGCGTGAACTTGCTAGGATTCCTAGATATGTACGGCAAATCAAAAGATACTATTCAATACCAAGGACTTACAACTATTAGGACTCAGCAGAATTACATCCGCAAGAAAGAGACAAAGGGCATTACCTCCATCCCGCGAGCTACACTCCAAGCAAAGAAGAGAAAAGAACATGATTAAGTTGTTAAACAATGTTAAGGTCCCTTCCGGATACTCGTCCGAACATAAGAAGACTTATAAACACAAAAGAGAATAAAATCGTAAACGTGAAATCGCATGATTGTTACGTGTTGACGACCCAGTTGTTGCCAGTGATGTTGAGAGGTGTTCTGCCAGACAAGGTACGAGGGACAATCGTGAAGGTGTGCTCGTTCTTCAACGCCATATCACAAAAGGTCATAGATCCAGATAAGTTATGTAATCTACAGGATGATATTGTCGCTGCTTTGGTCAACCTTGAGATGATCTTCCCTCCGTCCTTCTTTGATATGATGGTCCATCTCATGGTTCACATGGTGAAACAATTAGAAATTCTCGGACCTGTCTTCTTACACAAAGATGTTCCTTTCGAGAGGTACATGGGTGTGCTAAAAAATATGTTCAGAATCGGTCTCGCCTGAAGGATGCATTGCCCAGGTGTTGGCACGTAAGAGGTGATTGAGTTTTGCATCGACTACATTAATGAATTGAATCCGATTGGCGTGCTCAGATCACGCTATGAGGGAGGCTACAAGGAAAGGCACTCTAGGGAGAAAAGAATCCTTTTGCAAAGGTATACCGTCATTTAGACAAGCACATTTCACAAGATAAAGCAAGCGACTTTAGTGGCTCCATATGTCGATGACCACGAGAAGATTCTACGAGACGAATACCTAGGGTGGTCAGAAAAGTGGATCGCAAACAAGCAAGTAGAGAGTTTTGGCGGTTGGCTACAAAAGCAGCTGTTGGGCAAGGAGGGTGTCCACGAACAATTGCAACTCTTAGCTCGGGGACCATCAATGACAATCGTATCATGACAAGGGTATGAGATAAATGGATACACATTTTACACTGCATCTCAGGATAGCAAGAGCACGAACCAAAATAGCGGTGTTCGAATTGATGCATTGGACAAAAATGGAAACATGGACACCTATTATGGTTTTATAGAGGAAATCTGAGAGCTCGAGTACGGACCTTTGAAAGTCCCTCTATTTTGATGCCAATGGGTCAAACTAACACCGTCCAGATTGATTTAGTACGGGATGACAACCGTGGACCTTAAGCAAGTGGCCTCTGTGGACGAACCGTTCGTGTTTCGCCAATGATGTCACATGATTTTCTATGTGATTGACATGGATAGCAAACCGAAAATATAAAAGGGACTGAGTACCAAAAGGCGTATGATAATACTTGTAATACTGATAAGTCAAGACACCAAGTTGTTCTTCCTGGTAAAAGAAGGATTGTCGGAGTTGAGGACGAACGGATGAAGAAGAGTATAATCGCTTCAACGAGTGCCGCCTTTCTCGGTGGATGTAGACATTACTATCCTCAATGGTGATGACGATGCCCTTACATACGCCATGACCACAACGAAGGATCACTTGTAAAAACAAAGTAGTTGCATATATGTACTATTTATCATTATTTTTTGATAATCATATATGTACTAAATTATTTTTTCAAGACACCTCATTTTCGATAAGCGCTTTTGTCCCCGATCGGTTAGTAGCGCCATAATAAAGCGTATTCTCGATATTTATTCTATTAAACGGAATTAACTGAATTTTATACTAGTTAATGTAATTTCTAGTGACGATGTGAATTTAGATATTACAAGGAATATTTCATAATATTTCGTATGTTATAATGATAATAAACTATTTACTTAACAATCTTTACAATATTACAAGAAACCTCATTTTCTAGATATTTTCAATCCATTTAAACAATGCGCCCACTTATACCGACAAGCGATAGCGCCCAACCGTTAGTAGCGCGAGGCAAAGCGCTGGCTCATCAGGCCGCCATGTTCGAGCCCCGCTTCGCCTCTACAAACACATTTTTGGAAAAATGGAACCATTACTCCCGTTTAAACCACAAACCGGATCAAGGTACACCAACGCACAATAGAAAACTTGGGCCCACGCGTCGAAACGTTAATCCCGCTTTTATTTTTAACCGATTGATCGCTTCTCACGCCCGGTTTAAACCACCAACCGGACCGATAGGCGCTTACGATTACGTAATTTTGTGACTATCGCTTGTCCGGGCCCACTGTGTCGATTGTCTCTATCGCCTCTTGGGTGTTTTAAACCGGATCGAAGGCTTCATGCCCCACGCCGCAGCTTCTATCCCCTTCCTCTGGTTCGCTAAGCGTCGCTCCTGTTCGCCTCCCCGATGTAATTAATCGGGGAGGCGAGCCGCGCGTGCAGCTACATTTTCCAACACACGAGGGAAAATGGAAAGATCAGTCAGGCCCCTTATAAATTTGGACGGAATCAACATCACACACACAGAGCTTAGTTTCCCTCGCTTATACCTCCGCCGCCATGTCTTCTAGCTCTGATTCATCGCCGCCTGCGTCCGCCACCACCGGCGGTGGAGGCTCTCTGAGTTTTGCCACTCCCCTGGGTGGCATCTCTCAGAGGGTACCAGTTCGGAAGAGGATGAGGCGCCATGGTGGTCCGACGACGACATGTACGACGATCTCTCCGACGATCCGGAGGGCGCTGACGACTCCGACCCCGAACTCGACGGTGACGACGAAGCCGACGGCAATGGCTCGTCGTCAGACCCTGACAGCGGGGACGAGGGTGACAGGCGGCGGCACGCAACGGCACGAGGAGGATAGCAAGGATTTATGAGGGCGGCGCCGATTAGACATTGTGTAGTAGTTTTAGTTTTTCTTAATTTCATGCGAATCTTCTTTTTAAGTCCAAAATGTATCCCGTGAGAATTTTAATGGAATTTACCGATATTTATTCTACTAAACGGAATTAATCGGAATTTTATACTCTTTAATGTAATTTCTAGTGACGACAGAATTTAAACATTACAATGAATATTTCATAATATTTCGTATGACAGAAAGTGATAATAAACTATTTACTTAACAATACTTACAATATTAAAAGAAACCTCATTTGCTGGAAATTCTCATAATACATATTTTCAATCCATTTAAACAATGCTCCCTTTGCAAAGACGCGTATAGCGTCCAACTAATTAGCAACATGAGGCTAAAGCGCTGGCTCATGCAGCCGCCATGGTTCGAGCCCCGCTTCGCCTCGCAACACAAATTTTTTTAGGAAAAAGGATCATTAATCCCGTTTAGTAATCCAACCGGACCGGTTTACATTGCTCCCGCTTAATATTCCAACCGGGATTGATAGTGGAGTTAATACGGTTTTAGAATCAACCGATTGATGCCCCTATATGTCCGCTTCCCCGGTTCTTCAAAACACTCACCCTAAACCGCGCCAAATTAACTCTAGGTCGACACCGCCGCCACCGGATTCGCCACGCCTAGAAACCCTCCGACGCCACCGCCCTCGCCGCCGCCGCCTACAAACCCTCGGACGCAGCTGCGGACGCCGCCCGGCGCCTGTCGCCGCCCACTACGACCCACCGACGCCGCCGCCCGCCGTGTCGCCCCGCCGACAACCCCCTCGGCGTCGCCGCGCTGTTCGCCCACGCCGACAACCCCTCGACGACGCCGCCGCCACGATCGCCGCCCCTACATCCTCTCCGACACCACCGTCGTGTCGCCGCCGCCGCTACATCGTCCGACGACGCCCGTGAAGTCGCCGCAGCCCACGATAACCCTCTCCAAATCGCCGCCGTTACAACTCCCTCCGACGAGGTCATCCGTGTCGCTGTTAATTCTCGACCTATTTCACATACTGCATTGCTCTAGCCTCTATTCGCTGCAGATTGTTGAATTGTTTGTTCTGTGACCTAAAGCATTGCAAAGCTTATTTGATTTCCTCAAAATGATCATTAAGCATCTCTCGCTTATATAATGTTTGTAGGGTCGTTAGCTTCACTATCCGATTTAGCTTCACAAGTTAGTTAAAACTTGCAAGCAATTTATCGATGCCTTATGTGAGGATGCACTTGTATTTTCAAGGCCTTTATTTGTTACAATGGCGAGCGGAGGATTGGTGATGAAGAATTTTGATGGAGATGTTTGGGATGATCCGGATGATGAGTTGAACTGCGGCGTACCGGTGAGGCCGTAGAAGCCACCGAGGCCGATGAGGAAGCCGGTGAGGCCGCATAAGCCACCGAGGTCAGAGAAGCCACCCGTGCGGTCAAACCAAGACCCGATCCACGCCGGCGAGGTCAAAGTAAGAGGTCAAGTCAACGCACATAATCACCGAAGTCACGAGGAAGGCGAGCCTCGGCCAACATCGGCGATTGGTCCGCGAGATCGACTTCGAATGATTGTTAGGGACCATGTGCCCATTAGCATTGTCAAATGGGACGACGTACTGCAGACCTCAAGAACACCTTATGGACCGATATGAAACAAGTTTTCACCTTCCTCAAGGGACCTAGAAGGTGAAGAGTTACACATTGAAGAAGATGGCAATGGCATTCCAGACGCTCAAGAAGAAGTTAAACAACGAGTACGTTAAGAATAATGTACTCCGACTTCAATAAATACCCTAAGTGCAAGATCATTGCGATGAATTTGTAGGGTACAAAACTTCTCAACAAGGTCAGAGTATGAGTGAAAAGAATAAGCAAAATGCGGCAAAGAAGCAATACCACCATCGTCTCGGCCCTGGTGGTTACCGCAAGGCAATACCCAAATGGGAGAAGAGGGAACATGACCTGCTTGTAAAAGGTGTGGAGCCCGAATAATGAGATGGTCCGACAGATCGAGGAATTGGTTCTTTGGTCATGACGGCGCCTTGACGACGACGGTAGGCCGCTTTTGGTGAAAGGATCAGAGATGTTGCAAGAAGGCTTCAAGAGACGCACGAAGAGTCGGCCCAAGGCATCTTCGTGCCAAATAGGGAGAACGATGAGCTAACAAGGGCCCTACAGAACCCTGAGCACCCTGGACGTACATGAGGCGTTGGCGCTGCCCGTGGAAGGTTGGTTTCGCAGAGGCGAGAGACTTACAGAGTCGGCCGAGGAGCAAGGGCCGACAGCACAACACCTCCTCGATCTTCAAGAGCAATCTACACAACACAAAGTAGCATACAAGAAACATTCAAGAGAGGTGCAGCTAGCCTTGAGCCAGCGGGGAGGCCGGTCCAGCAGAACCTCCCAAGAATCCTAACGCCATTAGCCCCTCCATGCGGCGGAGCAGCTGTGCTTCCTGGGCTACCCAAGAAGACTTGGCCCGCTATCCCGTGGGCGACATCACACACCGACACCTTGTGAGCTGCACTTGCCTTGGAACCTCTCCATCAAGGCAGGCAGTAGGGCATGGCTTTCCCAATGGAGGCGAGGCAGTCATCCATGGCCAACAGATACCCCCGAGCCACGCCAAGGTCTCCGTGGAAGAGGTATGCCAGGGTACGAGAACCTAGACCTCGACATTGAAGGAGGTGATGGGACCACTAAGCTAGGAGAAGCGAGACACAACATCGTGCGTGTGGCGCAAACGGTTCATAATTTTCAAAGGTAACATGCCCGTGTCCTCTCCACGGTCTCCTCAGATCAACTCCCTAACGAGTCCTCTCACACGAAACTCCAACTAACACACCGCCAAGACAGACCACCCTACTAAGCAAATAGCTCCTGAAGAAGGTGCCGGCTAGGTCAAGCTTGCGTGATGGGGCCTTCACCTCTTAAGAAGACAGGCCTAGGTCATCCGAAAAAAAACACCTCCAGTTGTCAGATGATATGACCAAGACTAAACCGAAGCGGATAGTAAGAGGCGAGGTCACCGCACATTTTGCGAACAAACCATCTCCACCGAGGGTCCAATTTTGCACGGACGAATGGCACAAAGGCAAGAGGTGTATCTTATCGTTGAAGGATAAGATCGACAAACCGTAAAAGACCAAATTGTCGACTACGGCGTATCTTGCGTGAAGGAATCGAGAAGGAACATTAGAGGAGCAGATTTCAAGAGGAAGCAAAGGAAATTCTACATTGAAGCCGGGCTTGATCCAGATATGGTCTTAGGCCTTAAGGACATCCCGTTGCAGAGGTACAATGGAAATATGTGAAAGGTGGATCGCTCAGAAGGCGTGAGGAGCTTCCCCACCTAACAACGAAGTCGCGGCAACTCCATGATTGGTATTTGCGCCAAAGAAAATGGTATGGAAATGATCGGCGCCGCCTTCAAGCAACACCATTTCTATCAGGGACTTTGAATTCTTGATTGAATTTGAGGTTCTCAGATACCTATATCGTGGATTGGCGGTCGGCGCCGCCATGGTGGTTTGTTGGCACTGTAAGTGTATTCTTTGTAAATTTCGATCCCGCCACCAAGATATTATACTAACTTCGAGGCCTAAATCAATTTTCCTTATGTAGAATAGAGATTAAAAGATGCTAATGGAGGAATCCATGAATTTGGCTTTCTTGACCCATTGGTCATTAACGAGTACATGGCTAACCTAAGCCCACAACCAACAGAGACGCACATTTACTGAAGGGCTAATGGCACAACGACACAAAAGATATATATTTCTACCCTACGAATTTAAGTACGTGTTTTCGCATCACTTATTTTAATTCCTTTTGTTAACACCGTTGAACTAATTAGTAAACCGCGTTGACATATATATGTGCGATTTCAATCGGATCCTTTTATTATAGAGATAAATCATAGCAAGATCACGATCATGGACTCGAAAGGAACCAGCTTGAAAATTACAAAGACTTCTCGCCATGCTCAACCGTACATTGCTCTTCCATTCATATCTTACTATTTCGCTTTCTCCATATCAAACAAACTCAATTATATATAACTTGTAATCAAATGTGCAAGGTGCCTTCAACGCTCCGCAAGAATACCGTGGGAACATTCAAGACACGTTTCGACTTGTACATCGCTAAACATGTATGTATATCATATTAGAGTATTTTGTTAGTTAACGTAATTTCCATGATCTATTTCACAATTTCAACTCTTCGACCACGTGTCTTGTATCAACCACCGCAAACAATTTATGTGGATACTATGTGTGCGAGATGATGCACAACTTCATCGGGGCACCGAGTATACAAGAAAAATGCAGGTTTGGGGTGAGTAATATATAATTACTACCTTAATAACGCTTAGGTAGCTTCGCAAACATTTTGTATAGTTTGATAGATTGATAAGTTAATCCCTATTTAATGATAGATTCCCTAAAGTTGGCAAAAAAGGTTTGGAAAAGGTCCTAACTATCGCGGTCGTGTCAAAGCAATTCAAGAGCAAATCACGGCTTCCTTTTAGATGAGGTCATAAATTGATGGGCGAGCATCACCACCCTATACTTAATAAGATTCCAGAGCCTTCAAAAATACTAGCCAACCGTCGAGGAGCGATGCACGTACAAAATCCCGATAAAAGTGTATGTGCACCGTGTACATTGTATGATACTTATGTCTAGCTAGCTACCTAATACATATTTGTTGTTTAACAAAGGAGCGTAATGAAGATTTCATGGCGTGGAGTCCTCGAGTCTTTGGGCCCGAAGGTTATCTTTTGAGAACCGCCTTCCTCGCTTATGTTCTTGACGACATCGACAAGATAGAAGGTAAAGATCAAATTTATATATCCGTTATGTTGTGGGCTTGTGGTGTTATTCTGCTCCGCAAATTTTAAATACTAGCATGTTGCTATTTCTACTGCTTTTGATAAATAATAGTGTTTAATTTGGATTGTAGGAGGAGGCGCTAGGGTCAACGCCAACTGGGAGACGATCAATGTGGCGGGCCTCGACGCCGAGAACGTAGCATGAGCTCGGCCGTTCCTCGTGCAGATTGCTCTGGCGATGCTCATCTTGTATTCTACTCTTGGGCTCGCAGATTTGCCGCCCTTGCTGCCACTGCCTTGACATTTGGTGAGGATTGAGCTTAAGTACCAAGAGAAGACGATGGGTGCCAACCGCCAAGGATGCTAGAATGAGGGTCATGCTCAATATATCCTCTGCTATGCTCATATCTGCCTTCTTAATTTGTCGGCCCCGCTTTTGTTGCCATGGTCACGCTTTGGGACCTGTTTGTTTCTAGCCATTTCGTGAAGGAAACACCAAACACCGCTCGATGTTGCCAAATTGGGAGAAAGTGTAATATTTGTAAAACATGTTTGTAAACTCGAATATTTGTAATCGCACAAGATGGCTGGATGATTTTCTTACCATGCCCAGAGCCGGTCCGACGAATACATATTTGTAATATTTAATGCTATTTCGCTAATTGTGTTATATGTGGTTTAATTAGTGACTAAATAAACATAATATTCAAAAATATTGCTTTCGATCCGGTTGGAACAACCAACCGACTAATATTGTCACCAGAGACACCTGCTCCGCCACGCAGTGAGCACATCACCCCGGGCTTGGTACTTAAAACCGACTAATATTATTCTCACTCCCTGTTGGAAAACCAACCGACCAAGAGTGTCCCCAAAGAAGCTAATCCCGACGCCACGCAGTACATTTTAGTCCCTTGGTAGGTAAAACCGACTAACAGCCGCGAACTGCCGCTTCCACGTGTCTTCGAGCCGCCTGCTGAGAAGAGATTTAGTCCTTCTCAGAATTCCGGATGACGGCCAGCAAGCATCGATCTCGAGGCTGTCCCGCTTAGAAACCGGATCTGGCTGCTGTTGCGAATCGGGACTGAACGTCCGTTCCGTAGTAGTGGGCGACGGCGCCGGCATGTTCTCCCGTGTCCTCACGGCCGTCAGGGCATGGAGGAAGAGGCCGCGGGATGATGGCGCCGTCGGCGAGTGCGCGGAGAAAGCCGTGCTCACGGAGGAGGTGAGGAGCCTGGCGAGGCTGTTCCCGATATATGGGCGGCGTGCCTGCTCTACGGCGTGGCGTTCGCGCAGCCGCCCTGTTCACGAAGCAGGCGGCGACGCTCGACCGGAGAGGATCGGGGAGTCGTCGTCGTCGTTCCAGGTGCCCCCCTGCGGCACTGCAGAGCTTGATGAACGCCACCATCGTCGCCTGCATCGTGCTCTACGACCGCGTGCTGGTGCCCGTGGTGCGCAGGCTCACCGGCGCCGCGTCGGGCATCACCATGCTGCAGCGGATCGGCATGGGCATCGCCCTGGCCCTGGCCGCGCTGGTGGTCGCCGCGCTGGTGGAGACGAAGCGGCTGAGCGCGGCGAGGGACGCCGGCGTAGTGTACCGGCCGGGCGCGGTGGTGCCCATGAGCCTGTGGTGGATCGTGCCGCAGTACGCGCTCCTCGGCGCGGGGGACGTGTTTGCCATGGTCGGCATGCAGGAGTTCTTCTACGACCAGGTGCCCGGCGCGCTCAAGAGCATAGGGCTCGCGCTCTACCTCAGCGTCCTCGGCGTCGGTAGCTTCATCAGCAGCTTTCTCGTCTCGGTCATCGACGGCGTGACGGCAAGGGGCGGCGGGACGAGCTGGTTCGCAGACGACCTAAACCGTGGGCATCTCGACTACTTCTACCTGCTCCTTGCAGCGCTCATGGCTCTGGATCTTCTTGTTTATGTTTATTTCTCAACTTCTTATGTTTACAGGAGAAAGGCTGTCAATGGATTGTGATACTCGGATCCAAGGACGCATATGCATATGTGATATTCCATGTCAATATGCCAAATACAAATATGATTTTGCTATTCCTCTGTCCCTTGAAATTTTGAATCTTTTAATATCCTTTATTTTCAATTTTTTAAAAATCAAATTTGAACTTTTTTGAGAGAGAATGAGGGGAGAGGCGACATGATTATTATCTCATCTAACAAAACTGCATGTGTGGTAACCACCTACTCAACATTTAATGGAATCCTAATGGTTTTGAGGACAACGGTGCATATGTGTTTTGTAAAACAATTTGAAATGCAAACCTATTCATATGTGTTTTGTACACTGATGATCCATATATTTGAACTAATGAGAAAATTGCGAGATGCCGTCCCACACGTTCTTGCCTCTTCTCACTTCACCTCACTACTCCTCGACAACCTTATTGACTTCCCTTGGAACCACCTATCACCTCCGTGGTCCCCTACCACCGTCGGGCTGCTCTCTCCCCAACCCCTCTCTAAGCCCAAGTAGCACAAACCTCCCTACCCCCAACCTGAATCCAAACACTAACCTGGTGATGACAGTGGCATTTAGTCGAGTAGCACTAAGTGAGTTTGCCACATGAATTCAAAAGCTCGGGGCGACGGCTCTAATGGCGACGACAACCTGAGGTCAAATTGACTGGCTTGGAGTTTTGGAAAGGTTCACGAAAATTCAAGGGAGTTGATGGAAGAATGCACGCAAATCAATTAGGCACATACATGTGTAATAACAAAGATCGATCCTGGTGCCAGAAATGGGGAAGAGAAGAAATCAGGATCACAAAGATCGATTATAGTGCTAGAAATAGGGAAGAGAAGAAATCAAGGCTTATTGGTGAACTTTCAGTGATGGCACTAGCTTGGCAAAGTTCCTTGGGCACCAACTGAGCTTAACTACTTTGCCCTCCCTCCTCCTCCTACTTATCTCTGTGTCATTGCATTGCCTAGGTCGGTCACTGTTCCTCCAACTGCCGTACTCAACTCTCCTACACTGACCACCATGCCGCTCAATTTCCCCAAGCCCAAGAGCCCAAGACCACCTGCCATCGGCAGCAACCTCATCAGCTACTCACCAAGATCAATGCGCATATCTCCTGTCGCCATTCTCGACTCTCCTCTCTGCATAAGATGAAGAAGAACGAAGCACAGAGAGGATTGGGAGAGGGAACATGGGCAATTTTGTATTCTTATATGATGTGTTTTGGAGAGAGAGACGAGAACAAATATGACAAGATGGATGAAATGGCATAAAAAGGTAACAATGCATTCCTTTGATGGTCTTAAAAGTGTACCGATTCGCTCAGATGGTAGAAAGCAAAGCAAGCTACCTTTCAATGTCACCAAATCAATTTTCCCATATAGAAACCTCCTAAGCAAGTTACTCCTAATTTTAGGTGTCTAGGTTGCATCGTGGTCTAGTGAACATGAAGGTCCACCTAGAACATGTAAACATGAAGGTAATGTACAGACCTTCTATTTTACTGAGCATATTATCCTACGACGGCATATAGACCCAAGGGAGGGGATATTTATCCCATCCCTCACACCCTTTGTCCCACAAAACTTTATAGGACCGACGTCCTGTCGGGGATCAAATCACGGCCCATTGCCATGGCCCACTCTCTGACGGCCCAATCGAACAAGCCTACCAGGGCCCAGCTCCCTGGAAGGTTCTATCTGGCCCATGTGCATCTTGCCGAACAGCATTCTGACTGGCATGGCGCGTAACGGCCAGGGAATCGTGTTTGAGTCCGACTCGAACAGGAGTTCTGCACGGCTACGTGAAGACCCGGACGTGGTTTCTCGGATTGGAATAGAAGTCGTGATCCCCAAGACTAGGAGTATGCCTTATCTGCTTCGGGATATATTTGGCACGCTGAGTTCGTTATTTATCTCGTAGTTAGTCGGCCCGATATTTCCTCAGAGGTCGGTTTGCTCAAGACTATATAAACCATGCCCTCTACGCTTTAGAGGGCATCCGAGGACGAGTTTTACGACTTGAATCTACATCTTAGCATCCGCTTAGAGCTTTACACCATAATCTCGCCGAGACTCGTGTGTCTCGCCGAGCCACCTCTTGTCATCTTCTTTGATATATAAGAAAGGTCGGTGTCGGGATTAGATCACGCCCATTGCCATGGCCCACTCCACGACGGCCTAATCGAATGCCCTACCAGGGCCCAGCCCACAGGAGGGTTCTATCAGCCCATGTGCATCCCGCCAACGCCTTCATGGTCGGCACGGTGCGAACGGCCTAGGATTCTGTTTGAGTCCGACTCAACAAGAGTTCTGTGACTACACGTGAAGACCTTGACGTTGGTTTCCGGATTGGATTAGGAGTCGTGATCCCCAAGACTAGGAGTATGCCTTATCCGCCTCGGGATATATTTGGCATGTACAGTAGTTCACATTTATCTCGTGGTTAGCTCGGCCCGATATTCCCTAGATCGGTTTTGCTCAAGACTATATAAACAGGCCCCTATGGCGCTAGAGGGACTGGGCATTGAGTTTTACGACTTGATCTAGCTTTTAGCACCGATATACACCATAATCTCGCCGAGACTTGTTCGCCTCGCTGAGCCACCTCTTGTATTCATCTACGATATATAAGAAAGGCCGGGCGTAGGGCTATTATCTCTCCCGAGAGGCCCCGAACCAGTGATAAAACCCCCGCCTCTGTCGCTCGTCGTTCGTGGTTGTTCTTGGCGGTCTCCTATCTCCTCTTTGAAGAACCTTGGTTGACTTGGGTCGATATCCCAACTGGCCGACAACCGGCGCCGACCGTGGGGACACGCCGTCGAGCATGTCGAACTCCATCAGCGATCTGAGAGATACTTCCCGAGGGTTACGACTCGGCGGCGTGATGTCTCATCCTCGCCGCGAGACGACCGTTCGGTCTCGAACGCTTTCGCGATCCGAGGCGTATGTCTCCGCTTACATGGCGTAGATAGCCTCAGATCGACTCCGTCATCGACGATTTACTACGGAACCGATGATCTTTACGACGGTTTAGATTTATCGATTCCAAGGCTATGTCGGTAGATTCTACCGTGGAGACACAAACGATGACACCGCCTAGCATACCTTCGCATGGCCCCGCGCAGATTAACATGGCCGATGTAGGAACCTCCGGGATCCCGCACGGCAGAAGCGGCCGGGCGAGGTCGGGCAGATTAACTCGCCGCATCAAGACGAGGTCGCGCAGTCGCCATGAAAGCAAGACGCTATTCGCCGCAATTCGACGATTCCATCAATCAAACCTTAGCACGGTTTCACGACCGGTGTAGCGACAGCGTCGCGACCACCTCGCGTTTGCGCTAAGTCTCCCGCAAGCTTCTCTGCCGGGTCAATTCCCAGCGTGACTGACTCCATCGGGCGTAACGCGGATGGTTCAAGGATACCGACCCATAGATCAAAGTCGGAACGGCTCGGCTATAGCAACGGTCCTCGATCCACCAATCAGCGATCTCGCCAAGATGGGCGATGCGTTGTGCGACTAACCTAGAGCGACCGGTGAGGGCCTAAAGTCTCTAGGAGAAGTCAACAACTCCTCCAGCGGCGCAGCCAAGCTGCCGGAATGATTCGGACAGCTCGATCAATCGCGGACCCCGTCACCATCGAAGAATCATCGCCCATGAGCAAAGCTACCCGTGGTCGCCGCCGCTAAGTCCTCGTAGTCATCGCGACCACAGGGCAAGCGCTACGATGATCACGGACGGTCCCTCGTGAGGAGCGTCGTCAGAACCACGAGGAAGGAACGTGGTGGATTGTCCCGAGAGAGTTTCTCCGCATCGAATCATCCTGCTTCAGCAGAGTTCTCCGCAGCATCAGACCAACGCCTTTTCAAGACTAGGTTCTCGCTGAAGGTGGCGGTCATATGCTCTGGGCGCAGGGCTTTCTCCGACGAAGCCGGGCTGTCCGGTGGCCCTTAAAATTCAAGCCCGGTCACATGGAGGGGTACAATGGGACTCGTAACCCGGAGGAATTCCTTTCCATCTACGCTACGCCATCATGGCGGCGGGGTGACGAGCTCGTTATGGCTAATTACCTCCCGACCGTCCTTGAGGGTGCCGCTCGGACGCGGTCGTTCAATCAGCAAGAGGGTTCCATCACCATGGAACCCGACTTTGTGACGCCTCGATTGCTAATTTCCGAGTCAAGCACGCACGTCACGGGCAAGGAGGATGATCTGCACGGATGATCCAGATGAACGGAGACCCTCCGCAACTTCGTGAAGCGTTTCATTAAGATCCGCAACACGATCCCGAACATCTCGGATGAATCATTGTCGCGCTTTCAAAAACGGGTCCGCGACGAAGCGGCTCACCCAGATCACGAGATCAATGAGACCTAGACCGCCAACGACTGTTCAAGGCGGCCGATCATATGCTAACGCCGCAGAGCGTTGCTCAAGAAAAAAAGGCGTTTGACAAAGGCGAGCCGCCCTTGACCAAATGGTGTGGATGAGAAGAAGAAGAGCAGCGAAGAATGTCCCCGGTGACAAGAAGTCCTGAAGAAGAAGAACAAAGGTGATGCGAACAATACCGTCGCAGGTATGGATCGCGACCTCCTCCCAAGGACGGCGTAAGAAGCCCAACAATAATTACAAGGGCAAAAAGCACGCTTTCAGGAGGCGACAAGACAAGAAAGGTCCGAGCGACCGATTTTGTAAGTTCCACCAAAGACTACGGCATGATATACGCCATCAGAGAACTTGGGCCGCAAAGCTCAAGATTTCTACAACGGCAAGGGCCCAATGCCCACCCCCGAACATGGTGATGCCGGTAAGGCTGCGCCAAACCGACGATAGTGATCGGAAGATGATGACGAATATCAAGAACCCGTGAACCATATCGCCATCATTTTCGGCGGCTCCTCGGCTTACACCTCTCTACGCAGCCTCAAGGAAGCCGCCGAGGTCCACAACGCCGAAAAGGCAAAACCTCACTGAATCGATGAAGTGGATCGAGGTCTCCATCTCCTTCTCGGGAGGATTGCCCCATCGGATGACCAAGCCTCGGCGGCCCCATCGTGGTCGCCCGACCATCGAACGCGAGAGTTGGCCGTGTCTTAGTAGACGGCGGGGCGCTTTAGACTTACTTTACGCTAAAGTCTTGGACGAGATGCAAATTCCTCGCTCCAAGTCAAGGAGGTCGCAATGCCCTTCTACGGAATTGTTTCGGGAGAAGTCATCAAACCGCTAGGGCAGTTGTCCTTCCCGTCACCTTCGCAACCCAAGCAACTTCCGGACAGAGTTGATCACTTTCGACGTGGTCGACTTCCGCCGGCAGACAACGCAATCTTGGGCGAGCCATCTCTCAGAAGTTCATGGTCGTGTCCCACCACGCTACCATTGCGTGAAAATACCGGTCCTAACGGCGTGATCACGGTCAAGGGCAACTACAAAGTCTGACCGGATTGCGACGAGCGCCCTTGCCCCGTCGACCAGCTTCCGCCAGCATGTCTCAAGTTCCGCAGACCAAGTCTCAGACGCCCTAGGGTCTCCCTTCACCTGGGGAGAAACCAAGGAAGTCCAGCATAAACGCTTAACGATATTTCCAAGATACCCACTTGGGGCCAATCTGACCCCAAATAGGAAAGCGACATCATTGCCTTCCTCCGAAGCAATGCAGATGTATTCGCCGGGAGCCATCGACATGCCCGAGTCCCAAAGGTAATCGAGCATTAAACCGCCGTCCGGGGACAAGAAGCCTGCTCGCCGAAGCTTCGCTCGTTTTCAGAATTCAAACAGGATCATCAAAGATCGACAGGCAACCGCTTTCATTGGGTTCATCCATGAGGTTGATCACACCGAGTGGTTAGCCAACCCCGCATTGTAAAGAAGAAAGGCGGCAAGTGGAGGATGTGTGTCGATCACACGATCTGAACGCCGCTTGTCCTAAGGACAATTTCCATTTGCCTCGTATTGACCGGTGGTTGATGCGATCAAGGATGCCCAGCTCTGAGTTTTTAGATGCTTACTCCTGCTACCACTAAATAAGCATCTCCCAGGATGAAGAGAAGACCGCCTTCATCACCCCTTTCGGCACTTTCGCTATAATGACCATGTCTTTCGGTTCACGAATGTCGGGTGCCACGCTCCAACCGCTTAATGGAGAAGACCTTCCTGCATCAATGTGGAAAACCTAGAGGTTTATGTCGACGATATAGTGGTAAAGAGCAAGTATGCTCCAGATCATGTAAAAGACCAGCAGAGACCTTTCACAATCTCACCAGCAATCAATAAAATTAAATCCAGAGAAGTGTACCTTTGGTGTTCGATCCAAATGTTGCTCGGCTATGTCATTGGCTCGCAAGGTATTTCCGCCAACCCCGAAAAAATCGAGGCCATTGAAAATATGCAGTGCTCCAACTACCATAAAGGAAGTACAAAGCCTCATCGACGGATGACCGCTCTAAGGTGTTTATTTCCTTCAAATAACGCGGGCTGCCTTTCTTTAAAGCCTGCGCCAAGCACAATGGTTTCGAGGGATGAAGAGCCAATAGATCCTTCCAGATCTGGCGATATGTCCCAATCCTCCCGTCTTGACTACCCAGCGGCATGGCGAAAGCGGCTCCTCATCAGTACCTAGGTTGCACGCCACAAGCGGTGAGCGCGTCTTGACGGTCGAAAGGAAGGCATACAACGACCAATCTATTACGTGAGCGAGGTACTTCACGGATCAAAGGAGCGTTACTCGAGGTCGAAGTTACTCTCGCTTTGCTCATGTCCTCCGGGAAGCTTCGCCACTACTTCCAGCGCATCAAATCTCGGGTCCCGACCACGTTCCTCCGGGAGAAATCTTACTGGAACAAAGAATCTAGCGGACGATAGCCAAGTGGGCAATGGAACTAGCGAGTTTGATCTCGTTATTTGCCGCCCGAATCGCTATCAAGTCACAGGTCCTAAGTGACTTTGTCATTGAATGGACTTGCCGCCCAAATCCTGAGAAGCTCTGAGCAACCCGATGAACCCTCTTGGACCATGTTTTTCGATGGCTCGCAAGACTTTGGAAACTCGGGGCTGGTTTTGTTCTCATCTCCCTCAAGGAGAGCAACTCCGATATTCTATCCAACTACACTTTGCGGCGACTAACAACGCCAGCAGATACGAGGCCTCCTCGCGGGACTAAGAGTGCAAGTCGCTTGGTGTCCAACGGCCGATTTGTGAAGGAGATTCACAACTGGTCATCAATCGTGTTAACAAGGAGTATCGGTGTTGCGATGACTCAATGGCGCGATACCGGTTGAAGTGAGGAAGTTGGGC
Organism: Raddia guianensis; assembly: GCA_036346415.1. NCBI lineage: Eukaryota > Viridiplantae > Streptophyta > Magnoliopsida > Poales > Poaceae > Raddia > Raddia guianensis. The sequence continues at coordinate 12,826,491 of CM070538.1, forward strand.
GGCATTTTCGATTTTTCGGTGCTCTTCGTGCCTAGGAAGGACAACTTCCGGCCGACCAGCTATCCAAGTATGGATCTCACGCGAACTCGCTTCCGGCAGGGTGCTCGTCGAGCACCTTCACAAGCCCTCAATCACGCTCTCCGGACGAGGCAACAGAGGCAGTGGTGCTGTCTCCATTATCGAAAGCAGTGCCGGATCGACAACGCCATTTGTCCGGTACCTTGCGATGGGACCACGCCGACGACAACCGAGCGGCGTTCGCCTTACAAGGCGTCTTTGCTCCATACAAGCTTTTGGGCGACATCCTTTACCGTCGAGGTGCTCGGGAGTTCTCTCCAAGTGCATCTCGCAGCAGAGGGTGTGTTCCTTCTTAGGGACATACACGAGGGTGCTGTGGGCAACCACGCCTCTTCGTAACTCGGTCGGCAAGCGCTTCGCATGGGCTATTATTGGCCCATCGTTACAAGATGCCCGGACATCGTGACTAAGTGCAAGGCTTGCCAATTTCACGCCCGGAAGGCACACAAGCCCGCCTAAGAGCTCCAAACAATCCCCATCTTGGCCTTTCTCCACATGGGGTGCTGATCCGCTCCTACCATTCCCTAAGGGTACAAGGGCTATACACACCGCTGTCGCCATTGACACTTTTACAAAGTGGATTGAGGCAAAGCACGTGTCGTCTCTTCACGCCAAAGCGGTGTTTCGCTTTTTCAAAAGCAACGTGGTCACGCCGCCGATTCCCCATAAGTTGATCACGATAACGGTACCCGCTCGAAGCGAGCTATTCCGAGAATCTGCGAGCAGTGGGCACCAAGAGTCTGCTTTAGCCTCGTAGGCACATCCACAGAGCAATGGAGCAATGATCGGCGAGCTAACGGACGATAGTCCAGGGTATCAAACGGAGGGTATTTGCTGCTCTCGGCAAGCACGGCAAAGGCTCGGGTTGACGAAGTTCTTCCGTCCTCCAGGCGATTCGCTTTTCTGACTAGCCGCGGGCGGCCGGGAAACTCCTTTCCAAGCGGTCTATGGTGCGAAGCCATCACGCCGCGAAATAGTACTCGGTTCGCCTCGCGAGCTCTCGGTCAACTTAGTTGACGACGAGCAAGAGCGCCTCGATCTCGATCTCCTCGAAGGCACACGCGACCGCACAAGTCGAGAATGGTGGGAGGCCCGTTCACGGTCGTTTCTTCCGCTTTCGAGGAGGTTACACTGGCCATGGAGGGCGGGAGAGAGCCGACCAACACTTGGAACATCGACCCGACCGTAAGTTCTTTGTGTAGGTCTTTTACGTGTTTGCTTAGCTTTGCGCTTTGTAAAACTTCGCGCCTTAGTTAGTTCAAGTCTCGGGCACCATGTAAAGTTCAATCCAATCCTCGGTGAATCTTGGCGGCCTCTGTGCCCTTTTCACCGCTTTGTCTTCTCGCACTACTTTCTCTCTGGTAACACTTGATGGCTGCCGGTCTTGCGAACTCTTGGCTCCATAATCTTAAGGATTGTTCCCTACCCGTATCTGGTTTCGACAAGTCCCTAAACTTCGGGGTTGCGTAACACGGCCTTTCCACCTTGCGGCTAAGTTCGCTCGTAAGCCCTCCGTGGCGAGAGGCACTTATCGCTTTCGGAGCGACCACTTAGCAAAGCTCTCTCGTAAGCCCCCAGGCGGAGGCACTTTCCTTGTTCGGCTACTCTCGGGCGCTTAACTTCGCCAACGAAAGCGGATTACGGAACAGAATCGAGCAAGGTGCGGGTGTCGCTCTTTCTCCCTACGACGCGCTTGAGTTCATAGCTTAGGTTCTCGAGCATCGTCCGCACGGGGCTAGGGTGTCGCTCTTTCTCTTGTGCACTGTTCGGGTTCGCAAACTCAGGTTTCAGCGAGATGCTGCACAACGGGCGGGAGTTAGGCGAGGCGCTCTACGGTTTTCTTAAACTCCTAGCGCTGCTCGCTTTTCTCTTAGTTTTTGTTCGTTCTTGTCCTTTTTGCTGCTCTCTCTTTGCAGGGAAAAGGGTAAGTCTTTATTAACAAAATTTGCAGGTACAAAGTCCATCTCGGTTTCTGACCCTCTGACTACCTAAGCGAGTTGCTCCTTGAGCTCCTCGATCACTTCCTTAAGGCGCAGGACTTCCCCTGGCTTTGAAGCCCTCTCGGCCTCGGCTCAGAGGCGATCGGCTTCCTCCTTGCTGCTCCTGCCTGCTTTCCGTCATGCCATGCGGAGAGCCTCGACCTCTTCGGTCTTGGCCCGCAGCTGGTCGGCCAGAGCCTCGCTCTGACTAACTTGCTGTTCGGCGGTCCTGAGCTGCTCGTCCAGCTCTTTGACCCTGCTCTCCGCGGTGATCGCCCTCACCGCCATCCCGCGCATCTCCTCAATCTCCTCCTGTGAAGCCCACAGGGTTGAGATCTTAGCCTGGAGTCCCGCGGATGTCTGCTCCTCCTTGGCGAGCTGGGCTTTGAGCTTCTGGGCTTCCTCTGCAAGCTGGTTCCGCCAGTGGGACGCGTCAGCGAGCTGCTCCTCGAGCCACTTCGTGCGGCCCGGCATCTCCTCCGTGGTGCTCGCCTTCACGGCTTGCCTCGCTCCTCGGCTTCCTTTAGGAGAGCCTCGGAGAATGCCTCTCCTTGGTCGAGTTGACCTTGAGCTTCTTCGCTTTCGCCTTCAGCCGGCTCCGGCTCTGGGCCAGCGCAGAGTGCTCTGCCCCGGGATCTCCTGCCCGAAGATGCTCCCGGAGGGATGCCAGCACGGCGGCCCGTTCGATGGTGACCCCATCCTCGAGTTCCGCCATGGTGTCCCTGAAGACCTGAGAGGGAAGAACAAGTCAACTACGTTGCGATGATATGGCTAAGCTGAATAAAATTCGGCCTCGGTGTTTACCTTGCCAAGTCGGCGCTTCAGTCCGCGACGCAGGCGGTCCTCGAGGCCATGCGTCACGAAGCCCCGCTCGTGCGGGACGAGGCGGCGCGCTTTGCTGCCGCCGCCTTTGTGCGCCTCTTCTTCTTGCGGCGGCGTCTGCCGGGAAGCGGGAGCGGCAATGGCTGCTTCGTCTCGCGCTCCTTCCCCTTCCTTCTCCTCTTCCGCCGAACGTCTTGGGCGAGGCGAAACCCTCCGCTCGGCGGCGCGTTGTTTCCACCGGCGCGGGACGACACCGCTTTCGGCTTTGCTGGGGCTTCTTCTGTTCCGGGCAGGTGGGGTCTCACCTTGCTCGGCGGAGAATCCTGCCGCCGGGGTGAGCTGCCCTGCGACAGTGCCCGCGATACACGGGCTTTCGGTCACGCTACTGGCGGCTTCGAACCATTGCCTTGGCCCCGAGGTCCGTGGCGCCACTCACTTTATTTTCGCCTCCGGTAGCTTCACGCGCCTTTGGCGCGTCGGCTATTTCTTTGAGTTCGGCGGCAAGAAGCTCCACGCCGCCAGCTTGTCCTTGAGGTTTCGCCACTCACCTCCATGCCAAGGCCGTCGCGATGTCTGCTCGGGCGGGATGACCAACAACGCCTCCTCGGCATCGTCCGTGGCGGTCTCTTCTTGGGCAGCTGATGAACGAGAGTTGATCGTTAAGTCTAATGCGGTCAGGAGGTGGAAAAATCAAAAGATCGATTTCTACATACCTGCCGTGGAGGGCTTGATCCTGATCTTCTTCGCCAGAACTTTCCGCCTTTTCCTCGGGGGCTCCTTGGCGACTTCTCCGCTTTGGCCCTTGGGCGTTCGCGGCGATGAGCTCAGCTCTGAGTGGTGGCGCTCCTCGCGCCTGCGCAGGAGAGTCTCCTTGCGCGCAACCTCCTCCTCGAGTCTCCTCGCTCGGCGACTGCTTGTTGTAGCGCCATATGGCCCGAGTGAGCTTGCGCGTGCGCCTAAGCCAGAGGGCCATGGTCTTTACCTCTTCGCCGCTACGCTTTCGGCGGGAGGGAGGGCTTGGTCTCTTCTCGGCTGGGCGACCACGCTACCGCTTGGTTGCGCCGGTCGCTCCGTCGCCCTTGTTGGTTTCTTGGATGGTGGCGGCCGCCATGGCGCTGGCGAGCTCGCGTCTTACGGCCGCCACCTTGGGCTTTATGGCGCCTTGGCCTTGCCCTTCTTGGCTTCTCCTTCTCGAGACCGGAGAGATCCTCGACGATCCCTCCAAGGATCACCGGTCCTCCCACGCATTTTTGAGAAGCGAGCGTCGAGATTAAAACTAACAAAGTAAATCTAGCAACACGGGCGGGTGTAAGTGATTTACCTCGCCTGCGTGCGGATGAGCACATTCCTCCGGACAAGTGTAGGCCACCTCGCGGTGACCTCGCTGTCTTTCTTCGCCGCCTTGACATGGCATTAACCCGCCGGTCACCCATGCGTCGGTTGGCATCTCGCCTCAAAGCAGATGGAGTCGTTAAATTCTGTTGGAGGAAGCGATCAATGAAGAGGTTGAGTCTTAAAGGCACTTACCGTGCTCTCCTCGTGATGTCTTCCCATCCTCTATCTTGTAGAAGGATAGGACCTCCTCCGCGTGGACAAATCCTGTCATTGTGAAGTCCCGAATGATCTCCTGCGTGAGCAGAGGCTCACGAGGAGGCGATCTTCCTTGTCAGTACCAATCCTCGGCGGACATCTCGGCCGAGGCATTAGCGCCCCCTTCACGGGCGCCTTCCGGTGAAGACGAGTTCTTGTCGCCGCTCCGCTTCTTGTTGTAGAACCACCTCGCCGCCGCGCCCATCCAGTCGAAAGCGGTGGGGCGAGATCTGGCGCGTCGTCGTGATGGCGGAGCTTGAGGTAGTAGCACCCAGGCGCGAAAGCGGCGGGCTGCTCCTCGTCACTGTAATAGTGGAGGAACAGCCCCACGGTGGATCGATTCCCAGATAGCCTTCGCACAAAAAGCGAAGCGGCCATCTGGAGGATCTTTGATCGGATTGAGGTTCGCCACCTCCAATCCGCTAATGTTTAAGAAGGCCTCAACGAAGTCGCTTTCGGAGATCGCAACCTGAGCAGTGCGAACTGCTCGGGTTAACGAACTCTCCTCCAATGCTCGGAGTATCCTCTCTCGGGCAACCTCCAGCCACGGTGTCGATGTGGCCCTCCTCCTCCCGAACTTTGGGTCCTCCTCGGTCGAGCTAGTGCCGTGAACTTAGCCATAGCGGTTCCCAGGCCCGGACGAGCAAGGTTAGTGATGGTGTTTTGGTCGCTTGATCTTTGGTGGCGCGGTTGGAACTAGGGCTTAGAGAGGAAAGGCGTGAGAAGCAGTGGGCGGCATGGCGGCTTGGTGCTTTTTTATAGTCCGTATAAGCGCTACCAGCGGTTTAGTCCCAAAACGGCTAGTTTTTACCGCAACGGCCGTAAAAGCGGTGCTTTGTTTTCAACAATGACAGAAGTTATCATGGAGTGCGCCGCGGCTATTTTTCCAAAGTCTGCAGACTGAAGGCCGAGTGCTACTTTCGGACAGATGTCATTTCTGTTCGACGCGACGGAGTTGCTTTCGGCGCCGATCGGGTTTATTCGGTTCGAACAAGTCTTGTTCGGTTGAACCATAACCTGCTTTCGATGCGCTGTTACATGCCTTTGTAGCGAGAAGAATACCCTCTTCGTGATTTAGAGTCTCAAGGGAAGACCCGCTCTAGTGAGTCCTTCCACTTGAGTCTCGGGCTAGCCGCTGTCGGGGATTAGATCACGCCCATTGCCATGGCTCCACTCCTTGACGGCCCAATCGAGCGACCTACCGGGGCCCGGCTCACGGGAGGGTTCTATCGAGCCCATGTGCATCTGCCGAACGGCTTCATGGTGCACGATGCGATGAATGACCTAGGATTCTGTTTGAGTCCGACTCGAACAAAGTTCTGCTGTGACTACGTGAAGACCCTGGACGTTGGTTTCCCGGATTGGATTAGGAGTCGTGATCCCCAAGACTAGGAGTATGCCTTATCTCGCCTCGGGATATATTTGGCATGTCTGAGTTAGATTACGATCTCGTGGTTAGCTCGGCCCGATATTCCCTCGGTAGATCGGTTTGCTCGACACTATATAAACAGGCCCCTATGGCGTTTAGAGGACACAGGCATTGAGTTTTACGACTTGATCTAGCTTTTAGCTTTGATATACACCATAATCTCGCCGAGACTTGTTAGTCTCGTTGAGCCACCTCTTGTATTCATCTACGATATATAAGAAAGGGTGGGCGTAGGGCTATTATCTCTCCCGAGAGGCTGAACCAGGATAAAAACCCTGCTCTCTGTTCGTTCTTTGTTAGTGGTTGTTCTAGTGTGTCTCTATCTCCTCTTTGAAGAACCTTGGTTGACTTGGGTCGATATCCCAACCGTCGGCAATTTGGACGTAGGGTCATTATCTCTTCCGAGAGGCTGAACGGGATAAAACCCTGCTCTCTGTTACGTTCTTTGTTACGTGGTTGTTCGGCGTGTCTCTATCTCACTTCTAAAGAACCTTAGCGACTTGAGAACGATATCTCAACCGTCGACAGTTGGCGTCGTCCGTGGGGACTCGCAGATCGAACATGTCGAACTCTATCAGCGACCAGCAGATTCTCCCTGAGGACTACGACTCAGAGGGGCAGGATGTCTCTTCCCCTACCAGCTCGAATCGATCTTATCGCCCTAGATCGATGTCTGTATCTGAGACAGAGGTCTCCGGATACGCCCCAGAGATGGTCTCTGGTCAAGCGCCCATCATTGACGACGATTACGGAACCGAAGATCTATACGCTGGTTTAGATCTGTCTGATTCCAAGGCTATGTCGGTCGATTCCTCCTGTGGCGACACGTTGATGACACCGTCTAAGCGCGCAGCGAGCGTCGCGGCCACCGCGACCGCAACATGGTGGCGCGAGGACTTCGCAGAATCTGCTTGCGCAGTCGTCGCGGCGGCGAAGAGATCGAGCAGATCAATTCTGCTGAAACCAAGATGGAGCCGCATAATCGCTTCATGAGCAAGAAATTGTTCGCCGCGCTTTGACGAATCCATCAGCCAAACCTCGGGCGCAGATTCGCGGCGAGCGCAGCGTCGGCGGCGTGATCCGCCTCGTCGCGCCACGCCAAGACCACCGGCGAAGTTCACCTGTCCGGTGGAATCTGCGCCGCCCGGACCCCAATCGGGCAAAACGCGGACGTCTCGAGATCCCAGGCCCCGGAGGCGAGCCAAGAGCGACTCGGGCCTTGGCGACCGTAATTAGATCCGCTTCACCAAGACAATCTTATCGTGCGTGGGCGTCTGCGTAACTCGCATACCTTGAGAAGCCGCCGACGGCCTTAAGTCTTTGGGTGAAGCCTCATCCGGGCAGCGCGCCGAGCCTATCCGGGTGGATTCGGACAGCGAACGATCCGATCGATCGCGTGACCACCGTCACCGTCGTAGGATCACTGTCCACGAGCAAGCTGCCCGTGGTCGCCGTCGCTGGCCAAGTCCCCGTAGTCATCGCGACCACAGGGGCAAGCGCGTGCGCGATGATCACGGAAGATCCCCTCGTGAGGAGCGTGTTGTCGCGACCACGAGGAAGGAGCGTGGAGGCTTGTCGCGGAGAGAGTTCCTCTAAGCAGAGACCTCCCGCTCTGCAAGAGTTCCCTCGACCAACAGGACTAACGTCTTTTCAAGGCTAGGTTTTACCGGGGAAGGTGGCCGGTCTTATGCCTTGGACTGCAGGGCCTTCTCCGACGAGCTTCGCTCTGTTCGGTGTCCCTCCAAGTTTAAGCCCGGACACATGGAGAGGTACAATAGGACTCAAAACCCAGAGAAATTCCTTTCCATCTATGCAACGGCCATCATGGTGGCCGGGGGTGATGAGAGCTTGTTATGGCTAATTACCTCCCGACGGTCCTTGAGGATCTTTGCCGGATGTGGGCGTTTCAATCGGCATAAAGGTTCCATCTCTTCTTGGAACCAACTTTGTGGCGCTTCGATTGCTAACTTCGGAGGCATTACGTGCGTCTGGGCAAGGAGGATGATCGCACGGATGATCCGGATGAGCGGGGAGACCTTCCGCAACCGTGAAAACGTTTCATTAACATTCGCAAGACGATCCGAACATCTCGGATGAATCATTGTCAGCGCTTTCAAAAGCGGAGTCCGCGACGAAGCGCTCACCCAGATCTCGAGATCAATGAGATCTGGACCGCTAACGACCTGTTCAAGGCGGTGATCGCTACGCCAATGCGGCGGAGCATGTCCAATACAAGAAGGCGTTCGACAAGGGCGAAGCCGCCGCCCGACTGGTGTAGAGGAGAAGAAGAAGACCAGCGGCATTCTGGTGACAACAAGTCCCGAAAGAAGAAAAAAGGACGATCACGAACAATACCGTCATTTGGTATAGATCACACGCCTCCTCAAAGGCGGGCGTAAAAAAGCCCAATAATAACTCTAAGGGCAAGAAGCCCATACGGAAAACAATCAAGGCAAGAAAGGTCCCACCGATATTGCAAGTACCACCAACACCATGGGCATGATACACGCCACTGCGGTAACACAGGCCGCAAAGCTCGAGATTTCTACAGCGGCAAGGGCCCAATGCCCACCACGCCTGAAAAGGTGAAGCCGGTAAAGCAGCGCCAAACCGATGTTGGTGATCGGGGCGATGGCGGTATCGAGGCAGTGAACCATATCGCCCGTCATCTTGGCGGCTCGCGGCTTATTCCTCTCGCCGCGATCTCAAGGAAGCTGCTCGAGAGGTCCACAACGTCTAAAAGGGCAAGCCTCAGCCCGAGTCAATGAAGTGGACCGAGGTCCCCATCTCCTTCTCTCAGGAGGATTGCCCCACTGGGATGACCAAGCCCCAGAGGCTCCCACTGGTGGTCGCTCCGACCATCAGCAACGCTAGAGTTGGCCGTGTCTTGGTTAAAGCGCTCTGGATCTACTCTCTACTAAGGTTTTGGACGAGATGCAAATTCCCCGCTCCAAACTTAAAGAGGTCGCGATGCCTTTCTACGGCATTGTCCGGGAGAAAATTGTTGGCCGTTGGGCGAGTTGTTCTACCGTTACCTTGGCGGTCCTAGCAACTTCCGGACAGAGTTGATCACGTTCGGCGTGGTCGACTTTCCATCTGCGTACTACAACGCAATCTTGAGCCACCATCACTTGGTAAGTTTATGGCGTGTCCCATCGCGCTTATCATTGTGTGAAGATCTGGGGTCCCAACGGCGTGATCACGGTCAAGGGCAATTACAAAGCTGCTCGGATTGCGACGGCGATCCCTTACCTGATCGACCAGCTTCGCGCGAGGTCCGGACGCTCCATGAACCAAATCTCGCCGCCCTAGAGTCTCCTTCGGCCCGGGCGAGACCAAGGAGGTTCACTGTCTCTGGATGATTCCTCCAAAACGATTCATTTGGGGCCAATTTGGACCCCAAATAGGAAAGCGAGCTCATTGCCTTCCTCCGAGCTAATGCAGACGTGTTTGCTCAGGGAGCCGTCGATATGCCGGAGTCCCAAAGGAGGTTATCGAGCATAAAGCGGGCTGTCGGCGGACAAAAGCACATTAGCGAAAGCTTTGTAAACTTTTGGACTTCAAGCGAGGATCATCAAGGATCGACAGCAAAATTGCCATTCTTGGTTTCATCCATGAGGTTGATCACACCGAGTGGGTACGCCAACCTCTGTCATTGTAAAGAAGAAAGGAGGCAAGTGGAGGATGTGTGTCGATCACCGATCTGAGCATTTGCTTGTCCCAAGGACAACTTCCGCTGCCTCGCATAGACCGGTTTGGTCGGCGCGACTGCGGATCCCAAACTCTTGAGTTTTTGGGCGCTTACTCGGGTTATCACCAAATAAGCATCTCCTCAGGGATGAAGAAAGCGCCTTCATCACCCCTTGACACTTTCGCTACGACCATGTCTTTCGGTCTGCGCAGTAATCTTTGGTGCCATGTTCCAGCGCTTGATGGAAAAGACTTTTTGAGCAGGCGAAAAAAACACGGAAGTCTATGTCGATGAGATAGTTGTAAAGAGCAAGTATGCTCCGGATCATGTAAAAGACACGGCGAGACTTTTCAAAATCTCAGCGGGCATCGAATAAAGTTAAATCGGATAAATGTACCTTTGGTGTTCGATCACGGAATGTTGCTCGGTTATGTAATTGGTTAAGAGAATTTACGCCAACCACGAAAAATCGAGGCCATTGAAAATATCACGAGCTCAGACTACTCAGTTAAGGAAGTTCGAGTCTCACCGGACGGATGGTCGCCTTGGCGAGTTTATCTCCCATCGGGGCGAGCGAGGCTCCCCTTCTTTAAGGCCTGCATAAAGCACAATGGTTTCAATGGACGGAAGAAGTCGATCGATCTTTCCAAAATCTAAAGCAATACTGTCCAACCGCTTTGCTTGACTACCCGCGTTACGGCGACGACTTTTGCTCTACCTTGGCGCATGCATAGCGGTGGTATGATCTTGGCGGTGGAAGGAAGGCATCCAACGGCCAATTTATTACGTGGCGAGGTGCTTCACGGATCAAAGGCGTTACCACGAGGTCGAAGTTACTCACGCCTTGCTTATGTCCTCCATGAAACTTAGCCATTATTTCGGTAGCATCAAATCTGGTCGACCAAGTTCCTCTTGGAGAAATCTAAGGAACAAAGGCCGTGGGAAGAATAGCTAAGTGGGCAATGGAATTGGCGAATTCGATATTACATTACATTTGCTCGAGCGGCTATCAAATCCAGTCTGGCCGACTTTGTTCTTTGAATGGACTTGCCGCCCAAATCCTAGGAAGCTCGAGCAACGATGAACCCTCTGGACCATATTTTTGATGGCTCGCGCCGCTGAAACTTCGGGGCTAGTTTTGTTCTCATCTCCCTCAAGGAGAAACTCTAATATTCTATCCAACTACACTTGGCGACTAACAGCGGCTGCGGAGTGCGAAACCCTCCTCGTGACTAAGCGTGCAAATCGCTCGGCGTCCAAAGGTCGACCGTGAAGGGAGATTCACGATTGGTCATCAACCGAGTCAACAAAGAGTATCGGTCTTTGCGATGACTTAATGGCGCGATACTGGTGAAGTGAGGAAGTTGGGCGGCACTTTTGATTTTTCGAGGTGCTCTTCGTGCCTGGAAGGACAACTTCTTGGCCGACCAGCTATCAAGTATGGATCCTCACGAACACCTTTCCGTGGTGCTCGTCGACACCTTTACAAGCCCTCAATCACGTCTCCGAGCGAGGCAAGCTGAGGCGGTGGTCTTTGTCTCGATTATCGAAAGGCTGCTGGATGAACAACGCCATTTATTCGGTACCTTTTGCAGATGGGACCACCCGGCAGCCAAGCGGCGTTCCCGGCTTACAAAGCGTGCTAGTTCATATCGGCTTATGGGCGGCATCCTTACCGTCGAGGTGCTCAGGAGTCCTCTCCAAGTGCATCTTCTGACGAGGAGGTGTGTTCCTTCTTAGGGACATACGAGGTGCTGTAACAACCACGCCTCCTTCCGAACTCGGTGACAAGCGTTCGCATGGGCTATTCTTGGCCTCTGGCGTTACCACGATGCGGGGAGATCGTGACAAAGTGCAAGGCTTGCCAATTTCACGCCGGAAGGCACATAAGCCCGCCTAAGAGCTCCAAGCGATCCCCGTCTTGGCCTTTCTCCACATGGGGTGCGGATCAACTCGGCCCATTCCCTAAGGGGTATAAGGCTACACACACTTGCTCGTCGCCATTGACACTTTTACAAAGTGGATATAAGCGAAACTTGTGTCGCCTCTTCACGCCAAAAGCGGTTGTGCGCTTTTTCAAAACCAACGTGGTCACGCGCAGGATCCCCATAAGCGATCACGGATAGCGATACCAGTTGACGAGCTATTCGAAATCTGCGAGCAGTGGGCACCAAGGTCTGCCGCCTCGGGGCATCCACGAGCAATGGAGCGATCGGCGAGCTAACGGACGATTGTCCGGGGTATTAAGCGGCGCGTGTTCGCGGCACTCATGACACAACAAAGCTGGGTCGACGAAGTTCCTTCCGTCCTGCAGGCGATTCGCTTTCTGACCACCGAACAGCGGGAAACTCCTTTCCAATTGGTCTATGGCGCGAAGCCATCCTACCGCGAAATAGTACTCGGTTAGCCTCGCCGAGAGCTCGGTCAACAGTTGGCGACGAGTAAGCGTCTACTCGATCTCGACCTCCTCGAAGGCACCGCGGCCGGGCACAAGTCGAGAATGGCGCGCTACCGGCAAGATCTTCGCCCGAGCGCCAAATCGGTTCGACCAAGGGCTTTGCGGTAGGCGACCTGCGTTGCGCCGTGTCGAAACACATCCAATGCCAACAAGCTAACTCCTCGTTGGGAGGGTCCGTTCCACGGTCATTTCCCTTTGCTTTCGCCCGGTCGTTCGCTTTAGCTATGGAGGATGACGAGAGAGGTGACCAACACTTGGAACATCGACCCGACCGTAAGTTCTTTGTGTAGGTCCTTTACGTGTTTAGCTTAACGGCGCTTTTTGTCAAACTTGGCGCCTTTGTTCGTCCAAGTCAGCCGGGCTCCATGTAAAGTTCAATCCATTTATAGTGAAATCTTCACGGTCCTCTGAGGCCTTTTCACACCTCTGTCTTGTCAAAGACTACCCTCTCTCTGGTAACACTTGATGGCTGCCCGACCTTGCGAACACTTGTGTCGGCGGTTGAATATCGATCTCAAGTCGCTAAGGTTCTTTAGAAGTGAGATAGGAGACCGCCAAACAATCGAACGACAGCGAGCAGGGGAGGCAGGGGTTTTTATCCTGGTTCGGGCCTCTCGGGAGAGATAATAGCCCTCGTCCACCTTTCTTATATATCAAAGATGAATACAAGAGATGGCTCGGCGAGGCGAACAAGTCCGGCGAGATAATGGGTGTCTGGTTGAGTAGTATCGACAAAGTAATCTTAGATGCGGATCGTCTAAGTCGTGTCGATCATCCCCCAAACGCCGTGAGGGCATGGTTTATATAATGCGAGCAAACCGACCTCTGGGGAATATCGGTAAGGCTAACTACGAGATCATAACGAACTCATACATGCCAAATATATCCGGAGGCGATAAGGTATACTCAATTCTTGGGGATCCGACTCCTAATCAATCAGGAAACCACGTCCAGGTCTTCTCGTAGCCGTGCAGAACTCTTGTTGAGATGGACCCAAACACGATTCCTTAGCCACTCGCGACCACGCCAGGAAAAGGCATTCGGCGGATGCATATGGGCGGATAGAACCTTCAAGGAGGTTGGGCCTGGTAGGTCATTTCGATTGGGCCGTCGGGGAGTGGGCCATGGCAATGGGCGTGATTTAATCCCGACAACAGCCCCGCAATCTTAAGGATTTTCTCTGCTTTCGTATCCGGTTTCAACAAGTTCCTATACTCGAAGTTGCGTAAAGCGGCATCCGACCACGCGACTAAATGCTCTCGTAAGCCTCGCGGCGAGAGGCACTTACCGCTCACGGCACAACCACATGGCAAAGCCATTCTCGTAAGCCCTCCATGGCGGAGGCACTTTCCTTGCTCGGTTACCTTTGGAATTGCCTAACTTCGTTAGCGAGTAGTCGTATAGAATCGAGCAGGATACGGTGTCGCTCTTTCTCTCTCGCACATGCTCGAATTCGCAATCTTAGGTCTTGAGCATCGTCTGCATCGGGGGCTAGGGTGTCGCTCTTTCTCTTGTGCACTGTTCGAGTTCATAAACTCGGGTTCTCGAGCAATTTACTGCAGAAGTGGGAGTTAGGCTAAGCGTGCTACGGTTTTCCCAAACTTTCTAGCGCTTCGTGCCTGCTCTTAGTTTCTGTTAGTTCTTGTCTTTTCTTTGCTCTTTTTTGCGGGAAAAAGGTAAGTTTGCATTAATCAAAAGTGCAGGTACAAAAGTCCCCTTCAGATTCTGATAGTGGTGCTACTTAGAACAAGTCGCTCTTTTCGGCTCCTCGACTTCTAACTTAAAGGCGCCGACTTCACCTTGAGCCTTGATTCCTTCCGGGCTTCAGCTCGGGCGTTCGATCTCCTCCTTGTTTAAGCAGCTTGTGCGCGGCCTTACGGATGGCCTCGACCTCTTGGTCTTGGCCTTGGTGGTCGGTCGAGCCTCGCTTCGACTAGCTCGGCTTTCGGCGGTCTTAATTTGCTTGTCCGGCTCCTTGACCTGTTCTCGCGGTGATCGCCCTCGCGCCATCCCGCATCTCCTCGATCTCTTCTGTGAAGCCCACAGGGTTGAGATTTTCGCTGGAGTCCGCGGATGTCGGCTCTTCTTTGGCAAAATTTGGGCCTTGAGCTTCTTGATGTCGCCGCATAGCGCCTTCCGCCAATGGGGCCGCGTCGTGAAGCTGCTCTTGAGCCACCGTGCGGCACAGCTTCTCTTCCGCGGTGCTCGTCTTCACGGCTGCTGCTGCAGCTCCTCGGCTTCTTTAAGAGAGCCTCGGAGAAACGCCTCTCGGGTTAGCTTCGGCTTTGAGCTTCTTCGCTTTTGCCTTGGTGGCTTCGGCTTTGGGCTAGTCTGAAGGCCCGCCTCGGGCTCCCTCGTCTGGAGGTGTTCCCGAGGGGCGCCCGATCTGGCGCTCCGCTCGATCGTGGCGCCGTCCTCGAGCTCCTCCATGGTGTCCTTGAAGACCTGAGGGAGAAGAACAAGTCAACCGCTTTGCGATGATATAGCTCAATTGAACTAGGTTTGGTCTTGGGGCTTACCTGGCCAAGCCGTCTTGAACCCGTCGCGGCGATCTTGAGACCATGCGTCACGAATCCTGCTTTGTCTTGGATGAGGCTGGCGCGTTGCTCTTGCCGCCGTCTTACATGCTCCTTCTTCTGCGGGCGCTTCGCTTTCGGGAAGCGAGGCGGCCGTGGCGCTTCGTCCCCCGCTCCTACCTTTCTTCCTCCTCTGCGGTCACCTCCGGGCAAGGTTAAATGCCGCTCCGCCGGGCGACACGAAGCCTCCACCGCGGGGCAACTTGTCTTTGCTGCTCGTGGAGTCTCTTCTTGTACCTCGGCGGCGGGACTTACCCGCGTCGATCGTCTCCGTCGGCTCGAGGATGGGCGCCCTGCGACGGAGTGCGGAAGGACCGCTGCTCGGTCCCGCGGCGGCTGCGAGCCATTGCTTTAGCCCGTTGTCCGTGGCGCCGCTTCGCCGCCTCTTCGCCTCCAGATCTCTCCACGCGCCCTTGGCGCGTCGGCGCTTCGGCTGGAGCTTGGCGGGAAGCGAGCTCACGCCGCCGATCTATCCTTGAGGTGGCCGCCTCCTTGCCGCGATGCACCGTGTAGGTGCTCGGCGGCGAAACGATCGCTTCGGCCGTCTCGACATCGTCGTGGCGATCTCCTCTGGGCGGTGATGAAAAAAGTTGTTAAGCCCAACACGGTCGAGAAAGTGGGTAAGGTCACAGATTCATTACTACATACCCGGTGGAAGGCTTGATCTTGATCTTCTTATTTGGAGCGTTCGCCTCTTATAGGGGGCTCCTTAGCGGCTGTTCGCCTTGACCCCGGGTGTTCATGGCGATGAACTCGGCTCCTGTTGGTGAGCACTCTTCTCGCTTGGCGCAAGAAGTTTTTCCTTCTTGCGACTTCTTCCTCGAGCCTCCTCGCTCGGCGACTGCTAGTAGCCGTGCCATATGGCCGGGTGAGCCAGCGTGTAACGCCTAAGCCAAGGGTCATGTTCTTTACCTCTTCGTCGCTTTGCTCGGTGAGGAGGGAAGGACTTGGTCTCTTCCCTAGAGTGACCACGCCGCCTTGATGCAGTGTTTCAGCGCTCGTCGCCTTGGTGGTCTCTTCGAGGGTTGGCGGCCGCCATGTCGCGGCGAGCTCACGTAAACTCGGCGCCACCTTGGGCTTTGTGGCCACCTTGGCTTTGCCCTTCTTCGCCCTCTCTTTTCCGACCGAGAGAGTTCTTCCACGATCCCTCAGGATCGGCCGGTCCTCCTGCGTGTCGGAAAGTAAAGTGTCGGCATTTACAGCGGTGCAAATCCAGCGCACCGACGAGGATCGAGCAACTTACTTGGTATGTGCGGGCGAAACACGTTCATGACGGTGTAGCCCGCCTCGCGGTGACCTCGCCGTCCTTCTGGGTCGCCTTGGCATGGCGTCGACACCTTTCGGTCACCCATCGTCGGTTGGTTTCTCTACCCGAATGAGGATCGTTATTTCTGTTCGGATGAAGGCGTCAAGTAAAGGTTGAGTCTTAAAGGCACTTACCGTGCTCTCCTCGGTGATGTCTTCCCATCCTCTATCTTATAGAAGGGATAGGATCTTCTCCGCATGGGCGAGATCATGTTATTTGTGTAGTCCCGGATGATCTTCACCCTGTGAGCAGAGGCTCACGAGAGAAGCGATCTTCCTCGTCAAGTACCAATCCGCGGCGGACATCTCCGGCCGCGGCATTAAAATACCTTCGTCGGCGCCTTCCGGTGAAGGAGAGCTTCTTGTCGTCGCTCGCTTCTTGTAGAACCACCTCGACCACCATCGCCCATCGAGTCGGCGGCGGTGGCGAGTCTGGCAATGCGTCGTCGGCGGTGGCCCGGAGCTTGAGGTAGTAGCACCCAAGCGCCGAAGCGTCGGAGCCGCTCCTCGTTACTGTGTAGTAATGGAGGAACAGCGCCACCGGCGGATCAATGCCCAGATAGCCTTCGCTGAAGTGTGCAAAACGCCATCTGGAGGATCGAGTTCGGATTGAGGTTCGCCACCTCCAATCCGCTTATGTTTAGAAGGCCTCGGCGAAATGCATTCGGAGACCTCAACCCGAGCAGTCGAAGCTGTTGGTAGTCGAACTCTCCTCCAGTGACTCGAGTTTCCTCCTTCCCGGCGACCTCCACTACCGGCGTCGATGTGGCCCTCCTCCTCCCAAGCCTTGGTCCTCCTCGGTCAAGTTAGTGGCTAGGAATTTGGCCATAGCGATCCCGAGGTTGGACGAACAAGTTTTGAGCGGAGTTTGGTGGTTGATGTTGGCCTTGGTTGGAATTAGGGCTTAGAAGAGGAAAGCGCGAGCGAAGTGGCTAGCATGGCGGCTTGGGTGCTTTATAGGCCTAAGCGAAAGCGACTACTGCAGCGGTTTGCCGCAAAAGCAGCTAGTTTTTCTTTATGCGGCTAGGTAAAACGGTCGTCTGTTTTCCTTCTTGCAATGACAGAAGTTACCGTTGAAGTCTGTCAACGGCTATTTTCTCTAGCGTCTGCGCTGAAGGCTGAGAGCTCTGCTCGGGCAGATATGATTCCCTGTTCGACGCAACAGAGTTGCTCGGTACTGATCGGGTTTGCTCGGTCCCGAACAAGTCCTGTTCGGTTGAACCCTAACCTGTTCGGTCGATTGTTACATGTCTTTGTAGCGCCAAAATTTCCCTCTTCGTGACTTGGAGTCTCAAGAGGAAGACCCCACTCTAGTGAGTCCTTCCACTTGAGTCTCGGGGGCTAGCTGTCGGGGATAAAATCACGGCCCATTGCCATGGCCCACTCCCTGACGGCCCAATCGAACAAGCCTACCAGGGCCCAGCTCTCTGGAAGGTTCTATCTGGCCCATGTGCATCTTGCCGAACAGCTTCCTGGCTGGCATGGTGCATAATGGCCAGGGAATTGTGTTTGAGTCCGACTCGAACAGGAGTTCTTCACGGCTACGTGAAGACCCGGACGTGGTTTTCCGGATTGGAATAGAAGTCGTGATCCTCAAGACTAGGAGTATGCCTTATCTGCCTCGGGATATATTTGGCATGTTGAGTTCGTTACGATCTCGTAGTTAGCCCGGCCCGATATTCTCTCGGTAGGTCGGTTTGCTCTGCACTATATAAACCATGCCCCTACGGCGTTTAGAGGGCATCTGAGGACGAGTTTTACGACTTGAATCTACATCTTAGCATCTGGCTTAGAGCTTTACACCATAATCTCGCCAAGACTCGTGTGTCTCGCCGAGCCACCTCTTGTAATCTTCTCTGATATATAAGAAAGGCTGGACGTGAGGGTCATTATCTCTCCGAGAGGCTGAACGAGGATAAAACCCCGCCTCTCTGTTCGTTGTTGTTCGTGGTTGTTCGGCGTGTCTCCTATCTCACTTCTAGAGAACCTTAGCGACTTGAGATCGATCTCAACCGTCGACACATCCTATCAATCCTGGAGGCTGGAGCAAATTCGTCACCTTGTAGGCTAGCTGTAGGAAAGATGACTTTTGTGGGGACAGGGCGACAAGTACTTACTAATTTTGTTCTAACGTCCGCAAGCATATACCACCTGATAATCCTAGTTTTTCATCGATGCATCATAAAAAAAAGATCAAATTCACAAGCCTTTATTTGACAAGGTGAGAAGGATTGCAATTGAGGTCACTACCTCGTTAACTGGGGTAGGGTATGCATCCCAAAAGGGTGGAGGACTAGAAGTCAAGAACATCTATCTTGGCAGAGCCCTTAGGTGCAGGTGACTATGCCTAGAGTGGAAAATATCATGGTAAAGATGGATCTCGCTATACATGATTGCTTTGCTTTGCTGCATCCACGGAGATTATCCTAGGAGACAGCAAGCAAGCCCTCTTCTAGGTAGATTGTTGGCCCAATGGTCGGGCAGACATTAGCTACATCTCATTTGCACCTAACCTTCCATTTTAAAAGTCCTCGACAATGGATGTGGCCCTTCATAACACATAGATGAAGACTTTTATATGCATTGGTTCAAGAAGGCAACTCAAAGATTTCATTCAACTATGGTAGCCTAGTATGACAATCAGGGAGTGTAGATAGATGCTTGTGTTCGAATAATTTGGTGTGGAAATGGACGAGCTCAGGCCTTTACACCAAGTCTGCTTATAAGGATCATTTTCTACCTAACTATCCAGATCATGATTACAACAGGCTATGGTCAAGAGTTACATAACATAAATGCAGTTTCCCCAACAAACTGCTTTTTCAAGAGTCCATCTAGACGGTTGGTCGTTTAACGGCTTAGGGCATCTTCAATAGTATAGCTAACTACTAGCTATAAGAAAGTTTCATGTCATTTATAAATAGCTTGTAAATAATATCTACAATGGATTAGCTATAGCCATATATAATAGATGATTAGATGCAATGCATCTTGTAATCTGCTATAGATTGCCTATTACTCCCTCTGTCCTACAAAGAACGCATTTCTGATTTTTTTCAGACAGATTAGTGTGAAAGGCAAATGACTAATCTGCCTAATTAATTACATGCACAAGCGTGCTGCTGCATTGATTCTCAAAATAATTAAATGTGCATGCGTCTTCTTTGGTGAGGAACGGATATAGAGAGAGATGGGAGTGGGCGAGTTAATGGGTTGTGTCTTATTTGATGGGCCCCACGTCTAAACATGTACTTTTTGTGAGACAATTTTTAAACACTAAAAATGCACTCTTTGTAGGACAGAGGGAGTAGTTAACAGCTAGTCTTTATCGTTCTCCGCTTCTTCCCTTCTCCACATAGGCAAAAAGATAAGGTGAACTCTTTATAGTTAGCTGACATGACTCCATTGAAGATGCCCTAGGACGTCATTTAATTTAATTTGTGAGCTAGGCAAGAGATGCCAACTCATCTTGTGCTTTCATGGATGCCATTGGTGTAGGATTAGGCAATAGAGAGAATTTTCAATATGCCACAACAAAAACTTAAAATCCTTTATTAATCACTCAAAATTCTCTCTTCTCCCATGCCACTGTATTGTATTTTCACTCTCTTCAGTGCCACTCAACTTTATAGAGTTATAATGGAGCTATATAAAGGTGCTACATAAAAATGATCTTGTCCCTACCTTTTCAATAGATTCAAACTTTTTAATAGATTCAAAAAATAAGTGTAGTCAAATTTAAAACTAAAAACTAAAATTTTTTTAATGTTCGTTTTATTCAAAATTAATATTACCTACCATATCTCATAAAAAACGAAAATAGTAAAAACATACAGAAAATTGTAGATGTCTGAACAACAAGCAGAGGAGAATGGCAGAGGAGAGCATGTTTGAACAACAATAGCAACATTTCAGCCTCGATACAGAGGAGCATGGCAGAGTAGAGCTCAGCTCAGTAGCTCACCGAGGTGACCCATTCGCTCACTCTCACTCCTCGTCGAACTCGGCGGCCGGCTCGGGCAGCGTGGGCAGGACGGGGTATTTGCGCGAGAAGCAGGCGTCGCAGTAGCCCCCCGCCTCGGCGCCGTAGATGCCGTGCAGCTTAGCGAGCGAGAGGAAGGCGAGGGAGTCGCTGCCGATCTCCCGGCGCACGCCGTCGAGGTCCATCCGGTTGGAGATCAGCTCCCCATCGCTCGGCGTGTCAATGCCGTACAGGCACGACCCCACCACCGGCGGCGACGCGATCCGCATGTGCACCTCCCGCGCGCCGGCGTCCCGGAGCAGCCGCACGATCTTGCTTGACGTCGTGCCGCGCACCAGCGAGTCGTCCACCACTACCACGCTCTTGCCGGCGATCACGCCGCGCACTGGCGCCAGCTTGAGCTTCACGGCCAGGTCGCGGATCGCCTGCGTCGGCTGGATGAAGCTCCGGCCGCTGTAGTGCCACCGGATCAGCCCCTGTTGGAACTCCAGCCCGGACGCGCGCGCGAACCCGAGCGCCGCGTAGAAGCCCGAGTCCGGCACCGGGATGACCACGTCGGCGCCTGGCGCCGGCGATTCCTCGGCGAGCGCGCGGCCGAAGGCGGTGCGGCGCTCGTGGACGGCGTGCGCGAACACAACGGAGTTGGGGAGGGCGAAGTAGACGTGCTCGAAGACGCAGGCCCGGCGCGGGCGGTGCGGGACGAGGCAGGCCGAAGAGACCGACATGTCCCGGCGGTCGACGACCACCATCTCCCCCGGCTCCACCTCCCGCTCGTAGTCCGCGTCGATGAGGTCCAGCGCGCAGGTCTCCGACGCGAACACGACGGCGCCGTTGCGCCGCCGGCCGAGCACCAGCGGCCGGAACCCGTGCGGGTCGCGCACGGCGAAAAGCTTGTCGGCCGTCAGGAACAGCAGCGAGTAGGCCCCCGCGAGGCGCTCGCAGGCGTCGCAGATGCGCGCGAGCAGCGGCCGCGAGAGCGACGTCGCGATGAGGTGGAGGATGACCTCCGTGTCCGACGACGTGTTGAAGATGGAGCCGCGCTCCTCCAGCCTGTTGCGCAGCGCCTGGTAGTTGACGAGGTTGCCGTTGTGCGCGACGGCGAGCTGCCCGAACCGGTAGCCCGCCATGAACGGCTGCACGTTGCGCAGCGATGCAGCGGCTCCGGCGGTGGAGTAGCGCACGTGCCCGATGGCGGCGGGGCCCGGGAGCGACGCCAGCAGGGACGGGTCGCCAAACACGTCGGCGACGAGGCCCAGCCCGGTCACCGACTTCAGCTTCCCGTCTCCCCCGACGGCGACGATCCCGGCGCCCTCCTCGCCGCGGTGCTGCAGCTTCTGCAGGCCCAGGTAGCAGAGCGACGAGGCGTCCGGGTCCCCGACGACCCCCACCAGGCCGCACTCCTCGCGCGGGTGGTCATCCGAACCGTCGTCCCCACCGTAGGAGAACGGGGTGGCGCGGTCGGGGAGGAGAGCCCCGGCCGGCGACAGGCGGCAGCCGGCGTCGCTGCGCAGAGCGAAAGGAGAAGGCTTGGACGAGTAGCCGAGTTGGTCGAGGCGGTGGAGCTTGGATCCAACAGTGGCGTGGCGGTGGAGGAGGTGTGACGTGGACGCGGCGGCGGCGGCGGCCATACCCATTTGCTGGAAGGGGATAGGAGGGAGGGAGGCGCGGCCGCGAGGGCTTTGGGGGGTTGCCCCTCCGAGACCAGGTGAAGGGGCAGGATTTAAAGACGTTTTGCTCGGTGGGCGCCTGGCTGCCGTCGGATGCGATGGTGTATAACGAGTGGCGCACTCGGAGAGATCGATAGCGTCAGCTTCCGGCCCGCGACCGCAAGTCAACCAATCGGCCGACTAGAGCGCTGCTGGTGTGTGGATTGGATGATTTGACAGGGCTGTTGCTTTTTGGGCCGGAGACACTGCTGTTTGAGATCTCAGCGTAATGGGCTTGATGCCAAGGCCCAACCTCCCAGAGCCTGCGTTTCTGCGTCGTTCTCCTCTATCCTGACGCTTGCATCGTTCCGCTGAAAGTACTTCATGATATTCTTGTGCGCTAAAATTATTAAATTATTTGTTAAAACTAAACTTGAACTGCTTAGAGAAAAAACTGAAGATAATAATTTTGAATCAACTGTTTTCAAGAAACAATGTAAAAAGGTCAAAACATTAAAATCAAATAATTTAAGCAAATAATGTGTCAAGAATCATCATCTCATCTTATCATTCATAGCCATACATAACATTCTGGATGTGTTTAGCTAAACCATAACCAAAAATCAGATGTGTAGGAGTCCCTATATTAGCATTGAAACAACAACTGTGCCCCTACCCGAGTTCCTTCTTCTCAGGACCCTCTTTGCCAGAATGGCATCTATTTCCAACATCCACGTAAACATTTTTATTTTCAGAGGTAATTTAGATTTCCAATTTTTTCCCCTTTTTATCCACCCAAGATGTAAATTCGTTTTATCATAGAGGATCAACCGAGAAAGAATGATTCTTTTTCCGAGCCCCCAATTGACAGTGTAATCCTTGTCCAGAGAACTAATTCTCTAAATTTAAAAACTAAATCTGTCAAGAAAACCTCGTTTCTAGGAGCAACCATCTTGTGAAGGACAAGCCAATATATTTTGATCATTGCAAATATTATAGATATCTGCCAATACGATTTTCAGGGCCCAACTCCAAACCTGTAGTCCTTGTAATACAGTAATAGCAATTATTTCCCCTGTCACCTAATGTTGCGTCCACCACCTTCGACAAGGCCTACGTGTGAGAAAGCGGAAGATCAAGTCCAAAGGGATTTTCCAACCTACAAGTCAATGGTGTCTTGAGGATCACGCAGTGACCAGGAAGATCATCTCTATCCAATGATTAAAATAGCCCACTATAGTCTTTTTGGACACCTAAACGCTAAGCTAAGCTGGGAAAGTCCGCTAACACAGCTATGACCGCTATACCTCATTTAGTGGACCGCTAAAGCCTTTAGCGTTTAGTGTTAGTAGCGGGCTCTATGGCTCAAGATTGTTAATTTGCACATACATGGCTAGATTTTGTTGATCATGTATCAATATATGGTAAGATTTTGTTAGGTGTGTGCATTCCATATAATCTATATTTATTTATAAATTTTGTTCAAAAAAATAAATATATCTATAAATCGATCATATTGAATTTTTGCATATTGTGTAATGCTATATATGATATTATATATTCAACCTACATAAAAAATATAGAAATCTAAAGTTCTAAAAGTTTAATTGTTTACAATAATTAAAATGTTTTTGTGATAGGATGGATTGCCCTAGCTATATATAAGATAAGGAAGAAGGGAAAAAAATCTGGAATTTTAAAGACACCTAATGCAAAACCAGCTTAATCGCCTAATCTCATTGATTTGGTTGTTTTGCTACAAAGATTATGCACAACCCTAGGTTTAATCAAGCTCATCATCGATTCATCCTAGCATATGCCTACAGACTCTTAAGATTCATGTACTTGCGAAGGTGGTGCCCAAAAACCTGATTCGCCCTACCCGGTGCAGGAGGTCAAGGATGGGGAAGAACCGAAGCGGCGCCGAGCCAGGCGAGGCGAGCGCGTGCGTGTGATTCTCTATTTCTCTCTCCCATCACATTCTCTAGTGGGAGAGAGCAAGCTCTACTATTTAAGCATGTCCTCCACTCCTCTCACTAAAGATATAGATTAAAGAATTTCACACGCCTATGCATACATGGCGCTGAGAATTTTCAGGAATTATTTAGATATTAAATGGGCCAGACCCAACAATTCTAACAGCATGCACAAGTGACACGAGGGAAACCGGGATGCCACTTAAGCAGAACCACTTGCCTAAACTAACCTGGTATACTGATGAATGGATGTTAAAAACTAGTCCGTAATTTTGAGCTGAAGTTCCAAAGTATTCTTTCCCGACAGATCAAGCTTGCAATACAGGTTTGTTCTCCTTAAAAACGGAACAATATACTATGCCCTTCTCAGAAAGAAAACAATTAGAATGAGTCCAATAGTTCAGACACAGCCACAAAATGATAGTACAAGAGAAGAATATCATGGATGATACGCCCGTTGCGTTTCGACGTCAAGCAGCAGGCGGCGGCGGCGCGCACCAGCAAGAAACCAAGCTCCCACCTCAACACACACCACCGGAGCTTCCCTTCCCTTCCCCTCCCCTGACAGAGATCGCGCGGCAGAGCACGCCCAAAAAAAAACGCAGCGAATTTTCGCGCAGAACCCCCGACCCCGTATGCTCCGCCCCGGAGACGGCAGGGCGAGCTTGGGGAGTTGGGGCAGGACATCATTCACTCCGCGGATGGACGCGCGCGGCTGGGCCACCACCACGCCGGTGTTTTTAAGGATCGGGATCTGGATCGCGACAGGAGGGGGGCAGCGAATGGGGGGCGTGCGCTGTCGCGGGTGGCGCCGCGCCGTGCGCCGATCGTGCCAGCTTCGCCGCGGATCGCAACAAACTCGCACTCCGTTTTGGTTCGGTTGAACCGGCGGGTTGTGGTCTGTGCTATGGGCACACCAGAGGCGTTGCAAGCAAACTCGGTCGAACTCTGATAGGCGTGGGACATCATGCAAGGAACCCAATCGACAGCCTCGCGCTCAGCTTCAGCTGCAATCATTTGGCATCTATGGTTCGAGAGGAACAACTGCATCTTCCGCCAGAAGGAAAGACCGGCTACGATATTTATAAACGCTTTAACCGATGACCTGCGGCTTTGGGCTGCCGCAGGAGCTCCCTTTGTAATAATGTAACGAGTGTGTGTGGCTCTGGGGAGGAGCCGTAAACTCCCCCCACCTGTAACTGCTTCCTCTTCTTTTCAATATACTGGGCAGCTCTTCTGTCCTTGTTAAAAAAAAAAAAAAAAGAAAAGGGGCGACTACAAAATAGTGAAAATACACGCTTTGTTCCTTTTTATTTATCACCATTGACTTTTAAACATGTTCTTTGACCATTTGTCTTATTTTGAAAAACTATTTAAGTATCATTTATTTTGTTATGCTTTATTTTATTATTAAAGGTATTTTAAGCGCGACTTATATTTTGACATATTTGCACTAAATTTTTTAATAAAACAAATGGTCAAAGAGCATGTTCGAAAGTTAATAGCGACAAATAAAAAAGAATGGAAAGAGTATATAGAAGCGGCCTGTTTGGCAATTATGGAAAATAGGAAGAGGTATAAGATTTAAGGGAGACGGGAATTCCTAGGGGTGAGGTTGGGAAGTGAATTCCACATCGTTTGAGTTGTAAATTTTCATTCTCTACTTTAATTTTTACCAACCAATAAAGTGAACTTACAACCTCTCTCTCTCTCTCTCTCAATTCTCATCCCCTTGCTCTAATTTCTTTGAGCCGGACGTGTCGCAAGGAAAGGAGCCTCTCGTGGTCACTACCTCCCTTTTCCTCCTACCTTGATGCCCTCTCCTCCTCCTTCCTTACTATAGGTTCCTCCATCATCCTCCTCCTTGTCAGTTTGCTCTGTGCTCCCTCCATTGTTGTTGTCGCTTCTGCCGCCACTCGCGGACGACGTCGCTGCTCCACTGTAACTCTAGCCAACTCAATGTCGATCCACCCGCCACCATCAGCCCCGATCACCTTCGATCATTCCCACGACGAGGGTACCTCCATCTAATGTTGCTAGTCCCGAGGTTCTTTTTTAGCCCTTTCTTTGAAATTTTATGCTCCACCCATTGGGGATTGGGGTTGTGTTAGGGCCTAGAGAGATTTAGATCCTAACCCAACCCAACAATTGAATTGAGCTCGAGTCGGGTTCTGCCTCGTGCGTCCCCTCTGGCAGGTCAATGAGGCAAGCACTTACCTCCCCACCGTAGCGCCGAACGCGGGGGCGGTCCGACGGGCGTCGGACGCGCCCCCGTCCGATGGGCAATTCTGGCCGTTGGATCTCCATCCAACGGCCAGCGTTAGATCTTGTGTAAAAACTTGTTGGTTTTGTTTCACCATGTAAAAAAAATCAAAAAAATCATTAAAAATTATAAATATTCTCTAATTAGTGTCAGGTCTCACATGTATTTTATTCAAATCTATATGATCAATATTCATTTATATAAACGTTTTTTAAAGAAAAATCTAGATGTATAAATGTTGTATAGCAATACAAAAAATTTGTGTGGAAATAGACATGCATCAGAGAATATTTATGATTTTTATTGAATTTTTTGAATTTTTTTACATGGCGAAACAAAATAACAAAATTTTTCTCTAAATCTAATGCTGACCGTTGGATGGAGATCCAACGGCCAGCGCTGGGCGTTGGACCGGAGGCGTGTCCGACGCCCGTCGGACCGCCCCCGCGTTCCCGTAGCGCCCTGCCGGATTCCCTCTAACAAAGGCCTAAGTCCCACCAGACAACCACACCTTCGCGGCTGCCTCGATTCCTGCGACCTTACCTGATCCCCTCTTGTTGCCTCCCTTTTCTCCTCCAGCCTCAGCCCACCCCTGTGATTGTGCAGCTTCGCCTCACCTCTCTTCTTCCCTCCAACCACCCAAAACGGTGGTGTTGGCCCTACTTTGTGCCCTTGCCTCCCTTCTCCCCGTCTGTCTCCCTGCAGTGGCATGGCTCTGCCATCCCAACCACATAGCGAATCAAGACGATTGTGACTCCCATCTTTCCAACGGCGGTGACGACTTCCTCTTAGACAATGGTGGCCTCCTCTTCAGATGGTGCGCTCTTCTTTCTCGTCGGCAACGACTTCCTCTCCCATGACCCTATAGTGATGGTGGCGGTGACAATGACATTTGTCTACCCCTCGGTCTAGGTTCCTCCCCTCACCTCCTCTCTTTCGATTGGGGGTTAGCCCGAAATCCGGTGGGTCGGATTAAGTTCAAAATGGGGTAAGGATTCGGGAACCCCGGCATTGGCCACAGTGAACCTGCTCATGCTAGCTTATGCTCCGCTCTTTTCAGCTTAACAGCTTAACGGCTTAATAGTTTAACGATTTATCTATGTTTTAAAAAGATATATGCTTTGGGTTTTTTAAATTCTTGTTTTTATTGTCTCGAATGTGGTCCTAAAACTTTAAAAGACAAATCAAAAGAAATGGATCCGAATCTCAAGACTACATTGAAAAGCTCTCGAAAATTCAATCATTTTAGTTATTTATCCGTTCAGCTGTTCAGATGAGCCCAGATGAGCCCAGAAGAAAAATGCCTAATCTGGGCTCAAATCCATCTCTAGTAGACATAGACGTGTGCACGTCGTACGTACTCCAAGCAAAGGTGACGGTAAATCACCTCCGCATCTCTATCTCCGGTCACACTTGTCCTCACCGGCCAGGCCCTCCTTCCCTCCCTCCGACCTCGCACACCCCCCCGTCCACGTACGTCGGTACGTGCAAACAAAAAATCTCAAATTTCCCAGATGAACAGCACAGAATTCAAAAAAAGAGAAGGTCCGAATCCGATCCCAACCCCGAGGCACGCCCAAATGCGCCGGCCGCGCGCCGCCGCAGCACGCCGTTGATGAGTCGCGCCCCTCCGAACGCCGGCGGCGACCTCTTCGCCGCCAACCTCAAGGGTTCGCTCCTCGCCGTCGCCTCCTCGGCGTTCATCGGCGTCAGCTTCATCGTCAAGAAAAAGGGGCTCCGCCGCGCCGGTGCCGCCGGCTCACGCGCAGGTTCGCCCCTCCCTCACCTCCGGCGACCGAAAGGCGCAACCTTTTGGTTGTTTTCGGCGCAATCTTAGAACAGCGCATGGTGTTCTTTTGTTTCTTGAGGCGCTTGATTAGAAGTCAATTTTTTTTATTATGTTGGCAATCCCTCCCCCCACCCCCCGCACGCCCAATTCGGCGTGCTTCGGCCACGAACGTTGTAACAATTTGTTTCCTTGATGGGAATTTCAGGTGTTGGAGGCTATGGATACCTCTTGGAGCCCCTGTGGTGGGTTGGGATGGTTACGAGTAAGTTCTTGGATTTCATCTGGTTGCTTCGTTCTCGGTGGCCTAGTGCAAACATAATTGAAATGCTTGAGCAAAGTCTCATGTACTTCGCAGTGCTGATCGGTGAGATCGCGAATTTCGTCGCCTACATGTTTGCGCCGGCTGTTCTCGTCACACCCCTTGGCGCACTAAGCATAATTGTCAGGTAGGATTGTGGTTTCTGAATCGACGTGCTCTATTTTTCGCATCGAATCGTTCAATTTAGTTTTTATTTGTGCATTCGGCTGGGTGATCTCTGCGAGCAGTGCTGTCCTAGCCCATTTTATCCTCGATGAGAAGTTGCAGCGGATGGGCGTCTTGGGTTGTATGCTCTGTATTGTCGGGTCGACCGTGATCATACTTCATGCGCCCGAAGAAGAGACACCAAGCTCAGTGGAGCAAATTTGGCACTTAGCGACGCAACCAGGTATTATATTTTTGTTTATGTGCACCATTATCGTCAATCACTGCAATTGACCTGTGGGGTTTTTGATGTATTTTCTTTCTCTGCAGCATTTCTATCTTATGCAGCCTCTGCACTGGCGGTCTCGCTGATCTTGATGCTGTATTGTGCACCCCGCTATGGGCAAACCAACATAGTGGTGTACGTGGGGATTTGTTCTTTGATTGGATCATTGACGGTAAATCATATTTATGGCATATCCTGTGGTATTAATTTTTTTTTGTTTATGGATATTTATTTGCCTTTTGTTTTGTTAGGTAATGAGCATCAAAGCTGTAGGAATTGCTATCAAGCTTACAATTGAAGGCACAAATCAGGCTGGCTATTTCCAAACTTGGTTGTTTGTAACTGTTTCAGCTACCTGCATAATTATTCAGCTAGTTTACCTTAACAAGGTACATCTTACTACACATGGTCAAATATACTAGGGAAATAGTATAATTCAGTCTAACCATCCATTCGTACACAAAAAAAATATACTATCATTATAGTATAATATTATCACGTAAGTATAAAAAAAATTAAAATCAATCTGAGCCCTCAAATTGAGTGGAATGAATGATTCATACATTTTTTGTGTACCGTAAAACTTATTTAAATATAAGTTATTTTTTTTGTACAATGATATTTCAATATGAACAATTCATATGCTTGTTGCAAATTGCTTCAATATCGTTGACCAAACATGTATCAACTTCAAATTCCATCTCCAACTTTGTTGAGTTGCAACTTAGTGTAATAACAGATTAAGAGTAACAGTTTTACTATGCCTCTTGTTGAGGAACATAAAAGAACCTTGTGAATGTATCTTTCAGAACTGTAGCTTTGATGTTGATTTGCGTCTTCACATCATGTTAAACGCCCAGGCATTGGATACTTTCAATACTGCCGTTGTATCTCCCATCTACTATGCCATGTTCACATCCCTCACAATTTTAGCAAGTGCCATAATGTTCAAGGTATGTGAAAATTTGCGAACTTTCCACATACACCAATTTCAGTCTTCGCTAGAACACAAATCTGATTACTTCTGCTTTCTTATTGCTAGGACTGGTCTGGGCAGAGTTTAAGCAGTATTGCCTCTGAGATTTGTGGATTTCTTACCGTTCTTGCTGGTACTGTAGTACTGCATTCTACAAGAGAATGTGATCAAACTCTTTCTTCAGGTAAATGCTTAATTTTTAATGAATCAAGAGTCGACTATCCGGCAACGAGTAAACAACAAGATGAATATTTGCTTTGTAATACAAGCTTATGTAGCTTTCACTAATGCTTTGGTTATTGAATTTTTTAAGTTCCCAGTTCTCTCCTTACCAGCCAAGGATATAAATTTATCCTTGGCATAAATTGTGGTTGTTCAGAGTTGGTGCTTTACGGTAGTACTGTGCTTGTTACCAATCCGGTAATCCCAACTAAAGTTGGTTGATTTTTTTGTAGCAATGAAGTTGGTTGAATTGAAAAGCTATTTAGTATTTTTCTGCAAGCATCTGGAGTCCATTCTGTTGCCAGTGGTTTTCATGGACATCAAATCGTTGTCTTCCTATTTATGGATCAACAAATGGTTCACCATTCAAAAGTTTCCATTATACCTACTAATTACGTATCAACAAAATCTGCCATTAAGGCTTGTCTATAGATAGTTTTGCAAGGCTAGCTATAGATAGTTTTGCAAGGCTAGAAATATTTTGTAGGATATTGGCAGTAAGCCAGTATATGCTCGTCCATGTAAAATCTTGAACGCCACTGTCTTATTCAAAGTGACACTGCCGTAACTACCTGTTTTTTTTATCACTACAGATCTGTATACTCCTCTTCCCCCAATATATTGGCATATTCAAGGGAATGGCGAGACAGGGAAACAAAAAGAAGATGATTTGCTCTCCAGAGACTTCATCACCGTGGTGCGGCAAGACTACTTTGCCTAGACCTAGAAACCCTCGAGACACTCGGTCAGCTGCGTTACCTTGCTTGGTTCTTCGGATGGAGGCTGATGCTTTCTGTATTTATAGCCTCCTCAGCAGTCACTAGACCAAAACAATCACAAAGTTTTGCAGAAATTCTAGGACTAGTTCCCATTTGATCATCGCGCACTTGAGCCAATGCCTTAGCAGGAGCAGCTGAGCGACGCTGCCTTCTAGCCTCTTGGTGTGATGAAGGATTTGCTGCGTGTATCTCAGGGTGGCATGGCGGGATGTGTTTTCTGTGTATGCTTTACCTGAGCAGCATTTGTAATTTTGCGTGAGCTTGCTCTTTCTAGCCCTACAGTTTCTTGGCTTACAGCTTCTGGCTATGCTAGCTGGTGTATGTATACTGTACAGTCTTATGCGAATGTATGGAATTAGAGCTGCCTTTTTTCCCTTTATGAGATTGAAATCAGTCAAAAAAAGCGTGCTATAAACCACACTAGCTCTTCTATACCACCTCTAAAATACCATTCACGGAGACATGAATAATGTTTTAGAGGGGGGTATATTCTCACAGAACGAAAAATCACTACAGACTGCATGCACTGTTTATCCGAAAAATCTAAACGGATGGAAAAGATGAGCATTCATTTAAACCTCCGAACACTCTCGACGCCTCCCCAGAATAAGGTGGTCGTGCTGCCTTCCTAAAGCCACGACACTGTCCATGCACATCTTTGTCAAGGATGCATGGTGACGTAGCGCGGTTTTTAATGCATACCCATCCTCAGTGGCTAGTCTGAGCAGCCATCTTGGTGTCATCAATAAATAGTACAAAGCTGAAGGGGAGCTGCCCCACGCTGCCACGTGTCATCGCCGATGTTCCACGTCGCTCCGTTCCTTCGCAGCCGTCCGATCGCGCCTACCAGGCAGATCCGGCCGTCCATTTTATTTTTACGTATAAAACGATTTTTTTTGACATAAATCTCAGTAGCGTGGGCGTTTTGGCCGGTTGGTTAGCTCAGGCAGATACTCACCTGGAAGCCTCGGGTTCGAATCCCGCATGCCCCGTTTTCCCTTTTTTTTTTTCCTTGGGCGCGCGTGTCGCAGGACGCGCGCCTCCGCGTTTTCCCGGCCTCGCGCGCCACGGGCGCGCGTACGAGATAGTCAACTATAATCATGGACACCTCACTCTTGGTTACTATCGGCACAAAAAGGGCTACTATTAATTTAAACAATTTGATAGCCTTCTTTCTCCAATCTAAGCTTGCACAATGTTCCTGCTATATATGGGGAGGGGTGTTAGCTTTCTCTAGCTTGGCGTGTGAGACGAAAAGATCTAACTATTATGACATAACAGGATATATTAAGATTGATTGATGATCTATCCGGTATGATTCCATCTTTATCCTTAGGATTGCTTGTGATCAAGGTTATAATTTGCTTTTCCGCAATTCCGCGCCTTCGCAACAAGGTCAAAAAAGCTATATAAGGTATTGCAGGCTATCACGAAATCTACCCTATATAGCATTTTAATATAAAATAATATATAAAATGTGAAATATTTACATACATGTTACTCTAAAGGGATCTGTTGTCTAACATATGTTCATATGATCATAGCTAATGTATAGAATAAGTGATTACAATCTATTATTTTGCACATTCATTATGTAGAAATAATTGTTTATTAGTTCTATGTTAAGAGTATCGTCTCAATGAATTATGATGTAAGAATCAAGTATAGCATAATAAAAGACTTTTAGAGAAAACTAGAAAAAGTAGCATGGTGGTGCCGTAGCAGCTATAATTACAAAACTAGTGGAAATAGCAATCAATTTAGCCGTGTTTATAGTATTTTAGTTCTTCGTGTAGCATTTTAGTTTAAAAAATAACGTCAGAAATAACTGCAGATGATCTCGATCCAAATATTGTCGAGGCTCATTACAAAATTATCCATTGCGCGACCAATTGCAACGCTAGTATACAAGTTGCCCTGTTTGCCATGGAGACGAGGATCACTTGAGCCGCCGCCGTGCAGAGGAGCAGGAGCTCGACCCTGCCTCGAGCCACCGCCGCCATGGAGGAGCTCGGGTCGCCGCCATGGAGAGGAGCAAGAGCTCAGGCCGCCGTTTCCATGGTTTATAGTTCAGTGCCGTTGCCATGTATGCTTTTATCCGCTCTAATTCTCTTCCATTGATATTAGAAGTTTTGACTCAATGTTCTGATGGCATACTTAACAACTTGCATGTTTGTCACAAAGCTCGCTCTTCACCTGTTTAATGAGAAAATTTTTATTGTTTGCCCTAATAAAAATCCGCATAAGAGGGCAGGGCGCCCTAGCCGAGAGCGCCAAGGGCCAAGCGTCCTGGCGGCGCCCTGGCCAGGGGCACCAAGGTACCAGGCGCCCTCGCCAGGGGCGCCAAGCCGCCAAGGTGCCAGGGCTGCGTGCTGACCACCAAGTGCATCGACAAATTCAGAAAAAGCGTCCTGTTGTGCAAGCAGCTAGGCTCTGGAAATACTATATCCGGAGAACGGAAGGGAAGGCAAACGGAATATGGAATTTTTGGTGCTTAAATCTATCAAAGTATGGAATATGGAATCCGGAGAATATTATTTTATCTTCTCAAATCAATTTTTAAGAGCCTTTAACTTTTGAGATGGTAACCTATAATAGTTTTTTAACGCATCAAACAGGTTAGAAGTGGTTGTGGGCTTTTGGCTCAAATACTTGCGCTATGTTCATGTATATATAATAACGAGCGAGGTGGCCCGCGTTTGCGCGGCTAGATTTGTTTTGGTATATAGTGTTCATCTCTAACTTATAATCTATCTCTAACATATTGGATTGGATTTAGAGTTTATCTCTAATATATTATATCAACTTTAGTATTTAATATGAATTTCTAATATTTTATTTTATTCTAAGCAGCATAGATCTTTTTTTTATTAATCTATCCCGTTATAATTTGGTTCCAAAGTTGATTGAACGGATAAAATAACCATATTATATCATCTTTAATATTTAATCCGAATTTCAAATATTCTTCTTTTAATCTAAGTCGTTATAATCCGGCCCCACAAAATCAATGGCATAGATCTTTTATTTTTTCTTGATTTATGTGTGAATTTCTTTGATTGATCTTGGCCGTTATAGTTTGGTCCCACCATTAAAATCAATGGCTTAGATCTTTTATTTTTTTCTTGATTTATGTGTGAATTTCTTTGATTGATCTTGGCCGTTATAATTTGGTCCCACCGTTGATCGAACGGATAAAATAATTTGGATGATGTGGACGAACGTGGTGGCTTCTTTTTCCCCTCCTTTATATATATAACGAGCAGGGCGACCCGCACGTTTGCGCGGCTAAATTTGTGTTAAGATAATATATCAGATTAGATTTAGAGTTTATCTCTAATATATATATCAGCTTCAGTAGTTTGTTATAGAGGTTAATATTGACCGTTAGATTTACATAATAATATCGATATTCAACGATGTAGATTTTTTCTTTTTTCTATGATTAACGTGAGAATTTCTACTATTTTTTGATTAACGTGGAAATTTCTAGGATTTTAGGATTAATGTGGTGACTCCGTTTAACTCTGTTTTATATAGATAGTAGATAGAAGATAGATAGATAGATAGATAGATAGTAGATTCAATACATACAAACTGTTCTAAGTTCTTTTTTTCCATTTGAAAGATCCAGTCTATGTATATCCGACCAGCTGGGTTAGTTTAATTCACGGAAAAAAAAGTCCCGTGTAATGAAAAATGCCAAACAAAAGTCTTGCCGGTCAATATAATTGATATGCCAGTCCTTGATTGTGGTTGGAGCCATGACAACGGGGTTAGACCTAATTAATTTCGTTTTGGCTTTGATTTGGTGCTCGTCCCCATTAACGAGTATGCATACCTTGGCGCCTGGCGCGCTGGCATCTTGGCGCCTTGGCCAGGCGCTTAGCCTGACGCCCGGGCAGATGCTCGCCCTTGGCGCTCTCGACTAGAGCGCCCTGGTCTCTTATGCTGCTCTCGTCCAGAGCGCCTAGGGGCATTTTTGAAATTGGGTATAAAACATGGGTATTTTTTTATTTGCGGATTTTTTTTAGGGCAAACAGTAAAATTTTTCGTTTAATGAAGATGCCAGCCAAGCTACTTTCCACATCTTGTCTGACTTCAGGGAAGGCAAATTTAGCTGGGTGGTCCTGGAGAAACCTGCAATATGAGCAAGGGAGATGCACTTGTTCATAGGACAATGCACTACCATTCCAATATCTTTTGTGGCTTCCTACCCCCATCGTAGGACAATTTTCTTGGACTTCACCTGTACGAGGAATGAAGAATCAATTGATGATGGGGGTATCTCTATCCACAGAGGACAAGTGAACTACCATAAAAAATTGCCTGTCATTACTTGTCTCATTGTCTGCCCAGAGGCCAGAGCAGCTGATTTGTAGAAGCATGGCATACTGGGTTAATTACATCTCCCTTTTAAGTTATTACAGAATCTTTGATCCCCCTCCCCCCACTGTTTATGTGAGACCCATTTGTAAAGGGGCAGGTGAAATTTTGTCAGATCCTTTCCAGCCCGTTTTCTTCAAAACTTGCATTTCTTGTACACAGGTAGAAACAAATAAGACAACAAATATTTTTTCACAACGATTTTTCATCTGTTTAGCACATGATATACGATACAATGTTTCCTACCACCAATTACTCTAGTAGTCTAATGCCACCAAACTGGCATTCTGCTAATTCTTCACCTCATTCGGGCGGCCTTGCTGCAGATAAATGCCAGCTTTTCACATCCCTGCTGGGGCTAAGGATTCCAAACATTACGGATGACTGCACAAATTCTAGGTTCATGTTCCTTTTATAACTTTGATTCCTCACTGTGTTTTTAGACCATCAAGCCTGTCGATTAAATCCAAAGCTTTAGTCCTATCAATCTCAAAATCAATGAAAGGAAGCGTGGAGGACCTCCTAACTGAGAACAAGTCTTTCCTGTTGCCACTAGTTGGAGAATGACTATTGCTCTTGCTCAATCTGCTTTGTTTGTTGTGTCTTGACTTAGTGTCAAATTCTTGACTTTTACTTATTCCAGGGACGAATTTCCTGTACTTAACATCCCTTAGCATATCTTGATCCTCTTGTGTGAGAATAGGTGATGAATTGTTCATTTTGTCTGTCACCAGTGTTACAGCAGGACCCTTTTGTGTTGGTGAACGGATAGGAGATTTGATTGGAGACCTTAAACCTCCATTAGCAGCTCTAGATTTAGTGATCAGATCATGAAGCCACACAACAAGCTCAAGGATGTGTGCTTCGGTCTTGTGTTTATCAGCATGGTACAGTGTCTCAATTCGGGTCAGGTCCATCTGTCCTGATAGCTTGTAATTCAGCTCAGATCTGCAGGTAAGAAAATAAAGTCACCGAGATATTCTCCTTCATCTTTGTTCAAAATAATTGTGAACATAAGCTAACCCTGTATTTGCCCACTCTCCAACCCAACCAAAGCCATGGTACGCCCTGATATGAACAGATAACCACATTCTCAGTTAAAGGGTTGGATTTTTTTTGCAGTTATAAATTATCAGGTCATATGTCATATTAGATTACTTAGTCGTGTTATTTGCAATGGGGACAAGCCATCGTAAAGTTTTCTCCATTTCAGCTTTGATTTGAGAAACTGTAAGCTGCATCCATGTATGACCACTATGTTAAATATCATATACGTACTAACCACAAAATAGAATTGTGATTCACGATTCCATAGAATGGCATTATGAATCATGACTGCCTACTCATTAAAAAACACCAAATATGAGCCTCCAGCTTGGTGCACCTCTTCTTTAATTTCAAGCGTTTGTAGCCTAGAACGGAGAGCAGATTTGACGGTAGGTGGCAAACCATGGTATAATGTATCCCTCGTATTGGGAGGGACAGAGCTTGATCGAGAAACCTGCCAATCAATAAATTGTTTTCAGGATATAAAATAAAATCAAGTCTAAATATGTATCACCACACCAAGATGAGCTGTTGCACAGGGTTGCAGTGTTAATATCTCATAGTTTAATTGATAATGACCCTTCTAAAGAATAACTCATTTTCTAATAATCTTGGACCATGCAAGCGACTTGAAAGTTGAAACAGAGATAATTGCATTGGCAATACATGCGAATCTGAGATTGTTAATGTTCATAGCCATTTAATTCTTCCTGATCATAAATTAGTTAATAAGAATATAAGATGTCCAGTAGAATGCTTAACTTACAAGAGTATCAATTTGATTGATTATATTCGCATAATGTAGCGCAAGTCCTGCAGGTCCCAATCTATTATGGCTTTTGGCAAGTTCATGTGGCTCTTCACTGTCTATAGTAAATAGAAGCAAGAAACTCTAAATCATTGTCACAAGTCACAATAAACAATAAATGATGACACATAATAATATCACAATCTTTTGATAAGAACCATACTGCACTTACCTATCAATGTACACCAACTAGACTAGAATATATATCAAGTAAAGTTATTAGTGCATGCATGTAAGAAAACCATCTTTTTGCTGGAAAAATTACACAGACCATAGCAGTTGGTAGTAATGAAAAGTTTGGTGTTTAAAGCACCGCACAGATCGTATTGTTAAAAACGTTAGTTCAAATGACAGGCTAAACCAGACAATATGCTACAAGATTACAGCATAACATGACATGTATGTGTATTGCCCTCTGCTCTAAATGTGAGCAGGCTCAGAGCAAGACTTTCTAATAGGAATGAGAAAATCAAAACTTTCCTTGGCTGATATGGACTTTGTGTTCCATGCAGTACTGGTGACTGGTAATAATGTCAATGGTAATGACTGTTCAATGTTCAACACATTAAACACAAGCAAATTAGGAGTCATCTGGCTAACTAAAAGTGCTTAAGTAAACTAATACGAGAATTTTGCAGATGTGATAGATTAACTAAAGACATCAGAATTTATTGTTGTAACATATGTGAGGATTAGTCTATTATGTCAAAAGCAAAATTAGTATGGCTGCTGAAAGTACTATTGCGCTATTGGCTAATAACAGTTCAAACTGCACTAGCAGCATGTGCTCTTGTAATACAGCAGGCATAAGGAATGATACCAGTACGACCAAAGGCTTTATAGATCTCCAAATGTAAGAAGTGGACAAAGTCTACAAGTTTTTCCATCACCTGCAAATATAACATAATATTATTCAAACCTTCAAAAATGAGGTGATGGAAAAACATCTATGTAGTGTGCAATTTCGGCCTTGTTTGTTTGAGCGGAAAGTTGCTGAAAACTTTAATCTGAAAAGTTGTGACCCCTCGAAAAACGTTTTAAAGGGTTCAAAAAATTATGGAAAAAATTACGAACTAAAAACTATAATGACTACAAAGTATTACATTGTTTGTCTTATACAAAAATATCAATTTTTTATTTAATTTAAGCTGAACTACAAGGCCTTAATCATCTATTTGTAACTACTAACATAAGTTACATAACCACCGTCTTCCTTCAGCCATAATAAAATAGATTATAACAAAACCACATATTACTGACCTCTTCCAAGTTCTTGGACCAAAGTGCCCTTTTTTTCAAACTTTTAACATGCTTACTTTGGCTCTTCACTTCCTGCTTTAGTATATGCAGACTATCACCTGCAAATGAATCAGAAATTTTCTTTTAGCACAATATAAACTATGCATATGATAAATATCCATCTCTAGATTCTGGTAAAAAAATGAAATACGTTCTAGTCACAAATTCTTGATATGCATTATATGTGTCATTTGTTATGTTATACAGAAAATGAAGAAAGGGGGGATAAGTTATCAGGGAATGAAACAATGATAGATGACGACATAAGAACTAGACAAGGAACCCATTCATGGAAATAATTGAACTTCAGAAGGCAGATGTGAAAATAAACAGAAGCGCGGATGCTTACACTCTACCTCTTAAATGCCTGGGGCTAAAAATATGGGGGCATATCCTACTAAAATATTTGCAAAGTTGTTTATAGTGCAACCAGGTCAAATAAGTTTGATACAATTTTGCAGATCACAAACAAAACTGACCTCTTGAATTCAGGCCATACTGCTCTTGTTGTTTACGTCGGTAGTCTTGTTCAAACCTATCCAAAGCATGCAATTCATGGTATAATTCCTACGGGGAAGCATAAAAAGGAGACACGAAGTCAGCCATGTGAAATCTACAAGCAGAACAATTCAATTTTTTTTTTTTAAAAAAAAAAGAACTAACAACGATAACACCAACAGGTACATATAAGACAAACTAGGCAATTGCCATAAAATTAGACCATCCTGGACGTTTGCATGGTCTCCAACGTACAGCTGACTGCTAATTCATTTCAAACATAATGCATTGCTAGAAATCATAAGAAGTATATGTTATGGAAGTATACACAAAATGATTATATTAGTGACAAAACTAAAGTTTGACTGTACAAATTATAGGATGGCTCACACCAAAGTATACTACATGGTTATTTACCGTGCCCGTAATTACATTATTACAACACTATAAAATTTTAGGTATCAAAAAATTGGTCAGACAATCACATGACACCCAAAAGAGGTACTGACTACTGTCAAGTACAAAGACCAATAGAGAATGCCATAGTTTATTGAACGTCTAGACAAGATTCGGTGCTAAATTATTTTGTGCCAGAGAATCGGCAAAATTGATTCAACGAAAAGGGTGTTGTATCTAATACAAATAAGTTATCAAAACATAATATATTGTTATGAAGATCCTTACCGCTGTATACTG
Source organism: Raddia guianensis (assembly GCA_036346415.1). Lineage (NCBI taxonomy): Eukaryota > Viridiplantae > Streptophyta > Magnoliopsida > Poales > Poaceae > Raddia > Raddia guianensis. The sequence goes on from CM070538.1 coordinate 12,865,535, forward strand.
GACACAAATAATCAGCTGCTGCATCACTGACTCTGCATCTTGTTTCAAGTGATGCTGGGAGGTTTTTTCTGATGCCAACCTAAAAATATGCAACAGAGAAACACAAGTTAGCACCCTAAAATAATCACCTTTATTAAATGCATGAATAAAAACAAACTGCACTTTTCAAAGTAGCGGTCCAAGTTGTGCCACTGAGGATCCTTGCAACGATTTCCAAAGCGAACAACTTCCTTGGAGAATACTTCTAGCTCTTTCCTGTTAAAATTAAACAATTAAGCACTTGATTAAGAGCAAAAAAAAGGACGATATGTTACAATTTTCTGAAAACAACTATAACACAGTAATATACTAATATGCACAACAAGCATGAATACTTTAGGTTAGTGCTATGAAATTATGAAGCAATGTAGATTCAACACTAACATTTTGTCAGCTGCTGCAATCTTGAGTAACTCATCCATATCTTTGGATATAAGGTGTTGGACGCCTTCTGAATGAAGCACCACTTCTTTTAGATGCATTATGCTAGCCTTTGACAGGGAACGCATTAAATTGGAACCTTTAACTATTGTATTTGCCACCTCGAAAGCCAAAATAGATATTTTGTTTCCCTTTGCTGCAGCGCTTGACACAAAACCACTACTAGCATTCAAACTTGTCATGCTACTACCAAGTGTGTCTAGAACCTCCACTGCTTTCCCAAACCCAACAGTGCTGGCTCTACCTAAAATTGAGCTCACTTCCGAAACCTGTTTCAATATAATAGTCCACTATTAAGAAGCCTAATAATTGTTCTCATGGAATCAACATTTAGGACAATGGAAGAGAAACATAACAAAAAAACTATCTCATTCAAGGAATCAAAGTGATCTTTACAACAAGAAAAGCTCTTACAGGTTGTCATTTTTAGTTATTATATAAACATCACTGTGACATAACAGTATGAGTGTGTGTACTGCAATGTCTTATTTAAGTATAGCAATTAAGTGATCTTTAAAACAAGAAAGATGCACATAACAACCACAGCTTTTCAGGTCATTGTATTATCATTGTTGTGGCATGACAGCTTAAGTGCTTGTGCTGCAATATATGCAAGATGCAACATTGAATCTCAATAGAACCACTTAAAGCCCAAATATGTCAGTTTTTGGTTGCTCGTACCAACCCATCTTCCATAGAGTACCATAGGATTAACGAGCTCGCTCTATATGAAGTGTATTCAAGTGACTATTTGGTCTATTGTATGAGGTTGCATGAGATTTTCTTGCATACTTGCAATGTAGGATGTGCCGAGATGGTGTTTAGCTACTTAAGGTCTTTCATGGTTGCGATAAAAGTCCTTTTTCCTATGAGAATTGCAAAATAATTCACCATAGATTATCAATAGTGACCACTAAATTAATTATCGTTAGTAGCAACAAAATATTGTCCATCACACTTTAACACTATTATCACTGAAAACCCCTCAAAATTGTAATCAGAAGTCTCAAGTCAATAGGGCCAAGTGTTATTTACTCACTGAAGTGGTTGCTTAGAACTTAAAAAAAATTTTGTGTTAACATATCACTCAACGGGAAAAAGATGCAACATATACAGCTGCACACCAGCACTATAGAATTATTGGTATATAAATATAATCAAATTTTAAGTGCATGAATCATCCATAACCCAGTACAGTAGACTTGGGGTACAATGTGTTCATGGAGCAGAAGCGATTGCATGCAGCAACTAGTTAAGAAAGATTGTCTTTTGAGTCAATGACTCTTTTTTGTTTGTTGGAATACTGATAAGAAATGATGAATCGGTAAAAGCCAACCTGACTAATTATTTGTCAACAATTGTTTGCAAATTCAGAGGAGAGGCATACAGTCTAAAGATGTGAGATAGTCAGATATATCCCCATATACTAAATTTATGAAAACAAATATTCAGTGGATATCGATATAACAGAACAGGAACGCTGTATATCACTACAATCCAACAAGGTAAAGACTAGAGGATCACTAGGAACAACTAGCAATTAATAAAATGTGAAACACTGAAGTCTAATTTGCCATTGATTAAAATGAAAGGCACGAGAATTCCTCTAACCTTAGCAGCACTGGTCTTTGTCTTGCCCAAACCAGCATTCTGGGACAGTGTTCGGGCCAGCTGTGGTGTCCTGGACCCTGCCTGACCAACATTGGCGCCTCCATAAACAGCAAGCCCAGGCACGACACTCTCCAAGAATGAGAAAGAGTGCTGCTGCTCCTCCACCCGCTTCGCTGCGGCCTCTCCAGGCATCACTGATAACTTCTCCCCCTTCACCGTCACAGGCTCATGATCAACTGTCTGGTCCCGGCCAATCGTGGTATCGCTTGGAGACTTGTCTACAGCTGAAACCTTTGAGCATAGTCCTCCCATCCCCTTCCTAAACAAAGCTCTTGATCTCCCCCCCCAAACCACCACCACCACCTTATGCTAATCCAATTGCTCACTTCCGATGCACCAAAGTATCATTTCTTTTACACCTACACTTAGTGACACAAATCTAGCGACTCCCATTCCACCATATCCCAGAATTCCTGAATCACCTTCTCCAAGAACAACTACAACGCCACTCTATCCAACAAACTGGACCAAACCAACCACACCGAAACGAATCTGCTCAGGACGAGGGTTTACTTCGTAGTGCAATCCCAGCAACTCCAATCCATGGAACAAGCACCTGCCATACGCCGAAGAAACGGGCCAAATCAAGAAGAGGCCCGATTTTCTTGTCCGCAAAAAAGATTAAGAATTTTTAGCCGAATCTAAGCGGTAATAAAAGAGGAGCGACGAACCTGGGGGGATCAATCTGGGACAGCTGGATTCAGGGAGGCGCAAAAAATTGTCCGTTCGCGTCGGATTTGGGGAGGATAAAGGGAGGAACGAAGAGGAGCGTCTTCTGCTGCTGCCGGGAAGCGATTGGCGGAGTCCACTCTACCAAGTACGAACAGGTAACAAGGCTAGTAGGTAACTCTAGTACCAGTGTGCCACACAAACGCATGTACACGCAACGCAACTTTACGACTTCAACACGAAATCCATTCCTCAAAAAAAAAAAATCCAGGAAAGAACCACGGAGAATGTTTTTAATATTTGTAATAACTATGTGTCCAATATAATTGGCCATAAAAAAATCTGAATGTCATTAGCTTTAGAAGCAAAAAAATAATTGGAAATTTAATGTATATTTCTATTTTATTTTTAAATATATATATGAAGCAACTAGATTTCCACTATCAAATTAAGTGAAAGAATTGTGCATACTAACTACAAGACATGTCGGTTGCTAAAACGAAAAAAATCAAATGCCAGCTATTTAGCAACTATAATAAAAGCTCATCTTTAACATTGTAGCTTCCTGACAAGATCAAGTTACACAAAGGCACACTAGTATGCCATGTTTCTCACATTTTCACTCTTATACCACGTACCTAATATGACCACAATCTTCTGAAAATTAAAGGCATGCGACAGATAGGATTGGCAGGCTGTCTTCACGGATATCAAATCCGGCCTTCTCATTGGAAGGGTACAACAATTGGGAGAGCAGACATCATTTTCCAAATTGCAATTGTAAGGCTAACAAAAACATTGATGGGGCCATGATGGAAACGGTCAAAGCCAAACTTCAAGTGGAGTGACTAGGAGGGAAGAAGAATGGAAGACAAATCCAAGTGTATTTGTGGCTTTCTGGATTTTAGCTGGGAAGATCTTGGGTGCCATAGCTTCTACGTTTAGAAATGAACCAAGGAATAAACATTCTAAATTCCAACATGCAATTTACGCAATCCATCACTCCTGGTCCTACTGTCGTAGTCAACTTCGACATCTATCTTTGTCTTTTCCCCGCGCTAGATGAACCCCGGCATCACTCTCACCTACTCCCTTGCAAGCATGAAGGAGCAAAAGGAAAAGAAAAAAAAAGAAGTTAAAGAGTGTCAGAGACAATCAGGCCAATATTCACTGATCACATTCACATGCACGTGTAAGCAAGATAAAAGCCATCCCTGAACTTGTTTAGTACTACTGCGCGTCCTACCGGCCACCACATGCGGATTACGTACTCGTTTTTCTCCCAAGAAAGTGATTAGCACGTGGCTAGTTATTTTACATGAGTGGCACACATGCCGCTGCTAGAGACCAGCAAGCACTTTGCCGCTTGAGATCTGGAGGCATGCAAGCCGCTTGCCCTAGGGCTACTGCAGTTCTTTTCTTTTCTTTTCTTTTTTTGCTAGGGTTTTAGCAAGAAAGCAGGGACACGGCAGAAGAATATTCACCTTTCGAGGAGAAAGCATGAAGCTACATCAGTCATCAGTGTACTGTCCTCAACAAGTGAGCATCTCAGTGTGTGACTCCAGTGCTTGGCTCTGTGTCCTTCCACTTTTCCTTTTCTTCTCTTTTTGCCCTGCAGCCTTGCTAACCATTGGCCGATCAGTTTGGTGGAAAGATAACTCCTCATTCCCTATGGTTAGAAAAGAATTCACTTCACTTTTTGGAGCAGTCTTTGTGACTGTGTAAACCCTGTCCGAATCAGCTGGATAATGGGATTGGCGATTTGGCATGGCACTTCGAAGAGGAATAACCAGGTAGATCGCGACGAGGAGAAAGCAGCGATGCATGTAGGATCGACGACGAGATGGTGAGTGCGCCCCTACCAGTACGTAATGCTATAGATGAGACGTTCGTTGAAAAAAATGAAACGTTCTTACAGTATGTTAACCGAATGTTGCAATTTATTGAATTAAGGCCCGGTTCTCTAAAGTTTATTTGATTTATTTGACTTATCTACTTAGTTATTATCATTGTTTAAAATATAAATAATTTAGTTTTCCAATCCATCATTTTTCTATCTTGAAGACGTGCTTAAAACCTCTCTAAAAACAAGTCACACAATAGGGACCCAACTCTCGAGTCGTAAAGCTCTCGAAATTAGAAGATAAGTCAGATAAGATAAATCATAGGGAACATGACCAAAATGCCGCATTAAAACATTTGATACTATCTTTGACTTAAAAAATTTAACTTAGCATGTGGTAACATTTGTTTTAACGTACGCAACAGTGTCCGACGATCAAGGGGGAAAATGAAAATGTTGATTTATATAGCATATAAAATTGAAATTGACTGCCAGTCGGACGTCTAGAGATTACACCGGAGGGCACGGTGTGGTGCATACGGTGAATATACCCACGGATGCCTCTGGTGGTTGGTGGAGTGGTTCGGGGGCTAGCAGACATCCCCTGCCTGCCCGACACGCTGTGGACCTGTGGCATACACGATACTCACCGTAGTCCGTAGCGTTCAGTTCACTGCCACGGTGCAACCTCTATACACGTCAACCAGTCAACCTCAACCTTTCATAACGGTCGAAAGCATCTTTCGGAGCTGCAACAGCTGATGAACAAACGCATTGGCCTACACGGAACCTTCCAGATGATGACACGGGGTGCACAGGTATAGACAGCACCTTAGAAGCGAACGATGCGCTCGTTCCGAATCTCTTCAGCAGAATGCAGACAGCAACCAAACGTACGGTTGCTGAAAGAAAAACAAACGTACGGTACAGGCATGGGCCCTTGGCATAGTCCAGATAAACAGAAGCAATGCTACTCTAACATGAAACTAGCTGCAAGATCATTTACAAGATGGGGGCAGACAGGCTATTTTACATCAACAGCTAACATTAGACAACCTAGGTCTGAAGAAAAGCATAAGAGATTTACAAGGTCAGTGAGCGAGTCACTGGTCAGATCCTACATTCTTCTGAAGCCAAAATCCTATGTTGAGAGAGATGACATGGCTCTCCTGAAATCCAGATTCATAGCAGAGCCTGCGAAAGGGGTCCCTTCTGGGACCCAGAAACTGCCTCTGTGAGGAAGCATAATCTGTGGGTCCATGGCATCCTTGTTAGTGCTTGTTTGCCCGGATGAAACTTCCTGCTTTTTCTTCACAAATTCAAAGAACTCCGCAACTTGTCGAGCATACCTGCATGGACAATAAATCAGAAATTCAGAGGTATTAAGAAGCAGGCCTTCTAACTACTTTCCACATTGATATCCAGTAACAAAAACAGCATTGCATGAGCCAAATTAAAGCCATTTTAGAACACACAAAAAAGTGCATGGAGCGTAGAAAAGCTGGTTTATTCAAAGATACAAATTGATGCTGTGAACAATATAATCAGTGAAAGGAAGGTCTGCAAACTCACTGCCGTTTAGCCTCTATATCTTTGCTGAAATCAATGTCAGGTTCACAATCCAGAACAAGAGCAGGGACCTGCATAGCAAAATAGCACCAAGCCTCAACTATATATAACTTATCGCTTGAGCTTTTGAAGAAAATTAAGGTAGGAGAATGTACCTTCCGGATACTAGAATGCATGTGATCTCCTTCCAAGTAAAACACACGGTCCCGTATTTCTGGAGGTAAAGAGGATCCCATATATGTGGGCAGCTGACTGATTGACAATATACCAGGGCCTCCTCCTTTTGAAGGAAGTAGCCAACTCTCATGTTTCTCATGCAAACCTTGCAAGTAGTCAAGACTAACACCACCTTCCTCTGATCTTTTACGGAGCATCATTCTTTTGTGGCAAGTATCTGGGCTAGCTCTTAAATAAATAAATCCATCGGGGATAAGCCCAGGGAGCGATGACACAACTGGATCAAACCAGGAATCATATATGCTGATCTCCATTTCATTCATCCAATTGGCTTCATGAACAGCACGGACAAAAACCTGGTAAATATTGACAAAATGAATTTAGTTGCAAAAATATACAGCCCAGATGAAACAAAAGGTATCTAGGATACTCTGGTCACTGCCTGAACTAGCTTAGCAAGTTAGATAGACCTACCATCCTATCACTGAAAACGCTTCTTTCCATCAATCTGAGAGGTTTTATTCCACCTGAAGATTCCCTTTCTTGCATGACCCTCGTCACAAACACATAGTTTTGGAAAGTATAAGCATACCTATGTGGCTCAGCATAGAAGGCATCCAATATATTGAAGTGATCAGGGCCAACATCCTGCCACTTTGCAATAGGTTCAGGTACTATTTCTACCAGATCACGCAGTTCAATAGTCTCATTAGCTATTCTTTGAAGGAAGGTGGTCTTCCCAACACTGATATTCCCTTCTACGCAAAAGGTCAGCCTCTTCTTCTGGGAAGGCTTAGATAAGTATTTATCCTGTATCTCATCATCAACACTCTCTTTAATGAATGAAGTTATACTCTCAGCATGGTTCTTATGTATGATGCCAACTGAGCTTTGTAAGAATTCAACCATCTTCTGGCTAGACTTGCCAAAGAACTGCACATTCACATAAATTGTCGGAGAAATTGAGAGAGTATTATACTGAAATAAAGAATCAACAAGTCCATCGCACCAAAAAAATATGTATAATGTGGCAGGAGGCTGTAGTATTGTCATTCAACTTGTTAACATTTTGTGCAACTGAAGTATAGGACTTAGTGTAAAAATGGAATATAATGTGTTTCTCAGACCACAGCTGTAGTTTACAGAATAGGCAATGTACTAGCACTAGCATAAGTAGAAAGGGGGATAATGTAAAAGAATATCATGCTTGTGCACATAACACAATTTACATTAAACAGTTAAATTTTTGGCTCAGTGTTGGCTTCAAGATACAAGAGTAATCTTTTTATTGTTTTTAAGAGATGAGTAAATTAAATTAAAAAAAATGTTGATGGTCACTTCAGGAGTATAAAAATCTGATGTCCCACTAGAATACACTTGCATGTGTTGAACAGTCCAATTAAGTGTTTGCCTTTTTATATGTCTCTGATATTCTGGTCTTATTTGTATTTTGAGTTAGATGACTGCATTTCAAGCAAGTGAAGCCAGAACATAACCTCCAAAGATTATACCATGGACTCAGTTAAGATTTCAAATTCCGCAGTTCCACACAAACATAAATTGTTGAACAGAGTATTTTCATGCCGCAACCATGTGTGGATGTGCCTTTGTGTTTCACACATGATTTACTAAAGGGAAAGCATTGATTTGGTCCCTCAACTATGTCCGCTGGACCACTTTGGTCCCTAAACATCAATACCGGACTTGTGAGGCCCCTCAGGTAGCAAAACCGGACTTGACCGATCCTTTGACCGGTCAAAACAGCGGTATTAGGGTTTTTTTTGCTTGTGTGGCAGCCATGTAGGATTTTTGCTGACTTGGCAATGACGTGTCAGTCCAGGTATTCACCATATGTGACATGGCAATGACGTGGCAGTCCAATTGTTCACCATGTGTGACGTGGCAGTCCACGTTGGCAAGAAACCCTAATACCGCTGTTTTGACCGGTCAAAGGATTGGTCAAGTCCGGTTTTGCTACATGAGGGACCTCACAAGTCCGGTATTGAGATTTAGGGACCAAAATGGTCCAGCAGGCATAGTTAAGGGACCAAATCGGTAATTTTTCCTTTACTAAATGGTAAATGAGCCCTGCCCCTCAGTACCACTAAGCCTGATCTACAATGCTTTACCTATTATATGCTAAAACTGAACTTTGACCACTTTGACTAGTGGCTTCAAACAACCCAAAACTGGCAATCAAAGCTGGATTTGAGAATGTTTATCTAGTGACTTTGAGATTTCCAAGAAATGGCGTAAAAAATCCAATGCATTAATAAAATAAAACAATTTGAGCACAAATGTTGCATAGAACATGCTCGAGTTGGTTGGATATTCTCTATTATTATTTTAGTAGTGTAATGCAAAAAAGGGAAAATAAAAACTTTTTAACTTTTGCACAGACATTTATCAAGCATCAATACTTGAACAGACTACATGGATAAAACTGTGTAACCTGATATTCAAATTGGTGTCTTGTAAGCACAAATGAAGAAATGATAAGACAATGTAAGCCATACCATGGCATAGAAGCTCTGCATGGGAGACACCAAAACCTCCAGTTGAGCACATCTATGTATAAGGTAATGTGACTGTTTTTATGATCGCCTTGGGCCCTTGCCTATTGCGCCTTTTACACAGCGTCAGCACCACTCCAACAGCGACATATCTTGATATTTATTATACAGATTATTCCTATATCTAGAACGAAACATGCTTGGCAACTCCTACGATACATAGTTCGCACGTACATATACCAACAAACAAAACATTTTTCCAGAAAAAAACACAAACCTTGTCCCTGTAGAGCTGCTTGAGCTGCGCGACGCCCTCGAATCCATTGTCCACGAGCTTCCTCAGGTTGCGCGGCCCGACCCCGGGAATGGCCAGCAGCTCCCCGCTTCCCACCGCCGCGTTTCCGCTCCTCAGCCTCCTCTCCGCCACCGGGCGGCCACCGCCTGCCCTCCGCTTCTCCTCATCCACCTCCTCGTCGCCGCCCCTCACGGCCTCGACGGAGCAGAAGAGCCCCCTACTCGCTCCCCCTCTGCCGCGACAGCAGAGCCAAGCGGGCGGCAGGGGGGCCCGGCGCGCGGCGAGGAGCGCAGGTGAGTCAAGCCGGAGGGCGGGCATGGAGGGTGAGAGCAGGAGGGGCGCCGTGGCGGCGGCGGAGTCAATGAAGGTGGCTGCTGCAGCGGCGGCGGCGGGGAGGAGGGAGAGCCTGTGCATCTACGGCGGCGGTGGAGCTCATCAATGTGGTTAGGGTTTGGGAAGGGTTTTGGTTTGGCGTTTATCCCATCCCGTGTGAGCTGTGTCGTCGGGAAGCGGGTAGGGAGGAGGCCGAGGTCGTCAGGCCGTGGACCATCGACAGCAAACAATTGGTAATTTACCGAAACTTGACATTCAGGATATACCATTCCAAGTTTGCAACAATATATTTTCTTAAAAAAGTTTGCGACAATATATTTATAGGGGACGACTACCGGTCGGACGTCCGTTTGGCCAGCGGCCGATCGGACGCTCCGGCCCAACGACGCTCGCTCCCAGTAGCCCATCCCAAAGCGCGGAACAAAAAGAGCCCCGCATTGTTCCAGTGTCACCCCGTGTTGTTCCAAAGATATTAATATATCCGCGACGCAATCACACGTGAACGCGCTTCTCTCCCTTCATATTGCGTGCGATGACATCATCGTTGACGTCGTGATTCCTTTTTCGTTTTTCTTTAAACGATCATATTTTTTGACCGGGAGTTCCAATCTATAAACCGTTTTCACCAGCGTGTTCCTCGCATTTTTTCGAACAAAACAAGACCCATGTTGCTATATAAATTTTTACTGGAACAATTTGTCTATACTAATGGAACAATTAATTTGTACTATTGGAACAATACGTTTAATACGATGGAACAACTTGGTATTTGGCCCTTTGGAACAATAGGCTAAGCCAATTGGAACAATGCATTTGGTCCGATGGAACAACTTGTATACCTATTGGAACAATTTATTTGGTCTCTGGAGCAGTGAGTCTAGCCTTCCAAACAATATATTTTGCTCATTGGAACAATGAGTCTAGCCTCCTAAACAATAAGTCTTACTCATTGGAACAACTTATATACCTATTGAAACAACGTATTTGGCCTGCTGGAACAATAGGCTAAACCCAATTGGAACAATGTATTTGGTCTGATGGAACAATAATTTTTGCCTACTGGAACAATAAGGTTTGTCTACTGGAACAATAATTTTTACCTACTGAAAAACAAAGAAGGTTTGCCCTCTTCGAAGCAGAGAATTTTTGCTCACCGGAACAAAGAAGGTTTGCTCATTGGAACAATAAAAGTTGCCTAATGGAAGAATAAGATTTGTCCCATTGGAACAGTTAAACTTTGTCTACTGGAACAATAACTTTTGTCTTCTGAAACAATAACTTTTGCCTTCTGGAACAAATAAAGGTTTTGCCTACTAGAACAATAAAGCTTGCCTACTGGAACAATAAAGTTTGCCTTAACGGAACAGTTGAGCTTGTCTACAGGAACAATAATGTTTGCCTTCTGGAACAATAGCTTTTGCTTTCTGAAACAAATAAAGTTTTGCCTACTGGAACAATAAAGTTTACCTACTGAAACAATAAAGTTTGCCTATTGAAACAATAAAGTTTGTCTGTTGGAATAATGAGTCTAGCCTCCCGGAACAATCTATCTCGCCTGCTAGAACAATGAGACTAGCATCTCCGAACAATCAATCTTGCCTGCTGGAACAACTTTTATACCTGTTGAAACAATGTATTTGGTCTGCTGAAATAATAGGCTAACCCATTTGGAATATGTCTAGTCTGATGAATCACAACTTGTATACCTACTAAAACAACGTAACCTCCTAAAAATTTTTAAAAAGTGCATGCATATGAACGGAGATAAATAAATTATTTTTATTGTAGCTCGATCGAGATGGGAGACACTAGACACGCATGCATACAGTTAGAGGTGTCAATACTTGACACATGTAGTTGGAGTACGTACGTGTACTAGTTGCGAGCGCAGTGACGTGGTACTAGCTAGCACATGATCACTTAGGCACTTGCTACGTGCATAATCTAAGCATACATGCATCTTCGCTCCCCGTTTGATTGAGTAATTAATAAACAATCACGAACCGTTCAAAATAAACAATTATGAGTGAGCAATCAAAGGCTCAAAGCTGCAGGCGTCCACGCATGCATGCTGCTATACGCGTACGTCGGAATTCGTAGGCCGTGCGTGAGCATCGGCGGGCCGCGCGTGAGCGTCCGTCTGTTCGGACGCTCGAATTGAAGCATTTCCCATATATTTTATTTCACTTATCTAGTTATTTACTTATCTTTGTTTAAAATATAAATAATTTAGCCTTTTCAATCTGTTTTTTCTATCTTGAATAGTGCCTAAACACTATATAAAAACAAGTCAAACAATGGGAACCCAGCTCTCGAGTACACCTTGAAAAGCTCTCGAATTTAAGAAATAAGTCAGATAAGTAAATACGTCAAATAAGAAACTATAGAGAACTGGGCCTAAAACTCGAAAGTTGCTTAGTTACATGAGCCCACATGTCCAGTGATGAAGGTCGGTTGTGCAAGAATCCTCGAAGGAAATTTATGCTAATTCTAAAGATACAAATTTGAAAGGATAAACTCAAATGGTAACTAATCACTAGAATTACACGACATGCCGACGCAACTTTGGAACCCCAACACACTCCTTCGTCTTGGGATGGGCGTTGCTACCGTGCAATGCCTAGCCCGACGCGTCGCTATCATCCTGGGTACCTGCACGTTTCCTGGCAACAGAAAAAAGGATACACTGGAATTGGAAACACCAAGAGATGTTTCGCTGTCCGGGATAGACAAAACTGAATCCTCGACAAGGCAAATTGAAGGTTTTGTTTCACATTTAGTGGACAATGGGTTATCTATCTTGCAATATACATATGATACAATTTTTTTATTACTTTGTACATTTGAATAGTTGTCTGGATTAATTTTTTTATAAAAAAGAATTTATTCGCTTTGGAGGTGCCTAGCCTTTTGAGGACCATTACACTAATATTTTTGGTTGTTATGTTGGGTCCTTTCTTTTTAAATACCTTGGCATACCTATCCATTATAAAAAGTTGAAAAATTCTGATTGGAAAGTAGTGGAAGATGAAAAAATTACGTTGAGTTGTTGGAAAGGTAAACACTTGCCTACTAGTGGTAAACTCATGTTGCTAAATTTGTTTTTTCAGCTTACCTATATTTAACTGTGTTTATGATGTCATTTTTTGAGATTTATCGCATAGTTCTGAGAAAGATGGAATTTTATTCTTCCATGTTCTTTTGGCAACGTTATAAGCATAAATGAAAATATAGGTTGGCTAAAAACAGAATATTGTTTCCCAACCTCTAAAGAACAAGGAGGGTTACGTATTCAAGATCTTAATATTAAGAATAAGAATCTGCTTATAAAATGGTTGTTTAAAATTTTAAATGCGGACGAAGTTTGACATAATTTGCGTAAAAACAAATATATGTTGGGTAAATCTCTAACTCAAGTGAAGGCTAAACCAAGAGATTTCCAATTCTGGAAGGGTGTTATGAAGGTTAAACAGTGATCTTTCTTTCTTTGATTTTTTTCAAGTCGAAGAATATTACTCAAATTCGATTTTAGGAAGATTCTTGCTTGGGCCACATGCCTCTTAGGGAGCAATTTCCAAACCTCTTTTCAATTGCCAGTGACCTTAAATGTTTCTCTTCATAGAACTCTTGTAGGGCAAAAGTTGCTTGATTGGCAGAACCTCATTGTTCAATTGAGCCAGGTTCATTTAGGAACAAAACCGGAAATATTTTATTGGAGACTTGATAAAATGGACTAATTTTTTGTACAAACAATGTATCAAAAATTAATTAATCAACACCCCACTTATTCCAACAAAGCTATATAGAAACTTAAATTGCCTCTTAAGATAACGATTTTTCTTTGATATTTGGACAAAAGAATTGTACTCATGAAAGACAATCTCACAAAGAGATGGCAGTGTAGTCAGAAGTGTTGCCTCTGTGGTCAAAATGAAACTATTTGGCACCTTTTCTTTGATTGCCACTTTACTTGATCTATTTGTCTTCATGGCTCTAGGTTTGCGTTGTCCTCATAGTTTGGTGCATATGCACGGACATGGTTAGTGGGTGTGAATATAACACAAAGATCTCAAATGTTGATTGGCACAACTTTATGTGGGCGATCTGGTTATGCCACCGTGATATTGTTTTTAATAAACAAAAGTGTATTTTCTTTTTACGGGGTATTTTTAGGGAAACACGTTAAGGTCTTGGATGTTACTATCATACAAATAGGATGATAGAAAGATGGCTTTGTATGCATGTTATTCTACAAAAGTGGTGGCAATGGAATTCTTCAGTGGCCATGGATAGACTGAAGAACAATTCTTCAGCAGCCAAATGATGGATGGATGTAGAACTGATAGTAGATTTTGATTGCTTTGATCATGAACTTTGTTCTTCCTCTAGCAACATCTCGTGTGTTCATTTTCTTTTGTTTTCTCGACCGTACATTGGACTATCTGTTACCCCTTTAACCGCGCACATCATACGACACGACGTAGAGGCCATAATGTAAATCCGTTATTACAAAAGGTTAAATTAATTGCGTCGCATGAAATTCATCTGTTTCAATCAGACTCACTCGTAGACGATACGTGGATTACCCTGTGACAAACCGTTGGTTGTCGGCACGAGGTGACATTCCCATCCATCATCGCTACCACTCCTCGGGACCGACCGCGGTTTATCGCGCCGTCGGCAAGCCAAGGAGATCGAGATCGCCGAGCAAAAACATATCTGCATGCATTGCTCTCGTCAAGCAAGGAGATCGATCACCAGTACTAGCTCGTAGGTCGTACCTACCAGCTACGTACCAGGCCACCAGTAACAGTGACTCATAAGCTCACTTCGCTCGAGTCACCTACCTGTTGCGTTTGCAGCGGATGGGCCTCGCACGGTTGCGCATGTGCATGATTCATGGTTGCCGTTTTTAGGCCATTTATTCGGCGTGATTCCGGTTAGTTTGGATGCGAAAGCCGAGAGCCAGTGGCGGAGACAAGGGGGGCTGGCAGGGGCCCTGGCCCCCCCTAACAAAGTTGTAATCTGCCATTACCTCTAATCCTACTTGTGCTAATCACTGTTATATAAGGAAGTGAATGAAGTTTTGCTACAATAAATCCTAGAAATGCTAAGTTCACCTTACTGAGAAGAAAATTCTTAGCCAATATATAAGCAACATACATAAATATGCATGTACCAACTATAATATTTCTTCGTGGTGTATTAGCCTGGCCCCCCTTATGTTCAAATTCTGGCTCCGCCCCTGGCGAGAGCTACCTTCTACCGCCGACCGGCCGGTTAGTTTGGCGCTCGAAACTGTTTAGCGGCAGCAGGGATCGTTGTTAGGTTGGTGCCTGTGCACGTCCGTTGATACAGCATCCCGTCCAAGACAGTGAAACAGATGGAGCCAATGGATCAGATCAAATATATACGTGTAACATCAGTATGACGTGGGATCATGTCTGAAACACATGGAGGGTATCATCGATTGGTAGTTTGGTTAGTACACCACCAATGCGAATCCTACCCCAAGTGACAGGTTGTATCATTCAGGCATGGAAGCGGACCCCATATGTTTTGGTAAAGAAATAATCTTGATTATATTTAATTAGGACGTATATATCCGATGCAAGTTTTTTTAACTAAGGGAGAAGAGCTCTGTCATTTAAAAGAACAGAGTACAAACACCAACCAGACACCACGGTGTTCAGTTTCATCAATAGAGAAAAAAAAGACACTCGCACCGGCCACACACCAGAAACCAAGCACAAAAACTAGAAGGGTAAGTTATCACTATAGTGTAAGCGTCAATGGTAGCCCACAAGGCTCCCACTGAGTGTAAGAGACGCTCCAAAGAAGAAGGCGAGAACAAGCACAAGCACATAAAGCGTCATCAATGGCGGTTTGGATGGAAGCCATTTGCTCTTGCAGCTTGGTACCCTTTCCTTCCTTGAAACAGAGTTGAGGGGAATTGGGGCCTTGACGAGTTTGGTAATGGTGAGAAAGGGAAGACCTGCAATGATAGGTTTAACGGTTCAACACTTTGCAAGTGTTGGACCTCTTGGTGTGTCGCGGGAGGGGTAGGCTCTTTCAGCCCCAACAAACAGCCTATTAGGCTATCCACTTCATCTTCCCTACCTTGCAAGGTATTGTTATCCTATAGAGGCTCTAGCTAGGGCGAACTTCGTGCCCTAATAAATTTGCCTAGCTATCTTCAAGTTTTAAGCACATCAAAGTGCTCTGCTTTCTCCTCCTAGCCATGATTGAGGTTGCCTTGGAAAGGCTTCAGCTGAATAACAGAGGATTGATCCAAAAACTGCTCGAGGCGCATCGGGTCAACCCAAGCGGTATTGCAATCGTGGTAGGCAGCCGACTAGTGGAGATCTGAAAGTGCATCTAGGCCCCGTTATAAGTTTTGGTGATAGACGACAAGCATATTAAAAATCTAATCAAGCTTGTTTAGTGTTGGACAGTTTTAAAATTAGAAAAGGGTTGTGGAGGACGCATGGAGACCATAAGAATCAAAGGAGAAGACGGCGTATTATTTAAAAAGTGTAAATCTTTTCTTTTGAATTGAGTTTAGAACATGCCGTACTATTAAGAGGGATGCGATGGAAAAATCACTTTTAGAAGTTCCAAGTGCTCTTGGTCGAAGTTTTTTGACACACTCTTTCCACCAAATAATTTTTGAGGGTATTCGCTTTGAAATCATATCGGACAATACCTACCGGATAAATCCGATCCTTGTTCCGATTGACCCCTCTCTGTCTCCAGTTACAAAAATATCGGACATTCCGATGTTGGTCCGGAATATTCCGATATGGACCGGAACTTTCCGTTGCTTGTTCCGATTGACCCTCTCTCCTCATTGCGAAAATATCGGACATTCCGATGTTTATATCGGAACATCCGATGTCCGCTCTCAAGAACGGCTAGTTTTGATCAAGTGGGTATTTATTCCTCCTCCACCCACCGCCGTGGTTGCCTCTCACACATACTCTCAGCTAAACACTTATTGCAACCCTAGCTCTCCACCTTCCAACTTCACTCCACCATAAATTCCATTGATTGCATCTTTGAGTGGGTGAAGAAGCCTAGATCTAAAGTCTTTGTGTTGATCAAGCTTCGATTTTGAGCACTTGATTCATTCTCCAAGTTGGGTTTTCCATTGTATTTGTTACTCTTGGAGTTTGAGGGCTCCTAGACGGATAGGAGTCGCCCTAGAGCCACCGGTGCTTTGTGTGGTGGCCGGAGAGAGTTTGTGAAGGCCAGCTTCGCCTCCGAAAGGAAAGAATCCATTGAGTGAAACCGGGAGTGCTTGGTGCAACCCGGGAGGTTAAGGGTCAAGAGGGACCCCGGCTCAAGTGTGACCAAGCCGCCTCAATGAAGACGTAGGATTCCCTCAAGGATCCGAACTTCGGGAACAACTTCTTCAAGTCTCCTTTTGTTTGTGGATTTCCTTTTGTTTATTATCTATTAGTTTGCTCTCTAACCGTATTTGGTGCAGGATTTACTGCTTATTCTCTCTAGTGCTATCGTCCTCCTTTCAGCAAGATCGGACGTTCTGATTCCAGATCAGATAGTCTGATTCATATCGGACTATCCGATCCTGTCATCGGAACATCCGATATTGTTTGATCCGCTGCTTTGCTTTTAAGCTGTAATTTTTGAAAGCCTATTCACCCCCCCTCTAGGCTACATCTCGATCTTTCAAGATCAGACACCAAATCAACAAGTATTGTGGGGGTACACCGTCTCGAGAGGGAGTGGTCTCGGTGTGGTGATCTCGACCATTTCTTCCTCGATTCCCCTCCTCTTGTCTGCTACCTTGCTGTTGATGGGTCGTCGTGGGGCGAGTATGTACTTGGTGGAAGGCGGCACCCAACATGTAATGGATGTTGCTGTCGTCGAGATCTAGAAAAAGTGACCCGCTTCTTCTAAGGTTGGCTGGCCTGGAGGGCTCACCAAGGTACATCGGGTTGAACCCATCGAGCCATCACAATTGCCAGTCAAACTCGAAGGAATTGGAATACGGGCCATTTACCTGTTGCTGGTCTACTAGGCCCAAAGTCTAACACCAAGTCGAAGTGCACAAAGACACTATAGAAGTTGATCATTGGTTGGAGGGATTCATCAATCGGTAGCCTTGTGACAACAACTCGACGTCGAGAAACGTCCCCAATCTCCTCCTAGATGAATCTGGGGACGCTGGGAAACGTCCCCAGTGTTCACCGAACAAATTCTTCCCCACCTCCACATGCATGAGGGGCCCGAATCTACAGAGGGGAAGGATGAAAGCTTCGTGGAAGCACAGTAGAAGGGGGAGACAAACTTCGGTAGATCTAGATTTTGGAGATAGATGTGGGACCGAAGGAGAGGTTGGCGGGCTATGAGGAGGTGCAACAGGATGCAGGCTAGCGCTAACGGTGAGGTGGCTCAATAGGGATGGCAACGGGTCGGGTCTTGCCGGGTAGAGATGAACCCGACCCGACCCCGAAACCCGAAACTAACAACCCGACCCGAACCCAAAATTAGATATGGGCACAAAACCGAACCCGAACCCGAACCCGTCGGGTACTCGAAACCCGCCGGGTGGCCCACGGGTTTGTGTTTTGCTATGAGATGGACTGATTGGCAAATGGCGGAAGTTGGGGAAGGATGGGAGGAATACCGTACAGACCAAAGCAGAAGCTGAGGGATTACTGGAGGTCATCGTAGCTGGATCCGTCCTTGCCGGAGGCTGCCATAGCTGGATCCGTCCACCGCGAGGCCCGCCGTCATCGGATCCGGCCTCCCCAGGACCCACCGCCGTCGTGCCATCACGGGCAGTCCGGAGGCGGTGACGGGAGCGGCAGCAGCGATGGCGACGAGGGTGGTGGCGGGGGAGGAGGCGGGCGCACCGTGAACAGCTGCGGCGGCGCTCCGGAGGATTGGAGGAAGCAGGGGGAGGAGGATCCGAGGCTCGCTGCCACCGGATCCGGCCGTCCTAGAGGCCGCTACCGTCGGATCCGGCCGTCTCTGAGGAGGCGGCATAGGGAGGAGAGGAATACGGCGCCGCTGCGAGGCGAGGCCGCAAGGAGGGTGGGGGGCTAGCCGGCTAGGGCAGGGGGACGAGGCGATGGAGGATGGACTCACCCTGTGGGCTGTGGCTGAGTGGGAGAGGATTAGAGGGGGGCCTGAGCGGGAGCGGGCGAGCGGCTGAGGCCTGAGGGACAGAGAGGGAGTGAGGCCCGCGAGGTGAGGGCATTGCCGCACTAGGCCGGTCGTCTGGGCCATTGGCCAGTTGGTTCGGGGATCCATGGGTGCCCGTGGGCTGAAACCTCCCCCCGCCCCCGACCCGCGAGTGTTTCGGGGCCCCGACCCGCCAGACCGGTGGGGGCAAAACTAAACCCGAACCCGCCCTATCGGTCAGAACCCAGGCCCTCGCTTCACGGGTCTGATTGCCATCCGTATGGCTCAACCGACGGTGGATGGTGGGGGGGGGGAGTAGACCTGTTCACCGGAAGCCCGGCCCGGTAACCCGCCCCGAGCCCGGCCCAAAAAAGCCCGTGCCGACCGGTGCATCGGGCCAGGCTCGGGCCTCATTTCCGAAGCGATTTTGTCAATTTAAGCTGCGGTCGGCCGTTGGGGTTTGAACGAGCTTTGGGCTTGGGCTGGTTTTTGGGACCAAGCTTTTCGAGTTCTACCCGGCCCGGCCGACCCGGCATTTGATCAGGTCTACTGGGGAGGCAACGAAGGTGGTCGGTTGAGGCATGGAGTCGCCTAGCGAGGGAGCGACATGGCTACGAGAAAGCGAATAATGGATCGTTTGTGCACTACATAACTATCACTAGCGGTTTTAAATTGAAGAACCGGTAGTGACACTTTCACTAGCGGTTCGTTGCATTAACTGCCAGTCACTAGTGATATAGTGATACCTTTATTAGTGGGCAATACCAGATCCACCAGTGAGTATTTTACTGGTGGTTCATACATAGACCACTAGTGGTTTTTTTGGAGATCAAACGCAAGGTAGGGTGGGGGCATCACTAGCAATTTTAACTTCTTTCGCCAGAGACATATACAAGCGTTTCTGTAGGAGTAAACCCTATTAGGCCCTCCATAAGGCTGTCTCCAACAGTATTCCCTAAATTCGATCCCTTGTAGCCTCATATACAGGCTTTTAAAAAAATTCTCTCCCTATACTTTTCCCATCTCTAACAGTGTTCCCCATATGGAGAATTGTATAGGAGAAGGAGAGAGAATTCCTACATAGTATAAGGGAATTGAGAGAAATTCTCTATTTTAGGTAACGGAATAAGGAACGCTGTTGGAGCACGCAGGAAAAAAATAGTCTCATATTTTATGGTAGAGGGTGCTTTAGGGAATCCTGTTGGACACATTCGACGGACCTCGATTAGAGTCTCGTCAACCTCGTCATCTTTTTTTTTTATAACAGTCAATGCAAGTTCAAACCAACGGAAGAAATGTTGTAACCGAAGTTATTGTCCTAACAACAGACGAAATATCCTCGTATATACATAGTTAATACGCTTAATATATGAAATAGCGATAAGGTATTCACGGGTTATCCACCGTATCTTCCTCTGAATAGAGTCGCTATACAACCAAACAGATCATGTGCGCGACTGCAGAACCCATGCAGCAGTAACAGCATTTGCTTTCAAGGCGTCGACCCCGTTTCTCCTACCTACAACCTAGCTATCTCCTATCCGCTACAACCCGTTATCTCTAGCTAAGCTAGCAGCTGCTCCCAAAAGCAGCTCCACACGACGACTTGGCCTCCGAAAAAAAAAACCAGCACACACGCATGCACACATATGCATTTGTCCAGGCATGCAGTCGATCGCAGCAAAAACTTCGCCGTCCAAGGCTTCAAACTTCCTAGAGTCCTATACTCCTATTTAGGATCCTCATATCCCTTATAATTCTTCTAACTACTCTATTAAAAGATGACTGTTCTTCTGCCTTTTAATTTGCTAAAATTTTTTTGATGATGCACTGAGATATGGGATTCCATTCCCAAACCGCTGACTCAGTGACTCGCCGCCGTCCCTGTCGCTGCTGTCGGGCTCATCCCGTCTACTTGCCAAGTAGCCCCCGTCGCTCCATCCATGTCCGATGCCTCGCCCAGATCTCCCTAGTATCTCACCCCAAGTCACCAGCAAGCAGCAAGGCGTGTTCTAGCGAGTTAATTGACTCGCGCTTCGTGTGACTTTGCGTGAGATCGAGCCGCTTTTCGGCCGCGGAAGTGTTTCCGTCAGGATCGAGACGGACGGCGATGATCGCAGGCGTGCGGCGACGGCGAGAGCGAGACTGGTTGCTGCACAAGTGAACCCGGCCGGGTGGTTTATGCAGAGCAGAGAGCTCACCGTCGCTGAATCGCTTGTGTGGAAATTTGGGGGGTTTCACATGGTGATCATGGACGTACGTAGTACTAGTACGTACGGCATGCTCATTTGCTCGCATGGTTGGTGGCTTGGTGCCATATGATTGCCGTACTCTCGTCCGCTCGCTCGTGTTGTTCGAACTCGTTTCGGTTTCATTCGTCTGCAGGAGGCGCAAACGCCAAACAGTACTACGTACGTACTAGCTGATGGATGAGCCTGGCCTAGGTCGGCAGCATAGCATTGATCGGGCGACTGTGGTTCGCCGGAGCCACGAGACTGATCACAAGGATCAGGAGCTTCAGCGGGTTTCTAGGAGTGTAAAATAGATTAGTAATCGTATAAGGGGAGCGCCAGGCGTCGGACGTCCGATGGACGCGCGCGGGCCGGACCAATCTGAGCCGTTGGATCGCCGACACCGCGCGCATCCGAGCGCTGCCGAGCGCCCGTGTCCCTGCGTTCTCAGGTAGAGTTGTTAGCCGACAGTTGATTAAATTTCCAATTAAACTTCTGATTTTTGTATAAAATTAAAATAGTGTTCAAAATGTGTGGAATAAATTTCATAATTCTTCTAAAATCGAGAGCAACCCATTTTAAATACCTTTTTTTAATTTTTTGTTTTTTTTCACTTTTCTTTTTTTCCTTGATGTGAACCCAGGAGAAGGCACTTACGAAATTTACATCTATACTAGCGAAACTTGGCAGTGTGCTGATGAAACTTAACCGTGTGCTGATGAAATCTGAGGAAACTTGGATGAAACTTCGATGTAACCTGATGAAACTTGGATGAAACCTGTTGAAACTTGATGAAACTTGAATTGACTTGATGAAACTTGTATGAAACCTGTTGAAACTTGACAGTTCGGCAAAGTTTAACGAGTATGAAACACAAGTTTTCAGTAGGTGAAGCCCAAGTTTCAGTAGACGAAAACCCAAGTTTCATCAAATAAGTTTGAAGATTTATATGGCAACAAACATCTTGTTTTGTTCGTAAAAATACGAGGAACACATTGGTGCAAATGGTTAGTGGATTAGAACACCTAGTTAAAAATTATGGCCATCGAAAGAAAAAATATGTTGTGGGACCCACTGCATGTCGGCACAGTGCCTTAATTTTCCAGCGTGTTCGCGCGTATGGCGCGCGCGTCCGGACGTGCCGGACTCCCGGCGTCAAGTGTTTCCGATTGTATAATACTCCCTCGCTGCATTTTTATTTGTCGCCGTTGGCTTTTACACATATACTTTGACCATTCGTCTTATTCAAAAACTATTTAAATATATTTTTTGTGTTATGCTTTGTTTATCATTAATATACTTTAAACATGACTTAAATTTTTTGCATATTCGCACTAAATTTTTTAATAAGACGAATGGTCAAGAGACATGTTCAAAAGTTAACGGCAACAAATAAAAAAACAACGAAGTGAGTAGATTATTAGGCGTCAACTGAACGTGTCTAACTGCCAAGATGAGGGTGTGTCGGGCAAAAGCTTTGCAAGCTTGCACTTGGACCGGAGGTGGCGCCACCTTCGGCATCGTTTCCTCCTTGGTGGCACATCGTTGGCATTCCCTAATCTTAGGGTGAAAAACTCGGTTTGTGGACAGGTGACGACATCGACCTTATCGTCATCTTCCTTGTTAAAGGTGTCATGGTGGTCATCTTGTGTTGCTCTTGCTCAGTGGCGGAGCCAGGGCCCGGTGACCCCTAGCTCGTGCTTGGGCTCTCGGCCCGCTAAGAAATTGTTTCCCGTGTAATTGTATAGAAAAATTAGCCATTAACCTAGGCGTGGATGGTCCAAAATGGACAAACATGAGAGTGTAAGTTAGGCTATGCCCAGGCTATCCGAAATTCTGCCACTGCTCTTGCTCCAAAGAATCTCTTTTCTAGTAGCCGTTTGTCGCTCGAGTGGTGGTTTGTTGCTTTGGATAGTGTTGGCGATGTTGTGCCATGTTGGTTGTTGTTCTCGCCAGTTATAACCGGCCGTTGTGGTGGGCGTCTTTTCGATGGGTGGCAACATTTGAGCTGCAGTGTGGTTTAGTTTTAGGCAGGTTGGCAACGTTGAGCTATGGTGCATTTTAGTGCTCGGCATCGTGTTGTTGTTTTTATTTTTTTCCTGTATTTTTCTCCTATTTGAATGAATTGACGGAGCTCCTACCGTTTGATTTAATAAAAGTGACTTATGCTTATTTGGCTAGAGTTTAATTTTTAAGTCAAAGAAATTCAAATTTTCTAGTCCTACGACATTGTGTGGTACCGTGCGAAGATGATGATGTCGTCATCATGCTACAGAGGCAACATGTGGTGCAACGATGGAGGAACCATCCCTACAAAGGGTTGCTTTTAAATTTGAAATGTTAAGGTCGAGTACAAACAACCTGCGAGCTTTTACAAGCCCAAGTAAGCAAACTGTCAAGCTCGGTCATCCGAGCGAGCCGAACCAACCGCGAGCAAAATAAGCCTAAAACTATACAAGCTTAGATCGTTTAAACTCGACTCTTTTTTTTTTTTTGCGCTGGTTAATACCTGCGCATGGAGAACTGAAGTAAATAAACGGTAAATAACACGTGGAAGGAGGTTAAAACCCTTCGTAGGCTGCTTGGTTACGCGTGGCTGTGTGACGTGCCCAGCTCTGATCCAGTGACATCGGGCCCCGAGCCAAGACGACCAAAGTAGTTCCCAACGAAAAGGGAAGCTTGGCATGTTAGTTTTGACCCGGGGCAGCCTTGCCCCATTCTTTTATCCCGTTCGAGCCCACCGAACTCGACCTAAACTCCTAACCAGATGCACGTCACCTAATCAAGCCCTAAATTATTGCGTCGTTCAGGAGGATAGGATGTTGTGCAGCTACAGCTCATAAAGCTAGCTAATCAGTAGGGCCAGTTCGGTTGATCCCAATCTTAATTTGGGTCAAGTACTGTGCAATTGAGGACCAGCTCTAGGGAAACCAAATTGACACCAGTAGCTGCAGGTACGGACCATGGAATGGCAAGAGCATGCATAGGAATTTTTTGTTGAATTTAAAGGGTGTCGGTCGTGGTGCATAACTACCGCCAATCTGTTCCATAAAAACGAATATATATCGATTGAAATGATGTACGTGATTTATGAAAGCCCAACAAATCAATTATCTACTTAAAAAAACAAATCTCGACGGTTTAAATCATCTAAAACTGTCGAGAATCCATTCTTGATGACCGATCGTCGGGTCTACATGGCCCAGACCGGTAGCTTCTCTCGGCGGCCTAATCGTCAAGACATGTACTCAATAAATAAACGGTCCAAACTTGTTAACTAGGCGGTCGTTACCGGGGAATGATGGCTTAGCTCCTCTCTCTCGATGGGCTGTCATTGACGGTCGAGAGAACTCCAAGCAGTAGCATCCAAACTAAAGGACTGGGCCGGTGTGTTTTTGGGTTGCACTCTCAACGGCTCGTTGGTGGCCGTCGAAAATTTATTGGATTAAGGTTTTCTGCGGCCCTCTTGCTACCATCACATTTTCAACGCCCACTGCTAAACCGTCGAGAGGTTCAATAAAGCAAAAAAAGGAGAATTCAGAAAGCCCACAAATTTACACCAGTTGCAACTGCACAACCTACAAACCTAACATTTTATCCCCATATGTCATACATCTCACATGCACATCACACAATATATAGCACATATATATGTCCATAATCACACCACATGCACAATTTCACATATAGTTCTATACTTCTATAGTTCTATTATAGCTCATCACATGCACATACATCACACCTATTTGAAGTTCACATACATGCACATGCATACATCACATATAAGCTCATATGTCGTCCAATTATCAAATTTCCCTCGACGGCAAAGCTAAAGTGTATTTTGTCACCTCTCGACTAAGGCAGACTCGGTGGGGGCGTATCGAAGAAGGTGGAGACCAAGTCAATGTCCTGGCTCGCCGATGCGTCATCACCGTGCTGGAACTTGTCCACCTAGCTAGGCTACAACAGGAGACGCCAAACCCAGTCCCTAACAATCCGATGCGACATATTAGCACATGTGTGGTGCAAAAACTTAGTTAAGAACAATTAGTGAGATTGGTACACTTATCGCCTCTAGCTAGCGTCGTGGCCTACCAGGGATGTACAATGTCAACCGTGACAAGAGAGGTAGGATGGTCCCATCATCCGCTTGAAGACCCCACCTACTCATTAGGAGAAATATTAAATTTATATAATTAAACATGAGAACCCAAATGCTGCGAGTTGGAAATATTACCACATACCCCATATGCTCGCTCTAGCGCTAGGATCCTAGCGTGCCACTCCTCATTCTCCCTCCAACACTCCTCCTCCATGGTCCTATGGCTGGCCTATATCATGTCCTCGTGATGCTTCCACCCTTGTTCCACTGCATGCTCGATTCCTCTCTCTGTCCCCTTGAGCATCTATGCCTCAAACTCACAACGACTCTTCATGACGAATCTCTATGCCCTCACCACATGCATGTAGTACTCGAACCTAAAGAAAGCACATGGTGCGGGGGAGAGAGGAGGCGGCGGGGAAGGAAAGGTGGCGGGGGAGGGGTGGTGTGCCGGTGGGAAAGGAGGTGGCGGTGGGGCGAGTAGTTGAAAGGGCAGCACGGTGGACACGAAGTGGCTCTGGACTTGGGCATTTTACCATGTCTAGAGTTGAGCGGGGTAAGTTACTGGCCACAGCCTCGACGGCCAGGAAGCAGTCATCGAGACTGTGGCCAGTAACGATCGATAGGTAGGCTGCAGACAGTTACTTTCAACGACTTCTCCATGAATTATTGAGACGCTCCATGCCTCCATAGGTGCTTAGTCCCTACCGCCACACTCTCGATGAGTTTGGAGTAAACCATCGAGACAGCTTCGGTTATGACTATTTATTTTACCATTGAGAGAGGTTCTCTCGATAACTTTATGTTGACTCCCCTCGAGATAGCATCTCTCTTTTGATGCATTTTTAAAGACCATCGAGACTATTGCGAGGGTCTTTAAAGACGTGATCCACAGAAACATGTGTAAGACAGTAAGAGAAGATATAAACGAGACTATTTGGCTGTTTGCATATAGGCCTTGTTTGTTTCAGATTAATGTAGCGTTGCGTTTTACTGTAACAAATTTGTGATCCCCTCAAAATAAGTCTTAACGAGTTCAAAAATTATGAAAAAAATATTTTACAAACTTTAAGAAGTACTATTTAAAACCCCACAAGAATAACTACAAAACATTACATCATTTGGCTTATACAAAAATAAAAAAAATTAATTTAATTTAATTTAATCTAATCTGAAACAACAAGGCCATAGTTTGACAAAAACCTGAACAGTTTCACAATAAGATATGTTCCACGCATACAATCAAAAAAAAAATCGTGTAGATCGACGTCCTCGCATCCACCCAACTAAAGAGCCCCATCTTAAGAAAATCAAAGAGCCCCGTATATTTATGCTTGAACTAAACTAATAAATAAAGGAAAGTAAACCATAACCACCAAGCTACCAAGTACCAACAGGGCTACAGGCCTACAGCCCCGTAGGGCGGGAGAACAGAACTGGGGGGCTCCACCGCCGCAACCGCACCGCACGCCCCTCTCGCCTCCGTCCGCAACCACCACCCCACACCACCCCAACTCCAACCCGCACCCACCCGCGCGCGCGCGCGCGCCCCCCCCGTCAAACTCACGACATGCCGCCGAGTCAATGCAGCGAGAAAAAGAACACACCGCAACACAGTTACCCCTCGACGCCGCCAAGCTCCCTCCCGCGCGCGCGCTCCCGGCATATATACCGCACCTTCCCCGCGCCTCCCCGTGTCTCCCCCTCCCCTCCCCTCCCTCGCTATCCCCAGCAACGGAGAGCCGACGCCGACGCCGCCGCCGCGCCGACGCGCGCCGACGCGCCATCTTGCGATCGGATCGGCGGCGAGAGATGGGGAGGTCGCCGTGCTGCGAGAAGGCGCACACGAACAAGGGCGCGTGGACCAAGGAGGAGGACCAGCGGCTGGTGGCGTACATCAGGGCGCACGGGGAGGGGTGCTGGCGCTCGCTGCCCAAGGCGGCGGGGCTGCTGCGCTGCGGCAAGAGCTGCCGCCTCCGGTGGATGAACTACCTCCGCCCCGACCTCAAGCGCGGCAACTTCTCCGAAGACGAGGACGAGCTCATCATCCGCCTCCACAGCCTCCTCGGCAACAAGTAAGCCGTCGCTGTATCGTCGAACACCTCGTCGGCGTGAGAATATCTGCGCGTATTCTTGGGCTTCTATTGCCCGCACGGCGCTCAACTCTGGTGGCTTGTTCTTACAGGTGGTCTCTGATCGCCGGGCAGCTGCCGGGCAGGACGGACAACGAGATCAAGAATTACTGGAACACGCACATCAAGCGCAAGCTCCTCGCCCGCAGCGTCGACCCGCAGACGCACCGCTCGCTGCTCGGCGGAAACGCCGACGCCGCCAGCAACGCGACGCCTCCCACCCGCACGCCGCCGCATCCCATAGCCGTGCCGGCGAAGCCGGCGGCGGTGTTCACCGTGACGAAGGCGCCGCCACCGGTCATGTCCTCGGACGACGGCGGCGGCGACAGCAGCAGTGGCGCGACGAGCACGGGGGAGCCGCGGTGCCCCGACCTCAACCTCGACCTGTCTGTGGGCCCGCCGGCGAGCCCGCCGCCGGCGGAGACGCCCACCTCGCAGCCGGTCTGCCTGTGCTACCACCTCGGCCTCCGCGGCGGGGAGGCGTGCAGCTGCCAGGCTGACAGGTCGGGCCCACAGGGGTTTAGATATTTCAGGCCGTTGGATGAAGGCCAGTACATATGAGATGATCGGGAGGCTTTGCTTCACAAATCACAGGCTCACAGCAATCTGTAACACAGGAAGTTCTCTAGTGGGAAAAAAATGGTAACAAAAAAAGATTCTAATCTGTTCGTATTTGTTCTTGTCCCAAATTTATGATTTTTCTCCCCTTCTCTTTTTTTCATTGGCTGGTGTTTATT
Source organism: Raddia guianensis (assembly GCA_036346415.1). Classification (NCBI taxonomy): domain Eukaryota; kingdom Viridiplantae; phylum Streptophyta; class Magnoliopsida; order Poales; family Poaceae; genus Raddia; species Raddia guianensis. The sequence goes on from CM070538.1 coordinate 12,893,440, forward strand.
CAGTTAAAAGAAATTGGGGGGATAATGTGACAAAGGTTGGTGCGGAAAAGGGCAGAATTGATGTGGAGTAGGGAGTATTATTGTTTTAGGGCATCAGATTCTGATGTCTCTTTGCAGTTTGGGTCATGCGGATACTGTGCAAGACACCATGTGGTGTGTTTTCGGTAGGTGCTAATAACTAGTTTATGTTTGCAGTTTGCACTCCACAACAAATACTTTGTGCACATTTTCCTTCCCTTGCAGAAGATGTAGGGTAAAGACTGCAGTTTGGCCAAGTTGTTCTCCAGATTATTGGTCGCCAGGAGTTAAGGGTTTGATTTGAATTCAAGTTTCTCGTCCAAATAAGATTTCACATTGCTGGCCTCAGATTCAAGATTCAACCTCTCTTCCCATCTGAAGATGCGAAATTCTCAAGAAACTTGGGGTGGTGTCAGGTGTGACCGCTTGGCCAGGGATATTTACATTGACAGCTCAAGAAGTCAAATAGGAATTGTTCAAAGTTAATCGGTGTGTAAGACATGCAGGAGATTTTTTTTCCAACGAGCTGACCAGAATCTGCGTGTGGCGATGAGAGCGAGACACCAAAGCAACTAGTCAGGCAGGCGAGCAAGCAAGGTATATTTTGGTCTTGGTAGGTAGCCGAATCTTACATGGTACCGGGGAAAAGGACTTTACAACCCAGAAAGAGAGGAGGGAGAAGGCGGTGTCATGTGATAAGTGCCTGAGGCCCTGAGCTCTCTCAACCTGTATCAGCTCTCGGATCTTGGTATAGTTCTATCAAAGATTGCAAAACCGTTCCACATATCAAGTTTGAGCAGTAGGTGGGAACGGGGAAGTAAGTCTATTATATAAAAAACTATAAGTTTAAAAAAGGACTTTGCTAACACCAATTGACTGAAAATTTTTAAATTATTGATCGATTTTGATTTACTTGAGGCTCTCCGATCGCCGCCTTCGTGGAAGAACACTCACCCTCTACGAACCTAGAGCAGGCGAACCAGGCTTGGAACGGCAGAGCAGAGGAGCAGCAGTCCGCAGGGGCGAAGCAAATGGCGAAGCAAAGGGGCAACGACCCGCAGGGATCTTCGCCTCCCGCAGACGAAGTGATGGGGGATCAAAGAGACGGTAGCTCGAAGGAAGTACTTGGTATAGATCTGTAGGGATCCATCTGCCCTGCGGCGGTGGTGCGAATGGGTGGAGCTTTCTTGATCCCCAAGAAGCTCGGAGACAGCAATCACAACAAGTATCAGGGGCCCACGAGTGCCAGAATTCGTATCATATGGCACGGAGATACTTGTATGAAATGTAAATACAATCAGGTCTCCCTATAATCCTAATTATAACCTTGTTTTAGCCAAGACGGAGGTACTTATATCTTAAGCTCTAGGCTTTGCGGTGCTTTTTCCCCCAAAGCCCCTGCCTTGGGGGCAGGTCAGAGGCTAGGGAGTCTTTTCACTAGAAAGACTTCTTGGTATTCGCTTTGCCCATGGTCGAAGGGGTAATACAGGGAATTGTAAAAATATCCCCCTATTATAAATAGGGGCCTCAGAATAATGAAAGGGCACGAGAAATATTTCCAGGCTAGATATTCTGATCAAGCTTGACCTCCTCTGAGCTACTTCGCAAGCGCCACAACACTTGCTTAGCGGGGCAGCTCTTAAAAATACGTTGTCTGACTCGGACCAACGACACCTTCACTTTCCTCACCGGCATCGTCTTTCCCTCCTATCATCGTTGGGGTTTGGGTTTAAGACCGAGGTATTTCGAAGATGTCCGGAGAGCAAGTGAATCAATGGTGGATTAAGATTATGATGGAAGTGGAACCGACGAGGTGCGGACGGTGGCGACGGATCGGTGCATGCAACTGAAAGGTAGAAAGGTAGCCGGTTCTAAAAAAAGATACACCGTTCGGTTTGAGCTAATGATGTGAGAACGTTGACCACGAGACTAGTTTTCGATGGCGGTTTAGGGTCGTGAACCCTGGTGGTACGTAGCTGCAGCAGGCTTCGGTCTCATCATTTCTGCTCAGATTTACCTTCAAAGAAATATCTAGATTATTCCGCATCTCCAGCTTTCAAACACTTGGAACATTCAGAGGCTCCAGGCCGTGCGTGTCCGTCCTCACCTTAATTTACATCTGAAATGATCAAGAAGCTAGCCAGTGTACTTGACGTCGTAGCTGGACAACATCGCCAAGTGATCAAGTCAGACACAACCACCTCCCAACACAAGTCAGAGCTACGTATCCAAGTGAGTATATTAATAAATCGAAGCATATACATGCCGTTAAGCCGCTGGCTTTGACCAAAGAATTAACCATTAAGCTGCAGATGTACTAGGTTGGCTGCTGCTAGCAAGCTTCCTTTGATTTGTTGCGTGCAAAATGTGCAGCTAAATGCTGAAGAAAATATCTCGCTAATCCGTCGAAACCAGTGCTTCATCCCATTTGACCTGGAAAGGTGGCCAAGCAGAAGCCTCGTAGGATCATTTGCAACACGGTTTCCCTCTCTTTTTGCCCCGGTGTGACGAGGAGTTGCGTCGCTTTCTTGGCTCGGAGATTGCAATCTAGGGGCGACGACCGGGGCAGATCTTGCGCAGAGATCGTTGCAGCACGAGTGTACGTGTTAACTGTTCGACCGGGGATGCACTGCTTGGTGCCTAGTTGGCACAATGGCACGCACGCACGCATTACATGATCGCCTGAAGAAACTACGGGACAAGGTCCACTCGGATTAGGGGGGAGGGGCTCAATCCGTTCAAGCTTTAAGCCAGCCTCCCTAGCTAGATTATTAGTAATTGTTTTAGATTACGAACTAGTAATAAACAAACCCATTTCTTCGGTCGCTATCCTCCCATAAACACGCAAAACGCCACTTGAACCAAACTGTTCAGTTTCCTCGGTCAAACCACGGTACTATAGACACGCACAATGTCAACGTCCTCTCTATGGAGTAAGAAATTTGGGGTGGAAAAAACTAGAATTTCGCCATGCATGCATGCATGCATCTTAGCTAGCGATCTAAAGCCCATTCCCAGATCCCAATCATTCGAGGCAAGTCGACGCTGCATGCTGAACTTGTCTCGTGAGCAGGTGATGGAGGATCGTCAGAACACACACATGTGTTGGGAGACTTGGGTACGAATGGTTCGCCAATCGATGACAGCGACCGAAATCTCTCCCGCGAAATGATCCTCCGATATCCTGTGTACTATTCTCCCCTTCGCTTAATTTGCTCTGGCCACTGATCTTTCATTGTTTTTGCTTTTGCCTTTTCCCTTTTTGCAAGGGGTGTTCACTGTTCATCAGTTCGTTTTCAGTTCATTAAACTAATGCGCCGCACACCACACTATGGAAGGATAAAGCATCGAGTACTGTCATGCACATACTTGATGTTGAGATAAATGCATGCGTGCCATTTTCGTCCAGAGTTTTGAGTTTTTTCAGCGTTTTATCCTGAAAAGCCGACGAGGCAGAGACACATATGGTTTAAATATGGGTCATCGAGGAAAAAATGAACCCGGTCCTATCATAAATACGTGTCGTTTAAGATGCCTATATCCAAAATTTTAGCCATAAAATAAGTATTTTAAAAACAAATTTAAATCATATACATAAAAACATACGTGCATATTTATCTAGGAAGACATTTCCTTAATTTGTTTTACTAGATTTACGCTTTAGCTATTCTACATGCGTCTGCGTAGGGCCGATTTGCGTAGGCGATTTTCCATACCTGTTTTGGCAGCCTATTTTAACTGTTTGTTCACCTTTTCCCTTCGAAAAAATGTATCATTGCGTTGGACAAAACTATATTGCTAAGTTTAGATGGCTTGGTGAGGTGGGTGGGCGCTTTAGCCAACAATGTGGTTCATTGCCTCCAAATGATTTTCATACTTTTTTCTGGTCCATATAAAATGTTTTTCCACATTTTTTATTTTGGAAAAACTGTATTGCTATGTTGAATTTTTTTTGGATGGTTGCGCTCCACATGACATCGATGACAGCGATGGCTCGTTGTCGGCGAGCGTTGGCATCCACGCTACAGCGGCGACTCGTGTCTGTTGGACATCGGCATCTATCCAACTGCCGCGACAACAATTCATTGCTACTAGCCATCATCTGCAATGACCCAAAAGTCACCTACATGAATTGTTCCATTGTAGGTGACTGCAAATGAGCTGGTCCCTTAGATTTGATAACAAACTTGCTGATTCTCAAACGCTTAATTTTTTTTTAACTATTAGTTATTTTAAAGTTGCACTGCTTACCAATGTGTAATTTAAGTATCAAAATTGCTACTTATTAATTATCTATTTTATTCATTGATTTTATGTACTTTACTACTATGTAAATTTGTTAAATATATATGCTCACATACTTCTCTATTAATATGTTTCAAGGTATCATGTTGTTTCAGTAAATTAAAAGTCGCACTTGCTAATAATGTGAAATAATAATATAATTATAGTGCAATTCTCGACTAATATTTATTTTTAGAGTTAACTTTCACTTACTTATCCTATTTATTAAAAAAAGTGTGATAATAATCGGTGGGTTTTTTAGAATGTAGTATCAACGTCCAAAATCACACGCGTGCGTTTCTGACGATAGGGAGTATCATTTCATCGAGTAAGATGAAATTAGGAAGGGTCTCGATCGTCAAGTTGGTCTCGTGTCGAGAAATTGTGGCGATGACAAGTTCTAACAAATCTATCTATCTTCTATTATATATAAAGGAGGGAAAAAAAACCACCACGTTTGTCCACATCATCCAAATTATTTCAACCGTTTGATCAATGGTGGGACCAAATTATAACGGCCAAGATCAATCAAAGAAATTCTCACATAAATTAATAAAAAAAAATAAAAGATCTATGCCGTTGATTTTGTGGGGCCGGCCGGATTATAACGTCTTAGATTAAAAGATCTGATATGTTAGAGATAGATTATGAGTTAAAGATAAACACTATATACTAAAACAAATCTAGCCGATATATTAGAGATAAACTCTAAATCTAATCTAATATATTATCTATATCTTAACACAAATCTAGCCGCGCAAACGCGAGGGTCACCTCGCTCGTTAATCCTATTTAGTACTCCTTCCGTTTTAAAATATAAGGCGTGCATGTATTTAGAAAAGTCAACGTTTGTAACTTTTGACTAAAAATTAAGATAAATATATATATGTTTAGTGTTGCGCATGTCATATAGTTGGATTCATATTTGAAAATACTTTTATATGATGTTAATTTTATAGTTATTGATAATATATTGTGAGAGCAAATAATGGTCAAAATTCTGCATTAAAGACCGCGTCAAAAAATTATATGTCTTATATTTTGAAACGGAGGGAGTAGTCGGTTTTAGGACGGATCTAGCATCAGGTTCTACGCTATCTATGACAGTGGAGCTCTATTTAGGTTTTAGTATAAAAAATAGAATAGTATAAGGGGCTAAACTTTAGACTTGACCTTCAGCCACTTCTATTATTTTTGGCTGTAGCCGTCTCTGGTCAGTTTGGCGGCCTATTCAAACATGACGTTGGGAATTTGTTAAGAACAGTACTACTTTTGTATTGTTTTCGGTTACTATTACAATTCTCAACTGCTCTCCTGATCAATTCCTTGGGAATCGACGAATCATCCTATTCATACAGAAGGGAGGCAGCTGGGAGCACAATCGTTGTCTAGGCTAGCTTTGTTATAATTTGGAGCCATAAAATTGTCGTGGGTTATAATGTAAAAAAATATCACCCTTACACTGAGGTTTGAAAGGTTGGGAAATCATAAAAAATTAGCACTAATATAGAATATATCATTAGTGTCGGTTCGTAACAGACATCTACGTTGATTTTGAAACAGGCACAAACAATCAGGCACAGATAAGCCAGTCATCAATGCAGGTCGACGAATCGGCACGATGGATGTTATATATGTCGGTTCATCGCTAGAACATGTACGAATGTATTTGTGCTGGTCCTAGGAATGAACTGACGCAGATAAGTTAGCATCTATACCGGTTCATGGCTAGAACCAGCAGAGAGACGCTTGCTCCATCTTAAATATTAAGAGTCAGCACAAATAATCTCATCTGTGCCGGTTCCCATCATATATGAGGATTTTTGGTGTAGCGTATTTTTGAGAGCTCCAAGAAAGAAACATTAAGATCTTAAGAAAACGATTATAAAGCAGCAAACCGTTTACTTAGTATCAAAAGAACAAATATCCCGTGTGTGTGTGTCTCTCTCTCTCTATATATATATATATATCCTATACTACACCTAGGTGTAGAATAGGATAATCTACATCCGGGTCGTTTAGGGGGCCGAACGAACCAGCTTTTTAATGCTACGAATTTGACAGTAATCAAAAGTAACCGAAATAAACATCTTTTTACCACCGGCAGTAATTCATGGTTTTATATAATCCTGGTCTCACGGGTCACAAATTAAACGTCCGTAAAAAGTGGATCCGCAGTTTCCATCCCACATCCTCCCCCACCTCTCTCTCCCATCTCGTAGCAGAGCGGTTCCCGGCGGCTCCGCGGCGCCACCGGTGAGGCGACGGCGTGGCAGCTCCAGCGAGGCGCTTCCAGGCGGTGGCGCTGCGGCTCCAGCGAGGTTGTTCCCGGCGGCGGCGCGGCAGCTCCCGTGAGGCGGTTCCTAGTAGCGACGCGACGGCTCCGCGTGGCGGTTCCCGGCGGTTCCGCGACGCGGCGGCACGGCAACACCGGCAAGGGGGTGGCGCGGCGGCTCCGCGTGGTGGACGCGGCTCTGCGTGGCGGCGGCGCGGCGTCTCCGCGAGGCAGCTTCGGCGAGGCGGCGGTCCGGCGGCGCGACGGATCTGCATGGAGGCGGCGATACGGCGATCCAGCGAGGCGGCGAAGCGGCGGCCGGATCCGGCGGCCTCCCCCAGATCTGGCATGGACGTTGGCCGGCCTCCTCCTCGGCGCGCTGATGGCCTCCTCCGCTGCACTCCACCGGATTACTTAGGGAATCCACTAGATTACTTAGGGAATTTGCTGATTACTTTGAGAATTCAATGGATTACGACACTGTAATTCAAAGTAATCCATCGTGGTTGCTTTTTTTCCTTTTTCTATGTATGTATATTCAGAAGTAATGAAAAGTAATAGGTTACACATCTGTGATTCTGTTTGATTACTTTTGAGACGGTGTCGGTAATGAAAAGTAATCGGTTTGAAATGAAATGGCTCGAATTTTAAACAAATCGGTATGCAACCCACGATTTTACGGTAGTTAATGCCTCCCACGATTCCAGGAACTTGCCTCCCGCGAATTACTGTCTTCGCTGAAACACGTTCAAATCGATTACTTCCGAACTGGAGCCATTTAATACTAGTTTTCACTGGCTCGCGTGGCTCGCTCAGGGGGCTCGGTCTAGAATATGCTTAATCTACACACCTGTAGATTAGAACCTAATATATATATATATATATATATATATATATATATATATATATATATATATAGAGAGAGAGAGAGAGAGAGAGAGATAGTAGCGTCTTTCGAAGTCTGATCTCTCTCATACTCAGTGGTTTTCAAATTCGAGATGTCTAACAACCAATCCGAACCGCTGATCTTGTTAAATCTCATTTGAAACGTTGTCGTGACCAAGTTTCATATTTTTTGAATTTATTTACTATTTGTTTCATATTTTTGAAAATCAGCCATCCAATTAGTCGTAGTGCTTCAAAAAGCTGATTTTCAACATAAGAAACAAATAGTAAACAAATTCAAAAAATATGAAACTTGGTCAACGATAACGCTTTCAAATGAGACTAACAAGATCAACGGTTCGGATCGGTTGTTAGACATCTCGAATTTCAAAACCACTTGAGTACGAGAGATCTCAGATCGAGAGTACGCTAGCTATTCTATATATATATATATATATATATATATATATATATATATATATAGAGAGAGAGAGAGAGAGAGAGAGAGAGAGAGAGAATGGCTAGCGTGCTCTGGGGTGTACGGATCTCTCCGAACACCCAACGCGTTTTTGAAATCCGAGATGTCTAACAAGTGATCCGAACGTTGATCTTGTTCGTCTCACTGAAATGTAGCCAGTGACCAAGTTTCATATTTTTTTGAATTTATTTAGTATTTATTTCCTATTTTCAAAAATCAGTTTTTTTGGACGCACCACGGCTAATTGGAAGGCTGATTTTTGAAAATAGAAAACAACTAGTAAATAAATTCAAAAAAATATGAAACTTGGTCACTTGCTAGCCTTCTCGGTTCAGTGAGACAAACAAGATCAACGGTTCGGATCAGTTGTTAAATTTTCCGGATTTCGAAACGCGTGAAAGACGGATCTCTCTCTGCAGCCTGCACTAGAAGATTCTCTCTCTCTCTATATATATATGTGATAATCTGAATTTAACCTAAAAAGAATGAGGCCAGTAAAAAATTGCTTTGTATGCAATTTGTATGCAAGCTTTATGCATACCTGAATTTAGCACATGCACGTCGTTGCTCTCAGCAGTTTGCGCAGAAAATATGTCTATATATATAGCCAGTTAAACTGAATTTAGCAAGCACCGATGTTCAGCCCAGAGTACAACAATTCAAAACAGACTGACAGCTTCTGTCTGGTTATACTGTAGTATACTGTCAGGTTCCATTGTACTACTAGTCTACTTTATCAGTTATCACGAGCTTTTCTTGCGAGCACGACTTACGAGCACTTCAGTTCAATCATGAGTTTGCAAGACTAGGCAGCAGGCAGCACCGCAGCAGTCATATTGACTAGCTATAAATTTGGCACCAATTAGGATCTTAATTAGATTAAGTCCATATGGATAATGGATGTACCGACGGGGCGACGGACTCTGAACTTGCAAATTTAAGCTTCCCAGCCAACCAATCGATTATTGTACGTCGGGGACCAACCAAAGCTGCTAGCAACCACATATCTAGGGTTCCATTCCATTCCAACTCGTACGGACAGGTAGCAGCAGCATCGATCGATCACACATTTGCTCTCGAGTTAGATGAGAACAATAACTTCCTTTGGGAAGTGGAAAGAACCAGGACGGGATTGAACGGCATGAATTGGAAGGTGGTAGCTGGAGGTTGGTAGGCTGACGGCATCGACGAAATGCACCCAACCAACAGGAACGCATGCATTGCCGGCCTGATTCATTAGCCAGCCGCTTTGCTGCTAGATAAAAACGTGGTTCCCGTGCGGCCGTGCTAGCTGCGCTAGAAGATTCTTCCTGTGAGTTGTGTCCAAGGACTCGTTTGTTTCAGTTTAAATTAAATTAAATAAAAATTTATTAGTATTTTTTTTATAAGCACAGGGACATCACACATAAAATATACATAATTCTTAAAAAATATTACAGGACTAATATATGCATTCATGCTTCAGAATGGCAAGTAATGGTCGTGTATTATAAGTTCCACACCGTATGATCATGTAGTATCACAGAGTTTCCATGCTGTATGATAACCAATGACAGGTAATGATGCTTGCTATGCTATACTGTTCTAACCATATATATAACATTCAAAAGCTACCCATTATTGTTTCAACCTTAATTAACCGTGCTGATTTTTTTAGATAAAAACCCAATATTGAAGCTGACATTAATCAAGCAAAAAGCAAGTTTATATGTACGGTTTATGGAGGTATTAAGCATGGTAGCTGATGTCTGATGAGCCTATTTGTTACAGGAACAAACAGACTACAATAATAGCTCTTTTAAGGTATATTTTCTTTGGCAAAAAAAATTTCGGTACATATTAATCCAAGATGGGTCATACGACAAGGGGTTGGCGCTAAGCGGGAAGGGGAGTAGTCGTGAGTGCTGATGCATGTGAGCTTGTGATGCCACGCGTACGTTCCTTTTAGGTGCTTCCGAGTTGGTGCCACATCGATCGATCGCCGGCAGCAACGGAAACGCTCATCGGAAAGGCAGTTAGGCGGCTCGCTTTTGCCCCCCTCTCGATCGGTGGATATTCATCGCGTGGAGTGGCGTCGCTGTCTCAACTCACGAAATGCTCGTCAGATAGGTGCATGCTGGTTAGGCAACCCTCTCTCGGCCTCTCTCCTAGTCTCCTCCTCGACGCATCTTCTTCATCGCGCGCGACGTCAGAACCCACCAAAGGCATCTAGAAGGATTCGTCTGATCACGCGACACTCGCAGAGTTGCAGTGGGTTTCAGCAAGTTGTGTGCCGCCGCGAGCGAGTGCTTTGCCTGAAAAAATAAAAAGAACTCCAGTGAAGGCAGCCCCAGGCCCCAGCTTGGCCTAGCTCGCCTCGGCAGTCGGCAGCTTCAGACGAAAGCGGATTGCTGTTCTTGAGTAGCACAATGATTCAAAGATCAGGTCCATCTTGTTTGGCCTGGACATTCTCTCCCAAGTCTCACCTACCTACCTGCTTATATCGATCTGTCCAGCACCAGCACTCAGCAGCGTGCGTGTCTAGAAGCATGACCATTGCATCTACATGCAGACTGCATCATCCATCCATGCATATCTTTCAGGAATTCAGGGCATGTGAGACTAGAGATCTTCTCCACCTCCCGGAAGATGCTGCAATATATCGATCTCCGATCTTTAATTATGGCCAACTAGACGGACGTACTGGTGATGGTGATGGCAAACAGCAGTGGAAGAATGTTGGCTGGATGCAGGGGTTTAGGGTTAGGTGCAACCAGAATTCTGGTAGGGGTGTTCTTGGCAGGCAGTACAAGGCTGGAACCAAGAGAATCTGCAGGTATATGTGGCCCTTCGCCTTATCTGATCGTTGGGGGCATGAGCTGGGGTTTGCCGAACAATATTAATGGTGAAGTACTAGTGTACGACTAATCTTTGCGGAGCAACGTAACAAGAGCATCAAAGTGTGCCATAATCGAGCTTGGTGATCCGCGTATTCGTGCAGCTAAATTTGTCTTGATTCTTTAATTTAACATAAACATTTATTCATATTATTTTCTATTCTAAATTTATGCAATTTTTTAGCAATAGTGAAATAAACTCTTCATTTTAATCTAACATAGACTTTTATTTCTTTTTTTTATTTCAAATTTCTATATTATTTTGTTGTACCCAATATAAATTCCTTTTTTAATCTGACATGGAATCGTAATTCTATTTTTTAAATTTCAAATTCCTTTATTTCGTTGTTCATATGAAATCTTTATTTAAACTAATCCATTCTAGTCCGGTCTGAACAATCAAAGGTGTAGATCTTTCTTTTTATTTATAACGAGTAAGGTGCCTCGTGCGTTTGCGTGGCTAGATTTTGTTAGCATATAGTAGAGTTTATCTCTAACTCATAATCACCAACTTATAATCTATCCCTAAATATATCATCATATCAGTTAGAGTTTATCTCTAATAACCGTAGCTTGACTTGATCCGCCGACTGGCATAACCATGGTTACATTAGAAAATTATATATAACAATAAATAAAATAGATAGATATATAGGTAATAGATTTGTTTATTTTCAAATAATGCAAAACTCGGTTTATGGCCGATCTAACTTTCTTACGGAATGTTTTTGTTTCTGAATCTAGTGTTACCATCCACATGTATTATTGACCATATATCTAGTCCGTAATAAAAATTTAATATTAGCAAGGTGGTCTTAGGCCCTGTTCTTTTGAGCTGATCTAAACAGCTGAACAGCTGAAATGATTGAATTTCGAGAGATTCTCGAGGTAGTTTCGAGATTCAGATCCATTTCGTTTGAGTTGCTTTTTTAAATGTTAGGACCCATCTTCGAAAATAGCAAAAAAACCATCTAAAAAAACTCAAAATAGCTATCTTTTCAAAACGTAGATAAGTCGTTAAGTCGTTAAGCTGTTAAGCTGAGAAGAACGGGGCCTAGCGTTGTTTGCTCACACTCACCCATGACTGCAGCGGCCAGCGGTTAAAGTTGCTTTGATCGGGTGGCAAAATAGGCGAGTTTTCCCTCCTCGGTCTCTCTTCTCTTTTGGATGTTTGCCTCTGACGCTGCTTCTTATAATTTTGTATCAGCATGTAGAGTTTATCTCTAACTCATAATCTTTTCAGGTAATCTTCAACTCATAGTTTATCTCTAATATATCGGATCAGATTTATAGTCTATCTCTAATATATTAGATCAACTTTAGTAATTTGTTATAGAGATTAATATTGATCGCTAGATTTACATAACATTATCCACATCCAATGATGTAGATTTTTCTTTTTTATTAACGTTAAAAATCTAGTATTTTTCGATTAATGTGGGAATTTATATGATTTTAGGATTAATGTGGTGGCTCCGTTTAACTCTGCTTTATATATATAGCTCCGCTTTATATATATAGTAGATTAATGTGGAAAATTTTCTAGGATCTTAAGATTAATGTGGTGACTCCATTGCACCCCCACTTTAAGGCTGTGTTTCTTTCGGCGGTTAGATTATAATCTGAAAAGGTTGTGATGTTTTTATAGAAGATTTAAAGAGCTAAAAAAATTATGAATTTTTTTTTGAGATCTTTGAGACAAATTGTGCAAAGTTTCAAAAAAATAACTATAAAATATTTCAAAATATAACCGGTACAAAAATGACAAATTTTAAGCTGTAGCTTATAATCTGATTATTATGCTGAAAGAAACACAACCTAAATGTATGGGCTCTATTTTCAATATGACAGGAACGCTCATTTTCTATTTTGATTTTGTAATGTATTTTATTTTAGTCTAAGTCATTTAGCTTGAATTCATGTAATCTCTATTATTTATTATAGCTGATTTGGGCTCTTCATAGCTTTAAAAGAAATTTTATTGCAAAAAAACCCAACTTAAGGACTTAAAACGTTGAAGATGCCATAACACGTTGCTCACGAGTCGTGGTTAAGACAACGGCGAAAGCGAAAGCGATGCGTGTGAGATGCTGTCAGGGTAAAGGACGGGCATCGCCTGAGCAAGGGAGCCGCCTTCCACCGGCGTTAGTTGAGGCCGGCGTGTGACAAGAACTCCGACCGGAGTGCCTGAAACGCGTGCAGCTCAAGGGCTAAAGGGGCTGTTGGGTTCATGGCCTTGGATGGCCATGCCAATTAATTGGTCATGCCATTTCAGGGTATGACCAAATTGATGGTAAATTTTGGTCGTTTGGATTGTATCTAACAAAACATGCCAAATCTAATAAGAAAATTGGTAGTTGTTTGGTTTGTTACCAATGAAATGTGCCAATTAATATTATTCAAATATAGAAAAATGGTTTGATTATGATTCTAGTTTCATGCAATTTATACACTGCTTGAAATATAAAAATTATTTTAAAAATTAAAAATTATAAAAACAGGTTGATTATGATTTTATAAGAACTATAAAATTTGTTTGATGCAATTTGGACACCGCTTGAAATATAAAAGTATTAAAAATTTTAAATTACAATAAATATTTAAAAATTTAAAATTATAAAAATGGGTTGATTATGATTTTATATGAATTATAAAATTTATTTCATAAAATTTGGACACTGTTTGAAATATATACAAAAATGAGAAAATGAAATCAATCAAAATCAATCATACATTTATTGACTTCGCTACTAACTAGTGGCTGGCTGGTTGTGTCTCTGGCACTGGGGCCATGCTGTTGGCGCAAAGGTGTAATGGCGTGGGCGGCCGATTCGGCCGCCCGCGCCTTAGCGTCGAATTGTGTTGAAAAAATTTGGCAGGGTCAGTTTTCTCGTTGGCAAGCTAATCAATGGTTTCAAACCAAACTCTAGCCAAAAGAGATGGCACGCCAAAATATTGGCATGGCCAGTGACAGCTATGAACCAAACATGCTCTAAAGAGCGGGACACATCACATCCTCCCTTCCCTTATAGGCTGTTTGGTTGCCTTCTCAGTTGAATCAGGCTGTATGAGCTGAACCAGACTGGTTAGAGCCAGGCTGAGATGATGCAAATGATTGTTGTTTGGTTAGTTGTACGAGATTGTACAGGCTACATAGAGATGTTGTTTGGTTGACTGGACTAAGGAGAGAATGGCATGGAGAAATTCAAAAGAGGGATGAAACATTTTAAAAAATAAATCCTAGAAAATCAAAATAACAAAAAATCAATTACGAAAATAAAAAAATTCAAAAGAAAGTCTCATAAATTAATAAATTCAAAAATGAAAATATTAAACTTTTAAAATCTATATGGCAAGTGTGGTCTCGTTTTGTTCGAAAAAAATATCAATAACCCATTTTTGAAATCGGTTTGGTAATCGAAAATACATTGTTGAGTGAATATTTTTAATATTGTGTGATGAGATGATTTTCCAATTTATTTACATATTTTTGGATGAATATTTGAGCATGATTGATGATCTATTGGACTAATATGGAACTAATATTTTTGGAGAGTGTTGGACATATATATGTTGATTTTACAGAAAGAAGAAAATAAGAAGAAAAGGAAAAGAAAAGAAGAAGAAAAAAGAATATATATGCATGCAGGTGGTGTACGGGTGTGTATGCTGTGCGTGTGAATGCTTTGCATGCAGGCCGGCGGCTGTGCATGCAGGCCGAAGCTGCGGCAGGCGGCCCAGCGCGGAGTGCTGTTCAGGAGGGAGAAGGACGGCGTGGGCTGGCGCGTGGGCTGGTCCAGGAGAGGTGCGGCCCAGGTGGTAGCACAGCAGGCCGAGTTGGATTCGTGATTTTTACGCTATACAAAGGGACGAGAGGCTCGGGATTAAAAGGAGTTTGGTTTCCACTTGTTAATGATGGCTATGAAAATTAGGAAAATTTCAGAAGTGATTAGAGAAGATTAGAGAGAGATTGGAGGAATATTAGGAGAGATTTTTACAAGGAAGAGAGACAGATGAGCGAGGGGTTGTGTTAGGCTTGCGGGTCGTAGAGCAGGCAAGAGACGTCGTGAGGCGAGTCGAAGTCGCTGCAGAGCTAAGCTAACACAGGCCAGAGCAGATCTGTATTTCTTTGTAAAAGGATTTGATTGGGGAGGAGCTCCCGGAATCATTGCCCCGCAGATGTAGGCAGGTGCCGAACTGCGTTACCAAACGTGTGCATCTCTGGTAATGTTTTTCTAATCTTGCATGAATATCTACTTTTATCGATTTGCTTCCGCTAATTAGGGGTATTTAGCGCCTACGATCCTACATACTAATCAAAAGATATAGCAAATAAATGAATCAAATGTGTCGCACATGTGGTTGTTGATGTATCCGCGGAGCCTGACTATGAGGAAACGCCCAATTTAATCGTATCTCTAGAGCATGACCCGGAAGGGTTAATTGTATATGGAGAGCTTGGTTCACATGGGTGAGAAGACAACCAAACACTCTAATTTTGTATATTTAGATGCAAAACTCTTTGGATACAGGCAAACAGCCTATTAGATGCTCACTCTTCTCCCCGGTGTAAACACCATTTGCAACGCACATGCATCACCTGCCCCCGGTGGCCGGTTGCGCGGTGAATCAGGCGGCAGTACGATACGATTGTCTTTCTATTAGAAAAAAAAAGTAGTAGGCTATTCTTTTGCCGCGGCATATGCGTATCCGATGAAAACGTGGCCCAACTCCCGAGCACATGCAGGCCTTCCACCCGCCGGTAAATCGTATTGGGCTGCACGCTTGACGTGGGTTTGCAAGCGAAAAACTGCTTCAGCATTTCTGGCCCAGGTGTCCCCAGCTTGACTAGAGATTGTTAGTTTTTCCAGGAAGTCCTTTTCTTTTCTCCTGACGCGGGCCCAGTTTTAGGATCAACTAATTGTTGGTTGGGACCGTCTAAACAGCCATCTAAAAATAAAATAGCTGTCAGTCCAGTTTTTAGAATTACACTGTAAACTATATTAAAGTTGCACGTTATTAATAACATTATTAAACTGGCTGATAGCTAAAAAATTTTAGACGCTTAAAAATTAGCAAATCTATATTGATTTTATTAAAAGCAGGCACGTATTATTCTTTGATTACGTAGAACAGTCAAGCATAAGACAATTTTAGCTAGCATGTCATATGTTGGTGGTTCACATGTTCGTTTTTCGCCCATGTCATAGTTCATGTGGCCGTTTCTAATTTGATGTGATAGTCCAGGTGTGCTGCCTGTGTGTGACAAATGATCTATAACATTAACCAAAACTATTGTAATAGATAAAGGATCATTTTTGTTTGATAAAGGATCATATTTTGGTCTAAACCAAGCTGTACGGATACGGCAAATCAGGACCAAAAGAGGCTTATTTTCCCTCCGTAGCAGTTACTCTAAAATACTGTAGATTTAGCTAGAGTGGCTGTGAGGGAAAAAATAAGTGTAGTATAAAATGTGAAAGAAATTTATAAAAAGATATAGCGAGTAGATAATAGTGAAATATATAGTGCGGAGATACAGTGGCTGACTCAGTTGCTTGAGATGCTAGGCCTGAACGTCTCCTGCTGCCTTTCCTTGAGATGCTCACACCGGCCGGTCGGTCCGCCGGTCGCCGCCACGCTCCAAGCCCCAGCGTGCGGACTTGACGCCTACGGGCAGGCTAGCTCTACGGATTCCCCGATCCGTCTCCGGTCGCTTGCTTCCACGCAATGCCACGGGCAGGACGCACGTACCGGCGCCACCGCCGCGGCGTGTTCTGCCTCACCAACTCACCCCCCATGGGACACCGCGACGGAAGATGACGACGAAAGCCCAGTCATCACGCACGGGCAGGGCCATGCAGGCACGACCCATCCCACACCCGCCCGGCCGCCCGGCCGCCCGGCCGCCCGCTCGCTCGTTGCTTACACCCGAAGCATACGCCGCGGCTGGCTGCGGCTGCTCCGACTTTTCGCCGAGTTGCTCGCTGGAATTCTCGGCCGGCCATGTGCGGCGTGGGGGCGCGCGAGGCGGGCCGCGGGAGCCGCGCGGAGGGCGGTCGAATTGTTTTACCCCGCTTCGCTCTGCCACTGCCACGCACTCGTCTGTCTCCTCGGCGGCGGCGGCGTCGCAGCTTCCAGGGGCGCGTGGATACGCCTGCTTCGCCGTGCCTCGAACCCATCACGTTCGCATCGGTGCCGCCTCGGTGGTGTTGAAATGGGCACTTTGCACGGGTGGGCGGTGGTTTCCTGCGGTCGCGCTCTTGGATCGCGGCACGTTGGTTGCCTCGCGTTGGGTTGGGTGCCGCCCCCACGCGCTCACCCACGGTTCTGCAGCCCATCCACGAACCCATGACCCGTCTGGCCTAATTAAGTAGAGCAAGTACAATCTATATATGTACCTGCATGTACTCCACTGCTATTCGTCTACGCTATGGCATGGCAAAACTTCTAGAGCAACCGAGAGTGGCCCTCTGTTTCCTTTTAGAGAGAATTCTCTGTATGCCACCGAAAAAGTTTACAATTTTCTATTTACCACTCAAAATTCTCTTTTCCCTTAGATGCCACTGGTTCAAGTTTTCTCTTCCCTCAGTGCCACTGCTATTAAGTCCGTTAGTTTTAGCCGTTTAAAAAGTTCATTAATGTCTAAAACGCCCTGTTAGAGCCGGTACAAGAGTGGCGGGCGAAGGCGAGGCACCAGATGTGTGAGTAGGCCTGCTGGGCCGTGCTTAGAGCCAGTGGGCTTTGTAAGCGTGTGTGGGCTCAGACTGTGGAGCGTCCGGCTGAGTGTTAGACTTACAAGGGGAATCCCTGTTGCTGTAAGGGTTTTGTCGAAAAATGAAGTAACTCTTGTCTTCCTCCCCAATCCTCTTCTCTCCTTTCTGCTTCGCTGCGATGGTGATCGAGAGGTTGGGGTCTAGATCGAGGATTGCTCCAGCTGTGGTGACGGGATTGCATGGATTCGGTGAGGCACAACGTCCTCAGGTGACATTCCCTCCACCCACCCCTGTTTCCATGGATGTGGGAGAGTCAAATGCTAGGAAATCCTGGATACCCAAGATGGATTTTCCCAAGTTCAGTGGCAGTGATGTGAGAATTTGGGTGGATAAGTGCGAAACATTTTTTTGCCATGTATCAAATTCCATCTGGATTCAAAGTAGCTGCTGCAACGATTTATCTTCTTGAGGGTGCCGCTCATTGGTACCAGTCTTTACAAGCTGACGACTCCAGATCACAATTGGGATCAATTTAAAGCAGCAGTGGTGTTAGAGTTTGAAGGAAACGATTACAGAAACAAACTCTGGGAGTTGTTGCACTTGAAACAGACATGCACGATAGAAGAGTATAAAAGGAAATTTGAATTGCTTGTATATCAAATCAAACTTTATGACACATCGGTAGGGGGTATAATGCTTGTCACCAAGTTCATTATGGGGTTAAAAGAAGAGCTGAGAGCAACGGTAGAAATGCAATTACTTGACACAGTGTGGAAGGCAGCAACCTTAGCTGTTGTTCAAGAGCAAATACTTGTCACAGCTAAGAAAACGGGATACAGAGGCACCTATTCCAAACACAACCTGACAGTAGATCAGTCAGGGGATGTCAGTACTAAGGGAGCATTTCCTCCAAAGCAAGACAAAGGTGATTTGTGGAAGGCTCGGCAGCTTAAGGACTATAGGAGAGCAAAGGGTCTGTGTTTCAAATGTGGTGATCCTTATACTCCACAACATCAGTGTTCCGGAGCAATGGTTGGTCAGGTGAGGGCTATGCAAATACAGGAGATTATTCCTGACGAAGTGCTGAACACTTTAGTATAGGAAGACGAACAAGAGGAAGTGGAAGAAGCAAACCTGTCTCTCAATGCCCTCACTGGGGTGGATAACCTAGCTACTATAAGACTCCGAGCGTTATGTGGTCAGAAGGTCTTGCTGATTTTGGTCGATTCAGGCAGCTCTCACAGCTTTATTGACACAAATTTTGTTGAGTGTTTAAGACTACCAACAAACACAATACCACTGATGCAAGTTAAGGTAGCTAATGGGGAAGTGATGCACAGTTCTCAGTGCGTCTTGGATTTCAGTTGGTGGATACAGGGCCATACATTCACACATGACATGAAGCTTTTACCATTGGGAGGGTACGATGCCATTCTCGGCATGGATTGGCTTAGCAAATGGGGAATTATGCAATGTAACTGGTTGGAACAGTGGATTTCTTTTTCCTATAAAGGGCTTTCCATTAAATTGCAAGGAGTTAAAGAAGAGGCTCATCCACAGTTATCTGAAATTTCAGCAACTGCTTTACACAAGTGTCAAGTGGAAAATGATGTTTGGGTTATAGTGGTGCTCCAGTCCATCCCTGAACAGCAGTGGCCAAACTTCCCTCCTAGCATTCAAGCTGTGTTACAAGAGTTTGACGATGTATTTATGGATAAGAATGCTTTACCTCCACATCAACAGTATGACCATACTATCCCTTTGATTCCCGGAGCAGCACCGGTTAATGTCAAACCATACAGGTATTCTCCTTCTCAAAAGGATGAAATAGAGAGACAAGTAAAAGAGATGTTAGAGGCTGGTATTATTTCGCCTAGTATGAGTCCCTATGCCTCCCCTGTGCTCTTAGTTAAAAAGAAAGATGGATCATGGAGATTTTGTGTCGACTATAGAAAACTCAATGCTCTCACAGTTAAAAGCAAATTTCCAATGCCCATTGTTGATGAGCTGTTGGATGAGTTGGGAGGTGCCAAAGTCTTCTCAAAATTGGACCTCAAATCGGGATATCACCATATTAGGATGTGGGAAGGAGATGAGGAGAAGACAACGTTTAAAACCCATCATGGCCTGTTTCAATTCAAGGTGATGCCATTTGGTCTTACAAACGCACCGGCCACATTCCAATGTGTCATGAACAATTTGTTTGCGGATTATGCAAGAAAGTTTGTATTAGTTTTCATGGATGATATTTTGATTTATAGTCAATTCATGGAAGATCATGCATCTCACTTAGCCTTAGTGCTATCTATCCCGAGGGAAAATTCCTTGTGTGCAAAGAGGAGCAAGTGTGAGTTTGCTTCTTCTCACCTTGTTTATTTAGGGCACATCATATCAGCAGAGGGAGTGGCCACTGACCAATTCCATCCAATATTACTAAACTGAGAGGGTTTTTGGGGCTAACTGGATATTACAGAAAATGTCAAGAATTATGGGTGGTTAGCAAAGCCTCTCACTGCCTTGTTGCAAAAAAAGCAATTCCAGTGGACACCAGAGGCTCAACAAGCTTTTCAATCTCTTAAAGAAGCAATGGTTTCCACTCCTGTTCTAATCCTCCCTGACTTTTCTAAGTCTTTTGTCATTGAGACAGATGCTTGTGACAATGGTATAGGTGCTGTTTTATCTCAAGAGGGCCATCCGGTAGCTTTTTACAGTAAAAGCACTAGGGCTGAAAAACAGAAGCCTATCGATATATGAAAAAGAATATTTGGCTATCATGATGGCAGTGGATAGATGGAGGCAATATTTGGTTCGAGGACCTTTCATCATCAAAACTGACCATAAGAGCTTGTGTCATTTGGAAGATCAAGTCCTTTCATCGGATTTACAGAAAAAGGCTATGGCAAAGCTCATTGGATTGCAATTTCAGTTTCAGTATAAGAAGGGCCCTGAAAATAGAGCAGCTGATGCTCTTTCTCGGGTGGGTCAATTCTTCTCTGTGCAGGCTATTTCTGGAGGGCAACCGATCTGGGTTCAGGAGCTTCTCAATTCGTATGCTGTCGATACTAAAGCTCAGGCATTATTGCAGAAATTGGCTTTGTCGCGGGGGCGATGGGAAGATTATTCATTACAAAACGGTATCATTTATTCTCTGGACAAGATTTGGGTGGGAGCAAATGTGGGGTTGCAACATAAACTCATTCAGGCTTTTCACTCCACACCCATTGGTGGACACTCGGGAATTCATGCTACATATCAACGAATCAAAAAGTTGTTCAATTGGGAAGGCTTGAAGAGTGCTGTCCAGAATTTTGTCCAGCAATACGCTATTTGTCAACAAGCCAAGCATGAACATTGCAAGTTGCCTGGCTTGCTACAACCATTACAAATCCCGGAAGGGGCATGGCAAGAAATCTCAATGGGTTTTATTGAAGGGCTCCCCCTTTCTGAGGGCTATTCTGTGATTTTAGTCATTGTGGATAGGTTTACCAAATACAGTCACTTTCTCCCGGTGAAACATCCATTCACTGCTGTCCACATTGCCAAGCTATTTTTTAATAATATAGTAAAATTACATGGTATGCCTCGAGCCATTGTGTCTGATCGAGACAAAGTATTCACTAGTATCTTTTGGAAAGAGCTATTCAAGTTATTTGATGTTCGCTTACACATGAGTACAGCGTATCATCCTCAATCTGATGGTCAGACCGAGAGAGTCAACCAATGCGTTGAGATGTATTTGCGGTGTTCTTGCTCTCAAACTCCGAAACATTGGGTCAAGTGGCTTCCGATGGCTGAATTTTGGTACAACTCTTCCCATCATAGTGCCATTCAAATGTCTCCTTTCAAGGCCCTCTATGGCTATGAACCTTCTTATGGTATTCTCCCTGACTACATATCTTCTAACAAAGAGGCCACAGATTTGGTTCGGGACAGGGAGACATTTGATACTCTGCTGAAGACGCAATTGGCTCGCGCTCAGCAGCGTTTCAAACAGTTTGCTGATGCTCACCGATCGGCCAGGGATTTTCAAGTGGGAGAAAAGGTCTTGCTAAAATTACAGCCTTATGTTCAATCTTCTATAGCAAGTCGACCCTGTCCAAAGCTGGCTTTTAAGTTCTTTGGTCCTTTTGAAGTGCTTGAGAAGATTGGATCTGCTGCTTACAAACTTAACTTGCCGGCCAATAGTGTTGTTTATCCGGTGTTTCATGTGTCTCAACTGAAGACTTTTGTCACTGATCACACTCCTGTGACAAACAACCTACCTGATGCTCTGACACTCGATGTGCAAGACGTGGAACCAGAGGAGATTTTGGACCGCAGGCTTATTAAGAAAGGTAACTCTGCTTATCTTCAGATTCTGGTGAAATGGGCTGGTCTATCTGCCGATTTTGCATCTTGGGAAGATCATGAGGTCTTGAAGAAGAGGTATCCTGCGGCTCGCGCTTGGGGTCAAGCGCCGTCTGAAGGGGGCGGCAATGTCAGAGCTGGTACAAGAGTGGCGGGCGAAGGCGAGGCACCAGACGTGTGAGTAGGCCTGTTGGGCCGTGCTTAGAGCCAGTGGGCTTTGTAAGCGTGTGTGGGCTCAGACTGTGGAGCGTCCGGCTGAGTGTTAGACTTAAAAGGGGAATCCCTGTTGCTGTAAGGGTTTTGTCGAAAAATGAAGTAACTATTGTCTTCCTCCCCAATCCTCTTCTCTCCTTTCTGTTTCGCTGCGATGGTGATCGAGAGGGACCGTGATGCTTGAACCCTAGGGTTCGGGACATCACACGCCCCTTTGGTTTACAACTTTAAAAAATCATATCTCCTTCATTTTAACTTCAAACTGAGTACTTCAAAATTTTAAATTTATGTACAATCGTGCTCTACTTGCATGAGGCATGGTAGGTTTGATTAATTTTTAAATAAAATTTACATCCAAAAAGTTTTAATTTTTACTTTTAAATCCGGTTATACATAATTTTATGAATCTGTAAAAATTTTCTCATATTTTTTTAATGAATTTTATATGATTTATATGATTTTTCTATTTTTTAACATATTAACAAGGCTGGGGCATAACAATCATTTTGTAACTCTGTTATATTCTTTACCAATTGAGTGGCACCGAGGGAAGAAAAAACTTAAACCGGTTTCATGTAAAGGAAGAGAGAATTTCGAGTGGCAGATAGGGAATTGTAAACTTTTCCAATGGCATACAGAGAATTCTCTCTTCCTTTTACCAACTTGTCGTCGTTTAATCCTATGAAGTCACTATATTTTTCTAAAGTTTGTGTGAGCACTAAAAGATAGAATAAATTCACATTATATCCCTCGACTAAAAAAATTGTCTTGCACCCTAAGAGCATCACCAATGATTAATGATTTAAACAGTTGATAGCTATAAACAAATGTCATATCATTTATACAATGATTTAAACAGTTGATAGCTATAAACAAGTGTCATATCATTTATAGATAGCATATAGCCGACCTTTTCAACTACTAGCTATAACATTGTTTATAAAATTGAATATGGGTCACATGGAATAGATAGTAAATGCATTGGAATTAGCTATACACTATCCGTAAGTTAGTAGCTAGTACATCCTCATTCTCTCCCTCAAATAAGCAAAAAACTGAGATGAAATCTTTATAGCTAGCTGACATGGCATCATTGAAGATGCTCTAAGTCCCCAGTTCCTACATTGTATTTCTACCGGATCATAATACACCATAAATTCCATAAAATCTAGGAATGATTCGGTTGCCTGCTAAAAAAAATCATTAATTCAATGCCCTGATCTTTGTATTAGCGAGCAACAGATTAATTAGAAGGAAATACAATACTACGAGTGACTTGAATCATTGAATTAGAAAGCGAACATATACAAGTTGATTTCAGGTAGTTATCTCATAATATGTATATTTTTGCATCAATCATGTGCATCAGCATATGGTTTTAACGGTCCCAAACTCTCTCGTACAATTAATATTTGTTGGTTTATTACCTCACTGTATTTATTTTGGCAATTAAATCCCTTAACTGCTTTGTGTGAATTTATCTTTGTTAATCTACAAAAATCCGTTCCGATAACAATCTTATGATATGCTACCGGTATTAGTGTGGATATTACTTGTGTTTTTATATGACATTATCTAATACATTTAACTGGTATCCGATACGTTTTATTCAGGGGCGGAGCCAGGGTCCGGCGACCCTGCGCTTATTCTCAGGCTTCTGATCCGCTAAGCTATCGATCCCCATATAGATAAATTATCCTATAACCTTGGCACGAACAGTTTAAAATGGGCAAATCTGAGAGCGGTAGTTAGGCTTATGCTCAGACTCTTCGAGATTTGTGGCTCTGCCACTGATTTCATTCATAGAGTTTTTAGGAAGAAAGGACTGGAGGGGGAGAAAGAATGCATGGGAAACAGGAAGAAACATGAAACAGGCCGTGCACGACAGGATGAGTTATCACTGGCGTGTTTTTTAACATCAAAACAGAGGTCCCGGCACGTCATGTTACTCTACACTCGAGGTCGTGCTACTCCACTGGCTACCATTTACCTATTTATGTCGGTGTGGCGACTGTCGAGTGGCTGACAAAAAACCGTGGCGCCATGGCCTGGAAACGGAAGGAAGTGCACCAGCAGCAGCAACCAGCCAGCGATCCCACCCGCACGGTCAAAGTCCGTAGCATGGTTCAACTTCGATTCAACCCCCCTGCCTTGGTTGTTCCCTCGCTTGTTCCCATCTGCGCCCTGGTCCCTGGACCCTGGTCCCTTCAAACTATTCCTCACGCCGGCCGGGCCGACGCGCCCGCGCGCGCCGCGAGGCCGCGACGAGAGAGATCGCGCCATGTGCGCCCCTGCCCGAATTTGGGATCTCGCGTTGCTGCTGCTCCGCCCACTCAGCCCAGGCCACCACGTACCACCAGCAACGCACATTCCACCAACTTTCCGAGGCATTCATGGGAGAAACGCTTGCGTTGCCGCGCACCGGCCGAAGAGGAGCCGAGTCACCGCAGCTTGGAGAGCCATGCCATATTGCCATGCCCCGAAAGGAGAAGCGCCACCGGCGGCTTTCGCACGGGAGGGAAAAAAAGAGAGGGGCGCTTTCATAAAGGTGCCAATCAAGCGTCCATGATTCCATGCCAGTATGCCACACTGTCGCGGGCTAGCCATGAGAGCGCGATTTCGCACTTGGGTTTTGAAAGCATGCGTGCAGCATATGCATGCCAGGTACGTACGGTTCAGGAGCAGTGTGGCCGCACATGGAAGAAAAAGAACGAAGTGGAGAGGAATGTTTGAAACGAAGCAAGCAGCAACGGCTACTACCTCCACGGAACCACACGGAACAAGGCGTGGCGTGCAGCCATCAGCGTTCAGCAACAAACAGCGCCAAAGTTTTCCTTTGACAAGGACCGAGCGCGGCAGCAACGTCCACGCCGCGCCAACAACCCCGTATCTTTGGCCTCGCGACCCGCCAGGATCGTCTGTGCCAGTGTCGCGTCAAACGCCTTCAACGCTTCAATGGACAATGAAGTTCCTAATTTAACTACGGGAGATCGGGAATTCGGGAGAAATACGGGAGATCGGGAATTCGGGACACACGAGCAGCCCACGTGGGCGCCCTTAAGTTCGTAGGAGCCATGAGCGGCGGTACGAAATTTTTTACAGAATGTTTGGAGCCACAAAGCGACAGGGTTGCCAATCATCTGTTGGAAAAATTAGGAATTTCCTCAAGTTCTTAATCCACAAAATTAGGTAAATCATAATTAACCAATTGAATATTTCAAGTTCATAACCAAAGGTACTAGATAATAACGAATTATCTATCTCATACACAAAGGCTAATGAACAAAAACAAGCCAAATAAAGGCGCGGTATAAACAAATATACCCTTGGCAGGAGTCATAGACCACTACAGCGCGCAGTACGCACATTGGCGGAGGAATGACTTGCACATTCTCAACCGCCATGACGGTTGATGTAATCGATCACAAGTTGGTGCGAGAGATGCCGTTGATGCGATGGAGAGGTCGGTGCGATCGAGCGTCGATCTTTGTGTAGATAAAGTTGAACCAGCGAGGAAACTTGAGCGATCGGCGTGGTCGCTCCCAAAAACCTTATCGGCCTTCTATCCCAGCGGGATCTCAAGAAGGACGAGGCTCGAGGCTCTGCTTCCTCCGCTCCTTGTCGCGCAAGGAAACAGAGGCAGAATGCAAAAGCAATGAAATTCTGAGATGAAAGTATGGAATGTGCGGAGAGAGAGCTCTTGAGGCGATAGCCTCACAGGCGAGGCGGAGCTCATGCTTTATAGGCGCCAGGAAGAAGGTTAAATCGAACTGAACGCCATCAAGCACTAATAACAGACGTCATTACACCGGCCATTAAGTCGTGCATTACGTAATCAGACGTCATTACACCGACCATTAAGTCGCTTTCACGGGAGAGG
Organism: Raddia guianensis; assembly: GCA_036346415.1. NCBI lineage: Eukaryota > Viridiplantae > Streptophyta > Magnoliopsida > Poales > Poaceae > Raddia > Raddia guianensis. The sequence continues at coordinate 12,919,412 of CM070538.1, forward strand.
TCGCCTGTGCTCGGGGTGAGGTCGCCGTGCCGGGAGAGCTCGCCCATGCTCAGGGTGAGGTCGCCCGTGCTCGGGGAGCTCGCCCATGCTCAGGGTGAGGTCGCCCGTGCCCGGGGAGAGCTCGCCCGGCTCGGGGAGAGGTCACCCACGCCTTTCTCTTTTCTCTCTTTTCTTAATTGGGAGAACCACAATCCAACTATTTAAGTTGAGATATTCTCCTCCCAATTTCCCGAACAGTTTAGTATTAAATGGGCCTCTTGGAATTTCTATTAAAATAATTAAATGGGCCAACCCATAATTATTCTAACAATCCCCACCAAATTTCATAGGCACATTTGAAATACTCTCGATTCCTTTGTAGTTTGATATACCAAGTGTTTCGATGGAGACTGTTAAGTTGAACTTCCACCTAGAACAAAGGTTACACTCATCCACAATCCCGAACAATGGACTAAGCCTTGAATTGGCGGTCTTGTGCGAGCGAGTTTCACCAAAGTCCTTTACTAATACTAGGTCGCTAAATGCATCCCCTGGTTTAGGCGTATAAGTCATACTCCTTTGCCTTTCATGAGCCTCTAGAGATCACCCAATCTCATAGGCGTGATTAGCGATCGAGCTCATATAGGTGTATTCCTCATAAGATGTTACGTAGGATAACATCTCTGCTTTATTAAAAGCCACTCGGAACACATTAAGGTATAACCAATCGCCATACGTAATAGGAGAGTAGTGCATCTCAAACGGAGTGGGTTAAGTACAAAAGTACTCTCCTCTCGGCCACCACTAGCTTGTCTCAACATCCTAATTCACGGGATCTCCGATCAAATAGGATAAGTTACCACTAAGACATGACTTTCATGTGGGTCTCAAGCCCATCTCCTTGATGCTTCATCTATCACATTTCGTGATAGTCCTTTGTAAAGGATCTCGCGGTTTTTAGCCGTCTGGACATAGTCCAATGCTATAACTCCGAGTTTCTCATCTTCTGACGAGACTTCAATCGCCTCTTAACGTGCCTTGATGACTTCATGTTATCCTTTGAACTGTTCACCTTGGCAATCACCGTCTGATTGTCACAGTTCACAAGGATAGCAGGTACCGGTTTTTCAACCACCGGTAAGTCCATCACAAGCTCACGCAGCCAATCGGCTTCCATAGTGGCAGTGTCTAATCTTTGTGAGTTCTGCTTCCATTGTAGACCTCGTTAAGATGGTGCGCTTGTAAGACTTCGAGAAAGCTCCACCACCCAATGTGAATACAAATCCACTTGTGGCTTTTATCTCATCAGCATCGGATATCCAGTTTGAATCACTATAACCCTCTAGTACCCTTGGGTACCCGGTGTAGTGAATACCATAACTTGATGTCCCCTTTAGATAGCGCATCACTCTCTCAAGAGCATGCCAGTGATCATCTCCCGGATTTGAAACAAACCGGCTAAGTTTGCTCACAGCAAACGAGATATCAGGTCTTGTTGCACTAGCTAAATACATCAGTGAACCAATGATTTGGGAATATCTCAATTGATCCTTTGCTATACGTTGGTTCTTTCGTAATAGCACACTTGGATCATATGGCGTTGGAGCAGGTTTACAATCGCTAAAGCCAAAGCGACTCAACACCTTTTCCACATAATGGGACTGCTCAAGAGTTATCCCACCATCATCTTCTCTTAACAACTTAATGTTTAAGATGACATCCGCTACTCTCAAATCTTTCATTTCAAAATTCGCGGACAGAAAGTCCTTGACTTCCTTAATCACATTAAGGTTCGTCCCAAAGATCAATATGTCATCAACATACAAACACAGAATCACTCCTTCACCCCCACCATAGCGGTAATACACACATTTGTCAGCTTCATTCACAACAAAGCGGCGGATGTTAAAGTTCTGTCGAACTTCTCGTACCCTCGCTAGGTGCTTGCTTAAGGCCATACAAAGACTTCAACAACCTACACACTTTTCCTTCATGACCCTTTACTACAAATCCATCCGGTGATCCATATAGATTTCCTCTTCCAACTCTCCATTAAGGAAAGCCGTCTTTACGTCCATCGATGAATGATCGAGACCGTAGGAGGCGACTATGGATAGTAGTACTCTAATAGTGATCAATCGCAACGGTGAGTAAGTATCAAAGAAATCCTCGCCTTCTTTACGGGTATAACCCTTGGCCACAAGCCTTGCCTTGTACTTTTCAATTGTACCATCGAGCCTCGACTTCTTCTTGAACACCCACTTACATCCTACTGGGTTTACACCCATAACTTCCCAAGTTCCATTGCTCAGGATGGAATCCATCTCACTCTGGACCGCTTCCTTCCAATAGTCGGCATCACGAGATGAATAAGCCTCCTCAATGGTTCTTGGAATATCATCCACTAGATATACAATGAAGTCATCACCAAAAGACTTTGCGGTCTTTTGTCTCTTACTCTTTCGAGTTACTTCATTGTCTTCATCTATTGGATTTTCCTCAAAAGTGGGTTCAATTTGTATAGGAGTGGAAGGTTTAGGAGAGAAGATAGATTCTTGGCCGATGAGCTAAGTGTCTCTTTCATAGGGAATATGTCCTCAAAGAATGTGGCATCATTGGACTCTAAGATTGTACCTTCATACATATCGGTACTCAGATTTCACTATTAAGAACCTATATCCAACAACTGCGAAAAGCATAACCAATGAAGACACAATCAACGGTTTTGGTCCAAGTTTACGCTTCTTTGGGACAGCACATTAACCTTAGCCAAACAGACCCCAAGTCCGTAAATAAGTGAGATTTAATCTTTTCTCTCCCATTCCTCGAATGGTGTGATTTCTTTATTCTTTGTAGGAACCCTATTTAGGACATGACAAGCGATCAATATAGCCTCACCCCACCATTCCTTGAAAGTCCGATGTTTCTAACATGGCGTTAACCATATCGATTAGAGTACGGTTCTTTCTTTCGGCAACCCCGTTTGGTGGGGAGAATAGGGGCGTCCTCTCATGGATTATTCAAGTTCCTCGCAGAATTTATTAAAATCACTAGAAAATATTCTCCACCACGATCGACCTAACCCGTTTGATTTTCCTATCAAGTTGGTTCTCGACTTGACTTTATAGATCTTAAAATAGTGAAAAGCCTCATCTTTAGACTTTAATAAATACACGTAGCAAAATCTAGTAGAATCATCAATCAAAGTCATGAAATACCTCTTACCACCCTTAGTCAACTCCCGCTCATCTCGCACAAATCGGTATGAACTAGTTCTAATGGTGACAAGTTTCTCGCCTGCTTTGCCTTGTGAGGCTTGCGAGTTTGCTTAGATTGCACACACACTTGACACTTAGAACTTTTGACTTGGGTAAATTTTGGGATTAAATCCATACCGCCATCCGCATCATACAACCAAGATTAACATGACAAAGTCTTGAATGCCAAACATTAGTCTCATGATCACAAACATGATTAATCTCATTATTCATGTCCATCAAAGATAAGCGGAACAAGCCTCGCTCTCATAGCCTTTTCAATAAAATTTCCAAACTTGAAAATAACACATTTATTGGATTCAAAACTAGCTTAAAACCATCTCTACATAATAGAGATCCGGCGACAAGGTTCTTATTTATCGCGGGCACATGTTGTGCGTTCCTCGATCATGCGACCTTGCACGAAGTAAACTTCAAGTCAACAATGCGACTCCGCGTACAAATGCACCGCGACCCATTCCCATCAACACGGAGGCGGCCCTGCGACACGGTAAGAAGAAAATAGGGATCTATCGGCACATACATGTATATTGGCCCTGTGTCAATCCACCAATCAATGAACGACATCTTGAAAGAACGGTGAGGTCTTGTTACATACCCAGATGTTCTTTCCTCGGTAGATACCAATAACAACGTTGGCGAACTTTTTCGCTTGTCTTTACGATCGGGCAATCCTTAGCCCAATGATCGGTACCATTCTGAACAAAGCGCTTTCCTTCCTTTATTCTTCTTCTTCTTGAAGCTAGTAGTTTGATTGGCTTTGTTCTTGTTGTCGGGCTTTTCGGACTTGTTTTATTCTTATTGAATTGAAAGGTTTTCTTTTGTACCACATTGGCACTAGAACTTCCTTTCCCACGTATATCTTTTGCCCTCGCCTTCTCCTCAACATCTAGAGACCCAATGAGACCAAAGAACGCGAACTCTTGTCTCTTGTGTTTTAGAGTAGTGGCAAAATCCCTCCAAGAAGGTGGCGACTTAGCAATAATGCACCCCGCCACAAACTTGTCGGCAATGCACATTTAAAATTCTCAAGTTCTTTTGCAAAGCTTGCACCTCATGAGCTTGTTCTACTACGACCGGTCATCGACCATCTTGTAGTCATGAAGCTGCTCCATGACATAGAGCTCGCTACCGCATCGAAACTCCAAATTTTGCCTCAAGTGCATCCCACATTTCTTTACCACTAGGCAAAATCATATACACATCAACAAGATTTTCTCCCAAAACGCTAATCACGGCGCCTCTAAATAAGTTATCCGCATGCGAAAGCACTCTCTGCTCGGGAGAGCTCTCCTTCCTACCGTGGCTTGCCTTATGCAACGTGATACACGCTTCATGGCGATCAACCATAAAATCATCTTGGCGCGCATAACGCTTGTAATTTGCACCGTCAAATACCGTTGGCTTAAGTCTTGGCAATGAAACCAATGAGTTGTAAAATTCCTAGGATAAGGTTTTTGGATTGTTGGAAAAATTAGGAATTTCCTCAAGTTCTTAATCCACAAAATTAGGTAAATCATAATTAACCAATTGAATATTTCAAGTTCATAACCAAAGGTACTAGATAATAACGAATTATCTATCTCATACACAAAGGCTAATGAACAAGAAACAAGCCAAATAAAGGCACGGTATAAACAAATATACCCTTGAGCCGAGCCGCACCACCACTACAGCGCAGTACAGTATTTGTGAGAGAATGACTTGCACATTCTCACCGCCATGATTGATGATGTAGTCGATCACAAGTTAGTGCGAGATGCCGTTGATGCGATGGAGAGGTCGGTGCGATCGAGCGTCGATCTTTGTGTAGATGAAGTGAACCAAAGAGGAAACTTGAGCGATCGCGTGGTCGCTCCCCAAAACCTTATCGGCCTTCTATCCGGCGGGATCTCAAGAAGGACGAGGCTCGAGGGCTTGCTCCTCCGCTCCTTGTCGCGCAAGGAAACAGAGCGGGAATGCAAAGCAATGAAGCTTCTGGATGGAAGTATGGAATGTGCGGGAGAGAGAGCTCTTGAGGCGATAGCCTCACGTGGCGAGGAGCTCATGCTTTATAAGCGCCAGAAGAGAAGGTTAAATCGAACCCAGAACGCCATCAAGCACTAATAACTGAGACGTCATTACACCCAGCCATTAAGTTAAATGCATTACGTAATCAGACGTCATTACACCACCATTAAGTCGCTTCGGTTCACGGGAGAGTCGCCTGTGCTCGGGGTGAGGTCGCCTGTGTCTCGGGAGAGCTCGTCCATGCTCGGGGTGAGGTCGCCTGTGTCAGGGAGAGCTCGCCCATGCTCGAGTGGTCGCCTGTGCTTTCGGGAGAGCTCGCCTGACTCGGGAGAGGTCGCCCACGCCTTTCTCTTTCTCTTTTTCTTAATGGGAGAACCACAATCCAACTATTTAAGTTGAGATATTCTCCTCCCAATTTCTCGAATGGTTTAGTATTAAATGGCTCTTTAATTTCTATTAAAATAATTAAATGGGCCAACCCATAATTATTCTAACATCGTCTTTGTAGCTTGCTTGCAGGGGTCCATCTCCATGGCGAGAACAACTAGTAGTCTGGTTATAGGTGACGGCGCGAGCCCCAGACCAGTGGTGCAGGGCTGGAGGCTAGGCCAGAGCCATGCTCAGTTGCTCACGCTCGACTGCTCGAGAGCTCGGAAAGTGAAGTTGAGAGACAGCACGCTCGCGCTGCGGGCCAGCAAGGTGTCCCGGATTCGCGTCGGGCCACAGAAGATCCTGCACGTCGAGCTGTCCAGCACACACACACGCATCGGCCCGCGCGGCAAACCGAGGCGCCCGGGCCCCAGCCGCGAGCCCGCGACACGGCGAGCCACGCCGACGCAGCCAAGCCACGAGCCGTAGGGATCATTCCCCACTGACGCTGCGGCCCCACTGAGGTGGGGACCCATGCGTCAGTGGGAAGTGACGGAGTGGGAGGTGGTTGCTGAGGGTGGTTTCGCTGGGTGCTTTTTTCGTCCAGGGGAGTAGTGAATGTGGGCCGTTGGATAGGAATCTGACGGGTGATGTTCGCTCCGTGGCTGCCCGGGCGGCGATACAGATCTCTCCGCCGTACGCTTCCCCGAACACGCTGCGCAGTAGTAGTAGCAAGTAGAACCCACTCCACGCCAACCAGCAACTGTTCGACGGAATGCCACACTAAAGGCCACTGCCCCCGCTCTCTCCCCCTCACCCGCGCCGCCTCCTTCCCGCCGGGCAACGCCGCCGCCGTCGAGATGAAGGGAGCAATGCAGCCGCGGCCGTTCCTGGTGCCGGGCCATGGGGGCCCGATGCCGCCCCCGCAGCAACAGTTTGGGCTGGTGGAGACGCGGCCGCCGCTGGCCGCCGTGCTCAGGCCCCGCTTCAACATCCCGGGGCTTCACCCCTCGGCCGCCGCCGCCGCCGCGGCCTCCGCGGTGGGCAAGATCGCTTCGACGTACGACCTCGTGGAGCCGATGCGGTTCCTGTACGTGCACGTGGTCAAGGCGCGGGACCTCCCCGCCGTCTCCCCCACCGGCGCCATCGACCCCTTCGTCGAGGTCAAGCTCGGTAACTTCAAGGGCACCACGTCCGTGCTCGGCGCCAACCACAACCCTTCCTGGCAGCAGGTGTTCGCCTTCTCCGCGACGCACCTCCAGTCGCATCTGCTTGAGGTGGCCGTCAAGGCGAAAGATCTCGCCGGCGGCGATGACTTCGTCGGCCGCGTGGCGTTCGACCTCTCAGAGGTGCCTATCCGCGTGCCGCCGGACTCCCCGCTGGCCCCGCAGTGGTACCGGCTCGAGACCAAGCGCGGCGAGAAGCTCCTCCGCGGCGAGATCATGCTGTCAGTGTGGCTCGGGACCCAGGCCGACGAGGCCTTCCCGGATGCCTGGCATTCCGACGCGCATGGGGCGGCCGGCCCGGGGGCTGTCGCTTCCACGCGCTCCAAGGTATACTTCTCGCCCAAGCTCGTGTACCTCCGCGTCGCCGCCATCGGCGCCCAGGATCTCGTGCCGCTCGACGCCTCCCGCCCCATGAACGCCTCCGTGAAGCTGCAGCTCGCCGGGCAGGTGCGGCGGACGCGCCCTGGCGCTCCTCCGGGGACTCCCAACCCGATGTGGAGTGAGGAGTTCATGTTCGTCGTGTCCGAGCCCTTCGACGAGCCACTGTTCGTCACCGTCGAGGACCGTGTGGCGCCGGGCCGCGATGAGCCACTCGGGCGCATCATGCTGCCCCTCAATGCCGCAATGCCGCGCCACGATCACTTCGGCAAGCCAGTGGAGCCGCGTTGGTACAGCCTCGCGCGCCCCTCTGACGATCCTGACAAGAAGGAAGGCAAGTTCGCCAGTAAGATACAGCTTCGGATGTCGCTGGACTTTGGGTACCATGTTCTCGACGAGTCCACTTACTACAGTAGTGATCTCCAGCCATCATCGAAGCACACACGGAAGCCGAGCATTGGGATCCTTGAGCTGGGGGTTCTAGGTGCACGCAACTTGATACCGATGAAAGCCAAGGATGGGCGTGGCACCGATGCATACTGTGTTGCCAAGTATGGGCCGAAGTGGGTGCGCACAAGAACTATTCTGGACACGCTGAACCCACAATGGAATGAGCAGTATACTTGGGAGGTGTTTGATCCATGTACCGTGATCACAGTAGTGGTGTTCGACAATAATCAGATTGGAAGCAAGAATGGTGATGCCCGAGATGAGAGTATTGGCAAGGTCAGAATTCGGCTCTCGACACTGGAGACTGATCGTGTGTACACCCATTTCTACCCTTTGCTTTCTCTTAAGCCCAGTGGCCTCAAGAAGACTGGTGAGTTGCATTTGGCTGTGCGATTTACATGCACGGCATGGGTGAATATGATTGCTCTGTATGGCCGTCCAATGCTGCCAAAGATGCACTACACACAGCCGATCTCAGTGATGCAGCTGGACTACCTGAGGCACCAGGCAATGCAGATTGTTGCGGCGAGGCTTAATCGCGCTGAGCCTCCACTGCGCAGGGAGGTTGTGGAGTACATGCTCGATGTGGGTTCACACATGTTTAGTCTCCGGCGCAGCAAGGCCAACTTTTATCGTATCACAACGCTATTCTGTGGTTTTGCAGCGATGGCCAAGTGGTATGATGGCATTAGAAGCTGGCGAAACCCGATTACAACCATCCTGGTGCACATGCTGTTCCTGATACTGATCTGCTACCCAGAGCTCATCCTGCCTACCATCTTCCTCTACATGTTCATGATTGGCCTATGGAACTATCGTTACAAGCCAAGGCACCCACCATACATGGATACTAAGCTATCCCACGCGGAGCATGCACACCCTGATGAACTTGATGAGGAGTTTGACACATTTCCTTCCAACAGACCAGTTGACATTGTAAGAATGCGCTATGACAGGCTGAGAAGTGTTGGAGCTCGTGTGCAGACGGTGGTTGGGGATCTAGCAACACAAGGTGAGAGAGCCCATGCATTGCTAAGCTGGAGGGACCCTCGAGCCACCGCCATCTTCATATTCTTATCTCTGGTGGTCGCTATTGTTCTGTATGTGACTCCATTCCAAGTTTTGTTGGTTATTGGTATGCTTTACCTTCTGCGCCACCCTCGGTTCCGCAGCAGGATGCCATCTGTCCCGTTCAATTTCTACCGGAGATTGCCTGCCAAGTCTGATATGCTCCTTTGAGGTGAAAGCACTCAAAACAAGAGCATGGAGCAAATATTGTAACTTTGTTTGTCTCTTTCATTCTGTTCCTTCTGATTAGCATCAGATCAGATGTGAATATATTTGATGAGTTGATAAATTAGAGGCAGCTGGTGGCCCAGGAATAAGGTGTTAATGTAAACGTTATTTGCTCAGATAGGCAGAGAAAAATGAATGACTGGAACCCTTCTAGTTCTAGGGGACCCAAATTGTTAGTTTGGGTTTTCTAGTGTAGAACAAAAAGCGGACACATGCTGATCTTCAGTGTATTTTGACCATGGATTTGTGCCAATTTTGTTGTGTTATTATTCTGGTTAACATGCCCCCAAGAGGATCATGCTCTTTGTATTTCTATATGTTATTCAGTTAGAGCCACCTTTTTTGTTTGGTTCAGTGATCATGCACTGCGAGATGTCACAGCTGCAGTCAGTCAGTCAATTTTGCTGCGACGTTGTATTTGGTGGTGTGTGTGTGTTGATATGAACAAAGTTTACCGGTTGTTGTTGACCTATAGAATTGGCGCATCCGTTGATCTGTTAATATATTGCCGTATTCTAGTGCCATGTTTTGCTCTCCGTGGTTCCTGTCATCTGGATGTTGTCTTGCTGCTCCGAAGAAGTGCCCGTTTGGGCATTAGTCATGCAATTATTTTCTTGCGAGCAACAAACATGAACAAGGACGAAAGAATAACCCAAATGGATTAACAAAAATGTTTTCAAACGGCGGCATTGCTCTCTGTTTTTTTTTTTTTCATGAGAACTTCTGTTGTACCACTGAAATGCTGACCACATGTTCAGCGACTTACCTGGATACATTCGGCCAAACAATGTTCCTTTGTTAAATGCACGCTTTAACACAGCAGCTCATCGAGTTCTCCAAGTTGTCTATTAGCAACACTTAGGCTCTATTATCTTCAGTTTTTTTAACTTATTCAACTTATGTGTTTATTTCCTTATCTTTTTTTAAAATATAAATAATTTGTTTGTATAATCCCTTTTTTTCCTGTCTCGACATGTCTAAAAAATCTCTATAACAAATCAAACAGATGGTATCCAACTCTCAGAGCCACCTCGAGAAGATTTCAAAGTTAAGACAAAAATCAAATAAAATGAATTAGGAAGAACAAACTATTAAAAACAAAACATGAAAACGGGTGTGTGTGTGTAACTTTTTAGTTGAGAATGCATCAATGTGGCCATCTCATTATATATGCATTTATATACCTCATGTTTTATTTAATAATAAGTATTCATTGCGATTTCTACATTATAGATGTATACAGTCCCATTATAACCAAATAACAAACGACAATCAAAATTGACTAGCATCAAACGTTATCAAACTAAAAATAAACCATTTAACTATCGCTAATACGATTTTTAGTTGACATCCGTGTGTGTTAAAAGAAAGACATGCCCACCAACTCCTACGAGCAACAAGCCTTAAAAATTGCGTCCTTCTCATCGTCCTTCTACAACAAGGACCATTGGCACAACCAGTACACTCTTATGAAGATGACTTGTACCAAGGAGAAAACTTTGTATTTGCCAGACACAATATCTTTTTGACAAATCTAAATGGTCCAATATAAAGCTATTACGGCAACCAATGTTTTTTTGTTTAATATGAACACCTTAAAGTGAAGTCAGTCTCCTACCAGTTGAAAATAATTGAAAGTAATTTGGACTAAGTGCCAAAATCGTCTAACTAACTGGCAATGGAAAAATAGAAGATTAATGGATTTATTGTGAATACAAAAACCATTTGTAAAAAAAAATATATTTTAACTTTCATTAACCCTTTCCAGAATGAATTCTCTAACTAACCGTGAAATCGCTTGAGAGAGGCTCTTAAGCTTCAAATACTTATTATAGATTACTCATTAAACTTTCAAGTTTCGATAGTTATTTTTTAAACTTTTAACAAGTGTTTTTTCAAGTCCAGCAATGAGATCATGCTGATCTCAGCTGTTTGATTTATCAAAACGTCCGATTTGTGGTGCACGCAAATTTCAAAAGAAAATTAGTTTATGCATGTTTTAAAACTTGGATTTTGTACTCGTGAAACTACTTGTACGACATGTTTCAATAATATGATTTTCAAGTCTAGGCATTTATTTTTAGAACTTTCAACAGATGTTTCCTCAAGTCCAGCGACGATGTCATGTTGATGTCAGCTGTTCGATTTGTTGAAACATTTAATTTGTGGCGCCCGCAAATTACAAAAGAAAATTTCCCTATGCAGGTTTTGAGGCGTTCGAGGCGCCCACAAATTGAAAAACATACTCGTAGAACTTCTTTTATTGTCAAATTGTAACAATATGGTTTTAAGTTTTGTCAGTTATTTTTTAAGACTTTCAACGTGTGTTTTCTCGAGTCTACACGGCACACAGATATTAGTTGTTTGATTTATCGAAATATTTGATTCATGGGGCTTTCAAATTGCAAAAAAAAAAAAAATTGGCCTATGCAAGTTTCGAAGCGTTCGAGACACGCAAATTGATTTTTTTTTGTCTATGCAGGTTTCGAAACGTTCGAGGCGCCCGCAATTTGGAAAAAAAAAGTCCTATGCAGGGTTTCGAACCCGCGACCTTCGAGTATATAACAAAAAAATATTTGTGCAAAACATTTTGGGCCCATCTGAACTGACGAGCCCACTCTGAAGGCAACGGTACAATTTTGCTTGCTCAAGATCTTCTCCGGATTATACGGATACCAACGAAATCCGATGAATTCGGCCCAAGGAGTTGAATGGTTCCAGTGCTGTTTCTTGAATTTTCTTTTTTTTCCCGAAATAATTAAATAAATACCCGTTCAATAAAATTAAATAAATAAACTTTTTCCGCCTGTTCATCAGGCGGCAACTATATCCTGCTCTCCCTCTAGGCAAGAATTCAATATTCCGCCCAGTATGGATAGGAGTATGTGTCAAGCAAATGTCACCATTTTAATCGACGGGATTCCTTCCCTCGCCAGATGGTAAGACATAATTTGGTCGAGGAAAAATAATCCCGTTGGAATTATTGAGAAACCTCGCTACCGGGTGTAGTCCGAGGTATAAACGTGGACAATCAATCACAAAGAAAGATCAAATACAGGGGACACAAAGATGTATGGGTGGAGCTTCTCTTTATTATTTCTCAGATCTGTTATACAATAGGTGCTCCACCTCTTCTTTTATAGTACTGCTTAGGGTTTAGGCTAGGTCCAATGTGGGACCCATCTGGGAGGCGCCGCCCCGCCCTAGTCTTGCTGCGGTTGCAGACCGGCACGGCACGGCCGGCTCCCCACATGATGGTTTCCCAACACTCCCCCTTGGACCTTGCCAACGAGATGCATATGCCTCATCAAAACTTCATCCAAAAACCCAGTAGAAAAAAAGGATTGAAGAAAGAGTACATAGCATACGTTTGCTGTGCACACGATTTGCCTCATTAAAAACCTTATGTGAGAAAACTTCAGAAAAAACTCACCAAGGGAAAAAAAAGTACAAACCACCCAACATTGCATTCAATCTTCTAGATCGAGTTGGGTACTCCGGCTTCATGCCAAAGTTTTAATTCAGGGCGTGTGAATTATCTCCCCCTGAATTCAGCACTTCTTTGAGCCTGATCATTCCAATGCTCCTAACACACCTTTCAAAGAATGCGGTAGGTAATGACTTAGTGAACAGGTCAGCCAAATTCTCACAGGATTTGGTGTGCTGGATACTTATTCCATTTAATTTATGCAGTTCATGTGCATAAAAGAACTTGAGGTCGATATGCTTAGTGAGATTACTTTTCACATAACCCATTTGTATTTGTGCAACACAAACGACATTATCTTCATAGATAATTATAGGGGTTTGCTCAATAGGTAATCCACATGACTGCAGGATGTGTTTCACCATTTTTCTTAACCATGCACATTCATGAGATGCTTCATATAATGCAATGATTTCTGAGTGGTTTGTGGACGTAGCCACAAGCGTCTGCTTGGGCGACTTCCATAATATTGCAGTGCCACCACATAGAAAAATATACCAAGCTTGTGATTTGCCAGAATGCGGGTCCGAAAGGTACCCAGCATCAGCATAATCAACAATATTCATATATTGGTTCTTCCTGTAAAACAGGCCAAGATCAATGCTTCCACGGAGGTATCGAAAGATAACCTTTATTCCGTTCCAATGCCTTTTCGTGAGGTGCTGCACTATATCGAGCCAACGTGTTTACGGCGAATGCAATATCAGGCCATGTACTGTTAGTAAGATACATAAATGCTCCTATTGCACTTAAGTACGGGACTTCCTGCCCGAGGATTTCCTCACCCTCTTCGTTGGGTCGGAAGGGGACGTTTTCTTTCTGTAAAGATCTCCCTATCATAGAGGTTCTTCAAGAATAAGCTTTGCCAAAGCCAAACCTTTCTAAAACCTTCTAAGTATAGGTCTCCTGGTGCATTAGGATCCCATGAGGGAACTGCTCGAGCTACAAGTCTAAGTAGTGCTTAGTTTACCATACTTCAAGTATGAGCATACTTATTTTAATTCTCTTCTTTAATTTATATAGTGACTTTCAGAGTTTTACACTATATGTTTCTATTTGCTCTATCTTAGTTTCGGATAGTGATACTTCAAGTATCTTCATTCACAAGTCCGAATCCAAGTCTCTTATACATATATTCAGTAATAACATCCTTCAATTTAAATTTCACTCTCAACCTCAAGTTGAGTACTGCCAATAATAAGATATATTTAAAGGAATACCATGACTAGGGAATAAGCTTATTCATGAAGTGTCGAGTTATCAGCCTTGTTATGCAACATACCAATTCATTACTCTTATTTCTCTTTTAGAGAAAATGGTAGCATACCGCGGTAATTGTCTTCTTTTATATGGCATTTATATATGTCGACTTTGGCTGTTGCTCTATTCATAAGTTTCCTTAATAATACAATTCATATGGCCATTTAGTCATAGGGTGCTTCGTGCACTTCTACTTGCTCTGCACCGCTATTTTCCATCACGGGAGCAAGTTCGTTTAGTTCTTATCGCCAGTATGTGCACACACTTTGATCGATACATTAATTCATTTATTTTTGCCATGGAATATTCAAGACTGGGAGTGCCTCGCTAGCAGGCTTCTCTCCAGCTACTTGGGGCATTTTTAGTGATTTGGTCATGATAAGCCCTCTTTCCCTTTTTCCCCAGGCGCCCCCAGGTAGTTCGGGTCGGATGAACCAGACTCCCTATTCTTTCTGAGGTCTTTGAACATGTTGAGGGGTACATTTGATTCTTTGTTACTGCAACCCTCTCTGACGCATTACTTCTAATAATGCAACTTAATCATTCCCTTCATATCACAAAAAAGGTCATTCAGTGGCAGTTTCATATATACTTCAATATTCTTCAGGACTTCTATTTCTCTACTAGTGCAAATGTCATGCACGAGAGTTCTATATGCTTATTTTCTCGGTATTCTCATTCAGGAGTTCTAATTCTCCCCCTAATGACGGAAAAATATTCCTCGTCAATAGTGGTATGGTACATATAATTCAAAGTGGGAAATTTCATGATGACCCTTTGCATACACTAGTTGGATGTTGTAGGACTACATGTCCTTTTAAATAGTGATTAGGGATGCTTTGTGTAAGACTTCATGTCTCCACACATTCTTCAAGAATAACAACTCTGCTCATTAACCGGGTTAATTATTCAATTCTTTTTCAATTCATATGACTGCTAGTCTCTCTGCAAGAGGTGGCATGCTATGCCTATGCAAAGTGCTCTGCTTCAAATATCATCACCATCAAATGACTTTAAAATAAAGTCACTAGCCGTGTCCATTGCCGCGGACTTCATATGATGGTATAGGGAAAATTCTTTAATTCTAGTGATCTACAAGATCTTCTCTTCAAATGCTTGGTTCCTTGTGTGAGAGAAACTCGATCACATATAGGAGACTGTGTTGAGCACTATGAAGTACCAAAACTGCCCTGTTAAGAACTGAATTGGAAAGCAAATGTCCTACTAGACGCAGTCCAGAGATTCAGGGACTTTAACATTTTCTTCATAATTCAAAGTTTATTAATTTTTGGTGGCACATTCAGGCACACAAAATATTCAAGATTCGGAAAATCTTCACATGATATTATAGCTCGGTGAGTTGTTTTTGCAATCCCTTATCATTCGAAAACTGGGGAACCCATAATATAATACTGAAAAGATAAGAGTTAAGAGTTTCTAAATCCAGTCTTCTAAACTGGCATGCACTACAAGTGTATTAAATCTATTATAGTGTAACTCAAATTCAGAGAGGAGGGATTGCTTCTATTATGTTTTTCTTACATCCGGCATTTTTTCATAATGCATGAGCATTCAGTGCAATTCTCTTCATTTGTTTCTTCATAAAACATGCACGGATGCCTTTAAATTTAAGAGGCTCCAAAATACTCAGGGTAAACAACACTTCTTAAGTGCTGATGTAATACCCAATAATATACCCGTGGCTCTTCGTGAGCAATTTATGCACAGATCGCTACTAGCGATTTATTCAAATTAATACTAACAGTATTCTTCAGGACAGATACGGGTATAGGAGCTCTCTTAAAATGTTTTTTGTTGTTCTACAACAGTATGAATAACCTCCAAAGACACTATATAGATTATAGGTTGCAATCAGGTAATGGCAAGATTCATGATTCAAAGAATTCATAAATTGATTGCGACTTTATATATACTGGAATAAGGGCAAATGCAAAACCCGTCATGATAATTAATGTGCGCTCTTCTAAAGCTTCAATTCAAATATGCTCTTCAGGAACTTTCAATTCATGCTAAAAATTCATATGTCTGCTAGCAACCACAATTTAGAGTGCAAATTCATAAAATGCGATTCAAAATGTGCACCCACGACGTGTGGGTGTGCTCCCGAAACCTATAAGCCAATGTGCATCAGCAGCAGGCCGAGGCCGAGGCCAGAATGATGCAATCAGTGTGCGGCACATGATTGACTCAGGGCATGGGCGATGCAATGGTACGGGGCCACAGTTGACAATAGGGGCTGTGCCCAAATGCTTCTATCGCTAAAAGGGCAGTCCTCATAGTCAACCATACAGATGTAACCGAGCAGCGGCTCAACAGGGTCGAGACGGTTATTTTAGTTTTAATGACATATGTCGAGATCTTCGTTTCTCCATGCACTTCATGTGTGATTGCAATTAAAACAAGGGGGAGATTTGGGAGGTCTCTGCAAGAGTTTCCATTAACAATGGCAAGTTAAACTTCTACGAGTACATTCTTTTTTTCTTTAATCGATAAGCCATAATTGAATGCATAATGATGGCAAATCATAGACCAATCTCCCTAATGCCACATAATTTCCCGACATTATGCCTTAAGTGTTCTGCTCTTTTAATGGTGGAAATAAAATGCGACTTCTCCTTGTATTATCTTTCTTAAGCAATGGACTTTTTCTTCATAGGCCAATTATTCTCATTCTCCCATTCATGCCCTTCTTTAAAGTTTGGGGCTTTCTCCCCTAGTAGCTTCTCCGTGACTATACAACGAAAGTTGCAAGCACTTGGAGTTATACTTAGGTGAGAGTGAGTATTACTCCTCGAATGTGATCTTCTTTGTCACAAAAGAGGGATTGACCATTTTTCATAATTTGCAGTCTCATGCATGCCCCATTCTCATATAATAGAAAGGACAGTATACTAGAGCGTCCAAAACCGCTTCTGAAGTGCTGTATGTTACTCATGCATACACCAATACTATATATATTCATAGAGGGGTGCCTAAGAAAGTGCAATGCAGGGTTGTTCCGCACATCGGTTTCTTGTCCTTTGGGATTCCAAATGATGGCGCCCGAGCTTCATGCTACAGGTACAATTCTATAGTCCAATGCTCAAGTGAGGTTGCTCGCTATGCAATGCCAATACCTCAAATTCATATTTTATTATACTTGACATTTATACTTCAGGATTAATTCATAAAACTACTTCATGTAATCTAATTAAATGTGGTGCGTGACATAATTAATTCTCATGCATTCCAGTAATATATATATTCTAGGATGCCATTACCAATTCACAGGCATAAATAATTACTGATAATTATAATGGCAAATACACACAAGGATTGCACATAAATAATTATAGAATTAAATAATACTTCAAATTCAAAGCCGGGTACTTACTTCAAGTTCCCGGGATGCTAAAAGGCCGAAAATTAAGTTTCCAATACATTTGAAAATCTCGGAAGACATCGAAAAAACTTCTAGTAATTTCCGAGCTTCTAAGGGATTTTAATGCATTTTTCATTCTTCCGGAAGTAGAGGTGCCAGATTTAAACCCCCAAGTTTCATAACATGGCAAAATTCAAATTTCGGATGATTCTACAAGAATCAAAGGGGTTTTCTGCAATTTCTGCAACTTCAGGGCAAATTCATAAATTTCGTGGCCTTTTGCAATTTCTTTTGAAAATTTCCGCTTAATCTGGACCTTTCGGTCCAACGTACGACCTGCTGCTAGTAAGGCCGCACGTAGTCTTTTATGGGTTTGAAAACAGGTAATTTTCAAAACCTAGCGGGTGATCCTGCAAGAATCGGGGCTTTCTGTAATTTTCAGAATTTGCGGAGCCAATTTTCAATTTTCTGGAGTAAAAATGCCAAACTTACTCAATTTCGGCCCATAGGCCCACGATCGATCTTTGGCGCCACTGTTGGCTCGGGCTAGGCCGGCTCATTGCGGACGGCCGCAGTCGGCTTTCGGCCGAGCGGAGCAGCCGGGCTTCGGAAAGCAGTGCCGCAGCCAGCTAGGCAGAGGCCGACCCGGCCGAGCCAGCGGGCAAGCCGTGGCGGGGCAGTGGTCGGTCGGTCGCGTGGGCGAGCCGGCCTAGTTACCACTGGCGGCTAGGGTTTAACCCTAGCCGCCACAGCAACGACAACAAGCGTCTTCATCGCGCCGTGCGCGGCAATGGCGGCTTGCGGCGCCGGCGCGCGGGCGGTGGCGTCGGCAGACGACGCTGGCGGCGCGCGGGCGGCTTACGGCGCGGCGGTGCTGACGGCGCGCGGCGTCGTCGACGCAGGATGCTGCAAGACAGCCAGCGTCTTGGCTGGCGGCGCTGGGCTGGGGCGGGCGCGCCGCGGGCGAGACCAAGGCGTGGCCGGCGGGCGCGTCGGGCGTCTTGGCAGTGTGGCGGCGGCGCGCGTGCGAGGCGCGGCCGGCATGGTGCGTCGCGGCGCGAAGGCGCGTGGTAGCGTCTTGTGCGCGGACGTCGGCGGGGCGTGGGTACGGCGCGCGATGCTGGGCGCGGCAGGGCGCGGCGACGCGCAAAGGCGCGGGCGGCGCTACGGGCGCTTCTGGCGGGCGGCAAGCGCAGCAGGGACGCGCCGGCGCAGCGCGCGCTGCTGTGAAACACCGCTGTCAGCGCGCAACCGTCTGGGCGGCAGAAGCGCCAGCGCTACGGCAGAACGGCAGGCATGCATGGCGCCGTCGCGCCGCGCGGCGCTGCCGCGCGGCCATGCAGAGAGGGCGGCATCACCGCCGGCGTCTGCCAGAGGCGTCTTGAGAATCGATCTTCCAGATCGATTTACAAATCCCCAAAACAAATCTACTAAAGAGTTCTTGCAAAATTTTCAATCTACTAGGAAAATTCACAATTTTCTCGATCCGCAAACAAGTTTAAGCACGATCACGATCTACGGGTAATCGGTGCCCAAAAAATACCTTTGTGGTAAAAGTGGTTGCAGATCGTTCTTCCTCGTGGTAGAAGAAGCGCGGCGCGCGCTGTCATTGGGCGACGCCATGCGGCGAGAGAAGCAGCGCCGCGGCGTGCGCATGGCGGCGTGGCGAGAATCGAGCTTCCAGATCGATTTTACAAATCCCCAAAACAAATCTACTAAAGAGTTGTTGCAAAAATTTTCAATCTACTAGGAAAATTCACAATTTTCTTGATCTACAAACAAGTTCAAGCACAGACCACGATCTACGGGGTAATCGGTGCCCAAAAAAATACCTTCGTGGTAGAAGTGGTTGCAGATCGTTCTTCCTCGTGGATTGATCGGCACGTCAAAGAGCGAGCGTGCTGATAATGTGTTGAGAAACCTCGCTACCGGGTGTAGTCTGAGGTATAAACGTGGACAATCAATAATAGAGAAAGATCAAACACAGGGGGACACAAAGATGTATGGGTGGAGCTTCTCTTTATTATTTCTCAGATCTGTTATACAATAGGTGCTCCACCTCTTTTTTTATAGTACTGCTTAGGATTTAGGCTAGGTCTAATATGGGACCCACCGTGGGGGAGGCGCCGGCCGGCCCTAGCCGTGCCGTGCCGTGCACTGGCCTGGGCACGGGCTGGGCTCCCCGACATGATGGTTTCCCAACAGGAATGATGGAATTTGGAGGCGGAAAAACCAGCGCTTCCAACGAGGCAGGATTACGCTGCTTATATAAAAGGCCACGCCACACCACCCGGTTGCTCATTTGCGCAAGGTGAGCTTGGTAAGAAGAGAGGAGGAAGAGGGAGAGGGAGAAAAGGAGGAGAGAGAGAGAGAGGAGGAGATAAAGGAAGAAAAGGGGTCGTCTCTCGCAGACGTAGTTGTTGCATTTCCAGAACCTCATTTAGAATGTCTCATCTTTTTGTGAATTGAACCTTGCAAGGATCACCACACGAGCACATCAGTGCGTAACCCCAATGACTCTGGCAATCGATAATATCCACAATCTTGGTAAAACTTTCTCCTTTTCCCTTTGCTCCTACCAGCCATCTGTTTGACCTAACTGCAATGCTTGTGAAAATAATCATGTGCGCTATAAACACAACATATATAACTTGCAATCTATGATACTACTTACATTATTTATGTATTAAATCACAAATGGCTAACCTACTAAGTTTTTCACTATTACAAAATAATAAGTCATGAAAATTTTACATCGACTAACAAACGCGACGACAGCCCCCTTCCTCCTCTCTTCTATTCTATTCTTCTTCTCACCTCCCCGGTCTCCTCTCAAACCAACAGCGTTGGCCTGCGGAAGGCCAGTGCACGGTTTAAAAGAAGAGAATCCCGTCCACTGAAATACAGGTTTTCCTCACCACCAAAACCCGTTTGTTTGACTTGCATATTTTTAATCGCTTCTGCTCGGCGGCAGTCGCCTGCCCTCACCGCATGGCCGGCCGACAGCTGCGCCCGGCCCCGCAACCACTCCCATTTTTAATATCCCACCCTTTCATTTGCCCGATTATTCCTTCTAGCCGTTTGAGCTTGTAGGATTTAGATTGTGTCTATCATCCATCATTTGAATTGGGGGAACTTGGGTCAGGGCTATCATCCGTCATTTTAATTGACTGACATAGTTAGATCTTATAACCCGCCTTTTGGGATGGTATTACTTAAATTTATTGAACATATATAATTTTGAAAATTTAAAAAATATAAAAATATTTAAATAATCCTGTTTCTTCGTCGCCACATGTGAAAGATCCTCGTCATCCCAAGGGGAAATCCGTGGCGCGCGAAGATAAGGCGCCATATCCATATCTGCACCACTCCCGCACAGCCCTGGAACGCGACCGCGCCGCCGCTCGCGCTCACGGCTCACACCCGGCCGTCGCGATTGGCGGAGACGTCAAGACTCCACCAGACGACGACGACGACGCGTTCGAGCGCTCGATCCTGGAGGGGAGGGGGCGAAATATCTAAATGCGCTGCGGTGCTGCCGAGCCAGTGGTGCATCGATCTCCTGCGCGCGTCTCCGCCTTCTTCTTCCCTCCCGGCCGCCTCCTCAGCCGCAGCAGCCGATGGCCGTCGCAGCGGCGGCCGCCGCCGCCGCGGTGGCGGTGTGCCCGTCGCTACCGCGCGCGTCTCCATCTCCGTCTCCTACGCCGTGGCCGCTCCGGATCCACTGGGTGGCGGCGCCGATCAGCGCGCGTCGCTCCACGCGCTTCGCCGTCTCCGTAAGTGCGAGCTCTCGTTGATGGAACAAGAATTACTGCTAGGAACTGCAATCTTCCACAAATCTTCATTTCTCCGGGATAATTTCTATTTTCTACCACGGAAAACTCCCTAGAAACTGTTGATGATCGTGTAATCGTGTGACTGGGCGCTCCGGCTAGTGTTCTCCGCGCTCTGACGTAACAGTTGCAGTTTTCGCACAGAGGCCGCGCTGCAGCCAGACTGAGGTGGCGAGCAGCGGCGCCGTCGACGACGACGACGAGGCGTGCGAACTGGTGAGTGGCGCGGACGTCGTCGTCGGCGGCGGCGACGGCGACGACGACGACGAGGGCGTCCGCGCGTACCTCCTCAAGGCCGTCAAGAACAACAACGGCACCGGCGTCCTCCTCCTCTCCGACATCTTCGGCTTCGAGGACTCCTCCACCCGAGACTTCGCCTACCGCGTCGCCTGCCACGGCTACAAGTAATCAATCACTTCACTTGTTCGCTCTCCTTGCTCGATCTGCATTTGCCACTTCGTGATCAATCGATAATTCGATGTGCTCCTCGATGCACGCAGTGTTCTAGTGCCGGACTTGTTCCGCGGGAACCCGCGGAAGAAGAGCCTCTCGATGGACGGCCTGGAGGCGTGGATCGCCGGGCATGCCCCCGGCAGGGTCGCCGGTGACATCGACGCGTGCACGAGATGGCTGGTGGAAGAGTTCAAGGCGGCGGGGGTGTCCAGGAAGCTCGGCGTGATCGGCTTCTGCTACGGCGGCGGCCGCCTGGTCGAGACGTTGGCGCGCGACGCCGGCGCCAGCTTCGACGCCGGCGTCTGCTTCTATGGCTCGCGGATGGACGCGTCCCTGGGGGAGCGGATCGCCGCGCCGGTGCTGTTCGTCTCCGGCGACGGCGACCCGCTGTGCCCTGTGGAGACGGTGCGGGAGCTGGAGAGGCGCGCGAGTGGCGCCAAGGCCGTCGTGTTCGCCGGCAGGGGCCACGGGTTCGCGCACCGGCCGGAGTCGCTGGAGGACGACGCCGACGCCGAGGAGGCGTTCGCGGCGATGAAGAATTGGCTGCACGACCACCTCCTCGCCTGATCTGCCGCCGTAGATCATCTGTACATGGTTTCGTACCTACTGCTTTATAGTATATTGCAAGTTTTTTTAGTAATGTATGTAGGCTTATTTCGTGGGTTCCTCAGAGGCAAATTTGAATAAGATGAAAAACTGAAAATATAAAAGTTTCGATTATATCAAACTTGCAGATTAAAAAAGTTGAAAAAAACTACTGCTTGTAGCGATTATATGTTCTTACTTCTGCAAATTTAAATTGTCTAACGTTACATGATAATGCGACTAGACATTTATCAATCCAATGTATCCATTATATAACGAAAAAGTCATCTTTGCTCATCAATAAGTGAGCATAGCCTACTTTAGTGTGAATCCAATGTATCCATTATATAATTGTTACAACTACTTTTCAATGTTTTAGTGCTCTAATTCAATTATTGTAGCATCTACTTTTAAATGTTGCAATGCTTTAATTCAAATGTTACAGTGCTTTCACCTGTCTTTCAGTGCGTCTCTGTTTTGATTTGGCGCAAACAGTTTGGTTAATTGCTGCAACATTTTTTTGCCATTTGGTGTAACTTTTGAATTCAAATACGCAGCGTTTTGGTTTCAATATATTGCAACATTAAGTTTTTTCTTACTTCAACATTTTGTTTAATTAATGACAACACAGTCCATTTTTTAAAAAAATCCTGGGACGTGTGACGCCTAGTGCAACCCAAGAAATAAAGCATATTTTGCGGGTTAATATCTCACTCTGAAATTGTTTTACTACCAATTTGTGCTTAGTTGATTTACTGGAAACGGGTTCAGAAAGGAAAATGTCAGGACGTGGTTGGAGGACGTGAATGCAGTTACAGAGACAATTCGCAGGGTGTAAATAAGCCAGGCGTTACCCAACACTGCCAGGCGCGGGGACTGCGTGCTGCTTGATGAAGGGATCAAGGGAGAGCAGGAGGTAATGAACATAACTACAGTATTTCGGTACTCGGTGCCTAATCTGGCAGTGGATAGTTTCTTTCGTTGATGGGATGCAATGAGGGGGTTTGCTTAGCCTAGAAAATCTGTTGGGAGCCCTATGTGTTTGAACAATGTATTGTGCACGCTGTCATTGTTCCCGTTGGCTAATCAATGGGAATCATGGGTGTCATTCCCTCTCCAAAAAAAAAAACAAAGGGTCAGCGTACTGGAGTACTGCAGAAGAGCTTCGGCCACCCGAGAAGTAACTAGTACATGTAGCAGTCATGTATATACAGTGAGTACAAGTTTTGGCTAAAACGATGTGGTAGAACAACTTGTTGGCACAAAAGACACGTATTGTCACGTAGGGACTGTGATACCTCATCTTTTGGGCTGTCCGGAGCAATGAATTGGGATGGAGTATGCCACATGTATAGAAAGGCCCATGACCTATCATATAAGTGGCAAATGTATAAGAATGTCCACCAGACATTTAGGGTTCGGGGCAAGGAGGAGATTTCCCATTTGCCCTTACCCTATATAAACAAGTCACCATGGCCCTTGGAAGGGGATGGAATCCATTCACAAGAAACATATTCTGGCTAGCTAGCTACTTTGTCTGTGCTCCGCTTCCCTAAGTTGCTCCGTGAGCCTCGCCTTCGTGGGCAGCCCCTTAGAAATCTGTTGTCTGAATCGGGCCAACGACACCGGCGCCATCTGTGGTGAGCGAGCGATTCAGCTGCGTCCAGATTCTTCCCAAATCAAACATAGTTCATCTGTGTTCTTCCCAAAAAATCTCCCTCAAATACAAAGCTCCTCACCAGATCAAACTCTGGATCCACGATTTGGCCACACATCTGAAGCTCCCGTAGCCGAAAAATCCCAAATCGGAGCTCTCGTGCTCGGATTCCCCCAAATCTACCAAAAAATCCCCAAATCTCGCAGCCCGAATCCCCCCAAATCCGAGCTCCCATGCTCAAATCTCCTCCCAGATCCGGAGCTCTTGACCAGATCGAGCTCTGGATCCATGATTTGCGCCGTGGTTTGACGCCAGCCGCCTCGGCGGTGGCCTTGTCGGCGCGCCGCCACAGCGCGGCTTCCCTCTCCCCGACGCGCCACCCTAGCTCTTCGGCGCCGTCACCACTGCCGGCACCGGCGTTGCCATTTGAAGGATCGAGATGTAGCCTAGAGGGGGGTGAATAGGCTTTACAAAATTTTACAGCAAAAACAATGCAGCGGAACAATCAATATCGTATGTTCCGATGTCAGTATCAGACTATCTGATCTAGAATTTGAACGTCTGATCTTGCTGGAGGTACGGATAAAGCACCAGGGAGATAAAACAGTAAATCCTGCACCAAATAAGGTTAGACCATCTCCAACCATTTTCTCTTCGTTTCATTCTCTTCCCCATTCTCTTCCCTATATTTTATCTCTTTATTTCTTACCATCTCCAACAGAATCCCTTCGAAGGGATTCACGTAGAGATTGGAGAGAGAATCTCCTTCTAAGGAGAATAAAGGGAAAAATCTCTTCACGAAGAGAACGGTGAAGAGAATCCATTGGAGCTTTAAAGAGAACCAAAATCTCTTCGCGAAGAGAAAATAAAAGGTGAAGGGACACCGTTGGAGATGGTCTTAGATAGCTGTTTGACGTGAAAATTTCACCTTTTTTTAATGCTGATAATTTATTTATCGCATTATTGAATAATTGATCGGAAGATAATTGTTAAGAATTTGCGATGGCTCTTTTTTTAAGCACTTATTAAAAGATAATTACGGTGCTTATCTTCGTTAACCAACATACAACAGCCAATCCATTTTATCTCTATACGTGACCAACAAATTCCATGCACTAGATCCTACAAATCCAGCTTGCTTTTGCCTATAAAATGCATCACACACCCCACACAAGGGGGGTTCTCGGGTGGACGACAGACACAAACACTCTCTTCTGGAGGTCGCAAACACAGAGATTTTTCTATGCAGGTTGAACACGACTGGACGGGCCATCGACACACATCTTCTGCAGGTTACAAGTGAGCAAACAAGAAAGACCTTCTGTGAAGAGAGGAAGTAAGGGGAATAGACTTTGCTTCGCAAGTGCGGGCAGCCGGTCCGGTACCCCCAGAGGCGCTCCAAGGAGCGACTCGGGGGCGACTCGCCGCGCGCAGACAGAAGCTCGCCGCCGCCGCGGTACCCCCTCGCCGCCGCCGCCTTCCACCTCTCCAGCTCATGGGCGGCGGTGGAGCCTCTTCTCCTCCTCTCGCTTTCCCTTCCTCCTCCTCTCCGTGGTGCTCCTTCTTCGTTTCGCCGGGCGAGGTGCTCGCCAGATCGGCCCTCGCGACTCAGATCCTGCAGGTTGCGGCCGGATCCGCGGCGGGTCGCCGGATCCGTCCATTGCTGCCGCATCGGCAGGGGGCTACGGCGAGGGCGCTGGGCGACGCCTTTGGGACGGCTGGCGGGCGGTGGGCGTCGCGGACGGGTGGCGGTCGTGGGCGGCGGAAGGCCGAGACCAACGCCTCATTCCAAAGACGTTCCCCCTCCCGAACTGCCTTCCACGGGCGGGCTTCCTCCGTCCCGCCGCTACCCTCGCCACCTCCTAGGTCTGCCCATCGCTGCCTCTACCAAAGGTTGAGGCTCTGCTGAGGTTGCGTGTATGTCTCCGATCCGGTGAGGTTGCGGTGTATGTCTCGACCCGTAGCTCTGCGGAGAAGACCTTGTCAGCAGGCCCTCAGCAGCTCTGCCAACAAGAGCCACCGTGGTGGCCATGCTACCGCCTAGCTTGGCTCCTCTCTTCCTCTTTGTGGACCAAAGTTGTCGGGTGGTCGTGCGTGTGTCTATCTCGGTGTTGTTTGCGGGAGGTGTTTGCGGTGTGATGGTGGGCGTCCGGTGCTTCAAGGTGTTAATCCTCAAGCTCCACTTCAACACACCGACCAAGGAAGGATGCTTTTGGGCGAAGGCCCTGCCTTTCTCCTTCGTGTGCCGACGATGGCGGCACTGCCTATGTCGTTCCCTTCCTGGAGGCTTCGTCGGAGGCGGCCCTTCCTTGGTCTTGTAGGATGAAAATCTTGGTTGCGGACTAGCGATGGTGGCGGGTTTCGTCGTCACTTCCTTGCTGAAGGCTTCGCTGTGGTCTCCTCTGTATTGTCGCCGGTTGTTTGTGGTTTAACTTTTTTGTTTGGCGTCTTGTCTCGGCTTGCTTGGGGTGTGAGATGTTGTAGCAAGGTTGGTGATTGTAGTCTTTATCACCCGGCGGTTGTAGGTTTTCTGTCCTTGAGGGCAAGGTGTTCAGGCTTAGCCCGTCGTAGGTAGCAATTTGCTGCAGTTGTGCCCTGGTGCTTTGCGCCGTGGTTTTTCCTTTTTCCTGTATTTTACTCCTTCTTTGAATGAATTGGCAAGCTCCAATTATTCGAAAAAAAAGACCTTCCACGATCTCTTCTTCTCTTCTGCAGGTTTCGAGAATCAATAGCAGAAGGAAAGATCGAATCAGAGAGCCGAGATTGAGAAAGGGATTGCAGATGTATAACTGTGCCATACTCCTATCTTCAATGTAGGGAAGAACAGGAACCCAGCGCCGCCCGCCTCTAGGCATTGCCCCTCGCCGACGCGCCCCAGGTGCTGCCCGCTCCTAGCCGAAAGACTGCTCCTGGCAGGCGCGCCTCAGCGCCGCCTCTTGGCCGCTGCTCAGCGCCGAGCGCCGCCTCTGGCTAACGCGCCCCCATGGCTGTCGCCGCCCGGCCGGCCTCCTCCTCCCTTCTTCCTCACTCTCTGTGTGTGTGTGCTTGGCCAGGAGAAGAACACGGTGGGGATGAGTTGTGCAGGGAAGATGGGGAATTTTGAGATTTATCCTTCCTGCGATTTAGTCCCTATGCTTTAATTAATTTGATCAGGGTGCTGGAGAGTTCAGTCAAGCCCCAAGTCATGCATTTTTATCAAGTTATTTGATGATTCAACCTGGACACTATGATACAAACGTGACAGGGGTGCTAATCTCATTTTAGCCCCAAATTCTAGTTTTGCTTTACAAGACATTTAGATTACATCTTATCCAGTGTGCAACAGGGTGCTAGATTAATGTAGTCCGGCCCCTATATTGTACAATATCATGTCATCTGCTACTTTTAATCTTTAAGGGAGCTTAACACTGATTTAGCCCCGTATTCACCCATGTTTCAAATCTTGGCACTTAGACTTTGATTATCATGCAGTATCAGTCAAAACCCTTGGGATTTAAATAAGCCCAACATGATGTCATTTGGGAGCT
The DNA here is from genome assembly GCA_036346415.1 of Raddia guianensis. Lineage (NCBI taxonomy): Eukaryota > Viridiplantae > Streptophyta > Magnoliopsida > Poales > Poaceae > Raddia > Raddia guianensis. The sequence goes on from CM070538.1 coordinate 12,946,585, forward strand.
GGAGGCTTATAACTAAGTCCCTTCAAGCCCCTTCATATATCCTCGAAAAGGTCATCGCTACATTCCCATGATGTCAAGAACGGGAGCTACAAATCTTGAATGCCCCGTAGTTACATAAAACATCAAATAATTCAATGCATCATTACGCAATACAATATTTGTTGTGATCTGCTGCAGGTTCTTACTACATTTCCATGATGTGCCAAACGGGAGCCATACTTCATGAATGCCCCAGAATTACCAAATAAATCAACGCGTCTTTACGCGATGCAATATTTGTTGTGATCTATTGCAGATCGCCGATGAATATATGTCAATATATCTTGCATATTTATTTTGCAGAATTATCCGACCCGACGAAGCTATGTTATCGCCCAGTTGGTTAAGCCAAGCATATCTATGCATGTTTTGATTCCAGGTTATACACATATCCCAGTTGTGCCGTTCGAGACTGATGAGGCCGGACGACACAGGCGGGCGAAGTCCATCATATAACGGCTTCACTATCTTCGGCGCATGGTCACATACGACCATGGTTGCTGCCGGCCCCATTTACTTTGTTTATTATCTATTTTCTCTGCATGCATAGTGATTGCAAAGTAAGATCGATGGCGATAATAACACAGCTTAATCGGAGGTGTTCTGTGAGATTTATCTTGCAGATGTAATTAACCGGGAGGCCTTCCGAGGCCCCGGGAACAGCGACCTTGCAATCGCCCATGTTAGATGTTCCTATCTACAGGCTATGGAGAGCAAATTGTATCGGGAGACTGTATTTTATTCTATTAATAAAATATATGATTTCCCGTATTTATTATTTATTGTGTATTTTTATACACTGGCACGCCCGCATATTATTTAATTCTCATCCGTGGCAACCGAGATGTTTCGCGTTGCGTATAAGCCATAAAAAGGGAAAAAACGCCCGAAACAATAGCAAGCCAAAAGTAATGAGTAAGAGAAATCCACAAACACAAGGAGACTCGAAGTAGTTGTTCCCGAATTTCGGATCCTTGAGGGGATCCTACGTCTCCGTTGAGGCGGCTCGGTCACACTTGAGCCGGGATCCCTCTTGACCCTTAACCTCCCGGGTTGCACCAAGCACACCCGGTTTCACTCAATGGATTCTTCACTTTCGGAGGTGAATCCGGCCTTCACAAACTCTCCCCGGCCACCACACAAAGCACCGGTGGCTCTAGGGCGACTCCTAGCCGTCTAGGAGCCCTCAAACTCCAAGAGTAACAAATCCGATGGAAACCCAACTTGGAGAATGAATCAAGTGCTCAAGATCGAAGCTTGATCAACACGAAGTCTCTAGATGTAGCTTCTTCACCTACTCAAAGATGCAATCAATGGAATTAATGGTGGAGTGCAGTTGGAAGGTGGAGAGCTAGGGTTGCAATAAGTGTTCAGCTGAGAGTATGTGTGAGAGGCAATTCAGGCTGGTGGGTGGAGGAGGGGAATAAATACCCATACAGTCAAAACTAGCCGTTACTGTTGACAGACACCGGATGCTCCGATATTAACATCGAATGTTCCAATATTTTTGCAGTGAGACAGAGAGGGGTTAATCGGAACAAGCAACGGAAAGTTCCGGTCCATATCGGAATATTCCGGACCAACATCGGAATGTTTCGATATTTTTGCAACGATAGAGAGGGGTCGATCGGAACAAGGATCGGATTCTTCCAGTACATATCGGAATGTTCCGGACCGACATCGGAATGTTCCGATAATTTTGTAACTGGAGACAGAGAGGGGTCAATCGGAACAAGCAACGGATAGTTCCGGTAAGTATCGGAATATTCCGGACAAACATCGGAATGTTCTGATATTTTTGCGATATGCGACAGAGAGGGGTCAATCGGACTGTGTATCGGATTGTTCCGGTTCAGATCGGAATGTTCCGGACCAACATCAGAATATTTCGATATTTTCTCGACTGGAGACAGAGAGGGGTCGATCAGAAGGTTCCGGACCATATCGGATAGTCCGATATGTTTTCAAGGCAAACACCCTCAAAGTGATTTGGTGGAAAGAATGTGTCAAGAATCTTCGACCAAGAGCATTTAGAACTTCTAAAAAAATGGTTTTCCATCGCATCCCTCTTAATAGTACGGCGTGTCCTTAAACTCAATTCAAAAGAAAAGATTTACATTTTAAAAAAAATAACGCCGTCTTCTCCTTTAATCTTTACGGTCTCCAAGAGTCCTCCATATCCATTTTCTAATCTTAAAACTGTCCAACACTAAACAAGCTTGATTAGATTTTTAAGATGCTTGTCATCTATCGTCAAAACTTACAAGGGGCCTATATGCACTTTCAATCTCTCCCTTTTTGGTGATTGATGACAAACACAATTAAAGATTTTTAAAAACTAAAGTAAATCTCTTTTGAATGGTCAAGAATATAGTGGAGCTCCCCCTAAATATGTGGACGAATTGAAAAACTAGAAACTCCCCCTATATCCTTGCATTCGAGAGGGCAATAAGTAGATAAGTGCAGTAAATAGTAAATTCATATGGCATGGCATTGGGCACTCAATAACATAGCAACAAAATTAAAAAAACTTTTAAGACCAAATACTTGAGCACCAACTAAACATTACAAGCCAAGTTCATGGGTCCAAAGCACAAACACACAACGACAGAGATAATAGAGATTACAGAGTTTAAACTTTTAACAAAGTTTAGAACACACGAGATACATAAATAATAAGCTTTACTTTCTCCCCCTTTTGGCATCAAGATACCAAAAAAGGCAAGAAATAAGCTAAAGCACATAATAGGGTCAATCATCGTCTTTATCCTCCTCTTCTTCTCTAGAGTAGCTCTCCTCGCTATCACTCTCATTATCAGCAGGAGGAACTTGAGCAGGCGGGTCGAAGGCGGCTTCATAGCCCTTGATGTTCTCATCATCTTCACTCCCTTCGACCTCAGAGCCATCTGGTGAGCATGGGATCTCTAGGTGACGATGAATTTTCTTGAGCTCTGAGTGTTCTGCTTGATCCTCTCAGTGTTCTTCTGGCGAGCATGCCTCTCATCCTTGCCAAGGCAAAAGATTGCCCTCAGCATAGCCTTGATCGGCATAGCCTCGGTGCGGGCCTCGTCGACGCGCTGCTGTCGGGGATAAAATCACCGCCCATTGCCATGGCCCACTCCCTGACGGCCCAATCGAATGTACCTACCAGGCCCAAACGGAAGGTTCTATCGAACCCATGTGCATCCGTGAACGACTTTCCGGCCGCACGGCATGTAATGGCCTAAGATTCATGTTTGAGTCCGACTCGAACAAGAGTTCTGCATGGCTACGTGAAGACCCGGACGTGGTTTCCCGGATTGGAATAGGAGTGGTGATCCCCAAGACTAGGAGTATGCTTTATATGCCTTGGGATATATTTGACATGTCGAGTTCGTTACGATCGCGTTGTTAGCCCGACCCGATATTCCCTCGGTAGGTCGGTTTGCTCACCGCTATATAAACCAAGCCCCTACGGCGTTTAGGGGGCATCTGATCAATCCTACAGGAGTTTAAGCATCTAGCATCTCGTAGACACCTGATCTTCGCTTGTACACACTTAAACTCGCCGAGACTTGCTCGTCTCGTCGAGCCATCTCTTGTAATCATCTTTGATATATAAGAAAGGCTGGACGTAGGGTTATTATCTCTCCCGAGAGGCCTGAACCAGGATAAAAACCCTTGTCTCCTGTTCGTTGTTCGTTGTTATTCGGCGTGTCTCTTATCTCCCTCTTGAAGAACCTTAGTTGACTTGGGTCAATATCCCAACCGTCGACAGTTGGCGCCGTCCGTGGGGACACGCAGATCAAGCATGTCAAACTCCATCAGCGATACGGATATTCTTCCTGAGAACTACGACTCAGAAGGGCAGGATGTCTCTTCCCCTGCCAGCTCGAATCGATCTTACCGACCTAGATCGATGTCTGTATCTGAGACAGAAGTTTCTGGATACACTCCGGAGATGGTCTCAGGTCGAGCTCCCGTCATTGACGATGAATACGGAGCTGATGATCTTTACGCTGGTTTAGATCTATCAGATTCCAAGGCTATGTCGGTTGATTCCTCCTGTGGCGACACAGTGATGACACCGTCTAGCGCGCAAATGCACGGCCATCGCGGCGTCAACATGGCCGGCACAGGGACCTCAGGGGATCCTGCACGGGTCACGGCGGCCGAAGAGATCGAGCGAGTCAATTCCGCTCGGCACCCAGATGGAGCCGCACAATCTGCTCGCGAGCAAGATATTGTTCGCCGCACCTTTGACGAATCCATCAACCAAACCTTGGCGCAGATCCGCGATCAACATAAGCGCCGGCAACGCGATCCGCCTCGCGCCACGCCAAGACCCCGACAAGTTCAGCCGCCGGGTGGAATCCCGCGTGCCGCACTCCGATCCGCAAGACGCGGATGCTTCAGGATTCGGGGCCAATTGAGCGCAGCCGGAACGGCTCGCCCCGGCGATCAGAATCGATCCGCCACCAGACAATCTCGCCCTCGTGGGGCGAAGTGGCTACTCACCTCGGAAACCGCCGAGGGCCTTAAGTCCATAGGTGAGGCCTCATCCGGCAACGCGTGAGCCCGCCGGGTGGATTCGATCGCGAGCGATCCGATCGATCGCCTGACCGCCGTCACCGTCGGAGGATCACTGTCCACGAGCAAGCTGCTCGTGGTCGCCACCGCTCTCCAAGTCCCCATAGTCATCGCGACCACAGGGGCAAGCGTGCGAGCGGTGATCATGGACGATCCCCTCGCGAGGAGCGCGTTGTCGCGACCACGAGAAAGGAGCGTGGGGGCTTATCACGGAGAGAGTTCCTCCAAGCAGAAACCTTCAGCTCAGCTAGAGTTCCCCCGACCAACAGGACCAACGTCTTCTCAAGGCTAGGTTCTCAGGGGAAGGTGGCCGGTCTTATGCCTTGGGCTGCAGGGCCGTGTCTGACGAGCTTCGCTTTGTTCGGTGGCCCTCAAAGTTCAAGCCCGGACACATGGAGAGGTACAATGGGACCCAGAACCCAGAGGAGTTCCTTTTCATCTACGCTACGGCCATCATGGCGGCCGGGGGTGACGGGCTTGTCATGGCTAATTACCTTCCGACTGTCCTTGAGGGCGCTGCTCGGACGTGATTGTTTAATCAGCAAGAGGGTTTCATTAGCTCTTGGAACCAGCTTTGTGACGCTCTGATTGCCAATTTTCAGAGCTGTTACGTGCGTCTGGGCAAGGAGGATGATCTGCACCAGATGATCCAGATGAACGGGGAGACCTTCCGCAACTTTGTGGAGCGTTTCATCAAGATCTGCAACACAATCCCGAACATTTCGGACGAATCCGTTGTCCGCGCCTTTAAAAACGGAATCCGCGATGAACGGCTCACCCAGGATCTCGAGATCAATGAGACCTGGACCGCCAACGACCTGTTCAAGGCGGCTGATCGCTATGCCAATGCGGTAGAACGCGTTCAGTATAAGAAGGCGTTCGACAAGGGCGAGCTGCCCGCCCAGCCTGGTGTGGAGGAGAAGAAGAAGAGCAGCAACAATCCTGGTGACAAGAAGTCCCAAAAGAAAAAGAAGGGTGATGCGAACAACACCGTCGCTAGTATAGATCGCACACCTCCTCCCAAGGATGGGCAGAAAAAGCCCAACAATAACTATAAGGGCAAGAAGCCCGCACAGGGAGGCAACCAAGGCAAGAAAGGTCCAAATGACCGATATTGCAAATTCCACCAGCACTACGGGCATGACACACGGCACTGTAGGACCTAGGCTGCAAAGCTCGAAGATTTCTACAACGGCAAGGGCCCAATGCCTACCCTGCCCGAAAAAGGTGAAGCCGGTAAGGCTAAGCGCCAAACCGATGATGGTGATCGGGACGACGATGAATATCAGGAACCCGTGAACCATATCGCCGTCATCTTCGGCGGCTCGGCTTATACCTTTCGGCGGCAAATTTCAAGGAGGTCGCCGGAGGTCCATAACGTTGAAAAGGGCAAGCCTCACCAATCGATGAAGTGGACCGAGGTCTCCATCTCCTTCTCGGGAGGATTGCCCCATCGATGACCAAGCCCCAGAGGCTCCCATCGGTGGTCACTCCAACATCGCTAACGCCAGAGTTGGCCGCGCTCGATGACGGCGGAGCGCCTCGACTTACTCTCTGCTAAGGTCTTGGACGAGATGCAACTTTCCCGTTCCAAGCTTAAAGAGGTCGCGATGCCCTTCTACAGCATTGTTCTCGGAGAAGTCGTCACCGCTGGGGCGATCGTTCGCTGCTACCTTCGGCAGTCTAAGTAACTTCCGGACAGAGTTGATCACGTTCGACGTGGTTGACTTCACCTCCGCATATAACGCGATCTTGGGCCGGCCATCTCTTGGCAAGTTCATGGCTGTGTCCCACCACGCTTATCATTGCGTGAAGATACCGGGTCCCAACGGTGTGATCACGGTCAAGGGCAACTACAAAGCTGCTTTGGATTGCGACGAGCAGTCCCTCGCCTTGGTCGACCAGTTTCCGCAGCGTGGTCCCGATATTCCGCAGACCAAGTCTGTACGCCCTAGGGTTTCCCTTCGGCCAGGAGGAGAGACCAAGGAGGTTCCGCTGTCTTTGGATGATTCGTCCAAGACAGTTCACTTGGGGGCCAATCTAGACCCCAAATAGGAAATCGAGCTCGTTGCCTTCCTTCGAGCTAATGCAGATGTGTTTGCCTGGGAGCCGTCTGACATGCCCGGAGTCCCAAGGGAGGTTATCGAGCACAAACCGTCGTCCGCCGGACAAAAGCCTCGTTTCGCCAAGCTTCGTCACTTTTCGGACTTCAGCGGGGATCATCAAAGATCGGTTTGGCAAAATTCGTCATTCCGGATTCATCCGCGAGGTTGATCACACCGAATGGCTGGCCAACCCTGTCATTGTAAAGAAGAAAGGTGGCAAGTGGAGGATGTGTGTCGATCACACAGACCTGAACGCTGCTTGTCCCAAGGACAATTTCCTCCTGCCTCGCATAGACCAGCTGGTCGATGCAACTGCGGATGCCCAGCTCTTGAGTTTTTTGGATGCTTACTCTGGTTATCACCAAATAAGCATCTCTTCCGAGGATGAAGAGAAAACTGCCTTCATCACCCCTTTCTGCTATACGACCATGTCTTTCGGTCTGCGCAATGCTAGTGCCACATTCCAGCGCTTAATGGAGAAGACTTTCCCAGAACAGCGCGGAAGAAACCTGGAGGTCTATGTCGATGACATAGTTGTAAAGAGTAAGTATGCTCCAGATCATGTAAAAGACCTGGCCGAAACTTTTCGAAATCTCAATAGGCATCGAATAAAGTTAAATCCAGAGAAGTGTACCTTTGGTGTTCGATCTGGAATGTTGCTCGGTTATGTAATTGGTTCGCAAGGCATATCTGCCAACCCCGAAAAAATCGAGGCCATTGAAAACATGTAGGCTCCAACTACCATCAAGGAAGTTCAGAGCCTCACCGGACGGATGGCTGTCTTAAGCAGGTTTATTTTCGTCAGGGCGAATGCGGGCTGCCCTTCTTTAAGGCCCTACGCAAGCACAATGGTTTCGAGTGGACAGAGGAAGCTGATCGATCTTTCCAAGATCTAAAGCAATACCTGTCCAACCCACCTGTGTTGACTACCCCGCGATACGGCGAATGCTCTTGCTCTATCTTGGTCAGATGCCTCAAAGTGAGGAGCGGGTCTTGACGGTAGAAAGGGAAGGCATCCAGCGGCTAATCTATTATGTGAGCGAGGTGCTTCACGGATCTAAGGAGCGTTACCCTGAGGTCCAGAAGATGCTCTACGCCTTGCTCATGTCCTCCAGGAAGCTTCGCCACTATTTCCAGGCGCATCAAATACTGGTCCCGACCAAGTTCCCTCTTGGAGAAATCCTAAGAAACAAGGAAGCTGGCAGACGTATAGCTAAATGGGCAATGAAACTGGCGGAATTTGACATTCTGTTTGCTGCCCGAACTGCTATCAAGTCCCAGGTCTTAGCTGACTTTGTCGCCGAATGGATCTGGCCGCCCAAATCCCAGGAAGCTCCCGAGCAACCTGATGACCCCCCTTGAACCATGTTTTTTGATGGCTCGCGCACTGGAAACTCGGGGGCTGGTTTTGTTCTCATCTCCCCTTAGGGAGAGCAACTCCAGTATTCTATCCAACTACACTTCGCGGCAACTAACAACACTGCGGAGTACGAGGCCCTCCTTGCAGGACTAAGAGCGTGCAAGTCGCTCGGCGTCTAACGGCTGACTGTGAAGGGAGATTCACAGCTGGTCATCAATCAGGTTAACAAGGAGTATCAGTGCTGCGATGACTCAATGGCGCGATACCTGGTTGAAGTGAGGAAGTTGGAGCGGCACTTTCGATTTTTCGAGGTGCTCTTCGTGCCCAGAAAGGACAACTTTCTGGCCGACCAACTGTCCAAGTATGGATCCTCACGAGAACCTGCTCCGGCAGGGGTGCCCATCGAGCACCTTTGCAAGCCCTCAATCACGTCTCCGGACGAGGCAACTGAGACAGGTGGTGCTGTCTCCGCTATCGAAAGCAGTCATGAAATGACAACGCCATTTGTCCCAGATCTTGCGATGGGACCTCGCCTCAAGACGGCCGAAGCGTTCTCGGCTTACAAGGCGTGCTGGTCCATACAAGCTTGTGGACGGCATCTTTTACCGCCAAGGTGCGCTAGGAGTCCTCTCCAAGTGCATCTCTCAACAGGAGGGTGTGTTCCTTCTTAGGGGCATACACGAGGGCGCCTGTGGCAACCACGCCTCCTTCAGAACTCTGGTTGGCAAAACGTTTCGCATGGGCTATTATTAGCCCACAGCGTTACAAGATGCCCGGGACATAGTGACTAAGTGCAAAGCTTGCCAATTTCACGTCCGGAAGGCACATAAACCCGCCCAAGAGCCTCAAACGATCCCTCCATCTTGGCCTTTCTCCACATGGGGTTTGGATCTGCTCGGCCCGTTCCCTAAGGGGTATAAGGGTTACACACACTTGCTCGTCGCCATTGACACTTTTACTAAGTGGATTGAGGCAGAGGTTGTGCCATCTCTTCACGCCAAAACGGCTGTGCGCTTCTTCAAAGCAGCGTGGTCACGCGCTTTGGGATCCTCCATAAGCTGATCACCGATAACGGTACCCGCCGAGCGAGCTATTCCAGAATATCGCGAACACCGGGCACCAAGGTTCGCTTCCTCCGTGGCACATCCACGAGCAATGGAGCAATGAGCGAGCTAACGGACAGATCGTCCGTGGTATCAAACGGCGCGGTTTGCTGCTCTCCGCGAGCACAACAAGGCTCGGGTTGACGGTTCCTTCCGCCCTCCGGGCAATTCGACTACGGCCACCGGTAACCGGGAAACTCCTTCGAACGGGTTCACGGTGCAGAAGCCATCCCGCCTCACGAATAGTACTCGGCTCGCCTCACACGAGCTCGGTCAACTTGGTTGATGACGAGTAAGAGCGTTTACTCGATCTCGACCTCCTCGAAGGCACACGCGAACGGGCACAAGTCAGAATGGCGCGCTACCAGCAAACTCTTCGCCGGCACGCTGCCAAATCGGTTCGACCATGGGCTTTGACGGCGGGCGACCTCGTTCTGCGCCATGTCCAGAACCTGTCCAATGCCAACAAGCTAACTCCCCGTTGGGAGGGCCCGTTCACGGTCGTTTTATCTGCTCGCCCGGGGGCTGTTCGCCTGGCAATGGAGGACGGGAGAGAGCTGACCAGCACTTGGAACATCGACCAGCTTCGTAAGTTCTTTGTGTAGGTCTTTCTGTGTTTGCTTAGCTTCGCGCTTTTTGTTAAACTTCGCGCCTTTGTTCGTCCAAGTCTGTCGGGTTCCATGTAAAGTTCAATCCAATAAATAAGGAATTTTCGCGCCCTCGCGCCCTTTTCACATCTCTCGTCTTCTCAAGACTACCCTCTCTCGTAACACTTGATGGTCGCCTTGCCTTATAACACTTGGCTCCGCAATCTTAAGGATTTTTTTCCCGTCAGATCCAGCTTTCAACAAGTTTCTCAACTCAAGGTTGCGTAAAGGCTTTCTCGCCTCGCGGCTAAGTCTCTGCTCGTAAGTCCTCCGCTGCAGAGGCACTTACCGCCACGGCACAACCACTTGGCAAAGCCCGCTCTCGAAGCCCTCGCGCGCAGGCACTTTCCTTATTCGGTTATTTTGAATCGCCTAACTTACGCCGCCGAGCGCTTCTTGGAATAAGTTGATCAGATACGGTGTCGCTTAACTCTCTACGACGTGCTCAAATTCGCAAACTCAGGTTTTGAGCACCGTCTGCACCGGGGCTAGGTGTCGCTTCTTTCTCTTGTGCACTGCTCGAGTTCGCAAACTCGTGTTTTCGAGTACCGCACAACGGGGCCGGAGTTAGGCTGCGCTCCATCGGTTTTTCTTAAACTTTTAGCACTTTCGTGCCTTGCTCTTGGTTTCTGCTCGTTTGTCTTTTGTCGCTTTTTTTGCGTGAAAAAGGTAAGTTCTTTATTGCATTAACAAGAGTTGCGGTACAAAAGTCTCTTTCGATTCTGACCCTCTGCCTACTTAGAAGCGAGTTGCTCCTTAAGCTCCTCGATCACTTCCTTGAGGCACAGGACTTCCCCTTGGGCTTTAAAACCCTCTCTGGCCTTAGCTCGGAGACGGTCGGCTTCCTCCTTGCTGCTCTTGGCCCGCTCCGCTGTTTCTTCACACGGAGAGCCTCGACCTCTTCGGTCTTGGCCCGCGAATCGCTTCTGTCGGTTTTCGCTCGACTTGTTTCGCTGCTTGGCGGTCTTGAGCCGCTCGTCCAGCTCCTCGACCTCTTCTCCACGGTCCTCGCCCTTGCGGCCAGCCCGCAGATCTCCTCGGCCTCATCCCGGACGCCCATTGGGTGGAGATTTTCTCCGAGTGCCGCTGAAGTCGACTTCTTCAAATGAAGCTGGGCCTCGAGCCGCTTCACATGCTTCACGAAAGCGGCTTCCGCCATTCGGACACGCCGCTGAGTTGCTCCTCTAGCCACTTCAGGCGGCTCGGCTCCCTTCCATGACGTTACGCCCTCGCGGCTCACTTGGCTGCTCCTCGGTCTCTTCTCAAGAGCCCCGAGGATTGCCTCTCCTCGGTCAATCGAGCCTTGAGCTTTTTATCTTCGCCGCCAACTTGCTCGGCTCTTGGTCGGCGCGAAGGCTCCTTCGAGCCCCCTCATTCGAGCTGCTCTCGAAATCCGCCTGAATCAGCCAAGGCCGACGGTGACTCCATCCTCGAGCTCCTCCATGGTATCCTTAAAGACACGAGGAGAAGACCGCTTAGCCGCTTTGCGATGATGTTGCTCGACTGGACCAGGTTTGGCTTTGGAGCTTACCCTCCAAGCCGACGCTTCAGTCCCCGGCGTAGGCGATCTTCGAGACCATGCGTCCACGGCCTCGCTTCGTCGGGATGAGATCGGCGCGCCGTTCTTACCGCCGCCTCTTTGCTCCTTCTTCCTGGGAGCGATTTGCTCGGGAGCGGAGCGCGCGGCGGCGACTTTCGTCCCCGCGCTCCTGCCCTTCTTCCTCTTCTGCCCGATCACCTTCGGACAAGGTCGGTGCCGCTCCACCGGGCGACACCAAAGCTTCCGCTGGCGGGGCAACTTGTGCTCCCTGCTTGTGCGTTTCTCCTTGCACCTTGGCGGCAGGACTTCGCCGCTCGCCGGTTGCCTCCGTCGCCTCGTGGACGGGCTGCCCGCGACGGTGCGGTAGGACCGCCGCTTTCGGTCCCACTCGGCAGCTTGTGGAGCCATCGCTTTGGCCCGCTTATTCGTGGCGCTGTCCGCCGCTTCTTCCGCCTCCGGTAGCTCTGCCGCGCCTTCAACAAGATCGATCCGCTTTCATCGAGCTCGCGGGAGCAAGCTCCACGCCACCGGCTTGTCCTGAGGTCGGTTAACCTCATCGCTCGTGACGCACCGCGCGTGCTCGGCAGAGAGATCGCCGATTGCCTCGCCGACATTGTCCGTGGCGCCTCTCCCTGGGCACTGATGAAAAAGGGGATAGTTGAGCTCGACGCGTTAGGAAAGTTGTAAAGACGAAAGATTCACATTACATACCGCCATGAGGACTTGATCTTTCTCTTTGTTGCTAAAACTTTCCGCCTCTTCCTGGGGGCTCCTTGGCGCCTTTGTTCGCCTCGGCTCCGGACGCTTCAGGCGATTTAACTCAGCTCCTCGCCGAGTGAAGCGCTTTTCTCACGCAACGCAAGAAGTTTTTCTTTGCGCGCGACTTCTTCCTCAAGCCTCCTCTGCTCGGCGACTTGTTGCAGTCGCATTATGTGGCCCGAGTGAGCCCGCCCGTAACGCCTAAGCCGGAGGGTCGTGATCCTTACCTCTTCATCGCTTTGCTCGGCGAGGAGGGAGGGGCTTGGTCGCTTTCCGCTCGCTTGGCCGTGTGCGCGTTTGGCTTGCTCGACGCGCTCCGTTGCCGTAGCAGGCTTCCTCGAGGGCTGGCGGCCGCCATGACGCGGCGAGCTCCGCGTTGGCTCAGCCGCCACCTTGGGTTTTGTGGCCACTTTGGCCTTGCCCTTCTTCACCCTCTCCTTCTCCGACCCAGAGAGCTCCTCCACGATCCCTCCGAGGATCAGCTGGTCCTCCTGCGTGTTCGGAATGGGAATGTTAGCATTTACAACGGTGCGAATCCAGCGACACAGACGAGAGTTCGAACAACTTACCTCGGCTGTGCGGACGAGCACGTTCCTCGGACAGGTGTATGCCACCTCGTCGATGACCTCGCCGTCCTTCTTGGCTGCCTTCAGCATGGCGTCGACCCGCTCGGTCATCCATGCATCGGTTGGCTTTTCTGCCCGAGCAGGAGCGCCTGCTAGTTCCTGTTCGGAGGAGATATCAAAGAAAGGTTGAGTCTTAAAGGCACTTACCCGTGCTCTCCCTAGAGATGTCTTCCCAATCCTCTATCTTATAGAAGGGATAGGGTCTTCTCCGCAATGACAGATCTCGTCACTGTAGTCCCAGTATGATCTCCCCGCCAGATGAGCCCAAGGCTCACGAGGAAGGCGATCTTCCTCGTCAAGTACCGCCCCCGGCGGACATCTCCGTAGAGGCATTGATGTTCCTTCGCGGCGCCTTCCGGTGAAGAAGAGCTTCTTGTCGTCGCTCCGCCGGTGTAGAACCACCGTCCCACCACGCCCATTGAGTCGGCAGCGGTGGGCGAAATGGCAATGGCGTCGTCGGCGGTGGCTTGAGCTTGAGGTAGTAGCACCTCAAAGATCAAGCGGCGGAGCTGCTCCTTGTTACCATGTAGTAATGGAGGAACAGCCCACCGGTGGATCGATGCCAGATAGCCCTCGCAGTGTGCGAAGACGGCCATCCGGAGGATCTTGTTCGGATTGAGGTTCGCCACCTCCAATCCGGCCGAGGTTCAAGAAGGCCTCTCTGAAGTCGCTCTCGGGAGACCTCAGCCCAGCAGTCTGCGAACTGCTCAAGTTGACGAACTCTCCCTCAAGCGGCTCCGGAGTCTCCTCCTCCCCGGGCAGCCTCCAGCTACTGGAGTCGATGTGGCCCTCTTCCTCCTAAACTCTCAAGTCCTCCTCGGTAATGCTAGTGCTTACGATCTTGGCCATAGCTGTTCCCAGGGTCGGACGAGCAGGTTTGAGGTGGAGTTTGGGTGCTTGGTGCTGGGTGCGGCTGGAATTAGGGCTTGGGAAGGAAAGGCGCGAGAGCAGAAGTGGCTAGCCGCATGCGGCTTGGGAGCTTTTATAGTCCTATATGAGCAGCTCTGCAATGGTTTGTCACGAAACGGCTAGGTAAAACGGTCACCTGTTTTCACTGCGCAGCGACAGGAAGTTACCGTTGGAATCTGCCAACGGATACTTTTTTCCAGCGTCCACGCTGAAGGCTGGGTGCTCTGCTCGGATAGATGTGTTTTCCTGTTTGGTGCAACAGAGTTGCTTGGCACTGATCTGGTTTGTTCGGTCCCGGACAAGTTGTGTTCGGTTGAACCATAATCTGTTCGGTCGATTGTTTCAAGTCTCTGTGGCAGCGTACTTTCCCTCTTTGTGACTTTGAGTCTCAAGAGGACGACCCCACTCTAGTGAGTTCTTCCACTTGAGTCTCAGGGGCTAGCTGTCGGGATAAAATCACGGCCCATTGCCATGGCCCACTCCCTAACGGCCCAATCGAACAACCTACCAGGGCCCAGCTCCCTAGAAGGTTCTATCAGGCCCATGTGCATCCGGCTGAACAGCTTTCTAGCTGACACGGTGCGTAATGGCCTAGGATTCATGTTTGAGTCCGACTCGAACAAGAGTTCTGCACGGCTACGTGAAGACCCGGACGTGGTTTCCCGGATTGGAATAGGAGTCGTGATCCCCAAGACTAGGAGTATGCCTTATTTGCCTCGGGATATATTTGGCATGTTGAGTTCGTTACGATCTCGTTGTTAGCCCGGCCCGATATTCCCTCGGTAGGTCGGTTTGCTCACCGCTATATAAACCAAGCCCCTACGGCGTTTAGGGGGCATCTGGTCAATCCTACAGGAGTTTACGCATCTAGCATCTCGTAGACACCTGATCTTCGCTTGTACACACTTAAACTCGCCGAGACTTGCTCGTCTCGTCGAGCCACCTCTTTTAATCATCTTTGATATATAAGAAAGGCTGGACGTAGGGCTATTATCTCTCCCGAGAGGCCTGAACCAGGATAAAAACCCCTGTCTCCTGTTCGTTGTTGTTCGGCGTGTCTCCTATCTCCCTCTTGAAGAACCTTAGTTGACTTGGGTCAATATCCCAATCGTCGACAGTTGCCCTGACGCGGTGTTTCCTCAACGTTGCCTCGACGCAGCCTGACCTCCTCGCGGCCAGGCGCCCTCCTCCGCGCCGCCCTCAAGATCCAAGGAGACCTATCGTAGCCGGCATCGGCCTCGCCGCCTCAAAGGCACCTCTATGACAACGGCGTGCCGTCCCCCTCTCGCGCGCCGCCGCGGCTTGACCCACCACCGATGGCATCGATCGCATCAGCGGCCCCCCAGTTAAGATCCTTCGCGATGTCATCGGCCGTCCCGCCAAGGACGCCACGCACACCGCCGCGCTCTCCACGCGCTAGTGCTGCCTCTGACACTCGGTGCCGCTCGTCCTCGTCGACGGCCGCCTCCTCCCGCCTTTGAAGTCGACCATATCTTCGGGGTTGCTACTTTGACCTCTACAACGACATCACAAAGGCAGACGAAGAGTGAAAATTTGAGTTCCTCCAATCCCCAAAAAGCTGGGCCAAGACCCTAACTCGATGTCTGTTCTGTCTACCCGCCCCTCGGTGACTCGGCACGGACATATAAGGGGCTACGTTGTAGCATGGGGTTAGGGATATCCCATCTTTTGGGCTGCCCGGAGCAATGGCTGGGATCGAGTAGGCCACATGTATAGGAAGGCACATGACCCGTCATGTAAGTAACAAATGTACAAGAATGCCCACCGGGCATTTAGGGTTCAGGGTAAGGAGGGGATTTCCCATTTATTCTCAGGGCCGTTCCTGAGTTTTCCGGGGCCCGGGGCGAAATCATAGATGGAGCCCCTAACATAAGTATTAAATTTTTTTTTATAATACCATATATCAACTAAAAAAACAACATTCAATATATTATACAAATTATACCGATAAATAAAAGTAAAAGTACAAGTAAGATTTTTTACCTCAAATAATTGTGGAGGTCATCTTAGAAATGTCCTTTTTTTGCTACCAGATGGATATTTCCTTGGTGGCATGATGTCTACAACCAAAGAATAGATTAATAAAACAATAATATGATTTTAATTCTCGATAATCTAATTAATTATCAAAATTAATTAATCACTTACTCACATGGCGGCGTGTGGGCGTGTGGTGAATAATCTAAAATAGAGGCCAGAGTAGCGTACCGAGGTAGATCGGATCTCCGTGACCACCACTAAATAAAATAAGGTACCTAGGGTTGATGAGATCATGAGAAATCAATAGACAGTAAAAATATAGAATGAATTGATTTGGTATGTTCTTTTAATCTAGTTTAAAGAGACAAGATTGAATGAAGCACGAACCATGGAGCGAGCAGCGGCGGCGGCGGCGCTTAGTTCGACCGAATTGGAATCGATCAATCGACGGGAACACTTGGAACACGCCGCCATCGGATGATCCAACGCTGAATCGCCACGGTGACCATATGAGCCCTTGGCCGCTTATTGCCCATCGTCCCACTTAGGCCTGCCTTTCAATCGGTACATCGCAATCTCGCCGAATTCATCGACCGTCGAGCACGAGCAATGAGAGGCTGGGGCGCTATTGTCGGCGTGCGTCGGGGAGGGTTGGCGGGTGGGGCCCTGTCCGTGGGGGGCCAGGCGGTGGCCCCCTCGCCCCGACACGGCCCTGTTTATTCTCACCCTATATAAACAAGCTATCATGGCTCTTGGAAGGGGACGGAATCCATTCACAAGAAACATATTTTGGCTAGTTACTTTGTATGCGCTCCGCTCCCTTGAGTTGCTCCACAAGTCTCGTCTCCGTGGAACAGCCTCTTAGAAATCTGTTGTCTGGCTCGGATCAATGACAACGCGAATGATAAATATGTATTAGCAGGGATCGGGCATCTGCTTGAAAACTGTCTCCAGCCTGCAAAGCTCTACGCCGGCGTTGGGGTGGCAGCAACGCGTGATTGGCGGCGCTGCAGATTTTGGTGCGAGAAAAACGCAGAGAATTCAGTCCTGGTGATGAGGATCACGTGGGATCGGCTGCCGAGTTCATGGTCGGCACACCGCACATATGTAGGCGTTGAGGGGTTAGCTAGGGCTAGCTTTGGAGTTCGCATGCGCTGGAGCGATACATGCCAGGCAAGCAGGGGCCCATGAGCCCATCCTTCTTCAGGAAATCAGGATGCAGTAGAGGAGGTCACATTTTACACGAAGGAATACCATTCGCTGTTTTTCTAAGAGCTATGCTATTTGGTGTTAAGGTTAGTGTAAATTGGCCTCTACTAGCCGAAGTAATTTTCAGATAATGAAAATAAGATTCGTGCTCTGCATGGTGAGACGTATGCGGTCAAAGTAGAGTCGCAGCGATCACACCATTTAACAAGAAGTTGAGTTCGCAACTTAGTACAAGGCTAAAGTTAAATACAAAATAAAATAAAATAAAATTGGCATGACTAGCACAAAGTCCATTTTTGAATTTTCATTCATAACCGGCGAAGTAGTAACTAGCACAAAATCCAACGCTCGGCATACTTTGAAGCAAGTTCTAGAGATAACCAATATGCTCCCCTGAAACAGCTTGTAAAAATGTAATATTCTTTTTATAAAAAATAATACCATTTCGACACAACCATACCGACTAGAACAAAGTTGCCATGCTAACCAAAATCAATTTATGATGTGTAGACTCCATCCTTGCCATTCAGCTCCATCCAATGTGAGCAATGCTTCTTGGGATATTAATCCTGCAATTAAACTCCAAATTGACCTAGAAAAGATATTTTGACAAATGGCACACTTCAAGCTCTTCATCTAAACTTTTTTTTTTTCGGCCAAATTGCTCCTCTGTCTAGATACCGGAGAAAAATTTAATATTTAATAAAGTTTTAAGTTTCCATAAATAATTGATTGAAACTGAATGCAATGGTGAATCATCTGAGTCACATGGAGTGACCGTAAATCTTTCACTTTTATGCAAACTTCAAAAAAAAAACCCCTAAGAAGTGCTACCCGTAAATTTTTCACTTTTATGCAAACTTCAAAAAAAAAAAACCCTAAGAAGTGCTACCGAGTAGCAATGCACCTATTAACAACCCGTGAAACGCATCCTATATTAACTTAGCCAAGCAAACACATATTAGCAACTTAGTCAAGCATGTTTAAATGTGACTTATTGACTTGGTGACAAGTATATGGTATATCTTTTTATTCATAGAGAAGAACAGACAATGTTAAAGCATGACCAACAGTATGGTCCCTAAAAGTGGATCTTCTCTATAATTAGAGACTCTATGTCCTCATATCACTCTAGCAGAGTCTTTGTGTTAGTCTTTAAATTTAGATACTCTCTAAACCTTTGTATTTAGACATTATCTCTCTTATCTCTTTATCTTTTTAAGGATAGAGATCCTGGAGAGGATGGAAATATAAAGAATAAATAGTGATTTAGAAAAAGATATGTAGAGAACGAGATACTAAAGATTTTCTACTATACTCTTATTATTTGATTAAGGTCCCATTTGAAACACATGAATTCTCAAGACTGACTTATGTGAGAGATGTTGGAATTGATGCTATTAATTGAACTGTTTTTATGTAACTGCGGAGAATGCTCACATTTACAACTATCAGGATATTGGGGTTGTCCGGCTGTTATGAGGGATAAGCTTTTCTTTTTTCTATTTTTGCTTTTGTTTCACTATGGTTTTAAGTTGTATGGCATATGGATGCGGAGGCCGAAAGCTACTTCAATTATGATCTAGTTTAAGGTCCCCTTTGAAGCACATTAATTTTCAAGACCGGGTGGTGTGATAAATTTTGAAATCAGTGCTATTAATTGAACTATACTGCAAAGAAATTTCACAAAGGTAGGTGATCATCATCTATGTAAAAATGCACACAGTTACAACCATTTGGATGCTGGGGTCTGGCTGTTAGGAGGAGAAGCTTGTTTATGTTTTGCCGTCAATTTTATTTTGGTTTTAAACTTTGTAATAAATATTTGTACTGGTTGTGATGCTGAGGTCGAAAGTTACCTCCATAATTTCATTATTAAAAAAATCCCTAGATTATACATGTGGTCTGAATGAATGTCGGCACCATGTTGGAGCTCTTTAATCTGAGGAAAGAAATATAAGCAAGAAAGGAATACGCAGCAGCTGCTTTGCTGTAACAGCTACCTAGCTCTGTAGTGCTGATAATTAGTACGTGACTTTATTCCGAATTTTCAACCCCTAAGTCTTAGCTAGCTAGCCTAATCCCATTCTTTGTTGTCGTTGTCACGATCAGAGATGATCTACGAAGTCCCAAAATCCCAATTCCAACCTTGTTTATATATCTCGATCAATCATTGCTCCATTTCACTTTAGGAGCAAGCTGGGAGATGCTAGCACCTCGATCATTTGGAGGTTTTCGCTTAATAAATATGTTTATGGATTGCATGCATAAATCATGACACCATTGTGCGTGTGCAGCGAGCTGGCTGGGAACAGTGGGAAGACTAGAAGGCCGTGCTTTTTCCGGGAACCCAACACTACAGGAGGCGGCAACAGTCTCGACGGCCAAAGCCGTCGATAAAAATCGCACAACCGTCGGATATACTTAGTATTGACGGCTGGCCGTCGAGACAAGTCCGTCGAGTAAAGGTCGTAGAGAGAAACACGTGTCTAGCCGTCGACACTAGTAGTTTCGACGGCTAAATTATAGCCCGTCGAGACAGACCCCCAGGACGCCGTTACCGGCATGGTTGGATCTGTATCGACGACCAATAGAGAGCCGTCGATACTAGTGCTAATGGGCCCCACCGCGGCGAGGTGCAGGTAACGTGGACGGAAACGACAGTCTCGACGGTTTTTTATAGGCCGTCGGTAACATCCGGTACGGCGGTCTCGACGGTTATGGTGTCACTTTATGAGACAACCTCCCGCAAAGCGATGTCGGCAGCGATGTTACCGTCGAGACAAAATAAGAGCAGAAAAAAATAATTTTGTATATTGTAAAAAAAATCACAAATTTACTTGCCGCCGCCGCTACCCGATAGCGGCCGGCGACCGCACTTTTCAAACCCAAAATACCCGGCAATTCATATATATACTCCTCGTCGCATATATGCGACCACAATTCATCCAAACCACACATCCAAACCACAAAATACACAAATTAAACATGACCACATCTCCACAAGCACATATATAGCAAATCGAAGTCCACTAGCACATATAAAGCACATCGAAGTCCACAAGCTATCAAATAAGAAATGCAAGACGAAGTTTTCAACTAAAAGTATCAAAATCAAAAGTAAAGCTAGCTAGCTATTGATCAGGGTTGGTTGGCCGAGGATCGTTCTCCGGTGGGTTCTCTGGGCGATTAGGCGGCTGGGTGAACAGCGGCGAGGCGCTCGCAAAGAGGTCGGTGACCCAGTTGGGATTTTTCTGGCTCACCGATGTCTCTCCTCCCTCCTGGCCACGGATTTCACTATGAGCCGCTGAATCGGAACACTACATGTGTACAAAACAGTTGGTTATTAGTTCGTCACGTTTAAACGGTTCGAAACATGAGTTAATGACTTACCGCCTCCGTAACATACGGCAAGCCACCATGTGGGCGAGCTGGGCCCACGTATTCGCTTTGGTGTCGATCGGTGACTAAGCGGGGGTCACCGCCGTAATGATTATATATGAGGCGATGCACAAGATCCAAACTTCGATGGTAGCACAAGACAAGGATTTATCTGAGTTCGAGCCCTCATGGCGGAGGTAATACCCTACATCACGTGCTCGGGATTATATAGGGTATATGTGTACAAGATGATCGACACAGGACATGATCAAGATGATGATGGAGATTCTCTAGATGTAGATGTAGGCTGCCTATAGAACTATGGCCCTAACCCCTTTATATAGTGGAGGGGTGGGGTTACAAGGAGGAGTCCTAATCGATTCTGAGTAGGATTCCTATTAAGTAGGGATAGGTTTCTATCTTCATGTCTTTTCTTGCGAGCAAGTCTTCTAGAGTCCAAGTGGTATCCGTCCTTATCCACCGACTTGGTCCATCCTGTCGGATGGTCTTTTAGGCCAGCCGTGTGGATACCGGGGTCTATGTTATCCTGATGGCCCAAGGTGCTTCATAGTCGAGTTCTTTGCTCTTCTTTATCGCACCTTGGATGAGTCATGCTTCATCTTAGAGTGCTTGTAGATTATTCTTTGCTCCTTTCCGATAGCTTCGCATGCATTATCTGCGAGGAGACGTGAAGGACTCATAGAGAGTTGTTAGTGATACCCACCCGATATTGCGGAGTTCTAGCGGTAGGCTCTTTGCAAGCGCATCACTTTGATTTTAATGAAGTGGTACTGCACTCGTCTTCGCGATGTACAATGGCGACCCAACATGGGCGTACCTTTGGTTTTGGTTGAAGAGCGAGTGATACATGCTCGTCTTGCGATGTCGGTGGCGACCAACATGGGGCGTACCACCGTCTTGGTGAAGAGCGAGTGATACTGTGCTAGTCTTGCGATGTCAATTTGCGACAACGTGGGCGTACCAGTTTTGGTTTGAAGCCGAGTGATACCGTACTGTTTTGCGATGTCGGTGGCGATAACGTGGGCGTACCATTTGGTTTTAATTTGAAGAGCCGAGTGATACTGTACTAGCTCATCGATGTACGGTGGCGATAACATGGGGCGTACCACTAGTTTTAATTTGAAGAGTCGAGCGGTATCTGTACCCGACGGAGTAGGATCATGGTGGTGGCCCGAAGGGCATCTGGTTGGATTTTAACCATCACGGTACTGTACTCGTCTTGCGATGTACAGACAGCTAACATGGAGCATACCATCTGGATAGGGTTTGGCCCAATGATACGCATCCGACTAGTCGGTAACACGCCTAGTTTCCCAACATGGGACATACCATTGTTGTCGACAGCGATACACTGTATCCCATGTGAGCGAATCTGACTAGCGACCCCACCACAGGGGCGTACCTTAAGAAAAGAGTTTAGCCGTATGGTATCCATACCGGAGTAGCGGTACATCTGACATAGACCCCAATGGGCGTACCATCAAACTCAATCCGACATCATTAATATCGATCGACATGCGGCGACCAACTAGTGACCCAACATGGGGTATACCAAGATATGGGTAATTTTTGTAGCTCTGCGGGTGATATGCCCTCAAAGGGGTGCAGAAGGCTGAATTTGGCTTAGCCCCCCAGCGCTTGTAGCCATTGTTTGTGTGTGTTTGGAAGACCGTAGTTAGCGCTCGAGGCGCGGGATGGCTCATGCCCAGGCGTAAGCGTATAGCCGTACCAAAGTTGGTGTGAGCGTATAGCCGTCGAAGTTGGTGTGGGCGATAGTCAGTGCCATAGACTTGAATGCTCGAGGCCGCCGTGGTAGCGTGAGCTGCCTGGCACTCACTGAGCTAAAACCCATGATCTCTGTAGCATGTACATGTAGAGTTTAGGCGATGTCTGGAAGCATTGAGATAATTTTATACTTTTGCAACTTTTCCTTTTGACATTAAATTTCTCCAAGTAATCTTCCTTTTATTAAGCACTCTTGCCGACTAGTCTAGCCCAGGCGTCGAATTGGCTCATGACTCTTTTCGAACACAGCGTGTCGAGTGACTAAAGTTCGCCGTCCGTGGGTCCGAGCTTCACTACTCGAAAAAACCACTCGGATTCATTTGCAATCATAAAGAAAAAAACAACAAAAGAGCGCACGAATTACCTATTAGGTGTAGCCCCGACTTCTTGCTAGTTAGAGACCAACTAAGTAGCAAGTCAAGAAACAACAAATTCATAAGAAAAGATTATGGTAATGAGAACTTAGCTCGTGCGGGCGTGGGCGTGTGCCGAGCCGTGAACTTGGTTGCTCGTGGTATTTGGCGTGGGCGTGTCATTGAGTGGCGTGTCGCCGAGCCGTGAGATTTGTAGCTCAGGCGTCTAGCCGTCGGGCGCTCATGGCGCGCGATGGCGTCTGACCAGCCGAATACTTGGGCGCTAAATGGCGCGGCGTGGGCATGTCGCCGAGTGGCGTGTCGCCGAGCCGTAGATTTGTTGGCATAGGCGTGTAGCCGAGTGACTTGTCTCCGAGCCGTCGATTTGAAGCTGCATGTGTACAGCCGTACCGGGCGCTCGTGGCGTGCGATGGCGTCTAAACCGAAGCTGAATACTTGGGCGCTCGTGGCGCGGGCGTAGGCGTGTCGGCGAAGTTACGTGTTGCCGAAGCCAGAACTTGGGCCTTCGTGGCGCCGGGCGTGGCGTGTAGCCGAGTGGCTTATCGCCGAGCCGTGGATTTGAAGCTGCAGCGTCTGGCGTCTGCGCGCTAAATGGCGCGATAAGCGTCTGGCGAAAGTGAATCTGGCGCTAAATGGCCTTGGCGTAAGCGTGTCGCTGAGTAGCGTGTCGCCGAGCCGTAGACTTGTGCGCTCGTGGCGCTGGCATAGGCGTGTAGCCGAGTGGCTTATCGCCGAGCCGTATATTTGTAATTCTTGGCGTGTAGCCGTCGCACGGCGCTTCGTGGCGCGCGACGCGTCTGAACCGAAGCTGAATACTTGGGCGCCGTGGCGCGGGCGTAAACATGTCGCCGAGTAGCGTGTCGCCGAGCCGTGAACTTGTGCGCTGTGGCGCCGGGCGTAGGCGTGTAGCCGAGTGGCTTATCGTTGAAACCATAGATTTGAAGCTGCAGCGTGTAGCCGTCTGGGGCGCTAAATGGCGCGCGATAAGCGCTGGCCGAAGCTGAATTTTGGACGCCGTGGCGCTGGCGTGGCGTGTCGCCGAGTGGCGTGTCGTCGAGCCGTATATTTGTTGGCGTGGCGTGTGCCGAGTGACTTGTCGCCGAGCCGTAGTTTTGAAGCTGCAGTGTCTGGCCGTACCGGCGCTAAATGGCGCGCTGATGGCGCATAAACCGAAGCTGAATACTTGGCGCTAAATGGCGCGTGGCGTAAGCGTGTCGCTGAAGTTACGTGTCGCCGAGCCGTGAACTTGGGCGCTTCGTGGCGCTGGCTTAAGCGTGTAGCGGTAGCTTATCGCCGAGCCGTGGATTTGAAGCTGCAGCGCATGGCCACGGGGCGCTGTGGCTGCGATAGCGTCGTAAACCGAAGCCGAATACTTGGCGCTAAGTAAGCGGGCGTAAGCGATGTCGCTGAAGTTACGTGTTGCCGAGCCGTGACTTGGGCGCTTCGTGGCGCGGGGCGTGGCGTGTAGCCGAGTGGCTTATCGCCGAGCCGTAGATTTGAAGCCGCAGCGCATACCGCACCGGGCGCTAAATGGCGCTGCTGGATAAGCGTCTGACCGAAGCCGAATACTTAAGCGCTGTGGCGCGGGCGTAGGCGTGTCGCCGAGTAGCGTGTCGCCGAAACCGTGAGACTTGTGCGCTGTGGCGCCGGCATAGGCGTAGCCGAAAGTGGCTTATCGCCGAGCCGTATATTTAATAGTTGCAGCGTGTAGCCGTCTGGGCGCTTCGTGGCGTAGCGATGGCGTCTGACCGAGCTGAATACTTGGCGCTGTGGCGCTGGCGTAGGCATGTCGCTGAGTAGCGTGTCGCCGAGCCGTAGACTTGTGCGCTCGTGGCGCTGGCGTAGGCGTGTAGCCGAGTGGCTTATCGTTGAGCCATAGATTTGAAGCTGCAGGCGTGTAGCCGCACCGGACGCTCGTGGCGCGCGATGGCGTACAGCCGAGCTGAATTCTTGGACGCTCGTGGCGCGGGCGTAGGCGTGTCGCCGAGTGGCGTGTCGTCGAGCCGTATATTTGTTGGCGTAGGCGTGTAGCCGAGTGACTTGTCGCCGAGCCGTAGTTTTGAAGCTGCAGGTGTACAGCCGTACCAGGCGCTCGTGGCGCGCGATGGCGTACAACCGAGCTGAATACTTGGGCGCTCGTGGCGCGGGCGTAGGCGTGTCGCTGAGTTACGTGTCGCCGAGCCGTAGACTTGGACGCTCGTGGCGCTGGCTTAGGCGTGTAGCCGAGTGGCTTATCGCCGAGCCGTAGATTTGAAGCTGCAGGCGTACAGCCGTACCGGGCGCTCGTGGCGCGCGATGGCGTACAGCCGAGCTGAATACTTGGGCGCTCGTGGCGCGGGCGTAGGCGTGTCGCTGAGTCGCGTGTCGCCGAAGCCGTGAACTTGTCGCTGTGGCGCTGGCATAGCGATGTAGCCGAGTGGCTTATCGCCGAGCCGATATTTGTAGCTGCAGCGTGTGCCGTCTGCGGCGCTAAATGGCGCGCGATGGCGTCTGGCCGATTGAATATGGGCGCTTCGTGGCATGGGCGTAGGCATGTCGCTGAGTAGCGTGTCGTCGAGCCGTAGACTTGTGCGCTCGTGGCGCTGGCGTAGGCGTGTAGCCGAGTGGCTTATCGTCGAGTCATAGATTTGAAGCTGCAGGCGTGTAGCCGCACCGGGGCGCTAAATGGCGCTGGATGGCGTCATACCGAAAGCTGAATTTCTTAGACGCTAAATGCGGGCGTAGGCGTGTCGCCGAGTGGCGTGTCGTCGAGCCGTAGATTTGTTGGCGTAGGCGTGTAGACGAGTGACTTGTCGCCGAGCCGTAGATTTGAAGTTGCGGTGTCTGCCCGTGCACGGCGCTCGTGGCGCTGCGATGGCGTCTAACCGAAGCTGAATACTTGGCGCTAAATGGCGGGCGTAAGCGATGTCGCTGAGTTACGTGTCGCCGAGCCGTAGACTTGGACGCTCGTGGCGCTGGCGTAGGCGTGTAGCCGAGTGGCTTATCGCCGAGCCATAAATTTGAAGCTGCGGGCGTATAGCCGTACCGGACGCTCGTGGCACGCGATGGCGTACAGCCGAGTGACTTGTCGCCGAGCCGTAGATTTGAAGCTGCAGGCGTGTAGCCGTACCGGGCACTCGTGGCGCGCGATGGCGTGCAGCCGAGCTGAATACTTGGGCGCTCGTGGCGCGGGCGTAGGCATGTCGCTGAGTAGCGTGTCGCCGAAGTCAACTTGTGCGCTGTGGCGCCGGGCGTAGCGTGTAGCCGAGTGGCTTATCGCCGAGCCGTAGATTTGAAGCTGCAGGCGTGTAGCCGTACCGGGCTCTCGTGGCGCGCGATGGCGTACAGCTGAGCTATAGAGCTTAGAGGCGTAGGCGCGTAGCCGAGTAGAGGAAGTAGTCGTTCAGATCTCGATCAACACCGAGTGGCACACGTCGTGGTCGGCGACGAACAGCACCGTGCTCGCCGAGGTCTCGCCCATGGTCGACGGAGTTGGCCGTAGTCGTAAATGATCTCCATGCGGTTGGTGTATCTTGACGAAAGTCGATGAAAGTCCTCGCTGGTCTTTAACGTCCCACGAGATGTGGCACGATCAATCCTCACGCCGTAGCAGGCACAGACGAGATTTACGAGCTCACCGAAATTCGCGACCTCTCTGCGCAGGCTGTCTTCAAAAAGACGCCACGGTCGGATCCGAAGTCGGAATTAGGTGTTCTTGGATTTGTTGGAAAGATAACGAGATAAGCTTTCCAACACATCTTAAATCACCCCGAAACTCCTCCTAAGTCAGCGGGAAATAGCGATACAAGTTCCGTCCAGAATCTGAATGGGAACAGATCGCATCTTTTCTCATGTTCGTCTTGCGGTTGATGAAACCGGCGTTGCACGATGGACACCATGATCTTCGAGTTCGAGTGGTTTGCTGCTGATGACGGTCACCACCCGAGATTTGTTCTCCATCGGGACCTCACCGTATCCGAGTCGGGAATTAAGCCCCCGGCACGCTACTCGTTGGTAGGCGGCGGCGGCATTCCCCAACACGACCGGGAGTCCAAGTGAAGCGCTGTTGAATTCATCCCACGGATTGGATCATGTCCAAACCCACGAAAGTATTGCAGAGGTCCTTGATTGAGTTCTCACCGTATCCGAGTCGAGAATTGAGCCCCCAGCGCACCACTCAGGAGTAGATGGCGGCGGCGTTCCTCGACCCGAACGGGAGTCCAGACGAAGCGATGCCGATGTTCTCCTCAGACTAGATCGGATCTATGTCCGGAAGAATTGTTGGTCGTCGATTGTTTGGAGAAGTTCTTTGCTGATCCTTGATGTCTTTGGAGGTGTACCATGGCCTATCCGCATGCCGCAGCCTCCATAGATGGATTTTACGAGCTCGCCGAGATTCGCGACCATCCCGCAGCCTACCTTCAAACGGATGTACCGGACGCATCCTAACTCCGTTTTGGGTGTTCTTGGGCTTCACGGAAATATGACGAAATTATCTTTCAAACGCATCCAGTCTCATCCCGAAATTCCTTCTGGATCAACGGGAATTGAAGAAACAAGATCGCGTCCAGAATCTGTCTTCGAGCCTCGCCGTATCCGAGTCGGGAATTGTACCGTTGGCGTACTACTCATGAGTAGATGGCCGTGGCCTTCCCCAACCCGAGCGGGAGGCGTTGTTGTAGTTCTCCCCAGATTGGATCTGATCCAAATCTGAGAAGTGGAGTTAACCGAAGTCGTCGATGACGCAGTCGGCTTCGGGGGCGGAGACAATTGCAACACCGTTGATCGATGCCATCGAGCTTACGAAGATGATCTTGACGCTGCCCCTACCTGGCGCGCCAACTGTCGACTGGTGACTAACTGGGGGTCACCGCCGGCAATGATTATATATGAGGCGATGCACAAGATCCAAACTCGATGGTAGCACAAGACAAGGATTTATACAGGTTCACGCCCTCATGGCGGAGGTAATACCCTACATCCTGTGCTCTGGGATTATATGGGGTATATGTGTACAAGATGATCGACCTGGGAGATGATCAAGATGATGATGGAGATTCTCTAGATGTAGATGTAGACGGCCTGCCGAACTATGGCCCCTAACCCCCTTTATATAGTGGAGGGGGTGGGGTTACAAGGAGGAGTCCTAGTCGGTTACGAGGTAGGATTCCTATTAAGTAGGGATAGGTTTCTATCTTCATGTCTTTTCTTGCCGAGCAAGTCTTCTAGAGTCCAAGTGGTACCCGTCCTTATCCACCCGACTTGGTCCATCCCCTGTCGGATGGTCTTTTAGGCTCGCCGTGTGGATACCCGGGGTCTATGTTATCCACACCTGGTGGAGTAGTGTGGCTGCCGTAAGGGTGTACGGAGCCGGTGTCCATCCACCGCGAAACGGTGGCGGACCCCCGTAGAAGGTCGGACCGCCAACAGTACCACTGGGACTAGCCTAAAATTTTATGGACATCTAACTTGTGAATGAAATTGTAATAAACGACATGTGGATGGATATTAAAGGTTTTAGAACAATACCCTGCCCAGTCGAGAGAGAGACTCCAGATAGGCGAACCTCTGCTCGAACTTATATCGTTGCCTCGCCATCTCCGCCTCCTGCCTCTGTCTAGCTTCTTCTTGGGTCCTCAAGCTCTCCCTCATCGCCTGCATCAGCTATCTGCTCTCCTCCTTCTTCCGCTCCCTTTCCTCCATCTCCCGCTGCCTCTCCCTCTTAATGCGGGCCTCGAAGACGCGTCGACTCTCCGTTTGAGAGTGGGCAACCCTCACCTGAGGCATGTAATCCTCCGACCTATAACAAAGCGATGTTAGTGGTTACAAAATATGATCTGAACTGACGCGTACCTAAATTAGACAGTTGTCGGTGTAATAAATACCGGGGTACAAAGAGGCCTGGGAAGGCGGAGAGGGCCCCACGCCAAGGCGAGCAAGGCCCAGCCAGTGGCGAGCCTCGGAAGGCAGGGAGGGCCCCACGCGTCGGCCGGGCGAGCAAGGCCCGAGCGCTGGCGAGCCCCTCGAGGCCGAGAGGGCCCCACGCCCGAGGCAGTGCGTGGGCGAGCCCCTCTGAGACGAGGCGAGGGCCCCGTGCGGGCGGGTGCGTGGGCGAGCCCCTCTCGAGACGAGGTGAGGCCCCCAGCGCCAAAGCGGGTGCGTGGGCGAGCCCCTCAGAGACAGGCGAGGTCCCACGCGTCAGGTGGGGCCTGGCGGCGGAGCATTGCGAAGGAGTCTTGGACGAAGGCTCCCTCGCTACAACGGGCGCGCATTTAATGAGACATCACGCAGCGACAGACGGTGAAGAAATGATTACCTTCTGATGACCCTGCAGTGCTCTGGCGGTTTATCCTTTATGGGCGCAGAAGAATTGGCCGGCAGAGAGAGGGTTTGCTTGAGGAGGCCGCGTCGGGAGGGAGCGAGGGCCCCACCCGCAGACTCACCGGTGTGGCTGTCTTGGTCGAGGCCACTTGCGGCACGCGAGGCGGCGCCATGGCGTGGGCAAGCGTGGCACGTTTTCGTCTCTTCTGTCGTGTCTTGTCGATTATCTTGAGGGCACTTTATCGCTTACCCCCCTCGGCTCTCTCCGCCACCCACGGCTTGTATAAAGGGGGAGAGAGAGAGGGGACGAAAAAAAGAGGAGACGGGCACTAGCATTCGTGCATTGAAACACCACAAAACACATTCCCATTCAACCACAATCGAGAAAAGAGCTAAGGCTCAGCAGAGTAGGACTATTACCCGCGAGGGGTCCGAACACAGGTAAATCTGCGAGTCGCTCCTTGTTGTGCCCGACGCTCAAATCGAATTGAGCTTGATCGAGTTGGCTAGCAGACTAAAAATCTGACCAGGGGTGTGATCCGCAGTGGTTGAGCGGAGAACACGCCGTCAACAGTATCATACCTCAGATGGTCCCCTCCGATCGCTAGCCTCCCATGAGCCTTCCAGCCCATAGCCTCATGTATGACCCGGAGGTCAAGGGCTCCTCTTCACAGGTCCTTCTTTTGGCCATGCTTATCAGCGAAAGCCTCTCTGTATCGTGCCTGCATTGAAGTGAAGATAATCTAGTTAGAATGTATGATTGTGTACGAACTAATTGATAAATTATTATGTACCTCTCGCTGCGCAGCCACAGGGTCCACAGGACCGAAGGAGCCATCCTTTTTTTGGGAGATGTGGCCCCTCCGGAACACCGATAGCCAAGACGGAAGCTGGTCAGTCGTGGCGCCCTGCATCGTACAAGTGGAGTGTCGATATATTCCTTATTAGAATAAAACAAGATCGAAATAGTGAAGGAATAGCATTACCATCCTTTTCCTTAGCTGAGCGAATGACGACTTCCCGATCGTCGTTTTGCTCGTCACCGCAGCTCGGTTCTTCTTGGCCTTCAAGGACTTTTCCTTGAACGCCTCGCTGGCCCAGTGCTGCGACAGGGCCTCCCAGGCATCCGGGGCGTTCGACACCCAGTCCGGTCGAACCTGCGCGTACTCTTGAGCCTTGAGGTACAGCTTGTGCACGTCGGCCTGGGTGATCTTCTCGTCCTTCACAATCCTGACAAGACAAGACAAAAATAAATTATTCGTATTGGAACCATATGCGGAAGGACATCGGACCACAACGATATGAGTTGATAGAGAAATTATATTTTGACTTAATTACTAATATACGAGCCACAACAGACAAGAGGGCCACCGTTGTGCTATCGTGCAGAGGTTGTTTTGTAGACTCGAGAAGCTCCATGAAGTTAGACAACGTTGTGGGTTGCTCAGCGTTCGGAAAATTATGACCGAAGTCATCCATCATATCATTCACCCGATCGATCTCATCGAAACCTTCGTCGGTTGGGGGTGGCGGTGG
The DNA here is from genome assembly GCA_036346415.1 of Raddia guianensis. NCBI lineage: Eukaryota > Viridiplantae > Streptophyta > Magnoliopsida > Poales > Poaceae > Raddia > Raddia guianensis. The sequence goes on from CM070538.1 coordinate 12,976,849, forward strand.
TGGTGGCTCCGCCCACCGACTCTCCCCATGATAGATCCATCGACGGTACTCGGCCTTGTAGCCATGCGTATATAGGTCTATCTGCATCTGAGTGCGGGTTCTTTTCTTTCAGTTCCCGCAATCAACACATGGACAAGTTGCTCGGGTGTTATCGGTTGGAGCATCCTGAAAAGCAGGATTCAGGAATATCTCGGTCTTGTCGTACCATTCGTCCAAGTGGTGTCTGTTCCGTTGCCATCATTCGTACATCCAACTCCTGTCTTCTTCCATCTGAGTTGCCAGCCATCGTCGCACATGAGGGTTTTATATTAGGCTTTGGAAGGCTTCTAAACCCACCTACGAACGACCGCTCGAGCACACGTTGCACTACAGTATCGGGGGTTCGAGACGAGATTTCGGCAGCATAACCCTAGGGTTCTCCTAGTGCAACGATGGCCAGGGAGCCGATAAAAACTCCAAAGCACTTATTTTATGCACAGGAGAACCTCTTAGGGTCATGCCGTCGAAAACCTCATCTCGAAGCCTCCGGTACCACAACGCGACGTGTGCTCGACGTGTGCTCGAAGGTTGAAGCTGTCGAGACAGAGAGCTCAATACCGACGGCCCAAATAAGCCGTCGATAATATGCCAGTAACGGACGAATCCAATGTGCTTGTTTCGACGGCCACAATATAGCCGTCGATACTAAGCCAGTCTGTATCAACGGCCTAAGACCCAACCGTCAGTACTGTTGTTGGGGGTAATTGTATCGACGGCCGTCTGAAAAGCCGTCGAGACTATCTCTGCCGAGGGCAACTGTTGACTACCGTCGATGTAGCTGCTTTGTATCGACGGCTTCTTAGGAAGCCGTCGAGAGAACCTTTAGTCTCGTGGGCAGCCCCCCCCAAGGGCTTAATCGGTCAAACGACTCTATTTCAATTCTAAAAAATTCAAATAAAACATTTGAAATCATCAGACCATTCCATGATGTTTCCTACATAAAATTACAAGTATAGGAAAAAAATCAAAATTTTTAAAGCTTACAGTGCGGTGACTCCTTTGTAAATAGAAGCTCTCCAGAGAATTTGCGGTAGATGTTTACTATTCCATGCGTTTCCATGATCAATAAACATGCGTTTGAATTTAATTTATATTAATTAATCGGGTTACATTTATGTATGGCTTAGTACACTAATCGATAATCTCATCCGATAAAAATTTAAACTTTTAACTATTCAAAATTAAAATAGAAATTCAAACATTATTATAGTACATTCAAAGGCTACATCGTATATTATTCAATTGTAATACAACAAAATAGTATAGCAAAAAAATATCATCAACACGACATTCATAGTATTAAATTAAATATCATAAAAAACTCAAAGAAATTTGAAATGAAATTTAAATCACAATAAAATTAAAAAAACAACAGGAATTAAAATGTTTTCATACTATGTTGTGTCGACGGCAACATCTTGGCCGTCGACACAGCCTCTCCGATGCATCGTCTGTCGATGGTTTAACGGTTAGCCGTCGACATACGTTGACGCCGTCATGCCTCGGACGCTGCCGTGGGGCCTCCTCCAAGCTCTCTCGACGGCTGAATTATAGGCCGTCGAGAGAGACCCCACTCCGTGCTCAGTCTCGACTGTTCATTAGTGGCCGTCGATACTAATGGACATGTGTCGACGGTTGCATGTTGGCCGTCGAGACGTCAATTGGTAGTCGACTCTACGAGCGATTCCTGTAGTGCAAGCACGGTACAATTTTGATGGTTCGAAGCATAATTCGACATAAAAAGAAATGGGCTAACCTGGTATGACCCCAGTAATGCTTTTGCTGACATAGTTTGAATTGAAGCATGAACCTGTAATTTGTATTTTTTGAGATCTTAATATGTTTGAATGAATTTGTATTCTCATGAAAATTGTAGAGAATTTTGAGACATATCTTTCTTATGTGTACAATTTTTTTATTTGAGGTACACACAAATTTATAGAAAATATTTAGTGTGATGTTGATTTTAGTACCAACTCCACCCTCTGGTAATTAATTAGCATTTTTCTAGGTCTTACATTGCTCATATGAATTTGTGTTCTATATTAATGTTCTAGAGATTTTCGATTCATATCTTTTTTTATATAGTCAATTTTTTTATTTGAATAATTTATAAATGGTTTTTTTCATGAGTGCCATTATAAAGTTCCAATACTTTAGAAATGCCATTACAAAACACATATTATTATTCACGCCATTATTTTTGCAACTATTTGTCACTGTTGCAATTCTGAGGATTTTCGGGGCATCTGAGCCATATACGCAAGCCAGAAAACAGGGAAATATGCAAATACGAGCTGACCGCTAGGTCCCACATGTCAAATACGCGACCCGCACCTAATACCCCTCGACTTGACCCGACCGCATCCCATCTCCCGCGCCTTCCCAACCGTTCCCCATTTCTAGGGTTCTTCCCGCGGCGAGTCTAGAGTTCATTGATGCGTTGATTCCGGTGGCCGGGCGAGATGGCGGAGGGCTGTGTTGACGGCGACGACATGTATGCGCCGTTGGCGGTGCTTGATGCTGCTGGTCCCTCCTCGCGACGTGAGTAAGTGCTCCTCTGTTCTTGATCTGGGCGCATGGGGATTTGGTTGAAATGGGGAAAGGGATCTGTGATGTTGTGCGAGTAAGAACAATATAGGTAATGTGAAGTTTTTCGTTTGACCTGTTACTGTTTTTTGGTTTGATTTAGATTGCATTATACTATAGCGTTAAGTGTTGAGGGGTTTGTGACAAGAGAGGAGGATGGTAGAAGGATGTATACAAAGGCTTGGGTAATTAATTGGGTTGTGCGTAATGTTGATGAGGTCACCATTGCTAATGCACATGAGGAGTTTGCAAAATACATCAAATGGGGATGTTACCAGCGACCTACTATGTGGTTCTACGGTAAGAACTGTAGAGAAGATGTTGTCGTAAATGAAGACAGCCAGCTCATTAGATTTCTTGACATGTATTGGGATGAGTTGAGGCCTAAAATTATGGTAGGCATGTTTGAGCAGCCTATTGCTTCTGTTCCTGGGCCATCAAAACTTGCTGCTTCCAAAGTAGATATTCTTGGAACATTTCAAGCACCCCTCACTAGATCCATTTGAACATAATAGTGAGGAGTAGTGGGTATGGATGATGAGCAGTTGTACATGGGCAGTCAGCAAACTCAGATGAACACCCTGCTAGTGATCAGATGGATGCTGACCCCATTTCACTTGTCATAGAGGAAGCAGAGGTTGATGATGTAGACCTAGCAGAGGTGATACTGGGCTATGACCCTGAGAACCCAAGCATACAGATTGGAGCTAGATTTTGTGACATGACTGTGTTTAGAAATGTCATTAGAAGTCATGCTACAATGAAGGGATTTGTGGTTAAGGTGTATAAATCAGACAACAAACGTTTCATAGGCCTGTGTGAACACAATGGATGCCTCTGGCGCATCCATGCTTCTACAGTGTAGGATGGGGTTACCATAATAGTATGGCCCCCTCTGTAGTTTTGTTTTACTTTTTATATGAAGTACAATCAACTGATTTGTACTGCTTTCCATTGCAGATCAAAACTTTGAATGTAGTGCATATTTGCCTAACTACCAAAATGGTTGGGACAAAGATGGCAAGCCAAGATTGGGTGGCTGACAGGCTGAAGGATTGGCTGAGCAGAGATCCTACCAAGCCACCAAAGGATGCCATTGAAAAACTGTAAGATCAATACAAGACTAAGGTTGACTACCAGAAAACCTAGAGAGGTATGTAGATTGCCCTTGACCAAATTCATGGCAAATATAAAGAGCCTTTTCAAATGCTTGTTAACTGAAAAAATGAGATACTAGAGAGGTGCCCTGGTTCAGTTGTAGAAGTAGACTTGAAGTCTCTTGGGGGTAAGAACTACTTCAATAGTCTTTTTGTTGCTCCGAAACCATACATAGATGGTTTCTTAAGTGGTTGTAGACCTTACATTGGTGTAGATGCCACCTTTTTAACTGGGAAATACAAGGGTCAGTTAGCATTAGTCACAGCTGTAGATGTGTACAATTGGCTCTTTTATGTTGCATATGGGGTGTTTGACTCCGAAATAGAGGCAAACAAGTGGACTTCATATATTTCAAACAAGTGGTTTTGACTTATCTCAGTGACTTTACCTTTGTATATGTAAAACTTGTGTGGTAGAATCTTAATTGTCACTTTTGGATGCAACTTGTGTGCAAAACAATTTGGTGCAAAGCAATTTGGTGCAAAGCAAGTATATGCACAACATTTTGCACATTTTGTATTATGCCCAACAATCTCAGAATTATGCATTGCATTTCCCAAATTTTGTCCTGTCTTCCCAAAATTTCGTATTGCAATCCCAGAATTATACCTTGCCATCCAAGAATTTTGCCATCATAGAATTATGAACCATCGAAGAGAATATAAAAGTCACACAACACTACAGCTCAACACAATTGATATTCACAAGACAAAAACTTGGCACAAGATAATATATCATTTTGTACATTACATATAGCTTGTGCAACACAATAGCATTCCATTCAGTACATTTCACATTGTGTGCAACTAACATTAATTAAGATATCCCACTACATAGCACAAACATTACAGTTCAATTAAGTCTTCAACATCATGCCCACTAAAATAACAGTGCAGCAACAAAGCACATAAAAACCAAGAGTGCACATCTTCTCGATGCTGGCTATCCTCTTGCCTAACTCCTCCACATCATGCTTCAACACGACCACAGTGCCTAGCATCTCTTCCACACCTCCTGAAGCTTCATCAGTGTATTGCTGAACGGAGGAATCTTGTATCATTCCTCGGACATAGTTCTCGTATTCAGACTCCCACATGAAGAAATTGCATGCCGCAGTATGCTAGCAAAAAAACACATCAATTCTGACACAAAAAACCGAACAAATACAAATCCAGTGCAAATCCATAATCGAATCATTCACCCTCACATTGTTGTTGCACTTGTAGAAAATCTTCCCAAAAGATTGCGCGCTCTTACTCCTAAGCTTAATGACATGAATCTTACACTGTGGACAATCCACGAGGGGGAGACCAAATCCACCGGTCTTTGACGCCGAGCAGCTTGAATCCATGCCGCCACGCTAGATCTCCTCCAAGGCGCCTCCAACAGCAGCCTGATAGGGCCCAAACGATGCCTGATTTCGGGACAATCGTGGGGCAGACTACGATTTGGGGGTGGGATCGATGAACCCTAGACTCGCCGCGAGATGAACCCTAGAAATGGGGAACAGTTGGGAGGGCGCGGGAGATGGGATGCGGTCGGGTCAGGTCGAAGGGTATTATTTCGGTGCGGGCCGCGTATCTGATGTGTGGGACCCAACGGTTAGCTCGTATTTGCGTATTTCCCTGCTTTTCTGGCTTGCGTATATGGCTCAGATGCCCCGAAAGTCCTCAGAATGGCCACAATGACAAAAAGTTGCAGAAATAATGGCATGAATAATAATATGCGTTTTGAAATGGCATTTCTAAAGTATTGAAACTTTATAATGGCACTCATAAAAAAAATCCTTTATAAATATATGAAAATAGTTATATTGTTGCATTCTTCCATTAACTGTGCTCGGGCAGGTGGCCTAAACAACCTGACGTGCCTTTGGAGTTTGGACCATGCTAGATCTTGCTTTTGGCTGTCCATGCTAATCCGATACGCCCTGAAGAGATGACTGGCCGGCTCGGACTCTTTTGAATATGTCCGAGGCACGACGGGTTCGAGCTGGGCTGGCTCAATATGATTCCATTTTCAGCTATTAGGGAAGGCCAGATGCCGCCTGATCGATTGAATTCTCTTTTGGAACCGACAGTACTATACGAGATAGAGCATGCATGGAACTACGCAAATGTGCCACTAATGTTCGATCGGCTGTGCATGTTTGCACGTTTGGCCGGCTCCGGCTTGGTTAGAGCAAATCTAGATGGCCATTTATAATACTGTAGCAGATATAGATGGGTTACTGGAGGAAAGAAATCTTTTAGAGGGTGGTGTAATTTGTGTAGAAATTTTATAGGAATGGATAGAGGGGACGCTAATAGTGTTTTATAGAGGGGAAATATAAGGATGAGTTGAAGTTGCTCTTACACCGTTAGACCCGTGCCAAACTGCGAACTAAGGATGGACTCTTTGGTTGCCTAGATGCCAACACAGGCCAGCTAGCCATGCATTTGCAAAAATACTGGCGGGGAACTGGGGATACCCGAGGATACATATGCCAGCGCCAAAAAAAATGACGACGCATGCAAGCTGGACGACAGCGCGCGAGCGAGCAGAGCGGCAATCAAGGTTACTGGATGTGGTGGCGACGGAGCTTGGGGTCGTCGGATCCAACCAGACACGAGGAGGTCACCAAAAATGGGGATCCATGCGCAGCAGTGGTGGGTGTGCGCCGCTTATGCGTGCAACTAACGATGAATGCAGGCAACGAAGCACACAGCCCTACACAACCTGGAGTCTGGCTTCGATCGGCGGGGCTCTGGTCATGCCTTGCCCTTTTCTACGCAAAAACACTATTTTCAGCACACATTTGCTCGATCGTAGCACATGTTCCATCTCCCTCCCGGTCTTCCGATCCTTTCTTAGCAGTTAGCATCTGCTGATGTAGTTAATAAAGTAAGAAACGGCTAATTAATATGGAGCCAGAGGGAATCTTGCTCTTGCGTTTATTATTAAAGAAAGTAAGTAAAAAAGAAACGGCTACGGATCCAACGTCTAGCTTCTACTGCTCATCGGATCCTCATCAGTCGCAAAATAGTATTGTTTTCTTCTCCATCTTTCAAACGAAGAAGAAGCTGCATGCATGTGTACCCATACGCAAGCATAGAGATCATCCACACAGCTGCATCTGCATCTGCATCAGTCATTGACAAAGCAGCGTCAGGCAGCACAGAGGCTTCTGCCCAGCGTATCAGTACTATCAGATAGCTAGATCCAGTGCTGCCGTTGCCTGTCTGCTCCGTCCGTGGCTCCAGGGTTCATAGGATGCCAAGAAGACGCGTCTGACGCTGGAGTAGACCACCAGGTGTTCGTCGGAAAAAAAAAAAAGAAAGAAAGATGCCAGTGTTCACTGTCCAGCAGTGCCGTGCTACAGTTCGGCATGTGAGAGTTATCGATTAACCTGTAGTTAAGTCCAGGTTAATGATCGTTTTTTAGAACGATAATAATCCTTTTAGGGAAGAAGGTAGAGATGATAGTGGGCCGGAACTCGCCTGTGGCCTAGCCCAGCAGGCAGACGCGGCAGCCGCAGCGACGGCCAAATCCGCTGCCACGTGCCATGCCCAAGGTCGACGCGGGCGCAATCGAAGGCTGGGAGCATATCCACGTCGCGAGAGCTACTTTACCGTTATCGCCAGAGGGTCGTCGTCATCGGAATATCCGGCACAGGTGCGTGGCGCTGTTTTACCGGCACGGCATGAACGCCGCCTTTTTTACAAAAGTAAAAGTTATTTTTCTTAGTTCAATGCGTGCTCAGGGTTTTGTTGTTTTGAGCTTAAAAGAACCGTATATCACAATTTAAGAAATGATGAACCTAAGAAGAACTTAAAGACTTCTTAAAAATGATTTTCAAATTTTCGAGAAAACTACTTAAAGTCTTACAAAAAATAGCGAAAAGTGCTATAGAGTTTTGTTCATACAAAATATTAAAATTCAGCAGTAGCTTTAAATTTTAGTTTAGATCGAGAAAACAGAACAAGGACTAGATATTGTAAAAAACAACTCTCTTCCAGAGGTAGGTGCTTATCCATCGAGTGAAGCCATTTGCTCAACGACCAAATAATTTAATTTAATTTCAGTGTGTTAGCTAGAGTTTAAGATGGGCAAGCTGGGGATAGATCTCTTTACTGCCCGACCTTTCTTTGTACTCCGTCTCACATCAACCCACCAAGCTAGGGATAGGCGTTGTTGCAACATCTTAGGCAGAACTCGGATCCCTACAAGTAGGGCAAGGATCCTACAAGGAGGGGCACATGGCTTGATTGGCTTCTATTTATGTTCTACGATAGTTTTATGAGTTCGATTTATAAAGAACCGAATGAACGAATCGTGGGTTTCATCGTACGTTCATCATCAGGATAGTTGAGAAGCGTATGTTTAGTGATCATGTTTTTTTAACCTTTTGATAAACTTACCTTACATATCAGTGTTAAATTTTTTTCGTAATGCTCTTTTAGAAAAGGTGAGGACATCGCGTTGTAGTGCACTATATATGTTTTTTGGGGCTAGCAAATTGCAAAAAGAAAATCTTTGTATTGTATCTTGTAAGAGTTGTTGGTTATAGGGACATTATTGTTGAGACCTTTAGCTTGTCTTGTAATTTTTATTATTGGGCAACGAATGTTATTTGGTTTGTTAAAAAATCATTGCCATCCTAAATGAAATGTCGCTCTAGGATTGTCATATATTAAATAAAAGCACTTCTCCGAATTCAAATAATACTATTACTTATCAAAACCGATTCCCGTAGCTCTCCTAATCAAGTTAAAAAGGCTCATTTCCATCCTTTAGGTTGCTGGCTTGCTGCGTTCACCTACCAATCTGAGCCAGCTTTGGTAGCTATCACCCTCAGCCACGCACCCGACCTTGTCAAAAATAAACCTGTTGCTCGAGGCGCTAATCACACGACAATTGGTTTGAGAGGGGCGCTAACCACAAAGAAACAAGCGACCCTGCATACTCTGCTTTCTACTAGAAGCCTAGAACAGCAGTAGAGGTGTCGTCATCTCGATCGTCTGCTGCAGCTTGGATAGGGATCAGATGACAATTTGACAGCGTGACAGTGATTTAATCAACGGAAACGAAAGAAAAAGAGATGGCAAATTGGCAGTGCCCACCTCGGATGACTCCCAGATGTGATCCAGCGAAAACTGTGGATTTGAGCTACCACGCCGAACTTAGCCTGATTCTTCCTGTTTATAATAATTTCGACGGCAAACGGTTGGAAATTGCAGCCTATCTTCCCGGCTTCTAAAAGCATCCTTTGATGGTGCTAGAGGTAAGAATTGTCGAAAAAACCTCGGTACCGAGTGTAGTATGAGGTATAGACGTAGTTGAACAATCATAGAGAAATAGTAAGAACACAGAGGACACAAAGATATAGGATGGAGCTTCCTTTATTAATTCTCATATCTGTGTACAGCAAGGGGCTCCACCTCTTTTTATATAGTACTGCTTAGAATTTTGGCTAGGTCCAGCGTGGGATCCACCAGGAGGGGTGCCGGCCCTAGGCCAGGCCGAGCCCACCTTCTAGGTGGTTTCCCAACAAGAATTTCAACTTGGTTTTTTTTTCTTATGCACAGAAGACAATGTGACACGAAAGAGAGAAAGAACTTGTTTGGTTGAAAGCCATCTTTACTACCATAGTACCATTCCTTCCCAAGCATAAGAGATAGTAAATGTGGCATTTGTTGTGAGAGTACATATCCGGTGCAATCAGGTTTCCGATGCAATCACTGTGCATCCGAGCTAACAAAAGTCATGAAAAAATCCAAAAATAATTGTAGATGTACTCTTGAACTTACTCTACCTATGTATGAAATTTCAAGGTCAAATTCATCCTATAGTAAGATTTACAAAAAAGATAAAATTCTATCAATTTTAAACCCTTCAAATTTGTTAGAATTTTCTCTTTTTTATAACTCTTAATATAAAATGAATTTGGTCTTGAAATTTCATACATAGGTAGACTAAACAATGAAGTACATCTACAATTTTTTTTGGATTTTTTCATGACTTTTGTTAGTTCGGGTGCATGGTGATTGCACCAGAAGCCTGATTGCACCGGATATGTACTCTTGTTGTGAAGCTTAGGGGTTGTTTGGTTGCCTGTAAATGCTTTAACCTAGTCCAGTCGGTGCAGCCTTAGCTTGTTTGGATGGCTAGAAACACTATTGCGGCTAGGCTCCACAGGTGTGAAATCACTATAGGTCTGTAGCAGCCAGACATAGAGGAAACATAGAAAATGGGCGTTTCTTTGGATGCAGCCTTATGTTCTGCATAGGGGCCACAGTCAGCCACATGCATGTGCTAGCTACGTGGGCACCAACGGGCACCGAACCGATTCAAAAATAAATTCTTGACATTTTTTCGAACAAAACTAAACCACACTTTCTATATAATTTTGAAATATTTTTCTACTAAACACATAACCAAACACCGTTTTTGGATCTACACATCCCGTACCCCATCAATCTGGTTGAGTCGGGACGGACCAAACTCGTGAGAAAATACAACCCCTTTAGCATCTCAACCGAGCCCTAAGACTGTCTAGTAGTCATAGTCGTTTATAGTGGACACTGTTTTGTATGTGTTTCTATTAATTTTAAAGACAATAGAAGTAATATGTTAAAGAAATTTTCTGCTTGCTACCTATAATTTTTTGGGGCAATATAAATATTTATTTTCGTTCGCTGCGTCAAAGCTATCTATAGATATAGTTAGTGATCGACTACATGCTCTAATCAACCCAGCTGCTGGTGGTAATCAGATCGTGTCTTCTTCGTCACAGATACAAGTAGATAATGGCTGAACAAATAAAGTAAAGACAGTCAGAGAGAGAAATGGCTTTTCTAGAGAGCGAAAGAAAAGAAAAAAAATCAGATGTACAGAGCACAGACTACAGAGTACAGAGGAAAGAGAGGGGGGGAAAGTAGTGGCATGCTAATCCATGCACGACGTGGGCCCCGCTCTCAGCCTCTTACAGGCTGTTAGTACTAGGCGCCTCCTCCTCAGCTCGTCGTATGCTTCCAGGCAGACCAGGCTCCAGCGGAAACAAGCGCAGAGCGAGCTGGTCTTGCGCTGCTGCAGCGGTGCGCTCCCTCCCTCTCTCTACAAATCTCTCTCATCTCTCTCCACGTCCACCTCGCCTCGCGCTCCTGATTCCCCCCCCGAACTCCACGCATCGCCTTCGTCGCCTTCGCACGCGCGCCGTTCGATCCGGCTCGAGGGTTGCTACCTGCGTTCCAGGCATGGCCGAGGAGACGAAGCAAGAAACCGCCGCCACCACCGCCGCCGAGGTGGTCGTGGCAGACAAGGCGGAGGAGAAGAAAGGCGACGAGGCGGAGGCGGAGGAGGCCGACGAGGCGGCGGAGGCGGCGGTGGACGAGGCGGCGGTGATCGAGGGGACGGGATCATTCAAGGAAGAGAGCAACCTCGTGTCCGAGCTCGCCGACCCCGAGCGGAAGGCGCTCAACGAGCTCAAGAAGCTCGTCGCCGCCGCGCTCGAGAACGGGGAGTTCGAGCTTCCCCCGCCGCCGCCGTCGAAGCCCGCCGAGGCGACTCCGGCGGCTGAGGAGGCCAAGACAGAGGAGCCAGCCAAAGAAGACGACGCGCCGACCACGGAGTTGCCTAATCCCGAGGCGACGGCCGATGACGAGCCCAAGACCGAAGCCCCGGCGCCGGAGGAGCCCAAGGCCGAGGCCCCGGCGAAGGACGAGCCCAAGACAGTGGAGCCTTCCGTGGAGGAACCCAAGGCGGAGGCTTTGGCGGAAGCGGCGGTCGAGGAACCCAAGGCGGAGGCTCCGGAGTTGGCGGCGGCCGAGGAGGCCAAGCCGGCCGAGCCGGAGGAGAAGACTGTCGTCGCCGAGGAGGAAGGTACCAAGACGGTGGAAGCCATCGAGGAGACCGTCGTCCCGGCCGCCGCCCCGGAGGCGGAGGCGGAGGCGCCGGCGGCGGAGCCGAAGGAGGAGCTGATCTGGGGCGTGCCGCTGGTGGGCGATGACGAGCGCACGGACACGGTGCTCCTCAAGTTCCTCCGCGCACGGGAGTTCAAGGTGAAGGAGGCCATGGCGATGCTCAAGGCGGCGGTGCTGTGGCGCAAGCGGTTCGGCATCAGCGCGCTCCTGGGCGCCGACCTCGGCTTGCCGGACATGGAGAAGGTGGTGTTTTACCGCGGCACCGACCGCGAGGGCCACCCCGTCTGCTACAACGTCTACGGCGAGTTCCAGGACAAGGAGCTCTACGAGAAGGCCTTCGGCGACGAGGACAAGCGGGAGCGCTTCCTCAGGTGGCGCATCCAGCTCCTCGAGCGCGGCATCCTCGACCAGCTCGACTTCGCCCCCAGCGGCATCTGCTCCATGGTGCAGGTCACCGACCTCAAGAACTCGCCGCCCATGCTCGGCAAGCACCGCGCCGTCACCCGCCTGGCCCTCGCGCTGCTCCAGGACAACTACCCTGAGTTCATCGCCAAGAAGGTAAACATTCTTTCTTGCCATTACGGGAATCATGTCCTAATTCAGTACATCGTAATATAAGATTCGTCATCTCTAGCTCAATGATCGAACATCTGTATGTTTGAGGTGGATTGGAAATTAAATCTTTCTGATGTGGTGCTTGGGCTAAAAAATAGGATTTTCAGTTCCGGAATTCCTAATCCAAAATTCGTTGTATCTGGCTCAATGATCGAACATTTCTGTGTTTGTAGTAGAATGAAAGTTAAATCTTTTCGATGTACTCATTGGGCTAAAAAATAGGATTTCAGTTCCCTATGCTGTGATTTTACCTTCTTTTTGACTAGTACATGTCCCCAAGGGGGATTGACCAGTGACTAGTGTCTTTCTTTGTAGCACCCGCAGCTCAGTAATATAGTAGGCGTGCTGATTAGATAGGCTTGGATCGTTTCCCTTCTCTTTTCCCCCTTTTTTTCAACCATGATGCTTGGCAATTATCAGTCTTGTTTGAGCTGCTATACTTGCTTGCTTTGAGATTGGTGTAACTAGATATATGAGGATGTGAATGAGCTGAATTGGGGCCATTCATTTTGTTGTGTCATCGATCCTATGCAGGTGTTCATCAATGTGCCATGGTGGTACCTTGCAGCAAACAAAATGATGAGCCCGTTCCTCACGCAGCGCACAAAGAGCAAGTTCATCTTTTGCAGCCCAGCCAAGTCTGCTGAGACCCTCTTCAGGTTTGCATGCAAAAATCTCTGGCGATCGATTTTTGAGTAGTCTTACATCCAAATTTTGCCTTCTTACGTCTTATCTGCTTTCTATGATTTGATTCAGATACATCACAGCAGAGCAAGTGCCTATCCAATTTGGTGGCCTCTACAAAGAGGATGACACTGAATTCTCGACCTCTGATGCCGTCAACGAGCTCACTATCAAGCCATCATCCAAAGAAACCATCGAGATCCCCGCAACTGAGGTTGACCCCTTTCTTGTATACCCAACTAGCATGATGACCCACGCAATTGTGCAGCTAGATTTGTTAACTCTTTCCTATTACCTATCATATTAAGTATGAACTCTACTTTTCTATTATTTTTTATTCTGAGTTTTTATTTTTAATATTTACAAATTCCAAATTTTTTATTTTAATATTTACGAACTCTTTTCTATTATCTGTCATATTGGATACAAACTCTTTTCTATTATTTATCGTATTGGATACGGATCCTTTATTTTTAATATTTACGGACTTTTTTATAACATCTGTCGTGTTGGATAGAAACTCTTTCCTATTATTTATTGTATTGGATACGAATCCTTCTTTTTAATCTAGACCGCTATAATCTGGTCCCACCATTGATCGAACGGTTCAATTAATTTGGATGATGTGGACGAACGTGGTAACTTCTTTTTTCCCTCCTTTATATATATAATAGATATATTATATCAACTTTAGTATTTAATATGAATTTCTAATATTTTCTTTTAATCTAAGACGCATAGATCTTTTATTTTTTTCTTTGATTAATCTATCCTGTTATAATTTGGTCCTATAGTTGATTGAACGGATAAAATAACCATATTATATCATCTTTAGTATTTAATCCGAATTTCTAATATTCTTCTTTTTATCTAAGCCGTTATAATCCGGCCCCACAAATTCAACAGCATAGATCTTTTATTTTTTTCTTAATTTATGTGAGAATTTCTTTGATTGATCTTGGCCGTTATAATTTGGTCCCACCGTTGATCGAATGGCTGAAATAATTTGGATGATGTGGACGAACGTGTGGCTTATTTTTCCCCTCCTTTATATATATAATAGATAGATTTCTTACAAAGTTTGCACTGTAATGAAACTAATTGTGTCAGTGTGTTCTAAATGTGGTGTCATTGTAGAATTCCATGGTTGTTTGGGAGCTTCGGGTCCTCGGATGGGAGGTGAGTTATGGTGTGGAGTTCACCCCTGATGCAGAGGGTGGCTACACTGTCATCGTACAGAAAACAAGGAAGGTACCCGCCAACGAGGAACCAATCATGAAGGGTAGCTTCAAGGTTAGCGAGCCCGGGAAGATTGTGCTCACCGTCAACAACTCAACATCCAAGAAGAAGAAGCTGCTGTACCGATTTAAGGTCAAAAGCACCGTCGAATCCGCCTGAGGTTCCGGCGGTCTTGCTCTTCAGATATGACTACCAACCAGGTCAACAGGTCCATACCCACCACCATTTGAACATGTTGCATGATAGAAGAGAACAATAAGAATTTTAGGGCCCATTTGTGTTTGGTACCTCGATTTGTTGGTTTGCTGTTTTTTGGGGTCACATTTGTATGTGTTTACTTGAACCAAAGTGAGCTTGTTATGACATATAGCTGGGATCAGGAGGTGGGGAAGGTTGAGATGGTGATGGTTCTTGAGATCAGGAGTGGGGGAAGCTGTGGGAAGCACGGACTGAAGAATTAGCTGTTGCTGCTCTGTATATCTGTCTGTACATTGCATCCATGGATTCTATTTCGTCAACATGTTGATCTTTTAGAAAGCATCTGGTTTTTGTCGTCACCAACGCCATGTTACCCTCCCACGTTCTTCTGCTCCTTCCCTTTTGTCGTTGTTCTTGGTGCTCTGCATTTGGCAATGAATGGCCACTCCGCGCCATCCCAAGACAAATTTACGTGCATGCATGGACGTCAGGGCCATGGCCATTGCTGTACCCATTCGCAGTAAGAAACACGGTCTCTCCGCCACCAAACAACAACAAAGGCTGCAGTACAGTGTGTAGCTATCTGAATTCTGAATTCCTGATCGGACTTGCTTGGACGCTTCGGTTTTTGCCGGAACAATGCAACTCTTTTGTACTCATGCACGGATGCCCATTCCCAACTAGGCAAAAAAGAAAAAACTGGCATCCCTTGCATCTCACTTGCATGAAACATCTGATGATTGATGGAAAGACCATGCCAAAACCAAAAGCAAGCATCTTCCAGGTGCCCATGCCGCTAATGATGGGCATAAACCATGCTTAGGTGGCTCAGTTAACAGAAAACAAAGAGAAGATAAAAAGGCAAGTAGGCAGGGCAACCGGGCAAGCTGTAGAATGTAGATAGATAATAGATAGATTGATTAGTGCTACCAACAAGAAGGCAAACGAAAGGAAGGCATGTGCGCCAGAGCAAGAACTTTTCCTTTGACCACAAAAAAAACTAAAAGGGCAAGCCGCCGCATCATGCAATGTCCAGCTTTGCCATGATCTCCCTCTGTACCTGGGGAGAAAGAAGAATGCCCTCTCTCTCTCTCTGCCTGCCCTGCGATGAGTAATGGAGGGAGATGCTCTATGTTATGTGTGATGGCTGGACTGAAGCACTCGTTACTGTGGTCTTCCCCCGGGACACAACCTGTGTGTCGTTGCTGCTCTGCTCCATCTTTATCCAAAGGCTTGGAGAGAGCATGCAGGCCCATCTGCTTGCGGTGTTAATGGCCGGGGGAGAGAACCTCATCATTGGCGGCATGGACAAGCGCCATTGTCGATTGTCATGGTGTGAGCTAGGGCCACTGGCCACTGGGTGTGACTCCGGCTCTAGGGTTTCCTCCATATGGCCTGGTCGGGGGCAGTTGCGATTCGGAATCTCTATGTGTCTTGATACCTAATTACCTATGTAGTTGTTTCACTCCTAATGTGTAGATATTATTTTAAATGCAGCATGTGTTACTTGCAGGGTTTGAAAAAATTTGTTTCGGGAAAATTGGTCAAAAATTACCTTAACGGTTAGCATAGAAATACTGCTTTCTAATTGATTGGAAAACAATTAAATTTTGATTAAAAGTTGCTGCTTGATCATTGATTGGAAAACAATTAAATTTTGACTAAAAATTGACAGGTCAGAATGTTGGTAGAAAACCAATCAATTTCGACGAACAAATCTAACAATGTTGACCCATTTTTTAACCCTAAACCAATTAATTAATGTTATCCCTACACTGCAATACAATCAATTATCATGGCAATTGTCATCATCCTGAACCAGGTTCGGACAAGCCAATTTCTTAGCACCCTTTAATGTTCGCTTAAAACCCAGTGAGCAATGAGTGGACCAGCGAACAGTACCTCTCAAGAGAGACATGACACTAGATGCAATTTAATTCAAAAATGTATTTGCTTTGGAATGTTTTTTCTTGTGTAATAAAGATGTTCACTCCTCCTTTTTTACAAGAGAGCATTGCTTATAGCCACTTTGTCACCTTGTGAGGGAGTTGCTTTATCCACTTTAGTGGGCCAAACCGGGCACTACACATCACAATGCGAGGAGGAGGAGCAATGTGTGTGCCCACTGTCATACTAAAGTAGGGTTTTGGGGGGAATTTACATGGGACAAGCTGTTAGAACTTATCCCCTAATGGTAACGTCCATTTTGCCTCTAGACACATGGCGGGCCCTTGTTGTACTTCATGTCCCTAGTTTTTTTGGTGATTATATTGGACCTGTTGGTTTAGTCTCACATCAATTATTGATTGTGGGGAACACAATATAAAAGGTGGGGTGGCCATCACTTCTCAGGCCGGACCTTGGTTGTGGCTCCGACTGGACATGTGGATATAGCAAGCCTAATGAGTACTAAGCTCGAGACCAGATGAGATCTTAGGGGGAAGCTAGATATCTATGGGCCATGAGATGGTTAGATTGCAATGGGTTCTAACACGGTCGACCACCTAACCGAGAGTACTCACCTAACCGAGAGTACTCTAGCCATGCTTCGCATTAGGGTCCCTCCGGTTGCCCTTGCTTTGCATCAATGATGGTGTTATGGACTTTGAGGTTTTGCCCTTCGCCCATACTACGCTGTGCTTATGGATTTAAGATCGCCCTTGCGTCGTCTTTGCGAAGAACGATCGTGCGAAGCGGGTGCCTAGGCAGAGTAAATCTTTTTTTTGAGAAAAAAGGTAACATAATTTGTCATTACAAGATGTACCGGGGTACCCATGCCAGAGGTAGAGCAGGACGCGTGGCAGCTCGGCGTAGAGCGGGTGATCAGACCCCCACGCCGAGCCCAAGCAGGACGAATGGCAGCTCGGCGTAGAGCGGGCGATCAGACCCCCACGCCGAGCCCGAGCAGGACGAGTGGCAGCTCGATGTAGAGTGTGCGATCAGACCTCCACGCCGAGCCCGAGCAGGACGAGTGGCAGCTCGGTGCAGAGCGGACGATCAGACCTCCACGCTGAGCCCGAGCAGGACGCGTGGTAGCTCGGCATAGAGCGGGCGATCAGACCCCACGCCGAGCCCGAGCAGGATGCGTGGCGCCTCAGCCGAGCAGATGGGTTTTGGTCCCACTTGGCAGGTGCCCACGCGAAAGGAGGAGGCTTCTCTGCTAAGGCCTCTCCAACGTTCAACGTATCCGTGGCATTAAATGCAAGAATTCAGGCGTGCGAGACTGAGAGAGATGATTACCTGCACTGTAGCCTGTCCGTTGCACTGTAACGGTCATTCCATCACTGTGCGGTGGTAGAGGAAAAGTGGCGCCTGTGTTAGGCGCTTCCCACGTCCCGTCCGGCCCAGCGATCGGAGGAGGCCATTTATGATGTGGACGTCAGCAGGAGCAAGTGGGCGGCGCGGTGACCAGAGTCCGACCAGTGGGACGCCTCCACCAATCTCTCTCTCTCTCTCTCTCTCTCTCTCTCTCTCTCTCCCTCCCTCCCTTTTCTCTCTCTGACCAGCTGTCCGTCCCTTACAGCATAAAAGGGAGCGGGGGCAAAGAGAGAGAGGGGGTTGGATCCTAAGCAGTTCATACACACACTACTGTAATAGCTCTTGGGCAAGAGTGTTCTGGATCCGAGTGAATACCACCCTTGCAGGAGTAGGACTGTTACTCGCATCGGGGGTCCGAACCTGGGTAAATCTGGTGCCTCCCTATGAGCGTGTGAGCTTGAGCGATCTAGTGACGAAAATTCTTCCTGACCGAACTACGAAATCTCCCACGAGACAAATCTGTCTGGTTTAGAACACCAACAGAACTGTCTTGCATTTTTGAGGAAAATACGATTGTTTCTTTCAAGACAGAGATAACATCAGGATGCTAGCACGACGAATCATAAGCCTGGGGTAAGATTGGGTTGCAGGATGTCCTCAATCCACCAGGCATTGAGATCCTCAGTGTGGGTCCACGCAGAGCGGAGAAGGTGTGGGGCGTTGAGCCTGGAAGTCAGGAGGTCTCAAATGTGAGAGAAGGGGCACTCGAGGAAGAGGTGTTTCGGGGTCTTCAGGCATCTAAGGCAAAGGACACAGAAGTAATTATTCGACAGCCCCCTACGCAGGATGGCATCAGCAGTCATGATCCTCCTTAGTAATAGCATCCAAGCAAAGCAGAGTTTCAATCTCTATCATCTAAAGCATATGCGCTTGGGCGGCCCTTCCTTTGCCGGTCTCAACCTCACTCGCCATGCTGCATGGGGTGGATGTCCCTCCTGCAACAGTAATTGACCTATCTTCGTCCATGTTTTATTAAAAAAGAACCATGGTTACAGCTAGCTACCACGGAACATCATAGATACACTTTCTAATACATACGTTTGGTGACATAATGCTATGCAAGATATTTTTCTGTCTCTCTTTGTTGCGAAGCATTCTTCATTCGCGACGGAGCATCGTACCCATTTTTTGGCCCTGTGATCGTGGATACACAGTCGCGAGCTATCTTTCTTCATGGATTTCAGGAGTAGCAGGGAAGCATGGTGGGTACAGGTCACGGTCACGCAGACGACAGTATAGCATCGTCGTATCGTCCTATCATCCCCCACACCTCATCTGCCGATGCCCAGCCCCCGCCATTTTTCACTGTTTGGGGGAGCCCCACGCTGAAGGCTAGTTGCATGGCGCCGATCCATCATCACCGTCTTCTCTGAAATAGATCGAATCGACGCGCTCATGTGCAGTGCAGCCGCCCGTGGAATCGTGGATCGATCGTGGATGGGCCAAGAGAACCCAGAACCGTCACTGGCAAAGCTGTAAGTCTGCAACTGTACTGTCACTCGCTCCTGGACCAGACATGGAGCGCAACCCTAGCTCGCTCGCCGCGCTGCCACCACGTCTCCGGTGACGCTCCAGGACCGCGGAAACGCCATGAATTCCCCGGCTCGCATTATACAATTTGCCGCGCCGCCGCCGCACGGAGCGCCAACCGATTCACCAACCGGAGCTGCGCGCGATCCATGCCCGATGGATTAACCCGCTCAATCTAGCTCAGCATGCGACGCTGTGGCCAGGGTGGCGGCTGGCAGGTGGTGACGTAGGAAAAGGCCATATTATGTAATTAAGCTGTTTTCTCAAAGTTGTTTAGGGTGGCACAAAGAGTCATATCCAATTTGTTTGATTTTTTAAAAAAAGATTTTGGATTCGCCGTCAAAATAGAAAAACATGGACTAAAAACTAAGTGTATATGTTAAAAGCAACTAAGAATAGAAATACATAAGTAGATAATGTTATAAATAGTAATATAATTTTCTCTCTTTTTTCTTTACATAAGAGCAAACCCAAGCATACATGAGAGGTCATGTGTGAATAGATTCTAAAAGGGTACGGTTAGGTTGAGTATTACCTTGATCCAAGGATCCTAAATGCTTGCTCCACCCCAAACCTGACCTGACTCGTGTAGCCTGTCATGGACTCCGGGAGAGGAGATGAGGGAGGAGAATGTGGGTCATGGGGGAGGGAGTATCGCCATCATTGTCATGGGGGAGGAAGTCATCATTGCCTTCATGGGGTTGGAAAGGAGAGGAAGAGGAGCTCACCATCTAGATCCAAGTTTTCCTCTCCCCTTGATTCACCGCCACTGTTGGGTAGATGGATAGAGGTTAAGCCACCACTGCTTTGATTTGACATGGGGTTGGGAAGGCGGGGCCACATTGCCGTAGAGGTTGGTGGAGGTCGGAGGGAAGATGGGAGGATGCACCAACCAGCCCTATATAGGAGTGGGGGAGGAAATCAGGGAGACGAAAAACAGAGAAAGACCGAGATGGGAAGAGTGGTATTGGGTCAAGACGGGAGTGGTGCTACGATGGCCGGTGGGGTTGGGTCGAGGTTGGAACTGACCCAGGGGACCTATAACCTAACCTGAAACCGCCTATCGGGTTTGGTTGGGACTTGGTGGGTCTGATTGTTTTCTATACTTCTAGTTAGAAAACACTTAAACACACCGCTAATTTGACCTTTTTTTGGAACATAAATGTCTTGTTGAGGACGAGTATATTACACGGTTATCCTTGAAAATTGTACCAAAGTCCCATTAATTATTAGCCACTTAAACTTTAAAATTACTTTGTCGCCTCCTATAAGTAGGTTCCATTTGCACTATAGCCCTAGAACAGTTAGGTCAACGTTAATTGATGAGATGGCCGTTCGATAATTGTTAACTATTGAGGTGGCTGCCACATAATTGTTAACGAGCAGGGTGCCTCGCGCGTTTGCGCGGCTAGATTTATGACAGCATATAGATTTTATCTCTAACTCATAATTTTTTAGGTAATCTATAACTCATAATCTATCTCTAATATATATCATATCAAATTTAGAGTTTATCTCTAATTTTATATTAGCTTTAGTTGATAATGATCGATGTATTGGACAGTATATCTAGAGTTTATCTCTAATATATTTGATCAGCTTTAATAGTTATCTTTTTTATCTGATTTGGTGGATATTGATTGGCTTATTGGACGGTGATCGAATGGTGGAGGATTTTTAGCCTATGTGGCATATTGTGGTGGCTCCGTTTTCTTCTACTTATTAGATACAGACTCTTTCTTATATTCCATATAATAGACCTACATCGTTATAATATGGTCCCACTATAATCTACATTGTAGATATTTATCTTTTTTCTTTGACTGATATGAGAATTTTTAGTATTTTTTGACTAAATTTCTAGTATATATGTGTGTAGTTATTTAGTGTAGACGATATGGACTCTTTCTTTTAATCAAAAGTGGACTATTGTTTCTATTATTTTTAAATTTATCCAATTCGGGCTAAGTATTGTATATCAAAGTTTTTATGTATATGAACTGGTTCTGCACGTTCTAATTTGCGACCGATTTGACCCTAATCATATCGGATACGTATTCGATGCTTTTTACATAGGGTTTTTTACATCCATGCCATTATTAAGTTGCATATATTCAGTTCTGCCATTATTAAGTGCATATTGTCTAAAATGCCATTATTTATGCAATCTAGCCTCAGCACTGCCATTGTGAACGATTTTG
Source organism: Raddia guianensis (assembly GCA_036346415.1). Lineage (NCBI taxonomy): Eukaryota > Viridiplantae > Streptophyta > Magnoliopsida > Poales > Poaceae > Raddia > Raddia guianensis. The sequence goes on from CM070538.1 coordinate 12,998,321, forward strand.
AGGGATTTCTGGAATATACGAAATCAAAATACGGTTGGAAATACGTCTTACAAGTAGGGCCCATACGTCATACACATCTCCTTCTACCTCATCTTCTTCCCCAACTCTAGCTTCTCCTCCTCCTTCTTCTTCCTCCGCCACGAGCTCTCGTGAATGAGCTCCAAATGGCAATGGCTTAGCTGCGCGCGGCGGCGCTCAATGACAGGCTGGCAAGGTGGCGAGCGTGGCGAGGCGGGCGCTGAGAGCAGCTGAGCGAGGCGATGCAGGCGACAACAAGCTCAGGCAACGAAGTGGCGTGTGCGGCGGCGCTGACTCGAGGCGGCGGCGAGCTCAGCTGCTCGTCATTGCCGAATGGAGATAGGAGGGAGGAAGAGAAGAGGAGGGCGGCGCGAGAGAGCAAGGCGGCAAGCAAGCGAGGCTGAGGCGCAAGGGAGCAGCTCAATGAGGCGTGGCGGCGGCGACGGCAAGCTCCGGCAGAAGAACGAAGGGCGGCGGCGAGCGAACTCCGGAGGCGGCGGCGTCAGGCTCGCTGCTCGTCACGCCGAATGGAGATGGGAGGGAGGGGGAAGAGGAGGGCGGCGAGGAGTCAGCAGTGGAGGAGCTCGGGCAACGAGTGGCAAGGGAGGAGCTCGAGGCGCGACGGAGGAGCTCTGGCCGAGGCCCATGAAGCTTTGGTGGAGGCCATGAGCTGGAGCTCGGGCTAGAGGGAAGAGAGAGGAGAAGGAGGAAGAAGGAAGGAGGGAGGAAGAAGAAGGTGGGAGAGGATGACAGGGGCCGGTTGTCGATACGTATTTCTCTATATTTTGGTTTGTATTCGGTCGGTGTATGTGTCAAAAATACAAAGAATGGCTCGAGAATGGCAAATACCGAGATTAGATTGCTGAGAAAATGACATTTTAGACAATATGCACTTAATAATGGCAGAACTGAATATATGCAACTTAATAATGGCATGGATGAAAAAAACCCTTTTAGATACGGACCGGTATTTGCGTGCTTAATATACCAGCCAATTTGAGCAAAAATGGACTAAGTATTGGATACGTATTGAATATGAACCGATATTATTTAAATCCGTTCTCGATAAATCTACCTCGTTAGAAACATCCCAATGAGGCCTTCAAATTTCCTCTATCGCTACAAAGAATCGCTTCAAAGATGTCGCTATGATGCAAATTCCCTCTCACATGCATCAAATTCCCTCCTGCTGCATTTGAAAATTTTTGAAATAGAGGTGCATTTGGGGGGTGAGATGGGGATGCTCTTATGATGTGTTCTATTAGAATCAATGGTCTGGATCTTTTTGGCCCACGTGTTTGCGCAGCTAGATTTATGTCAGCATATATACCTTATCTTTAACTCATAATCTTTTGTAGGGTAATCTCTAACTCATAATCTATCTCTAATATATCAAATCAAATTTAGAGTTTATCTCTAATGTATTAGATCAAGTTTATTGGTTTGTTATAGAGATTAATATTGACCTCTAGATTTAGCTAGCTAATATTATCCACATTCAATGATATAGATCTTTCCTTTTTCTGATTAATGTGAAAATTTCTAATATTTTTTTTATCAATGTGGTAATTTCTAGAATTTTAGGATTAATGTGATGGCTTCGTTTAACTCTGCTTTATATATATAGTAGGTAGATAGATAGATAGACAGATAGATGTTGTGTTTATTGAGTATTTCATGCGTATTGCGTTTCATAAGTATTTCTCACTGTTTTTTTTGTGTGTTTCATGTGTTTTTCAGTGTTTAACGTGAAATACCTAAACCATTGCAACGCTATACTGTCCACTTATATCTCTTTTATAAAAAGACAAAGTCTCAGTTCTTTTCAGCTTAACGTCTTAACAGCTTAACGATTTATCTACGTTTTAAAAACACATATGCTTTGAGTTCTTTGAGTCCGTTATTCGCTGTTTTGAAGGTGGGTTCTAACGCTTTAAAAAGCAAGTCAAACGAAATGTATCCGAATCTCGAGACTATCTCGAGAAGCTCTCGAAGTTTAGTCATTTCAGCCGTTCATCCGTTCAGATCAGCTCAAAAGAACAAGGCCAAAGAAAAACTTTTACAAGATATGGCGAATAACGTTACACTGAGAATGAAAATCTATTGGAATTAAGAAGCTGTTGAAATGTGTTAAGAGTATAGACGTGCATGGCACGCACAGCTTCACCATGTGATCCCTGAAACCATGCGTATTAATATTTCTATTATTCTTTCTAATCTTTTTTTATAATGTTTTATAAATACTCCCTCCGTTTTAAACTGTAGTTCACTGTCGACTTTTAGATATTCTATTTGACCATTCGTCTTATTTAAAAAATATATGTAAATATTATTTAATTTGTTGTGATTTGTTTTATCATTAAACATACTTTAAGCATGACTTATATTTTTGCATTTTTCACTAATTTTTTAAATAAGACAAATGATCAAAAGGCGTGTTTAAAAGTCAACAGTGAACTACAATTTGACATGGGGGAGCAGTTGGCTGAGACACGGAAGACGTCCGAGTTCCGACTACATGGACTATGTGTGTGCCGCCTTTGTCATTTTCCTTTACACGCCTCGACGGGAGAGCTGACTGTCTTGTTGCCTTGTTGGACGAGTTGAGTGGAAGGAACATGCACTGCAGGCTGCAGGGCACGCAGGCAGCGGGCAATGCTCCCGCGCGGCCTCCGTCCTTCGCCCGCGACCCGACGGACGGACACGGACGGGTCCCGTCGAAATCGATGGGGTTTACGCGGTGCTCTCTCCTGCCTCTGCGGCGGCACGGCACTGCACTGCACTGCACGGCGCAGGGGCGGTGGCGCCGGCGCCGCAGCGGCGGGGCGTTAAATGAGCTGGATTCGTCCGTCCGTGCGGCCGGCGCTGCAGGAGCGGGAAAGAAATCGGCACGTTTCGACGGTGGCCCTCTCTCCCTCGTCTCGCCTCGTCTCGTCTCGTCGTCCTTGGATCCTTCCGTCCCTCCCGACCCCAATCATATACTCCATAGACCATAGCTCGGCCGGCCGATTGGAGAGGCTGGTGTGCTGGGGCTGGGGGGTGATTAAAACTTTAAAAGCCTTGCGCCGTGTGTCTGCCTGCGTGGCCATAAATGCGGTTGCGCCTGGTTTAAGCATCTTGATGGGCAACTTGTCTTGCCCGGAGCTTGATTAAGCGCAGGAGAACCTAACGATGATGGCACTCCTGTCTCCACCCCGAGCATGTACCACTTCTAAGCCATATTAGGGTTTGTCGTGTCATTTTGCGGCTGAAGTAATTTTTAAGGGAGAGAAAGAAAACAAAAATAAGTTGTGAAAAATACTATCTTTGTTATGGAAGTCAATCATATAGTTATGGAGAGAAAATGGAGTGTGCTGCTCATAGAGATAACAATAGAGACACTTCATTGTACATATGATTGAAACCAATTCGAGTTAAAGCGAGCCTGACATGTATGGTTTCAAGCTTGTTTTGCAAAGGGTAGACTTTTTTTGTTAGCTCAGACCCATCTTGCAAGTGCTTGCTCTAATGAGCAAGCTACAGAACATCCTCGTTTGGACTATGTAAAAGCTTGAGCTAGTTCTCAACATTCGTGGGTTTGTTCATTAGAGAGGGAGGCAACCTTCCATGAGCGCTCAAACTCCTCATCGCTACCCTACCGTCAACTCAAGTGGAAAAAAGAGTCATGCAATGAGATATGATGTTTATCGCCATTGTCAGTGTTGGAGAAGGTAGAGAAGACAGGAGGGTGGTGTAGCTTCAAGGGAAGGGAGAAGCGCAACGTCAGCGCTGAGAAAGACCAAAGGAGGAGAAAAGCGACAGTGGTGTTATGTTGATGGGGGAGAGGGATGATAGTAAGGTGTCATGAGGTTGAAGACGTGTAGGAAGATGACACGTGGTTGCCACAAGAGGAGAACGTCACACCACCCTTTTGGTAAGGAAGAAGTTGCCATGCTTCTAGGTCGTCGCCGTGGGAGATGGCGTCTAGCGCACTTCCGCCATGAGGGATTATCGCCATCAAGTAGAGAAGAAGGGCGTCAGAAATAAGGGAGAGTAGTGATAGGATGTGCTAGCCTAGGTGAGGGAGAGGGTTGGCAAGGTAAGGGTCTTATGTTTAGAGAGTGGCGGCTAGGACAAGGGGAAAAGTTGCCTTCATGGCTTCATGTATGGATGGTTAGGGTTAGCTAGGTGGTTGGGTGGTGGATATTTGGGTTAGAAATTCCATTGGCTTTTGAAGCTAAGTGGTCGGTTATTGGGCCATCCAGAGCCACAACCTGCTCGTTAGGCTAGTGCTTGTTTTGGAACAAGTTAGAAAATATGTTTGGTCTATGTTTTTTGCTAATGATCTAAGCTCAAGCTACTCGCGAGTCTAGCTAAAGCCTAATTCTATTTTGTCTATCAAGGTTGCCTGTAGGTGATATGTTACTAAAATAATAGCTAGTTAATACCACATGGGGTAAAACGACAGATGTACAAGCAAGAAAGAGGAGCTTGTGCTACCTATTGTCCTCTTGCGCTCTCCCTTTGGAGGTGACTCTTTCTCCGTAACCAAGAGGCATCCATCCATATCTAACAGAGGCGTCCGTCCACCATGCCTGGCATTGGGCTGAGTGACTGGAGTCTGCACTCTGCAGACATGCTACAACTTACAAGGCCCGTACTCTTAATTGAGGAAGGCAGCAGTACAACTGTGGTAATCATCGGCCAACAATTTGGAAAAGGAAAGATTAGAGGAGTGTGCTTAGAATGCAAAGTGTTGTAGCTCTTGCTGATGATCTGATTACGTATACAATAAGTTTTATTTTTGAAAGTTTTTTCTAGAATTATGTGTTCACTATCACTCCTTAACAGTACTCCTCGGGTTTGGCTCTCTACTCAAATCATTTTTTTAACTTTTTTTGAAGGTTTATCTTTTGACATTTTCAACCGAATGGTTGAGTACGAACTTACGTCCAGGTCTAAAATTACGTATACACTAAGTTTTATTTTTGAAATTTTGCTAAGAATTATGTCATTCCCTCACACCTAGGTTCAAGTCCTCACTTCTCAACAGTACTTCTCGGGTTTGGCTCTCTACTCAAATCAATTTTTTACTTTTTTTAAAAGATTTATCTTTTTATTACCTTTTCAAACCGGATGGTTGAATACATACTGACGTCCAGGCCTATCTGTAGTAGTTAGCCGTCATGCCCAGCCTATTTGTTGAGTATAAAGCAGCTCTTTATTGTAGCTTCTAGCTTTTGTCAAACACTTGATAAAAGGAGAAGAAAGAGAGAGCAGAGAAAGAAAGAGAAATGGCGCATCGAGGTAGAAGAAAAGAAGACAGAAAGAAAACCACTCGAGATGATTGGTAATGCGAAAGAAAAGAAATAAAAAGGCAAAGTAAAGCCTGAAAGCACAACATGTTTTGGGGGACAGGAAAAGCAACAATAGCTGTTCATTCTCCTTTGCCAAACGGCTGTTTACATGAAATTCTAGCAAATACTGACAGCCATTCAGCTCCTTGTGTTTGTCTTAACTTGTCAGACATTGATGAAACAATATGATCTAGGATAAGATCGCATTGCTGTCATGCCATACATATGCCTGTTTATATCTACTATCTATATAAAGCAGAGTTAAACGGAGCAACCAAAATAATCCTAAAATTCTAGAAATTTCCACGCTAATCGAAAAATAGTAGAAATTTTCACTTTAATCGTAAAAAAGAGAAAAAAATCTACATTGTTCAATATGGATACCATTATGTAAATCTAACGATAAATATTGAAAAGATTAAAAAGATAACTACTAAAACAAATCTAATATATTAGAGATATATCCTAATATATTAGAGATAGATTATGAGTTGTAGATTTAGTGGATAATAAAAAATATTCACCACAATACGACAACGTCCAGTTGGATTCAAGCCTAGGCCGGCCATAATTAACGAGCCACATGCATGGTTCACGCACGACCAAATATCTAATATAAGAGATAAACTCTTACAAAATATAGAGTAAATTGCACTGTAGACATATAAACTTGTTCCACCGTTTCAATTAGGCCCGTAACTATCTAAACCGGGCATTTGGCCCCCGAAACTCCTGTGCATGTTGCACAGCAGGCCCATGGCTGGTTTTGGCAGCCCAGCTCAGCACCCACGTGGCAGCATTTTTGCATTTGAGCCCCTGATTCAATCCACTACCACTTCTCCGCTGCTTCCTCAGTCATCCTCCCAGCTTCTCTCTGTTTTTCTCTCTCAGCTGCACCGATGGTGGGGAAGAGGCGGGGTTAGGGCTCCACCCGGCTGGATCAAAGCAACAGCGACTAACAAATCGAGGCGGGGAAGATGCGGGGCTAGGGATCCACCCCGCTGGATCGAGGCGGCGAGAGCGAGGAGAGGCGGGCTAGGGTTCCACCCGCCTAGATCTAGGCGAGGCGGGAAATGGCGCCTCAGCTTCGCGCGCAAGGCGAATCCCCACCGGTGTACGGTATGATTTTGCATACCCGCATGATTTTGCCATGTGCTTTTGTGTTGCAGCTCAATGGTTGATTGGGTAAGCTTTGATCGTGTAGGGCGTAATGAGGATGGGTTTTCTGTTGTGTTTTTTCATGGAGGTTTCTTCTGTGGTCATGGCAGCAGCCGGACTTATGTGGGGGGGAGCAAACTTGGTTTGACTGGTGTGAGGCAAACACATGGTCTCCTCTTTGGATTGATGATCTTGTAGGGCAGTTAGGCTACAAGAAGGCAAATAATGTGAAGGTGTACTGGTGCTTACCCGATACAAATGTTAGTGATGGTCTTCGGTTGATACACTGTGATGCAGATACGATTGCCATGTCTGCAATCACCAATGTGCACAAGAACTTGTCTTTGTTTGTTGACCAGGACGACAGCTATGCAGCCATTGATTGGGATGACATCTTGTTGGAACCATTGGCTCAGTTGCCTAAGGTCATTACCCCTAGGAAGGTGATAGTTGTAAAGGCGCCAGCTGATGACAAGCTTACTAGTTTCTATGATGGTATAATTAGCCCAACTAAGAATGACAACATTCAAATGGACAGTGATGACGATGACATCTTTGACAGTGATTATGAGGTTGAACAAGGAGATGAAGACCTTTTGACAGTTGATGAGGAAGATGACTTGTGGGAACCAGCTAGGAAGGAAGCAGCAAGCGAGGAAGATGAGGACAATGAAGAAGACACTTGCTTAGATGAGGAAGATGGAGAAGGTAACTCTAAATTTAAGGATTTTAGGACTGAGGAGGATATTTGTAATCCTATATTCAAAGTAGGAACACTTTTCACATCTGTTCAAGAGCTCAGAAAAGCCATTGCTGAGTATAGCTGCAAGAACAGAGTGGAAATCAAAATGTCTAGAAATGAGAAGGATAGGCTTAAGGATCATTGTGCTCCAGGCTGTCCTTGGCAACTATATGCATCACTGGACAGCAGGACTAAGAGTTTCATGGTCAAGACTTATGTTGGAGAACATTCTTGTAGGAAAGAGTGGCATGTGAAGAGGTTTACTGCAAAGTTTCTAACAGAGAAGTATATGGAAACCTTCAGAGCAGATGACAAGATGTCCATGAAGAATTTTGCAAGGATTGTGCAAAAGGATTGGAACATGAATCCTTCTAGGACAAAGCTGTGGAGAGCTAAAAGGTTGGCTATGAAATCAATTCTGGGGGATGAGGTTCAGCAGTACAATGAGCTCTGGGACTATGCAGCAGAAGTAAGGAGGACCAACCCAGGAAGCACCTTGTTCCTTAGGGTTGTCAACAATTGCTTTTCTACATTGTATTTCTCCTTGTATCCTTGCAAAGCAGGTTTCCTCACTGCTTGTAGGCCACTTATTTGCTTGGATGGGTGCCATATCAAGACCAAATATGGTGGACAACTACTTACAGCAGTTGGCATGGACCCAAATGATTGTATTTTCCCAATAGCAATGGCAGTGGTTGAGGTAGAATCTAAGAGCTCATGGAAGTGGTTCCTCGAAACATTGAAGACAGACTTGGGGATTGAAAACACCTGGCCATGGACTCTAATGACTGACAAGCAAAAGGGACTCATTCCAGCTGTGAAGGAAGTGTTTCCTGACTCTGAGCATAGGTTCTGTGTCAGGCATCTTTGGACCAACTTCCATGGCTCATACAAGGGCGAGGTTTTAAAGAATCAACTATGGGCTTGTGCAAGGTCTAGCACTGTGATGGAATGGACAGAAAACATGGATAAAATGAAGTTGTTAAGCCTTGGTGGATATCAATTCCAAGAGGAGCTTCCTCCTAACACTTGGGTTAGAGCCTTCTTCAATGAGTTTCCTAAGTGTGATATTCTGCTCAACAACAACTGTGAAGTATTTAACAAGTATGGAACTCTTTCCATAATTTTCTCTATTTTCTATGTTTGTTCAATAGCTTCCTATGTTTGTTCAGTAGCTTATCATGTATGCGTCTCAGTTTGTTCAGTAGCTTATCATGAATGCACCTCTATTTGTTCACTTGTTTCAGGTACATTTTGGATGCTAGAGAGCTACCTATCCTCAGTATGGTAGAGAGGATAAAAACACAACTTATGACAAGGATATACTCTAAGCAACAAGAGTGTACTAATTGGCAAGGGACCATCTGCCCCAAGATAAAGAAGAAGCTTGATAAGAATGCAGAGATGGCAAACATTTGTTATGTGCTTCCAGCTGGTATGGGGGTTTTTCAAGTGCAACACAACACTAGACAACATATTGTGGATCTTCAGGCCAAGCACTGTGATTGCAGAAGATGGGATCTGTCGGGGATTAAAATACGGCCCATTGCCATGGCCCACTCCCTGACGGCCCAATCGAATGGCCTACCAGGGCCCAGCTCCCTGGAAGGTTCTATCAGGCCCATATGCATCCTGCCGAACAACTTCCTAGCTGGCGTGGTGCGTAATGGCCAAGGAATCGTGTTTGAGCCCGTCTCGAGCAAGAGTTCTGCGCGGCTACGTGAAGACCCGGACGTGGTTTCCCGGATTGGAATAGGAGCCGTGATCCTCAAGACTAGGAGTATACTTTATCTGCCTCGGGATATATTTGGCATGTACTGAGTTCGTTACGATCTCGTAGTTAGCCCGGCCCGGTATTCCCTTGGTAGGTCGGTTTGCTCTGCACTATATAAACCAGGCCCCTACGGCGTTTAGGGGGCATCGGAAAGAGTTTTACGATTTGATCTAGCTTTTAGTATCTGGTAGACACCTGATCTTCGTTTGTACATCACGATCTCGCCGAGACTTGTTCGTCTCGCCGAGCCACCTCTTGTATTCATCTCTGATATATAAGAAAGGCTGGACGTAGGGCTATTATCTCTCCCGAGAGGCCCGAACCAGGATAAAAACCCCTGTCTCCTGTTCGTTGTTGTTCGTGGTTGTTCGGCGTGTCTCCTATCTCACTTTCAAAGAACCTTAGCGACTTGAGATCGTTATCTCAACCGTCGACAGTTGGCGCCGTCTGTGGGAAGACCCAGATCGAGCATGTTGAACTCTATCAGCGACCAGGAGACTATTCCTGAGGGATACAACTCAGAAGGACAGGACGCCTCATCCCCTGTCAGTTTAGATCGATCTGTTCGATCTCGAACACTTTTCGTATCCGAGGCAGAAGTCTCTGCCTATATGGCAGAGATAGCCTCAGATCGCACTCCCGTCATTGACGATGACTACGGAACTGATAATCTTTACGATGGTTTAGATCTGTCAGACTCCAAGGCTATGTCGGTAGATTCCACCTGTGGCGACACAGTGATGACACCGTCAAGCATACCTTCTCATGGCCCCCGCAGCATCAACATGGCCGATGCAGGAACCTCCGGAGATCCTGCACGGGATGCGGCGGCTGGCGAGATCGGGCAGATTAATTCTGCTCGGCAGCAAGATGAGGTCGCGCTGGCTGCTCACGAGCAAGATATCATTCGCCGCAGCTTCGACACCTCCATCAATCAGACCTTGGCACGGTTTCGCGACCGGTGTAAGCGACAGCGTCGCGACCCACCTCGCGTCTTGCGGCGCTTAAGTCTCCCGAAGCTTCCTGTTGGGTCAATTCCCGTGACCGGACTCGATGGGGCGTAACGCGGATGGTTCAGAGATCCCGGGACCCATAGATCAGAGTCGAGAACGGCTCGAAGCTATAGCAACGGTCCTCAGATCCACCAATCAGGTCGATCTCGCCCGTATGGGCGATGCTGTTGCTTCTAACCTAGAGCGATTGGCCGAAGGCGTAAAGTCTCTAGGTGAAGTCAACACCTCCTCCAGGCAGCGCAGTCAACCTGCCCGGAATGACTCGGACAGCTCTGACCGATCGCGTGACCCACGTCATCATCGAAGGAACACTGTCCGCGATCAAGCTACCCGTGGTCGCCGTCGCTCGCCAAGTCCCCATAGTCGTCACGACCACAGAGGTAAGCGTGCACATGATGATCACGGACGGTCCCCTCGTGAGGAGCGCGTAGTCGCGACCACGAGGAAGGAGCGTGGCGGATTGTCCCGGAGAGAATTTCTCCAGGCGAAATCTTCCCGTTCAGCAGGAGTCCCTCCACGCAACAGGGCCAATGTCTTCTCGAGACTAGGTTCTGCCGGGGAAGGAGGCCGGTCATATGCCTTGGGCTGCAGGGCTTTCTCTGACGAGCTTCGTGCTGTTCGATGGCCCTCAAAGTTCAAGCCCGATCACATGGAGAGATACAATGGGACTTAGAACCCAGAGGAGTTCCTTTCCATCTATGCTACAGCCATCATGGCAGCCGAGGGTGACAAGCTCGTCATGGCTAATTACCTCCGTACCGCCCTGAGGGTGCCGCCGGACGTGTCGCTCAATTAGCGGAGGGTTCCATCACTCATGGGACCAACTTTGTGACGCTCGATCGCCAACTTTCGTAGTATTACGTGCATCTGGTAAGGAGGATGATCTGCACGGATGATCCGGATGAACGGGAGACCCTCCGCAACCGTGAAGCTTTTCATTAAAATTAAACACGATCCCGAACATCTCGGATGAATCATTGTCCGCGCCTTCAAAAACGGAGTCCGCGACGAAGCGGCTCACCTAGGATCTCGAGATCAACGAGACTGGACCGCCAACGACTGTTCAAGGCGGTGACCGCATATGCTAACGCGGCAGAGCGCTTCAAGACAAAAAGGCGTTCGACAAGGGCGAGCTGCCCGCCCAACCTGGTGTAGATGAGAAGAAGAAGAGTAATGCAACCACGGTGACAAGAAGTCCTGAAGAAGAAAAACAAAGGTGATCACGAACAATACCGTCGCTGGTATAGATCGTGCACCTCCTCCCAAGGATGGGCAGAAGAAACCCAACAATAACTACAAGGGCAAAAAGCCTGCTCAGCGAGGCGGACAAGGCAAGAAAGGTCCAAACGACCGATTTTGTAAGTTCCACCAGCACTACGGGCACGACATACGCCATTGCGAAGTTGGGCGCAAAACTCAAGATTTCTACAACGGCAAGGGCCCAATGCCCACCCCGCCTAAACAAGGTGATGCGGCAAGGACAAGCGCCCGGTAGACGGTGGTGATCGGACGATGTTGGCGAATATCAAGAGCCCGTGAACCATATCGCCGTTATTTTCGGTGGCTCCTCGGCTTATACCTCTCGGCGCACCTCAAGGAAGCCGCCGGGAGGTCCACAACGCTGAAAAAGGCAAACCACGGCTGAATCGATGAAGTGGACCGAGGTCTCTATCTTCTTTTCTAAGGATGATTGCCCCATCGGGATGACCAAGCCTCGGCGTCTCCCTCGGTGGTCGCTCCGACCATCAGCAACGCCAGAGTTGGCCTCGTCCTGGTCGACGGCGGGAGCGCTTTAGACCTGCTATCTGCAAAGGTCTTGGACGAGATGCAGATTCCTCGCTCCAAGCTTAAAGAAGTCGCAATGCCTTTCTACGGCATTGTCCCGGAAGCTTTCACCCATTAGGCGCATTGTTCGCTGTTACCTTCGGCAGTCCAAGCAACTTCCGGACGGAGCTGATCACGTTTGACGTGGTTGACTTCCCTTCCGCGTACAATGCGATCCTGGGCCGGCCATCTCTTGGCAAGTTTATGGCCGTTTCCCATCATGGATACCATTGCGTGAAGATACCGGGCCCTAACGGCGTGATCACGGTCAAGGACAACTACAAAGCTGCTCTGGATTGCGATGAGCAGTCCCTTGCCCTGGTCGACCAGCTTCCGCCGCGAGGCCCCGACGCTCCGCAGACCAAATTTGCACGCCCTAGAGTCTCCCTTCAGCCAGGAGGCGAGACCAAGGAGGTTCCACTGTCTTTGGATGATTCTCCAAGACAGTTCATCTAGGGACCAATTTGGACCCCAATTAGGAAAACGAGCTCATCGCCTTCCTCCGAGCTAACGCAGATGTGTTTGCCTGGGAGCCATCTGACATGCCCGGAGTCCCAAGGGAGGTCATCGAGCACAAATCGCCGTCCGTGGGACAAAAGCCTGTTCGCCGAAGCTTCGACGCCGGACTTCAGCGGGGATCATCAAAGATCGCCAGCAAGTCGCTCATTGCTGGTTTCATCCGTGAGGTTGATCACACCGAGTGGTTAGCCAACCCTGTCATTGTAAAGAAGAAAGGCGGCAAGTGGAGGATGTGTGTCGATCACACAGATTTGAACGCTGCTTGTCCCAAGGACAATTTCCCGCCTCGATAGACCAAATTGGTCGACGCGATCACGGATGCCCAGCTCTTGAGTTTTTTTGGATGCTTTCTCCGGTTATCACCAAATAAGCATCTCCTCCGAGGATGAAGAGAAGACAGCCTTCATCACCCCCTTCGGCACTTTCTGCTATACGACCATGTCTTTCGGTCTGCGTAACGCCGGTGCCACGTTCAGTAACTTTTAATGGAGAAAACTTTCCCGAGCAGTAGCGGAAAAATCTGAGGTCTATGTCGACGACATAGTTGTAAAGAGCAAGCATGCTCCAGATCATGTAAAAGACCTGGCCGAGACGTTTCGTAACCTCGCCAGGCATCGAATAAAATTAAATCCAGAGAAGTGTACCTTTGGTGTTCGATCTGGAATGTTGCTCGGTTATGTGATTGGTTCGCAAGGCATCTCTGCCAATCCCAAAAAAATCGAGGCCATTGAAAACATGCAGGCTCCAACTACCGTCAAGGAAGTTCAGAGCCTCACCGGGCGGATGGCTGCTCTGAGCAAATTCATTTCCCGTCAGGGCGAACGCGGGCTGCCCTTCTTTAAGGCCCTGCGCAAGCACAATGGCTTCGAGTGGACAGAGGAAGCTGATCGGTCTTTTCAAGATCTTAAGCAATACCTATCCGACCCACCTGTCTTGACTACCCCGCGACACGGAGAACAGCTCTTGCTCTATCTTGGCTGCATGCCTCAAGCGGTGAGCGCGGTCTTGACGGTGGAAAGGGAAGGCATCCAGCGGCCAATCTATTACGTGAGCGAGGTACTTCACGGATCTAAGGAGCGTTACCCTGAGGTCCAGAAATTGCTCTACGCCTTGCGCATGTCCTCCAGGAAACTTCGCCATTATTTCGAGCGATCAACATCGGGTCCCAACCAAGTTCCCCTTGAGAAATCCAAAGGAACAAGGAAGCAAAGGACGATAGCTAAGTGGGCAATTGAATTGGCGAGTTCGATATTCATTTTGTCACGGAATCTGCTATTAAGTCCTGTCTCCCGCCGACTTTGTCGCCGAATGGACCTACCGCCCAAATCCTGTGAAGCTCCGAAAGCGACTGATGACCCCGTGGACCATGTTTTTGACGGCTCACGACCGGAAACTCGGGGGCTGGTTTTGTTCTCATCTCCTCAAGGAGATCAACTCGATATTCTATCCAACTACACTTTGCGGCGACTAACAACGCCGCAGAGTACGAGGCTCTCCTCGCGGGACTAAGAGCGCAAGTCGCTTGGTGTCCAACGGCCGATCGTGAAGGAGATTCACACCGGTCAATAATCGAGTTAACAAGGAGTATCGGTCTGCGATGACTCAATGGCGCGATACCTGTTGAAGTGAGGAAGTTGAGCGGCATTTTCGATTTTTCGAGGTGCTCTTCGTGCCGGTGAAGGACAACTTCTGGCCGACCAACTATCCAAGTTTGGATCCTCACGCGAACTCGCTTCGGCAGGGTGCTCGCCGAGCACCTTTACAAGCCCTCAATCACGTCTTCGGATGAGGCAATCGAGACAAGTGGTCTTGTCTCCGTTATCGAAAGCAGTCGCGAAATGGACAACGCCATTTGTCCGGTACCTAGCGATGGGACCGCTCAAGACGGCCGAGCTGCTCCCGCTTACAAGGCGTGCTGATCCATACAAGCTTGTGGGCGGCATCCTCTACCATCACGGTGCTCTAGGAGTCCTCTCCAAGTGCATCTCTCAACAGGAGGGTGTGTTCCTTCTTAGGGACATACACGAGGGTGCCTATGGCAACCACGCCTCCTTCAGAACTCTGGTCTGCAAAGCGTTTCGCATGGGCTATTATTGGCCCACAGCGTTACAAGATGCCCGGAATATCGTGACTAAGTGCAAGGCTTGCCAATTTCACGCCCGGAAGGCACATAAGCCCGCCCAAGAGCTCCAAACGATCCCCCCATCTTGGCCTTTCTCCACATGGGGTATGGATCTGCTCGGCCCATTCCCTAAGGGGTACAAGGGCTACACACACTTGCTCGTCGCCACCGACACTTTTACAAAGTGGATTGAGGCAGAGCCTGTGTCGTCTCTTCACGCCAAAACGGTTGTGCACTTTTTCAAAAGCAGCGTGGTCACGCGCTTTGGGATCCCCCATAAGCTGATCACCGATAACGGTACCCGCCCGGCGAGCTTTTCCAAGAATCTCGAGAATACCGGGCACCAAGGTTCATTTCGCCTCGTGGCACATCCACGAGCAATGGAGCGATCGGCGAGCTAACGGACGATCGTCCGGGTATCAAGCGGCGCGTGTTCGCGTCCTCCGCGAAAGCACAACAAAGCTCGGTCGACGAAGTTCCTTCCGTCCTCTGGGCGATTCGCTTTACTGCCAACCGCAACCGGGAAACTCCTTTCCAAGCGGTCTCGGTGCGAAGCCATCCCGCTGCGAAATAGTACTCGCTCGCCTCGACGAAGCTCGGTCAACTTGGTTGACGACGAGCAAGAGCGCCTACTCGATCTCGACCTCCTCGAAGGCACACGCGAACGGGCACAAGTCGAATGGTGCGCTACCGGAAGATCTTGACATCTTGTGCCAAGTCGATTCGACCAAGGGCTTTGAAGGCGGGCGACCTCGTTCTGCGCCGTGTCCAGAACTTGTCCAATGCCAACAAATTAACTCAACGATGGGAGGGCCCATTCACGGTCATTTCTTCTGCTCGCCCGGGGGCTGTTCGCCTGGCAATGGAGGACGGGAGAGAGCTGACCAGCACTTGGAACATCGACCAGCTTCGTAAGTTTTTTGTGTAGGTCTCTTGGTGTGTTTGCTTAGCCTTGCGTTTTTTGTCAAACTTCGCGCCTTAGTTCGTCCAAGTCTCTCGGGCACCATGTAAAGTTCAATCCAAATTCTTAAGTGAATTCTCGCGGCCTCTGCGCCCTTTTCACTTCTTGTCTTCTGAAGACTACCTCTTTCTCTCTGGTAACACTTGATGGCTGTCCGATCTTGCGAACTCTTGGCTCCGCACTTTCGAGTTTCCTGCCAGTATCTTGCTTCAACGAATTCTGAACTCGTGGTTACGTAACACGGCTTTTTCCACCTCGGCTAAGTCTGCTCTCGTAAGCCCTCCGTGGCAGAGGCACTTACTGTTTGGCGCGACCACTTGGCAAAATCTGCTCTCGTAAGCCCCCGCGCAGAGCACTTTCCTTATTCGGTTACTCTCGAATCGCCTAACTTACGTTGTGAGCGATCCATGGAACGAGTCGATCAGGCTGCGGGTGTCGCTCTATCTCTCTACGCACGTGCTCGAATTCGCAAGCTTAGGTTTTCGAGCAGCGTACGTACCGAGGGCTAGGGCGTCGCTCTTTCTCTTGTGCACCTGTCCGGGTTCGCAAACTCAGGTTTCCGAACAGCTGCACAACGGGGGCTGGGAGTTAGGCTAAGCGTGCTACCGGTTTTCCTAAACTTTCTAGCGATTTTGTGCCCTGCTGTTAGTTTCCTGTTTGTTCTTATCTTTTGCTGCTCTTTTTTGCGGGAAAAGGTAAATTCTTTATTGCTTTAATCAAAAGTGCAGGTGCAAAAGTCCCCTTCGGGTTACAGCCGTGGTGCTACTTAGGAGCAAGCTGCTCCTTCAGCTCCTCGACCTCTAGCTTCAGGCGCACGACTTCACCTTGCGCCTTGATCCCTTCCTAGGCTTCAGCTCGGAGGCGTTCGATCTCCTCCTTGTTCCGCTTGGCTTGCACCGCAGCCTCTGCTGGATGGCCTCGACCTCTTCGGTCTTGGCGCGCAGCTGGTCGTTCAGAGCGTCGCTCTGACTAGCTCGCTGCTCGACGGTCTTGAGCTGCTCGCCCAACTCCTTGACCTTATTCTCCGCGGTGATCGCCCTCACCGCCATCCCGCGCAACTCCTCGATTTCTTCCTGTGTAGCCCACAGGGTTGAGATTTTCGTCTGGAGTCCAGCGGATGTCAGCTCCTCTTTGGCAAGCTGGGCCTTGAGCTTCTTGACGTCCGCCGCAAGCGCCTTCCGCCCGTGGGACGCGTCGGCGAGCTGCTCTTCAAGCCACTTCTTGCGGCCCGGCTTCTCTTCCGCGGTGCCAGCCTTCACGGCCTGCGCGCGAAGCTCCTCGGCTTCTTTTAAGAGAGCCTCGGAGGAACGCCTCTCTCGGGTTAGCTCGGATTTGAGCTTCTTTGCCTTTGCCTTCAGCCGGCTCCGGCTTTGGGCGATCTGAGAGGGCTCCGCTTGAGCTCCTCGTCTGGAGGTGCTCCCGGAGGGACGCTAATACGGCGCTCCGCTCGATGGTGACTCCGTCCTCGAGCTCCTCCATGGTGTCCTTGAAGACCTGAGAGGGAAGAACAAGTTAACCGCTTTGCGATGATGTAGCTCAACTGAACTAGGTTTGGTCTTGGGGCTTACCTTGCCAAGCCGATGCTTCAGCCCCCGTCGCAGGCGATCTTCAAGACCATGCGTCACGAACCCTCGCCTGTGCGGGATGAGACTGGCGCGTTGCTCTTGGCGCCGTCTTCTCTGCTCCTTCTTCTTGCGGGAGCGTTTCTGCTCGGGAGCAGGGGCGACCGGCGAAGCGCTTTCGTCCCCCCGCTCCTGCCTTTCTTCCTCTTCTGCCCGGTCAACCTCGGGCAAGGTCGGTGCCGCTCCACCGGACGACACCGAAGCCTCCACTGGTAGGGCAACTTGTGCTGCCTGCTCGTGGGTCTCTTCTTGTACCACGACAGCGGGAACTTCGCCCTGCTCGCCGATCACCTCCGCCGGCTTAGGGATGGATCGCCTCGAGGCGGAGTGCCGTAGGACCGCTGCTCGGTCCCACCAAGCGCTTCGAGCCATCGCCTTGGCCCCGTTGCTCGTGGCACCGTGCGCCACCTCTTCTGCCTCCAGCCGCTCCACCGCGCCTTTGAGCGTCAAGTCTTCGGCTGGAGCCAGCGAGCAGGCTCCACGCCGCTAGCTTTGCCCTGAGGGCGGCCACCGCCTTGCCGCGATCGCCGTGTAGGTGCTCGGGCAGCAGCAAACGCTCGAGCGTTGCCTCGACATCGTCCGTGGCGGTCTCCTCCTGGGCAGCTGATGAAAAAGACATACTCAAGCCCAACATGGTCAGGGAATTCGTAAGATCAAAGAGATTCATTTCTACATACCTGCCGTAGAAAGCTTGATTTTGATCTTTTTTGCCGGAACCTTCCGCCTCTTCCTCGGGGGCTCCTTGGCGAATTGTTCGCCCTGGTCCCTGGGTGCTCGCGGCGATGAGCTCAGCTCCCTGCTGAGTTGAGCACTCTTCTCGCGCAACGCAAGAAGTTTTTCCTTGCGCGTGACTTCTTCCTCAAGCCTCCTCTGTTCGGCGACCTGTTGTAGCCGTGCCATATGGCCCGAGTGAGCCTGTGTGTAACGCCTAAGCCAAAGGGTCATGTTCTTTACCTCTTCGTCGCTCTGCTCGGTGAGGAGGGAGGGGCTTGGCCTCTTCCCGCTGGGTTGATCGCGCGCCCGCTTGGTCTGTTCGGCGCGCTCCGTCGCCGCGGGTGGTCTCTTCGACAGCTGGTGGCCGCCATGACGTGGCGAGCTCCGCGTGGGCCCAGCCACTACCTTGGGCTTTATGGCCACCTTGGCCTTGCCTTTCTTTTCCTTCTCCTTCTCGGACCCGGAGGGCTCCTCCACGATCCCACCAAGGATCAGCTAGTCCTCCTGCGCGATTTGAGAAGCGGACATTAGCATTAAACAACGGTGCAAATCTAGCAACACAGGCTGAGCATGAGTGATTTACCTCGTCTGTGCGGACAAGCACGTTGCGCGGACAGGTGTAGGCCACCTCGCCGGTGACCTCCCCGTCCTTCCTCGCCGCCTTCAGCATGGCGTCGACCCGCTCGGTCACCCACGCGTCGGTTGGTTTCTCTGCCCGAACAGAGGGGATCGTTAGTTCCTGTTCAGAGAAAGTGATCAGTGTAAAGGTTGAGTCCTAAAGGCACTTACCCGTGCTCTCCCTTGTGATGTCTTCCCATCCCTCTATCTTGTAGAAGGGATAGGGTCTTCTCCGCAGCGGACAGATTCTGTTCGCTGTGTAGTCTCGGATGATCTCCCTGCCCTTGAGCCCGAGGCTCACAAGGGAAGCGATCTTCCTCGTCAAGTACCACTCCGCGGCGGACATCTCCGGCCGCGGCATGGGTGTCCCCTTCGCCGGCGCCTTCCCGGTGAAGGAGAGCTTGTTGTCGCCGTACCGCTTGCTGTAGAACCGCCTCGACCACCACACGCCCATCGAATCAAGCAGCGGTGGCCGAGGGTACGGCGCGTCGTCGGCAGTAGCCCGGAGCTTGAGGTAGTAGCACCCAAGCGCCGAAGTAGTAGTGGAGGAACAGCCCCACCGGCGGATCAATGCCCAGATAGCCTTCGCACAGGTGTGCAAAAACGACCATCTGGAGGATGGAGTTCGGATTGAGGTTTGTCACCTCCAATCCGCTGATGTTTAGGAAAGCCTCGACGAAGTCGCTTTCGGGAGACCTCAACCCGAACAGTGTGAACTGCTCAAGTCGACGATTTCTCCCCGTGGCTCGAGTTTCCTCCTCCACGGGAAGCCTCCAGCTACCAGCGTCGATGTGGCCCTCCTCCTCCCAAGTCGCCAAGTCCTCCTCGGTCAGGCTAGTGGCTAAGAATCTAGCCATAGCGTTCCCGAGGTGGGCGAAAGGTGTTCTTGGGTGGAGTTTGGTGGTTGATGTTGAGCAGCGGTTGGAACTAGGGCTTAGGGAGGAAAGGTGCGAGAACAGTGGCTGGCAGCGGCGGCTTTGGTGCTTTTATAGGCCTAAACGAGCAGCTACGCAACGGTTTGCCACAAAGCGCTAGTTTTTACCAGAACGGCTAGGTAAAGCGGTCGTCTGTTTTCCTTCTTGCAATGAGGAGAAGTTACCGTTGGAGTCTCAACGGCTATTTTCTCGATGGATCGCACTAAAGGTCAATGCTCGCTTTCAGACGAGATCACGGTTCCTGTTCGATGCAACAGAGTTGTTCGCATCAAGGCGTTTGTTCGGTCCCGATCAGTCTGCTTTCGGTTGTACCTTAAATCTGTTGATGCTTTGTTACTCGTCTTTGTAGCAGAAAAATTTCCCTCTTCGTGACTTGGAGTATCAAGAGGAAGACCCGCTCTAGTGAGTCCTTCCACTTGAGTCTCGAGGCTAGTATGTCGGGATTAAAATACGGCCTATTGCCATG
Source organism: Raddia guianensis (assembly GCA_036346415.1). Lineage (NCBI taxonomy): Eukaryota > Viridiplantae > Streptophyta > Magnoliopsida > Poales > Poaceae > Raddia > Raddia guianensis. Next base: position 13,018,143 of record CM070538.1, read on the forward strand.
GCCCACTCCTTGACGGCCCAATCGAATGGCCTACCAGGGCCCAGCTCCCTGGAAGGTTCTATCTGGCCCATATGCATCCTGCCGAACAGCTTCCTAGCTGGCGTGGTGCGTAATGGCCAAGGAATCGTGTTTGAGCCCGTCTCGAGCAAAAGTTCTGCGCGGCTACGTGAAGACCCGGACGTGGTTTCCCGGATTGGAATAGGAGCCGTGATCCTCAAGACTAGGAGTATACTTTATCTGCCTCGGGATATATTTGGCATGTACTGAGTTCGTTATGATCTCGTAGTTAGCCGGCCAGTATTCCCTTGGTAGGTCGGTTTGCTCTGCACTATATAAACCAGGCCCCTACGGCGTTTAGGGGGCATCGAAAAGAGTTTTACGACTTGATCTAGCTTTTAGCATCTGGTAGACACCTGATCTTCGTTTGTACATCACGATCTCGCCGAGACTTGTTCGTCTTGCCGAGCCACCTCTTGTATTCATCTCTGATATATAAGAAAGGCTGGACGTAGGGCTATTATCTCTCCCGAGAGGCCCGAACCAGGATAAAAACCCCTGTCTCCTGTTCGTTGTTGTTCGTGGTTGTTCGGCGTGTCTCCTATCTCACTTTCAAAGAACCTTAGCGACTTGAGATCGTTATCTCAACCGTCGACAGGATCTCACTGGAATTCCATGTTGTCACACAATAGCATGTCTAAGGCAAGAAAGGATATGTCCTGAAGAAATGGTCTCCCATTGCTATTCAATACAGAAATACATACAAGCTTATGGCTACAACATTATGCCCTGTAGTGACAAGAAGAACTGGGTGAAGCAAAATGGTTGCCAAGTAAATCCACCTGGATATGTCAAAAAAGTGGGCAGGCCTAGGAAATCAAGGAGGAAACAACCAAAGGTAGTAGAGGGAAAGATAAGCAAACATGGTGCTATGATACATTGTCGAATCTGTAAAGAACCAGGCCACAATGCTAGGGGTTGTAAGAAAACAAAGACAGAAAAAAGGAAGCAACAGGATGCCTTTGTTCAAGATGAAGAGCAAGATGAACAGCAAGATGAAGAGCATGATGATATAGCTGCTCAGGTGATTATAGTTGTTTTTAAATGAGATTTTTTTCCTTATAATACTCTTTTCCTTAATCCTATATCGTATATACTGCACTCTGCATGTTTTTAGTCTGTAGATGATTCCATTCAAGAAAATCAGATTATGTTCTCTCAACTAACATCAACTATGGTGGAGGACTTAATTGGTGAGAGTTTAACTGTTGAGGTAACTTACTCTCACCAATTCATATTGTAGTCTCAATATTTACACATGTTCTCATAATCTTCTTTCCCTCTAATATCTGACAGAGATCCCAGTCACTGAGACAAAGTGTCCAATCTTCAGGAATTGTTTCTTGTTCTTATATCGAGGACAATGCACCCCCAAATACACAGCCAAGCTCACAGCCACTGACAACAGCTACTAAGCAGGGTAGAGCTAATATGGGCAAGCAAAGGGGTAAGAGAGCTAAGAAGTTGGAGTACTAACTGGAATGGCCACTGCTGTGATGTTATGTTAATAGAAGGAAACAATGGCTGCTTTTGTTCTCTTTTGGACTAGGACTTACATATGTTACATGGTAGGAAAGAAAACCTTACATGTATATTTTGGATGCTTCCAGGATGAAGCTCTTTTGGACTATACATAGATACATATGCTTGTGCTCTATGACCTCCTATGTGTTGTTAATAGGAGTAGAGCAAGCATGTTTAATGGCATCTGTTTAATGACATCTGTTTAATACCAACTGAAATCTATGCTACTGAATGTGCTACTGCATGTCTTGCTTTGTCATGTCTAGTGGCATCTGTCTAATGCCATCTATTTAATGTCTAATGCTATGATTTGTCTGTTACATGCAAGATCTGGGTGTAAAAACATTAATATTTGAAAAGCTATGTACTCGTTTGTAATTGTCCATGGAGAAAGCAGTGGAGAACTGATAGTGGGTGGAATCCAGAGGGTCAATTGCAAAAAATGCTGCCACGTGGGTGCTGAGTTGGGCTGCAAAAACCGGCCATGGGCCTGCTGTGCAACATGCACAGAAGTTTCAGGGGCCAAATGCCCGGTTTTCATAGTTACGGGCCTAATTGAAACGACGGAGCAAGTTCATGTATCTACAGTGCAATTTACTCCAAAATATAACATAAAAATCTATAGTCAAAGCCGCGTAGATATTATATAAAAGATCTATGTGGCTTAAACTAAAAAAATTTATTAGAAATTCATATTTATTACTAAAGCTAATATAATATATTAGAGATAAATTTTAAATCCGATTTGATATATTAGAGATAAATTATGAGTTAGAGATAAACTCTATATGCCGAAACAAATCTAGCCGTATAAACGCGCGGGTCACCTCGCTCGTTGTTTACTGAAAGCTTGGAATAAACAAGCTGTGGGACCTGCATTCGATATGAAGCTGCTGTGGGTTTCTACTCTGGTTAAACAAAGTAGCGGAAAATTGAATCTTGGATTCGATGCAAAATTGGCGAAAGCCAAAAGGCAGGGTCCACTACTTGCAGACTTGCTGTGCGTGAGAGGACGAAAATTTCTAGGCTTCAGGCCTTGGGTTTCGAGGTGGCAAAAAAAGCGCTGCATTTTCTTTGTGCGCGCATTGGGCTTGACGAACAAATCTACGAAGATTAAAATTTGTACGAGGTAAATCGAGGTGGTTTTATATCTTGGACTTGCTGTGATTGTGTGCAGGGATTCTTGTTTCAGCGCGGCAAAGATTTTGTTCAGCGGCGAAATCAACGAAATCTGTAAAATTTCGCTGAAATTTCTTTGGGATTTAAATCCTTTTACTATGTTTTGCCCCTTCTTGGGCTATTCGAGCAATAACACGAATGTCTTGTCACGTCACCACTTTAATAACATTCTCGAGATACCAAAAACTATAATTTAGATCTATATTTAGGGTACCCAAAAAAATCGCTTGCTAAGTGTCGTTAGCAATGGTTAAAAGGAAAGATTGAATCGTACCTTACGACCTAGTTTACCTTGAAATCTACTATCGATTATGTTGATCCTAAAAACACTAAAACTTCTTATGTCAATTAAAATACTAGACATTCACACATTTATCAAAGAGAAAAGAAAGATCTACACCGTCCATTGTAGTGACCCTAGATTATAATGGCTTAGATTAAAGAAAGAGTCTATATTAACTAAAGAAAAATTTACATTGTTAATCAAAGTGGGTCTAAATTGTAATGGCTTAAATTCAAAGAAAGAGTCTATACATACTCTAGTTATAAAATAAAATAATAGAAATAAGAGTACATGTCATATTGAAAGAAAGAGCTGTCGGGACCCGCCTGAATGAGTCGAGTCCCTTCTGTGCATTACTGTACTAGTCCGTGGATCAGTAGCTAGTACACACAGATTTTCAGAAGTTGGATCATAACCATTCTTATTAAAACATTAAATATTACATCAGAGTGCAGCCATTAAGGCTCTTAATACAAAAAGATCGCACGAGCCATACAAGCTAACGAATCATGGGTACATAGTAAAATCCAAAAGAGAACACCAATACAATCCCACAGGCAAGGCTGTAGTAGCGATCCTAGGCGTCGGAGAAATCCACGTCCTGAACACAATCGGCGAATTCACCGTCTTCGGGCTCACCATCGTCCGAGTAGTAACTCTGAGACTCCGAACCCGCTCGTTGGAATGAAATAACATTGACGCATAAAGCACTACATAGCAGGGCTAAGCATTTAACGATAAACTAATCAATGAAATGGCAATAAACAAGTTATATATTCCTAGGGTTGACAAGGATCAGGTTTATACGATAATAATAGATTTGCTGGGCATTTAACTATAATCATCCTAAGTAATTAGCATTTTTAAATTTCAACTATCATGCATATTCACAATTCTAGAAAAAGCATTTATAAATCTAGGTGGCAATATGATCAACAATCATTGTAGGGAATAAGTCAACAATGACTTGCCGTGAATCCAGTGTTCCGGGTGTACGGGTAGGTCCTCGGCTCCAACGACACCGGTATCCGAATCTAGCGCAAACAAATAATCACACAATAAATGCACATACAAAAATATGAATGCAATGGTGAAAATGATATTTTAAATTAAAATTTACATTTTATGAATCAGTAGAAGTTTATTTTACTAAATTTGAAGCTATATTGCAAAAGGTATGAAATAAATAATTTAATTGCATTAGTAAAATAAAAGAAATGACAAGTGGGCGGCAGACTAGCTTCGCCTAGGAGGAAATCTCATGGGTCAATGGGCAGCCAGGCCGGGTGGCCTGGCCTTGGCCTTGGCTCAATGGCTTTCTTCTAGCTAGCTTCATGGTGGGCAGCTCGGCTTCTGCCTGCCTACTGCCTCGGCTCGGCCGAAGGAGGAGGCGCGGACGGCGGGACCCTTGTCGGCCACCCGAGTAGGGAGGCGGCGGCGCAAGGCTTAGCGCGGTGTTCCCGCGACAATGGCCTTCCGGTGGGGAAGCGCAATGAAATGGAGAGGAGGAAGTGGGGTCTCGGGGGCTCGGCGGTCTTGGAGAACTCGGTGATGGCAGCGGCGGCTCGGCGGAGGTAGGCGGCGGCGCTCGCGCAATTGGTCACCGGCGATGAGAAGGGCGGTCAGGTGATACATTAGAGCTATGGGGTGGTGAGGGGTGGGGTGGCACCGATTGAGCTGGTGGCTCCGGTTGGTCTTGGCGCCGTGGAGATGGTGCGGAGACGAGGATGGACATGGCGGCGGCGAAAGGAAGGGGCGGCTTCTGCGGCGGCGTCTCACCAACGTTAGCCCGCAACGGCACGGGGACGGCGACGGCCGGCAGCGGCGGGACAGAGAGGAGGAGCAGGAGGGCGGCGGCAAGGCGGTGTCGGCTTTATAGGCACTTGGCGGATCGCCAACGGCAAGGGGTCCACGGCAAGAAGTGGGGTGGCGTCGCCGGACTCCACGTCGGCGCGAATCGGAGGGTCCCATGGCGAGGCAGCGAGTGGAGGAGAGAGCTCCGGGGAAAACGATGGAGCCGACAAGAAAACGGGGAAAAAGGAAAGAGAAAAAGAAAAGAAGGAGATGGGGCCCACCGCGGAAAAAATCTTTAAAATTAATTTCTAAATTTACGAGATCGATTTCAAATTGAAATAGATTAAATCAAATTTTGCCAAAAGAAGAATAGCATCTTCAAAATTAAATTAAATTCATTTATATTTTAATTAAACTCAATTTAGAATATCAAATATGAAATTTTAATTTTTACAAATAATTATTCTTAAATCCAAAATATTTGAATATGCTTTTTAGAAATTAGCATGCCCATGAGATATAGATACCCTGAATTAGGGTTTTTGAAAATTGGGCTGTTACAAGAGCCCATATCGCTTACAATTTAAAAAATGCATAAATCTAAAATAAAAACAATAGAAACAAGAGTCTATGTCAGATTACCGATTAACACAAATATATTCATGGAAATGCGTTGAAACCTACTCACTTCACAGAAAATAGATAATCCAATCCCATTAAATTGAACCGCATTGATGAAACAATTGAATCTGTTGAAGAATTGTAGGGATCCTGTAAATCCCATTAAATTGAACCGCCGGTTCTTTGAATCGGCGACGAACGAACTTGAACTGCATCGAATGTATGCATGTGAAGCGCATCTGTTGCTTGTTGGTCGTCGTTGCACGCGGTCACGCGCCGCCGTGCTACGCACTCAGCAGCGAGCGGGTCGACTGCGCCATTGCCGCGGCACTGCGGCCATGCAATTGGACATGGAGTCCCTCATGAATATGCATGTGCGGCTAGCAAATCTACAGAAGCAAGTTTTCATGGCTGTATGATACGTTACATGCCAGCAAGGCACCAAGTATATAGAATTGCATGGCCGAGTCATGCAGCTAGCTCGCAGTTCGCATAATTGCATCGCACCGAGCCATCTGTGAAACCACGCGCATCACAGCGCCATCGTACGCACTCCATCGCGCCGCCGGGCACGCCGGCCGAGCAGCCACCGCCCACCCGCGCCGCATGAGTACCGCGCGCCGTCCCCATGCCAAGCGCCGCCGTCACGCCATGCCGACGCGCCCGCAGGAAACCCTAACAGGGTGACCGCGCTCCCTCCTAATGGGCCGATTAGCAGGCCGAAGCCGTGCCACCCAAGCAGGCGGCAGCACGGGCTGCCCACGCTGCCGCCGTGGGCTGTAAAGAAGGCCTCATTATGGTAAGAAAAAGAAAAGAAAAGGGGAGTTGGCCCGTGGGTTTAAGAAAAGAAGGTCTTCGGCTGAATGAAATTAGAGAATAAAAGAAAAGAAAAGTAATTTAGTGGGGATTGAATTGCAAGTGTATTTTTTGAATTGCAAATTTACACTTTGACCCCTGAATTTTATGAAAAGAAGGGCATGGGCTAGGCCATGAAATAAGTAAGAAAATAGGGGCTACTGGACTGGTTTTGGACGGACCAGACCAGAAAAGAAAAGAATGGGCCGAGGCAGACCGAAAAGAATGGGAAGAAAACCTGCTTACCCTGTAATTTTATGAACAGGTCCTTGGGTTTCCTCAAAATTATGAGAAATTTTTCTAGGCTATTGTTTTACAGAAAAGCCCTTGGCATTTGAGAAATTACATGAAATATTTCCTATATTTAAGAATATTGCAAAAATCCCCTAAGAATTATGGAAATTGTGCATAGCTTTTTCCTTAACACCGAAAATTCCATAAAGCCACTTGAAATTAGTAGAAATTTAAGAAAGCATATATTCAGGCATAAAAGCATTCTAGGAGGTCATGTTTTGACCCCTGTTTTGAATTTGAAAGCTTATTTAGCTACTGTTAATTACTTTTGTGCAATTATATCATGAATTTGTTATTGTAATTATCAGTTTTTTTGCCTGTTTCTTATATGAATTGGTAATGGCGTATAAGTAGGAATATTGATCTAGCATGTACTTTAAAAGTACCTTCTAATAGTTACACTAACAAGATAAATGTTTGGAGTTATACATGTTACTAGCAAGCGTGCACGTGCAAAGCATGTTGGAGTAATATATCGTGAAAACAATGATACACTATTGTATTATGAATGATGCAATGTTGATATCAACTATTTGTAAAAAAAAATAACAGTTAGGACACATGCAATATTTCTATGTGTCTTTATCTATGTGGAGCAGGTGTAGAAGCATTCCCTATTGCATTGGTTGTCTCATTCGGTTGATATTAACGTGGGTCATCTCATGAAGTACCTGAACAAGCAAAATTAAATAACATTAAAGGTTATAATGAAGAAAAATACATTTCCATCTCAATCCATTTACTTGGGTAAAAAAGAAAGCTTAAATGTAATGGAGTGCGTCACAACAACACATTCCTGCAAACAATATTTTTGGTGCTCTTCCCATATGGATCAATGTCATTCACTGGCTTTGCTAAGATTTTTGTTGTTGTCCTGGAAACACTCCCGGACAATGCGACATATACTTGACCATGGGCAAACACGAGCTCTGGGAGGTAGACTGCTACATTTGGGATTGTTTGTCTTGAACCTTGTTAATGGTCATATCAAAGTTTAGTTGGAAGGGAATTGTTTTCTTTTGAAATTAAAAGGGAAAGAAACATCTTTAGATGGAGATAACAGGATGCGAGGTATGAACACCCTAGTTCCAACATGTTGTCCTACGACAATCTCAGCATCTATTGTGCATTTGTGCCACTCATGAATGATTTTACCATCAATCTCGATCCATTACAAAGCCCATTATTCGGTTCGAGATCACGTAGCAAGATGACTGGACAATTTACCTTGACATTAAGAACATGTGGAGGCAGTCCACTTGATGTTAGAGAGTTGAGGAACTCATTTGGATACTGATTATATTGATCATCATCAACCGTGTCAAAGCTGAAGTAGGTCATTGCTTCTCCGGGAAACCGCCCAATCATTATAGCGTTGAGCTCATCGACAACTCAATTTGCATAGAATTTGTACGAACCCCTCTCCATGTGAAAGATCATAAACGAGGGGATAATACTTCCCACTTTTCACCTCAGTGCAATTAGAGCAGCTATTAAGGATGAAAAGTCCATCTGTCAGATGAATAGAAAGAAGGGAAATTAAAGAAAATGAATAGAAAAAAAAAGTCAATTGTCCAAGAGAAATAAAATACAAGAATAAAGTCACCTAATGCAAGCACATGACCACTAGGTCAAGATGTGCTATAAATGTGGCATTTGGGGGCATTGGTCGAAGATTCACCGCAAACCTAATAATGAAATTGTCGGCGTCTGGGAATCGCGCTCCTGAGGAGCAGCGGGTCTGTAAGATCAAGCCTCCCATGGGCTTAATGTTTTGGTAATTGATGCCAACTAGGCCTTGACGGATCGTATCAAGGCTAAGAATGTTATTTGCTAGTTCTTCTATTTTCCTTGTGTGCGTGTCTGCTTCTGGCCCATCCGGCCCATTGATGTCTGCAAGCTCATCTTTCTGGTTGTAGGTCCCACTGAGCACAAGTTCCAGTTCATCTGAGTGAGTTCGAGCGGGTTCTAGAGATGCCAGGTATCCAGGGTTCAAGAGAGTTCCTGAGTGGGATGTTTTGTCCAAGATTCGGGTTTCTTAGCGCCTAAGTCTTCGAAAGTGCTAGGAAGTCTCCGAAAGCCACTTTCCAGCTGTCCAAGGTTTTCTTAGCGCCTAAGTCACCTGGGTTCCCACCTAAGCTATTCCAAGTGTTCCCGCCGAGTCCACAAAGCGACAAAGTCCAAAACTCGAAACCCTAGACGAAGCCGAAAGAGAAAGAGGTGTCCGAGGGTGCCGGAGAGTGGTTTCTATAGAATTTAGGGTGTATCCTTTTAGAAATAGGTGGTGAAACTTAGTTAGTTGGATATCCCTTTCTCTTAGCTTTCCGGAATGCCCAAGATCATAAAAAACGGAGTTTGGGAGCAAAAGTTATCAATTTTTTAGTGTTTGTCCAGGGTGCGTACTGGAGCTTGTCGGACGGAGTCCGATAAGCCGTCGGACGGCGTCCGACAGAGCATATTTTTGGCCTAAAAATCTTGTCGGACGGAGTCCGATAAACCGTCGGACGGCGTCCGACAGAGCACAATTTTGGCCTAAAAATCTTGTCGGACGGAGTCCGATAAGCCGTCGGACGGCGTCCGACAGAGTACAAATTTGGGACAAAATCTAATCGGACGGCATCCGATGAGCTCCGGACGGGGTCCGATGGATTGATCTGGATCTCGAGAAAATGAATCTGAGCCGTCCATTGCTAGGGTTTCGCCTTGTACCTATAAATAGGTGCTTGGAGCACGGGAGAAACTTGAGAGAGCCTAATCTAGCAACCACCCATTGCCCTAGCCACCAAGAGAGCTCCTCCCATGGTTCCCATCTCCACCTAGGGTTCCATGTGCTTGAGAGATTGAGAGGGAGAAGAAGGGAGGAAGAGAAAGAAGAAGGTGCTCTCTACCTCCTCTTATCCATCCCCAAGGTTTGCCCCTTCTCCTATGGTGTTCTTGCCCTAGTTTTCATGGTGGGAGAGAAGGGGTAGTGGTGAGAGACGATCTCCGATCTTGTGCTCTTGGGACTTCGCCGTCGGAGAGATCGTCGTCACGCCACGAGCTTCGTCAACCGAACAACTACATCAACCGTGCCGCAAACCCACCATCCGTTGGTGGTCACCGCCTTGTGTAGGGGTGCATCCTCTCCATCCGCTGGAGCCACAAGTCTGCCGTGTGTCGGCGGCCACCTCCGTGTGTCGGTGGTGCCAAGGTGTCCGTGTGTCGGAGCCAAATCCTCCATGTGTTGGGGGTACCTCATGTGTTGAGGTGAAATCCATCATGTGTCGGTGGTCGGTGCCGTGTGTCGGTGGTGGGTGGGGTGAGAGCTTTAAGCAGAGAGAACTTCGCTTAGTGTGAAGGTTTGGAGCTCGCCTACCATGTGTTGGTGAAGAGCTACCACGAGTGGATTGAGGGCTAGGGACGAGAGAGTCCCGACTTCTCTGTGTGAGAAGTTTCCTCAACGGAGACGTAGGTGTTCATGTGTTGAGCACCGAACTTCGGTAAACAACTCGGTTTGCGTCTCCTCGTCTCACTCATTTACTTCCGCATATTGATTTGATCGTTTGCGTGTGAGTGCCATCGAGCCTCCTAGTAGTCGCTTGTGCCTCATTGTGATCGCTTTCGCAACTAGACTCTGAATCCATCGATTGCTTGTGTTCCTAATTTGACTAAATAAGCAAGCAAATCGTGAGAAGTAAAATTTGAAAAGAGCCGATTCACGCTGTCAGGACCCGGTCTAATTGACCGAATCCTAATTGTGCATACAGTACTAGTCCCAGAAGATCGTGGCTAGCACACACAATTTAACAACAATGGTACATTGCCTTCGAGTTACATTATTACAACATAGGGGACTAAGCGTCCCACAGGAAGTCACAATTTAATACATCAAGCACGGCAAGCAGGCCAAGATACAGAGTTACACATACGGTAACGCAGGAGCCTAACATGGCACGATTTATTCTAGCAGCTAGACTATTCCACAGGCGAAGCGGCAGGCAGGACACAACTCTACTCTTCGTCCTCGAAGTCCTCCTCCTCCTCGAAGTTCGGGTGCTCCTCGGATGGCGAGTCGTAGGGAGCTTCCTCGACTGTTGAAATTTTCGAAATAGGGGAAGGAGAAATAGGGGTGAGTACAAAGGTACTCAGAAGTCGAGGATATATGCAGATGGGGTTTAGTACAAATGGATGGCTTGGGCGGTTTTGCGAAATTGCGCTTATTAGCCTAGTTTTGGCAAAGCGATTTAGAAACATTATATCTCCATATTTTCTTTGGGCTTTTCGCAAACGGTTCTCGCCACTTGGCCTCAGTGCCATAGCAAGAACAAAATCCTTTCTTCTTTTCTTTTCTCAAAACCGGCTAGGTCCATTCCGCGCGACACTTTCCGATAGGCCTTTACCCATTTCGGAATATCACCGGTGGCCCCTAGCTCAAACGAAATCCTTCTCAAACCTTACTCATCTCAAATCATTTGTTCAAAACCCTTTTTCTAAATTGGTTTTAAAATGAAGGAGCTACCATATAATCAGTCCTTCAAGCGCTCATAACCTCGAAACACGGCTATCATGACAGCTTTTAACTCTGCAGAGTGGGTACGCTTTACCCTCGAGAGGCTACGCACCTGCGATGTTTCGCCACAAGACCATCAACCACGAGGGCCAACGATCGGGCCCGTCCCATACCGGGCTCGAGGTCGCATCAGAATGGCTCGATTCATAGGATTATAGGATGAGCAGTCCTTAGACTAGGAGAATTTATATTTTAGCCCAATTTTTAAACCGTGCCATCTCGCACTAACCGACAAAAATATCTCCCTAGTCGGAAAGATTTTGGGGTAAGAGGAAAATCATTTCCTATTAAGCATCACCCTTGATGCGCTATATTTAAATCATCATTTCCCAAACATTTCTCAACAATATTCTCATTTCACATAAATGATTGAATCATTCCGCATAAATAATTTTAAGCATTTATCCTACCTCAACAAGTATATAAATATGAGCAATTCGTAGTTTAGCCTTAGGTTTAATCCTACCATATTTCTTACCTTTTCTATTTGGCATAATAACTATTTCTAGCAAATACGGCACTTATCTTTTAAACTAGCATGCATATTTTCAAGTCTAATAAACATTTTCTAAATAACTGAAAATGGCTTCACAATATGATCAAAGGGGGACTTGCCTTGGTCAGATGACGGGTAGGAGCAACCGGCGACGCTGGGCGGATCTAACCACGCGGACAACACATACAAGATAATACAAACATCCATCAAACAGGGAAACATTTATATATGATTTTTGTTTTAAAAAAATCATGCACGAAATAAATATGCATGGAAATGTAATGCATGCATAACTATTTTATATTTTTATATTTTTATTAAATCAAGCGTATGCATCAAAATAATATTTTCATCATTTTTCTAAGGTTTTTGAAAATCATTCGTTATTTGCTAGTTAATGCAAAATGATTAGTTTAATTTTTATTGTTATAGGTATTAATATAAATAGAGAGTTATTAATTTTTTGGATTATATTTATGTGTGCGCTTTGAACTCTGGAAAGCGATTCGCTCAATCGCTTCCAATTATCGAGCCACCCAACCACACATACTAGCACTAATCTCAAAGCATGGGTCTTCTTCAACCTCAAGCCAAGCATGCACAAAGACGTCTGAGCAACTTCCATTGAGCATATCGAGTTCGGCTAGCCGGTCAGTGGCGACCTCCGTTCGCCAAACCGATCGCAAAAATGGATTCCTCTCGACTCAGCGCCTCCAAAGGACCCTATAGTCGCTAATCCGCCGATCACAAGACGACGCACGATTTTTATACATAGCTACAGTGCATGCTCTAAACTAGCTCGCATGGCTTCCATGGGAGCTCTAGCTCGACATGGCACACGCAGAAGACTACGGCCTCCCCGGATCATCTTCCCAAGCTCTTGCGCACCTAGAGATGAGCGAAGCTTACCAAGGCGACGGCGAAATGAAGGCCACTGCGGCGACTTCCTTCTTGACTTGGTGATGCTTGGGTTCCTTCGACACGAGAAGAAGCACGGCACGGCAGCGGTATTGAGCAAGGAGAGGTAGAAGCACAGAGCTCCACTTTATAGCTGAGAATGGCACGGCGAGCGTCGGACTTTACTCCGACGGATGGCACAACGCGCGGAGGCAACGAAAGACAGGTGCTATTGCACAATAGCCGCGGCGACAAGACGGCGAGGTCAGGGCGCTTGGCGTGGCGGCGAGAGAAGGCCGTGGCGTGGTCTAGATGCGCCGACGACGCACGCGGGGGTTGTGGGGAGTAACTCGCAAACGACAGCTGAGTTACGGAGCGATAAGCTTGCGGTGCAGAGGGAGAGAAGAGAGCAGAGAGAGAAAAGGTGAGAGAGAGAAAAGTTTTCTAATTTTTCCAATTTTGTTTTTCTCTTTTCTTCTTTCTAAATAATTATTCAAAGGTCAAATATTAAATAGGTTTTGACAAATTCACATGGGTTTGAAAGTTTCTAAATGCACCCATGAAAATATTTATACCTTTAAAAATTAATGACCCAACCCATTTTCAAAACGGTTACATGCAATGATGATGCCATGATGTTTTTCAACACGTAAATAGTTTAATACTTTAATTATGCATTTTAATGAAATTATTAACGTGCCAAATTTGGTTTTGAAAATTTGGGATGTTACACACGCCCCTCTCGCCTAGGATCCTTACAAGTGGTATCAAAGCTCGGCTCTCTATTTGTGCTTAACCGCATTAGAGATGGCCGACGGGGGTAGTGTCGCTAGTAATAGAATACCTCTGTTCAATGGATCTCACATTGCTTTCTGGAAAAGACGCATGGCAGTTTATCTGCAATCTATGGGCTTAGATGTTTGGAAGGTTGTAGGGTCTCCTCTAGGCTTCACACTTGCGCAGGACACAGCTCCCACACCTGAGCAAACTAGATTACTTGAGCTAGATGCTAAAGCCATGAATGCACTGTTCTGTGGTTTGAGCATGGATGCGTTCGATAGAGTTAGTAACCTTCCTACTGCACACGATGTTTGGACATCACTTATAGAAATCCACGAGGGGACAGCATCTGTCAAAGAGGGCAAGTTGGTGGTGGTTAAGAAAAGATTTGATCAATTTAGGATGCTTCCTAATGAGAATGTTAATGAGATGTTTTCTAGGCTTAACCCCATAATCAACGAGCTCAAGGGGCTCGGTTCTTCTCTCACGATGTTGATGTGTGCGGGAAGATGATAAGGGTGTCGCTAAGACAAGAGGACCGTGATATTATCACGCACCTCTCAACAAGGGCGGTCGAGAAGCTTGCTCCCACCGCTCTTGAGCAAGCTCACGGCTCATGAGATGCTCATCATTGAGCACAGGGCACCACCGCACTGAGAAGAACAAGGTCGTTGCCCTCAAGGCGAGTGGATCCAAGCAGTGGCACTAAGATAAGCTCACCAAGATGGTGGAGAGATGACCCGAGTCGCTTTGAGGCCGGATTTGAGCTGGGGCTGTTCATGAAGAATGCCGGGAAGTTCATGAACAACAATGGATTTAGGGACAAGAGGAGGTCCGGAAGAAACTCATATGAATCAGTCCGATGCTATGAGTGTCAAGAAAAGGGTCACATAGCTTCAATGTGCCCTCAGAAAGGAAACATCAAGTACAAGGAGAAGGGAAAGGACAAGGGTGATGGTGAGAAGCTGAAGCACAAGGAGAAAGACAGGAGGAAGAGTTTTCAAAAGTCAGGCTTCAAGGGCTTCTCCAAGCAAGGCAAGAGGCTGGTTTTTAGGGGGGAGTGGGTCACAGACGACAGCTCTAGTGACTCTCCAGTTTCTGACGATGAGGAGGAGTCAAGTGGCCAAGGATTGGCCGGCATGGCAATCACTCAGGCCGTGCCACCACCGCCAGCCTTCCCTCCAAGATGCCTCACGGCTGTCACCGAGTCTCAAGTGTGGTACTCCGATGATGATGAGTCTGCTTCCTCTACTTCCACTACACCAGAGGCGACATCGACTCCGACCAACACCGCTAAGTGCTTGATGGCCAAGCCAACTACCAATGAGGTTTGTAACTCTGACTCTGATCCCGATGATGAGGAGGAAACTGCTCAGGTTTACCTTGCTCAAGCACTTGAATTTCTCGAAAAGGAAAGATCAAGAAGGATGAAACTTCAGGAGCGTCTTAACAATTTGGATGCTAGGTTCAATGATCTTGTGTCTAAGTATGAATCACTAGAAACTGAACATGACATCATGGTAGGCTCTAGTAATGCTATGATTAAGAAGTCAAATGTGCTTGAAGAAGAAAATAGGGCTATGAATGAGTCGGTAGAACATCTTCTTGCTACAATTCATGAGCTTAGGGCTAATAATGAGCGGCTTGTAGCCGACAATGATTCCATGATTGCTTTGCCTATCGCTCAATCTGTTGATGTTTCTGAATGTCATGATTTGGTTGATGCTTTGCCTGCTACCTTGCCTGTTTCTAGTGATGTTGTTGATGATGCTCCTGCTTGTGCCATAACTGCTGCACCACCTAGAATTGATAGCTCTACTTCTTGTGATGACTTGATTGACTTGATCCTGATTGTTTCTAGCTCTAGTGGTTTCTCTAGCAATGCTCATGATTGTACTCCTGACAATTGCAAATTTGTTTTAGCCACTAGGGAACTAGCTATTGAGAATGGTGAACTTAGAGTTAAACTTGAGAAATTTTATAAAGGACTTGGGAAGTGCTATGAGGGTAGCCTAGCCTTGGATAAGATGCTCAAGGAACAAAGAAAACCTTCTCAAAAGGGTGGCTTGGGTTTTACCCCTGAGAAGCCAAAGGGGAGGAAGAAATCAAGTTTTCCTCGAGCATCTATCAGTAGGCAAGGTTGCTATCATGTTCATCCCAAGAAGAGAAGCAACTCTGGGTCTAACAACTTGCACACTAGCAACAATGTTTTTAGGATGCACAATGGGCACAACACATGGCATGATTCTAGACTCAACACTTGGCACGGACCTACTAGGCACTATAATCCCACGACATGGCAACCTAGGAATCAATATGCTTGGCAATATGCTTCTAGGTACAATAATTGGAATGGTCCTCCTCCTATGTTATACAACATTTGGCAAGCTCCTTCTCCACCTACCTTCTAGAATGGTCCTCCTAGGCAAAACTTTGCTAGGCAAGCTCCACCTAGGAACCAAGTTAGGAACATTCCCAAGCACACCAAACCCAAGTTTCCAAGTGCTCATGCTGAGTTGTATGATCACTATTTGCTTAGGGTGAATGACAAGGGTAAGGTTGTCGCTAGATATGCTGGCTTGAGAGCTGAGAATGAGCATAAGGCACATGTTTGGTTGTCTAAGTCATTGATTGATCGTTTTGCTCCTTTTGCTTCTAGTTTGAAGGCTAACCCTCGGGGACCTCCTGTGTGGGTCCCTGAGTCACATAAGTGATCTCTTTTCATGACAGGTGAACTACCGGAGTGGAGGGTGCCATTGGATTATCGACAGCGGTTGCACCCAACATATGACCGGCAACCCCCGGTTGATCACCTCAATAGGGAAGGAAGGCAAGATTCCCCCCAAGGTCACTTTTGGAGATGGAAGCAAGAGCAAAGTATTTGGAGTTGGAAAGGTAGCAATCTCTTCAGAGCTTTCAATTGACAATGTGCTACTAGTGAAAACTTTGAGCTATAATCTTCTCTCTGTTGCCCAAATATGTGATTTGGGGTTCCATTGTAATTTCTCACCTGAGGGCTTGTTGGTTTTGGACAAAAATAACAAACTTGTGTTCAAAAGTTTTCGTTTTGAAAACTTATTTCTTGTGAACTTTCATGAGCCTGCTGCATCCGTCTCGACTTGCCTTGTCGCCAAAGTCTCTCTTGGTTGGCTTTGGCATAGACGTCTTGGGCATGTTGGCATGGCAAATTTAAAGAAACTTTTCAAAAACGAGTTGGTTCTCGGGGTGCAAGATGTAACATTCGAGAAAGACAAGCTTTGCAGTGCCTGTCAGGCCGGCAAGCAAGTGGCAAGCTCACATCCTGCCAAGAATGTCATGTCTACATCTCAACCTCTTGAGCTTATACACATGGATCTTTTTGGGCCAACAACATATGTGAGTATCGGGGAAATCTTTATTGCTTGGTCATTGTTGATGACTTCTCCCGATACACTTGGGTTTTCTTTCTACCTAACAAAACTCCAACCGGAGATGTTTTCAAAAAGTTTGTAAAGAAAGTCCAAAATGCTTTTGATTGTATCCTCAAGAAGGTGAGAAGTGACAATGGAACGGAGTTCACTAACACTTCGGTTGAGTTGTTCTGTGATGAGCTAGGTATTGATCACCAGTTCTCAGCCACCGACACCCCTCAGCAAAATGGGGTGGTTGAGGGGAAGAACAGGACACTCATTGAAATGGCGAGGACAATGTTAGATGAATACAAGACTTCACATCTGCTCGGATCAAGCAATCAACACACCACATTTGCATCAACAGTCAGACCTTCACAATCTTCTGAAGAAGACGTCCTATGAGCTGCTAGTGGGAAGACGACCCAATGTCTCCTACTTTAGGATTTTTGGCTGCAAGGTCTATATCAAGAAGAAGCGGGAGCACATGGGCAAGTTCCAGAGCAGAGTGGACACGGGAGTCTTCTTAGGGTACTCAGCCAAAGGGTCTTCCTTCAGGGTGTACAATGAGGGCAGTGGTCAGATTGTGGAGACCTGCGATGTGAAGTTCGATGAGTCAAATAGGAGCCAAGGGGAGCATGAGAACCTGGATGATGTGGATGGTGAGCAGTTGGCTAGAGCGGTGGAGGAGATGCCAGCTGGTGGTGTGAGGCCAGTAAAGGCTCAGAGGGAGACCGAGACTGTTCCACCACCTCTCACCCCTGAACCAGTGCCAGAGTCAGGGGGAGCCTCACCTCAGGTGGACAGCTCAAGTCTTGATCAGGCTCCAGAGGTAGAGACAGCTTGTGAGCCAGATGCAGAATCAGATGAGCCACCACCTCAGTTGATAAGGTCCCATCACACCATTGCTCGTGATCATCCAGTTGATCAAGTGATCGGTGACCCGACTCGAGGAGTACAGACCAGATCTAGGATGGCAAGCTTCTGTGAGCATACGGCGTTTGTGTCTGAGCTTGAGCCAAAGAAAGTGGAGGAGGCGCAGAGTGACCCAGACTGGATCAATGCGATGCATGAGGAGCTGAACAACTTTGAGAGGAACAAAGTCTGGACCTTGGTGAAAAGACCAAGCGACTGCAACGTGATTGGCACCAAGTGGGTATTCAAGAACAAGCAAGATGAGTTTGGCTTAGTGGTGCGCAACAAGGCTAGGCTGGTCGCTCAGGGCTTCACACAGATCGAGGGAGTTGACTGCGGTGACACCTATGCTCCCGTGGCCCGTCTGGATGCTATCAGACTTGTCGACGGTTGGGATATTGACCCAAGTCAACCAAGGTTCTTCAAGGAGGAGATAGGAGACACGCCGAACAACCACGAACAGCAACGAATAGGAGACAGGGGTTTTTATCCTGGTTCAGCCTCTCGAGAGATAATAGCCCCACGCCCAAATTTTCTTTATATCAAAGAGAATACAAGGGGGGAACTCGGCGAGATCAGTAGGTCTCGGCGAGTAGTATGCGAAAATCTAAAGTCCAGGGATCTAAGCTAGATGCTAAGATGTAAAACTCAATGCCAGGGCCCTTCTAAACGCCGTAGGGGCCCTGTTTATATAGTACGGAGCAAACCGACCTACCGAGGAATATCGGGCCGCTAACTACGAGATCGTGAATCTAACTCAAGACATGCCAAATATAACCTACGGTAGATAAGGTAATCTCCTAATCTTGGGGATCACGACTCCTAATCCAATCCGGAAACCACGTCCCGTCTTCTCGTAGTCAGTCTGAGTAACTCGCTCGAGTCGGACTCAAACAGAAGTCTTGGCCATTACGCATCTCGCCACCAGAAGCTGTTCGGCAAGACACACATGGGCTGATAGAACCTTCCAGGAGCTCGCCCCGGTAGGTCGTTCGATTGGGCCGTCAGGAGTGGGCCATGGCAATGGGCAGAACCTAATCCCCGACAAGTTAACCCCGAGACTCAAGTGGGAGGACTCACTAGAGTGGGGTCTTCCTCTTGAGACTCCAAACCATGAAGAGGGAAATTTTGTCTACAGAGACATGTAACGATCGACCGAACAGGTTAAGTTTCAACCAACAAGACATGTTCGGTCCGAACAAACCTGCCAAAGGCCGAAAGCAGCTCAAGTGCGTCGAACAGGAATGACATCTATCCGAAAGCAGCACTCACCTTCAAGCATAACACCGAAAAACTAGCTGCTGGCGCACTCCAACGGTAACTTCACATCATTGCTTGATGAAAATAGGCGACCGCTTTTACCTAGCTGCTATGTAAAAACTAGCCGCTTGTGACAAAACCGTTCTTGAGCTGCCCATACGGGACTATAAAAGTACCCAAGCTGCCGCGACTGCCACCACTGCTCTCACGCCTTTCCTCTCTAAGCCCTAGTTCCAACCAAGGCCAAAGATCAAGTACCCAAACTCCACCACCAACCCCGCCTGTCCAGCTCTAGGAATCGCTTTGGCCAAGTTCACCAAGCACTAGCTTGACCGAGGAGGACCAAGGTCTGGGAAGAAGAGGGCCACATCGACACCGGTAGCTGGAGGCTGCCGGAGAGGAGGATACTCCGAGCCGCCGAGGAGAGAGTTCGACTTGAACAGCTTCGCCTGCTCGGGTTGAGGTCTCCCGAGAGCGACTTCGCCGAGGCCTTCTTGAACATCGCCGATTGGAGGTGGCGAACCTCAATCCGAACTCCATCCTCCGATGGTCGCTCTTCGCACACCGCGAGGGCTATCTGGCATCGATCCACCGGTGGGCTGTTCCTCCACTATTACACAAAGGACGAGGAGCAGCCCGCCGCCGCGCGCTGGGGTGCTACTACCTCAAGCTCCGGCCACCGCCGACGACGCCAGTACCCTCCCACCGCCGCCGACTGGATGGGCGGTGGTGGGTGAGATGGTTCTACAAAGAAGCGAGCGGCGACAAGAACTCGCCTTCACCGGAAGGCGCCGCAAAGGAACCTCAATGCCTCGGTCGGAGATGTCCGCCGAGGATTGGTACCTGACAAGGAAGATCGCCTCCCTCGTGAGCCTCGGGCTCACGGGCAGGGAGATCATTCGGGACTTCACAGCGAACAGGATCTGTCCGCTGCGGAGGAGATCCTATCCCTTCTACAAAATAGAGGGATGGGAAGACATCACAAGGGAGAGCACGGGTAAGTGCCTTTAAGACTCAACCTCTTCATTGGTCATTTCCTCCGAACAGGAATTAACGACTCCATCTGCCCGGGCAGAGAAGCCAACCGACGCATGGGTGACCGAGCGGGTCGACGCCACGTCAAGGCTCATAAGAAGGACGGGGAGGTCACCGGCGAGGTGGCGTACACCTGTCCACGCAACGTGCTCGTCCGCACAGACGAGGTAAATTACTTAGTCCCAGTTTGTGTTGCTAGACTTGCAATGTTGTTTAGTGCTAATGCTCACTTCAAAACGCGCAGAGGACCACCGATCCTTGAGGGATCGAGAGGAACTCTCCGGTCCGAGAAGGAGAAGGCGAAGAAGGGCAAGGCCAAAGGCGGCCACAAAGCCCAAGGTGGCGGCCGAGCCGACGCGAGCTCGCCATGACACGGCGGCCGCCACCGCCGAAGAGACCACCAAGGGCGACGGAACGCATCGAAAGCGCACCAAGCGGGCGCGCGGTCAGCCCAGCGGGAAGAGACCAAGCTCCTTCCTCCTCGCCGAGCAGAGCCACGAAGAGGTAAAGACCATGGCCTTCTGGCTTAGGCGTTACACGCAAGCTCACCCTGGCCGCATGGATCGGCTGCAACAGGTCGCCGAGCAGAGGAGGCTCGAAGAAGAAGTCGCGCGCAAGGAACAACTTCTTGCGCTGCGCGAGAGGAGTGCTCAGCTTACCAGGGAGCTGAGCGCATCGCCGAGAACACCCAAGGGGCAAAGCGGAGAAGCCGCCAAAGAGCCCCCGAGGAAGAGGCGGAAAGTTCCGGCGAAGAAGATCAGGATCAAGCCTTCCACGGCAGGTATGTAGGAATCGATCTTTTAGATCTCTCAGTCTTCTGACCGCGTTAGACTTAACGACCATCTCTTTTTCACCAGCTGCCCAAGAAGAGATTGCCACAGACGACGTTGAGGAGGCGCTCGAGCGGTCGCTGCTGCCCGAGCATCTGCACGGCGCATCGCGGGCGGTGAGGCTGGCGTGCCTCAAGGACAAACTGGCGGCGTGGAGCTTGCTCCCGCCAGGCTCCAGCGAACTGCTCGACGCGCTCAAAGGCGCGGTGGAGCGGCTGGAGGCAGGAGAAGCGGCGCGTGGCGCCACGGAGAGCGGAGTCAAGACGACGGCTCCGGGAGTTGCCCAGGGTGGGACCGAGCAACCGGTCCTGCCAGGCACTTCGTCGCAGGGGCAGCTCACCCCCGAGGCGACGGATTCTCCGTGCGAAGGTGGTAACCCCATCGCCGAGAACAAGAAGAAGCCCCCGAGCAGGTCGCGCAAGACGTTACGCCTGGGAGGTACCGGCGCCACCAAGCGGAGCGGTTTCGGCCTTGCCCAAGACGTCGGGCGGAAGAAGGGGAAGGGAGCGCGGAGATGAAAGCGCTTCACCGTCGCTCCCGCTCTCGAAAGCGAATCGCCCAATGGGAAGAAGGAGCGAACAAGACGACGACGGAACAACGCACTGCCTCATCCCGCATGAGCGGGGATTCGTGACGATGGCCTCGAGGACCGCCGCGTCGCGGATCAAGCAACGACTTGGAAAGGTAAACCCAAGACCACGCCTAGCTCAATTGGTAGCTTTACCGCAAAAGCGCTAACTAGTCTTCTCTCGGTCTTGAAGAACACCATGGAGGAACTCGAGGACGGCGTGACCATCGAGCGGAGTGCCAGACATGCCCCTCCGGAGCACCTTCTGACGAGGGAGTCCGAGGCGGCCCTCTGCACCACCCCAAAGTCGGCTTGGGCCAAGGCGAAGGTGAAGAGGCTCAAAGTCCAACTGGCCGAGGAGAGGCGTTCTGCGAGTCTCTCCTAGGAGAGGCCGAGGAGCTTCACAAGAAGCCATTAAGGCGAAAGCATCGGAGGAGAAGCCGGCCGCACGGTGGCTCAAGAGCAGCTTTGTCGACGCTTCCCAACGGCGGGACCAGCTATGGGCGGAAGCCAAGAGACTCAAGGCCCAAATCGCCAAGGAAGAGCAGACTTCATGGTCTCAAGCAAAAATCTCAACCCCGTGGGCTTCACAGGAGAGATCGAGGAGATGCGGGATGGCGGTGAGGACGATCACCATGGAGAAGAAGGTCAAGGAGCCGACGAGCAGCTCAAGACCGCCGAGCAAATGAGTTGGCTGTAGCGAGGTTCGACCGACCACCAAGGGCCAAGACCGAAGAGGTCGAGGCTCTCCGTCTGGGCGACGGCGAGCGAGCCAGAGCAGAAGGAGGAAGCCGATCGCCTCCGAGCTGAAGCTGAGAGGGGTTCAAAGCCCAAGGGAAGTCCTGCGCCTCAAGGAAGTGATCGAGGAGCTCAAGGAGCAACTCGCTTCTAGATAGTCAGAGGGTCAGAACCCGAGAGGGACTTTTGTACCGCAAATTTTGTTAATAAAGGCTTACCTTTTCCCTCGCAAAGAAAGAGCAAAGAAAAAGACAAGGACGAATGAAACTAAGAGAAAAGCTAACAACAGCTAAAAAGTTTAAGAAAACCGGTGAGCGCTTCGCCTAACTCCTCACTTTGTGCATCTCGCTCGAAACCCGAAGTTTATAACCCGAACAGTGCACAAGAGAAAGAGCGACACCCTAGCCCCCGGTACGGACGATGCTCGAGAACCTAAGCTTGCGAACTCGAGCATGTGCGTAGAGAGAAAGAGCGACACCCGTATCTTGCTCGATTCGTTCCGTAGTCTGCTCGTTGACGTAAGTTAGGCGCCCGAGAGTAACCGAACAAGGAAAGTGCCTCTGCGGCGAGGGCTTACGAGAGCAGCTTTACCAAGTGGTCGCGCCAAGCAAGAAGTGCCTCGCCATGAGGGCTTACGAGAGCGCATTTAGCGACAAGGTGGAAAGGCCGTGTTACGCAACCCCGAAGTTTAGGAACTTATCGAAACCAGATACGGGTAGGGAACAATCCTTAAGATTATGGAGCCAAGAGTTCGCAAGGCCGGGCAGCCATCAAGTGTTACCAGAGAGAAAGAGGTAGTCTTCAAAAGACAAGAAGTGAAAAGGCGCAGAGGCCGCGAGAATTCACTTAATTATTGGATTGAACTTTACATGGTGCCCGAGAGACTTGGACTAACTAAGGCGCCAAGTTTACAAAAGCGCAGGCTAAGAAAACACAAAAAGACCTACACAAAGAACTTACGGTCGGTCGATGTTCCAAGTGTCGGTCACTCTCTCCCGCCCTCCATAGCCAGCGTAATGCAGCCCGGGCGAAAGCAGAGAAACGACCGTGAACGGGCCCTCCCAAATGAGGAGTTAACTTGTTGGCATTGGACAAGTTCTCGACACGGCGCAGAACGAGGTCGCCTTCAAAACCCTTGGTCGGACTGACGGCAACGCGTCGCGAAGATCTTGCCGGTAGCGCGCCATTCGACTTATGCCCGGCCGCGTGTGCCTTCGAGGAAGTCGAGATCGAGGAGGCGCTTTGCTCGCCGTCAACTAAGTCGACCGAGCTCGCGGCGAGGCGAACCGAGTATAACTTCGGTAGGCGTGATGGCTTCGCACCATAAACCAATTGGAAAGGAGTTTCGTCGCCTTACCGTCAGAGTCGGATCGCCCGAGGACGAAAGGAACCTCGTCAACCCAGGCCTTGTTGTAGCTCGGCCGAGAGCAGCAAATACCCACCGCTTAATACCCTCGACTATCTCGTCCGTTAGCTCGCCGATCGCTTCCATTGCTCGTGGATGTGCCACGAGGCGAACAGACCTTGGTGCCCAAATTGCTCGCAGATTCCCGAATAGCTCGCTTCAAATCGGTACCGTTATCCGTGATCGCCTTATGGGGATCCCAAAGAGCGTGACCACGTTGCTTTTGAAGAAGCGCATACCGCTTTTGGCGTGAAGAGATTACACGAGCTCGCCTCAATCCACTTTGTAAAAGTGTCTATGGCGACAGCAGGTGTGTATAGCCCTTGTACCCCTTAGGAATGGGCCGAGCGATCCGCACCCTATGTGGAAAAAGGCCAAGATGGGGGATTGTTTGGAGCTTTTGGGCGGGCTTGTGTGCCTTCCGGGCGTGAAATTGGCAAGCCTTGCACTTAGTCACGATATCCCGGGCATCTTGTAACGCAGTGGGCCAATAGTAGCCCATGCGAAACGCTTTGCCGACCGTAGTTCAAGGAGGCGTGGTTGCCCTGAGCACCCTCGTGTATGTCCCTAAGAAGGAACACACCTCTCTGTTGCGAGATGCACTTGGAGAGAACTCCCGAGCACCTTGACGGTAAAGGATGCCATCCACAAGCTTGTATGGAGCAAAGACGCCTTGTAAGTCGGGAATGCTTTGGCTTCGCCGTCAGGCAGTCCCATCTGCAAGGTACCGGACAAATGGCGTTGTCCATCCATGACACCTTTCGATAACGGAGACAAAGACCACCTGCCTCGCTACCTCGTCCGGAGACGTGATTGAGGGCTTGTAAAGGTGCTCGACGAGCACCCTGCGAGCAAGTTCGCGTGAGGATCCGAACTTGATAGCTGGTCGGCCGAAGTTGTCCTTCCAGGCACGAAGAGCACTTCGAAAAATCGAAAATGCCGCCCAACTTCCTCACTTCAACCGTATCGCGCCATTGAGTCATCGCAAGACCGATACTCCTTGTTAACCTCGATTGATGACCAGTTGTGAATCTCCTTCACAGTTAGCCGCTGGACACCAAGCGACTTTGCACGCTCTTAGTCCCGCGAGGAGGGCCTCGTACTCTGCAGCGTTGTTAGTCGCCGCAAAGTGTAGTTGGATAGAATACTGGAGTTGCTCTCCTTAAGGGGAGATGAGAACAAAACCAGCCCCCGAGTTTCCAGTGCGCGAGCCATCGAAAAACATGGTCCAAGAGGGTTCATCAGGTTGCTCGGGAGCTTCCTGTGATTTGGACGGGCAAGTCCATTCAGCGACAAAGCCGCTAGGACTGTGACTTAATAGCGCTTGAGGCAACAAATAACGAGTCAAACTCGCTAGTTCCATTGCCCACTTGGCTATAAGTCCGCTAGATTCCTTGTTCCAGAGGATTTCTCCCGAGGGAACGTGATCGACCAAGATTTGATGCGCTCGAAGTAGTGGCGAAGCTTCCGGAGGACATGAGCAAGGCGTAGAGTAGCTTCGGACCTCGTGGTAACGCTCCTTTGATCCGTGAAGTACCTCGCCACGTAATAGATTGGTCGCCAGATGTCTTCCCTTTCGACCGCCAAGACCGCTCCACCGCTTGTGGCGTGCAACCTAAGTACAACAGAGTTGCTCGCCATGCCATGGAGTAGTCAAGACGGAGGGTTGGACAGTATCGCCAGATCTTGGAAGGATCTATCGCTTTTTCATCCACTCGAAACCATTGTGCTTCGCGCAGGCCTTAAAGAAGGACAGCCGCGTCGCCTTGACGGAAATAAACCTGCTTAGAGCAAATGATCCGCCTGGAGGCTCAGACTTCCTTTACGGTAGTTGAGCCTCGCATATTTTCAATGGCCTCGATTTTTTCAGGGTTGGCGTAAATACCTTGCAAACCAATAACATAACCGAGCAACATTCCGATCGAACACCAAAGGTACACTTCTCTGGATTTAATTTTATTCGATGCCCGGTGAGATTACGAAAAGTCTCTGCCAGTCTCTTGACATGATCCGGAGCATACTTGTTTTTACAACTATGTCGCCGACATAGACCTCCGTGTTTTTTCACATTGCTCGGGAAGGTCTTCCCATTAAACCGAACGCGGCACCAAAGATTGCGCAGACCGAAAGACATGGTCGATAGCGTAAAGTGCCAAGGGGTGATGAAGGCGCTTCTCTTCATCCTCGGGAGATGCTTATTTGGTGGTAACCGAGTAAGCATCTAAAAACTCAAGAGTCAAGGCGTCCGCAATGATCGACCAACCGGTCAATATGAGGCGCTGAAATTGTCCTTAGGACAAGCAAATGCTCAGATCTGTGTGATCGACACACATCCTCCACTTGCCGCCTTTCTTCTTTACAATGACGGGTTGGCTAACCACTGTGTGATCAACCTCGCGGATGAACCCGGCAATGAAAGCGCTTTGCTGTCGATCTTTGATGATCCCCGCTTGAATTCAAAGCGACGAAGCTTCGCGCTAACAGCTTTTTGTCCGTCGACACCCGCTTTGTGCTCGATGACCTCCTTGGGACTCCGGGCATGTCGATGGCTCCTGTGCAAACACATCTCGCATTAGCTCGGAGGAAGGCAATGAGCTCGCTTTCCTATTTGGGGTCCAGATTGGCCCCCAAGTGAAGCTATGCTTAGAAGTATCGCTCAACGCCAAACTTCCTTGGTTTCTCCCCGGTCAAGGGAGACCCTAGGGCGTCAGACTTGGTCTCGGAACTTCAGATCACAAGGCGGAAGCCGGTCGACCAGGCAAGGGATCGCCGTCGCAATCCGCAGCAGCCTTTGTAGTTGCCCTTGACCGTGATCACACCGTTAGGACTCGGTATCTTCACGCAATGGTAAGCGTGGCGGGACACGCCATAAACTTACCGAGATGGCTCGCCAAGATTGCGTTGTACGCCGATGGGAAGTCGACCACGTCGAAAGTGATCAACTCTGTCCGGAAGTTGTTTGGGTTGCCGAAGGTGACAGACAGGACAACCTGCCCCAACGGCTTGACAGCTTCTCCCGGAACAATCCCGTAGAAGGGCATTGCGACTTCCTTCAGCTTAGAACGAGGAATCTGCATCTCGTCTAAGACCTTAGCAGAAAGCAAGTCCAAAGCACTCCCGCCGTTTACTAAGACACGGCCAACTCTCGCGTTGCTGATGGTCGGGGCGACCACCAGTGGGAGCCGCTGAGGCTTGGTCATCCCAGTAGGGCAATCCTCCTGAGAGAAGGAGATGGGGACCTCGGTCCACTTCATCGATTCAGGCTGAGGTTTTGCCTTTTCGACGTTATGGACCTCCCGAGCAGCTTCCTTGAGGCTGCGTCGAGAGGTGTAAGCCGAGGAGACGCCGAAGATGACGGCGATATGGTTCACGGGTTCTTGATACTCATCATCATCTTCCCGATCGCCATCGCCGGTTTGGCGCTATTCACTCCAAGATCACCTTGTTCGGGCAGGTGGGCATTGGGCCCTTACCGCTGTAGAAATCTTCGAGCTTTGCGCCCAAGTTCTGCAAAGGCGTATGTCGCGCCTGTAGTCTGGTGGAACTTGCAAAATCGGTCGCCGGACCTTTCTTGCCTTGTCCGCCTCCCCGAAAGGTGCTTTTTGCCCTTGTAGTTATTGTTGGGCTTCTTCGCCCATCCTTGAGAGGAGGTGCGCGATCTATACCAAATGACGGTATTGTTCGTGATCACCTTTGTTCTTCTTCTTCCGGGACTTCTTGTCACCGTGGTTGTTCTCGCTTCTTCTTCTTCATCCACACCAGTGGTGGGCGGCTACCGCCTTGTCAAACGCCTTTTATCTATCGAACACGCCTGCGCGCTGGCATAGCGGTCACCGCCTTTGAACAGGTCGTTAGCGGTCCAAGTCTCATTGATCTCGAGATCCGGGTGAGCCGCTCGTCGCGACTCCGCTTTTGAAGGCGCGACAACAGATTCATCCGAGATGTTGGGGATCGTGTTGCGGATCTTAATGAAACGCTTCACGGTTGCGAGGGTCTCCCGCTCATCCGAATCATCTTGTGCAGATCATCCTCCTTGCCCAGACGCACGTAATGCCTCCGAAATTAGCGATCGAGCGTCACAAAGCGGGTTCCATGAGCCGATGGAACCCTCTTGCCGATTGAATGCCACGTCCGAGCAAAGACCTCAAGGACAAGTCGGAGGTAATTAGCCATAACGAGCTCGTCACCCCCGCCGCCATGATGGCCGTAGCATAGATGGAAAGGAATTCTCCGGGTTCCGAGTCCCATTGTACCTCTCCATGTAACCGGCTTGAACTTTGAGAGCCATCGACACCGGCTCGCCGAGAAAGCCCCGCAGCCAAAAGCATATGACCGCCACCTTCCCGGCAGTAACCTAGTCTTGAAAAGACGTTGGTCCGGCGGCGCGAGGAACTCCCCGCTGAACGGGATGATTCGCCCGAGAAACTCTCTCCGGACAATCCACCACGCCCTTCCTCGTGGTTGCGACGACGCGCCTCACGAGGGACCGTCCGTGATCATCGCGTCGCGCTTGCCCCCGTGGGTCGCGATGACTACGAGGACTCGGCGAAGCGACGGCGACCACGGTAGCCCGCTCATGGACAAGGATCCTTCGACGGTGACGAGGGTCACGCGATCGATCGAGCTGTCCAACCATTCCGGCAGTTTGGTTCTGCCGCTCGAGGAGTTGTTGAGTTCTCCCAGAGACTTTAGGCCTTCACCAAGCGCCTAGGTTAGAAGCAACAAGACGCCCATATGCGGCGAGGTCGGCCTGGTTGGTAGATCTAATTACGGGTTATGGCCGCGAGTCGCTCCCGACTACGCTCTAGGGTTCTGGGACCCCGAGGCATCCGCTTACTCGCCTGAAGCGAGTCCGGTTACGCTGGGAACTAATCCGGACAGAGAAACTTCGCCGGAGACTTGGCGAGGGCACGCGAGGTGGGTCGCGACGCGTCGCTTGCACCGATCGCGAACCGTGCCACATACCGATTGATGGAATCGCCGAGGTTGCGGCGAATGACGCCTTGCTCGCGAGCGCCAACAGCAGCCTCGTCTTGATGCCGAGCGAGTTAATCTGCTCGACCGCCAGGCCCACGTACGTCAGGATCCTCGAGGTTCCTACATCGCCATGTTAATGCTCGCGGGGGCCATGCGAAGGTATGCTAGACGGTGTCATCGCTGTGTCTCCACAGGTAGAATCTACCGACATAGCCTTGGAATCCGATAGATCTAAACCGTCGTAGAGATCATCGGTTCCGTAGTCATCGTCGATGACGGGAGTGCGATCTGAGGCTATTTCCGCCATATAGGTAGAGACTTCTGCCTCAGATACGGAAAGTGTTCGAGATCGAACAGATCGATCTGAACTGACAGGGGATGAGACTTCCTGTCCTTCTGAGTCGTAACCCTCAGGAAGTATCTCTGTATCGCTGACGGAGTTCGACATGCTCGATCTGCGTGTCCCCACGGTCGGCGCCAGCTGTCGACGGTTGGGATATTGACCCAAGTCAACCAAGGTTCTTCAAGGAGGAGATAGGAGATACGCCAACAACCACGAACAAAGAACGAACAGAGACAGGGTTTTTATCCCGTTCAGCCTCTCGAGAGATAATAGCCCTACGCCCAAATTTTCTTTATATCAAAGAGAATACAAGGGGGACTCGGTGAGATCAAGAGGTCTCAAGAGTAGTATGCTAAAATCTAAAGTCCGTGGATCTAAGCTAGATGCTAAGATGTAAAACTCAATGCCGTGGCCCTTCTAAACGCCGTAGGGCCCTGTTTATATAGTCTTGAGCAAACCGACCTACCGAGGAATATCGGGCGCTAACTACTTAGATCGTGAACGAACTCAAGACATGCCAAATATAACCTACGGTAGATAAGGTAATCTCCTAATCTTGGGGATCACGACTCCTAATCCAATCCGGGAAACCACGTCCGGGTCTTCTCGTAGCCGTGCAGAACTCTGTTCGAGTCGGACTCAAATAGGAAGCCTTGGCCATTACGCATCTCGCCAGCCAGGAAGCTGTTCGGCAAGACATACATGGGCCAGATAGAACCTTCCAGGGAGCTGGGCCCTGGTAGGCTGTTCGATTGGGCCGTCAGGGAGTGGGCCATGGCAATGGGCCATAACCTAATCCCCGATAAGACTGCTTGTGGCATTTGCAACGTATCACAACATCGTCCTCAAGCAGATGGATGTGAAAAGTGGTTTCCTCAACGGATACATTGGAGAGCTAGTAAATGTGGAGTAGCCTCCGGGGTTTGAAAATCCTCAGCACCCAGATCATGTGTACAAACTGTCGAAGGCTTTGTATGGTCTCAAGCAAGCTCCCAGGGCATGGTATGAAAGGCTAAGGGATTTCCTCATCTCCAAGGGCTTCACAGTTGGAAGAGTTGACTCGACCCTATTCACCAAGGTGGTGAATGGAGATCTGTTCCTCTGCCAGGTCTATGTGGATGACATCATCTTCGGCAGCTCCAATGAGTCTTTAGTCGCAGATTTCAGTGAGATGATGAGCAAGGAGTTCGAAATGTCAATGATGGGTGAACTGAACTTCTTCTTGGGTTTTCAAATCAAGCAACTCAAGACCAGGACCTTCATGTGCCAAGAGAAGTATATCCACGAACCTCCTCAGCGCTTCAACATGAGTGGATCGCAAGCCAATCCGAACACCAATGGGGACGAATTGCCACCTCGACCTCAACGAAGAAGGTAAACATGTTGATCAGAAACTTTATCGTTCCATGATTGGTGCTTTGCTCTATTTGACTGCATCTAGGCCTGACATCATGTTTAGTGTGTGCATGTGCGCTTAGATTTCAAGCCTCCCGGGGATTAAATTACGCCCATTGCCATGGCCCACTCCCCGACGACCCAACCGAATACCTACTACCAGGCCCACTGGAAGGTTCTATCGAGCCCATGTGCATCCTGTCGAATGCGGCCTCTGGCCGGCACGGTCGCGTAATGACCTAGGATTCGTGTTCGAGTCCTACTCGAACAAGAGTTCGCGACGGCCACGTGAAGACCCTGGACGTGGTTTCCTGATTGGAATAGGAGTCGTGATCCCCAAGATTAAGAGTATTCCTTATCTACCGTGGGACATATTTGGCATGTAATTGAGTTCCTTACGTGCTCAGTAGTTAGCCCGGCCCGATATTCTCTCGGTGGGTCGGTTTGCTCAAGACTATATAAATAAGGCCCTACTTGGCGTGTTTAGGGTCAAGCCATCATCCGTTAGGGCCAAGAGTCTTAGCATTGTCGCATATTGCGACTTGTACACCATAATCTCGCCGAGACTTGTTCGCCTCGCCGAGACACCTCTTGTAATCATCTTTGATATATAAGAAAGGCCGGACGAGGGCTATTATCTCTCCCGAGAGGCCCAACCGTGATAAAAACCCCGCCTCCTGCTCGTTGTTGTTCGCTACTGTTCGCGCGTCTCCTATCTCAATTTTAAAGAACCTTAGCGACTTGGGTCAATATCCCAACCGTCGACACCTCCCTAGAGAAATGCATATGATCGCTGAAACGAATCCTTCGATACCAAACACACACCTAGAATAGGCCTTTGGTTCCGAAGGGCGCGGTTTGAGCTTCTAGGCTATTCTCGACTCAGATTATGCCGGTGCAAGATTGATCGCAAGAGCACTTCCGGGCATGTCATTTCTTGGGTAGGTGTCTTGTGTCATGGGCGCCAAAGAAACAGAACTCGTGGCGCTATCTCTCACCGAGGTCAATATATAGCGGCGGGGAGTTGTTGTGCACAACTTCTTTACTTGACACAATCACCGCTTGACTTTGGGCTTAAACTTGACCATGTGCCTCTCTATGCATAATGAGAGCGCGGTGAAGATAGCGTGCAACCAGGTCCAACACTCACGGATCAAGCACATTGATGTCCGCCATCATTTTCTTCGGGACCATGTGGCAAAGGGCGACATTGTGCTTGAACACGCAAGTGACGGAGGACCACCGCCGACATCTTTACCAAGCCACTCGATGAGGCACGATTCGCAAATTGAGAAATGAATTAAACATTTTAGACAAGTCAAACATTGCCTGAGTTGATCGTGTGGCTATGTCATTCATTGCAAATCTTTTGAAGCCAGATTGAGCATTTAGGTGCTTTGCTTGTTATACTGATGTTATTCATTTGACTATATGTTCATCACATGAAATTGATAGCTATAGCATGTGTTTACCCTGTCACTAGCTCAACTTGTGCTTAACTCAATATATCATGCAATTGGAAGCCATGAGCATGTGTTAGGAGGGCTATAGCTTCTAGTCTCATTTGATTGCTCTAAACTTTTTGGTGGATCATGTGCTTCTAAGTCCAGATTGTGTTCTTCCATTTTGCACATGTCTTTACTTCGCTAACTTGAGCAATTTTGAGAAAACGTTGAGCCAAAATTACAAAATGTGCTAAAATGTGAATAAGGCCACAATTGGTCATACATGTCTCACCAATGTCTCCTCGATGAGATAGCTTGCCATGGCACTAGGCATGAACTTAGGGGGAGCTTTGGATGACCGAGACGCTCATCTTCAGTGTCATGCTGGGTGGCGTCGCCTATGGTTTGAGACATGGCAAAATTTGAGAAAATGCAAAGTGCAAAAATGTAAAATCTTTTCAAAAAATGAGCTCAACCAAAAATGTTTTTAGTCTCAAATAGGCACGGTGATAGCATGTGTAGCTTGGATTGCACCTTCTAGTCCTATGGAGCATCATGTGTCCCCTTTGAGTTTTGGAGCAACTCTTGATACTTCTAACTATAGTTCACCTTATATTTGCTCTAGGTCATAATAACTTGAATTACACTTCTATCAATTTTGCTCTAGTTGATCTTGTGACATTGTGACCTTGAGATGGCTAGATTTTGAGTGTGGTGGAGTTATGAGCGTGTTTGCACTAGTATAACCTCCAAAGCTCTTAATTTGCTGTTAATCCCATGTTTTGCTACTTTGTGGTCATTGATGCCAAAGGGGGAGAAATAATGGCAAATTCATGCTTTGGAAACATTTTGGGTATTGTTATGTTTTGGGATGCAAAGGGGGAGAATTGACTTTGAGTTACAAGTGATATTTTAGGAGATGCTTTGCTCCATGTTGTGATGTGATAGTATTCTTAAGTAGTATGCATTGATTTAGGGGGAGCTTATGTCTATTCTTGCATTGGCATGGAGCAATGTTTCTGAGCTAACCCATTGCACCAGAGATTGTATTTGTGCTTTGTCATGTTGGAATTGCAGGTGTTGTCATCAATTGCCAAAAAGGAGGAGATTGTAAGATCAAGCCTCCCATGGGCTTAATATTTTGGTAATTGATGCCAATTGGGCCTCGACGGATCGCATCAAGGCTAAGGATGTTATTTGCTAGTTCTTCTATTTTTCTTGTGTGCGAAATGCGCTTCAGCCCATCCGCCCATCGATGTCCGCAAGCTCATCTTTCTGGTTGTAGGTCCCACTGAGCACAAGTTCCAGTTCATTTGAGTGAGTTCGAGCGGGTTCTAGAGATGCCAGGTATCCAGGGTTCGAGAGAGTTCCTGAGTGGGATGTTTTGTCCAAGATTCGGGTTTCTTAGCGACTAAGTCTTCGAAAGTGCTAGGAAGTCTCCGAAAGCCACTTTCCAGCCGTCCAAGGTTTTCTTAGCGCCTAAGTCACCTGGGTTCCCGCCTAAGCTATTACAAGTGTTCCCGCCGAGTCCACAAAGCGAGAAAGTCCAAAAATCGAAACCCTAGACGAAGCCGAGAGAGAGAGAGGTGTCCGAGGGTGCCGGAGAGTGGTTTCTATAGAATTTAGGGTCTATCCTTTTAGAAATAGGTGGTGAAACTTAGTTAGTTGGATAGCCCTTTCTCTTAGCTTTCCGGAATGCCCAAGATCATAAAAAACGGAGTTCGGGAGCAAAAGTTATCAATTTTTTAGTGTTTGTCCAGGGTGCGTACTGGAGCTTGTCGGACGGAGTCCGATAAGCCGTCGGACGGCGTCCGACAGAGCATATTTTTGGCCTAAAAATCTTGTCGGACGGAGTCCGATAAACCGTCGGACGGCGTCCGACAGAGCACAATTTTGGCCTAGAAATCTTGTCGGACGGAGTCCGATAAGCCGTCGGACGGCGTCCGACAGAGTACAAATTTGGGACAAAATCTAATCGGACGGCGTCCAATGAGCTCCGGACGGGGTCCGATGGATTGATCTGGATCTCGAGAAAATGAATCTGAGCCGTCCATTGCTAGGGTTTCGCCTTGTACCTATAAATAGGGGCTTGGAGCACGGGAGAAACTTGAGAGAGCCTAATCTAGCAGCCACCCATTGCCCTAGCCACCAAGAGAGCTCCTCCCATGGTTCCCATCTCCACCTAGGGTTCCATGTGCTTGAGAGATTGAGAGGGAGAAGAAGAGAGGAAGAGAAAGAAGAAGGTGCTCTCTACCTCCTCTTATCCATCCCCAAGGTTTGCCCCTTTTCCCATGGTGTTCTTGCCCTAGTTTCCATGGTGGGAGAGAAGGGGTAGTGGTGAGAGACGATCTCCGATCTTGTGCTCTTGGGACTTCGCCACGAGAGATCGTCACACGCCACGAGCCACAACCGAACAACTATATCAACCGTGCATAAACCCACCATCCGCTGGTGGTCACCGCCTTGTGTAGGGGTGCATCCTCTCCATCCGTTAGAGCCACAAGTCCGCTGTGTGTGCCATGCCACCTCCGTGTGTCGGTGGTGCCAAGGTGTCCGTGTGTCGGAGCCAAATCCTCCATGTGTTGGGGGTACCTCATGTGTTGAGGTGAAATCCACCGTGTGTCGGTGGTCGGTGCCGTGTGTCGGTGCCGGTAGGGTGTGAGAGCTTTCACTTGTGAGAGAACTCGCTTCCGTGTGAAGGTTTGGAGCTCGCCTACCATGTGTTGGTGAAGAGCTACCACGAGTGGATTGAGGGCTAGGGACGAGAGAGTACCGACTTCTCTGCGTGAGAAGTTTTCTCAACGGAGACATAGGTGTTCATGTGTTGAGCACCGAACTTCGGTAAACAACTCGGTTTGCGTCTCCTCGTCTCACTCATTTACTTCCGCATATTGATTTGATCGTTTGCGTGTGAGTGCCATCGAGCCTCCTAGTAGTCGCTTGTGCCTCATTGTGGTCGCTTCCGCAACTAGACTCTGAATCCATCAATTGCTTGTGTTCCTAATTTGACTAAATAAGCAAGCAAATCGTGAGAAGTAAAATTTGAAAAGAGCCGATTCACCCCCCCCCCTCTCGGCCTAGGATCCTTACAGGGTCCACGGACCGGCAGACGAGTTTGTAGTTGGTGTGAGGCCCAACAACCACCCTTCTCAGCAGCCCTGTATGGCGCTGGCTCATGGGGCTAAGGTCTGCTTGCCTTCCTGACAAGGGCCTAGTGCGACTTGGCGATCCGGGTACAGATCCTTCGTACCGTGAGAAGAAAGGAGAAAACAATACAAACCATGGAGACACAAGTGGTTTACCCTGGTTCGAGCCCCCACTGCCGGGTAATAGCTCTACTCCAGTCTGGTTGATTATGTGGTGGAAGTCAATACAGAGGTGCCGAGACCAGGCTTGGAGGCACTGATCCCGAGCTTACAGTGGTGGTGACTAAGGACTAAAACTACTCGCTTAGGAAGCTTCGGATGCGGGTGGTGCTTGGGCTTGAGTCAGGTGAATCGGATGGGGGGATCTTGGGTGCTTGATTGGCCGTCCCTTCGAATGTCCAGGAATCCTCCTTTTATAGGCGCGGTGGGCCGCCCGAAGCTGATGCGGTGGGCCCTGCGCCGGTCTTTGCTTTAGTGGTGAGACTCTTGTCTCGTTCTAGGGTCCTGTCGGGTCTCGAGCCTGCAGGGAGAAGCTGGTCGGGTTAGTACTGGACACGTGTTTGTCTTAACATGCCGTTTCAGGGGAGAGAACTTCTTTAAGGGAAAGCACTTTCCCTTTATCCCCAATATAGCCATTGACTGGACCGAGCCAGCTCCGCGCCACCCGTTGGGGGCGTCGCGTAGCGTAACAACCGTCTGCTGCCTGCCAAAGGGGGCAAACGACAAGACGGGCTGCCCGCGTGTCTTCCCCGGGCTGCGGTTTGCCGGGGAGACATAGTCCTTTCCTTTCAAGGCCAGAGAAAGTACGGTGGGATGCGACAGTCGTCGCTACTTGCCCGCGGGTAAGCGGATCGCCCGAGGGACCTTCTGTCGGGCTAAGGATAGCCCGGGAGGCACGCGGCGCCGCAGGGTTTGACTCGGTCAAGCCCGGGGTAGCTGCTGGCGGGTTAGGCGCCTCCGTTAGCACTGCTGGGAACGGCCTTTTGGACCCTCTGCCTGTGCGATGGGCCGGCACGGAATCGGCCCAGGGCCCATCCCAGGATGGGCCGTTCACCAATCACCAACAGCCAGCCCCCGAGCCTCGAGCGGGTCGCGCAGTAAGCCGGTCTGAGGTTTAGAGGAGACCCCCACCACGCGCCACGCGGGAAGATTTGGCTCGGGAACCCAAGTTTGAGCATTGAACTTGATTTGATGTAAAGGTGGGGCAGTTACGCCTTCTTAGGCACGACTCCCACGATCTCCGCTTCGACTGTTGTCTTCTTTTATAAGGCAGCGCTCCATGGGGAACTTCTCGCTGAGGAAACAACCCCTTCGTCTTTCTCTTTGTCTCCCCAGCTCGCTCCCTGCCTTCTTGCTTCTCGCTTCCCGCCGCCATGGTTCTCATTGGAGATAGCACCTTGACGAGGGAGAGGATGGTGGAGCTGGAGAGGGACGGCTTCGTGAAGCCGGGCTCGTGGAGGCTCCCAGGCGTGGAGCAGGAGCCAAGGCCGGAACCCGACGAATTGGTATGTTTTGAGAGTTCGGCCATTTGCGGGTTTCGCGTGCCGGAATCTCAGTTCATCACGGACTTCTTCGCCTTCACGGAGCTGAGGCCGGAGAACCTGTCTCCGCAATCCTACGTCCATCTGTCAATCTTCGCGTTCCTGTGTGAGGCGCATTGCGGAGTGCGGCCAACGGTGAGCCTTCTTCAGCACTTTTTCGAATTGAAGCCTGTCGGCCATCGCGTGGGCAACGGCGGGGTTTTCTACCTGACCGCGCGCCGAGCCCGGGACAGCCAATCGTACCCTGAGTACGAGGTGAGGACGAAGGTTGACGGTTGGGCCCGGCGGTGGTTCTACCTGAACCGCGGCTCGACCTTAGAATACTCATGCCGCTACCGGATACCCCAATTTTTCAGCGCAGCGAGCCCCAACCGGAGGATCAGGTCACGGAGGACGAGATCAAGGGGCTCGTTAGGAAAGGTCTGACGGGCTATGAGGTTGTCGTCGGCTTTGTCCGGCACCGGATCAGCCCGCTGGGGCGCCGCGAGCAACGCGTCAGCGACATGGATGGTTGGGAAGATCCTGACCGGGATTTTCACGAGGGTAAGCGCGAGCCGCTCCCCTTATGCTTGCCTTCGATTTGAGGTACGTTGTGACCGTTAGTGATGCTACGCAGGACTCCCGACCCGCGAGGTCGCGTGGATCGCGGGGATGCTGCTACCTCTGGATAAAACCCCCCGCCGCATACAGTTCGTGAAGGACAAGCTGTCCGAGGTAGGCGCCCGGAAGGTGCTTGATTGAATTCTCAGCCGCGCGCGTGCCCACGAGACCTTGACGGGTCGTGCTGATCATTTTTTTTTGCAGCGGACGTGGAGGACAGCCGAAAAGACCACTCAGGCCATGGGCTCGAATGAGGGGCTCTCACCGACGAGAACGCCGGCAGCACCTGGCGGAGCGCTGGTCCCGTCGCCGACGTCGGGCAAGGGGAAAGCAACGCCTTGAGCGACCGTGGCGGGCTCAGCACGGGCAGGCGCAGAGACGCACGCAGGAAAACGCGCGGCGTCTGCACAGGTGAGCTCCCATTCTTCAACGCGTGTTGGGTGCTAGGCGCCTGCGGCCCTTGAGCTCCGTCTTGCGTGCGTTCAGGGCACGGCGCCTACGAAGAAAAGGAGAACGTACCAGCCCGTTCCAGATAGTGATGACGAGGAGGTTGTGCTGGTATCGGATCCGCCACCAGCAATGGTGCCGCGGCGGGGACCCACGAGGAAGGTTCCCACAGGGTGGAAGAGAGCGGCTTTGCCCACCACGAGCCGTGTCGGCGGGTTAGAGACAGAACTCTTTCTGCGTCCTACGCCAGGGGTGTACGAAGACACCGAGCTTGAGCCGGCGCGTAAGTTTCCCGCGTTACATGCCACTACTCTGTTTTTTGTGTCTGATCGCCGCTCTTTGTTGCAGTGCGTAGCGCCAAAGTGGCGACCGAGGTTTTGCTCCCCTCTGATGAGGCCGTGGCGGCTGAAGGCCGCCGGGCTAGCGAAGGACGAAACGGCCGAGCCCAAAGGAGATGCGCTCCAGGTGGCGCAGCTAGAGGCCGCCGGGTTGGAGAAGTTAAAGGGCAAGAACCAGCCAGTCCGCGGGGGATCAAGGTACTGCCTACCGGTGGCGGTACTGGACGCTTCCGAGGGGGTTGCGGAAACGGTGCAGGTCGTCGTGGGCGATTATCCTGTGTGGATCACGCCCTTGCGCGTTGAAGGGCGCACGGCGCACGGATGATGGCCAATCGACCGCAAGGGGATTGCCGATCACTTCAAGACTCCGGTCGGGAAAGTGCTTCCGACGCCCGACCGGCGGATGCTGCTGGTCAACTGGATCTGGCCAGTTCGCGTGCTCACGCCGGACGGATGGACAAGGGTGGTGATGCCCAGCGTGGCTCCGTTAGCATCTGCGGGCTGGATCTCGGCCACGCCAGAATGGGTGGAGGAACAGGATGCTGCCAGGTCGCAAGAGGCTGGCCGAACGGGTCTGCCACGTCCAAAGTTCCACCCGATCCCTAGGCTGAACGATCCACACGAGCTTGTGGCGCTAAGTGGACGGTGGATGAGCTGAATGACGCGTTGGTAAGGTCTCGGGCTCAGCTCGGTGAGGCTGTACTGGCCGCGAGGCGAGCCACCGTGGCGGAGGCCGAGTTGGCGGCTAAACTGGAGGACGCTGAGAGGAGGGCGGCCGCGGTTGGGACGACAGCCTTGCTTTCAGTCACGCCATCGGCGCTGCCATGCCCCGCGCCGCCGGAGGAGGGTAGCGAGGAATCGGTTGGCTGCCCGCCCTTGCTGCCGTAGGAGGCTCACGATCGCAGGCTTGGCAGGGGTGTGCGCGGTGTCGTGGCGGCGAGGACATGGAACATGCTCGCTCACACCAAAAAGGTAACACCCTTGACCTTGTGCGTTATGCTCAAGTACTGAATTTTTCGTGCTTTGATTTGGCTTCCCTTGTCTCAGCTTTACACGCTCATCGCCGGCTCGTCCTCGCTGATGGAAGCGATGGGTGGGCAGGCAGATGATGATGCGGCGAAGATTGAGCGTCTCTCCGCCGGGCTAGCGCAAGCCCGGGCCCAGGCAAAGCGTGCAGATGGGCTAACCGCCCTGGTCGAGGCCCGTGCCGCGACGCGTGTTACCGAGCTGGAGGCCGCACGAGGTCATCGCAGGGAAGGAGCAGAGGTCTACCGAGGCTCGCCGAGCTCGGAGGTGGAGGAAGCCGTGAAGATCCAAGCCCAGGCGGCTCGTGAAGAGGTGGACAGGGCTCGGATCCTTTTTGATGAGGAGCGCGAGCGTAGAGAGGCGGCCGTCAACGAGCTGGCGGTCACCAAGTCTGAGCATAACTCCATCGTTCGCGGTCTTGAGGAAGCTTGCAATAAACTCAGGGCGGAAAGCATCGCGTTACGCGAAACTGGGGCGAAGTCCGTGGCAGAGTCAGAAGCCTTGAAGAAACAGAGAGAGGAGCTCGCCAAAGCCCGGGTCAAGCTGCGCCAGGAACAAAATGACATGGCCGCACGTGCCATAGAGTTACTTCAGGCGCAGACGCGAATCCGGGATTTAGAAATCGAGCTAGAGAGGCTCAAGCTGCAGCACGGACCGTAGTTTGACCCGGTCCATAGTTCCCGGGCTCTGCGCCACATGCTTTTGTATAATTTCTTTTGAGCGCCTGTTTAACCGGATAAACATGTGGTGGCCGAAGGGCTTAGCCATTTTCTGCCTTAGTTTATTGTGTCAAATCGCACATACTATGGGCTCTACAGCGCGGCACAGTGTTCCGCTGACGGGAAGTACGAGCTCGCTTGGCACAGATACGGAGGTGAAACCGCCCGCGCCGTTTCACGCACCCGGCCTAAGCCACGCGTCAGATCGCGGGGAGGCCGCTGAGTCTTTGTTCGACCAGTGGGCCACACCGGCGCGGTAGGTTTTGCCACGCGGTGACCTTTTCTTTGGCCACTGACGGTGGGACCGGAACACGCGTCGCGCGACGATTGGCGCGGTTGGTATTCCGTGAGACGGCA
The DNA here is from genome assembly GCA_036346415.1 of Raddia guianensis. Classification (NCBI taxonomy): domain Eukaryota; kingdom Viridiplantae; phylum Streptophyta; class Magnoliopsida; order Poales; family Poaceae; genus Raddia; species Raddia guianensis. Next base: position 13,057,946 of record CM070538.1, read on the forward strand.
CGTGCGCTTGTGTCTCTTCAGCTCGAGTAGTGGGTTTTAATTGCTTGCCCCTTCGCGCGCAACGACGCTTTGGGTAACTCGCAGCGCGACAGGACATTGTGCAGCTGCTGGCCTATAAAGCAAGGCGCAGCGCGCCGCGTGATCCTTACGCTTTGCCTGCGCTCACCTTAGGATAGCAAATAGAGGTCGCCAGATCCGAGCGGAGGCAGAGCAGAGAGGGCAAGAAGAGAGAGAGAGAGAGAGCTTGAAACCATGTCTTCTGAGTACAACTCCGGCTATGCGGCGGCGTTCCGTGACGCTCTGTTCGCTAATCCGAACCCGCCGCTTCCTCTGTCACCGCCGATCCTGCCCGCGGGGAGGAGGAGGAGGTCGCAGGCCCTGCCGCCGTGGCTCCCGCCATTGCGGCCCCCGCCATCGCGGGTCAAGCGGCCGCGCTAGCAGCTCACGCCCAACTCCGTGCCGATGAGGAGATGGCCAGGGCATTGGCGGTTGCCCTGGCGGTGGCGGAGGATGCGGTGGCGGCGCAGATTGCCGCCGACGCCGCATACGCCATTGTATTGGCGGCGGAGGAGAATGCCGCTACCGGGCGGCATGCAGGCCGGAGGGAGGCGCGCGCCGGGCATGCAGCGGAGGAAGGGGCCCGTGGTAGCAGGAGCCGTGCTGGCGGAGGCTCCTGACGCAGAGCGGTGGGTGTTCATGGGTGACCCCAACCGCAACCGGCGAAGGCGCCATCCTAGCGCACGGCGCGGACGGGCCCTCTGTCGTCATCATCGTCGGCAGGATCCGCGGCTCCACCGGCTCGTCGCCAGCGCCGCTGGTAGGGGCGATGGAGTAGCGTTAGGTTCTTGGGCGCCGTCGCAGCTGTAGTAGCGCAGCGCCCTTTTTGCGGTAATCAAGGATGGTGAGGCCTTCTTTTGTTTGTAGAATCCCTTTGCTCCTGTAAGATCCTTCATGTGAAATGCAGTTTCTTTGATGAATCCATCTCTTTTGACCTGTCCAATCTTTTCTCCTGTGCGAATTTGCGAATCTGAAATGTAAAAACAGAGGAACTAGATGAACAGTAACGAAGTTTTGAGACGAACTTAGAAAGTTTAAGCAAACGGATTGCTTTTAGAAAGGCTATTTTTGGTGGGCGCCAGCTGTCGGCGTCTGGGAATCACTCTCCTGAGGAGCAGCGGGTCCACGGACCAGTAGACGAGTTTGTAGTTGGTGTGAGGCCCAACAACCACCCTTCTCAGCAGCCTAGGACGGCGCTGGCACTGCTCAGGGCTAAGGTCGCTACCTGTCCTTCAGGACAAGGGCTCAGTGCGACTTGGCGATCAGGGTACAGATCACGCCGACCGTTCACCAATCACCAACAGAAATTGCGGCTTATTAGACCAAAAGAAATTCAAAGCAGTAGAGGTGTCTCACCGTAGATAGAAAAGAAACCTCTTGGTAGAATACACTTATGAAGAGACACCTTTGCACCGCCCTTTAATCTCCTAATGAAAGAGTTGTTGCCATATTGTCTTGCTATACAGGTCTAGTTAGGGAAGGAACTGAATATGGGATTAAACTCTTGATCAATATCTTTTGTAGACACCTTTGCATCTTGAACAACAACCACTATTGTAGAAGCCTTATCTTTGCTAGGATTATCTGTTGGCATATCCCCACATACATAGAGCCCCTGTCCCTCACTATGGGAAGCACACATAACAACACTATATTCCTAGGGCCTTTTGTTTGGGCATTTCACAGCCACATGACCTTCTAGCATTTAGTTTTAGAAATGGCAATCCAAAGTGTTTGAACTTGTATGTTTTGGACAGAATTCGGAGAGAATGCATTGCTTGTGTATCACCACCTCCTGCCAAATGCGTACGGGAATCTCTTGTACTTCGGGCCACCAGCCTGCAAGTTATCATAGAAACCACAAAATCCAGTAAGTATAAGCCAAGAATGAGTTAAGAAAGCTCATTTCATAGTCAAATATGTACATATCAAGTAAGTAGGCACATGGTCAAAATAATGTACCTTCGAAATTCCCAATTTACAGAATGGGTTTTCATGTAGACTAACTTCTATGACGGATTATGCACAAACTCACATAAGCACATCTACAATTCTTGCCCATACCAAAGTGACAACAACTGATTGCCCTAAATTCTTGCAAGTTGGCATGATAGGTATTGAACATGCATCTTTTCCAGATTACATAATTATTGCCCATCTTCTCCTAATTTGTTTGCTCGAACGAGTAGTTGGAGCATATCCCCTGATTGTACGTGTCTGACATGTCATGCGATCACCTCAAAACGCAAGGATCACCACATCGACACATCGGGGCCACCATGTCTTTCGGGATCGATTCCACCCAACCATCTTTCGGTGGCGACATGAACTCCATCTCTCAAATTTCTCTCTTCTTCCCACCCTACTATTCCTTCCTACTCTCTCTATTGTTGTCTAAAGCTTTTTTGGTGCAAAAGGATGAAGGAGGGGTGCCTTATTTATAGGGGGAGAAAGTTGGGAACAAATCGCCCTCCTACCAGGTGATCGCTCTCGAGAGTTGGGTGATAGGTAGATGATCTGTGCATGATCCCCCAATGATCGACTAGCGGCTACGGCCCTGTAACATCATGAAACCCAACCTGATGATCGCCCGATAAATGGATGACTGGGGGTGTTATTTTTGTTGATTTGAGCGAGAGGGGGTTATTTACGATACTTGGAAAAAAATATATAAAATAAAAAATCTTGTTTATGTGTATGCACCATTGTATTCATTTCTTTTCGTTGAAGTATAAAACCAAGAAGTATGGCCATTATCCCGTTGTGGTCAAGGTAAAATCATAGCTTCTTTCACTTTCACCGCCATAACATCCACCATGACGACAAGAAGGGATTTTGTTAGGCCTTACACCAACTAAGTAAGTTCGGTTCACGAACCCGTTTCCTGAGCACCAACATAACGTTTTTTCTTAATTTATATTTTTTTTAAAATTTTAACTAAAATAAATCGGACCATACAAAACCGTGTGATCCGATTCAGTCCACTGTGTAAACTAAATATGGGATGAGACTGCGGCCTTTTGATCCGGTTGGTCCAGTTTGTACAAGAAACCAAGCCAACCAGGTTGCGCCAATTACCCCATAGCCCAAAGCATTTGTCTCGAATCTTCCTTTCCCTCAAAGACCTCGGCCTCTCGTTTCCCACTTCGATCTAGTGAACGTGATGCCGGTGGGTGGGTGATCCTTGGTAGACGGCTTCGCAGAGAGCTTGACCGTGCATAGGGATGGCAATGGGCCTCTAGTCTCCCTACTCAATCTGGTGACCACGACACTGGTGGGTAGGTGACCCTCGGTAGATGGCTTCACAGAGAGCTTGACCAGGCTGCATAGGGATGGCAACCAAACCCATGGAGCGTGTCCTCGTGAGTTTTGCAGGTCGGGGACCCGAATTTAGCACGGGTTGGGTTCGGCAAAAGGTTTTGGCCCGTGAACAACGGGCCCGAGTATGGCCCAACTTGCAGGAGAGCAGGAGCTAACTTCTTAGTTCCCCACGTCGATTCCTACCGGCCCGGTTGGTTTTGATATTTTGCTATAAAAAGCTATTGTCTTGGTGAAATATTTCAGCTTTTGTCCTTGTTCTATTCAACTAATTTGAGTTCTTTTGTTGGCTTTGTTCTTTTCAGTTGAAAGTTGTTGAAAGTTTTAATGTGAAAAGGTTGTGAGTTTTAATGTGCCAATTGTTCTTATGCTCAAATAAAAATCATATAAATTGTTATAAATTTTAATAAATTCAAAATCTGCAAATAGAATTGATTTTAAAACATTCAATACATATTGCAACATAAAAAATAAAAAACCATTCAAAAATAAAAATGAAAATTTTAAAACTATAAAAATGGGTTGCTTAGGATTTTATATTAATTACAAAATTTATTTCACACAATTTAAGTAGATATAAAATTTGAAAGAAAAAAATAACCAAAAATTAACTGCACAAAACTGCTTACCGTTGCTTTACAAAACTAGTTAGTTGCTCGTGCTGCTCCTCCGCGTGTGACACTGACAGCAGGCCCGCAAGCGACGGCGATTGGCGAGATGGCGAGGGCGAGCAATTCGACCGCCATTGATTTGGCAGCGCTCGTAGTGTAAGAATTTTGGCACGACTTGTTTTCGCGTTGGTGTGCCATTCGTTGGCTACAAACCAAATGGCAGCCAAATCACGAGGGCGTGCCAAAATTTGCCATGGCCAGTGAGGGCTACGAACCAAACATGCCCTTAGCCCCTAAGAAACTACCCTCTCACTAATCTTATCCCATCCCTAATAAACTTATCTAATCTAATCTTTAACTACTAGGAGATCCAATCTAATCTCTAACTATTAGGAGGAAATTAACAAAACAGCGCTACAGGATCGCGCTATAGTACCGTGTGAATAGTACCGCAGGACTGTTTACAGGCTATGTGGGCCACGACCATAACATTACTCCCCCCTTGCGACGCAACCTTGTCCTCAAGGTTGAAGCTTGAGAGATCTCGTCAATCTTCGTTGAGCCACACAAGGAAACAGTACAGTCGCGAGCACCGGTCTTCGTAAGCCATGGCGAGAGGATCACCTAGCTCTGATACCAAATTGTTACGGCCCTTGACGCGGGCGAGACGAGCTGTTGTCGAAGCTAGCGCCTAGGCTGTTATCGAAGTCACCGCCTATGAGACTAATCTCAATTTACTTTATTTCTTGGATACCAAAGAAAGATATATGACCATCCCTTTTATATGGATAAAAGACATAGCCCCTAAGAAACTATCCTCTAACTAATCTTATCCCATCCTTAATAAACTTATCTAATCTAATCTTTAACTACTAGGAGATCCAATCTAATCCCTAACTAATAGGAGGAAATTAACAAACCAGCACTACAGGATCGCGCTACAGTACCGCGTGAACAGTACCACAGGCTATGTGGGCCACGACCATAACATGGCGTCCCTAGGATAACCGTTAGCAGGATCATCACAAGGACACTCACTGTAGCATGAACCGGTCGGTGAATGTAGGGACTGATTAATGTGCACCATGTAGAATTCAACTATTTACTTCTAGCATCAAAAGATGTGCTTCTACTGTTTTTTTATTTCTGGTTATGGAATAAATATCAACTGTTATAAAAAAAAAGATACATAAGCATGGTACAGTCCAATTCTCTATGGCCTATCTTTTTATTTGCTTATCACTGTTTTAAAAAAAATCAAAACACATTGGCTTTTTTAATATCCTGAAGGCTTGTTTCAAAACATAGAAAAAAGCAAGGGAAGGAAGTAGATTGTACTTTATAAGCTGCTTCAAGAAGGTTTCAAAGTTCTGTTTATCAGCAAGTAAGAACAGGAAATTAAATCAGCTCAAGCACAAAATATGCAAACATAAG